>JAWNML010000005.1:0-1403492 GCA_035044125.1 Drosophila ochracea
TAAATAAAATAACTAGTCATAAGCAATCAATACCCTCTAATAATCTTGAATATAAACTGTGAATTTTTACTCAATAAATCAGTATAAAAAGATATCTTTGCGTATTCACTTCATTCAGCCCAATTTGTTCCAAGTACCGATTACGGCAACACTTTGCTACTGGTACAGGAACCGGTAGCACCCCAAGCATTTTTCAACATACCAATAGAATTGACATCCGATATTAAATTCTTACATTTGGTGACCACCGACTTTTTGAGTTTAGTTTCATTTGGCGAACAATTCATAATTAGTTAACTGGCGGCCAGTCATTCATTATTTACCAAGTGGTGAATAAACAGTCTATTTAGATTTATTTTCCGAATCATTGACATGCATATGGTCAAATTGCAGACCAACATTCGAATTCGGTAAGCTTAGCAACCATTTTCACAGCAAAATTCGTAGTTAAATTGGCAACTAAATGTATATATATATATGTATATATATTTAGCTGGCAGCGAGTCACTCACCTACATCAAATCTTTTGGTCACGGTGGCGGGAGGAGTATCTCACACTCCTCCAACAGCGTACCAAATGGTAGTCCTCGTTAAGGACGAGAATTTTCCTCCCATAAGCTGGCCACTCACCAGAGTGCTTACCTTCGTTTCAGGCATGGATGGCATTGCTCGGGTTGCTGAATTGAAGACGCCTAAAGAAGTCATCCGAAGAGCTGTCAACAAGATGTGCCTGCTGCCTGTTAAGGATTCTGTTGAAAGGAGAGTCTTTCAACGGGTGGAGTATTTTGGCAGCAGCAGCAAAGAACCATAATTGATTTGAATCTCTAATATGTTTGAATTTGGAGACCTGCGTGGCCTAATATAAATGTTGTTAGTCTTAAGTACATTGGCACATTATATTAAGTGAAGTTTGAGCTGCAGCAGCCAGCGTTAGCAGTGCTCTCTTTGTGTAGCGCTCTCTCTCGCTTTCTCTCTCTCTCTCTCTCTCTCTCTCTCTCTCTCTCTCCCTCCCTCGTTCGCTGATCGGCCGGCTGCTGCAGCTATTCATTCGTTCTGCGGAACTCTAGCTGATCGATCGTTTCATAATTATTATCGTTGTTGAAAAGACTAATCATTGGGCTTCTAGTCTAAAGGTTTAGCAAGTGGCCTCAAACCTGTACTAATCAAACTTGTAATAGACAATAAACAATCTCGTTGTTGAAAAGACTAATCATTGGGCTTCTAGTCTAAATACATACAATAAAGTTTATAAAGGGGAAATAACTTAGTGTTGTTAATTGAAAATAAAGCCATCAAACAAGCATCATGTACCAAACCAATTTCCTCAGTTAAACTTTTGCGGCATAACGATTTGCAAATATATTTAAAATAAAGCTTATAATTTTTATATCAAACAAAAAAGGTTATGAAACCAAATATATTTATATTTATTATTATACATATTTAATCAATAATTGATTTCCGATTACATAGAACATCTACTGTCAACTTAACGGCCTCAAATAAAAAAATATAAAAATTTTATTTTTTTTTTTATTGGTAGTATTCCCTGACTAATATATTGGTTGTGCGTTGAGGCACAGCCTGTCGTTATGACAAACAAAAATACCTCCATCGGTTCAGGTATTACTCTAAATAAAAATATAAAATAAATATTAAATCAGCGAGGCACAACGCGTTGCTGGACAGGCAATTGGTTACTGGCGAAGATATCCAAATATAATTCGAAATTACAAAGAGAATCCTGTGGATCAGAAATCAAAGCCATAATATTACCAAGAGCGCCTGAAAATATTAAATAATCATTGGGAAACCTTTTCAAATTAAGAAAATTATGTTCAAAAAATAATTTAAGGTACAAAAATTTACCATAGTTATGAACTTTGAACTCTTTACGGAGTTCATCAAAATTAAATGTCAATGACAATAAAATCACATCAGTCAAATATGTGTGTCTCTGCAGCGTGACGTGATTTTGAAGAGATCATCAAAAAACCTTCGGCAATATTTTGTGAAAAAATGGATGAATTCCAGGTGAAGGACAGCGGTTGGATCAAATATCCTAAACATTAAGGCTGGAGATACATATAAATAAATATACTCAATTAAAAGTTTCAAGTTTTATTGAAACACCAAAAGTGCTGAGGAATAAAAAATCGTTCATAAATGTTAAAAATGCTGATGCATTTTCTTTTAAATGGTCATTAATATCAGTCCGTAAAGCACCAGCAAATAACCAGCCTGCACGATGCTCATCATATAAAGTTGATGTGATCGAGAGTTCATTAAGAAACACTCACGCTCAATTTTTCAAATTTGGATTTCCCACTGTTCATCAATGTTTTTGGTATCGATGAGCAGACAAGTGCAGTCAACGAACCATTATATGTGACGGAGGTGGAAAAGAAGAGCTATATAAGCCTTATGTTGTTGGAGACTGAGGACCGAGGACATTTCGTATGGATAAAGAATTTGTCAAGGTAATACTTAAATAAATTCTTTTTATTAAAAAACATTATTTTTCAAAAATATATATTTTTTCTTTTATATACTTTCAGACTTGTAAGACGCCATCTTACATCACATAAGACCCAACTATAATTCTGCAAGACGCGTCTAAATTATTCACACAATGAGAGGATGCATGCGGAGCACCGTCAACAGTGTGGCAAGGTTGTATCAACGTTCCCATCAGAAGACAAGGCAAGTCTTAATTTGAAGAATTTTAATCGTAGTTTAGATGTACATATCTTTTGTCATATATGCAGATTTTGAATGTATACTAACCCGCCTCAATTCACATATGCGTGAGAATGTTGTAGCAACTTCTCAACATATCCCCATTGCCTATATAAAGTGTGATTTTAACCCAGCGTTAGATAAGCTTGTTTTAGAAACTGGGGAAGATGCAGATGTAAAATTTAAACGATTTTTATACCTGTTATTTAAGCACCATAAAACCCATAAATATGAACGCAGATGATGAGAATAGTTTTAGAAATGCAGTCATTTGTCACATCCGCGAAAAGACTTTAGGCAATGATCGAGTTAGGGATCGCTGCCATTTAACTGGGTTGTATAGAAGTGCAGCACATAATACCTGCAACATTTACTTTTAAATTGCACCTTTTGTTCCTATATTTTTCCACAACTTTTCAAAATATGATTCTCATCTGTTCGTTAGAGAATTAAATAAAGTTGAAGGTGATATAAAAGTACTCCCCCTCAATAATGAGTTGTGCATTTCACTATCAAAATATATTTATATTGCATCCCATGACAAAAACCTTGAGATTAGATTCTTAGATACATTCTGCTTCATGGCAACAAGTCTAGATGCACTTAATAGCAATCTAGATTGTAACGGCGCGAATACTCAGCTCGCAATTTACAAAACACTGCACATAACATGCACATTAAACTTAATCAGCTGGTCTAGATCAGCTAGTGCAGCTTATGGTGCGTGAAAAAGCTTTCGAACGCGAACTTTCGCTCTTAATCTTTCTAACGCGAACTTTCGCTCTTGAACTGTCAAGTTGGCTGCGCTTGCGTTTTCTGATTGCATTTTATTCTTCCGCATGCTATCGATGCAAAAAGCAAAAAGCAGATAGGTGCCAAAGATAAAAAAAAAAAAAAAAAATTTTGTTTGTTTTACGTGAAAATCCGAACCTGGGATAGAATTTAAAGTGCGATATTACGGATACCATAACACTAAAGACCGGTCATACCCGACAGCAGTTGCATTTAATGAAATTTCGACTCATTACCGGGATTTTGGCAGTTCACGTGTTTCGAGTGTTGGGTGGACCGGCAAGGCATTGCAAACAAAACAAAAGGTGCATACTGACTTGTCGGTACCCTGCAAATACTGCAAGCACACCACATCCAATCATTGCACCACACCACAATACACCATCGACCACGGAACTGGCCACCGATGCCCCTTCTTCTATTCTTATACCTCATTATTTTGTTAAAAATAAAATCAAGCCGAATTCAGCGGAGAAGCGTTGCCAGCGTCTATTCAGGGCTGCTCAACGCGGCTTAATAACAACAACAGAAGAACAACTACAACAACACAGCGACAACAACCCCTGTGTCTTCAAGTCACCGCATAGCAGGCATAGAGTATTAAAAAAAGAAAAGGGAGAAAGAAATAAATTTTAATTCTAAGTAATATTATACTCCATACTTATAAATTTGTACAATATTTTCTAGTGAGCGCTTTGTATCCACTTTGCACCTTTGACTCTAATTATCACCGCCTACAGATCGTCTACGTCGACAGGCCTGCTGACGTCGATGGATCGCTAAGGATGATATGGTAGTAAGTGTTAGTGCGCTTGCCAAGTTCATAAGATGTTACGAAATTGTTAATCGGCAATAACCGCCAATGAAACCATTTACCCTGACTTGCCATTGAAAACAAAGAGAAAAAAAAACCTCTGAATTAAATAAATATATGGTCGCTAAATATATATCAATGCGATAACGAAACGCGATCCATTGGACTGCTAAGAAAAAGAAAGGAAGGAGAACGTGTGTTTTTTTTTTGCCACGGAACTGATCGGCTGACCAGCCAGTGCCAATCGCATTGCCAATGCGGGTCCACGGTACAGTCGCCGCTGGATTGAAGCTGTCTCTACGTTGGCAGTATGGAGTATCGGGCGATGCAGCTTATCCGCCCTAGCCTTATCAATTTTTTTTATTATTCGTAACATGAAACCAAGACAAAATTTAATAATCATTAATTAAAAAAAATATATATATATATATATTAAATTCCTTAAGTATTACAATTACCTAAGTCACCAGCAAGTGAAATCAATCATAGACCATATGTAGTGTATTTGGTGCAGGCAGATTATGTTAAACGAACCAAAAAAAAAAAATAATAATAAGTGGAGAAACAGAAAAAAAAAATGTTCAACACTCGCCAACAGTAAAATTGTTCCTGTAAATGTAGTTAATAAATTGACCTCCCCTACCTACAAGAGATCTTTTGGACGTGGAGGATACCCCAAGTAAGTGCATCTGATCCCAAAAATTACCTTTCCCCTAAATTTTATTGTTGGTAATCAGCAACAATGCTTCGACATTAAAGGGTGATAAAATGCAAAAAAAAAGACGGTGTAAAAGTAAATGTGCAAAACTCACTCAAGTTGGGGAGGAGAAGACAAAAAAAAACTCACTCAACGTTGATCGCCCTTGCTCTGAGCGGCACAATTTTTGAGTGGGCTTTTGAGGTGTTAAACCAAACTAAATCACAGCCCGAATGCATGCTCCAACTTTAATGTCGAAGTCGCTGCAAAAAAAAAAAATAAAGATGAATGAAAAAGCTCCGATATAGAAATTAAGCATTCGGATACAAAAAAGAAAATCAAATAAATAAATCTATAAATATATAAGGAAAGCAAATATAAATTAATAAAATAGAAATAATATAATAAATAAAGATTCCCAATAAGAAAAAAAAATAATAATAATGATAAATAGTTAATCATAAAATTTAAGTAGTTTAAAAATATATCATTAGAGGAATAATAAATGAAATAAAAGAGACAAGTTACCAAACTAAATACTTTAATAATCCGGTCTTGTCCTTATACTCCGTATGTGCCGAGATTTTTTTTTGATTCCACTTTAATTTTTTTTATTTAATGTAAAGTCATAATTTTCAAATAATTTACAACATAAAAATATTACTTGTTACAACATGAAAACTAAAATGGAAATACATGAATATAGACATTAGAATATTGTTAAAAATGAATAAGTAATTTTTTTTTCTTCTTGGGAGTCATGCAACGCACACTGAACAGTGAATGAAATAAGGGTCGTTGTCTTAGGGATCATCCAACATTATTATGTTTAGGTGCCTGATGATCTAGGTAGGGTGGGCATCTGCTGTGGCAATAACACCGGCCCAGCTCCAACGACGAAAACCCTGGAGTGTCGCCTCCATGTTATATTTGTGAGATCGTGCAATTCCCTTTTCCTCTCTTCCCCCTTCCTGGTAATTTGGTCGAGCGATACCCGCACGCGATATTTTTTTTAATTAATATTATATACAGCGAGCACGTAGCGCAAGGAACCTTAAGGAACCCCGACTCCCACCGATCACACAGCCGGAGCCAGCGCGTGCACCCCTCCTTGTAGACTACACTCACATCCGCACGCCAAAATACCAGGTTATATGCTACAAAGTACGGCGTAGCCGGATGTTATGGCATCGGAGATGCAATAGTGGTAACTAAAGCGCCCATAGAATTTTGTTCATGCATTCAACTGCATAAGTATTGATATTCCTAATAGTATAAAATTAATAAGATTATAATAGTATAAGAGCAATAATTTACAATGAAGTTACAATGTCCTTATTGAATCCCATTATCATGAATTGCCCTTTGTATTTAACTTTAATTCAATTATAAAAATATAATCATGGAATAATTTGTTATTAGTAAAGGCACTTTAGGTTTGTAGCACGGCAGGCTTCATAGGGTAGGATCCGAAACTGCTATAGATTCCTACAAGGTTGGGTGGGTGAAGAAGGAGTACTCTAACAACTTAATTCTCCAACTTTAGATAGGCTATAAGCAACATCAGTCCGTTCCATTTGTATGGCTCACATTCCTTATCCCGTTCTTCCCGTTCTACGAAATTATTAGTGTAGCACCGTTTGTTTAGGCGGCACAATACCCACGCCAAATTTCCCTGAACAAGGCCGCCCCAAATAGTAGACAGGGTGTACAAGCCGAGACGACATTGTTAGTGTTCAATAACTGTTTGGTCAAACTAATTTGAATACAACTGATATGAATGATCAGTTGTCAATTTGTCAATTTATCGCTACTTTAAATAACTCTGTTAAATCTTATTCACTTATGTAAACACTACATTGTAATTTTAGTAAATATCGAAAGCTTTCACTATCGAAGAGTCCGAGTTGGAGATTCAAGCAAGCCAGACGCGCGCTTTTGTTTCGGTCATAAATAAACTTGCTAAATTAAATTCAAATTTGCATAAAAAACGCTTTATGCATCGAACATTTTGGCGCCCGTGGGGTAGTGTTTAAACAAATTTTTAATAAACAATTGGACAATTTCGCATTTCGTAACGTTAACAAATTACGCTTGCACGTATATAAAAACTAAACAAATTTGCCTTGGCTTCCAATTGCTTGGTTGCAACAATTAAAACATCAAACTTGTGTCAAAAAATATGTGAAAATCAGTCGCTGCCTTTAGTGGTTTATCTTAATTCGTTCTTCATTCGTTTGTGTAAGAGCTGCAACTCCGATCGATACTGTTGTAGTTCATATACACACATACATAAAACAATCATTTTCGTCGTTTGGCGCGTCAAGCAGAACTTAAGCTCCGCACCAAATTCTCTTCGTTTTCATTAAACATCTGTAAATATGTCGCATTCCTTGGAAGACTACCGACGCCGGCTACCGGCGCAAATATCAAAAGGAACATTTCCCGCATTAAAACCTTGGTCGATGGACAATCTGGAGATTCTTCTAAAAGATCACCTGCGGTTCCTCAATCTTTAGGCATTTTGGAATCGTACTTTAAGCAATGGTTGGCTATTCAATCGGAAATAGAAACTCTAGATCCAAATGATAAGGGGCGCGCTGAACTAGAAGATAACTATGTACACATCAAGCTGGCAATTAAGAAATTGATTGATGAAGACTTAAATAGTACAGTCAGTGATGACGCTACATCACATGTTGCTTACCATCCTCAACTATCACGTCTGCCTTGTTTGGCCTTGCCCACATTCGATGGCAATCATCTGGAATATAATAACTTCATTTGCTCGTTTAATCAAATCGTGAAAGGAGCGCAAATACAAACATTGAGAAGTTTAACTATCTACTCAACCGCTTAAAGGGTGCTGCACTGGAGTGCGTGAAGTCATTTCCAGTCACCAATTAAAACTGCGCTAAGGCATTAGAAAAATTCAAGTCTCTGTATGACAAGCCAGCATTTATATTTACAGAGACAATATCGTCTATTTTTCAGTTGCCTTCAGCTAGTTCTTCAAACGCTAATCAGCTACGTTCGTTATTTAATAATGCATCGGCATTATTTAGTTCATTTTCGTCTTTGGGCTCTGACATCGACATAGCGCAAGCCATGTTAATCTATGTGATTCTGGATAAATGCGATCAGCAAACTAGAAACAAATGGAATTTATCGCTAAACTAAACATACTTTCATGCTGGACAAGGAGAGTGGATTAGGGGTAACCCCAAATAAAACGGAACTGGTTCTTTTCACAAGAAATTACAAGGTCCCTCCTCTTGTCCCACCCCGACTAAATAATGTGAATCTAATCTTCAACAACTGTGCCAATTTCCTAGGACTGACACTGGATAGGAAACTAGACTGGAACCTTAATATCCAATCACGGGTTAAGAAAGCAACAGACGCTCTTTATACGTGTAGGAAATCCATTGGGCTGAAATGGGGAATGTCCCCAAATATCGTTCAATGGTTTTACACATCTATAGTCAGACCCATACTTCTGTATGGCGTCACAGTATGGTGGCCGTCTTAAAAAGAAAACCACCCTTTATAAACTGAACAAAGTTCAGCGTATGGCTGAACTATGCATATCAGGGGCGCTTCGTACCACACCTAGTGAGGCACTTGACGCTATCCTGGACATCCTATGTCTGGAAAGACAAGGAATGTGAAATGCAACACTCACGGCCAGACTCTTGCCTGGGCTACTCAGAGCACTGGCCATGCCTCAATCCTAGAAGGGAAGCCTACCATCCCTTCAAAAACAGATTACTGCGTGCCAGTAACACAACGGGAAACTCCCTTCAATACGTACTTCCCTCAAAGGGAGGAATGGGTTCATGGCACCCCCGGTCCACCGGCAACCATAACCTTCTTTACAGACGGCTCCAAACTAAACAACCACGTAGGCGGAGGGGTCTACTCCGAGCAACGCAACATACAATTATCCTTCAGCCTTCCAACACACAGCAGTGTCTTTCAGGCTGAGGTACTGGCCATAAAGGAAGCTATAGACTGCCTAGAAAGGCTCAAAGTTAGCCATAGCAATATAAACATACATATTGAGTCAGGCAGCAATTAAATCCATCAATATCTTCAAATTCGATATCAGTAACAAGCTATCGCAAATCTCTACACGAGATGGCTAAACAGCATGTTATTAGCCTAATATGGGTCCCTGGCCCCCAGGACAAGGAAGGTATACGTATGCCTGTAGCTACCTGTAAGCTCAATATCAAGGAGGAGTACAGGCGCAGGTCATGCACCAAAGCTGCAAAGACGAGGAAGAAGTGGAATCTCCGGAACATTTCTTCTGTCACTGTCCAGCACTTGCTAGAAAAAGGCTGGAAATCCTGGGAAATTACTCCCTAACTGATTTATCGGAGCTCTGACACATGAGGCCGGCCAAGATAGCGAAATTCATAAATGCATCTGGCTGGTCAAATGCTTGAATGTTAGAAATTCCTGAAGGCGACTGCAGGAGGAACCCCCCCCCCCCCCCCCTAGACCCCTTTGAAGTTTCGTTAGATCTTTGCGTCACCTCGCATATAGCCTATCAGCCGGACATCAATATCGACATTTCAACATGGAAAATGTTGTTCTGGCAGATGAGAAATTCTACCAGTCTCGACACATCGACATGCTTTTAGGAACAGAAGCATTCTTCGACATTCTGTCAGTAGGCCAAGTTAAACTTGGTACAAATGGACTCATGCTCCAAAAGACGCTGTTTGGATGGGTAGTGACAAAAAAGTGTCATCCGCAACAGTCTCGAGAGCTTGCTGCTAGTTTTAAGCTTGGTGCCACTTCAATTGGGTTGGCTTGCAACGCCGTTTGGCACAATCTTCGGAGCTTCGCTTACAGTATTGTCAATTCATGGAGGAGTATGAATGTTTGGAACACATGTCGCTGGTCACAGAACCAAACTTATCGGAACCTCACCATTACGTTTTGAAGCCCAGCACCGAATCCACAAAGCTTCGAGTGGTCTTTGACGCCTCGTGCCGAACATCCAATCAAACTTCGCTCAATGATCAGGCCCGACTATCCAAGATGATTTATATTTGCTGTTGTTGCGTTTCAGATTACATCGTTATGCCATAACAGCTGATGTAACCAAGATGTACAGGCAAGTAAATGTTGATTTAAATGATCCCAAATACCAGTACATACTCTGGCGAGCTCTTCCAGATGATCCACTTCGCACTTCTCAACTCAACACGGTTACATATGGAACAGCCTCGGCGCCATACTTAGCCATACGCAGCCTGCATTATGTGGCAGATCTGTGTCGAACTGAGTGTTCAATCGGTGCTTCAGTCATTGAATCGTCATTCTATGTAGATGACCTGTTACCTAGAAGTGAGGACATAGAAACTCTTCGCACAATCAAGGATCAAGTCACGGAAAATCTGCATTGTGGTCACTTTCCGTTATATAAGTTTCATTCAAATCATGCCCAATTTATCGAAAACTTCGATAACAAGGATTTAAATACGTGTGACAACGGATTGACCAGCGCACCTGGTGTCAGCTGGAATCAACACACCAATATGCTGCTATTTCACTTCAAACCGAAAATCGTTTCGTCAACCGTCACCAAGAGGACCATTCTGTCAATTGCATTAACGTTGTTCGACCCTCTCGGACTGGTGTCACCAGTTATAATCGTCGCAAAGGATTATCTTTGGCTCTGGCTTGCAGGGCTTACTTGGGACGAATCGGTACCACAGCATCTTGACCTGGCCTGGAAGAAGTGCCTGGTATCATTCCAAACCATTTCGTCACTTGCTGTACCCCGGTACTGCAAACAGGTCAACCAAAGCTCATTTCAATTGCATGGGTTCTGCGACGCTTCGATTCGAGCGTACGGCTGTTTCATCGATGTGCGGTCGGAATCTGCTTGCGGAAACATTGTTGTTCGTCTTTTCACTGCCAAGTCCAGAGTGGCCCCAGTAAAGAAAAAATCGCTTCCCAAACTAGAATTATGTGGAGCACATTTGTTGACACAAGTATATTCGCCGAAGAGCCACATACCGTATATTTCTGGTCGGATTCGCAAATTGTTTTACATTGGCTAAATCAACATTCAGTCACGTTATCAGCATTTGTCGGAAATCGAGTTTCTGAGATACAGGATTTGAGTTCAATCGGATGCTGGACATTTGTACCAACGGCATCAAATCCTGCTGAAATTGTTCCTCGAGGTGCCACCACTTCTGATCTACAATCATCCATATGGTTTCAGTACCAGCTTTTTTAACCCAACATCATGAACATTGGCCAACATCAAGTAACATCAGAAACATTGATATGCAAGTAATCAAGCCGAACAATCTACTTTCGTCGCCACAATGGATCGTAACCATGTCTCGGAGAAACTAGCGAACATCAGCTCATACAATCGATGTGTTCGCACTGTCTATCATGCTTCGCTTCGTTCAAATCACACATATGAAACGTAAATTCGAAACAACTTTGTCATCCGAGGAACTACGCAATGCATCCTATTGCATAATTTGGAACATCCAGCAATTATCATTCGTCGAAGACATTCGCCAACTGCAAAAAGATCAACCACTTAGGAGCCATCTAAAGCTTCTCAATCCTATTCTAGATCGCTCCATAGGATTTTCACTTATTAGAGTTGGCGGCCGGCTAGACAACGTTGAGTTTGAGAAAAACATCAGATTTTGTTGCCCAGTACATCATCGCACTTCGTCTGGATCTATGTGCGGCATCTACATCTTCGCAACTGCCATGCTGACCTAAAGCTTTATTGGCACTCATTCGATTGGCATCGTGCGCACCTGCATGGCGTGTGTTCGGTACAAGCCAAAATTGGAAAGGCAGCTTATGGGATCGCTGCCAGTGGAGCGCCTTCGACTAGAACACCCATTCCAACGCTGTGGTATCGACTTCTGTGGGCCAATAAATACGTTTGTTCGCATACGAGGAAAAGGTCCCACAAAAGCTTACTTGGCGGTATTCATTTGTTTGGCATCGAAGGCGGTGCACATCGAAGTGGTCTCTCAATTATCCACGAAGGCATTCTTGTCTGCACTCAAACGAAGGGTTGCTCGGCGAGCGCTGCCCACTGACATCTATTGTGATAATGGAACTAACTTCGTGGGTGCAGCAAATGAGCTAAAGGCTTTGAAACAATTTTTGTTTGATCAATCTACTCAAGACGCAATATCTGAGTATTGTGCTTCGGATTTCGTGTCGTTTCATTTTATTCCGCCCAGGGCACCCCACTTTGGCGGACTCTGAGAAGAAGCAGTTAAGAGCGCAAAGGGGTGCTGCACAAGACGCTATCGAACACTCGCCTAACATTTGAGAAGCTCTGTACGATCAGAACAGAAATCGAAGCTCTCCTCAATTCTCGCCCATTGTCACCTATGTCGCCTGATCCCAATGATCTATCAGCAATCACCCCAGGACACTTGTTAGTTGGAAAATCTCTTCGGGCGCTGCTAAACAGCAATTTTGGCGTCGTTGGTCATCAGATTATATTCAGGAGCTTCGTCGTCAAATCTCACTATTGGAACCATGGTCATAATCCATGACGACAATCTTCCGACTCAGCAATGGAAGCTCGGCCGCATCGAATCACTTGTGCCTGGAAAGGATGGTCATGTTCGAGTTGTTCATCTTCGTACAGCCAATGGCATCTGCTGCCGACCAGTACACAAATTGGCCATCTTACCGATGGAGGCTTGGTGTGTTGAAAACAGATCCTCTCAAGGTGGCCGGGATGTTTGGTCAAACTAATTTGAATACAACTGATATGAATGATCAGCTGTTAATTTGTCAATTTATCGCTACTTTACATAACTCTGTTAAATCTTATTCACTTATGTATACACTACATTGTAATTTTAGTAAATATCGATAGCTTTCACTATCGAAGATTCCGAGTTGGAGATTCAAGTAAGCCAGACCCGCGCTTTTGTTTCGGTCATAAATAAACTTGCTAAATTAAATAGTTTAAACACCGCCCAGATCTGAAGTTTCATGTTTGCATAAGAAACGCTTTATGCATCGAACACAAATTATCTTATTAATAAGTTCAATCAATTGTAATTCATCATTAATTCTCATTTTGATTAAATAAAAAACATTACAAAATACATATTTCTTTGTGTATATTCCATGCACGCTATACATATACACTTTATTTTCCAGCTTCATGAATTCAAATAAATATGTATGTATGTACAACGTTAAATCATTTATTTATCTCCTTTTTCAACAGGTACACTGCATTTGTAAATATTGGCACAATCAGATACACACACAGAAACACACGCACACATTTTATATAGATATATTTCTTTTTGGTTTTAAATATCAATATTTATTTATTATTTATCTTTTTTTTTATTTTACTTAATTTTTTTATTTTCTTAGTTTTACTTACATTTTATTTGTTTATTAATTAATTAATTTTTTTTCTTTCTTACTACTATGAATTAATTTTATAATGTCCCAGGCAAATGTACTTGTACCATCTTCTTTTATTTTTCAACTTCTTTCACGAATTTTGTTTTCAATACTTGTCCCCAAGCATATTTCGAAAACGTATCAATAACTGTCAATAGAAATTAATATCCTTTCTTCGATGCTGAGTACTGTCGCATTTTGTAGTGCGCTTGCCAAGTTCATAAGATGTCATGCCTACGAGTATGCCTTGGTTTTTTTTTAAGCCGCGCTTTTGCGACGCCGTCTAGGGGTCAGAGTAAAATGCCAAGCTTTTTTTGTTAGTTGACTAACAACATTTTTTTTGATAGGAGCTTGAGTTTTTGTCTGTCAAAGGGGACAGTCGTGCGCGTCCCCTCGACTTTGGTTTTTTTTCTCTTAGTTTCGCGGTGGTAGAAGAATTACACGTGGGCACGATGGAATTCGTCCATTACCCGAAAATATATTTTTTTTCGCCTGAATTAATAATATAATTGCCACCGGCCAAGGAAAAAAAATTCCCGGTGTGTACGTGCGTCAAACAAATAAACAAATGAAAAAAATAAAAAAAACTTTTTAGTGGGGAAAAATATGCTCCCAAATTGTTAATCGGCAATAACCGGCAATGAAACCATTTACCCTGACTTGCCATTGAGAAAAAAAAGAGAAAAAAAAACCTCTGAATTAAATAAATATATGGTCGCTAAATATATATCAATGCGATAACGAAACGCGATCCATTGGACTGCTAAGAAAAAGAAAGGAAGGAGAACGTGTGTTTTTTTGCCACGGAACTGATCGGCTGACCAGCCAGTGCCAATCGCATTGCCAATGCGGGTCCACGGTACAGTCACCGCTGGATTGAAGCTGTCTCTACGTTGGCAGTATGGAGTATCGGGCGATGCAGCTTATCCGCCCTAGCCTTATCAATTTTTTTTATTATTCGTAACATGAAACCAAGACAAAATTTAATAATCATTAATTAAAAAAAAAAAAAAAAAAAAATAAATTCCTTAAGTATTACAATTACCTAAGTCACCAGCAAGTGAAATCAATCATAGACCATATGTAGTGTATTTGGTGCAGGCAGATTATGTTAAACGAACCAAAAAAAAAAAATAATAATAAGTGGAGAAACAGAAAAAAAAAATGTTCAACACTCGCCAACAGTAAAATTGTTCCTGTAAATGTAGTTAATCAATTGACCTCCCCTACCTACAAGAGATCTTTTGGACGTGGAGGATACCCCAAGTAAGTGCATCTGATCCCAAAAATTACCTTTCCCCTAAATTTTATTGTTGGTAATCAGCAACAATGCTTCGACATTAAAGGGTGATAAAATGCAAAAAAAAAAGACGGTGTAAAAGTAAATGTGCAAAACTCACTCAAGTTGGGGAGGAGAAGACAAAAAAAAACTCACTCAACGTTGATCGCCCTTGCTCTGAGCGGCACAATTTTTGAGTGGGCTTTTGAGGTGTTAAACCAAACTAAATCACAGCCCGAATGCATGCTCCAACTTTAATGTCGAAGTCGCTGCAAAAAAAAAAAATAAAGATGAATGAAAAAGCTCCGATATAGAAATTAAGCATTCGGATACAAAAAAGAAAATCAAATAAATAAATCTATAAATATATAAGGAAAGCAAATATAAATTAATAAAATATAAATAATATAATAAATAAAGATTCCCAATAAGAAAAAAAAATAATAATAATGATAAATAGTTAATCATAAAATTTAAGTAGTCTAAAAATATATCATTAGAGGAATAATAAATGATATAAAAAGACAAGTTACCAAATTAAATACTTTAATAATCCGGTCCTGCGCTTATACTCCGTATGTGCCGAGATTTTTTTTTGATTCCACTTTAATTTTTTTATTTAATGTAAAGTCATAATTTTCAAATAATTTACAACATAAAAATATTACTTGTTACAACATGAAAACTAAAATGGAAATAAATGAATATAGACATTAGAATATTGTTAAAAATGAATAAGTAATTTTTTTTCTTCTTGGGAGTCATGCAACGCACACTGAACAGTGAATGAAATAAGGTTCGTTGTCTTAGGGATCATCCAATATTAATATGTTTAGGTGCCTGATGATCTAGGTAGGGTGGGCATCTGCTGTGGCAATAACACCGGCCCAGCTCCAACGACGAAAACCCTGGAGAGTAGCCTCCATGTTATATTTGTGAGATCGTGCAATTCCTTTTTCCTCTCTTCCCCTTCCCGGTAATTTGGTCGAGCGATACCCGCACGCGATATTTTTTTTAATTAATATTAGATACAGCGAGCAAGTAGCGCAAGGAACCTTAAGGAACCCCGACTCCCACCGATCACACAGCCGGAGCCAGCGCGTGCACCCCTCCTTGTAGACTACACTCACATCCGCTCGCCAAAATACCAGGTTATATGCTATAATTTCCACTAAGTCTACTTGCCAATCATGATCGATTCCCTTCATAATAACTCTTCGGTTTTTTAAATTTTTCATGATTCTCTTTTTAATTATTGATCTTCATATTTAGCTTTACCTTAAATATTTTTTTTTTATAATCGATAATATTTTTAAACAGTTTATATTTATTACCAATTCTTTGACCGTTTTCCACATAGACTTCCAAGTGGAATTACTTTTCTCTTTATTCCACTCATTTGAGGAATGTACAAACTTGCTAACAGTCCTATAGATCATAATTCTTCTTGTGATTAGTGTTACCAGCTGCCTGTGAGCCAACTAAACGTTTGAGTCTACCAACGATCTCAATTGAATTATCCCAATATACATATTTTGGCTTAGTTGAACTGAGTGTCATAAAACATCCACCCTTATGCATGGATTTCTTTTTAGAGGTGTAGACATTGCACTTGGATCATCTACAGCAGGTAAAAAATACATGAATCCTAGCTATATAAGGCTAAGATTTTAAGAAATAACGTCAGTTCGAAATTACAACTCAACGCAATCAGTAGTTGAATGAGTTTTCCTTGATAACCTGTTGAGAGGGCAACTGTTCATCAATAGTGCAGCACCACTATATATTTCCCGCTGTATGTCCTCTCCTCAATTACATTCAGGATCATTCGGCTCACATTTTCCAATTGTCGTTTTAGAAATGATAACATAAAAAATATAAGAGCATTAACTGCCATACCTTATCGAAGTGGGAATGTCGCTAAACTTGAGTATTTATGTTTCTTTCATTCTTCAATGGGAAAAAGAAGATCGCCTAGTGCGAGCAAAAATCCCATCTACCCAATTATTCACAAACTTCGAAGAAGACGAAGAAGTTTGAAATACCTATGTCTGCATTGAGACAAGAAACCTAATACCAACTAGAAATCGCAAAAGAATCACAGTATACCAATATGAACGAAGGCGATAACAAGTAGTTCGAATTTAAATTAATAAGGTATTTAACAGGTTGATCAATACGGCAGAGCAACTTGGTGGCTCTGGCTGCATTTCAAATGCTGCATCTAGCATGTCAATATATTTAAGCTTAAACCGTTTGTGAATCGTAAGATAAACGTATATCAAAGAAAATGCCCTGAAGTAGGCAACACAAATGCGCCATTGCACATACCAGAGCTGGAGTCTCATTACAACATCGAAAATCTCATTTAATGTATTTCAGTATTAAGACTTGCTTACACACACTGGCAGTGCTGCCATACATCTTTTATTGCGTTTTAAATTTCTGGTGGCAACGTTGCGACCAGAGACCAGTATGATTGTGTGGGTCAACTTGTAAATAAAATAACTAGTCATAAGCAATCAATACCCTCTAATAATCTTGAATATAAACTGTGAATTTTTACTCAATAAATCAGTATAAAAAGATATCTTTGCGTATTCACTTCATTCAGCCCAATTTGTTCCAAGTACCGATTACGGCAACACTTTGGTACTGGTACAGGAACCGGTAGCACCCCAAGCTTTTTCAACATACCCATAGAATTGACATCCGATATTAAATTCTTACATTTGGTGACCACCGACTTTTTGAGTTTAGTTTCATTTGGCGAACAATTCATAATTAGTTAACTGGCGGCCAGTCATTCATTATTTACCAAGTGGTGAATAAACAGTCTATTTAGATTTATTTTCCGAATCATTGACATGCATTTGGTCAAATTGCAGACCAACATTCGAATTCGGTTAACTTAGCAACCATTTTCACAGCAAAATTCGTAGTTAAATTGGCAACTAAATGTATATATATATATGTATATATATTTAGCTGGCAGCGAGTCACTCACCTACATCAAATCTTTTGGTCACGGTGGCGGGAGGAGTATCTCACACTCCTCCAACAGCGTACCAAATGGTAGTCCTCGTTAAGGACGAGAATTTTCCTCCCATAAGCTGGCCACTCACCAGAGTGCTTACCTTCGTTCCAGGCATGGATGGCATTGCTCGGGTTGCTGAATTGAAGACGCCTAAAGAAGTCATCCGAAGAGCTGTCAACAAGATGTGCCTGCTGCCTGTTAAGGATTCTGTTGAAAGGGGAGTCTTTCAACGGGTGGAGTATGTTGGCAGCAGCAGCAAAGAACCATAATTGATTTGAATCTCTAATATGTTTGAATTTGGAGACCTGCGTGGCCTAATATAAATGTTGTTAGTCTTAAGTACATTGGCACATTATATTAAGTGAAGTTTGAGCTGCAGCAGCCAGCGTTAGCAGTGCTCTCTTTGTGTAGCGCTCTCTCTCGCTTTCTCTCTCTCTCTCTCTCTCTCTCTCTCTCTCTCTCCCTCCCTCGTTCGCTGATCGGCCAGCTGCTGCAGCTATTCATTCGTTCTGCGGAACTCTAGCTGATCGATCGTTTCATAATTATTATCGTTGTTGAAAAGACTAATCATTGGGCTCCTAGTCTAAAGGTTTAGCAAGTGGCCTCAAACCTGTACTAATCAAACTTGTAATAGACAATAAACAATCTCGTTGTTGAAAAGACTAATCATTGGGCTTCTAGTCTAAATACATACAATAAAGTTTATAAAGGGGAAATAACTTAGTGTTGTTAATTGAAAATAAAGCCATCAAACAAGCATCATGTAACAAACCAATTTCCTCAGTTAAACTTTTGCGGCATAACGATTTGCAAATATATTTAAAACAAATCTTATAATTTTCGTATCAAACAAAAAAGGTTATGAAACCAAATATATTTATATTTATTATTATACATATTTAATCAATAATTGATTTCCGATTACATAGAACATCTACTGTCAACTTAACGACCTCAAATAAAAAAATATAAAAATTTTAACAAATTTTATTTATTTTTTATTAGTAGTATTCCCTGACCAATATCTTGGTTGTGCGTTGAGGCACAGCCTGTCGTTATGACAAACAAAAATACCTCCATCGGTTCAGGTATTACTCTAAATAAAAATATAAAATAAATATTAAATCAGCGAGGCACAACGCGTTGCTGGACAGGCAATTGGTTACTGGCGAAGATATCCAAATATAATTCGAAATTACAAAGAGAATCCTGTGGATCAGAAATCAAAGCCATAATATTACCAAGAGCGCCTGAAAATATTAAATAATCATTGGGAAACCTTTTCAAATTAAGAAAATTATGTTCAAAAAATAATTTAAGATACAAAAATTTACCATAGTTATGAACTTTGAACTCTTTACGGAGTACATCAAAATTAAATGTCAATGACAATAAAATCACATCAGTCAAATATGTGTGTCTCTGCAGCGTGACGTGATTTTGAAGAGATCATCAAAAAACCTTCGGCAATATTTTGTGAAAAAATGGATGAATTCCAGGTGAAGGACAGCGGTTGGATCAAATATCCTAAACATTAAGGCTGGAGATACATATAAATAAATATACTCAACTAAAAGTTTCAAGTTTTATTGAAACACCAAAAGTGCTGAGGAATAAAAAATCGTTCATAAATGTTAAAAATGCTGATGCATTTTCTTTTAAATGGGCATTAATATCAGTCCGTAAAGCACCAGCAAATAACCAGCCTGCACGATGCTCATCATATAAAGTTTATGTGATCGAGAGTTCATTAAGATTGGATTTCCCACTGTTCATCAATGTTTTTGGTATCGATGAGCAGACAAGTGCAGTCAACGGACCATTATATGTGACGGAGGTGGAAAAGAAGAGCTATATAAGCCTTATGTTGTTGGAGACTGAGGACCGAGGACATTTCGTATGGATAAAGAATTTGTCAAGGTAATACTTAAATAAATTCTTTTTATTAAAAAACATTATTTTTCAAAAATATATATTTTTTCTTTTATATACTTTCAGACTTGTAAGACGCCATCTTACATCACATAAGACCCAACTATAATTCTGCGAGACGCGTCTAAATTATTCACACAATGAGAGGATGCATGCGGAGCACCGTCAACAGTGTGGCAAGGTGTTCCCATCAGAAAACAAGGCAAGTCTTAATTTTAAGAATTTTAATCGTAGTTTAGAAGTACCTTTTGTTGTATATGCAGATTTTGAATGTATACTAACCCGCCTCAATTCACATATGCGTGAGAATGTTGTAGCAACTTCTCAACATATCCCCATTGCCTATATAAAGTGTGATTTTAACCCAGCGTTAGATAAGCTTGTTTTAGAAACTGGGGAAGATGCAGATGTAAAATTTAAACGATATTTATACCTGTTATTTAAGCACCATAAAACCCATAAATATGAACGCAGATGATGAGAATAGTTTTAGAAATGCAGTCATTTGTCATATATGCGAAAATACTTTAAGCAATGATCGAGTTAGGGATCATTGTCATTTAACTGGGTTGTATAGGGGTGCAGCACATAATGCCTGCAACATATATTTTCAAATTACACTTTCTGTTCCGGTATTTTTCCAAAACTTTTCGAAATGTGATTCTCATCTGTTCGTTAGAGAATTAAATAAAGTTGAAGGTGATATGAAAGTACTCCCCCTCAATAATGAGTTGTACATTTCACTCTCAAAATATATTCATATTGCATCCCATGATAAAAACCTTGAAATTAGATTCTTAGATACGTTCCGTTTCATGGCATCAAGTCTAGATGCACTTAGTAGCAATCTAGACATAGCCAGTTTCAATAACGTTAAAGCATTTTTCAGATTAGATGATGAATTTCATCTAATACGTAGGAAGGGGGTATATCCCTATGAGTATATTGACTCAGAGAGCAGATTAGATGAGTCAGCTCTTCCCCCCCCCCCCAGAGATAAATTCTTTGACAGTTTATCAAATACAGAATGTTCGCTCGAGGACTATGCACGAAAAGTCTGGTCAGGTTTTGGATGTGAAAGTCTTAAAGATTACATGGAATTGTATCTTAAGACTGATGTTCTTTTACTGTCGGATATGTTTCAAAATCCAAGAAAATATATTCATTAGATCCCGCCCAATATTACTACACCCGGTCTCCCATGGGATGCAATGTTAAGGACAACAAAAAGAGAACTGGAATTATTAACTGATATAAATATGTATAGGTTCATCCAAAATGGTATTCGTGGCGGATTGGTTCAGTGCTGTAAGCGCCATATCTATATGGAGAGTTATGACAGCACTAAGCCATCAGAATTGCTGATGTATTTAGATGCCAATAATTTATATGGTTGGGCAATGTGGCAATATCTCCCACATTCCGGCTTTATAATGATGAATGATGCAGAATTAAATGCATTTGATATTTCATCTATCAAAGATAATTCAGAGTCTGGGTACATTATTGAGGTTGATCTTTTGTATCCAGACTCTCTTCACGATTACCATAATGATCTACCTTTCATCCAACCCATCAATCCAAAAGCCTACTCCGGAGGCTAAAGTTCATAAACTTGTTGCTGACCTTAGGTCAAAAATAAAGTATCCTATCCATTATAGAAATCTTCAGCAATGTCTAAGAAATGGCTTAGTATTAACAAAAATACACAACATTTTGGAGTTTAAGCAGTCTCCCTGGCTTGAAAAGTATATAGACTTAAATACATATTACAGAACATTAGCAAAAAATAATGTTGAAAAAGACTTTTCAAATTGTTAAATAATGCAGTCTTTGGAAAAACGATTGAAAACGTAGAAAAACGTCAGGATATCAAACTGGCCACTTCGTGGGAAACCATAAATCTTAATAGATTGGGTGCTCGTGCCCTCATTGCAAAGGTCAATTTCCATAGTGCAGCCCAATTTTCTGAAGATATGTATGCGATTCAAATCGTCTCCATAACGTGTATGATAAGCCTATGTACTTAGGTTTTACAGTTCTCGAACTTTCCAAATGGCAAATGTATGATTTTCATTATGATTACATGAAGCCAAAGTTTCAAGAGAAAGTTTCACTGAACTCTATGGATACAGACTCATTCATATATTCCATTCAGACTGAAGATTTCTATAAAGATATTGCGGCAGATGTAGAAATGGAATTTGATACATCTGACAATCCGGAAGTGTTGTTGTCAAAAAAATATGGAATCAGAAAGTGCAATAAGAAAGTGTTGGCAAAATTCCTCAACTGAACCCTCCACAAGGGTGTCGACTGGTAATAGCATTACAGTGGTCCGCAAGGTACCGATGCTAGCTAAGACTCGTGCCCCGAACCTCGGACATGAACTGTCTCCATAGTCTTGTCCCTGGGAAAGGACCAAGTCATGGTTTCGAGGTAATCGGCCGGGCCAAGGTGTAATGCGACCCGTGCCGATAGTTAGCCTGGCTGGGGGCCCACAAATAGCTGTCTTCTACGGAGCATATCGGATACCTGGCAACATCCGATATTAATTCAGCCTTACCTGCACATCACGGATCTCTGTGCAAGTGGACATTCTTTCTCCGCAACTCATGGGAATCACCATGTATTCCAATCCCAAACAAAAAATCAGAAAGAATGCGGTCCTCTAACAAAACCGGTAGGGAGCAATCGCAAACATGTAGCGGAGGCAGTGGCTTGAAAGCCTGGCCAAAGCGGCGACCTGACAAGAGTGGCGGAAAAGCCTGTTTGTCAAGCCAGTGGTGCAGTTGGCAAGAACCCCGATTTATCCAACTCCGTGGTAGGAAAGCAAAGCACTTGTGCAGCCAACCTGCCAGCCGGAGCGGGTGCAAATGGCAAACTGTCAACTACCAGCGCTGCGGCTAAAAGGTTTACGTATGCCGAGAGAAGAAATGCCGCAAGCAATCTAAAGCGGCAGAATGCAAAGACAGCGTCCAACCCACCTGTCGAATGACAAAATAAGGTGGAGTGTGCCACAAAGGTACTGCCAAACTTTTGCGAGGCACCACCCAACAAAGAGCAGAGCCAGGCGAAACGGCAACGTACGCAAGAAGCTCATGGACCCGTTCCAAAGCAGGCCAAAGTGCAGCCGAGAAGGTCCTTTGCTGAAATTGCCAAGGAAAGAATCCTAATAGGGATCCTTGACAAGGGCAACAAGGACGGCAGAATCCCGAGAAATCAGTGGAAGTGGGTGGAAGGAGCCCACGCTGTCCACTGCCTTAAGATGCTGAGCAAGGTGCCTGGGCCACCACCGGTATGCAGAGATGCCCCCATCGAAGCCGCCAGAGGCAAGCTCAATTTTAGCTTCGGTTCCATTACCGTTAAGGTATACAAATCGGATGCGCCGGCCGGAGAAGACCCTGTTGTCTGTAACAAGACGGCTGAACAGTGCTCTCCTGCGGAGATCAGAGCAACCGAAGAGAAGCCGGAGCCCGGTTACACGTCGGATACGTCGACTCTGACTCGGGGCCTTGAGGTCTTGTGTCACGAGTTGGACCAGGACGATTTTACGCTGTCGGACGAAGATGACAGCAACAAATGAAGGTAAAAAAACGTACCCGCATCCTCGCGAAAAAACATTTAAATAGTTTTCTGCTTCATCATTTTAGCAATGGTGACAACACAGCGGTAAGCCTGGAGCTCCAGTCAGCTCCGATATGGCTACTGTCTGCCTACATGGCCTACGATAGCACTGGCCCACCACCAGACGAGATAAAAAGATCCCTCGTCCAGGAGTGCGAGAAGCACAAAATCGGCCTAGTTATAGGCTGCGACGCCAATGCTCACCACACTTAGTGGGGGGTATTATCACTATAACATATAATAAGGCTTTTAAGGCAGCCTGCCCTATCAGTAAGCCAGTGCGCAAAAAGAAACCACCATGGTGGACACCTCAACCAAATGTCCTTCGACAAAGTTGCAGATCTCTTTTCAATGCGGCGAAAACGCAAAATAACGACCTGCAATGATCAAAATACAAATCAAGTCTGGCTGAATACAAACGGAAAAAAATGAAATCTTGGAGAGATTTCTGCACAGATATTGATCCAACTAATGAAGCTGCAAGGCTAAGGAAAGTTTTATCAAAAACCACATCCACACTAGGTTATCTAAAAAAGGATGACAACTCATGGTCGGTCTCCAGTGAAGAGTCACTGGACATCTTCCTTAAAACGCACTTCCCTGGCTGCTCTGAGCAGTCCCCGAGGGGCGCAGAAACCACCTGTATAGAGATCACATCTTTAAAGTCTCTTATACACAAAGAAAACATATAATGGGCAGCCGTTTAAATCCCCAGGCCCAGATCAAATAAGCCCATTCTAATTACAGAAGGCGGCCAATACAGCCATAAATTGGCTACATGAAATCTTCGGGAAGATTCTGAAGACTGGCCGCATTCCACCGACATGGCTCCAGTCTAAAATAACCTTCATACCAAAAGTTTATTATAAAAATTAATGAAACACTAACGCTCAATTTTTCAAATTTGGATTTTCAACTGCCTTTGGAACAAATAAAAAAATATTTAAGCTCAAATAATATTGTTTATATAAATACTCTTTTACTAAAAAAAACTATATTTTTCATAAACATATATATTTTTTCAAACACATACACATAATTCTCAATTATATTTTTCCACGGCGTGCCTAAATTATTCATATGATGAGAGGATGCAAGCGGAGCACCGTCAACACTGTGGGTAGGTTGTGTCAACGCTGCCATCAGAAGAAAGAAGATCATGTAAATGAAAAAATGTTTAACTAATTTACCTTGCAAATCAATAGTAAATTTAAAAAAAAGCAGCTCATCCACGCACGCTCGCGCACACATGAAAACTTTGTATTTATTGTCTTTTATTTCACAATTTAATCTATCGTGCAGGGGGAAAAAGTAAGAGCAAAAAATAAAATGAATTTTATTCGTGGCGAGAAAAAATAAATGACGCAGATCAAAAACAGCACGTCTCTTTAACTCAATAGAAGATTTACTAATGAAGTGCACACTCTCATGCAGCAGAGCAAGTGCTTCAGAAAGAAGAAAAGGGGCGAGGCAAACGAATTGAGCGAAAACAAAAAGAAAGTGGTTGCCGCGCAAATTTGTAAACCGCTGAACAAAAAAAAAGTGCCATAAATCGAATTGAAATGAGGCATGAGTCAAACTCATGTGCCGAAGAAAAAAGATGGCCGCCGTGCAAGAGAAAAGTGCAATGTTTATTTAACCATTTATTTAAACGGAGCGAAAAAAAAAATTTTTTTAATTGGTTTATTAGCAGTATTCCCTGACCAATATTTTGGTTGTGAGTTGAGGCACAGCCCGTCGTAGTGACAAACAAAAATACCTCCAACGGGTCAGATATTACTCTAAGTAAAAAAATATATAATAAAAATGGAATCAGCAAAGCTTAACGCGATGCTGGCGAGGCAATTGGTTACTGGGGAAGAGATCCAAATATAATTCACAATTACAGAAAGGATTCTGTGGATCGGAAATTAAAGCCAGAATATTACCAAGAACGCCTGAAAATATTAAATAATCTTTGGGAGACCTTTCAAATGAAGAAATTAATGTTCAAAAAATAATTCAAGGTACAAAAATGTACAATATTTATATTTCGAATGATGAAATGTAGAAAAATTCCGACGCGAATAAGCTCATTGTCGACTGTGAACGAAGAGTTAGAAATATAGCCAATGATTCGTGAGCAATGTGTACTGCTCGACAATTTGCAGCTATCATGTATAAAATAACTAATGCGACTTGTCAAGGTTTTCAAAAAGTCATAGGCCAATATTGGAGTGAGATATGAAACATCAATGTCCACGTTTATAAAAAATTTATCGATCCTAAGAAGTTTGGGTACGATGATAGGAGATATTTTTGGCTGCTGAAGATGCTGTTACATCAGTACAAACCATGACAAGCAAAGAAACTATTTAGCGACCTGCCAATATGTCTGAAATGCATGCTGGACAACCTTTTTGAAATGTATTAATTTCCAACTATTATGGAGTAGCAGCCATTTCATAATATTTTCGAGAAAACGATTCATGAATCTACATTACGCACTATTCAGAAGGTATGGTATTGAAAGACCAAAATCACGGGAGACGTTCAAAGTTTGATACGCCATCTATCCTCAACTGAAGGAAATTATTTAACAGCATGGTATATGCTAAATACATGCGCCTTAATTGGAACGAAATACATTTGCAATTTCTGTGAAAACCCGAACCAGTTACGAGTTGATTAAAAAGACCGCATCAAAAACATTCAATTGCGTTGAAAAACTCAAACTAAGTGTGAAATGTTTTAAGTCCAATCATACCACAAAAACATGCCAGATAACATATTGTTTTAAATGCACTAAAAGGCACAACACTATTTTACGTTTGAAAGCCAAACCAGAATCCAACACAGCACCATCGGCAAATACTGTACTGACAAGTTTGGTCACTTCTTTACTACAAGCAATGAAAAAGAAAGATCAAGCGTAAAAAAAACCAACTGCTGGTGTTCTACTTGATATTGATCAGAACATTATTTTGTCAAACAAACGTCTTAAGAATGTGGGTGAACCCTCGGAAGATAATGATGCAATTACTAGTCTTTTTAGAAAGAAAAGTAGAAGAAACAATGAAGAGCTTTGAAAAACTTTTAAAAGGAAAATATCAATCGGATCAGAAAACAATAAGTTAAATATCATTTGTAATTCTTCATGAGATTAATAAAAATAAAATTGAGGTGGAAGAACTCTTGAAAAAATCAGAAAGTTCGTTATAAACGAATTTTAATTTGCAAATAGAGTCATTAAGAAGTTTATTTAACGGTGAAAATCAAAATATAAATTTAAATATCGAGTCTTTAAGATTCGATAATAAAATAGATAAATAATGTGTCTTGTGTGTGCTACGAGTTATAATCTATAGGACCGTTAACAAGTTCGGACATTCCTCAAATGAGCGGAATAAAGAGTAAAGTAATTTCCACTTGGTGGAAGTCTATGTGGAAAATAGTCAAAGCAATGGGACTAAATACAAACTGTTTAAAAGTGTTCTGCAGACAGCATTATTCAAAAGGGTGCATGCCTTGTTCTCGTGTATAAAATATATAAAAATAAAAATTAAGGTAAAGATAAATATGAAGAAAAATAATTAAAAAGAGAATCATGAGCAGGAGGAATTTAATAGAGGAATAGAGGAATTACATGCACCAGCTCGTAAAAATTTTAAACTCCAAAGAGTTATTATAAAGGAAATCGATGATCATTGGCAAGCAGACTTGTGCAAGCAGAAATGTGACAATACTCAGCATCGAATAAAGGATATAAATTTCTATTGACAGTTATCGATACGTTTTCGAAATATGCATGGGGACAAGCATCGTATAAAAATCTTCAATGGCAGTAAATTTCATGTTGGCGATTATGTGCGTATTAGCAAGCATAAACATACAATTGAAAAGGGGTATACACCGAACTGGACAACTGAAATTTTTAAAATAAATCAAATACAAAATACCAATCGAACTACATACATACTTGAAGACTATCAAGGTGCAGTTCTAAAAGGAGGTTTCTGTAATGAAGTGTTTAGGAAAACAAAATTTCCAAACACTTCTAGTTAAATGGCTTGGGCTCTCAAATGATCAGAACTCTTGGATAAATATCAATGAAGTTATATAAAAAAATGACTTAAAAATGTACGTGTGCTTACTATTAATAGATTCAAGTTTCATGAAAAGTATTAATTTGTGATGAACCTGTCAGTAATTTCGTTTAAACCTAATTAAGGCATTAAGGTTTTCGGTACTCAGTATAGGGATTGTCGGATATAAAAGAGCGTCTTGAATACAAGTATCTCATTCAAAAAGATGTCGAGGAACATTGAAGAGCTGTTTAATTTTATGGACGACGATGAGAATTCAATGGATTTTGATTTGAGACAGCTGATGCCCTGGCCGATTCCAACTAAATAAACAAGTAAGGAAATGAATCCTCATTTCACACCAGAGCTGAGTCCATCGGAATGGATTGAGCTCCAAGAAATTTCTCGCAGAGAGAAACGGAAAATTGAGGAGGAGGTGGAGGACGCTTCATTCCAAAAGAAGACTCGGGAAACCAACATCATCGATATAACCAAGGAGCGGCAAACAATGGATTTAATTCACATTAAAATAAATTAAAAAAAAAACATTACAAAATACATATTTCGTTGTGTTATTATTTACTCCACACATGCATACATACATATACACTTTGTTTTTAGCTTCATGAATTCAAATAAAAGTGCATATATATAACCTAAAATCGTTTGTTTATCTTCTTCTTCTTTTTACCCAGATACACTGCATTTTTTATATTTTTTTAATAGAGACACAAGCAGATACACAAGCACACACTTGCAACCCAAAATCTTGTGTTTATCTTCTGCTTCTTCTTTTTTTATACAGGTACACCGCATTTTTAAATACAGGCACAAACAGATACACAAACACACACATACACATTTTCAAATATATTTATATATTTATTTGTCATTTCTTCTTTTCCTTTTTCATATCAACACCCTACATTTTCTGCTTTCATAAATTAAAGTAAAAGAGACACATGTACTTATTTTTGGTTTTAAATATTCATTTATTTAATTTTCTTCTTCTTAATTTTATTTACATTTTTTTTTCTTCTTAGTTTTACTTACATTTTATTTATTTATTAATTAATTTATTTATTATGTATTTATCCATATATATTTTTTTTCTTACTACTATGCATTAATTCTATAATGCCCCCAGGCATATAAACTAATCTCATCTTCTTTTATTTTTCTCTTATCGTCTCTAGAACTTAAAGTTATGTTTGTTATTTCATGCGCATACAAATTGTGAATATTTGATCTAAACATCAACATTCTATCACAAAATGTCTTTTTTCAAATAGACATTGCTTACAGCTATTTATAGTTAACTTATCTAACGCAGACTTTTTTACTCCTTTGGATTTTTTTATACAGCCACCCCCCTCAAGAGACAATGAATACATTTTAGCTCTACGACCCACAAACTCCAACATTCTTTTCCCACAGTTTTCATCCTTCAACATTCCTAACACTTTCTTATTGCACCTTCTGATCCCATTTTTTTTTTTAAGTTCTTCCGGATTGTCAGATGAATCAAATCTCATTTCGACATCTTTCGCAATATCTTTATAGAAATCTTCAGTCTGAATGGAATATATGAATGAGTCTGTATCCATAGAGTTCAGTGAAACTTTCTTTTGAAACTTTGGCTTCATGTAATCATAATGAAAATCATACATTTGCCATTTGGAAAGTTCGAGAACTGTAAAACCTAAGTACATAGGCTTATCATACACGTTATGGAGACGATTTGAATCGCATACATATCTTCAGAAAATTGGGCTGAACTATGGAAATTGACCTTTGCAATGAGGGCACGAGCACCCAATCTATTAAGATTTATGGTTTCCCACGAAGTGGCCAGTTTGATATCCTTACGTTTTTCTACGTTTTCAATCGTTTTTCCAAAGACTGCATTATTTAACAATTTGAAAAGTCTTTTTCAACATTATTTTTTGCTAATGTTCTGTAATATGTATTTAAGTCTATATACTTTTCAAGCCAGGGAGACTGCTTAAACTCCAAAATGTTGTGTATTTTTGTTAATACTAAGCCATTTCTTAGACATTGCTGAAGATTTCTATAAGGCATAGGATACTTTATTTTTGACCTAAGGTCAGCAACAAGTTTATGAACTTTAGCCTCCGGAGTAGGCTTTTGGATTGATGGGTTGGATGAAAGGTAGATCATTATGGTAATCGTGAAGAGAGTCTGGATACAAAAGATCAACCTCGATAATGTACCCAGACTCTGAATTATCTTTGATAGATGAAATATCAAATGCATTTAATTCTGCATCATTCATCATTATAAAGCCGGAATGTGGGAGATATTGCCACATTGCCCAACCATATAAATTATTGGCATCTAAATACATCAGCAATTCTGATGGCTTAGTGCTGTCATAACTCTCCATATAGATATGGCGCTTACAGCACTGAACCAATCCGCCACGAATACCATTTTGGATGAACCTATACATATTTATATCAGTTAATAATTCCAGTTCTCTTTTTGTTGTCCTTAACATTGCATCCCATGGGAGACCGGGTGTAGTAATATTGGGCGGGATCTAATGAATATATTTTCTTGGATTTTGAAACATATCCGACAGTAAAAGAACATCAGTCTTAAGATACAATTCCATGTAATCTTTAAGACTTTCACATCCAAAACCTGACCAGACTTTTCGTGCATAGTCCTCGAGCGAACATTCTGTATTTGATAAACTGTCAAAGAATTTATCTCTGGGGGGGGGGAAGAGCTGACTCATCTAATCTGCTCTCTGAGTCAATATACTCATAGGGATATACCCCCTTCCTACGTATTAGATGAAATTCATCATCTAATCTGAAAAATGCTTTAACGTTATTGAAACTGGCTATGTCTAGATTGCTACTAAGTGCATCTAGACTTGATGCCATGAAACGGAACGTATCTAAGAATCTAATTTCAAGGTTTTTATCATGGGATGCAATATGAATATATTTTGAAAGTGAAATGTACAACTCCTTATTAAGGGGAAGTACTTTAATATCACCTTCAACTTTATTTAATTCCCTAACGAACAAATGCGAATCATATTTAGCAAAGTTGTGGAAAAATACGGGGACAAAAGGTGCAATTTGAAAATTAATGTTGCAGGCATTATGTGCTACACCCCTATACAACCCAGTTAAATGATAATGATCCCTAACTCGATCATTGCCTAAATTTTTTTTCACAGATGTGACAAATGACTGCATTTCGAAAACTAAACTCATCATCTGCGTTCATATTTATTGATGTTATGATGCTTAGATAACAGGTATAAATATCGTTTACATCTCTGATAAGAGACTTGACGAATTTTACCCCTGCATCTTCCCCAGTTTCTAAAACATAGGCAATGGAGATATGTTGAGCAGTTGCTACAACATTCTCACTCAGTTGTGAATTGAGGGGGTGAGTATACACTAAAAATCTGAATATATGACAAAAGATATGTACATCTAAACTACGATTAAAATTCTTAAAATTAAGACTTGCCTTGTCTTCTGATGGGATAGTTGATACAACCTTGCCACACTGTTGTCGGTGCTCTGCATACATCCTCTCATTGTGTGAATAATTTAGACACGTCTTGCAGAAGTACAACTGCGACTTGTGTGATGTAAGTTGGCATCTTATGAGTCTGGAAGTACATATATACATATGTACATAAATACATACATATGTATGTATATATACATATGTATTTAAAAATAAATATATATTTTTTAAAAAATATTGTTTTTTTTAAAAGAGTATTTAAATATTACCTTGACAAATTTTTTAACCATACGAAATGTCCGCGCTCCTCAGTCTCCAGCAACATTAGGCTTATGTGGTTGCAATGCAACGGCATTGAGCGTGAGTGTTGCATCAATTTTTATTAATTCAGGCTGGTTATTTACTGGTGTTTTAAGGGCTGATATTAATGCCCATTTAAAGCAAAATGCATCAGCATTTTTAACATTAATGATTGCTTTCATATTTCTCGACACTTTTGGTGTTTCGGTGAAGCTTGAAACTTTAAGTGGAGTATATTTATTAATGTTTACCTCCAGTCTTAAGATTTGAGACAATGTCCAACCACTGTCCGTCTCTTGGAATTCATCCATTTTCACACAAATTATTACTGAATGATCTTTGATGATCTCTCCAAGATCACTAGATGCTGTGATGACACTCATATTAGACTGATGAGATTTAATTGTCATCAGCAAATCATCATCATCAGTGAATTTTATATACTCTGCAAAGAGTTCAATATTTATTTTGCAGGCTGTGTGAGTTATCAAAACATTTTGAATTAGTGGAAGCATTTCTTCAGCTGCTTCACTCTGAAACTCTATTGGTTCGACCAAATTTGTGTGATTATTCTCAAATGAGAATGTCGAAATCCGATTTTTGAACCCGATCGAAACTAGTTTCACCTGACTATTTATAGGCGTAAAAACGAGCATCTTGTGGGAATTGGAACGAATGCTCCACTTTGCGGATGTAATTTGTATATTGCATTCGGTGCAGACCCTGTCTTGAGTTGGTACTCCAAATCAATGTTGTTGTTGATGATGGAGTTGGTAGGATTGGCAGGTATGCTTGTATTAGCCACAGAAGTTAAATGATCGAAATAATTTGGGTGGCTCTGTCCTTGAGCCTAGTTATTCCGGGCGACATAGTTAAATTCCTCGAAGGCGTTCACGACGTTGTTCTTATTATTGAACATTTTAATTGGTTGTTTTTTTTTTTTGGTTTTTTTTTTTAACTTTGAATGCACAACACATACCTATAATATTAGGTATGAAGCCCACAGGTGCTAAGGTTACCAAGGTTACGGTCGACACTCATAGGTCATACTTGGCACGTTGTGGATCTCACTTAATTTCTGTGGCACTTGTGTGTGCATAAGCCAAGGGGTAATCCAACCAGTTGCATTTATAAATTTCGCAATTCTAGTCGGTCATATATTCTCTCACTGCGGTGGACTTGATAGAAAGTGACTTCCTAGTATAGTGAGTCTTTTTCTGGCCACTACAGGGCAGAAGCAAAGGAAGTGCTACTGGAGATTCTACCTTCTATTCGTCTCTGCAGCTTCTGCAGAAATCATTATAAGGCGCTATTGGCATTGTAAGGAGCCTATTGGCATAAATACCAACTGGCCATGGTCAGTTACAGCACGAATTACTACGGTGCACTTTGTGCGACTTAGATTCCACAATTCCCCAAAGTATTCGTTATTCAATTTGGACCAGTTTTGGCGTGATATACGACCGCGGTTGGCATTTTACCATTTCATTTGACCTGAGTCTAATTTCTTCTGTAATTTTAAGCTTACAGGTAGCCACAGGCATACATATAACTTCCTTATCTGTGAGGAGGGGTAATGGAGTGCCTTTTCTAGCTAGCTCATCAGCTTTACAGTGGCATTCTATATATGTCCATGCATGCGTGGAGATTTGCGACAGCTTGTTACAGAAATCGAGTTTGATGACATTGCACTCAAAGATTTGATCGCTGCTTGGCTATAAATTTATACATCTACGTTGCCTGGACTAACTTTACACATCTTTAGGCTAATACTTCCGCCTGAAGAACAATACATGGAATTCCTTGGCGCTTATGTCTTATTTGCGAGAGCCCCTGAGCTGCAGAGTTCAGCCGCTTAACCTTATAAACCTAAACAATTTTTGAGCGATTTGCGATTTTTTAGATAAGACCACCATATTATAACCCCATTTAAGAGGATTAGTCAAATGATTGATAAGTAAAGTCATCGGAGAATTTTAGGTCCAATGACTTTCCTGCAAGTATAAAAAGTGACTGTTGTCTTCTTAACCCGTAGTTGGGAAATGAGATTCAAGCCTAGTTTCCTGTCCATTCCATCTCTAAGAAGTTGAGAGCCCTGTATTATTTAGTCTGGGTGGTACCAAGGGAGGAACTTCCTTGTGAAAAGAACAAGTTCAGTTTTAGCGGGACTTATGCATAGCCCACATTTTACCGCCCATGATGACAGTATTTACCGTACGGTGACTGAGCTGAAGCCGAAGTTCAGCTCGCTGTTTGCGGCCCCGATCGGCGCCAGTGACTCCTTATTCAGGATAACCACCGCCTGACTCACCGGGCCCTATGAGGCCTCTATCTCAGCCACCCTCCAATCTTGGGTGGGAAGGGAAGTATTGCACCTCTGCAGCATCATTAACACCTGATGTGGCTCCTTTAGCAACGCCGAAATCCAAATGCGAGCGTGAAGTCTACTTTGAACTTCGCTCCAGTTAACCAGCCTAGCTCCTGGATAGACCTCGCCAACGCTTGCTATGGCTGCCTTATATAGATCCACGGAGCGTATATCGTCACTGGCTTTGTTATTCCCTTGATACCAACCAACATCTTTACATACTGGTGGTGGGCCGTGCTCTCTCGTAATCAGTTCAAAGCAGCGGACAGCTAGCACTCCTTCCACCCACGCCCACTGATTTTTTGTGATCTTTCTGTCCGTATTGCCTTTGTCGAGAACCCTTATGACGATCCTCTCCAAAGCAATGTGAGCGAAGGATCTCCTCGGTAGGACATTGGCTCTCTTGGACGCAGGTCCGGACACCTCCTGGGAGCGCTGCCACTTTGCCTGGCCTTATTTTGCGGTACTTCGCAGAAGTAGGCAGTACGCTTTTAACCCATTCCATTTTGTTCAGCCATTCGGCTGGTGGATTTGCCGCTGCGCATGCGTTTTGTCTCTTTAATATGCTAGCTGCATTCCTCCGCTCAGCAAATGAACATTTTGTTGCCAGGACTTGTGGTTGGCTGTTCGCCCTTCACACTGCCTCCTGCTGAAAGATCAGCTGCACAAATGCTGGGCTTCACTTCCACGTGACAAGGTCCCCGCCAACTACACCAGCACCGCTGACCAGGCAAATAGGTTCCTTGTTAACTTTTGACTGAAAATCGCTTTGGCCAGGCTTTGAAGCCACTGCTTCCGCTGATTGTTTGGGATTTCGCCCTCCCGGCTTTTGGCGAACGCCGGACTCTTCTGGTTTAATTTTGTTTATTTTCTGATCCATTTGAATACCACAAGTTTCAGAGAAAAGAGGTTCGCCTGCACAGAGACCCGCACAATGCAGGCTTATTAATATCGGAGGTCGACAGGTATCCCATTTATTTACGGGCCCCCCAGCCAGGCTGACTTACGGCATGGGTCGCGTTACACCTTAGTCCGGCCCTACCTCAAACTATGATTTGCCCCTTACCAAGAACATGACTATAAGGCAGATCATATTCGAAGTTCCGCTGTTATGCTATTGCATCAGTACCCTGGAGGGTTCAGTTGAGGAAATTTTTGCCAACCTACTATTATAAATTTCTGTATATTTAACGCAATCATTTCTTTGATGATAATAATCGATTAAAGAATGTAAAGGTAAACAATGAATTGTATGAGGCTTCTATAAAAGGAAAACAATATAGACAAAGACTATACTAAAAGCCTTTGTTTGTAGTCCATTCGGACATTCGTGATCCGATAATACCTACTACAATTTACAATAAAAGTTATTATGTTTGATTATCAATCAATATACACAGTATTGTGTGACCTACAACTTACCTTACTACTTTTCATGATTTTATTGCAAAGGCGAAGCTGACTTCAATGGAAGGGAATATTTATCTAGTGAGAGGCGTGAATATTGTTTAGAAAAGGGTATCATCGATCATTTAACGGTTCCACACACTCCACAATTAAATGGTGTACCTGAGCGTATGATCAGATCAGTAACAGGTAAAGCTCGGTTCATGATGTGTTATGACTTGCCTGTCGAAAGCACCAATATATCGCTCAGCCGGCTAGCTATCGGCTCAGGGGTAGTTCGACCGCGATATATTGGGCGGCAAGTTAACAAAAAAATTTGTATTCTTTTATAAATAAAAAAAAACAAATATTTCAATCAAACCAGTCCGCTCGCTGCTGTGTTGACTGTGTGGATATTGTACAGCCTGCGTGTCCCTCCCTTCCTGTTGGTTCCTCCTCTAAATTTTCTGGAGAAATTCCCTTTCATAATTATTCCTTTCTCGTTTGTTTATGCCCTCATCTCACCTGATCACATTAAGTTCTACCACCTCATATTCATTTTTTTAGACTATTTAATTTACAAATCAAATGATACATGTGACATAGAGATTCCTAACATTTTGTTGGCCAACACTAAATTTGCTTATATATGTTACAAGTCTGTCTATTTACTTAATTTAAAGCTTACAGCATATTTATAAATATTTATTATTTTTATTATTTGGCTTTAAAAGTGCGCATCACTGGTCGACAAAGTGTGCATCACTATGGCACTGGTTAGGGCCGATCAGCTGTCTTTGGCTAACTCTGTCGCAGTTAGGCGGGAGCAAACTCACGGATGTTGATATAATCCGGGGCGTCTCAGAGTGTCCGGGCTTCGACTTCCTGGTTCCTGAGTCCAGTCGTCCCGGGCGATTTTCTCCTTGATGCCGGCGATGGGTAGCTCCGCCTGTTGCTGCCGCCGGTTTGTATGTTTGTGTGTTTTTATTTTATTTATTAATTTTACTTTTGTTTTATTTCTATTTATTTTATATTATTTTATTTGGTATATAATTAATGATTTATTCACAAATAATATATTGGCATTTCTTTTTTTGAATCTCTAAAACCTTTTTTTGCAGCGCATGCGCATGCGGTCTCTTCCTCTTCCTTCTTTTCTCTCTCTCCTTCATTTTCTCTGAAGATGGTCCCCCATCGATATCCCTCGCCTATCGATCTATCTCCCGACCATAACACCACACTACGGTTTCGAGGTTCATTTCAGAGAAACAGGAGTGCAAAAGGAGGCTATCTTTGCCCAACGTAGGCCATCGCCCACACCCTGGGATTAAGAGCCTCATACTCGACTGACTGAGCTAGCCGGGCCCACACTGCTATTGTTTTATGTCCTTTGCATGGAATACCCCAATCCTGATTCCTTGTAGGGTCTCCAGCTCGTAGAGACTGTTTCCAATTGGTTTAATGACTCGGCATTTTACGTATTTCGGACAAAACTTGGCATTAATCCGATTCTTGAAATCACTCAGCACGAATTTCCGTTTGAAAACTTCTTGCCCAGAAACATAGTGGATTTCCCGCGTTTTTAAATTATAGGTCTTAGCCGCTCTCTCATATGCTCTATGCAGATTCTTCTGGACTTCCTGCCGAGTGATTTGTTGCTGGTCCTGTCTGGAAAGATGTTAGACTTCGGCATCCGTTAAGGCTCCTAGCTTGCGAGCGAGTTTGTAATCCTTTCCGCTTGTGAACATATGCTGTCCAAACAGCACAAAATAGGGTGAGGTTCCAATGCTACCATCCGGCGGTACCTAAAAACAGACGTAGCTGACGTACGCTTTTCGGAACGGGTATCTCCGTAATTGCTTGTACCTTTTCTGGATCAGTCCGTAGTGCCCCATCGCCAACTATATATCCCAGGTATTTTAAATATTTATAGCAAAACTTAGATTTCTTTATCTCGATTGTTAAATTTGCTGCTTCCAGACAGTCTCCTACTTCAGATAATAGCTGGCAGTGTTCTTCAAATGTGCGCGAAATCACTAGCAAATCATCTAAATAAACGAAAACATGACTTCGGAGCCTTTGTGGGATCACCTTGTCCATTAGTCGACAAAGTCGTTGCGCTGCATTGCAAAGACCAAACGGCGTAGCTTTGAACTGATACAGTGGTCTCCCGGGTATGGTGAAGGCTGTATAAGGTCTACTTTCTGCCTCTAGTTCAATCTGCCAAAAGGCATGTTTTAGGTCGATACTGCTGATGAAAACCGTATCTTCTACTCGGCTAAGGATTGACTCTATGCACTGCAGGGGATACGCATCCTTGATTGCCACCTTATTCAGCTTGCGAGCATCCAGACAGAGACGATTTTTTCCTGGCTTTCGAACGAGCGTTACTCTGTCACTCCAAGGACTCTCACTAAGCTCTATGACTCCTAGCCGTAACATCTCGTCAACCTCAGCAAAGAGTATTTCCTGTATCGCTGGTGAAACTGGATAGAAGCGTTCTTTCACCGGTACTGCATCCTTGAAAAGTCGGATTTCGTGCTTTTCCAGCGATGTCCTGCCTAGACCGAATTCGGCGAACGATTTAAATTTGGCCTTAACCCGCTCCAGTTGCTCCTGTTGTTCCCGTGATAAGGTATGTGGTTCTGTAGGGTGGCTTTTTGACAATTGCTCTAGCTCAATTTCATCTACCACCTCCATATCTCCTTCCAGGCCTTCTATATGGGGAGCTAATCCAAATTTGCGCCAGAAATCTACACCTAAATACAGCGGTTGTCTTAACGAGGGACATACGAATATATCGACGTCCTTGGTGATTCCCTTATAGGTCATGGCGGTCCGTATCCTTCCCATAATGCGATGAGGCGATCCTCCAGCGGTTTGTACGGTCGAGCAAGCTTTGTGTAAATCTAATCCTAACTCCCTTACCAGATCAGCACCACCACATCCCAGCAAACTCACAGAAGCCCCTGTGTCTAATAGGCCATTGATTTCTTTGTGAGCGATCCATACCTTGGCGAACGGCCTGCTATCCGTGCGCATCGCCGATCTTATGGCTGCACACAAACTGTTTCGTCTCGCTTTTCGTCGTTGGAATTTTAGTCGTGCTCGCTGCACTTTGTAGTGTGTCTTCTCACTCATCTCCTGACCTGCATCTTTGAATATTCTTTCCTTTGCTTGAGCATACTCCGATTGTCTCTGCTCTAGGGATTTATGTTGTGACCATCTGGTGTTTGGTAAGTTAATACTCTGATTTATTTGATTAATTTTTGCAAGAATATTAAATATTTCCTTATCCTTACTTTTATCCATATCCTTATAATTATTAACGGAGGCGGTGTTTATGGGAGGTTATTGCTCTTGGCTGAATTGGAACGCGACTCCTCCGCTTGTATCGTGTTCCGACCCGGTCGACACTTTGGGCATTTGGGCAACACTACGCCGGAATGTCCACATTTATAGTAAAACACGTTCCGTACCGACGCCTCGCATTCAAAGAATGTATGTCCAATTTGCTTGCAATTCCAGCAGGTTAGGTTTATCCGATCTCCTGGCTCCTTCGGTCGATAAATCGCTTCAAGAGTTTCTGGCGGTTCGCTCCTTGGATCATGTTCCGTCGCATCTATCTCGTGTACCCTTGCTTGTTCTCGGGACCGAGCATAGTCTTGGCTCGTTGACGATCTTGCCCATCGTGTCGCCAGCATCCTTTCTGCGTCTTGGCACTCTTCGCGCAGTTTCTGGAGGTTGGCTATCGGCATCGGGTAAATTATCCTTGATAGCTGATCTCTGACATTCATTTTAATCACTTTGATTAAATCGTAGTCTGAGAAACAGCCAGATAGCCGCGATCTTAGCACCAACATGGCTTGAATGTATTCATCCGTGCTTTCTCCATGCCGTTGCTTGCGTTCTCTCAGTTCCTGTTCTCTCTCAAATTCCGAGCGCCTCATTTGGAACTGCTGTTGTAGGCCATATCTGAGATTTGGCCAATCTGGAACTCCAGAGGTATGCACATGCATCCAGTACCAGTCTTTAGCCTGTCCGCTCACTAATCCGTGGAAATCCCGCAGTACATCTGCCCACGGAACTTGGTACAGCGACTGGAGATGTTCCAAACGGAAGATGAATTCTGCACCTGGTATTCCCTTCGGGTCTCCGTCGAAGATCAGGCCCCACCTTCGGATGTGATTACTCTCCTGCCTCGTATCCCCGATGCTCGTGCGGTTTCTTTGATAGTGCCCACTATCGTTAGCCGTTTGTTGCATCCAGCACGATACAGGAACTTATTGTTGTTCGGCTTGTTTCTGTTGTTCTGATTCCAATGTTCGGTTATCCACGAAAAGGTGAGTAGGTACAGTTGGTCGATTAGTTCTCGTCTCCCTTGCTTCTTGTGAACTGGAATCGCTTCTTTCTTTTTCCATTTTCAGGGATGAGACTACTTCCCTAATTTCTCGCAACTTAACATGCTGGCCTCCATTGTTTCCTTAAAAGCGCTCCATTCCTGGGACAGCGATGCTCTGTAGGTCTCGTGCGCTTGGGCTACCGCTACATTAATAGCCGACTTCAGCTCACTGGGCAGTTCCACTTCGCTCCCGGTTTGTTGTGTTGATGGTGAGGTACCCGGTACATCTTCGCGGCTACACATTCCGACTGGATGAGCAGTACTCTCCATTTCTTCGGTGGGCTTAGTATTTTGTGCGCGAGTAGTTGGACCCATTCTTTCTTGCTCTCTATCTCTCTGAAAGTCCCCGCTACGCCGCACTTTCCTCGATTGCCTCAATACCCCTTCGCTCATGTAATTATTACTTTTATATATATTTCACCATGCAACAAAAAAAAACGTATTTATCTAACCCACAATTTTCATAAATATATGTATATAGATATATATGCATAAATATGTCTACGGAAAATAATTATATATACATCTACTCAACCCCCAGTGGAAAAATAAATATTATATTATTAAATAAGCAACATATAACAACCAATAAATAACTCAGGAACAATTATGTGTAACCTATAATAAATATTTGACTAACCTAATCTCTAAGTCAAAAATGTGTTGTAACAATAATGTTGAGAACTAAGCTATCCCTGGAAATCGACTTATTACGAAAAAACTAACACTCAAAATTCAAACTCAGCACTCTCGGGAATACAATTGACGCCACCTATAGGTAACAATCCATACTTCACGAAACGAAAATAGTTTATTATCACACGCTAAAACACTCCTTTGTCTTTCTAGCTCGCCTTCAATTATTCCTTTCTATTCTGGAATATTAATTAATTCTATTGTCTGCGCGCGTTCTCAAAGTCGGACAACGTTGACAATAACTAAAACAGTAATGCACGGATCGCGACTCGAAAACTCGACGTAATTTGTAAACCCCATTTCTAGGTATGCTATATTTAAGAAATTTAATTGGCCGGTAAACTAATTATCAAATTCTATTTTTCTTTTTAGCTTCAGATCCACTTCAGCGGCAACGTGGCTCGGCCGTTTCCCCGGCTCACGGACCAGCTAAGCTTCACTTTCACTACTAATGACAATTGAAATATGTTCTTTAACCAAATCGGCAGGACTACTGTTTGTGGCAGCGATGGACTCAGCATAGTAGGATGCTCATCCACGGTCCGACTAAACATTCCTCCTACTTGTTGATCAAGGCCACCTGTTCAATATATGTAAAATTATAATATTGTTAATGTTCAGAATTTCAAGTACAATCTCCTGATTATTTTAATTTCTTATCTATTCTTTTTTTTTTTTCTTTCATGCAAGCATCATTCGTTGCTACAAATGTGCTCCGCGGTGTTGTTTTTAAACAGGGTGACATTCATCTTATAACGTCAGCCTAGTTTTTTAATTGGGCGCCATTTGTTATGACTTGGCTGTCGAAAGCACCAATATATCGCTCAGCCGGCTAGCTATCGGCTCAGGGGTAGTTCGACCGCGATATATTGGGCGGCAAGTTAACAAAAAAATTTGTATTCTTTTATAAATAAAAAAAAAACAAATATTTCAATCAAACCAGTCCGCTCGCTGCTGTGTTGACTGTGTGGATATTGTGCAGCCTGCGTGTCCCTCCCTTCCTGTTGGTTCCTCCTCTAAATTTTCTGGAGAAATCCCCTTTCTTAATTATTCCTTTCTCGTTTGTTTATGCCCTCATCTCACCCGATCACATTAAGTTCTACCACCTTATATTCCTTTTTTTAGACTATTTAATTTACAAATCAAATGATACATGTGACATAGAGATTCCTAACATTTTGTTGGCCAACACTAAATTTGCTTATATATGTTACAAGTCTGTCTATTTACTTAATTTAAAGCTTGCAGCATATTTATAAATATTTATTATTTTTATTATTTGGCTTTAAAAGTGCGCATCACTGGTCGACAAAGTGTGCATCACTATGGCATTGGTTAGGGCCGATCAGCTGTCTTTGGCTAACTCTGTCGCAGTTAGGCGGGAGCAAACTCACGGATGTTGATATAATCCGGGGCGTCTCAGAGTGTCCGGGCTTCGACTTCCTGGTTCCTGAGTCCAGTCGTCCCGGGCGATTTTCTCCTTGATGCCGGCGATGGGTAGCTCCGCCTGTTGCTGCCGCCGGTTTGTATGTTTGTGTGTTTTTATTTTATTTATTAATTTTACTTTTGTTTTATTTCTATTTATTTTATATTATTTTATTTGGTATATAATTAATGATTTATTCACAAATAATATATTGACATTTCTTTTTTTGAATCTCTAAAACCTTTTTTTGCAGCGCATGCGCATGCGGTCTCTTCCTCTTCCTTCTTTTCTCTCTCTCCTTCATTTTCTCTGAAGATGGTCCCCCATCGATATCCCTCGCCTATCGATCTATCTCCCGACCATAACAGATGAATGGTGCAAAATTGAATGAGCAATTTTAGAGTAAAGCTGTTTTAAGAGTAACATATTTAACAAACAGGCTACCAAGTAGAGCCATATGAGATGTGGCATAATAAAATTGAATAATAAAGTTGAATCAACCCATGTTCTTGCAGGAATACAGGAATCTTTGTTAGGTTAAGGGTTCCAATATCGTAAGAGCTTAGGGCATATTTCGCCACTATAATACACAGCTTAGATATGTGACTTCTTAGTCTTCAATGTCCTATCAATAGACTGGTGAGTATCCTAAGCCCCAAACGGTTAGGGGCCTCCCTGCCCCCATTATCGCTTGTTCATCGGCCGCTTTGTTCCCCGCTTATGACCCGGGACTCATCTGCATCCCGAGTTGGTGCAGCTTGGCTTGTACCTCATGGACTCCTCTTGACGTTATCTTCGTCCCCTAAGAGCATTTATTGCTGCCTGACCCTCGGATAGGATGGCTATATCCGTGTTCAGATAGTTACGTTTAAGGTTAACAATAGTGTGCGTCCCCAGGGATTCCTGGTATGACATTCGAGGGCCCATTGGTGCACCAGTTTCTGAAGTGCGATTTCATTCCCATTCCTTTTTGCTACTCATATGAATTGTGAAGTTCTATTCAAATATGTGTTCAGATAATTCTTCATCCTTAGGCTGCGTCAGTATGGGAAGTTTGAAAGAAATTGAGCATCTCTCTGGCTTAGGATTTCATTGCCCACAACTCCTTCTGCTGACATCCTTATAGATGATTTGGGTATCCTTTTAGATCCCAAGCTCAAGTTTGATAAGCATATTTCTTCCTTCGCTAATCGAACCTTTGGTGTCCTGGGTATCATCAAGTACTGTTCAAAAGAATTTGAATCCGTATAAGAACAATTTCCATTATTTGACTTTAGGGGTCTTAATTGGAATACTAATATTAGCTTACCCGCTTACCGTAGTTGACTTTTATTAATAAATAAATACATTATGATGTTATTTTTTTACATAAACTTATAAGTGGTAAGACTGATTCTTCTGAGTTAATCAGCCAACATAATTTTGCAGTTCTTCAAACCTGTAGTTCGAATTATGGAATCCTTAACCTATTTCGGATTTTATGATCTAATTGTAATGCGATTTCCCCATTATGCAGTTGTGCATCTTCTATTTATTTTTTTAAAACAGTTGTGTTATGTCATCTGAATTGCTATTCGCGATCTTCGTTATGCAGCGTGCCCCTCGGTCGGTTGAGTGGGAGACGCGTTAACCAGCTCGTTAGTACTTCAACGTCCAAGAATATCCACATCGCCGATGGAACATCATTCGCCATTCACACCTCCATCGTTTGTCTCGCTGAGGCAGCAAAAGACCGTGTACATCCAACCGCTATTGTGCAGCTCCACACCGGTGCAAAAACCTTTGAAACTCGTCACCAGCATTGGTGCTGGAAGAGTTTGCACTGCAGTGCTCCGATCAAGGTCAACGGAGTTGTACTCGAAGGCGATCCTCAACTCCACCACCACAAGTGAGCAATCCTGGATATATAGCCGAGGCTGTGGCTTTAAAGCCTCGCCAAAGCAAATCTCTAGCAAGTGGTCAGATGACCTGTTTGCTTGTCGAGTAATACTGGGGTAGTTAGTGAAGACCCTGGACCTCTGGAAGTCCCGAATATACCTTGTGCTCGTATCTGAATGCTTACAATGCTACAGAGATTCGGCTCTTCCCAAAGAAAATTGAAGAGTAGTAAAGATTGAGGACACGCAGGGATCCATGAATCAGGCGGTGATGGTACTTAATAAGAAGAATTACCGCTGCCAAAGGAAGTCATACAAAGTACAAAAATAATATTCATGTTTTATATATTTTAATAAAACTTTTAGTGTCAAAACACTTTCTGGACAGCCCAAAGAATTGATAATTTTTTATTTTGAATTTCAAAATAGTTTAAGTTAATGAATCTTGTACATCTTTTAAACCAGTTGAATAAGAAAATTAAAAATATTTAAATAAATAGAACATTTCTTTTTCAAAGAAATAGAAACATAGGATTTTTTAATATCTATCTTCAACCAAAGATTTTCGGAACAGAACCACCCAGTATTTGCTATTACTGTGGCGCATCCAAATTGCATAAGAAGACAATTTCGCAGATATGAAGGCGAATATTAGTTAAAATTAGATTCCAACCGTTTTTACATATTTAAAGGCATAGAGCTTGTCCTGACATATGCTCAGTAATGTGTTGTTGTTTTCATGATGTACAAAATACAGAGAAGTGTTTTGATTAAGACAAGATGGCTTAAAAGTTGAATCTAAAAACCTGGCAATCAAGTGCCATGCGAAGATGTAACAGAGCTAATCAAGTCAGCAGATATTTCGATTTTCCCTAAAGCATAACCCATTTTGCGCAGAGAGTAAAAACTGTTCCTCTCATTTGCCATTTATCATTTGGGCGGCAGACATCCACATTAACTAATATTGGTGAGTTGTCATCAGTTATAAGGCCCAAGGGCCCCTCGAGTTCCAAGTTAAATTAGTTAATGTGAGAAGAAGAGAGATATTTCATAAATGTAATTAACTACTAAACAATAGGTATTTGTTTGCAGCACAGTGTCTGAATACATATTTAAATTTCTGCACATGTTACGTTTTGTCGACTAGCATTCATACCTCATTGGCTGCCATCATAAGTCACAGGATATTATTTATTTAGCTGCAATACTTGATAGACATAGACTGTAGGTATGTGGCAAGTGGCATTTGGCATGAGACGTGTATCGTTTGGTATGGCGGTATCCATATTAAAGCGGCAAAATTTAATTCCCTGCAGTCAATGGTATTACGATTGACACTCTGAGAAAACACCCGATTCTGCGCATGTGTAAGTCGAAAGGCATCTGCATTAAATATTTAAGCGACCGTGCCCGAAAAAAGAAACATTTCAACGTTTGCCTTATGTGTCAGGCAACATGTGTTTACATGTCCTAAAGCTGAGTCGGTAAAAAATTATGTTGCTCATACCAAATTTTACCTCAGCGACAGCCATATCGCAGCACCCGACCCATCTCCTTGTTGTGTCCTTCACACGGGCGCCTACACGACTGTGGCTTCTGGCTAGGTTCTTTCTGCAGCAACCACTAATACTAAAATTGTAAGTTACACTTGGCCTCGTTTACTCGCATGAACATATACTACAAACATATACATATAAATGTGTATATGTATTCAACTTTTTCAATATGTGTGAGACCATTCTTTTGGGGGCCGCGTTTCTTTGTAGTAGAAGTACGTGCATTTGTAAATATAAAATGCAATTTGTATGCCGAAGCATTCGTATTTTGCCTGTCATGATTTAAGAATGGTTTCATTGTTTTCGCCCGGAGACTCAATTTAGTTTTCCTAGACCGTACGTAGTTTAATTCCGTGTAGCGAAGAGCATTGCCCGGCTCACTGTCGACATGCTCGACTATTTTTTCAGACACCGTTTGCTTAATTTTCTTTTCTTAGGCTATCGAAATGTATTATTTTTGTAGTTCTCAAAACATTCTGGGAAAGTTATTTATAATTCATTTACCTCACAAAATATTTTTCATTTTGGTATTCAGCCAAATGGTTTCTGGCTTGCCGCTGAACTTCCATTTTGCTTGCCAAAACTTTTCCTTTTACAACATTTTTAATTAGTTCCCCAAATTGTGGAAATACTGCAATAACTGAGGCAGCCGTCGGGTAAAGGAGGGATTGTAAAATTATGGAAACGTTAGTTTGCTTAAAAATCCTACATTTAAAGTCAACTAATTCAACAATGATTTATTTTTAATAGAGAGCGAAGTTCAACACATTTGTTCAATTGGTTGCGCACAGTACTATCTGCTGACAACGTCTAACTTTCCTAACGTGAATATAAATCTTCTAATTAAATTTACAGATACATGGGCAAATTAAATTTGTTTGGTTAAGAAACGCAGATCGAAGTCATATAGGGGCGATGCCAAGAATTTTCAGTATATTTGAGTACGAGCAGCGTAATAATGAGAATAGCCCGAGTACGCTAAAATCATAAGCAATTACAAGACAAGATTAGTTCAAAACATAATCATACAAAATTGATTGCATACCAACACCTTTACTTATATCCTTTAGCTTATATTCTGGATGTTTTTTAATGGCCATTAAATCAAACTATGACACTTTCTAAAAAACAATACAAAAATATTTGACATGACATAATTTTTCCTTTTTTCGTTTTATGTGCAAGATCGGTCCCCAAATTATTTAAAAGATGTCTACAAAAAATGCTCTATGCAAGCGTGGTTAAATTAGTTTACATACCCCTTAAAAATCATGTCAGCAAATTATTTATACAGAGAGAATAAACAAGTTAATTGGAGGATTAAATTTTTCCATTAGATTTCAAACATATTTAAACATTTTTTGATAATTTCTTAGCCAGCAGACGAATGCAAGAAGTCATCTTTCTAACGATTTTTCCTTTGTTAGACATAGTCCAATGTAGCCAACTTATTGAAAAACTGTTAGTTATTTGATATGTGACTTAATATTCCGATGCTGATATTATTTTACTTAAATGCTAAGGTCACAGTAATTCAATTCGTTACACAATTCACTAAACTACGAAAATTATTATATCACCTGAATTGCAATCAAAAACTACAATTAAATAAGTTATGACTTAAGTATTTCTGTGAACATTTTTAGTGTTATGACTACAACTATGATGACCAATGCTGTGCAGGCAGATTTCGTGATAACAGTTACCGAACCCTTGTATATCTTAATGAGCTTAGTCCACACGGTAAGTATGGTTGTATATGACCGTAACTCTATACATATGTGCAAGTGAGCCAGCCTTACATTCCCACGCCGCACATCACAGCACAACTGCACTTGCAGCTAAACGGTATTAATGCACTTCCTGGACACGCGTGCTTTCGCTTCAGTCGTGTTGGCACACAAAAGGTAATAAGAACCTCCAAGTGCCACAAATTGCGTGGAAAGGCAAACAGGCAAACCACAACGACTACGTTTTTGCGAAGAAAGACCTGAAAATGATGAAGGTGAGCGCATTTCATGTTTAGTTTGCGTTTGAAGTGCACCTTATATATAAATTTTATTGCGTTCTGCTCTTAATTTGGGCACAGTGTGTTATTTTGTATGTGTCCGTGAGAGCTCGAGTCCAACGTAAAAGTTTTATTTAAAAACCTAAACAGTAGGCCTTTTACACCATACCTTTGTTATTTGTTTTTTTTTTTCTATATCTATATTTTTTTAACTATATCTCGGGAACGAAGGTCTGAGTAAACATGATCCTGAATTTCCTTAATACCGAACTGACTTTTGGGAAATTACTGCCTAGATTCCAACTATTCCTTTCCTTCCTAAGTGTATTATAGTTTATACTTGAAGTTTGTAATGCATTAAGAGAGACTTTTTAACCACCATGGCACTTTGGTGTCGCATTCGTCTTGTATCTCGCAACGAACGTGTTTTTTTCGTTCATGCTATTTTAATTATATTATTATTTTCATTGTGGCATTTATTCTTGCGCGCTCTCATTAATCCGATTTCAAAAGTATGAAACTGAAAGTATGAATGAAAACGGACTGTAACATGCGAATTTTGAAATGATGTTCGAATTAACATAAACAAGCCAAGGACATCAATGCCGATCTTACACGTATACATAAATATAAAAATATATATGTTAATGCATATTAATGTGAATATATGCAATGCAACAACGTGTACTATATTTAAAGCCCATTGGCAGAACAAAAGAAATCAGAAGGATTAGGCAAAAACATGAATGCGGCAAGAGAAATTGTACAAAGAAATATATAAAAGCATTATTCCGCATTGTGCATAGTTGATAGCAGTGATTACTCGCATGCCTACATATGTGTGCATTAAGAATCTTGACATGACCAAACAATAGACTCTTATGCGTTTTATATGGCCTGTCAGGCCCTTGGAATTTCTACGCCTAAAGCTTAAGGCATCCGCTCTGGACATTCCCAAATATTAAAAAATGAAAAGAGGGGCAGACTGACGTAGCTTCAATCCATTATGGAGTGGGAACTGAACCAACTGGTAAGCTCACTGGCGTTAATTACCAGCCCTCCAGAACTGTAAAATGCTAATTTTCAAATGCTGTTTGAATTAGCATATAACAAGCCAACGACATCAATCCTCATCATACATACATATATAGTTGTTTCAAATATATGGATATATATAAATGTATATATGCCGTCATAGCCATTTCTGACAGAAGCCAATAAAAAGCGTTAAAAAAAATTGTCATTTCACTACTGTACTTATACAAGTATTGAATGGGTCTTCATAGATTATAAAGCTTGCTTTCAAGACAGTCGTTGTTTTTCAAATTAATTAAATAGCATAATTAAAACAATCTCTTTATATATATATTGTGAATAGTATGGATATGGGAATTTTGTGACAGTAAATGGCTTATTATTTTTGATTTTTAATTGCTTCATTATTTCAGCATATTTATTGCTTTTTTGACAGGGTCAGGAGAGTCGCGTATGAAACATTTATGATTGAAGAGTAGTAGACAACACAAATGCGTCATTACTCATATGGTCACTTAAATGAATTTCGAAGATTTTGTTTTGATAATAGCTGCCGTTAATCCTTTAGAGTGTCTGGCGTTTGAGTATGTTTACAGTTTGTTATTATTGCTGTGGTGCGCGCCGCGCTTTCTAAATTAAATTGCAATATTTTCATTTGACAATTTGCAATTAATGGCGGCAATGTTTTATTCCGTTTGAGACTAGTCACATTAAATGCTGCGCTATCTGGAGTCGCTGCTTTATTGTTGACGGCTACTGTTGTTGTTGTTTTTGTTATTGATATGGTATGTTGCATGAATTGGCTAGTGCGCTGGTGATTTGGCCATGTCGGTCTCCATGCCCGTCATCATGGATGGTATTTCCAACGGTGAGATATCAGTTAATGATTTGGCTGTAGTTGCGGTAGTATTATTTGGCTAATAGTAGTTGGATTTATAGCTGCCGTTGTTGTTATTGTTAGCAATGATGTTTTTGCTGTTGGCTGCTTACAGGCGCAATTTTTTTATTTTATTTTTTTATTGTTACATATTTCGCAAGCTTGAAAAGAAGGTATCTAAGAGAACCCAAAACGGTGAGATACTGCTGCAGCTGGATAAGCCAGGTACCTCAACATTCCGAAGCCTTATGGAGCCTTATGGATCCTTGTAGGTGAACTGAGTGAAAAAGTAGACGTTCGGTTGAGGTTACTAAAAGGAGAATATTTGTGACACGCTTCGAAAGCAATTTTTCTTGGCAAAGTGAAAAACTCGGACACTTTGTCGGCAGTGGCAGATGCCCCATGTTTAGGAACGCACTAGAAAAAATAACACGAAGTGCAGCGCAATCTCAACCATTGTGAGACAGCTCAGGCCCTACTAAGACAGTCGGTGAGAGATACGGAAACAGACTTGGCAATTATCTGTGAGTCACACAGGCCAATCACTGGAAGTGGCTGGGCGGCAAGAAAGTGTGGTAAAGCGCCCATTTGGTCACTCCAAAGTCCACCAAAGGAGATTAACATAGGCCCCGAAGATTTTGTCTGTGGTAAAATTAACGCAATAACTTTTTACAGCTGTTACGCCCAACCGAGTTGGGATCCGACGAAGTTCCAACCGATGCTGGAGGAAATTTCGGAGGATTCTCGCAGCAGATCTCCCATAGTTTTTAACGCCTGGTCAGTGGAATGGGGAAACAAAGAGCCAAATTTCAGAGGAACAAGTTTGTTGGAAGAGTTACCTTCGTTCGAAGTAAGCCTCGCAAACGCCGTGAAGTGGCTTACTTATCGCAAGGCGGGCAGAGGATATATTATAGATATTACCCTACTAACCAGTTCGTTGTGCTAAACGAAAACGTGGAGAGTCAGCTCGGACTTCACATGCAGCGACCAACAAGCGATCCTTTGTGACCAATGAATGAATGCAAAGACGGCCGCGACTTAAACCAACTGGGACCAAATGGAAAGGAAACTGACTAGACAGAGATACTACTCCTACTCCGTACGTCAACAACACCATGCTATTAGTGGAACGATGACATAAACTAGGTAAGGAAAGCGTGCTTACTTGTGAGAAGGCGGTCCAAATGTGCCAGGAGCCGCCCAGTCATTGCAAGTAGACCAGCGGACATTAGAAGAGCCAAGAGAGATCTTGCGAGGAGGCTGACGTGAACCCATGGGACACCACATACAAGGTAGTCACAAAGAAGATTCGGACGCGATGGAAACAGCAGCTGCTTATACACCTGCCAAGCCGATTGAGGATCCGTCGGGATATAGGCCGGTCTGTCTTTTGGAAACAGCGGGAAAGGTCCTCGAGAAGCTTAAAACAGACTGTTGGTCATCCTAGAAGAGAAACGCAATTTCCGCAGCCCAATATTCTTTCTGGAAAGCACGCTCTACGGTCGAAGCAATCCAGGTGGTGGTTAATATTGTCAAGGCAATTGATGGAACCAGATGGAGATGGGACAAGAAGTATTGTGCAGTAATAACACTGGACATACGCAACGCACAGGGATCGGCTCTAGGCCCACATCTGTGAACATAATTTACGATGGGGTACTTAGACTTTAGCTGCCTCAGGGTTGCAGTCTTATAGGCTTTGCAGATGACTTGGCACTAGTCGTGATGGCTGAGGATCCGGTAAAGACTGCAGAGAACGCGGCAATAAAAATATGGACCGATGAATACAGGATGCGTTTTTTGATAATGCAGGCCATAAAACCGATGGTGTTATATACACGTGAGTATACAAAAATGCAAGTCAACAAGGACGTAGTGAGATCAAAGGCAATAAGATACCTGGGCGTCATGCTGTACAATAGGCACAGCTTCCGCCCATGAGTACGTCAGCAAGAGAGCAGCCAAAATGCAGGGTGCCCAATATTGGGTCACCAGGGTAGGTGACTTGGAGTTGAATCCCAAGTTAAATTTAAAGATGTACAAAGTTGCTATGGCAAAAACCAAGGCTGGCGGTAAGCGTGCCAGCAGGACTAGGCCATTATCCTATGTGTTTTTTTGTGATACAGTTCCATGTTACTCACTCTGCATCAGACAAAAAAAAAAGCTGCAAAAGGTTTGACTGGCTGCTCGGAAGGAATACCATGCTGCTTATGACCTGCAACGCAGTTGTCTATAAGCAGATGGTGGCGCCAGTCTGGCATTATGCACTGCCAATGTGGGGTGCGCAAGTGTCGCCCACACAACTCAGCCCCAGCTGCGTCAGTCTAGTAAGTATCAAGGCATTTCGTCCGCCTGCCAACAGCGGCAGGAATGTGCGTCCAAAGATCCCTACCCTCGGTTTGACTATTGAACTGCCAACTTCTTTGCCTATTATAACAACTGATTCAAACTGTAAGCAACGTTGCATTCCTAACAAGCTTCCCTGGTACTAACTGGAATAAGCCAGGTTGGGATACTCGAGAACTTATATTCTATCTCAAGGATTACCTTGCTCATACAGAGCACGATTGTATATCCTTATGAGGTGGAGGGATTCTGACTTCTGCACAACTTAATTTTATCATTTTTAATTGGTTGAAGTGTATAACGAGAAAAAAAAACTGCTATTCTTCACATGCCGAAAATAATTTAGCCTTGCAGAAATCAGTGCTCAATTTAATTTGTCATTTATTTTTTCAAATCTTTTTATTGTACTGTTACATACCGTAAAATTCAAATACAAGAACATAACCCGGAAAAAATAATAAAGTTAGAAAATATACCGTAGCATCTATCGGAATCCTTTTCCTAACGGAATCGGTTTTACACACATCTTTTGTATTAAAAACTTAACTACATATATTTTATAAATGCTTTTACTGGTAATAAGTCGCCGCAGACATTGTTAACTGAGGACCGTAAATGCCGAGGAAATTTTAGAAGAACTATAGTACGCAGATAAAATCGAAAACGAAAAATATATATAGGTCAAAATTTAAAAGTTAATCTGAAAGAATAGCGAAATCGGCAGAGCAATACAAATCGGTCACTCTGCCTGCACTGCAATAGTGCATTTGGCATGTCAACAGATTTAAGCTTAAGCCGCTTGTGAATCGTAAAATAAACGTATATCAAAGCAAATGCACTGAAATAGGCCACACAAATGCGTCATTACACATACCAGAGCAGGAATCGGTTTCCAATGATATCTTAAATCTGATGACACCAATGCCATATATTTTATTTACATACCGAAGGTATCAAGTGTATTTTGGATTTGTGCAATATTCGTCATGCTGTCAGTCAGTCCGTATGAACACAACTGTTTGTCCAAATCGATAAAACCATCACCCGCAATTTTAAAGCTAAAATCACAAAATTTGGTTAGTAGGTTGTTGGCGATGTCCGTTAAAGTTCGGCCGCAGACACGCCCCCCTCCGACGCTCCCAGACCAATGGCCTCTAAAATCGAATATGAGTACATCTTCCGCAGTTTTTGAGTTCGAGCCATAAAATTTGGAAGGTATATTACCGATAACTGGCTTTAATTATCGATAATAACAATTTATAGTCACTCCATTTCCTGGCCCGATAACCGTCAAAAGCGATATATGTTAAAGTGTACATATATAAATCGATAATCTCTCCCCCACTTTTAAAGCAAGAACTAAAATAGAATGCCCACTCACGCCGCAAATTCTTTGAATCCTATATATTAAATATTTTGAAGCTATAGTTACCACACTTAAAAGGTAGATTACTTAAAACCACCTTCAAATATCGATTTTGTGTCTCCTGCATCTCCTATCATCAGCTGCTATTACGCTCAACAGCGACATCTGTAAAGCATTCGATTCAGTTAAGCTTAACATTCTGCTCTTCAAGCTTGATTGCTCAGGATTGACCCCTTTGTTTCTGGATTTTCCTCTTATTTTTGAAAAGAGTGTGTGCTTATGTAGCTATTCGCGTTAATTCTGATGTACCTCAAAATAGTGACAGTGACTGGGACCCTTATTTTTCACCCTTATTATTAATGACCTTAACACACTCAAGTATTCTTAAAATGCGAAACTTATTCTCTTCCTTGGCCAACCAGTTATATTCTGATTTTTTCGAAATTTATTTTTATAAGTTTTAGTCACACTTGTCTCATATGCCCAATTATACGATTGACAATATTCCAATTTCTTGCATATCAATAAAAAAAAAAAGGAGCTTTAATCTATATACCATACATCATCCACATATATTAATGACGCCAAGAGTGTACTCATATTCATTAAGCACTTTTTCTCTTTGTCTCCTTATTTCATCCTATTATTGCATACTGACACTATTAATATCACAAAGCAGACAATATATAAAGACGACAAATCGACTAAAAATTTAATAATAGTTTGTAAAATAGTTTACAGCGAGCCAACGTCAAATTAAAGTTTTCCTTTCGTCTGTGTACAAAATTGTCCCCTTTCCAACCGTGCCGCTTAATTATTAAAAATAAAATATGGAATTAATTTATAAGAACGCACTTAAAATTTTAAACATATATTTATATGCTTTGTTTGTTACATATTAATTTAAATTTTCACAGCTTTTTATTTTCTATTTCCCTATTTTGTGATCTTTTTACAAAAACATACAATTTTGATTACCTTTAAGAAGCGGCGAATCATAGAACCTATGGTTACTAATCCGAACCACACAACTCGCCGGCAGCGTTCTTCGGCCTTCTGAAAACCTCGAATAGTTCCCATTTCCATTTGTCAGATGCAAACATGTGTTGCTCCTACAAAGACTTGTCAATCAGAGATACTTAGATACATATGTATGCATGTATATAGAGGCACCTAACCTCGCACCCAACCATGCGAAATGCACAACAAGGCGAATAATCAAGGCAAGCAAACTTAAAACAAGTATATGTGCTTCACGGGAAGATACCCTGCACTTGTCAACAATACAAACACTGAAATGCACGCAGAATGAAATGTCATTTGTAATAACTGTATAACTGTTGATACATGTATTATATAATAGGAACATTCTGCACTCTCCTAAGTAGTGATATCCTAGGTAGTGGTTTAGTAAACTTTCATTTTACAATTACTTTGAGTTCTCTTGGGATACCTGTAAATAAAAATTATTTGGAAGAAACTCATACATAATTTAATTGCTTGGTGGTATTTACTGCTATTAAGCACTTCATTGTGAAAAATAAATAAATAAATAAAATTGTTAATTTAGTGGGAGTTGTGTTGTTTTGGCAATAAAACACACTTCCTTCGGCTTGCAATACACCTCTCGCCGGTTTGGTACAGGGCATTAAAAGTAACTAAGAAATGGGAGCACAAAAATTCAGCTGTTGACGTTAATGTGGCAACAGCTACGCTGAAAAAGCTCATTCCTGAAAAGACTTAAACAGCATATGAAAAATACAAGTACATTCGAGCAAGTATATGTGTATGCATGTAAAGAGAACATTTTTCTTTGTTGTGCAAATGCATTAAACGTCGTGTCGTTAGTTACGTCACAGCCATCTTGGGACGAAATGGAAACAGTCGGCCATAAACCAATTAATCAAGGCACAGCAATAGGCTTATGAACATCTGGAGCTAATTACTTAACAAATGCAACAGCTGCGGTTAAGATTCGGAATATTAACTTTGGCCGAAATGCTTTTGGCGGGATTCTTGAAATATCTTAAATTATGTTAAACTACTTTCAATTATGCTTATCCGAAAATGGACAAATGTACATCTGCAGACGCATCTAGACTCTTGGCTGTTTGACCTATCAATATATTGGTTCACGCGAACTCTTATCGCTAATAGATTTTATACCCTAAACTCATTAAAAAAATTGATTAAATGGTTATTTTGTTATTATAGTTATTTTGCAAAAGCTTCTTACAGACAGATTGTAGCGTCTCCGACCACATACTGTATACGTATTCTTGATTCTAGTAGGCAGCTAGACCTGCGAAAACGGATGTCATTAATGTAACTTGAGCATTTCATAAAGCAGTGAGCAATTCGGGTTTTTTTTTCATTTTCTAGCCCCAAGCCCCATTAGGGGTTAATCGAGACCAATAATTATAAAACAAATATGTAAAACAAAAATATATCCCAACGATTTGATTTAAGCAACTAAACAAAAAATACACTGACTATCTTATATTTGAGAAGGCCCCTAAATATGTATTTATTTATGATTGAGTTACCATTCTATCCCAATTTGAGACTCAAATTGTTTTGCGCATTCACATTTTTACACAGATTCATCGGATAGACGGGCATGACTATATCGACTCGGCTTCTGATACTTATAAAAAAATCAAAATGCATGGTCGAAAATGCTCCGTCTTTCTGTTACGCAGTTGACTTCAGGGTATTTTCTAGTCGAGCATGCTCAAGTAAAGCATTCTAACTTCTTGATTTTTTTTTGCAAACTTTGCTTTGGTATCGACTCTGCTGTTTTTGTACGATTGCGATTTTTGTGGCAGGGAACCCAAATATTGAGAGAGCATCGCATTATGCGCAGTACATTATTATGTTCAGGGGGTGTGAAATTCAATTTTCTGCCAGCTATTGTTGGCAGCTGCCTTTTCAATTCAGCTCGTTCACTTATACTTGTCCGTTTTCATTATCACAGCCAAATTGTGTGACTTTTGCCCTAACCCAATGACTGGCACATTGCAGGCAGCGGTTTGCCCCAAGCATAAGTTAAATGCCAGTCTCATACATTCAGCCGACCTAAATAATTAAATTCTGTGGATTCGGAGAGCTTGAAATTTCATTAGAAATATGTCAGACAAATGAAGGTCATTCCTAATGGAAGTAAAATAAGAGTTGGGTTACGATCAGGCAGCCAATAAATATAAAATGAAACTAGTCAATAGCATAAATTATAAGACTCATTTGCCTTCAGTATCAAACAGCAAATAAGTTCCACATTTAATTTAGTGGTTTTCATGGCTTCACTCAAAGTTTCATTCCAATAGAGCACACTCCCAAAGTCCTGCAGTTCGTCGGTGCTATAAATTGATTAAAAAGTAATTACAATGATTTTGAATGGTAATATTTTTACTGTGTGAATTGTAAATACAAATCCGTTTGAATTTTTTTTCGATGTTTGAACCGCGTTTACCAATAATCTACATTCGAAATTTGAAAGTATTTGAGTCTAGCTCAATAACTTTGAAAAAGGTAAGCTTTTCCTATTCTTAGAAGTGTGGAGGCTGAGGGTTTTTGGCATCCCTGAAGGCGGTCCACCACAATCTAACTCTTGTTCTTTATCATCTTTAATTTTCTCTCGCCCTGTCCCTCTCTATCTCTGTTATCCAAATTTTCTCTTTCTAAACTACAAAATGTCCAACCTTTTGTTGTATACCATTTGATTGTATTCTTGTCTGAGTTTCTCTAATCCTTGTAATAAATGTGAAACCATTTTAAATTTTAATTTTATTAATACTTTCTTAAGTGCATTTTTTAAATGTAACCTTAGTTTTACAATTTTAATTTTCAAATCTTGTCCGTCATGGTGTGTGTCTGTCTGACTGTCTGTCCGTCCGTCTGTCCGTTTGTATGAACACAACTTTTTTCGACACCGTTAGAGATGGAGACTTGAAATCTAGAATATATTCTGGTCTGTGCTCGCGTCAGACAAAGTGCAAAAATTTCACTGATACGTCCACTAGAGGGCTAGGAAATCGATATTCGAAAATCGATAAAGCCACATATCTCCCACAATTTTAAGGCTAAAGCCACCAAAGCCACCACCAATGTCCTTCAAAGTTCGGCATATGCCACCTTAAACATTTTATATGTCGAAGTTTTTGAGTTAGATCCGTCAAATTAGGTAGGTATGTTACTTGTAGCCACCTTCAAGAACCGATAACAAATTTGTATGGCCACGCCAACACCTGGGCTCATAATCGCCAAAGCAGAAGTTTCAGAAAGCGTAAATCGATGAAGATAAAGTGACCAAACTTGAAAGGTAACTTGCTGGTAACCTCCTCCAAGGATCAGCATACAAATTTTCAGATCACGCCTACACCCGCAAGTTCAGCCCTAGAAATATTAAATGCGCATATCTTCCACAATTTGTAAGCTAGAGTCACCAAATTTTAAAAGTATGTTACTTGCAACTCACCCAAGATATTGATAAAAAATTAGATGGCCACGACCACGCCACGCCTCCCTAAGCCAACACACCTGCCACACAATTTGAAAGCTAAGGTCTCCAAATCTGAAAGGTATATTGCTAGTAACACCCTTCAAAAATCCGGAAAAAATATTGGACCACACCCACCCCCGAACCAAAAACGATAAAAGCCTATATCTCCCAATTTAATAGCTAAAATTAACAAACTTGGTAGGAAGATCACTAAAAACCTTCTCTAATAATTTTTCGGCCACGCACATCCCGCCCCCAACATTTCAAAAATAACATATCTCCCGTAATTTAATAGCGACGATACTAGCTTATATCTACCGCAATCTGAAAGGCAAGCTTGTACTGTACTTCTCGGCTACACCCTCCCTGTTCTTTGTTACTTATCGCTGGAGTAGCAGTCGGTTACGCCCGACTGCAATGTTCTCTCTTGTTTTATTCTATTTTCTATATTAAATAAATAAATTATACTCTGATGCCGATAATACGACCAAATATTCTTACAGATTTCGGTCCACATTTCATAATCCATATTTCTACAGTAAAATAAAAATAATAAAAAGGCTATATCTTGAAAATAATGAATATTTTTGCTATCGGGACGTGATCGGAATCGTTTGAAGTTATTAATAGAATAAATTTAATTTTTGGTCCAAAACGAAGACTCTGGCACCTATAGCCTCTCAAGTCTGCTTGCTCATCTCTACGGTCGTATAAACAGAGAAACATGCCTTAATCGAATTCGCTGTTGATAAGGATATATGTGCTTTAAATAATTGTAAATTTATCTTTCTGTTACATACTTTATGCAATAACGTTATACCGTTTTCGGCGTAAAAAAAAGGAAAAAATATGATGGAAAGTATGAATAATCGTTCTATTATTTGTTTTTATAAATGTATAGTTGTGAAATGTAAGCAAGAGGATTCAGGTTTTTAACGTGTGTAATCTTTGGGACCCGAAGATAGTGCTTATTTAAAAAATTGTCCATCTTCAAATCAAATCAGTAAATTATTGCACTGCAAGGTGATAAAATGGAAAAGCGTCTTTTCGATTTATTAACTGCTACATTATATTTGAGCATGTGTCTTTAAGCAATTAACAATTAACATTTTTTACATGTTTTTGTATCATATTAAGAAAACCTACAATCGGATAACGTTATTGATTTTAATGATTTTATTTTACGTATGCCTGTTAAGCATATTCATTGATAAATATTTTTAAGAGATTTTCTAAATTATTTGAAATTAAAATGGATCAGTGCTTAAAATTTCTCTTTTTTTATTTTTTACATAAACAATTATTTATTCTAATATTCCAATATAATAAATATATAAATTTTAAAATTGTGACTAATTTTTACATGGTATATTCCAAATTTTTGCTTAATAAATTGATTTTCGATTGAAATAAAATTACGTTTTTGCTTCTTTGTTCTTTTAAATTTATAAATAATTTAGAATTACGTGTGCAGTAGGGTGAAATATTTTGTAATATTTTCCTTAAAGTATTTGCTTTGTATATATTATTATAATTCGCAACATCCTGTAGTTAATATTTGTAGGCATTTGTAAGTACATAGTAAGTAGATTTTTTTATATTAAGAGCTTAGTAAAAAATAACTTTTTTAAATTATTCTATATTTTAGTGCTTATTTATATTAGAAATACAATTAACAACACAAATACTTTTTATTATTATAAAATCAAATAACAAAATTACAGTCCACAAAATATGTGCACTGTGACTTCGATATTTGAGTAATACTTTAAAGCTTTATTAATTGAAGATTACACTCAAACATACTTAGATATCCTTTAAAGCAGAGTTTCTCACTAAAAGGCTACAATGTGTGAGTATACTTAACAGCAGAACCATCAATTCTGCTGTTTGATTCCTTTGTCACAAATATATTCTATATATATTATATAAAGTTGGTATGCGGTTATGATTGAAAAACTCTGCTTAAAGAATGAATATCCTGTATTCTTTCGGATATTCATCTGAAAATTATTTGTACATGTTTGAAATTTGAACATATTTTATACATTACCTCTTTAATGTTCTAGTATATGTTTTTAATCTGCATTATTTACTTTACTATTCCATGCAGTAAGCAAACTCTTAAGCAAATGTCATAATCATCCCTAATTACTTTTAGACAAACTTTTATTGTAGTTTTTTTTATTATTTGGTATATAATTGTAATGCAATTTTATATAAATTTTTATGAATTTTTAGAAAGTAAGTGAGCTTCATAATTCATCTTATCTGAAATTCAGACACCATATCAAAATAATCGGTTGGAGCGGTCATAATAGTATACTTTTCATGAATACTCTATATATCTAGTTATTGATGTGTATAACTATCGTTTTACAAGTTTTCTTTAGGAAGACATTTAAATTTAACATTACTATGACAGCACTATGACAGCACTATGACAGCACAATGACAGCACTATGACAACATAAAACATATAAAATCAGCTAAAAACAAATCATCTTAAATTTTTTGTAGGTGAATTTTCAATCTAAACTTTAAAGCTTTGGTATTAGTTTTCTAAAAGATAGCTTCATAATTTTGGTTAACCTCAAAATGTAAAGAATTAAACCGTATTTTATTTCCAAATTTAAAGCTAGTAATTCAAGGACAGTTTAAAGCCCAACTATCTCCCCTTCCCTTATTAAAACAAGAAGACTTTTGACTTGTTCAAGATGCTATTGCACTAGTGACACTGACGTTTCTAATCTGTATATTTTCACATACTCGCCGTATATTTTATGAGTACAGTCAGCATCAATCCGGGGATATTAAAATTTTTATAGAGCTATTAGAAAAAAATTTAAATATTTGATTATAATTCAGCAGCGAAATTATTATCAGATTTTCAAAGTTAGCAATAACAATTTAAAAATGATAACAACATGATTTAAATATTTCTTTAGTACAGATTTGTTGATCAATAATTTGTTGTTTAGGTCCCATTTAAAAATTGTTTAATAACGAAACATGGAATTCTTACAAGTATATAACCAAAACCTAGATAAAGGCCTACATTTAAAAAGCTTTTCATGTGTAACTCTATTTAATTTCTAAATTTGAAACGAACGTTGCTCTATTGAGATATCGTTTAAAAAAACCACATTATGGTTGGCATGGTCAACAAAACAATAGAATATTTGAGGTAGCCACTTGAATTACAGCCATCCTCCTTGCAGCAATAGGTTTGGGTTTCCCAAATTTCTGTAAGCAAAAAAATTAATTATACTAATTGGAATACCATTCTGGCTTCAATATCCAGTAAAATACAAAAAAAAAACTATGCTTCAGTTTATTAAAAGCATAAACTAATAAATTGTTCTCGAATATAAGCAATAATAAGCATTATCTACCTTTCTCGACGCATTCCGTAGCACAATCGCGTACAGTCGACAACTCGCTAACATATTTCTGAAAAATCACAGAGAGAAATCAAACATTTAAATAACAACTAATTTGTATTAATATTAATTTAATGTATGTTTATGGTTAATAGTAAAATACTAAAATAGTAATGTTTAACCGGCTACGAAATACTCTGATACCAGCTGATATGGTTATACGATATCAATTTTGTGGGGCATAGCCAGCACGACCAAGATATGTTATTACCTATCTTAACAAAATATCATTAGTATCCCTTTTTCAAAGGCTTGCATCCTTAGCTACAAAATAGCCGGGCAGGTACGCCTTTTTGAATTTGGGTCGGGAATGAGCGGGACTGACAGTGTTTTGCCCGAATAAAGATGTGACAGTGATCTGCAAAATCTACAATTCAAAATTTGGCTTCGTCGATTTACAATGATCGATTTTATCGATTTGCTTGCACCTTAGTGAAGTGAAGGCTGCTCACCACTTTTAACACTTTGTCTAACGCGGCCACAGTCGAATATATATTTCAAGTTTCAAGCGTATAACTTTAAGAATGTCGGGAACAAATTATGCTCACACAAACGAACAGCATGACAAACTTTTCACAAAACCATTCGCAGCCCGATTCCGCTTATTGCAGCTATTTTATTTAGAAGTCTAATGCTTATCATTTTTCCCCAATATTTTAGATATATCTTTTGTAACTAGCGAGGAAAAGGAAAAAATTTTTATTTTCATTTCATTTTTAACCGATGGAAAAACTCTAGGATCAATTAAGATAGCTTTTAAGCAGGAAAGGCAGATTGACGAAGGTGGCTAGAGCGTCTCAGTTATTGAAGCTGACATGTACATACATGTATATTGTGGGATCGATGTCCTTTTGGAATAATGGTATATAAAAACTTATATTCGTAGTTTTAACAAACACAAGTATTGCGATCGGAAAACTGGCAATTCACACTGAATGTGTTTGTTTACTGTGATTTGCACGTGCTATTAGGTTTGCAAGAAAAGTGTTCTATGAAATTGAGCGTCTTGTTATGATTGCTGCTAGAATTGAACTTTACAAATGAATCGATATATGTACCTTAGAAATCAGTATAATAACCTAAAAATAGCCTATATAGCATGCAACTTCAGATCTGGGCGATGTTTAAACTATTTAATTAGCAACCTTATTTGTGATCGGACCAAAAACTGCGGGTCTGACTTGCTCGAACCTCTAACTCGGACCCCTCAGTGAAACTATCGATATTTACTACAATGTTGGCTTTACATAAATTAGTAAGATTTAACAGAGTTATGCAAAGTAGCGATAAATTGTCGAAATGAACAGCTGATCATTCAATATCAGTCACATTAAAATTAGTTAACGAATTCTTCAACCTTTCAGAAATTTAAGCATAAAATTAAAAAAAAAATCGCTATTATATGACATATGCATTTACCTTCTATTATTAAATAATAGTAATTAAGTAATAAACAGCTTCCAAAAACATATGCAAGCAATAATGAAATAAATATCATTATATAGGATGAAAACTGTTTAAAATATATGAAAACAAAATTAAATTCATCATACGTGTTAAGCGAAAATATTTTTATTTTTAAACTCTATGAACACCCTAACAATGACGCACCTGTATCTCACTTGTTAGCACACATTCACATTAACCGAGACCAAGAGCCCCCTACCAATGCTATAGACAACACGTGGCAGCCCTTTGTTATCCAATAAAGCACTTAACCCGCTTAATCGTCGACGAAACTAGGGGTGAAATGGCTCGAAAGTGGATGCAACGCAGAGGCAAAACCTTACAAAAGTTCTTTGGCTCTGCTGATGGGCAGCACTCAACAATTTGGCGTACCATCTTCTCGGACTCATTTTGTTTTATGATACCCACAGCCAGCAATCAACCCGTGTATGTGTTGACAAAGGGGGCTCATTATGCTATTCCACTAATGCGACATGTGAAACATGATCCCATTGTGTGGCAATATTAGACTTATGGGAAAAGCGTGCATATATTACATAAGCGAGTAAATATGTAAGAGCGACGTCCTAGTAGTACAAAGTACACATTTGGATATAGGTATGAACTGATAAGAGCTACAAACACCAAATACTGAAGGTGTATTACAGCCAGCCTCCAATATCCACTACCATCTCATCACCAGTGCAAAGTTCCGCCAACACCCACGCCAGCTGCTGTTTTCAGCTGATTATACCGTGTAACAGGTAATTGAAGCATATACAACCCAAAATTACGGGGGTATCAAAACCCAAGTCGCTTTCGAAAATGCAGACTGCCTATACTTTCGGCTCGGAGACATTTAAAATTTTTGAACATAAATATTCGCATTTTTAGAAGGAACAAATTTTTTTTCAGTTTTATCGGTAAAAACCTGAATAAAATTCGATTCCCTGTTGCAAAGAAAGCCACATTTTATGACATAACCTTTCGTTTCTGGGGGAATTGAATTTTCACGCACTCTCGACGGGATTACTGATATTAATGAAAAAAAAAGTTTTTATAAAATTTAATAACTTAACGGGCCTTTTTACATACATGTTTACTAGAAATGTGTTTAAATTTCAAAGTACATTGATTTGCCAGTCTAAAATCTCAAAAGCCCTGAATTCACGATGGAGTTTTCACATTCAGTGCGCATGGTACGCTGTCCGGTGTATAGAATGGTCCGCTGCATAGGAGAATTTATTACCCCCTCTCAATGAAATGGAATTCCTTCCGTACACCAAATCCAACGTGAAAGAATGCTTGATATTTTAGTTTCTATGTATGTGCGTTGATGTTGATGCACTTTAATATAGGCAAGCTTTCAACCAGAAAGAGCCGTGCAGCCGTCGAGCAAGTTTCAATCCGACAGTTTCCATTTGCCTCATACACTGCAAATATGTTGCAAGTGGAATTTGTTGTAAAACGTCCACACAAACAAGTAGCAACATCAATGAACTCTTGAATAAAATGGCACCCGAAGCCCGCTCCATGCAGAATCGCAATTTAATATGATTGCCAAAAATGTCGAAAGCTGAGCTGCCTTTGGCCATGGCATAGTCGTAATGCAATAAACTGATTTAGTTGTTGGCTGCACTTATCTGGTAACCACCAGCAATCAAAAATAGGTAGGTTTATTTTAAGTTTTAAGAACTTTTGTATTTACAGAGTCAACGGCTGCCCAAATATACTCAAATAACTTTAAGCTGGTATGTATTTCATCGACGTTTGCCTAATTCGATATATCACTTACAAAAAGCTGTTCTTTAAATATTAGTTCTAACATCTAAAAGTCCTACATGTGAACCGGTCTTCATGGATAAAGGCCTTAGGAGTTTATGTTTATTTTTAGCGCATTTAGTACATTGTGGCCCACCACAGCAAGAACATTGCATTACCATAATAATAAAATCAACAGAAATCGCTTACATTTTTTGAAATTTCAAATTTGTTGGCCCTAATAACTCTCACCTTATTATCCAAAAAGTATATTTATAAAAACCAGGGTTTTTCTTTTCTTAATTTTAAGATTCACTTTTCTAAATTTTAGAAAGAAAAAAATTTTTCAATATTCAGGATATATTTTTATATGTGTACAAGCAAAGAAACTCTAAAATGAGCTCATTTTTTGCTTTTAATAAAATGTAGTGTTTTATTATTATATTATTAGCGCATATACAAACAATTTAATTTTGGTTTATAAATTCATGTAATTTGAATTTTAAGAAAGTTTACTGCGTCTTGAACTAAAATCATCGTATTGCAAATATCGATTCAAGGAAAGCCTTTCTAATTCTTAGAATTTTTTTTTTTATTTGGAAATCATTTCTGACAAATTTAAGGCGATATTTTTCTGAATATATGGATATATTTAGCGATTTACTTCAATTAAATCCGTCAATTTATTAGTGCTTTGAGCAGGCTTTGAGATATTACAAATTAAATTGAAAACAGCGTCCACCATCATGCATATAAACAAAGCTGACCTTTTTGCGCTAGTACTGTGTAAGTTATTCGCCCTGGTTAGCTCGTTAAACCGCTGCTCACCAGAGTACTGCAACTTTGCTGGTGAATGCGAAATAGTCGCGGGCAAGCCAAATTGCACATGCTATGAGGAAGCATTTCGCGGCAAATACTGTGAGCAAGTTAAGAATCTTTGCAATACACACGAAAACACATGCACGCCAAAGGACTCTTGTGTTCCTTATGTGGGTCAGACAATCTGTAATTATCGGAGCCAAAGAACTGGATACGACAGCGAGCACATTGAGCACATCAAACCAATATGTAGTTACAATGTGCGTGCCGTGTATGGGATGAAGGAGAATATTGTTCTGAGTTTTGAGAAACTCGGCACTGATGACTTGCAGATAAAAATATCAACGCCCACATATATAATTGCGTATATGACACTCTCAGATCTGCCAGGGCCGAGAACGTTACGCAGCCAGCATACAAACAACTTAACGGAAACTCTCCAAGAGCTAAGCATCAGAAGACATATGCATCTGCCGTATACAAACGCCCGTTATATGGTATTTACTGCTACGCATTTTACATTAGGTGCAAATCCATTGAGTGTGTCCATTAAGTCCTTGGGAAAGAATCCTCAATTACTAGATCTGTCACTCAAAGTGCATGTAGTAAAACCGAAATCCGTATACTGCATTCCCGTAATAATGTTTAATAAAGGCATGTTTGAACCCCGGCCGGTGAATGTCGAGCGCTTCACAAACATTCAAGCGATTATAAAAAGTCGTTGTTTCCCTTCTAATAGTTTAATAACCACCGTTTGGACCATTTACAACATTGGGGAAAACTGTAAGAAGACTGCTGTGCAACTGGTCGTATCCACTATTATCTTACATTAAGTCCCTCTCTTTACAGTTGCTTATTTTACCACAGATTACAGCAATCAGTTATTGTTTAAAATACCACGTTATACATTGTGGTACAATTATCTGCTAAGAGACTATCCCAATCTAATACTAACGGTGCAGATTAAGTTTAAGGAGCTTTACGGACTTTGGGTAATAGCAAGAGTAAGTATATGGTACAACACCTAGCAATAACATAGCATAACAACAGTATTTTTTTTAGTGTTATATTAACGTGACAGCGCCTGCTGTAATTGCCGATATTGTAGGCGGCGATTACAGAGAAGTAAGTGACAAAAGTAAGTGGTTGCATCTTGATGGCTCAAGGAGTCGTGAGCCGGCTGTAAGTTTGCATGCCCCTCAGCAGCTAACGTATAGTTGGTTCTTAAGCTCGGAAGACGGAAATGACAAGACAACCCTTAGTTTTGAAAGTTCTAGTAAGTATTTATTATTCGAAAGCGTTGTTGTTTTATTGGGACCTTTACAGGTTCGACGATTCAACTTCCGACTAAAAGTCTGAAGACAGACTCAACAAACATTATCACTTTGACGGTAATCAATCAATTTATAAGGAGCCGCAGCCATACTGCCACCCAAGTTGTTCGACTAGTCAGTGAAACAGAACCGATCTGCGTAGAGATTGAGTGCATAAATAACTGCCAGCACAATTTTTACAGTGCCGGCTCTGTATTGCACTTGCGCGCTGTTTGCCACAACTGCACAAAGCCCGTCACCTACACCTGGACCGTAAATGGCGTCGATATGGAGAAAAAACAGCGCTTGGTGACTACACTTCCAACAGACTTGGTCGGCGAGCTTACGATCAAAGTCAATATTGCGAATCGATTTGGAACTGGACACAAAGAGCTCAGATTGCAAAATTGGCTGCCACCAACAGGTGGAAACTGTACTGCAAAGCCTGAAACTGGCCTGGAATGCGTCACAATATTTTTTATTAATTGCAGTAACTATATTTCGATGAATAACCTTCCGATTTTGTATGTCATTAAGTTTGGGAGCATATATTCGGACATATCCCATACAGGACGCAGTTTTCTTTACCTTAATGTTCTGCATAAATTAACTGTTGACATCTGTGTCACTGGCTTTCCCTGCGCACATACGACTGTCCCCATTACAGTTGAGCCCACGGATTTGCAAGGACCTGAGGTGGTTGAGACGGCGCTTTTGGATGGGAGAGTACAGAGGGCATTCTGCATACTTCAAAAGTTGTCAGTAACCCAGAATAACGTACATGATGTGTTAAAATACTTTAAAACTATAGAAACGGATAGAACGCATACATTCTTGGGAATGATAAATACGCTGGAAATATGCCACAATTATATTTCAACTGTGCCGGTGGTAGATAGCTTGGAGGTTTTAGTTGTTTTATTTATGTTAAAGAGAGTAAAATTTACTTTAGATTATATCAGACAGGATACCGAAATATTAGATATGTCACTGGAGTCCTGTCTCAACCTGGGAAAGGTAATAACCAATATCATCGAATATTGTTTGAAGGAGAACAAGGGAATAACACAACAAAATTATCCTCTCTGGGATTTCGACGGCCCGTTTGACGAAAAGTTTGTCAATTGGACCCGTTTCGATAAGGAAATAACATTACGCGTTAGCAGGTATTTAAACACAGTCAGCTTAATCTTCAAAATATGGAATATAATTGGCGAGGAATCAACTCGCTACGTTCAACCGGAGGAGCCCTACGAATATGCCACACAACATGTTAGTTATATGGTGCAAATGCATGAATCCTATGACCATATCATATACACTTCCAATTCCACGTACTGCACTATAGAAGTACCTCTTCCATCAGTGGAGGCTCATCGCTGGATGCTTAGGACCAACGATCTCCTGCTACATACATGGTGCTTCGATTATAATATGTTCTGGTGGGCACCTGAAGCTTGGTCCCCATCTAACGCTGTTTTGGCTGTCAACATTTTTGGCCGCAATCGACGCAGCAATCTGAGACTTACCTCAAAGCAATGGTATAAATTGAATTTACGTCGTAACGAATATCAGAACTTCCATCTCTTCGAACACTCCGATGAAATACATAACAATATGTTAATATACAAAGTAAAGTTGCAGGGCCCAGTTAACATGCTGGTAAAGTTTATGAACAGCACAGCCGTACTGCGGGTACTAGTTACAATGAATGTGGAGCCCACGCTGATTAATCTGCACGATAAGAGCTGCTTTGTGCCGAAAGGTAGTCATGAGACTAATATTATTTTAAAAAATCGATGTACTGGCGAGGGCTTTGCTTACATAGCGGTATATAAGGCGAACTCATTCGATACTGCAACCGCCAAGTACCATTATCGCCTCAGTGCACAGGAGTGCTTAGTGTGGGGTATGCGCGATGGTTATCCGCAGTGGTTGAAGAAAGGATGTTATCCACAAAACTTACAACAGACTCCAAATGCCTTTCAATGCGACAATGACCATCTGTCCATATTTACTTCCAAAGAGTACGCAATCAGGCCATTTCCCATACAAAAAATTCGAACCTATGCCATTGAAAACTCTCTTAATGTGGTCTGTCTCTTATTTAACTGCTTTGTGATTTTAAGCGCCATCACCCTGCTGCTACTGGCCACACGACGTTTGCACCGTAAAAAAATGAATTTGATACGTGTCATTAAATTTGATCGGGATGAGGTGGACCCAAGTACTGAAAATGTGATCGTGCATATGCGCACGGCTGGCACTTTATTAGGGAAGACTACAGCGAACATTAAATTGGTGTTTAAATCCAATCTGGGGCGCTACAAGATCATTATATATCAGAACCCGATAGATCCAAATCTGGTATTAAATACGTCATGCATGATACGCGTTAGCGACCGGAAAGTGGAGTTGCCATGCGAACTGACTATTAGCCATGATATATCGGGCAGGTATCCAACCTGGTACTGTCGGGACATCCAAGTGGACGATCTGCGGCGTGATCTAAGCTATACATTTCCCTTACATATGTGGTTAAAGCGTGGACAGAAGATTCGAGTCTCTTGCCTTGCAGCAGATAAAAAACAATTGGCCAAAAATCAAATTTATCACATGACGAAAGCCAAGGGTTTCAAAAAGTTTATCTTAGGGTTTCGATTCTATAGCAAGTTCTACTATACCAACTGGTTTATGATGCAACCCATTTTGGGACCGTGGCGCTTCAGCGATGACTCCTGCAACAGTTACGAGCGCACATGCATTTGGATATGCAAAACAGTTCTTACTATAACCATTGTGTTTTGCTATTACAGAAACACCTCATTTTTTAATTATTTCGACTTTGAACAACCGCTTACGATTCTGAGCCTCTCCGAATTTTTGGCATTATCAATTGGCTGCTATATTGCCACCCTAATTTTTGAATTTTGCCTTCTTCATTTGGTACGGCTATAAATGTATTCAATTTTTGCTCTATTAAATATAAATGTTAACAATAAATAATGATCCTATTTTTATACACTGCACCCATTGAAAATGGGTAAAAATAGTATAATGACATTGTGCAAACGTATGTAACAGGTAGAAGCAGGCAACTCCGACTCCATAAGTTATATATGCATATTCTCCATTATGATCAAAAGTCGAGCTGAACTAGATATGTCCGTCCGCACCCTTCAAACTGGAGTCTTGAAAAATATACTTGTCTGTGTCTTTAGATTCTAGGAAAACCAAAGTGTGTCAAATCTTTACTAGCTAGGCAAGAATACTTGTATACTTTTGAACCAATTTAAAAGGACAGCAGTCCAAGTCATTATAAGAATGTTCATAATGTAATCAAACTATATTAAGATAATCAATGATGTATTTATATGGGCGATATATTGCATCCATTAAACCAGAATCTCGTAGTCAAGGGATGTTGATAGCTTCATCAGTTTAAATAGGAGAATGGTCAATCGTATTTCGTAAAATTATATGCGAATATATTCGGTATAATCGCTTCTATTGATCAACCATAATTTTCCGAAGATAACAAATTATTGAGGATATCAATTTGAGTATTTAAGATAGCTCCAATTGTATAAATTCGTTCCTGTTGCTGTCTAGATTGTTCATGTTCTATAACCAAATCAGTCTGCGCCATCCTTTTCTCTGTCTCAAAAGTGTGGAAACCTTCTGTTCGATTTTTATATTTATCAAGGTAATCCAGATGCTTCTGAATATTTTCCTTAACACTGCGATTGTGACGATGATAGTATTTGCGAAAAATTCGAAACCTTTGCCACCACTGAATATAAAAAGCAAACTCGACATACAAAAATTGGAAAATGCTTATATGACGTTCATATCGAGTATCCCTCTGGTCCTTGGCAGTTGAGAAGTAGTCGTTGATAAGCGATACAAAAACATTTACTAGCATTACAGCAATAACGAATACTAGAATCGTAAACATGATTATTCCGAGAATCTTGCCACCATAAAATAGCTCTTTCGGATGGACACCAACACTAAATCCGAAGGAGAAGCACATGCAAGTGACGATGCTCTTGCTCAGTCGGTAAAAAAAGTAGCTATTGTTGCCATTTATGGTTGACGCCGCCATTGCAAAGCCCAATATAAATATGCATATAACGATTAGAATAGTCGCCACAGCTCTCCAGGCAAGCTTAATTGTGTACGTGAAGAGTTGAAAGACTGTCGAGAATTGCAGCACCTTCCACAGCCTCAAGGTTGTTATACAGATAAGAAAACCAATCATCACTCTGATTAGCACGTGCAAGCGAGATGCATGTTTCAGTTTAACGAAGTCCATTTTGCTGTCACCTTCAATGTTCCCCAGAACCTTCGATACTATACCTTCACGAATGCAAATAAGTGCTAACAAAATTGCATTGAGCAGAAATATGCCTACATCCACTTTGTTCCACATGCGTTGAATTTCGCTTGGCTCGAACCACAACTTCATTGTAAGTGCTTTGAAAAACTGGAGAAAAACGATGGCATAAACCATACTCAAGGCTATCGCCGCATTTGACAGCTGGCTCATATTTTCCAGCAGCTTCACGCTCTCCACTTTTAGATGATTAATAGTGCTGCCAAAGGGTGTCTGTTCCACACGCATTGTACACACACTTAAAATGTTTGCGTCAGTGTTGTATAGCGCAAAGTCCATAAAGAGTACTGAAGTGTTGTAATTAAGCCACTTGCTCTTACTAAGGTATTCCAGAATCCTAAGACTATTTTGACGACTCCTAGCAAGTAGTACCTCATATCCCATTAACTCAGGGTAATTACGGAAAAACCCCTTATGCACGAAATCCATCAAAAAATCGTCTGAAGTAGCCGGGCTTCTAGGCAACCAGGGCCCGTAGATACGCCAATAAATCTTAGAGTAGGGTAACTCTAAAAACGGCGACTTCCATTCAGGCATATATGACTCTTTGGAGAACGACGGTTCACTCAGTCTGTAATGTTGAGCTGTCAAACGCAGTTGGCGTAGCCGCACAACTCCTAGCATAAATGTTTGCTCGCCGTGCACCCACACTGATAGGCCAGATTGACGATCGGCCGGATGAAATGCATTTACCAGTGACGACGTGATGAAAGCATAGGCATCGGAAATATCGTAAACCTCATACAAGCCATAGTATATGGTGTGATTATCACGGAAGAGTCGATAAATGTTATCCTTAGTGTGATACGTATACGTATCGCATGCTACCAATACCATGAACACCACAAAAACAAAGTATCTGCCATATAGCCAAAGATCATGGATAATTTTTTTGTACTTGCAATTTGTGTTCTCGTCACGGTGGCTTTCCGTAATATATAGATGAGCACGTAAGCTTCGCACTCGCAACTTTAAATAATCCAGCCGACTTTGATGGGTGGCCTCCTTTTCCGTGGAGAACTTGCTCTGCTTCGTAGGCCAACAGGAGGCGTCTATTGAAAGCAATGCAAACTTGATAGGATCTCCGATGAGATAGTGAATCATAAAAACCAAAAACAGAGTTACTAGCATCGATCTGAATTTCCCCATTGAATGATAAAGTCCCGAAAATACCGCAATCGCCATCATGGATACTATTATTGTGAACACTGTCGTCCAAAGTAAAAAGTCATGACTTTTTGTGCTTGCCGTATTCAGCATCTCGTCTTTTTTTGTTTCAGCTGGAAGAATGTTTATATTTTTGACACAACCGGATAAGAGTTTCTGATTTAGGATCAGAAGCAAACTAGCCGAATGCTGGTTAGAAAACTATATCGACAAATACTATTCACATATATAACTGTAAGAATGATGTAATCAAAAGTAGTTTAACAAGAATTTTTAATTAAATACCAAATATTAAATACTTAAATACACTCAGAAAAAAGGTGCCGTAAAATGAAAATCGCCCGGGAAAAAAAAATAAAATTGCAAAAAATTTATTGCTTATTTGCCTTGAAGTCCAAATCAATATTTTCAGAAAAAAAAATCCCTTCTAATAAACACCCTGCAAGTAAAACAGATATTTTTAAAATCTAAAAACGACTGTACCCTGAAATTAAGAAAAGAAAAACCCTCGCTTGTAAAAATATACTTTCTGTATGTATGGCGAATCCTCTTTACTATATAAGTAATTTATTCAACAATTATATGTATTGTGGGTGTGGTTATTAGTAATATATGCTTTAATTTCGGTGATCTACCTCTAAATAAAAAATACACATACATGTATATACATGAATGATTTTAGTTTGTCCAACTTAAGATACATCAAAGTGTTATCGATTTGCCCGCCCTCCTATGGGCTTGGCACCAGAATCTTAACACCCTGTCTGACGTAGACATGAACGAGTACACATCATTTTTTAGTTTCACTCTGCTCTAATGAACATAGATGCTCAATGCCATAGTTTTTCGCATTCTCTATTTAAAATATGTGCAGTCAGGCGTTTGCCTATTTTCTGTGTGAGAATAAATCGTTTTAAGTGCGACTACTGAATCATTTTATGCATGGGACGAGTAGTTTTATGTATATGCTTTTGACACGAAATGTTGAACGAATTTAAAGAGGCATCTCCGATCCCCATAATCTTGTGTCTCAATTTTGAAAACATTTTGATGGAAATTATCCATCTCTTTTGATATAAAGTTGTGTAAATTCAACAACAAACAGACAGAAGGAAGCATTTTTAACCCAACAACGTACATTTGTATATTTAATATATATTAGGGCTGAGTCGATAGAGTCATGTCTTCCTGTCCGTTCGTTATACGGATGGAACCGTCTGAACCCATCTCCAATTCGTAGAGTGTCCAACTCTGGCCAGCAGCAAAAGCCATTAAAATTGCATAGCTGCTGCAGACGATGACGTGAAGAAGCCACGTAACCGAAAATTCCGCGCCATAAATCACGTGTAAACATTTCAGGTTTTGTTGCCTAGATAAAAAAAAGCCAGACTCCGGAAAAAATACGAAAAAAAAGAAAAGGCTATGCCACAGAATGGTTGCGTAACTGACAGGCGCAGGCAATAAAACCTAAAAGCGGCTACGACCTCGGGCAAGTGGCCTGAGACGAAAAAACCTTCGACACAAATCAACAGTGGCCAAATTGGACGTCAACATACCTTTGATTGCAGTGTATGTGTGTGAGTGCGTCCGATTGTGTGTGTGTTTGTGTGTGTGTGTGTATGTGTGGATGATGGACACTTAAAGAAAACGAGGTGAGAGCGAATCAAAGGGCACAGTGAAGCAGGTTAGCAGTTACCAGATATGTAGAACATTTCAAAATACCTACAATCCAGGCCACATTTTAATACATAGTTGAGCTATCCGCAAAGCCAACAAACATGCTCTGACCGATATGCACTTGAGTACTTCAAACGAATCATTTGAACCATGTTGGCTTACAGTACAGATTTCGACAAAACATGCCAACATGTGACTCACAAGTGTGCAAAGTGTGTTCTCGACATTCCAAAAAAGGTACACTGAAAGTGACTTGAATGGGGGAAGTGGTAGACAATCGACCTCAACCCCCGGCAAGCCAACAGAGAGAGACAGAAAGAAAGAGAGAGAGAGAGAGAGAGATGGTCATATCTTGTCATGGCTCTTGATTTAAGATTTAAAGTGCTCGTATAGGGCAACTAGACAACTGACATTTTCAATGGCCGCTACCAACATTTGCGCACCATGCGGAACAAAATAGGTTGTGTGTTGTGCAAATCGGTAAATGTGTGCGTTCATTTTTGAGGCAGACAGCTGGCGTTAAAACGGTTTACTTTTCGACATTTTTTTATTTATTTTTTGTTTTGGTTAAATTGAGCCCAAGCGCTGTGAGCTGTTTCGCATTTCGCGTTTTTATGTACTATCTGTGGGAAAAGCTTTTTACTGGCTTCTGGTTGCCTTTAGGAGGTGTTTTGAGCGCATTTATCAATTTAATCTCACTCATGTTCACCACTTTGTACAGAGTCAAACTTAAAACGCGCCAGCTGTGGATTTTGAAACAACGAGGGGAAAAACAGGCCGTCGAAACTAAAATAAAACATTTGCATGTAAATTTTACAACAATTATGTGAAGTGTGTGTCAAAATAATTGTTGTCTGGTTCGCACTGCCAAATGTACTTGTTTTATCGCATTTATACGTATATTCCATTTTTTAGTACGATATAATCAGCTTACAATTACGACTATAAATCCAATTTGCTCTAGTTATGTGTTTGCCAGAAAGATATCAAATATTTTATGTTTATTCGCAATAAATTTCTACTTGTACACATGTGGGCTTTATTGCCAGCATTTTCGTGTATCATATAGATATCATATAGATATACATATATGAATATAAAATCAGAGTGTGCGTTTAATCTAATAAAAGAAAGAACATAAAACTGCGTTATAAATGAGGCTATATATAAAAGACGTCCTCTGATTTGGTAACAAAATAGCACTGTTAAAATATAGCATCTGTACATAAGTATAATAAATGTAAAATAAAAAAACTTACAATGCTACTCGGTGAACTTAGAACAAAGATAATGATCATATCTACGTTTTAGAAATATTGTTTAACCCCAGCGAGAGCTGAGAAAGTTTCACTACTTTATTTTGAAAAGTGTATTTGCGATCAATTTTTTAGAAAGTCTAATTCATTTGTGAATCATTTTATAGATATCCCATCGTTAAAAGTTTACTTAACTTCAACTTAACTTGATTGTTCAAATTTTGAGCTACAGTTAAAGTATTTATTTTATTATTTCCCAAAACATATATGTGCACTACTATTATTTAGACGACATTCGATATTTTACCATTTTGTACATTTGTGTTGATTCTGTTACATACTAAAATTATCACCCAAGTTTTTGCGTAGAGCCATTTTAATTTGCCATGCCCACAGCTTTTTAGGTGGACGCAGCTGCTTTAGCTCGCCTGCTGGTACCTTTGGACAGGCAGGCAGGCTTTGTTTCCTTATTATATGCTGGGTGCTCAGCATCATTTTTCATTATGTATTTTTTACCGTATTGCAATCTTCGTTATGTGCACAACAACACATACAATACATTTTATTGCTGATGTATGTGTCTGCAAATTAGACAGATTTCTGGTCATAATTTATGCTCTTCTCTGCCAGTCGGAGCTGACTGGCTGTATTCAATGGGCTGACAAAGTGGCTTTGACACGCCATAACTTAACCGCACAGGCTGCCACGTTCTGTCTCGAAATCCTTCATCAATGACAGTTTATCAGTACATTTGCACAAAATCCCTCAAAAGAAAAAAAAGCTTCAACTTGACGCACTAATCGAAAAAAGCTGTTTGTCATTTCTGCCATGATAGCCTAAGCTCTTATGTAACATGCAAGTAATTAAAAATGTGAAAAGCACAAGTGGCATGATATAAATGCAAAGCCATTTTCTGCCATGCAGAACACTTTTCCATATTTTCACAGAAGTAAAATGTATGTATATTAACTTTGAAAATAGAGCATATTTTATATCAGTGACAAATTATATATTTTATTGTGACTAGTGACAATATTTTCCTGATGAAGTTAACACTTGGCAGCTGAATTAGAGTCAAACCGCTACATTAAACCAATATTGCCCGCAAAATAAGTAAAAAGAGTCAGTCAAGTTCCAAAAGAAGAGCTCGTGAAAAATACTATTTAGGCAAGCCTTTGTAGACCGGGGCTCAACTCCTCACAACTAAATGAATTAATTTAAAATAAAATTCAGTTAGTGGTGAGGAGTTGAGCTATAAAGGCGTAGAATATATCCATTTAGCCTTGGGTTCTTCCATTGGAAACAGAGCATAGTCTGTTTATATTATTGTGGTTGACTCAACCTTTTTAGATACAAATTTGTTCAAATTTGCCACTATTCTTTGAGTCGCTTGCTTGAAAGAATAAGAGAAAAATAAATTACGTAGCGCAGTTTACTCCTATTTCAATTCTACTTTTTTGTCACGTGATCAGAATTTACATATATTTTTGTAATTTTTGTAATTTGGTTTTATTTTTGAGTACCCTGTACTCTTTAAAAAATCGATAAAGGGTATGAAGATGTGCAAATTGGCATTCCTACACGCAGAAGGAAGCATATCCGTCACCGGAGAGGAAATATATTCTTGATCAGCAGCAAAAGCAAAAGCCGAGTTGTGGTAGCCAATTTTTTTTGTTTGACTGAGTGAACGTGCCGATATCAGTGACACGAAGAGTTAAAAACTCAGATCAAGTCAGTTAATATTAGTATTAACAATAAATAGCAGTAGCTATTAATTTTAACTTCTTAGCCAAATGAAAATTGAATGGCGTCATATAGATACATATTTTCTATGAGTACGAATAATGATAGATGATAACTTGTGTACAGATTATCTCCTAGTCGATCCCTCTCGACTGGAGCACTCTTGCTTGTTTTGTATTTGTGTACGTGCTGGAGCATAAAACAAACAAGCTTCAACAATGGCGGCATTGTTTGTCCAACTCAGATGCCACGTATTTGTATATGCATATATATATATATATATATATATATATATATATATATGTGTGTGTATGTGTGTGTGTGTGTGTATTCGCTCGTGGTCATGTGTGAACGACCTTATGCCCTGCATTTTATAATTGTAAATGGCAAAGTATGTCAGCAATATTGTGTGCAAAAGCAAGTCAGATCATCCATCTTGTAGCTAGCTTTAAATGTAAATCCTACAAGATGAGCAGATTCCCGACAATCGGCACCAACCAACAGCCGACTAGCATAAAACTAATCATAAGCCCTGCCACAGCAACACAATAGCAGTCGCAGCAACCACAATGCCACATGCCGAGGCTCAGGCCCAGCTGTCAGCACGACAACAAAAACCGGCAACAACGTCCATAACAGCTCCCAGAAACCCTTCAACTTTTATATAACAACGATAAGAGGGCGCCGGCTGCTACTACGCTCTAATCGTAATCGTCAGTGCCTTGTGCTTATGTGTGTATGTTGCCTGCTTCTAATATGTAAACAAGACTTTCTATGCCCTTGCGAGAGATATGATAATTTAGTGCGTACATGCACAATGTTTATTTTATTTATTTAATCTCGACTAATATCAGTCGCAACAGACAAAAAATAAATCCAACTAAGTTAAATATTTAAATTTAAAAAAGGGAAAAGATTTATAAGATTTCTGTGGGTATTTCAAAATTACAAACAAAATTTTTAAGCACTTGCGAAAGATTTAGTGAGTACCTTTACAATATTTATTTTATTTATTCAATATCGACAAATATCAGAGACAAAACAAAATAAAATAAATTAAATTGAATTAAAAATACAATTTAATATTTATGCATTTCAAATAAAAAATGTTTAAAAATCAAAAGATTTTATAAGATTTTTGACGGATTTTTAAAATGTACCAAAAATTTATTTCATGGATGGGGAAAATCCGCAAAATATTATATGATAATTTTGTGACTATTTTGTTTATTTAATGTAAATGATCTGATACGAAGTTGTTAGGATAAAAGATATTTTGTTTTCAAAATATAAAAATTTTTAAGCTTATGAAAAAGGGTATAATTTCTTCGACTTGCCAAGAAATCCTTTTGTTTTTTGTTTTACTTCACAACACTTTAATTTTACTTTTTGGAGCATCACCTTACATTCCTTGCCACCCATCAGTTTAAGGCTAGCTTAAATTATGTTGCTAATTAATTAGCCACTTTGCAGTAAATGTCAAAATGAATGGCAACTATCAAAAACAAACTGCAAGGCTTTAAATGAGGGACAGCATTGTATAGTACGTGTGTTAAGGAAACGAGCCCTTTTAAAATGCAGTCATTAATCTTTGGACCCCTTCGAATAACAATCGGGCTAATAACAACATTTTACGATATACTCAGAGAAAAAAGGAAATTGTTAAAAAGGATTTCATTAAGTTGTGGTAAAGTACGTAAAGAGCAGGACCCGGCATCTGTGACCTTATAAAATATATATATTCTATACATATAAATATACATATATATTCACACTAAAATTCCTTTTAGTTTCAATTTATATATATGTACATATATGTAATAATCAAATTGAATATTTTATCTTCTATGTAAGTATATTTTTTAATTTGGTTTATTTTCAATAAGCTTAAGTGTAGGCTTTCATCTACTACACTTGCCACTGTGCATTAGTCTGAGGCAATTTGCAGGCAGCTGTGTATGGCAAATAGCTGTTAAATATTTAATTATTGCCAAAGCAAACAAACGGACAATCCCTTAAGTGGCTGGGATTCTGCTGGTGCCATTCTGACTAGACACCCGGGAGAGTCACGAGCACACATTGCGAGGAAATTTATGGGTAAATTGTGCACACAGTCCCAAGCACACACACACATCTACCACAGATACCACATTACGGCAATCCTGCATTACTTTACTTACTTCTACACAATACCGCAAAGGATTGTATAAATAATTTGCATAATATACATATATTTCCAAATAGCATATTCTATGTGTAAGCACAAAGGCTTTGAAGTAATTATCTATTAATGATTACCACTAATTGGTAATAATAATTACTAACGCTAATTTGGTTTACATTATTCATTTTTATTTAATTTACTTCTTGATTCTTGATTCTAGTTTGTGTTTTCAAATGCGTATTTCCTAAAACCCTATCTTTTCCACAAGCTAGTTTGTTTGTAACGTAAACGTGTAAATAAATGTCAGTTTACTGCTGTAAGCACGTCAATCTCAAGGACTTTAAGAGATTAAGAGTTTAATGGAACACAATTTCGCGAATGACATTTGCAAATCACATTTAATAATTTCTTTTATAATTGCACACGTTATCCAAACATCAATACAAGAGTCTTCTTCGTTTCCCACAAAGACTAGAAGGTACATAAGTATGTATTCTTAGATATTTATATATATATATATATATATCCATGACCATGAGACAATGGCCTTCTCTGATTTGCCCTCTCTGACATGTCGATTCTATGCGTAATGAAGATGCCTCGAAATAATATTAAAAAATGGCAGGCTTCTTCATGTGGCAATAATCTTATCTACTAGTCTAACGTAAGAATATTAAATTAAAAAATACGTTCACAGTGATTAAGTAAAGCAAATGAGATCGAGGCATGTGAGTGTTGCTAGGCTCGTGCTTCGAAAATGATTGTCATTAAATTTAAAATAAATAAAATTATGAATCTGGCTCTAAGACTGCGTGAGAAATTAATTGGAGCTGGATTTCTGAGGTGGTTCAGGGAGGCGAGAATGGATGCCAGCAATTTATCCTAATCTATCTATCTAACCTCAAAATTGTTGAAAATATATATGTTGTATGGATTTGCACATTGACGTATTTTTAGCAATTTGCCAGCCCCCCAATTGGAAAGGCAACCCAGTTTTGACACTATTTGTGACACAGGCATGAACTGACATGGTATATGTTTCAAGTTTCGAGAGTGATATGCAAACTCGGAATGATAAGAGAGATTTTAAGATTTCAGCTAACTGCTATAAGAAAACTTACCACGCAGAATTTCTCGCTCTTCTTGGTACATTCCTTCAGATAGAGGTGCTCAATCTCCTTGGAGTAGTTCGTACAGGGAGTTATGGATCCCACGCCCTCGTTGTACTGACCGCACATGTGGCACTTGAGACCATCGACAAGTCCAAAGCTGCTGCTGCAAACCAAAATGGCGGCCAACAAGAGAACCACCCATTGCGGACCAAGAACTGCAGTTGCTGCCGTCCGGCTGGCCTGAAAGGCCTCCATAGTTGATGCAACCTTGGCAACAGATACGGCTTTCGTTGTCATTGCTTTTTGGTTAGCGTGCGACATTTTCATATGAGCTGCAACCTTTGACACGGACACCAGATGCACACGGCAAAAACACGCCCAATCACAAAAATTGCAATTTTGCTATTTTCTCTCGTTTTGTTGAATTTTTTTTTTTTGTTTTATTTGGTAGAGGGTCCTTTGCGGTTTTGTCGCCTATCTTGTTTTTAGTTTTAGCTTTTAGTTCTTAAATTTTATGTTCTTACAATGTTTATTTTCTTCTTTTTATTTTGCTAGTGTTTATGACCTTTAAGTAAAATGGATTGTAATCTGTGCTGAATACAGTACTTAAACCAGCTAATAAACAACATAGCTAAGTTTTACTATTTTACAAATTTCGACATTTTAATTGAAAGGCTATTACAGCCACCCAAATGCTCCAAAAGTATAAAAATACAGTTCATAACAATTTAATCCCAGTCTCTTCCCCAATTTCATTTATCATAAAATTTGCTAAAAGGTCAGTTCAAACAATCCCAAAAAATATTTATTTTTCATCTATATTACATAATAATATAGTAGACACTCGGTGAAGTATCTACGCGTAAGTCCCAAAAATCATTTGTACTTTTTCTAATTTAATTTTGTTTGTAATAATGTATGTCATTACCAAATGGATTGCAAATTAAATATTTAAATGCATAGCATTCTTTCTTCATTCATTAATTTCTTCATCACCCTGAAATCTTCTAAATATTTCTTATTTTTTAGCAGCAAAACGAATGAATTAGTTCTTTAGATTGTTGAAGGGACAGATTAAGGTAAAAAAAAAAACAGACCAGAAGCAAATATTCTTGCTCTACTTTTTAATAAAAATCAAAATCAAATGGAAATTGCTAATTGAGGAGCTAACTGCTTGTAGACGAAAGGGTTCAGTTGTTAGGAATAATTGTAATAATAAGTAATGTGTAATTAGAGACATTAAGTTTAGGTAAGCAAATGATGTTTATACAAGAAAAGACATGGTTATACATGAAAAGAAAACTAAAAACTTAAAAAGAATCAAGTTGCCTTTCTGCATTTTTAATTGCAGATTATAAACTCTTAAGGCAAATTTGTAGAGCATATTTTAAAGATTTTCTGGACATGTGAATATCCGCTCTGGTAATCAAAGTACCCATAGATAAATGAATATAAAATAACAGAACTATTATATAACAAAAAACACAAATATAACCAAGATTAATTACACCAAAAGCATAGTAAAATTTACGAGAGTCTATTGCATATAAAAATATTTAATATATTGTTTTATTTCTGTACAGCTTTCGTAATACTTCTTTACAGCCTGCAGCATATAAACAACACATTTTTTAAATCAAATAGTTGTACTTAAAACCCAGATCGTTAACTATTTCCACAAAATTGAACTCAATTTAAATGCCATAATTCCCATTTGCGAACTGCAGCACAAACACAAAAAGCCCTGAGCCTATTTTATGTGTGCATTTGCAGCAGACTTTTGGGCTTTTTGCATGCTTTTTTGTTTGCGTCGACTAAAGCGAAAGTGGGGCAGGTGGCTGCTAAAATTTGTGCTTGCAGCTTGTCCAAAAATGTTATAATGGCTACACTTTTTTCAATTTCAACTGCAGAGATTTGCTGCTGTTGCTTAGACAGCCAATTGACAAATTATTTGTAATTAAACGAACGAATTTCCATGGAGGGCAATTGTTGGCCTCGCTTATTTAACGCTCAACACCAAAGAACATTGTCATAATTGACACTGGTGCAAATTAGCGGCAACTTGAAGCACAAATGAAGCACTCACTCTCGTCTCTCAGTGTCTGCATACAAACGTCAGTGTTAGCTAAAAAATAATGTCAACTCTTTGTTTTGCCTCAAAGGGAGACCACTTTGAACTGGAGCCTACTTTGAACTTGCGCCAGCAGTTTTTGGCGTCCGCTTAAAGCGTGCGTCGCGTTTGAACAGAAATCGTCGACTGGCCAACGACGAACAAAGTCCGCATCGAACCCGCCTCCTCTCCCAGTACTTATGTGCATCGGTGCATCGATGTCGCATATCAATATTGTGTGTCCCATTCAATGATCGCAAAATTGATTGAATGCAGACTGTGGCTTAAAATTGAACAACAAAAATGTAATTTAATTTTAAATCATTAACCCCAAACTCATTTCCGTTGCTAATATCGATTTTGTGTCAAAACCGTACCAGTATTTTGTCATAAATAAAAAGAATGTATAAATGTAGTTTGGCTAAGTTCGAACAGTATTATCGGTTAAAAATAAACAATAAACAATAATAAAAGAAATAGATATATTGTCTTATATTGTAGAAATGTAGCTGACATTGAACATGGCTGGGTCAACGTTAACATGTATAAGTTGCTATGTTAAATAGCAGTTGCTTAACAGAGAGACTTCGGCTCTTTTTCAACATTTCGCACGCTGTGCGTCGAACATTGTTGCCTTGGTGAAATGGTATGCATGAAAGCGTGGTCAATGAGTTTGCTATAAAAAGTACCACACGGCATGTCATTGATTTTGTACAGCAACCAAACGGGTTCGGGTCTTGGCTTACAGTTTGTGGAACTTTACAAAAATTATCATTAAATGAAATCTGATTTCTCTGAGTTTTAGCTGTTGTCAGCAAATGTAGAAGAGGAAAACTTATGATATCCTACCTCCGACACACGCCTTCTCCAATCAAGTCATAAAATAGCAAATTATTAGATTACTGACTTATTGAAAACTAGATTTTCCCTGTCTTTTGCCGGCTATTATTTTGATACTTCTGTGTGGATCTATCACAATAATAATTAATAGTAATAAAACGAAGCGCTGCATGATTAAGTTATCTGCAAATTAAAGAAAAAAATGCAAAATTTATGGCTGAGATTTGAAGAAAATCATTTACTCGGTTCACAATTATTTTTAGTATTACATTGAATATTTATTGGTCACTGGCGATACGCTCGAAGCGATAACGTCTTTGAACCGAGGATTAAGTCGAGAAGCAATAAATCGAGAATAACCGATAAATAGTAATCAAAGTCCATGGGTTTTTATTTGTCGATCTAAGCAAGTATTATTTGGTTCCGTTGAATCCAATCGATGTAGTTGGCCACCTTGCAATAGACACCCGGATAAGGTGCCACAGCACACGGCTTGACGCTCCACGACACGATGCCCACCTGTTTGCCATCTTCGATGAGGGGACCGCCGGAATCGCCGCTGCATTGTCCCTTGCCACCCTCGTCGACGCCACCGCAGATGTGGTAGCGTGGATCTGTGGAGCCCTTGTGGCGCGACACGCACTCATCATCCGAATAGACCTTCAGCTGCACCTGCTGCAAGTTCTTCTGAACCTGGCCACCAGTCTAAGCATAGCAACACAATTATAAGAATAAATCCAACATTTACTATTTAAAGCATTCAACTCACCTTGTCGAGGCCCCAACCAATGAGGGTTCCCGCACCGCCCTTCTCTATCTGTGGCGTGGCATAGTTTAGAGGTGGCAGTTGCACGGGCGCCACAGTCACGTAATCGAACTTAAATGGTTCTGCCACCTGCAGCAGAGAAATATCATTGGCGTAGTTCCTGCTCGGATTGTAGAGTTCGTGTTGAATGATCCGCTTGACGGCGACCACGTTGGGTCCACTTGACGCAATACTGGTCACACCATACTGCACGGACAGTTGAGCAGCAGTCCGTCCGGCTGTACAATGAGCCGCTGTCATCGCAAACTGCTGCGCAATAATCGATCCGCCGCACGAGTGCGAGCCAGTGGGACCCCGCAACGAGATCTGCAATATACATGTCCTTATCGTAAATATATAATAGCAATAATTTGGGTATATTTATGCCCACCACAAAGGGATAGTCCTCTACGACGGCGTCTGTGCCGTTGACCACCCGGCCTCCAAGGGGAGGTGCAGCATAGGCGCTGCCCCAGGCAACAGCCAGCAGCAGGAGGAGCGTTATCGAAAGCATATTCTCTGTTCGAATCACGCGAAGAGACTTTTGACGCCAATCGCGGCGAAGCACGCCTTTTATAGGAGGAGACATCGCTGCGATAGGCCACATATTTATGGTCGGCGATAAGTGAGTTATAAATATTGAATTGAATATTGAAAGAACTTGATACAACTGTCTCAGATTTACAATTAAACAGGGAATTGCGTCGAGATTTATGGCCCCTGATTGACATATTGGGTTTTTACACTATTGCATTTGTTGCTTCTATTCAATAATTGAACATTTAGATAACAAAATAGACTTTTGATGACAGCAGCAGCAACAAACCTTATTATTATAATAATGTGGAAGTAACTCGGCATCATCATTCGAAAAGCTGAAAGTGCAACGGAGATTGAAAGAAACAACATTTGTATATATATATATGTCTATGATCATAAGTTTTAATTCATATTTAACGTAGACTTTTGTCTAAACCATCTTAATTAAGGTAATCACAATGCATAAAAATAAATAAATGTGTGGCCCGATGTGCCAGCCATATGACGATATTATTTCTGGAATGTAGAACTGTGTGTGAACATTGCTTAACATTAGTAAATAAGGGTATATCAATAATTTAGCAAAAGAGAGCAACAAAAAGTTTAAACACAAATATTTAAAAGGATTATGAAAATTAGCTGACTCTTCTTTGGACTAGAGAATGGGAGTCAAGCATGTTAGACACACAAGATAGATTAGCCGGACATGATGGTTGAGTAGAACACATTACTTCAGCCACCACATCCTAATCTAGACTGGTCCACATTTGTAGCTAAATAACAGATACGTTACAGATAACTAAGCAACTTCTACAAAGCTATATTCTAGAAATGATTAACTTTCTACTGTATACTGCAGCTGCGTACCGTGGACATCTTTTGCTCCTCCTCATCCAAATTTTTAGCGCTTAAAATACTCTTGATACTCTCAGCCTCCTTGATCCAGAAATCCAGCTGAAACCATATGCGAATTGATCAACCTGAGTACATTTTTATCCACCACTTTACTCACCTGTTGCAGCAGCAGATTGCGACGCTCGCCCTTTGGTTCATTGTTCACAAACGGCACCAGAATACCCAGCGCAGAAGTATACGCCTCCAAGGCAGCGTCCAGTTTTCGCTCGTACAGGTACAGCTCGCCTTGGCGCCCGATTTCCAGACCAGTCTTCAGAGACGGACTCGAATTCGATAGAAGAACTATAAAACATTAATCGTAGATAGATCGATTCAAATATGTAATAATAATAGCGAAATATAAAAGGTATCTGCTCAATAATCAATCTCTTTTTGATATATATATATTCCCGAATATTTCGATCTTCTGAAACAAATAAAATAATAGATACTCCATTCGTTTTATACAATGGAAGTTTATATATCCTTGATATTGGTCGAAATAAGAATGAATGTATAATAATCAATATTAAGACACGGAATATGCTTTCATTCCGAATTTATAAACGGTGGTTTTTAATCGACAACCGATAAACGGTGAGGCTAATCGCTTGATTATTATTATTATATACTATATATTCATTTGACGAGACTTTTTCAAGATAGACAGACAGACGGCAGACAGACCAACTTGGATGGATCGACTTGGCTGCTATTGCTGACCAAGAATATTCTTCCTGCTGGACAAGTTCAGCCACTAATAGCCTCATTAGGAGAGTTCATTACCAAGTTCTAGTTAATTTGAGTGCTTAAAAATATCGTACAAAGCTGTTTATAGCGCGCATCCGGCTCAAGCATTTCAATCATGCGCGATCGGCTTGGCTGATTGGACTCAGCAGTTCCAGTTGTTGCAGCCTTGGCTTTTTCTTCATGCTGATGCTGCTGCTGCTGCTGTTGCTGCTGTTGACGTTGTGCAAGCATTTTGTACTCATCCTCGATGAGAACATTTTTGATCTCCTCGGCGCGCTTCATGTAGGCCAGCGCACGATTGCGCAACTCGTGACGACGGCTGGCATCCGATTCCTCGGTGATGAGCGGCACAAAATATTGCAATGCACTGCAGTACAAATAGTAGGCCTCTTTATAATCACGTTTCTCATCATACTCCACCGCCCTGGTGACCAGATCAACGGCCTTCTTCAGTGTCTGTTCCGAGGGAAACGTTTTCAGATCCAAGAACGGATGCTCGAAGAAATCAGCGAACGAGATGCGTTCCGCCGGCTCGTGAGCCAATAGACGGCGCAACAAATCGTGGCACTCGTTGCTGATCCGTGCATGTGGTGGCAGCACAATGGGCTCCGCTTTGCGTATTCGCATCAGCAGCTCCTCGATGGTCCGCGACGAATATGGCGCCTTGCCGAACAGGCATTCATAGAGAATGATGCCAACGCTCCAGAGATCGGCCTTGGCATCGTACTGATGCTTTCGCACTATCTCCGGTGCCATGTAGAGCGGTGATCCCTTCAGCTGTTGGTTTATTTCGCCCAATTTCAGGTGCTGTGCAAAACTGCAAGAAGTACGCATCTCATTAGAGATATTCTGCCTGCTTCTTGTCGAGAGACTCACCCAAAATCTGCAACTTTGAGAGTTACATGATTGGCGTCACGCGTTAACAACAGATTCTGCGGCTTGAGATCAAAATGAGAGATGTCATTGGCTCGCATATATTGAACGGCAGCGGTTAACTGGCGTAGAAAATAACGGCATGTTGACTCCGGCAGCGCTTTTTTGGTGCGAATAAATGCAGATAAATTGCCAGCATTGCAGTACTCCAACACAATGTAGATGTTCCTTGAAAGACAGCGAAATAACCAATTAGTCGTTTAGCACATTTAAATCTTTTTCAATTACAACTGCCAATGGGCAATCGGAATTAATCGCAGTTTTGCTCAGATGCAACTTTATTTGCGCTTTCGAAGCTCTTCTTGTTTTTAGAAATATTTTTTAAAAATAATGAAATTGTCCTGTAAATTAGAAAAGCTTGGTGTTATTTTAGTTCTTAGGTATATATTCTGGCTCGCCTTTTATAGAGTTATATAGAGTTTAGCTGTTAGAGTTTTAGCTTAAGAGAATCGCCGTAAAATCGTCAGGTTTTGTTCAAATTATTTTGTATGAATTTATAAACCTGTCTAAAATTTTTAAATATGTGAAATGTTAAAATATGTACTAATGTTATTAATAATAAAACTAATTTTGGAGTTTCTTTGGTTGTAATCAGATCTTAATCTAAATATACCCACAAAATTAGAAAAGAAAAACTGAGATTTTTAGAAATGTATAATTTTTACGCAAATATATATAATATTTAGATTTTTTGAATAGATTTTTTTTATATTTAGATCCAGTGACTTCAAAAATTTTTAAAATATTAAAATCCAAAAAAAAAATGCATTACATGAAGTGCCCAAAAGGTTTTTTGTCAACTATTTTTAATGATTTTGCCGATCGCATTGGAAATGGGCGTTTACATTTTGTGTAGCTTTTCGTCTATGAAATTTGTTATTTACCATTTCTTATCATTTTATATCCCAATTGTTTTATTATCACCACTAGTGGGAAATAGATTTCGATTTGCAAAGGGTTAATGTCTGAACTCCATAGATTACCGATACATTAACCCATTGCCGGAAATTGGACCTGCTTGAGCACAACACCTTAAGCATATTCAAATAAAAATAGAATGAAAGAGTTCACAATCTTTTTGCGCTTTTCGAGCCAATTCGACAAAGTATGGTTTACGGATTACGGTAGTCAACATTTTGATTTGTTTTAGTTATTCTCTGCAAATTTTGCGTAGACTCATTCTTTTAAATACCCGAATATTTGTGTTTAAGAAAAAAGTATTAAAATTAAAGCACACTAGATGAGTTTAAAATATTTAAACTCGCTTGGGTGCGATTAAAATGATTTTATTTAAATATTTGTCAATTTTTTTATATCGTTTTCAATATAACTAAAAATAGTTTTTCCAAGGTTTTAGATTTAGCCCTTAATGGGAAAATACACATTTATAAGATTGTGTTTATTGCTTTCGATAAGCGATTTATTGATGTGACGCAACTTTTGCGGTTTTATGTACATAACAATTTTAACTACCAGCAAAGCGGATAAAATTAAATTAAAAAATTAAAACATGAGAAATAAATACACAACTAATTTGTATACAAAAGGATTCATTAATATTTCAGGTTAAGGTTATAATTGAAATTGTTTTCAAAATATATTTATTTTCAAGAAACATTTCTTTAACTCCTAACTTCCGCGCAAATAATAATATGTGTGAGTAATAAATAAATTAAAACATATAAAATATAGATAAATATTATAATTATATAGTAATAATCATATTTCTCCTTAGAATATGCTGTATACTTTGCAGCACAAATTGGGAGTGAAATACTCACTTGTCATCCCAAAAGAAATCCTGAAGCGTCACAATGTATTTATGCTTGAGATCACGAAGCAGTCGAATTTCCGTAATTAGATTGTCGCGCGAGCTTTGCGACAACGTGGACATTTCCACGTACTTGATGGCATGATAGGTGCACTGCTTCTACACGAATGCAGATGATTCAATTTAATTGCGATTTGAGAACTCATTTAAAGTAATAATTAATATGGCTCACTTTATGGCGCGCCTTGTAGACAGTTGCATAGCTACCAATGCCGAGTTTCTCCAGTATCTCATAGTCCGTTATTCGCGGTAGTGACATATCCCCAAAACTAATAAGCTCATTAATATAAAAAGAAGAAGTTGTTGAGATTTTCTGGCATTTGCGTTAGAATAGAAATTTCGGAAAAACCATAACAATGCCACTTGACAGTCACAACGAATATTGACACACAGCTGATGAGAATGTATATCGATAGATATGCAATCAATACACCTATTGCGCAACAGTTGCGCTACAGTGGAGTGCATCAAAGCAACGCTGAAGAGGAAATGGGCAACACTTTTCTGATTCAGTACATTTGTTGTTGATTTTGTGTAGCAACAAAATATTTAATATTTGTGTACGTAAATAAACGAATAAAACAACTAGAAAGTGCATACAAATAAATGGAGTGAAACCCCTTCACACTGAACCCATACAATAATAACGCTGTTCAACTACGTGCCATAAAATTGATCACATTTAAGCTGGGCTTCAGGTTTGACTTAGCTTGACACACCCAAAATAACAAATTAAGCAGACACGCCCGTAAATCAAATTTGTTTACTTATCAACCAATTAATGAATACTTCTAATAGAGCACTTTATGTTCACAGCTAAGCGAGTGCCTGTAGCAAATCCTGCAATATTCCGCATCGTGTGACGTCATTGCAAAGGCTTCAACATGAATTACGGCCGTAAAACGCCCTCAACTTATCGGTCAAACCCATCGGTTTATTCCCATGCCACGGGCAGGTAATATAAAATGTATTTATATATATATATATGTATTTTAATCCTTGATTCAGATCATCGACAAATCTACATTCGAAAATGTCGCGCTCAACACGATCCGTGCGCATTCCCTGGTACCAGCGGCCCCTGCTGAAGAACAATCAGTACATCGATATACAAAAAGGAGCCATGTTAATTGGACTCTTCGCTGTCGTAAGATTATTTTCTTAACTTATAACAGAACAGTACAAAAGCAAGTACCTAGTTCAGATGTTTGTGTTAGCAATCGAATTGTTTCTATTTTCAGTAAATATTAGGTATTAACACGAATTAGTTACACTGATTTATAATAAATATAAATTAATATTTATAATATTTTCTTTAAAACCCGATTTTCATTTCAAACAGTAAAGCATTTGAACCTAGACTAAGAATCTAATATTATTTATTTACTTGTTTCTAATAGGTATTATATTATTAAATCATATACTGTATATATTATATGTTTATTTTTTATTACTTATTTATTATTAAATGAATCCAACGCTTCTAAGGGACTAAGATCTACTACATCTGTGCATAAATATTTTTTGCTTATATTTAAAATGTTTTAATAATGTTTGTGTAATAACTTAGATATCTGCTATATTTAAATGTAAATGTTAACAAAACAGTGGTTTTTTGTCTTAATAATATATATTGAAATATGTTGGTGGATTTTGGAAAGGCTTTTAGTGGAGACATATGCATAAATTAAAGTTTTCTTATTTCCATATTATTTTGTATTTTTGCAGTTTCTTTCACTTTTCACCATTGGCACGACCATTTTTGATATATACTGCTATGCGATGGCTGCCCCAGGCTCCACACATTATGGCTACTATATCATATCGTACGAGTTTGTTTATGTTGGCAACAAGCATGGTATTTATAAATACATAAATTTCATAGACTGAATTTGACTCATATTATTTGCAGTGCGCAACATGTTGATCGTATTTGCCTTATTCTCACTAATTATGGCAATTATCAACTTTGTAACTAGCGTTTTGCTGTGCGTCGCTCTGCGCAAGGTAAGCTATATTCTTATGCTATATATGAAATTTACTCAGTGCATTATACTTTCCACAGGAATATGAAAGGAAAGTGATGCCCTGGCTGTGGACCTTTGCCATTTTCACCGTTTGGCGTGCCTTAGCCCTCATCTTCTTTGCCATTGTTAATGATTTGTACTTTGCTTACAATATTATAATGGTGCTGCTGTGGAGCATCTTCTGTTTGTTCTCCATCTATGGTTGGGCCGTCGTATATTCGCTATTCCTCGAGCTGGTGGATCTCACAAAGCTTGAGGATCTGGCGCATTTGCGCGTAAGTCTCTATTGTGGTCCCAAAAAAGAAAATTATAAAAATAAGCTTTCATTTGACTGTTTCTCTCTCAGATGGGCACCATGGCCTCACTACACGCATCCACTGCCAACTCATTGGCCGGCTCGCGACCCACAACACCCCACAGCACTGTGTCCACAATGCCTGTCGGCTAAAAAATCTGGTTGCGGTCACAATACGACGAAATATATATGTCTATACATATATATTCCGTCCGTTGGAAGTTTACACAAGGCAAACCGAACGCTCCTTATATGTACACAACAAATTTCCACTAGCTTAGTGCCTTAAATAATGTCTAGAACATATCAAAAACAAAGCTGCAATTTTTATACATGAATCTGCATAGTATTTAAGTCTCATTCCGTCCACTTAAATAAGAACATACTTTATTAAGTATGCTCATTCACAGAAATTTTGTATTGATGAAATCTCTGTATGTTTGTTGACAAATCATATTTTTTATGTGCAACCACCGTCATTTGTAATATTAAATGCAAATTAAAATATTGCAATTATAAAACCATAACTAAAGTAATTTTGTCATTTTTCGGTCGTCAAAGTTAATAATAAAGTTTAACAATGAACTCAAACCGGATTCACCTCGCCGACTTCTAAATATCTCTATAAATTAAAAAACCGAATGATTTTTTCTATAAATGCTATATGACATATATTGGTTGTTTCAATTTTTGTCCAAACATGTTTAGTGAATTTGGTTCGGATATCATGGCATCTGATATAGTGTTTTGATCCGTTCGGTTTTGATATACGAATATCAAGATAGCTTCAAAATTGAGTGACTAGTTACCATAGAATCAAATAGACGACTCGACTAGTGATACTAGTGTAGAAAAGAATATGTGTGGAAGAGAATATATGGTATTATCAGAAATTAAATGCAAAAACCAACATATCGATAATAATATCGACAGTTTTCCTAGCCCACAAAAATCGATTTGCCTTATTTCAAGTTAAAATTCGATACTCCAGTTAATTCAACTTAATTCATAGTATTACACAATGTTATTATAATAATAAAGTATAGAAATTTTTTTTTATTAATTTACAGATATTTCTCTTTAGGCTGTCTTGAAATTATCTCCAAGACACATATGAGATCATGAGGCAACCACTCAATTATAGTTAATTTCTACTTCTGAATCCAAATTTGTTCCACACTAAAGTATTATCCTGCTAGAAATTTCCCTAAAATGCAGTTGATATCGGGAAACGCTTTCTCAAGCAAACCTTTGCACTCTTTGTGGCACCTAAATTGTTGTAGGAATGTTCCTAAGTTTGAGATGATACTCCATACAATAACACCTTCTCATGGCTTTGAAAATAAAAATTTGATTCAGATCCATTCGAATTGCAAAATCTTTACGTCGGTATTTCTTCATATATTCTTTCCATAGCTTTCTGAGCAAAATTCATATCAAACTCTCTGATTTTTTCCGCTATCTTCCGATATGTAAAATTACACTTTTTGTAAACTACAAAATAATAACTTCAGCACGTGACTGAAAAAATCACAGCTGTTTGCAAAAAGAACTTGACAAAAGCATTGCTTGTTGCTTATTGAATATTTTAAAATTATATTCACTATTCAAACACAGTATTTAAATTTATTTTATGAAGTGAACACAATTTCCTTATTCTTCGGTAATAATTAGAATTCTTAGTAATTCCCCTCAGCAAAAATATGCATACCTTACGTATTCAAAAAAATCACTTTAAATGTTGAGCAGAAAACTCCACCTTGAACAATAATAGTCTTATACCACAAGCAGAGAACATATTGTATGTCTAGTGCTCATACTTAAGTGGCGTCAGCAAAAAAGAAAAGAAAAAACGCAAAAACAAAAAACAAAGAAACATATGTTTTTATTTCCTAGGTTTCTTTTAGGTTTTCTTATTTTGCTGATGTTAATGCTTACAGTTATCTACGTTTACTCACTTTACAAGCAGTATCAGCAATCAGCGATTTGAAATTTATCCAAATATTTCTGCTAATTTGTCAAAACGATTTATCGAACATATTTTCGATTTGTACTGTAAAATGCAAACTTTCACTGCTAAATGCAACCATATGTTCTGTTATAGATCACGCGCAGCTAATTTGAATGGTAATGTTAGAAAACACACACACAAAATATTTTCTTTATTGTTATTGGTTCGTAGCAATCTACGTTTTATCTCTTTACCTCCTATTCTCGCTTTTGCTTGTCTATTGCTGTTCCTTTTTGAATGCTAGAAAAAAAATTTTTCTTATATGTAGCATTTTAATCTGGTATTTTATTTAACAATGAATCTGAAGGATCTTATTTTGGATGCTGCAGTAGACTTTTGATCACACGTAACGCATATGTATATACCATATTACTGTATATTTACTTTTGTCTTACTAATTTTACAGCAGATCGCTAGGCAGTTTCACAAAACTCCCAGTTTAATAAATTGCGCGTCGTTGCCAAGTTCTGATGGATGTCTCCATGTGGCATGTGGCAGGTGCATGCGTTCTTCTCTCTCACTCTCGGTCTCCCTCCTCTCTCTCTCTCTCTCTCTTGTTTGTCACTCATTCGGGTTTTCTCACAGCTGTTGATAGCAACAACGGTAAATAAATACAGTGACTACATGTCTCGCACCTGTCCAAGTTGAATGCCCCAAAGCATTCAATCGGGCAAGCAAGAGAGTGAGTGCATTCGCTGCTAATCAACATCAACTCAAGCGCGCATTAATTTTTGTATCTCATCGGTCTTCTACGCAGCGCTATAAAACCTTTGTTTTCGAACAGTTGCTGCGCATTTCCATTAATGTGCTTGCCTCGCCTGTATCTCGTCAGCCATAAAGTGCAACACAATGAATGCTACTACCTCCGCACTCCGCCGCAGATGACATGACGCTGCCTGTTGTTGTTGTGCGTGGAGTGCGTTGTTCACCTCAGTAAAACACCCCCACAAGTTTCAAAAGCAACGCAGTCACACACATCTATGTGTTTAGTGTTGTGTATATATGTGTATTTACATATACGCAGCTACGTTTGCTTGTATGTTTAGCGTTAACTGCGCTGTTGCTCTCATTTGCTGTTGGCAGAGAGCAATCAAGTTTCTCACCACGGCTGTTGGTGACTAATTGATGTTATTGCTAAATTTTGACTTTGCTCAATAATACAATGTTTTGCTTTGCTTTGTTTATGCTATTCAAAAACTCTCTCTCATTCTGACGTTTATCATTTGCCCTCTGTTGTAGTATTCACAATACAAACGTACAAAGAAATACATATGAAACAGGAAATTATTTTGGTTTTCTACAGAAAAGCTGCTGTCTGCTGCTGATAGCCTAACATACACATGTACATACATATGTTTGTACGTATGGATATGTATGCACATGTGCATCATACAATGTTCAATACATACAAGCATGTCCAATCTGCAAGCTCTTTGGTTAATTAATACCCTACACCAATTCAGTTTGATCAGTATGAAGAAAAGTTATAGAAGAAATCGTATCTTCATGTTAATTTCTGTAGGCATTTGCATAATTTAAACATTTAATTTACTTTTAAGAAATTTATTGATTATGAAACAGATTACAGGTGCAGGATATCTAACAGTCGAGTTCCCTTTCACTCCAGAAAACTTCAATTCTGCGTAGATATACATATGTTTATGTAAATTGCAATCAAAGAAATTATCATATCCAGAAACATAATACTAATCTATTGAAAAATGTACATAGCAATTTATACGTACACATAAACATTTATGTAGAGCAACAAATATAAATATATATGTATATAAATGTGAAATATACAATACATTCATATTCATAAAAGTACATCGCATATGCAAGCATTCACATACATGTACATATGTGTTTAAGTATGTTTACATAATTTATAACAGCATTTTTCATGAGCAACAAATTAATCGCTAGTCTTCGTTACCTAGTATGTACACATACATACATAAATTTACATTCATACATACAAATGTGCATAGCAAACGCGAAAATAACAAATTATAGGCAAACAGAAATGTTAACCTGTCTGCGGAAATTCACCACACCATCGCGACTTGTATAATTTTTCAATATGCGTGCTGGCAGCGAAGATAAAAAACATCAACTAACCACAGTCACATATTTTATGTTATTATTTCCTGTATCTCTTCAATATGCAAGTCTACATAAGTTTTTTTTGTAAAAGTGCGCAGTTAGCATTGATGACGCAGCAACAAAAAACACAATGGCAATGCCAACAACATGACAATAACATCGACTTCTCTGAATAGCTCTCTCCCTCTGTCTCTCTCGCGAACAGTTTACGTGTGTGGCTACAATATGGCGTCTTCGTTTAACTTAAAACCACAATATTCCGAATATGATTAAATATATAAGTTTGCTAAGCGCAATGTGAATATCTGGTACATTTTCTTCAAATTTATAAATAAATATGTAGCAACAGTTCAACTATTGAACGATGAAGGTCTGCGCTTTAAGAGCCTCTCCCTTTATGCGCGCTGCATTGGTCTATGCAAGTACATAGTGTACTTACACATACACACACATTCGCATATATCTGTACATGTCAAAATACGTAAAAATACCCTGCAATTATGTTAGCTTATGTTGGGTCACAAATGGATTTATAATGTGTATATATGTAAAATAAATAAATAATAAATATGCACATTTATTTGTAGTCAGTTCGATTAAGACAGAGGAACAGCATAATGTATTTATAAAGTGGAATTCGATAAATATGTAAATGCAAGCAAATATAAATATGTAAGGGTTTCATTATTTGCCAGCCAGCGTGTTGACTCGCAATAGGACGTCTAATTTCTATAGTCGACTTGTGTGACTAACATGATTTTGCCTTAACATAAATGTAAATTCTTAACAGGTATTTTGTAGTGATCTAAGTTTGAAATCATTTTTTAAAGGTCTCAATAAGAAAACGTGCTTAGCAATAAATTTATGTCATATTTTAGTTTAAAGTTTAAATTCCAAATTTCATCGTAAAGAGAGTATTTATAGCAATTGTGTATTCAACATATAGCCATATGTATGTAAACTTCATATTTATAGATTTGCCTAAATTACGACAAAGAGCGTTTTTAAAAATTACATATGTATGCATATAGCTATATATATATGTATATATATAGCTTAACATTACTGTGGGACAACCGCTCATTTAGAGAAGGATCCGCTCACAGTTCTCAATTCTATTGGTATAAAATTCAACACAACTTATTGTGTAAGTAAGAAGTTATTCTTTTAACTGTTTGCATATGTGTTTTGCTGTGCATTTTTGCCATTTGCTTTGACTGCGATTCAACGATTTAAATGAAATACGAAACAATATGATTTAATTTATTAGCATTTTATCACTGTGTGCTTCATACTCATACACATGCACATACATGAGCATACAAACAACTACAGAATATTTCCTTGTATTTCTCACCACAGCTGGTCAAATTCTCTCTATACACGCTTGCTCTCACTTCCCTCAATGTGTGCATGAAACACATGTATATGGTTGGGCTTTGTATGCTACGGTATTCAACTCGCTCTGTTAAATCGCCAAAATGATATAAAAATGTTGCCCAATTCTGATAGGTTTAAGGATGTGTTTATATATGTGTATGTTTGTTTTTGCTTACGCCAGTTAACAAATAATGAACCAAAATATAATTCTTCCAAGATGGAATGAAAAATTTCAGTGTCAAGTCACGTTAGCAGAATCTGTTGCGTTAGCATTTTCAACATTTCATTTTGAGTTTAACAGACTGAATTTCATTTTTACTCGACTGTTTAGCCATTTGCTTTGCCGTTTCATTCGTGCGTTGAACCTTGGAGACTTCACATCGAGTTTGGAGGATCAAATCCACGTTGGATTTTTTGCTACACACACAACTACAACTGTCATCCACAATAAACGAACGCGCTGTTGTCTCTGCTGCTTCGCTGGCGCTGGTATTGTGTTGTCCGCGCGTGTGTGTGTATGTGCGTGCGCGCCGTCTTCATTTGGCATAAATTGTAAATGATTTTTACATTTTCTGTTACACAAATAATTACTAAAATACGTCGAGAGCCCTCTAACAAAACAACTGTCAACTGTGCGCCAGCGTCGCTTTTTACGTCGTCGTCGTCGTTGTCGCCGTCGTCTGCGTTGTGTACAAGAAAAATTGTTTATTTAAATTAAAGAAAAATACAAAAAAAAAAATTAAAAAGAAAGTTAACCATAAATTTGTGATATAAATACACATATATATATGTATATACATATATATATATATATATATATATATATATAATTTGTAGTTGCCACCCTGCATTGTGCAATTTCATACAAAAAGCTCTTAATTAGCAATTATTACACAGATATATATGTATTATTTGTGAAAAAAGAGAAAAAATCGTTACAACTGTGATTCTTCAAATGAAACTGGCGTTTTTCTCTAAACGTTTTTAGCCATCTTTAATAACTAAAATTAAAACAAGTAAGTGTGAATTACTTAAGCATTGGTCATGATGATTTCTGATGAAAAAAATTGTTTAATTTTCGCCTACGTTGTCGTCGTGAGACTCACGCGCGCTTATTCACCACTATTAACAGGCTGAATTTCAACACGAGCGCAGTGCTGAGCTCACCACAGACCAACCGCACTCTCTCGCTCTCACTCTCTCTCACATGCACGCAAAAGATTATATATATGCATATGTGTGTAAATGTATTAGTAGTGCGTGCGGCTGTGTGTGTGGGCTGTGTGCCTCCATAGACAATGTCATAGAACAGACGTCGTTGCCAGTCGCGTAAAAAAAAACTTAAATACGCAGATAAAGCTAAGAAAGCAAAACCAAATTCATTTCGAAACGAAATAAAAAAAAAACACGTAATCACATATTGTATGCACATAAATATCGAGCCAAACGTAACTAAAACTTTAGTTTTTTTTAGTTAATGTGAAATTGTAGGAAACGAAAAAAATTTGGCCACATTGCCAACAGTGTTTCTCGCTTGCTTTTTGTCTTTGCCACGAAGGACACACTGTGATGCATGTATGTACATATATGTGTGAATACATATGTGCATTACAACTGTTTCGACAGTTAGGTCAAGTACATACCTGTATCTATGGAAACATATGTATGTACACTTACAATGTTACTAAGACGCGCGATTTTAAATCTTAAATATTAAAGTATTCGTTCTTTTGCCCATCTCTTAGGAAATTTATTTACATGTATGCATTTTAGAGTCTGTTGGTGATTAGAAAATTTTCTCACTGTATGACTCACCAACACACACAGTATGCATACTATGCATGAGTGTCAACTCAGAGTACAATGAGCCAGCAGCAAATATGCATAAATAAATATATATATATATATATATATGTATAAGTATGTATGTGTATTTTATATGTATGTATGTGTGTTTGGCACGCATTATCTTTATATTCTTATCAGCCGAGCGATGTGTGGGCGCATGACATTTGTTTTTTTCTGTTTATTTTTTGTTGTGTTTTTGATACGGGCATAGTCAGTTTTCTTGCCATGTGCAAATTCAATTGACACTAATCCGCATACATATACATACATACATACCCATATAAACATTCAATTGGCATAGTTTACTCTTTGGATAAGATTTAAATGCATTTAACACAAACTGAATCAGCTGTGTGTGAATCATGCTGTTTACTTAAACAGCTACTGTCAATACGATGACGAAACGTGTTATGAACATAAAATCACAATTTCTTTAGCCAGCGAAGTTTACAAAAAAAAAAAATACAAAATACAAAAATATTTGAGCAAATGCAAACAATTTAAACAAGCAGCTTATACTCTGTATATGTATGTACGTATCTCTCCCAGCTAAGTGCTATGTAATGAATCGGTTGGAACACTCAGCTCCCATAAGGATGTGTGAATATACATTTCTATATATATATATATCTATATATATATATATCTATATATATATATATATATATATATATCTATATATATATATATCTATATATATATATATCTATATATATATATATCGGGTATCTGCTTGTTGTGCTCTCGCAACTAGAGCGCTTTTACTTGGTTTCTCTTCGATTTACTCAGCCAGCGTTGGGCACGTGTATCGAGTTTGATTCCTATCGCTAATTTTTCAGCATCACAGTCACATTTGATTTAGTACAAAGCTACCTCCGCTGCTGTTATTATATTATATTTGAATATATATATATATATAAACACATATACCTAAGTACATGTACTTATATGCGTAGGCCTTGAGTATAAACCGTTTATTTGGATAATTTAACACACTTAGCGAAGCTTGCTTCAACTTCATCTTAAAGCATTCACTTGATGCTTAGATACTTATCTAACTTTATCTATTTCACTTTTACTTCGATCTTTTGATTCGCTCTCACATCCCTTTATTGATTGCCCGACCACCGCACTCCTATATCAATATTTAACGGCTACTCCTGCTTTTTTACAATTATTAAATGTAATGTGCTTGCCGCAACAAGTAAGAAAGCTCTAGTTGAGAGGGCGATCGCTTTTAATATTATCCTTTACTCAGGTTTATGACTTGTTAACAGATATTCTAAACACATCTATGCATCACACTTATGCATTCTTTCCAATACAATGTTGTCCATATAATTAGGTATTAAAGGTATGCCTAATAACCTAGCTTAACACTTAAAATTACGTTTGGCAACGGATATTAGCGGACTTTTGCCTTTTACCTGTTTATCATAAAACCAAGCCCAATTTTAATTAACTTTCTCAAGAATATTAGGTAGGCCGTTTTCCAAAAGTCCACTATAAATTTTATATTTGATTACATTTTGAAATTTTGGTGGAAAATTATGTAGGAACATATATTTTTTTTAATTTGTCAAAGAACTTTAGTCTACATTAAAAATTGTTACACACCATCGAACAGTTTTATGATATACTTTATAATTATAATAATTGTTATAGGCGAAGTTACCGAAGGAACCTAATAAGACTACCAAATAAACTATCTTTTAATATTGGCAAATATTGTTGTTGAAAGTGATTCATCATCACCAAGACGTTATATTTTTGCGACGAGTATTCTACATTTTGAAGCCTTGGCAATCTGTATAAACAGCATTAAGTTCAAAGCTCTTTGGTCGAGTGCCCTTAGCTCCTCGAGTGAGCAAACTTCGATCAACTTCAGAGGGACGATGACTAATTTTAGGTGGATATGTTTTTATTTGTTATGTACATAACATTTGAAATTCGATAAACAGCACGTGTTATTCATTATATAGAACGCGATAAAAATATATTCCGTTTGCCATAATAGATATGTGCAAATTAAATGGAACACACGTGTATATATATATATATATATATATATATATATAGATATTGTACATATTTATTTATTCATAAGCTCACGAATATATATAGTCATGGTGACGAAAACAAATCGAATAATAAATAAATAAAATGAAATCAAACACAATGAACGATGCGCTGCTATCAGCTTCTCTCTCTCCTCTCCCTTCCTATTCCCTCACACTTCCCCTCGCGTACACACATACATATGCAAATCTTTTACGAGTACATTGATAACTGCTGTGATATGCTGTTGTCATACACTCTACATTATTTCGTACCTTTATAGGTTTACAAAAGTGCATTTTTACTTTCTGGGTTTTATAGTAATGATTTGCCAAATTTATAGCTTTTATATTATATTTATATTTTAATATATCGGATATGTGAACGTTTTTTGCAGGGTATTTACTTGTCGAATACCATTCATCTAGAGTTTTAAAATTTTTGTTATAACGATACGTGTTTTTCATTAATACGTTGGTATCCCTCATTCTCTCTCACTCTCACTCTTACACTCTGTATTTGCTTTGTATCTCTCTTTCTGTCTCTGTCCTACACACGTACCAAAGCAAAGCAATGAGCTGATAAGCGCACGTCACTGTCGACGTCGACGTCAGCGTCAGCGTCAGCTGCTCGGTCGTCTGGCTCTCTTGCCTCTGGCATAGCGACGCGTGCGTGGCCACGACCTCATTTTTTTGTTGTGTTGGTTTCTTTTTAGGTCGCGTCCGCATCGCCCCAACCCACCACGCCCCATCCTCTCGCAGCGCTGAGCTCTTACTGCGATCGCCGTTGCCGTTGTCGGCTCGTCTGATTCACTCCCAATTGAGTTGGTTTCCTCTCTGGCTTTGTCTCTGTGTGTAGTGATAGTCAGTCAACAACTGGAAACAGTTTATTTTTTTGGGGGTGTCTGGCTGGTATCTTGAATATTTTTTATGAAAAATGTTTTCTAGCTGATTTTTAAATTATATTTATATCGTTTAACTTTTTATTTCTGTAGAAAAAAATACTCTCATCTTAGATTGGTTGTCAATTTGCAACTGTTATGCTTATGCTAGCAGTCTGAATGAACATAACTTTTTCCAAACTAACATTCTGTGAAAAACGGTTTTCCGATTCATCCCTTCTTCTTATGAACATGAATGAAAACATTTTGTGCTAAGCAGCAGAAAGTGAAACATATTTAAATAGACTGCTTTTATTTTCTTTGTTTTCCACACTAAGACGAAGATGAAGAAAAATCTGCTGGCTTATGCTCAAGTAATTTTCTTATTAATATTTTAATTTCTTAACATTATTTAATTGCCTACAATATTAAACATATAAGTGTCTTTATTATTTATGACAAAAAGAATAATTTTATATTAATTCAACATTCAAAATCAATTAATTATAATAATTTTACCTCGTTTCGTCTTCTGTTATTTTAACGTATTTTTTATTTTCTTGTTTTTGTCTTGCCCGCTTTGATTGACCTTTGCACAATAGTATTTGTTGCCCCTTCCTCCTCACTTGTTCATTTTCACTGTACACTTTGTTTGGTTTCTTGTTGTGAACGTTCTTGGGACAACTGCACACACATACATAAAATTCATTTTGCATGTGTATATGTGTATAGAGCAAATGTGGTTTTCTTTCTCTTCCATTTCAGTGTATACAATAGTTTGCAGAAAACTTCAGTGCTGTACAAAATACTTTATTTGTGTATGTGTATATTTTGCTGTATGATGTATTATGTGCACACATTCAAATGCATGCGTATACGAGCATTTTTCAACATTTAGTTTAGAATATCAACAAAAAGTGTACTATTTAGAATAGCGGACGGGTTTTTTGTTACAGGGTGTCTCCAAGTCGATATCTACATGTCGACTACAGCACTCTTGTTTGTGTTTTGTTATTCGAAAACATTTTCGGCGCTGTGTTCAAAAAACGGCAATGTCCAATGTTTTTGTTGTCGCTTTTAGGTTGCTTGCTGCGTCTATTTTTAGTGCTTAATCCTCAACAAATGTACATAGTTATGTGTGTGTGTGTTTATGTGTATCTGTATGTTTTTACATATATAATCTACTAGTATTGTTGTCTTTTGGCTCTTCTCTCTTTCATTTTTAATTTTTAAGTTATGCAATTGTGTCTTTAATTTGTGTCGATTGAACACTGGGCCAGATGGCCAATTTATATATTTTCTTTTTGCATAAATTAAATTTAATTACTTATATTATTATTGAGAGTAAGATCACTTTCGCCTTATTTATTACTCAAATGTAATTTATATTTAATCTTTATGTTTCAACTAACTTTATTTCAAACAATGCATGTGCCTCAAACTTCCTTCATTTAAATATAGGCTCTAATCGAAGAATATATAGTTAAACGAGCACAAATTTTGGGTAAAGTTTCAGTAATATTAAATACATTTATAACTTCATTACACTTGGTATGCTTTCTTCAAATATATTATTAAAATTCCCAATAAATTTATTTGTCAATCTAGCCCAATGTAGGTTTATACACACTCATATAAATATATATGTATATACATATATGTATATGTATTCTATACGTTCATGGTATATATGGCAATGAATATAAATGGCAGGAAAACTGTACTTAAAGATCCTTGATCTCTGAAAAAGTTTTCTAGCAATCGAAAAGAATGCATGGATATACATACATACATATGTATTTATTTATGCATTAACGTCACTGCGGATGGTATTTCTCAATTTAATTTATTTATTCCTTATTGTATTTTTTTTTGTTTATGATGTTATTTGACTTTAAATAAATAAATTAGAGATCTGTGAAAATATTTATATGCATGATAATCTAATAGAGATGGATATCTTGGAATTTATAGGAACTGCCAATAAGGCCATGTGATCTGGAAAATACTTGTAAGTTTTGCCCATTAAAGCCCACCATCATTTAAAACGAGAAACTATGGAGCTTTTATAAGTTTAGTCCAGAATATTATAAACAACTTAAAAATATATCAAAAGAATGTGTTTGACCATCGTATTCAACCGAGGTCGCTACTTTTAAACTCTTCCAACGTACTACTAAAGTTTTGTTACTTAAAACTGTTCGGAATTGACATGCTTTACTGCGAGAAGTACTAAAACAAAATAAAATTTTGATAAGCGTTATTTATTTTATATACTTTGATGAAACTGCGCCATAAACAACTATTTTAATATGGTAAATTTATTTGTGCCCAAGCGAGAATTTGTTAATATTCAAACAAGATGTCCTTCCCAACTTTCAATGACCCAATGACACATTTCAAGGAGGGCAATTCAGTGAGTTTGTATAGCTGGTTTGACATATTTCCAAATCGTTGTTGCTATTGCCTCGTAATAGGCGTATCGTAATGCGAAGTCTGTGGCTTGAATATAAAGGTCGCCGCCATAAAATTCTTTACATTCGGAGAAAAGCCTTCGAAACTGTTACACAGCAAACAGTGATCCTTTGCGAGTGCATAATGCCAGTGCGACTCGAATTTTGATCATTTTAATGAGGTCCTTGCTGGAAAAGTGAAATGGTGAATTATGATGAAATTCTTCGTGATGGATTTTATATGTTATTTTATCATTTTCTTCATCTTAGACTATTGCACAAGGGCTATATACATATTAATGGTGCATTTACCTGCTGCATTTAACTCATATCGCGAGCACTGAACCTTCCTGACAAAAAAATTTCATATTAAATTGCTGTATGGATGTACAAGTAGAACAACATTCTCACTCAATAGAGACATGTGAACCAAGTAGATACAACGATCAAAATGATTTTGTTTGTTTACACATTGCACATTTTTTCGCAGTTTCAGCACGTCGATGTATAAAAATACCATATCATTTTTGTTTTGCATACTAAAATACTAATTCTTGTCAGTTCCAAATAGTTTTATTTAATAATTTTTTTTGGAGTGACAACAGATGAATTTAAAAGGGTTTCCACTTGACTTGGTAACAATGGCTTAAGAGATGTATGCATTGTTATTTGTTTTTCATATCTTTTAAGTTGTGCATATTGAATAAATAAACCTTAATAAAAAATTGTGTTCAATGATCGTGGATTTTAATGAGTTAATTCATATTGAGAAGTGGGAGAAGTCATCGATTAAGCGAAGTAAAATTGATCAGTGCTCGACCATTTATATTCCAAAATTGAATTTGTTATTCGTCTGAGATCGCTGATAAATAGCCTTGTCTGTTGATGCTGATTGAGAGTTGAAAATGCTTCCAATTCCCTGTTGCATACAGTTTGCAAAATTTCATGATATCCCTTATCTTTCATGCATACAGGGTATACAAATGATGTGCAATTTGCTTGTTAATGTGTTACGCTGCCAACTTAAGCGAATTGGACGTCAACATTATTGACTCAGCCTCAGTCCCAGACACAGCTTTAGCCTTCGGGTTCGGCTGCAAAGTTCAAGTGCCAACGGAAAAGTTCGTTAACACAAAATGTTAGTCGAAAAAAAAAATTGCTAAATAAATGTATGAATGTATGTATGTAGTGTAAATTGCGAAGCTTCCCGTTTCGTTCGTTGCATTGTCGTCCGTCCGATTCTTTGTTTGTTCTGTTTGTTCGCATTCTGAATTTCCCATCAACGTATGGCTCTATATCCATCATTTTTGTGTTTTTTGATGTAGTCTGTTTGTACACGGTTCATTAACCTTTAACCATACAACGCTCAATTGATTTCAACGACCTTCAGTTCTTCCTTAACACATAGTCTGACCACAAAGAATTAAAAAAAAAAAATGCGCATGTATTGGGAGTGGATGTCGACAACTGCGAAATCGAAATCGGCAATATTCGGGTTCCACATTTTTCGAGACACAGTCGCATGAATAACAAAGCGGAATTATATAAACAAAAGCAAAACGTACGAATTCGTGCTTGTACTTGCACAGTGTTGATCAGATCGGTGCTCATTGAATTTTTGGCTCTCGTTTAACTATTTCATTGTGAATGTTTGACAGTCTGAATTAGTTCGATTGAACTTCTCACTTAACTGAACGAGCAAAAAATCATGAAATCGTTCGTGTTGAATTTCCAAATATTGCATTATAATTACGAATGTTTAATGTACACAGTTTACTGCTGCAGATAACTTTATATTCTGAAGTCATTCGAGAATATAAAAGGTGTTGGTTATCAGAACCCAGTCGTTTAATTCTTTCGATTCGTTTTTTCATTTAAGTTGTTTCGTTCATTGCTTGCTCGTTCGATTCTTGTTTGCTCTATTTTTTGAGCCCGATTTCTGTTCGTTTTGTTTGTTGAGTCATTTAAATCTATCTGGAAGGAAAAGTTTTGAACTCCATTTTATTGCCGCTGAAAGTCAATACAGCAATCTAATAAGCATTTTGGGGGACACTGAGTAGTTTATTGTGCCATATAAAAGGAAAGCATTTGAATTTTAAAATATGTTTTACTTTAAACGAATTTCTATTGTTATTAAGAAATAATCTGCTAATCGTTAAAAGCTGTGTATTTTTTTTTGGACAAGTGTTACTTTTGATTCTGAACATCAGCTCGTATTTCGAGCCGTGCTTAAATTGCAACTGGGATAGAGCAACAGCAGCAGCGAGCAAATTGATTGATTGTATTTCTTTTCAACAGGGAGAGTGGCTCTTTGTACTTGACTTAAATTCTCTCATTCTCCATTTGCGGCCGGAAGAGAGACACATTCTTGAGCCGGGGCTAATGCGGCTCAATGGCCAAGCTCAGATGGCCGCCATTTTGGTTACGCGCTCTTCTCTGACTTGAGTTTGTGTCTGTGATAAAGTTTTTAACCATTCATTGCGGCGGCGTAGCTGATGTTGAGCATTTCATCTCCGCTTCTGCAAACATTGCATGTGTGTGTGTATGTGTGCGTTTGTCGAAGCGTTTTGTGTCTGTCCGCTTAACTCGCACGTTAATATGCAAATGTGACTCAACTTTTGGCCCCGTGTACACGCGTACAGGCTTATATGTGTGTGTGAGTGCATGTCTGTGTTTGTCTTACTTTTCTTATTTTGTTTGGTTTCTACCCTACCTGTATCTTATTCACTGTTGTAGTACATTGCGTGATTTCAATGCAGGTCAACAGCACATTAACATTTACTTTGTGTTAGTGCTCCAAGCGTTGTAATATTGCAGTCAATCAGAAGAATAATCATGTTTTCATTCTACACTGTAATGAAAATGTTTAAATGTAAATGTGAAAATAAATAAAAATACAATGTATAAAAAATTAATTTTAATTTTATAATATTCAAAAAATTTTAGCACGTGGATTCTATGTAGAAGATAAGGTGTACATAAATAGATGGGACAGTATGAAAAATACTAGTCTCGAAATTTACAGAAACATGTTGAGATGGAGCGAATGCACTGGGGCCATTCCGCCATCATAACTTAATTCATTTGACTCGGATCACATTCCTTAACTAATCCCAAAAATTCGTCATCCTAATCAGTGAACACCAAATTGCTCACAAATTATAATAATATAGTTAGGACTTACACAATTCGACATCGAGCCTTAAATCTATTTTCCAGCATCTCCAGGAAATGATCCCTAATTCATGCTAAAAATAGTCACGCTGAATTATGACGCTTTTATGTAAACATTGAAAAATTTCCCCAAAATGCAAGAATTATAAATGTTAAGAAAATTGTAATTTTCACTATGTTGTGTAGATTTTAATTTAGTTTATGCCAATTGAGCATCACGCAAAGGATCTGTCTGGACTCTATACCATCTAAATTGAAAACATAATTATATAGAATCCTTAGAAAATATATTTCTTTTTATTTTTTCAATAGGTAGAATATTTCTGTTAGAGTGAGACGCGTTGGATAGCGATACTCAATTTTGAACACCGATATAAATTTTTGTTAACCAGTGTAAATGCCAATTTTTACAGGCTGTATAAGACAGTCGGCAAAAGAACGGTCGTGTGACAAGGGCATTTGTTGGATACTTAATAACTTCCCAAGTGAGCGTTCTCGACTAGAACACTCTTGCTGGCTACTTGCTACTTGTTGCTATTGCAGCGGAGTGCGCTTTTACATTTAATTTATTGTTGTTGCTGTTGGCACTGTTTTTATTTCTCTTATGCAATTCTCCCAAATGCGCATTTGGCATTTAGCGTGCACATACATGTACTCCATACATGCATAAATGATTGCAAACATTGGTTACTGTGAGCAACCAACCTAACGCTGGTGTGTGATATTTAAATTCTGATAAAAGCAACAATGACGTCACTCCGATTCCCTCTTTTTGGTTAACAACTGTGTGCTTGCTTATGTTTGTATTTATGCCACTAATGGCTGCATTATGGACGATATAAGTTTTTTCGGATAGGAAATCGTAGAGGCGGAAAAACCATTTAGAATCCTTGAAGGGTGTCACCGGTTTACACTTTTCCATCATTTTGACCTACGCTCAAATCGGGTTACATTCCTAATATACTGATTTAAAAATATGTTCTATCGATTGCACTTCAGAGCATATCAGTGTGTTATCGATGTCTGTAGCTTTGTGGTTTGGAACTGGTATTTATTTTTCAGCTGATTTTAGCTTTTTTTCTACATCTCAAGAAACATAGAAACAACCAGAAAATGGTTTTGCATTAGTAAAGGGTATCTAGACTTCGACGTACAGAGGACAGCTTTTCTTCTTGTTTTTCTGCTCATGTTGGTTGACGTATGTACATACATCACACACGGACACATACGCACGTATATATATACATATGCGCAAAGCTTTCGCTCACGAGCAACTGCTGCTGCTCTCTCTCTCACTTTTGATTGTCTTACGTAGATGAGAGAGTCACACGACAGCCAATTGTTGTGTGGGGAGTTGATTTATGTATTTGTGAGTGAGTATATGTATATGTACATTTACATATGTATGTATATTTGAAGTTAACTTTTGATGATTGGGGTGAGTGCCAAAGATAGAGATAGTGAGGAGAGAAGAGTTGTCGTCAGTCAGCTGTTTTGGTTTTCAATTAACCGCAACAGCCGGAAATTATCTACACACACACAGATATATATATATATTTTCTTTAACATAATGTCGATATGTGTATGAAATTAACAGCAGTCTGTTGTCAGCTATTGTATTTCGCTTGCCTTATTTTTTTATTGAATGTACTAATTTTACAGTTGCGGTCAAAATAATAGTAGTGCCCTTATATAATGTCTTATCTCAATTTATTAATAATTCATTCTCCATTTATCTTTGAATTCCAGGATAATTGTACTCTTATTTGTATTTTATCATAGCTATAGCTTTTTGTTCTTGTCTGTTGTTAAAAATATCTGTTGGCCTAATTTTTGTAATGCGAAAGGCGAATCATTCTACTGTTATCTGTGTCACTTTCATCGAGTGTTCAAACTGCTGAGATAATTAAGCAGTCGCTGGGGAAAAAAAACGATAAGAAAATGACAAGGAAAGTTAAAGTTCGCCAAAGAAACATTGGAATTGGTCATTGAAAAAATAGAGGAACATTTCAGGTTGTTTCAAAATATTAAATTGTTGCTTAAGCTAACTTTTTTTTTAATACTGTAGATAAAGATCATTTTTACGTTATATCAGTTTTAACAATTCTAAAATTCGATTTTTATCTTCATGGACGGTATAGATGAGAGTACAATTTTACATTCATACAGCTGAGATAACCAAATCGATCTTTTATGTTATTTTGCCTATTTCGATTTTGTCTTGCTGCTTTTAACGCCGTGTGCGTGAGTGTTTGAAAGGTGTAAAGTTACTATTGTCGTGAGTTGGGAAAGTGATATGAATATGCACTTATACCTATACATATCGATAAAAGGAGGGAACACATACAATTGATTATTTGACTCTGAATCTCACTTGGTCGTAGTTTTAAATATATTAGTTTTATAACAATTTCGGACATCGCCGCGTCTGTTAGGTGGGGCTCTTATTAGTAGTAACAAAATGATTAATAAAACTTGTTTAATTTGCTGTCTATGTATTGGGCGACATATATTGCTCTCTCTCTCTCTCTATCTTGCTCTCACTCTCGAATATGGAACTGTATAGTGGATGAAACTGGTTTTTGAGCTTGGTTTACTTCTCTGCCTCTCTGTTGTTTTGTGGTATGGACTTACGTGTGAGTGTTGTGTGCGACTGACTGTATTTGTGTGTTAGTTTGTGTGTATGTTGACAGCCTTGAAGAGAAACCAAAAATAAAAAATTAAATTAAAAACCAGACGCAATTTTGTACGTTGTTTATGGTACAAAATACAATTGCAACTTTAATGCTCGCTGTTTTTGCGCCACCAAAAAGTTTGTATGGAACTTTGTTGCATCTTTCGAAAATATAATTTTATTTAAGGCATGTTGTGAAGGCGCTAAGCGGTAACAAATACCGTTGTCTCTGGTCAAACTGGTCCTTTTCTCATACTCTCTGATATTATCGAAGATGGAAGACACTAAGCCACCACACCTGTCCCTCCCCTCCCCTTGCTCCCAGGAATCGCAAAAGTCCATTTTCAACTTGCTTGCACATGGTAGGACAGAGATAGGTATGAGAGAGAGAGAGAGAGATAGCTTTTGCCAAGCAAAGAAAGCTTTCGGTTTACAGAGAAAATTGAGCTTTGCCCAATTCATTGACAACTTTTCCCTTCTGCTGATGCTGATTGATGCACATATACGATTTATATTTATTCCTATTTTAAGTATTTTGAATAGTACATTTAGGTATTTTTATGAATTAATTTTTGACAATTAGTTTTGCATTTGCTTATTTTACAGTTCTGCGATTAAGTGAATATACTTTCTTTGGCTCCGCTTATCACAATTACGAAGCAAATAATTAAAAGTGAATTGTTCGGACGGGAAGCAAGAGTTTAGTGAACACAGTAATACTGATTATATGCATATATAATAACAGCAAACAAAATCAACAATAACGCAAACACAAAGTAAACGAGTCAAAGTTGCTGACGCCGCCGCAGCAGCTGTGCAAAACAGCAGGAAATACCCGCCACAAATTTCGCTGGACGACAGAGTTAACAACAGAAATCAAAGAGAAGAGTAGAGTAGAGTAGACGACCATCGTCAAATCAACTTTTAAATTCACACTCACACACACACGTACAGTCGCAAAGTTGGTTAACTAGCCATCATGGAACGCGAGTCGAATCCAATGCAACCCATGTGCCGCTCTGGATGCGGCTTCTATGGTAATCCAGCCACAGATGGTCTGTGTTCAGTTTGCTACAAGGTGAGTATAATAATACAAATTGGTCATGTTTGATGATGATTCCATTTAACACTTTGTTATCTCTCTCTCTTTCCGTGCAGGACTCGCTTAGAAAAAAGCAACAGCCACCTGTGAATAGCACACCTGTCTCAGCTCCAAGTCCACAACCTAGCCCCACATTCAGTCCGGCCATTGCAACAACCAATACCGCACAGCCCACAGTACAAAGCTTACAACAATCACACAATGATGTTAAAGAGGTGAGTTTGATTTAAACTCTTAGAGGAGTCTGAGCTTTTGCCGGATGTCTTATTATATATTATAAAAAACCCGTTGATGTGGGCTTTCTTGTTTCAACTGCTTTAATTAGTAGGCCAAGCTGTTTGGGATTTTTTGTTGTGGTGTATTTTGATCAGTAAGCTATGAACATTTTTTTTTGGTTTTTTTTCGGATATAAATTTAGTCTCTTTTAAGTGTTAAGTGTTTTAAAAAGTAATTGTTCCAGTATATCGAGAATGTTAGCTGTGCGGATCACGAGTCGCTGATTACTACGGCGGAGTTGACAAGGTAATCCCCAACCACAGATCCATTATTAAGTACGACTTATGTACAGCTAAATAATCCATCATCAAAATTTGAGAGACATAGAAGTTTTCGATTTTTAGCCGAAATTTGAGGCGGGTAGTCCCAATTTGGGATCTCTCAATCGAGAAATGGGAAAAATGATCAAAATTGGGTATCCCTATGACACATGGCTTATGTAAAATCGATTGATTCGTATCCTTACAGAGGGTATTATTATTGTAACTATGTCTCCGATGTATGCAATCCTAAAAAGTATAGATTCCTTTTCATAAATTCATGAAGTTAAATAGTCCACAGCCACGAAATATAAAAAGTTAAACTACCTAACTCCTCGAAAGTAAACAACAGAGGCCTAAAAACTAAAAAAGGGAAAATCGGATGCCAACTTGCATACGAAAATACCAGGATCGAGTGTTGATTCTATATTTGCACACACTCAAGGGTCTGCGCGATCGCACACATATATAACGTTTCAGGTCCTACCTAGAATAAGTCCGTATCTGCTCTACTACTACTAAACAAAAGAGAACGTTGTAGTCGGGCGTAACCGGTTGCGAAATACTCTGTTACCAATAAGTCATACCTTCTGATAACAGGTGTCACAGAACAGGGTGGGTGTTGCCAAGGATTACCGTTGAAGTAGGCAACCAGTAAGTTACCTTCCAAGATGGGTGATTCTATCTTTAAAATTGTGGGAGATAGGCTATAACTTCAAAACTGGGGAAGATATTGCCATTTAAAATTTTTAGGTGCGGCGTAGGTGGGCGTGATGTATGTGTCGATCTTTGAAAGACATGACCAACAACCTACCAACCAAATTTTGTGACTGTAGCCTTAAAATTGTCTGAAATATGTGGTTTTATCGATTTGGGATTATTTATTTTATCGCTTTCCTATCCTCCTAGTGGACGCACCACTCCCATTTTTATACTTCTACTGACGCGGGCGTAGACCAGTATATATTCGAAGTTTCAACAGTCCAAAAAGGTGCGGTTATACAGACTGACATTGCACAAAATCAATTTACTATGCTAACTTCGGTATTAGAGTATAAAATTGTTCGCCGCGTTACCTTCTTTGGGTACATGCTCTTAGCCCACGAACGAGATGAGTGCCCAAAAAATCTATTTTTCATGCAGTCACTTTTTAGTCGATTCGACGCTTCTATGAATTTTTTGTTGGATTGAGAGATCTGGCATCCCATATTTCTGGAATAATAATCGAAGCTTAGAAAGCGTTTCTGAGATTATTATCGGCGATTTATGAAGCGTTGTATTTGTGTGACGAAAGTTGAAGAGAGAATTACAGAAATTATGAAATAAATATATGACAGATCAAAACTGCGATTTTATAGTATTTTTCTTTTTGTTATATTCACTTTGTCAGGCTCACATTCCGAGTCGCTATAGCCTGTTCGTAGTTGAAAGTAGGAAATGGAATTGTTTCCCCACAATAAATACTATTTTTGTTATCGATATCATTGAATATCGATGTAGACATCGATTTAACGTGAAGTCTCCGTTGTATGTCTGTCAATCTACATTGACACTAGAGGGAATTGTGTCCCCTAAAATAGAAATAGAATCGATACAATCAATATTTGGATGTCTTACAAAATTTCTCGAACAAAATTTAAAATTCATTGAAATGCCTAATTTAAGTGGTTCCCTCAAGCCGTCGAGGCGTACTGAGGCAACTACTTCAGCATCTGCTGCTCCTCCTGCTGCTGTTACTAGTAAATTGCTGCCAACAGCAGCAATATATCACCTCAGACGCACGAACGCATCGGCTGGAGGAACTGCTGATCCTGTCTCGGCCGGCGCATTATTTGCTGGCCCCAGTTCACCTTCGCTAATGAAGCCGCCACCAAGCAGCCGTAATAATTTGTCAAAGGGTACACTGTTGTATTTAAATTGCTTGTCTGGCAGTCTAATCTAATTTCTCGTTTTTACCGCCTGCGCTCCCTCAGCAGTCGTGGCATCAGCAGCAACAGCAACACGAAAGCGGAGAGTCACCATCGTCAACGCCTCTAGCTTACGATCCTGCTCCGGTGTCAAGTCGCCCAAGTCGGTGCGTCTCCCGGCGTCCTCATCAAGCATAGCACAATCTCAAATCAAAAAGAGTTCGCTGGCACGCAAAAGCGCAGCAAGCAGTCGAACAGCAACAGCTGACGTTGTTAGTGGCGGTTCGCGTAAGGTTAAATTCTCGACTAATGTGCACACGTTTCCGTTCAGCACCAGCGACCGGAAGGCTCTGCGCATTGGCGAGCTGCAGCTGAAAAAGCAGATCAAGAAACTTAGGCACAACAATAACAACAAGGCCCAACAGCGATTGCCATCGTCCGGCGGCCAGAGTTGTGCTGAATCTCTTGCCAACAAAATCACTCTGTCTATTTCCACACATCCACCATCAGTCTCAGTTCTCGGCCGGGACATTCAGCAGCACGGCGCCATCGTAGACGTGGAACCCATCAAAGTGCCAAAACGCAGCGGCCGCAAGGCGCTGCCAATTTGCGGAGCACCAAAAAGAAAAGCGCCAATTGCTTCAGTAGCTGTTGCTACTGGCACTCGTGGCAACGTGCACCAGTCCAACAAGCGGCCTAAGAAATCCCGTATTCGAGCTGGTGGCGCTGCGACGGTGGGAACTGCAAGCTGCAGCAGGCCTGCACCGCGACTGGCCTACTCCGTACAGCAGCAGAAAGTAGTAAAAGGCGGCAAGACGACGACGTTCCCGTTCACCATTAGCAGCAGCTGCAGCCGAGCCGAGAAAACCAATAAGCTGCGTCAGAGCCGCACAGCCACAATGGACCAACATCAGCCCAACGGCGATGAATCTGATCAGTCGAGGCAGAAGCCGACCGATTCCCAGCACAGCAAACGCAAGGATGAAAGTGTAACGACCAACAGCGGTGGTGAGCTGGTCCAGCAGAATAAATCTAAATCTTTGGAGGCGTCAACAAAACTCAGTAATAATGATGATGCCACCATCGTTGCCAAGAAGCGGGTAAAAACGCCGAATCAACAAAACACAACACTTAAATATGTTAAACGACTTGCTTGCTTAGGTTAAGAGTGCTTAAGGGGGGCTGAAAGAGAGAGAGAGAGAGACAGGAAGAGTGGGGATCACTTGAATCGGAATCGATAGGTTTCACTTAGCTCAAAATAAAACGTAAAAATGTATTTTCTATTTAAAAAAGCACAGTTTGAGCAGAGATTGTAGATTGTTTGTTTTTTTTTTTTCTTCTTCTTTATTTTTGTGCACTGATTGGCATTTTTGACTCATGTTTTTCCATATTTTTTTCCACATTTCCCATTCACCCGTGCTTTGTGCAGAAAATCACTGAGGAAGCCGCCACCGTCTCAGCCAAAACCAATAGCGAAGCCATAATATCGGCGTCCGGTCCAAATACTTCCAATACACAAGCAGCTGCTTCTGCTGCCAGCGAGCAGGATGACAAGGACAAGGAGGATGATAAGGACACCAAAAAGAAGAAGAATCGATGTGGTGAATGCCGTAAGAAAGTTGGCCTCACTGGTAAGTTTTTGTTATTGTTATTATGTTGTTTTGGTTTGGTGTATGCACAAATCGATTAATCGATAGTAATCATATTTATCGGTTTTTTGTTATAGGCTTTCAGTGTCGCTGCGGCGGTTTGTACTGTGCCGTGCATCGTTATTCCGATAAACATAACTGCACATTCGACTACAGAGAGCATGGCGCACAGGAGATTCGGCGCAATAATCCGGTTGTGGTTGGTGAAAAAATTCAAAAGATTTGAATTTGCCCGCGAGATTGTGCCAGTAACAGTAGTCGTAGGAATAATAACAACTACACATTATAATATAGTATATAATAAACACTACACACACCAAACACACACACACCAAACACACACACATACACGCTACGCACCAACAAATCAATATATAACAAAAAGCTCTAAAACAGAAAGAAACAACAAGAATACACACACCACTCACACACAACACAGATACATATATAAGTATATATATATATATATATATATATATCGATGCGTATAAATTCATATATGTGTATATATATAAATATATGTATATTATATATAAATACTATAAATAATTGTAATTGTAATTTAACTATAATGTAAACAATAACAAGCAACAATAGTACAGAAACGTTAACCAAATACCACGCAACGCAAACAACAAACAACAATAATAACAACAACCGCAACAGCAACAGGAACTGTGCAAAATCAGCTCTCGGAATAATAGCAACAACAATACTACAATCAACAACAAGAAGCACGACGACGAAGTAGCGCAAGCAACAACAACAGCAGCAACTACAACACACAACATACAACACACAAAATCAAAATCAACATCATCATCGTCATCATGTCAAACTTGAACCAGACGCGTATCAGCGCGTTAGCAAGTAACAGTAATAACTACAAATCTTCCTCTTCTCGCTGCTGTGAAGTGTGACTCATCACAAAAAAAAAAAAGATCTTCGACTTTATCTAGTTGTTATTCCAAAATGCACGTTGCATACTTGTTTGTATTCGAGAACCTTCGTACACAAACACAATTGTAAGAACAACTCCCAAAAAAAAATGAATAAAAAAACACGCTAGAGAACATTGTTATCAAAAGTACACGAAAGAAGATAAATTTTATGTAGGACAACAAGTGTAATTTGTGTTTGTTTGTTTGTCTGTAATGTGTTGCATATAGAAAAAATAGAAAAACAAACTAATAAGAGAAAAATTCAAATGCAAGCGCAGATTCAAAAAAGAAAAAGAAAAACAAAACTAGAATTTAACTCAACAACAACAGTAAACCGCATAGGCAACAACTATTTCATAATTTTTAATTATTGATTAATTAATTATGTATGTATATGTATTAAAAACAAAAACAAAAGAAACCAACATGTAAAAAAAAAAAACCACAAAAAAAATGTAAAAAGGCAAAACATAAAAAAAAACAATGTAAAATTCCTTTTGGGCAAATAATGAAAAAAAAAAACTGAAAAAAAAATATATTTAGTTAGAGCACACGGGAGTGATGAAAGAAAGCGTGTTAAAACACTAAGTATATAAAATTAAATATAATTAACTAGTTAAACAAAGCAGGCTAATGCAGTGCAAGTTGCGCGGTTTTCAATTAATATTTTTACTTGGTCCCAAATCTAAATAACAAAATATTTTACACACATGTTTAATTGATTTTGATTTTTAATGAACACATATACACAAACACATATACAAAATATAAAAAGAGATGAAAATAACGGCATATGCATACATACATTAAATACACAGAGAGAAGTATGTGCACTTTATCAACATTGATTGTACGTTACTTTAGAAGAAAATATGGTAACTACGTTGCAAATATATAAAAACCTGAAAAACTGTGTAAATACATATGGTTTGTCTTTCTAGGTTCATATTGCTTTAAGCGTTATTTAGTTTTTTCTTTGTTTATATTAAAAAAAAAATAATAACGGGCATACATAAAAGATCTTTTAATTTTGCTTTCTTCCTTTTAGTAATTACAATTTTATTACAGTTACAATAATACATATGTAGATATAAATTTTGTTGTTAGCATTAGAAATTAAAGAAAGAAAAAAGAAATTAAAATTCAGTAAATTTGGACTCCAGATGCTAGAAACCCCCACAAGTTGCGCAGGAACATTTTAGCAAAGCTATTTGAGACAGTGATCATATTAACCATAATCAAACATATAAGCTTTAAAGAAGGCGCCAAACACGAAACACGTATGTGCAATATTAGCAAACACTTTAAAAGACAAAGGGTAGACAACCGACGGAAGCAAGTGTGAATCCTATATATATATATATATAAGTCGGTTTATTCTTGTTCTATGGCTTGTCAACGACTCGTGACATCTGCTATGCGGTTGAAACACTTTGGCGCCTTCTTTGAATGTTGTTTCTTGTGGACGGGTAAAGCAAAAAAAAAAAAAAAACGACGAATTAAAGCAATAGCAAAGCAAAACCATATACAATAAACAAAGATTTCAATAAAACTGTACAAAACCAGCTACTTCAACATAATTTTGTAAAGCAGTCGTATAAAAAATGTACAAACATTGTAAATTTTAATGAGAAAAAATAGGAACTGCTCTCAAAAAAAAAAATAAATAAAATAAAAAAAAAACAAAATACAACTGAAGAACGACAACAAACCAGAACAGCAAAATTGTCATTTTAGTTTTAATACAAGGTAATTTAGTCGTTTACATTTAACAATTTCTAAAAATTAAAAAAAAAAAACAACAAAAAATCAATATTCAAGCTATACACATATGTTTATCATAATTCAGTAAACATTTTAAAATTAATTAGTAAAATTGTATGCATTAAAGTAAACTTATTAAAATATACACACACACAAAATGAAAAATAAATCTATGAATTGCAGGATACTGCTTGGATCCCTTATCCACAGTCTCCGATTGACACTTGTCATTTGATAAAGGGAGCATTAGATCGATCAGTTAAAGGGTCCAAGTTTCGGGGTCAGTTTATCTACAAGTGGGTATCAAAAGAAACTAATATAAATTTTACAACAAATTTCAAGAATATCCTTTGTTTGTTTTGGTTTAGAATTAGTTTATTATAATATTATAGTTTGAAATGCTCTAGTGCGTTTTAGTTGAAATTCTGTTTTTGTTTAATAATGAAAGTGAAAAGGCAAATAATTACCAATTAATTAACCATGCACGTATGTACATGTATACATACATGCGTACTTTATCGTAATTTTATCGTATTGTAAGCACCATTAGTTGTAACATTAACGGTTTTGTATTCTGTTTGCTGTTCTAGTATTTTTTTTAATTGAGGATTTGTCATTTTTGGGATTTCACACTATCAAGTCGTCACTCTGGTTTGTGCTGAGGACACATTTTCAAAAATACAACTTAAAACTTGCGAATGCATTAAATAATCGAACGTTTATATTTTCACCGAATTTAACTTTTGATTTTGGGCTTAAAGCTTTTGTTGTCATATTCAAGAAGATATGTATTTTGTAAAAACGTATAAAAGAGTATATTGATGATAATAGCGTGAAGAAATCTTATAAATTATATACACAAAAATATATGTATATATACACATACATGAAGTATAATTGTAATTAAAAGCGTAAACTTTCTGCAACAATGAAAAAACAGTGAAGATATATTTAATGAAAAAATGGTAAAGCTAGTTTGAATCTAAATAGATATACATAGTACATATGGAACAAGAGATATGGAAACAAATATAAGAGCAACAACTATTTTAATTAACTTTAATAAAGCATAACAAATACAATAACAATATACCTTTAATATTTGCCGAAAAAAGAAATAACGAAAAGAAAAATTTAAAATTATACACAAACCTAAATAGTTAAAAAAAAGTTAAATAAAAGGCGTTTCTATAATTTTGAAAAACAATTGTTTGTTCTGTTTTTATTATTTTTGAATATTATTATTTCCAATCAGTTTACTTACCCAATCAATGTAGTCCCCGCCCAGGTGCTAAATAAACTAGACTAGATTGCAGGGATTTATTTCAGGCAGATTGACAATTGACATTGGGGTAATCTTTGTTCAACTTCTAACAAGAAACATTAACCTAATAAAGTCACAACAAGTGTTCAATAAGTCAGCTGCTTAGCAATGTATAAAGCTTCCTCTTGTTATTTTGAGATATTTAAGTTTAGTAACAATATATTTGGCAAGCAATAACACGAACAAAATCGTATTTTAATATTATTTTCTTAATTATATTTAAAGATGAAAGTTTTTAGCTTTACCATCAGAAAATTATAAGTTGGCACGGGAATTATCAAAACTATAACTGAGGGAAAAAGTATATAAAAATTCTAAGCTTTAAGGTAAATATAAAAAGAAATATCTATACAACATAGTATATAAAAAGATATAAATATGAATAATAAACACAAAAAACAAAACGGAATGGCAGCAGCAATGATATGAAAATAAGATACATATAACTTAAGTGTATATATATATATATATATATATATATATATATATATATATATAATATATAATATGAATATCTGATAATTGCAAGAAACTGATAAAATTATACATAAGTTATATAAAGCAAGAAAACAAAACACAAGAATGAAATGGAACTAATAAAGAGAATTATTCTGAGAAATACATATGAGCGGAGTACATTTTTAATATTTTTAAAGATATATATAATTTTTCCTGAAGATTGCGATAATTATATATATCTGATAAAGATCCTAATCTAAAATTATGCGAGCTCTGCAGGGAGATGTTTGCGGTCAATAGTTATTTGGACGTTTCAATTATGTTGGAAATTTTTAATAATCTTCCACTTAATTAGGTTAACTTGGATTTTAACGAATTCATTCATTTTCGGTTGTACAAATCAAATTATTTTTCGCATAAATCACAAACGTTACAAAATTGCTAAATGTTAAAATTATTAATTAAGATTAAAATATTTTTTTTCACTGAATTATGTATGACTTTCCAATGCAATTGCAACAAAAGCAAAAAAATATAAGAAAGTCAACGTTTTACAAATAAGTGCTTTTTGCAGTTGGTCTCAGATTTTATTATTATTTTTTTATTTCATTATTTTTTTCCTTACCATTTTTTATTTATATGTTTAAATTATCTAGTTATAAATCCGATGTTGGATGGTAACAATGAAAACTAATTTTTTATGCTGACTTCATCCGATTTCTTGTTTAAATATTGCGATTTGCAATCGCGTATGGAAGATTAAAGTTAAAGCTCTAATAAAATTAAAAATTAGTGGTTGGTATCCACCTGTTATTTGTGACAGCTGAAGTATTATTCTCGAAGAATTAACAAAACTTGCCCATGAAGTTAGGTCCAGATTGCAAGCAAGGAGAAATTGTCGCTCGGCGTAATTGTTTACTGTTGGGCCTGTTAATTTACCCTAAGAAGCCATCTTTCTTTCTCGCTCTCGCATTGATTACGATGACAAGACCTTTTAAAGCTAATTGCTGGAATTAAATATGAAATATGTCCAGCCAATTGCAGACTATAAAATAATATCTAATACATATATTAAGATACTTAGAATCTAAAATAGTTAATTATGTTCTTTGCCAATTAAACAAGAAATATTCTCATAAGAAATCCGTTGCGGTAAATAACTTTCCATTACTTCAGGAAAATCGTGCAATTTTTCCTCCATTAAAGCAGCATAGCTTCCAATCAAAAAATAAATCAAAATTTCGTAATTTGTGCAAAGGTTGTTCTAAGTAGTAGGGGCCCTACCTTTTTCCGTATGGCAGGCATGGATCGTCCAGTAACCTCGGTTTGGCTATCTACAAAGGGAATACGAATAGGAAACTCTTTTAGATACTCATGACTCTTGTTGGAACTTTTATTTAAATTAATTTCTTACAACTCAACATTGTTATACAAGCCAGCTTAACATTATGTGAATAATCGTTGGGTTTTCGGTTTCGGACTTTCGGAGCAATTAGCTGGTATGACAATGGGTGCTGAATATTATGTTATGCTTGATTCCTACAGAAAGAAATTTAAGCATCAATCATTAGTTTTTATGATGCTGCGTTCCGTAGATTCAGCATAATTTCTACGTTAGTAGGGGATTTTCCTTAATCATTTGGCAATCATAGTGCAAATAATAATAATTGAAATTACAATGGCCGACAATCAATTTAATAAAAATAAAATGTTATTTGAGAGATTATTATATTTATTCAGTAATAACAAGAAATCGGAGATTGATTGATTCCGATTTTGAAATACATGTGAAGTAATTTGAACTAGCGAAGAAATTGTTCGGTGAGCGAAGCATGCATTTTATGTTCTCATTCATGACGTCCTTTGCCTGCAGCTGCTTATCATCCGTGTTAGTCAGAGCATATACATACATATGTATATATATGTATATATAGATATATATATATCACGACCAGTCCCACGATTTAAATTTTAATGTGTATATTTTAATGAAATCCATACATATTAATTTACACATTTTTCGGTAATAAATTTCATCTAAAAAAATTTGAGGCACACATGACATTTATGACATTTTTGTACAATTATACATTTATGTGGTTTTATTATGCAATGACTTGAAAATTGCCACTAAGTCTAATTAACGAGTTATATGGTCTCTATCAACATTAATACTGAGCTTTCCAGCATATTAATAATAATTTTTTAACATATCGCATTTAATGTTAAAAATAATTATGTAAAATGATCTTAAGAGTAAGCGTCAAATTTTATACGGAAACATTTACTAAAGTGAATGGGAGCAACTAAACGTCCGCTTTCACAGTCACGAACACGATTTTTTTTTTAATTTACAGCAGCCAAGAGAACAGCTTCAAATTTAGTTTAATAAAATTAATAAATATATTTTGAAAAAGATCGCCGTTAAATGTAAGCAGATATATCGTAAAAACCTGCCTGCATACAGGAAAAAAATATATCTATTAAATCGATACATCAACAATGTAGCTGCCACCCCGAATAAATAAACTCAGTAAATCAGTGTTGGAAAACATGGTGAAAATATCGATATATCGATGTTGCACCGATGTTTCGCCCAGCACTGCAATCAAGCCTTGCAAGATATTAAAATTTAAGGAAATAACTAATACAACTATGGCAGATAGGCTGACACAGCTTCAGGACACTGTTAATCAAGTATGGGAGTATTGCGTCAAGTTTTATGTTTGCTTTGTAAGCAAAATGTTTTATTATTTCTCTTTTAGCAAGCCGAGCACTTTTGCAATGCTATTGGTGTAATTCAGCAAACGTCCTACCCCAGCAAGTTTGCAAATTTTGACAGGACAGGCTCGCAGACACCCATACAAAACCCGCCGCAGGAGGATTATGCACAGCTTTTCGCACAACTAATAGCTCGATGTGCTAAGGATATCGATACTTTGATTGAGTCATTGCCCAATGAAGACAGTTCTATTGAACTACAAAATTCCAGCCTTAAGCGGCTAGAGATTGAAAACCAGGAAACTGCAGAGCAACTTGAACATGTCGTTCAAAAAGGAGAACTGCTGCTAGAAAAAATCCAACTTGCACTGGGAGACATAGCCCAAGCACAATTGGACATGCAAATAACATTAAAAACTAGTTTGCAATAAATCGCTAACATTTCATCTTAAACAGTTGTGTGTTTGTGAACCGATTCTCTATGCTAGAAATTATTTAAGTAGTATATTTATAATTTTCATTATGTAAACAAAGCTCAAATAGTTAATTTTTTTTAAGACATCAATGTTCGAACCTTGAGCAAAATAAACTTTATTAGAATAATAATTACCCAAAAATAATCATCGAATTCAATTGTTAAATGTTAAAGAAAAACTAATGATGTGACCAGCATTGAAGCATTTCGAATTTAATTAAGTAAATCCACCTTGCCTGTTTCTATTATTTTTTAATATGCAGTGCTATTTCAGTTCAAAAGTTGACAATTGGCAGTTGACAGGTACTTCAGACATAAATCTAATTAATGTCTATTTACCATTGGATATTGTTATTTTGCGATGAATTGTGTAAGGTATTGAGGAGACTCATACCCAAATAAGTATATATATTCCTTATCAGCATCAGAGGTGGAGTCGATATAGCTAGGCCATACCTTATGGGGTCTGTATAAGAAGTTAAATGCTTGTCAGTTGAGGCCGATTAGTTTCATGATATATTAAAACATCTATTTGTCTGTTTTCGATAACTTGTCCGCAAAATATTAGGACCATAATAACACTCGTAGCTGGTAAGGTTACTTGAGGTATTTTGGCAAGTAAAAATATTGTTTTTCATACAAGAACTCATCTGTCGACCAATAATTCCCATGTCACTTAACCCAAACCTGCCGATTCCGATATCTGATGCTGCATAAGAATTATGGATATTTTAAAACTTTTATTAAAAAGCCTTTTCGCTAAGGGACTAGCAGACGTACATGACTATATCAGCTGGGCCATTAATGGTTTCCAATAATAGTTACACCATATGGGTCGGAGAGATCGCGCTGCAAACTTTCGTCATAATTATAATTAACTGATCGTTACCAGTATGTTCCTATTTTGAAATGGTAATGTACGATTTAGTTAAGGAATACAATTATTTTTGTTACTGTTTTTAGAAGTCCTCAAAATTGTCAGCTTCAATACTATTTCTGTAATATTTTATTTTTTGTGAATGGCATTTGTCCATAACGAAATCTTTCTTATATTTCCATCACAATTATTTCAGAATGTGTGTATACTGTAGCTGTTCAATTTCAGCTTTGTATGCTTAGTACTAGAATGGTTTTCCTGGTTATTGAATGATGTTAAACAAATACTTGAGCCAGATTAAAATTACAATGTTAAAATAACCATTATTTTCGTATAATGTTAAATAATGTATTTAATACAAATAGGAAAAATTTACACATGCTTTTGTGTTATTTAACTTTATACAGATTATTCATATTCTACTTTAATACACTCTATGCATTCATTAATACATTTATTATTGTATTTACAAGCTACAACTGTTGCTCTTAAAATGAATGCATTAAAATCAGATAACCTAAATATATGAATATTTGAATGCCGTATCTGGTATGAGAAAATCGATTCGTAGTTTTTTGTTACGATATTCGCACTGCGATCAAAATATTTTATTTTATTTTACAGTGTAAACATATATCGCTTGTGTGGCATGTCATATATAAATATATATATGTACTTATCATGTTAAATTTTACCTTTATTAACCAAAACGTTACGTACGATAATCTTACAAAATGAAAATCTATTTTTGGATTTAAAATTAACGGACAAGCCAATGCTTTTAAGTTACTTAAGATAAAAATCAATTTCTATTTAAATGTAACTGCATTTATAAAATAATATTGTGAACTTCTTATATTTGTAATTATTTCTTATAACTCAAACCAATAATTAACAGTAATGTTCAGTAAGTTTATAGCATATTCTAAAGCCGAAGTTTATCTGCTTTAGTTTAGAGTACCCCTACACCCTTGAGCTCCACAAAGACATGGGATTTTTTCCTCTTCTAAAGGAAATTTGTAGTCATAAGTTATTTCTTCATTAATTCCAATGGGTTGCTTTGAATATATAACAATTTTTTTTTCTGATTCTATGGTAATGACTTTGGCATAACAGTTTGGCTGCAATCAAAAAACAAGAAATTAACAATTGAATCAATTTTTAACGTACGTAATACTTACATTACAGCTGTGATTTATAAATCTTGCCAAATTGCCACATTTTGTCGCGTCGATTATAGTTTCCATATCAATTCGAAATAAATATGAGCTACCAATGCCAATTGCCTCATATTTTGTCTCTCTTAAATCAGCGACAACTGGTCGAATCATTTGTCCAACATATTCAATAACCATTTCATCCGCCGCTATTGGTTCCATGGCAAATAATCCCCAATCATGGATGGCTGACTTGGCAAATTTAAGCTGCTTTTTACGGAATTTGAGCTGATTGAATTTTAAAAGCTCAGACTCGCCCATTGACCCGAATGCCGTCAAAAGACGTCGTTGATTCGAGCGAGCTTCGCGAGAAATGCCTTGCATTTTTGATATTAGCTTGTTGTGGTGATGATTCGTTAGTGCCGTCGGCTCATCGCACCTGTCTTCATTTTGAGCATCATGCGTGTTGGCCTTAGCATGGTGATATTTGTGTTTAGCCTTTTCACGTACGTCCAGCTTGTAGAAGCCCTCAGTACGTGCACATCCAGTTTTATGACGCATTAGTTCGTCGTCCTTGCGCCGCTTTTTGGGAGGAGATGGCCAAAATGCTCTGTCTGTGGTGCAGTGATTAACCCAATGAGTATTGTTTAAAAACATACTGAAATAGAAAACGAAAATAATTACTAAATATTTGTCGAAATTCGGATACGCTTCGTAGCTTACGCATATGGCTCCTTTTGTAAATGCTCGATATAGCTGGTCTTAATGTACTTGATATCCTCCAAGTCAATGCCTTTTGTAAGGAAAGTGTATAAAATTACCATTTCCTCGTTTTGATCACGGGTGTTAAACATTTCGCAAGGAATAAAGTTGGAAGTTTGTCGAATTAACTCAGAACGCGTGTCCTTAAGCGACTCAATTTTCATTTTCTTATTGGTCTGTCGGCCAGTCAATTCCTTCTTTTTCTTTTGAGCACGAACAGAATCTTTGCGAGGTCTTCCTGGGCCTGGCCTTGCAACTTGCGTGCCATCCGACTCTTTTTTGTTATTCGAATCAAACTGATCCGCTGCAGCAACGGCTGAAAAGTCACCTTGTGCGTGTGGTGGCAAGGAATAGCAGTGTTCTAAAGCCACTTGACTAGCTTGGGATGCTTGACTCGATCCACTGTCTGAGGAGGCAGGTGATTGTTTCCCGTTACAAATTTGTGTTTCATAAGCACCCGTTTTCACAACCGAATTACCTTTACTATTGAACTGATCATTCGTGTTATCCTCACATTTTACATCAATATCAGGCTTTACTGCGCACACAAAATGTTTGCTTTCCTCATTGGCATCTGAAACATCTTTCTTGCACAATGTTAAGTCCTCAAATACTAATTTTGCGCCTGGTGTCGGAGGCACTTTTGTAATATCAGGTGTTTCAGGCATTTCAAAGCTTGATACTTTATTAATCTCTAGTTTTAGATCCATCTTTAATGTACTATCTGTCTGATGTGCATTTTTCTTTTGCTCTTCTAAAAATTCTCGCTCGATTTGAGCCATATACTCTGTGTTTCTACGACGTTTCTCCTGATACTCGCGCTCTTCGTCAGAATCACTATAAATACGATCATATTCAAAATGCGGTTTTGCTGTATTCGGACCGTCGGACTTCTGAACCGGTTCCTCGTTATAATCCGGTGGCGGGACAGGTGTAGGCGATCGGCGGGATTCTGTTTCAGTTTCCTCTTTCGCATCAGTCTTTATTTCGGATACAAACTTAGAAGCAATGCCAGTTTCTTCGATACCGAAACAACTATCTTTACTAATATCTTCAAGGTCGGATGGTATGGATGACATAATATTAGTTTTCGATGCAGTAAATAGTTTTGATCTATCCTTTCGGTCAGTATCATTATCGTCATCATCATCATCATCATCAGTATCAGAGTATATGTCAATTTTTTTCGTACGACCTCGCTTAGTTGCTGATATTCGGTTTATCGAATGATTATCTTCCTCAGAGTCTGAATATACGTTATGTATTTGGCCCCCCTCTGCAGCTTTCAAGGCACGTCGATGCCTTTTTGATAACTTGTCCCTTTCATTCGCATTGCTTGACGGGAAGTCTTCATCAAAGGTTTCGTCGTCGCTACTCCTTTCGTTTTCAGCTCGATTGCCCATTTCTTCAGCATCATTTTCACCGTCACTATTGGATGACGATGATGTTGATGACGAAAAGAAACTTGAAGCACTTCCCTCTCTTTTTCTTCGCAAATTGCTTGACGTTAGTCGCAATTTGCCAACATCCCTTTGCAATGAGCGTCGCTTTATGTTAATATTTTGAGCATCGGAACTGTCCATATTTGAATCATCTTTGTCTGAATCAGAACGCTGCACCATTTCTTCTTGATCACTAAGATCCCTCTCCGACTTATTTGGAATGGGACTAGGATGTTTTGGTACACGTCGAAATGATGGCAATTTTGGCATTGCTGCTCGTATACCGATACTGGTAAATGATTGGAAATCTGACATCTCTCTTTGCGTGTTGATCAAATGGTTAATGTCGGGAGGCTTCTCATGGCTTGCATGTTTATCTAATGAGTGGTTACTCACTGTAGCCGAATCGCCAACAGATAATAAGGGTTTTGAGCGCGATTTCGCCGTTTGTTCGTCCCACCAAACCTCAAAATTTTTAAAAGCTGTCATTTCAATCATGCGCTTATTAACATCCCTTTTGAGGATTTGTTTCAGCTCCTCAACTATAAAGTTCATAACCTTTTTCACATTTTGTTTCATTTCGTCATTTTGATCTGTGTGCGTATGCTGGTAGCCATATGCCTGCACATACGGATCTAAATTGAATCCATCAGTAGACACCACTCCAGGTAGATATGAAGATTGCATATATGCAGGATTCGAAAAATACTTCCCAGTAAATTCGGAGCTCGCGCCCATGGCAGAAGGGTAGTGTCCATAGCTATAGGCTGAATGGTGATAATAATAATTGCTTTGTTGAGAAACATGAGGATCTGTGTATGAAGAAAACATAATTTTCGTAGCTTGGCTTGGGACTTTTGTCGTCTCTTCATGTGAGGATAAACTGGACAAGGACATGTTGTCATCATTGTTGTCAATTGATTCAAGCTTCTCAAGAGGTTGCTTAACCGTTTCCTTTTTAATTAAAATGTCGTCGTCACTTGATATATCACTGGCGCCGTGTTGCTGCATGGCTACTACATTTTTCTCTGTTGATTTTTTATTGTGGGAACTATTCGAATCACAATGCAGTTCAACCGTATCATTGTTTCCGTCGCCCTTTGCCTTATCTGTTTCAGAATCACTACTATCCATTTGCAGAAATGGGGGGGCATTTCCAAACGTCTTTCCTTTGAATATCAAAGCAATACGTGTGTCCAAATCAACATTCTCTGTGCTAACTTCCGATTCGGCAACAGTCTCAAGAAGATTATTCGATTTATTTGACTTTGATCGCTTCGGTGATAGTAGCTTTATGCAAGCAAGCAAATCAGCTGCAGGCGAATTATCGTTTGGATGTGAATTCAATGGCGGAGGTTGTGGGTCGTCCCAATTTTCTTCTTCTTCCATGGGTGGAGGCGGTGGCGGAGCAGGCTGTGAATCTGGTTGTGGTGCCGCCGGCCATCTCCTATAGGAGCTAGACCATGAATGAATACTTTCGCCCATAGTGTAGCCATAATGTCCATATCCATAATTATCAGACGGTATTAAATTAGAGACGGGAATGCCAGAATAATATTGTTGGTTTTTAAACGCTGACGATGCCCCATTTTCATCTTTGGGGCATTCAATACTTGAATACCGTTTATCGTGTTTAGCACTAATTCGATCATTGCGATCACTTTCAATAGATCGATCTCGATCCCGATCTCGTTCTCGGTAATCCCGTTCTTTAGATGAACTAATGCGACAATCTCTTCTCTCCCTTACCCGATCCCGAGAATGATCTCTTGATCTATTGCGCTCTCCATATTTATCTCGTCCTTTTGCACGCGAATAGTCGTATGACCTTACGTCTCGGTCTCGTTCTCGATCTCGGTCTCTGTCTCGTGCATTATATAAGCGATCCCTGCTTGATTCTAGACTCTTTTCTCGTGATCCTCGAGAATAATAATGACGACTATGACGTGAGCTGGTATATTTATTACGTGTTCCACGCTCCCTGTCATAACGCTCTACGGAGTGTCGTACACGATCTTTAATAAATCGATCTCGATCTCGCTCCCGATCTCTGTGACGATCACCATCTAGTTCTCCAAACACTGTGGTCTTATGAAACGAATTATGACCACTACTTGATACCAAATTTGGGTCGTCCTTTTCAGAGCAATCATTAAAATGTTCCTTTGCCGCAATTAGAGTAGTCGAATGTTGTATGGTGCCAATAACAGGTCTTGGTACAGTGGGATTCGTTAGATTGTCTATAGTTTTTTTTAAAACGGCACCAAAAGGATCACAGAATACGTTTAAAATCTGTTGAATAAAAAAATGTTAATAAGTTCTTGTTTAAAGGCTATACAGATTCAACTAAGCTCATAGTAGCAAATATTTTAAAACAGCGCTACAAGCGATGCTTACGGGTAGAGTAATGCTGTTTTGTTTATTTTGTATACAAATGGAATTAAAATAATGAAGCTGCACAGATCTTCTTTCACATTTAATGCGATTAGAAAAACAATTAAAAGTCGACATTGTCGCATTGCTTGTAGCACCAACACCAAACTTACCTTTCCCATTACCGATTTCTGGTTATACTTCTCAATAAACTGGCGTGCTCCTCTAGTGCTCTCAAAGACGATACGCGCAATTCCTAGATGTTTGTTTGTCGTTGGGTGATGATATATGTTTATCTCATCAGTGGGCCCGCATTTATCCAAAAGGCTAGAAAGAAATTGCCGGTCGATGTTGTCGTTAAGATTAACGACCGTTACTTCAATAGCCGGCGGCTGCCCAACGTAATCTGAATCGATGACAAACCTGTGCTCAAAGCAAATGTATACTTTACTTCTTTAAAATCATGACACTATTGAAATTGCGTCTTACCGTGGAATAACCAGCATTAACGGTTCAACAGGTTTGGCTCGAATTCGAATGAGTGGATTTCGTGGGTCGCGAGGTGTAACTGTGGGGTAAGTGGGGTCGCCAGGCACAACACCATCATATCGATACAGCTTGGTGCCACATTTTAATAGCTGCGGATCCGCTAACAATTTAAAGTTTCTATGCATCCTCGTTTGACTTGACAACGAACTAAAGGCACCTCCATCACGATAGCCCTGCATCGTAGTATGTGCCTGTTCCGCCGATGATTCTCCGCCATTAATTGAGTGGTAGTTATTGCTTGTATCCATAGGAGAACAATTGGCCACGTTTAAGATATCTTAAATAAGAGAAGGACTTAGGATTGTGATGTGTTTATATTTACATATCAATCACAAAAATGAAATGGAAAAGATAATAAGAACTTTTGTTCTTACATTTATTGTATTTAACGACTACCGCTACGTCGGCGGGCCCACACTATCCGGGTGTGTATTAGCGGGGGAACGAAAATGTTGCAGGTATCTTTCCCTCGGGGTGTGACTTCTCCGGTTTTTATGACGCTAAAGTCAATGCTATTAAGGTAGCATTGCAGTTATGCCATTTGCGACGTACAAATTTTGCGATATATAACAACATATGAAGTATTAAAACACAGTCGAACAAAAAATACACAGAAAAAACGAGGCCTCGAAGGGATGTAAAATCAATGTTATCGATATGTGAATATAGCGATTATTTTTTAATCAGTATTTTTTGGCGAATGAGTTTTTCTTTTTAAAGTCTTGTTGTTTTCTTTTAACGAAATATCTGGAATATTACTTGAAATTGAAAATATTATAATATTATAGATATACTAATATTATAGATATACTAATCAACGCCGTTAGAAAAATATTAGTATCAAATATATGAATAAAATTTTTAACGATCTGGCAGCACCATAAATTAAATATCCATATTGATTGCATCACAATTGATGCACAAAAAGGTTTTAACTTGTTTCGAGCTGTGTTAACGTCTTATAAAACGTCAGGGTTCGTATAATTTGTTAATATTGTGAATCGATATGATTTTTCTTATGGCTCTTAAATGTAGTTCAAGTTTTCATACATGTGAAACAGTCTAATAACAATCTATATTTTCACGTTTTTTTTTTGCCTCCACACAATTATATATTAATAAGGAAAGCTTATTACCCATAATAGCTTATTTATATGCATGAATAGATTTCAATTGTAATTCTTAGCCTTTTTGCAGGATCTAAAATGGCCTTTTGGAAATTTTTCGGACTTCCCGTGGTTAGGGCTGATGAGGAAGAAGAAGATCTGGTTGATCCCCAAACAGCTCTTAGGGTAAGAACTTTGTTCGCCTCTGCGGAATGTGTTTCTATTGTATAATAAATGTATTTGTATTTTTTTATATATAGGATAAGTGTCAGACTAAAGGAAATATTGAATCCTTGTACAACAAATATCAAGAATGCAACGACCGTGTTAATGGACGTTCGAAAACAACCGAGAACTGCATGGAGGAACTGTTCGACTATGTCGCTGAGTTGGACCACTGTGTAGCTCATAGCCTTTTTTCGAAGCTCAAGTAGTTGACAATATAATGTAGAAAATATTTATTATTGTTCCGAACCCTTGAGTAAAACTGTTGAAGTTTTTAAGTAATTAATTTAATGTTGTTTTTGCAGTTGGCATACAATTAAACAAACCATTTTCAGCTCATCAATTTGTGGCTCAATTTCACTAGTGCTGGTGGTGTAGCTCCTAGCTGAGAGAAACTCTGCCTGGTTATTGTCGGAAAACGCTCTAAAATGTATTGTGCTGTATTTTCGTTCTCAACGGGAAGTCCTCACGAAGCATCCTTAATTTTGTAGCTACTTCCGTACTTTGCACTGTTCCTTCAAAATTATTATTAGTAGAAGGAATGAATTTACTAGCAGGAAGAAAAAATATATATAGATAATATTTTATCAAGGTAAATGAAAATTAGTTATTATCAATTCGAGCAAGGCCTAACATCATAATGACCATAATGTGTAAAATCGTTGGGAACCACCGTTGGTTGGAAATGGCATTTGTCTTGAGAGCTATGGCCCGATCCAGCCATAAGCAAAAGTATGCATTGCTTACAATAAAAAAAAAAATAACAATTTCATCAATATAGTTTTTGTATCAAGCGACTATACTGACTATATAGATAGGCGAGTGAAAATTTGATGACAAATATTCCTGCGGACTTTGGAGATAGAAAGCATATTCGCAGAAATTTCCATTGGAGCATGTATTTTTTTTTTTGCTTTTTTGTTGCTTTTATTTACATATGCTTACAAATTTGCGCTATAAAATGTTTAATTCGTTATATACCGATAATACAAACAAATGTTATTACACAAAATCAAAATGTCTTTTAAATTGTTTTCGAATTAATATATAGTATTGTTTTCGAATATATATAGTATTGTTTTCGAATATATATAGTATTGTTTTCGAATATACATAGTATTATTTTCGAATATATATAATATGTATGTATATATAAATATGCATGCAATGGCCATATGGGTTTTATAGTCCGGTATTGTTAGTTATTCCCAAATCTGAAAAATATTTAAATTAGGTTTAAGATAAAAAATAATCGTATAGTAAATATGGAGTTAAAATATATGTAAGTATGTAAGGCTTATTTTCATATATATTATTATATATATCTGGCAACATGATGAAACATTCTGTGCGATCTACATACATATGGTAAGCTACCAACTCATATGTTGCCTGTCACATGCTTAAATTGCTATTAATTATTACCATTTTTGAGAGCCAACCTTTTATTTTAATATTTGATCACTTTTAGATTCAAAATTTGAAAAAAAAAAAACGTTTTTATATATGTGAATTTTTTTTTCTTGCATAGAGCATAACATATATGATTTTATAAAATTGATTTACCTACCAATTACTTCCACATAATAATTCCAAAAGCAAGCGTTTTAATGTTAGTCGTTTCAGCTTCCTCCTTGAAGAACATCAAAGCATACGTTACAAACCCTTACAGGCTTATTTATGCCAAATTTCAGAATGGGGACATCGTTATTGGAACACTTAGAGCACAGAACTCGCCCACAATGTCGACTGCAATGAGAGAAATACATATATTTAAAAAACTGAACATTTCAAAATGTTTGTAGAAAGTTAATTTATTTGGTTTATATTCAAATGCGGTCGATGTAATAAAAAATGTTATAAATCGAGTAAGAATAATTGTAAAATAAATAGAATAAATGCCGATTTTAGTTTGAAAATAAAATAAAATATACAAACAGTGTTGCACTACCAGTCTCGGTATTAAATGTTTAACAAATCTTTGATGAAGAGCGAAAAATAAAACTAAGATTTATAAAAAATAATATTTTAAAGAATAACTAACAGACAATAAACCAAAATAAATCTCAGATTCGGTGAGGGAAGATTGTTTAATCAGTCCAGCAAACCTTGATCAGAAATTTCTCTGAAACCTAAGATATTTAATTGAGGAGAGAGATCTCACGAGAGTAAGACAAATCAGGACAACCAAAAAAAGTGCGATAACCCTACATTTAATTATCGCCGAAAGATTAGTATGTAGAAGGCCAGCGAAGATTGTGATTAAAATTAAAGCCACTTTCGGCAAACAGCAATAAATTCAAGCAGACACTTGGGGATATGACTTTGACTCCTGAACATATATATTGAATAGCAGAGTTCTAACTGATTGACAGACACTAAACTTGCAAGGAGTTGTTATATGGGCCAGGATGTCAGGCAACAGTCAGTGTGAAGCGTAGACTACAAATCATCACAACGTGTTGTCAACGGTCACATTTCAGAGTTTTTCTTGTAATGGGTTTGCCACAGTTTCGTTTCACAGGCAATCTGGAATCTGAAATGTGAACCCATCGCGATGAGCATCCAGCAAATCCGTAGACGAAACGGGCGCTTTCTCAGGTCCAAGCAGCAAGCAAAACAAAGCACCAAGACAGATTTTCAGTGGAGATAATGTCATCAAAAACAAAGGTTGACGTATCACTCAACCAGAAGCCTGAAATTAAGTCCGTCAAAGCAGCGCCCTGGCTGAAGACAATGGATGGGATCAGAGGCAATATGATCCCTGCGCAAAAAGGCAGCGGTCTGATAAAGCGGCGAAATGTTGGAAGCAGAAACCTTGTCATATAAATTGACCTGGTTTCAGAGAGACCGATTTTCAAAGTATTGATCCTAGTAATGTAGAAGCAGATGGTAATGAATAACTGAATAGCGCTCATTAAGCAACATGGAATGGGCCTCTGAATCTGGATTAAATAGCAACTCCAAAAGCAATGCGCTTAAGTCTGCGAATAGACTGATTTTGGGAGAAAATTTTTAGCTTTCAGGGACTTTAGCATATCGGTATATCATTCCAAAGAGGAGCAATCCCTGTTATCGGATGCTTTAAGGGTATCATCCTTGGTTGCTATCGAATGAACATCATAAAGAGAGGACAACCACAATAAAAAGATATAAGCAATACAAATTTCGGGATTTATGAAAGTCATTTAAAATCTTGGAATCGTCTAGGTTTTATTGATTTGACGTATCAAAAACATGGTTTTCCGTGTTCCATATATAGTATTGTTTTCGAATATATATAGTATTGTTTTCGAATATACATAGTATTATTTTCGAATATATATAATATGTATGTATATATAAATATGCATGCAATGGCCATATGGGTTTTATAGTCCGGTATTGTTAGTTATTCCCAAATCTGAAAAATATTTAAATTAGGTTTAAGATAAAAAATAATCGTATAGTAAATATGGAGTTAAAATATATGTAAGTATGTAAGGCTTATTTTCATATATATTATTATATATATCTGGCAACATGATGAAACATTCTGTGCGATCTACATACATATGGTAAGCTACCAACTCATATGTTGCCTGTCACATGCTTAAATTGCTATTAATTATTACCATTTTTGAGAGCCAACCTTTTATTTTAATATTTGATCACTTTTAGATTCAAAATTTGAAAAAAAAAAAAACGTTTTTATATATGTGAATTTTTTTTTCTTGCATAGAGCATAACATATATGATTTTATAAAATTGATTTACCTACCAATTACTTCCACATAATAATTCCAAAAGCAAGCGTTTTAATGTTAGTCGTTTCAGCTTCCTCCTTGAAGAACATCAAAGCATACGTTACAAACCCTTACAGGCTTATTTATGCCAAATTTCAGAATGGGGACATCGTTATTGGGGAACACTTAGAGCACAGAACTCGCCCACAATGTCGACTGCAATGAGAGAAATACATATATTTAAAAAACTGAACATTTCAAAATGTTTGTAGAAAGTTAATTTATTTGGTTTATATTCAAATGCGGTCGATGTAATAAAAAATGTTATAAATCGAGTAAGAATAATTGTAAAATAAATAGAATAAATGCCGATTTTAGTTTGAAAATAAAATAAAATATACAAACAGTGTTGCACTACCAGTCTCGGTATTAAATGTTTAACAAATCTTTGATGAAGAGCGAAAAATAAAACTAAGATTTATAAAAAATAATATTTTAAAGAATAACTAACAGACAATAAACCAAAATAAATCTCAGATTCGGTGAGGGAAGATTGTTTAATCAGTCCAGCAAACCTTGATCAGAAATTTCTCTGAAACCTAAGATATTTAATTGAGGAGAGAGATCTCACGAGAGTAAGACAAATCAGGACAACCAAAAAAAGTGCGATAACCCTACATTTAATTATCGCCGAAAGATTAGTATGTAGAAGGCCAGCGAAGATTGTGATTAAAATTAAAGCCACTTTCGGCAAACAGCAATAAATTCAAGCAGACACTTGGGGATATGACTTTGACTCCTGAACATATATATTGAATAGCAGAGTTCTAACTGATTGACAGACACTAAACTTGCAAGGAGTTGTTATATGGGCCAGGATGTCAGGCAACAGTCAGTGTGAAGCGTAGACTACAAATCATCACAACGTGTTGTCAACGGTCACATTTCAGAGTTTTTCTTGTAATGGGTTTGCCACAGTTTCGTTTCACAGGCAATCTGGAATCTGAAATGTGAACCCATCGCGATGAGCATCCAGCAAATCCGTAGACGAAACGGGCGCTTTCTCAGGTCCAAGCAGCAAGCAAAACAAAGCACCAAGACAGATTTTCAGTGGAGATAATGTCATCAAAAACAAAGGTTGACGTATCACTCAACCAGAAGCCTGAAATTAAGTCCGTCAAAGCAGCGCCCTGGCTGAAGACAATGGATGGGATCAGAGGCAATATGATCCCTGCGCAAAAAGGCAGCGGTCTGATAAAGCGGCGAAATGTTGGAAGCAGAAACCTTGTCATATAAATTGACCTGGTTTCAGAGAGACCGATTTTCAAAGTATTGATCCTAGTAATGTAGAAGCAGATGGTAATGAATAACTGAATAGCGCTCATTAAGCAACATGGAATGGGCCTCTGAATCTGGATTAAATAGCAACTCCAAAAGCAATGCGCTTAAGTCTGCGAATAGACTGATTTTGGGAGAAAATTTTTAGCTTTCAGGGACTTTAGCATATCGGTATATCATTCCAAAGAGGAGCAATCCCTGTTATCGGATGCTTTAAGGGTATCATCCTTGGTTGCTATCGAATGAACATCATAAAGAGAGGACAACCACAATAAAAAGATATAAGCAATACAAATTTCGGGATTTATGAAAGTCATTTAAAATCTTGGAATCGTCTAGGTTTTATTGATTTGACGTATCAAAAACATGGTTTTCCGTGTTCCGATTCTTTAAAAAAAAAAATATAATATCGGTTCCGGTTTCGAAATTTGTTGTGCATTCAAATTGGAACATTTTGGTTTACGGATTCAGTTTCTGAATTAATTCTTTTCTAAATAAAACCTATTTTGCATTTTACTTACCAGTGGTGCCTCCTTATAGTAAGTGAAAACTTTAAGCCACACTCTTGGCACAATTCTGATTCCGCCCACGGCGACTCCTGTGGTAGTTGGTCCAATAGTTTGCTAAGCAATTGATCTGTAGCAAGTTTGTAATTGAAAATACTAATGCCATCACGGTTTTGAGCGCCAAGACAAGCACCGACTTTTACGAGCACCTTGCAAAGTGGAGCTTGACCTCGCATGTATGAAAGTAGCAATGGTGTGTTTCCGTCCATGTCAGGCACATTAATTGGATACTTTGGCATACACTCAAGAAATAGCTCGCAAATGGCTGCTCCCGAGTTGTCTTCCCCAACCCTACATAACTCATGCAACGGATTTCGACCTTTGGCATTGGTCGCCTCAGCGTTTACCCGCGATTCGGTTAGTAGCTCTCGTACAATTGCAAGCTGGCCACTGTGCACTGCAAGATGTAATGCGTTGTTTCCATCAGCATCAATTGCGTCATAATCGGCATTATTTTGGATCAACGCTGAAACTGCCGATAGGTTTCCACGTTCAATTGCTATATGCAGTGGCATTTTCTGGACAGAGTCTCGTTCGTTGACCCGGGCGCCTGCTAAAATCAAGTTTCGAATGATCATTTCATTTTTCGATGCAGCTGCCAGGTGAAGTGAAGTCGATTGATATGCGTCATGTACCCGTGAATTAACATCAACTTGTATAGCCAATAAAAACAGAACACTTTCGATGTCGTCTTTTAGGATGGCCACATGAAGAAAGTTACGACCACGCTGATCCATTATCTCAGCTGCATTTGGAAGTCTCTCGAGGATGCGCTGTGCAGCTTTGTGATTGCGTATGGCCAAAGCAGAGGCAAAGGGTGTAAGGCCTGATTTGTCTCGCAACTTTAGGTCTATTCCAGGGTGGCAAAGAAGAATGTTGATTATATCTTCATGTTGGTTCTCAATAGCGATGTGTGCCGCTGTTTTGTTATCAACATCTACAGCGTTAACATTGGCACCATGATCAATAAGTGCTTGAACAACCTTTGTTAGATTCCATTGACAACAGAGATGTAAGGGAGAGGCTTTGTCACGTGCTTCTTCTCCTCCCGATCCATTCGGGCCGGGTTGACGCGGTGAGTCTAAATCGCATTGGTTTCGAACAAGAAACGTTGCTATGGACTCATTATTTTCATCGATTGCACGGTGCAACAACGTTTGTTGGCAGCCATCAGGACCATCGTTCCAGCAATCGGTGTCAACCCCATGTCGTACAAGAATCTGCGCCACATCCTCAAATCCCAATTCCAGGGCTGTCCATAATGGCGGATCTGTGGTATTATCTAAGGTACTCAGATCCACTCCCTTTATGCATAGGGCATCTACTACTTTGGGTAAATGATAGCTTATAGCCAGCTGCAATGCAGACTTTTGTTCACCTAAAAGTTAAATAAAATATTCATTAAACGTATTTGCGTGGAATATATATTTATATATCAAAGCTGGACATGGCATGACAGTTAAAAAGCTCATATTTTGGGTTTTAGCAATCAACTTAGTTTTTTTTTTAAAGATTTATATGCAAACTCAGCCAATTGGATTCAAATAGGGTTGATTAACTTTAATCTTTCCTTTTATATATAAATATAAATATATACATATATTACCTGTTAGTGCGTTAATCTCAGCACCTTGGTCCAACAAAAACACAGATTTTTCGCTGTCCCCGCTTATGATAGATTGATGTAACAAAGTCAAGTCTTGACTATTTCTCGCATTAACATCTGCACCACCGGCAATTAGTATTGGAGCCAATTCAATTCGATCCAAGGCTAAGCAAAGACTGAGTGGTGAGTCTCCATTTACGTCCCTGCAATTGAAATCTATCTTTTCGGAGTCATTTTTGCGAAAATTAGCGAAGGTTTCAATAATCTCCCGGGCATTAACTTCGACTGCTACGTGCAGTGGCGATTTCATTTTAGCTGCACTCGTCTGTATATTAGGCGAAGCGCCTGCGTTAAGCAGTTTAGCCACAAGTTTTGGCATATTCTGTTGGACAGCAATGTGAACGGCGGACATTCCACAGTTATTCAGATGATTAAGGTTTGCAAAATCAGCCAAAAATATTGCTGCATTTTCGATATCTTGTCCGGCTAGGGTGAGTACTTGCAATAGGCTGTTCTTTGTGTCAGATTTTAAGGGATTTGGATTTGCTCCCATTTTAAGAAGCCTTTCAGTAAGATTGAAGTCTTCCTTATTAAATGCGGTTAAACTCAATTCAAGAGGACACTTTTCGTCATTTGTGCGCAAATTAATGTCTATACCAGGCACATCAAGCAATAGGTTCACCATAACCATGTTATGAAATGTGATCGCAAGGTGCAGCGCCGTCTGACCGTGCATGTTTTTAATATTTACGTTGGGCTTGCAATCTATAATTTGTTTTCCAATATCAGTCATTTGAGTAAAATCATTGGTGTTGTCCTGGGTCTCCCCATAGCTACATACGATATGCAGAGCAGTATCGGCTGAAGGCCTTGAATAATCAAGCAGGTATTAATTTCACATTATTCAGTGACAGAGTTAGTTAAAGTACCTGGACAAAAGATCAACAAGGCACCTTTGGCTTAAGAGGAAATTTGCAGCAAAATGATCAGCTCTCCTTACAGCATCTATAAGAAGTGTCGATCCCTGGACAAAAATGTTTGTTGAAAGTCTATAATATCCAGGTTAATTACAGTACTTACTTGGACGTCATAGGCATTAACGTCAGCAGATCCATTATTTACTAGAGTTTTGGCAATCTGAACATTTTTAGCTGATAGGGCCATTTGTAGTGGGAGCTGCCCATGCTCGGACAAACTATTCACCAATTCTGGTAACTGGAAATAATAAAATATATCAAGGTTCATATGTTAATCGTTTTAATGATATTGATTAGCATATATTAAATAATTATAAAATAAATAAATAATCTTCAAATAAATCAAAAATTTTAGTTAAGAATTTCTGAAATTTAATTTTTTTTTATTACGGAGGAAATGGTATTCTAATTTCCATCGATTTTGAATTTTCGCTCTCTATACATTGAGTTTATTAGTAATACATCATTATAACACTTCCATCGGAAATCTATACCTATATAGCATCTCTATCTTGAACATAGAAATTATTTAATTGTATAAAACATTTGAGTGGTCCTAAATCCAAATATATAAATCACATGCCTTCCAAACTGTCATTGTCGTAAGTTAAATCTTCGCGAAACTGTTTCAATTATTTCACATCAGATCCAGATAAATATAATACGAATTCCGTTTACTATTTTTGGAGCGCTCAAAGAAAGAATCTGAAGAATGTTTTGTTGAAACCGAAAATGGAAATGTGTTACTCAAATGGAAGCACGCTAAATTACTTTTAATACTCTAATACCGAAGTTATAAGGATATATTGGTTTGGTTGAATTTCCGCCATGCTGCTTAAACGCAATTTTCTTCGACACCCTTAATTTACTACAGACTTGAAAGTTAAAACATACAGTGTCTCAACCTTATTTCGACCAATCTCTAGCAAAAAATTGCTATAAAGTTTAAACAAAGAAGCAAACGCCAAATGTTTAAATGCCAATTTGTTTCATGTTATATCACGTTTCAAAAATAAATTTTAATTTTTATTAAAATATTAAGTAATTAATTAAAATTAGTCAAAAACTTAAAACACATCCAAAATACATGTCCAAGCTTATTTTGGACAGTCTTAAAAAAGCAACATATTTGGGGTATGAAAACTTAAATAAAGAGTTTAATACTTGGTAAGATATCCTTTAGCCTTAACAACTTCCCTTAACCTATTATTCATGGAAGATACCAGCTTCCGTGTAGTTTCTGGGCTGATTTTGCCCCACTTGCTGGATATGCTGTGATTACGGGTGTTATTTTCCAAATTTTCAATAACATTTAAATCTGGAGACTGGGCCGGTGAAATTATCATGTGGGTGAAATTCCACATAAGCCAGGACTGTACTAATTCGGACTTATGCTTTGGGTCGTTGTTCTGGGAGAACCGGAAAGTACGTCGGATTCCAAGCACTTTGGAGTACATTTTTCTGTAATATACTGAGGTACACATCCCTGTCTACTATTGTTTCAATAAACACCAAATTTCCGACGCCGGCTACCGAGATACATGGCCATACCATGACACTGTCTCCGCCGTGCTTGACTGTTGCCTTTAAGTCTTTCGGCTCAGTATTGGACTGTCGCCACCCATAATTCCGTTCGTCCCAGCCAAAATTTTGAATTTGGACTCATCTGCAAATATGGCTGTGTTCCAGAATTCTAAATTCTTGTCCAAGTAGGTTTTGGCGAACGTCATCATAGTCCCTTTATTTTTTGCGCTTAGGAAGTCATGGTTGTGCAGAACCTGGCGCACAGTTTCCACATTCTACTTTTTCCCCATTTCATCCTGCACCTGTTGAGTTAGTTTTGGAGCCGATAGCTTAGGATATTCCCTTATTTTCCTCCGCTCTTTCTGTTCGGTTAAAATCTTTTTTGGTGTCATTCTGCCCTTGTCCTCTATCCGAAGAATGATGTAGTCTTCAGTTGTCTTGCTCAGATTGACCATTTCAGCTATTTGGCAATATCCGTTTGCCCATAGTCCTTGTTGGCTGGTTACGCCCGAGATGCAGGATATATCTAAACTGCCTACGAAGGATTGGTCTATTTATACCGAAAATAATCAACGTGACGTAAAAAATCCGGGTTTTATGACACCGAGATGTCCATAATGCAACTGTCCGAAATAAGCTTTGACCATAAATTAAGGTACTTTTTTACATCACCCGACCTAGCAGGTGGGGAGACCCTGTTTATTGGGGTCATATATTTATTTTGGTGGTTAATAAATGTACCTGCCATCACTCTTTGGAATTTTTGAATAATAATGTATAATTAGTTTATGGCAGGCAATTACAATTTTTGCTAGACGCTGGTCGAAATAAGGTCTCAGACACTGTGTGTATACTTTTCTGTGTCCGCGTGTTTTTGCTAGGTTCATTGGAGAGCTACAAAATCGATATAGTCGATAATTGCAAATCGATAAGAGGCACTTGACTGTACAACTTTAAAGCTGAAGTCGCATAATCTTGTTGCAGTCGACCTTCAAAGATTGCCACCAATCACACCCATCCCCTCCGTTTCATAAATCGATAATGTCTCTATTCTCATCAGTTTTTGAGCTAGAATCACTAAATTTGTAAGATAAATTAACCGCTCTTTAATATCGATATGATATTGAGTTAGTCACCAAATTACCGGTATCTTAAGATCGATTGAAAAATGTAATGCTTGTATTTTAAATTATAATTTCGATTATTTCAGACCTTTTCAATTAAAAGTCATTCAGAGATTATTTGTAGTGGCTGTTTTTTTTCAAAAGAGATAACATTCTTTACATTCAACATTCGTAAAGCATTTGCGAATTTTAGAAATTCGCCCGTGAATTTCGTTTCTTGAGCGCTGATTTTTCGCATTTCATATAGATGTTATGAGAAGCTGAAAATATTTGTAACTTGTTTATTATTTGTTCGCAAAGACATAAAAAAAGGCCGATCTACTCCCTTATTTATGCAGCATAAAATTGGCATATTTAAAAAAATCATCACCGCAAAATCTTTCAGTATGATTTTCTGGGTTGTCGTGCTACAATTCGCAAAAGTGCAATACTTTTCCTTTTTGAGAACGGACGCTGTGGATCTGCCAGGCAATTGCAAAAGTAAATAGCAATTTTCATATGAAAAATCGACATAGATGCATTTTCAATTATTTTTAATGTGTTCTGAAAACAAGCTAGCAAATTTATTTTACATAACATTGTGCGAGCAAACCTCAAATGTTTTTGTGAAATTTGTCAGAGAAACAGCAATTTCCCACTTTGTTCGTGCAATACATCGTTTAGCTCAGTGCGATAACCAGGGCTGCCTACGTACCTCCGAAAGAAGGATAATAATGTGATGAACGATAATTAAATTGTTTGGGACTCTTGTGCAATTTAATAATTAAATTTAAGACGAAAAATATATGTTAGTTTATTTTTATAATATTTAAACAATAAATAATACAAATCTTTTATGCCGTGTAGCTCACTAAAAAAAGCGATTGAAACTCACGGCGAGAACATAATTTTGTGCTTTGTGTCCCCAAAAACTGAATATTTTTACCTGACATAAATAAATAAATTACATTTAAAATGTTTTGTTGGAGTTGTTATGTAATGGAAGTTAAAAATATCCAACAAATCCACTATCTATTTGTTTCGCAAATTATAGAAATATGTATTGCTTATTTGGAGTAAAAATAAATCTTGTGATGTCTCTGAAAATATTGTTGAAAGTATCCCAAGTGTTTTTACTTTTACATTAGATCAGTAACTATTAAGTTCTGTGCTGTGCTTATCAAGGATATTTTGACTATGCTCTTGGCCATTTGTGTAGTGTGACGTAAATGAGCAACACTGTTGAATCACGGCCTGAGTAATCTTATTTCTCACATTTGCAGTGCTCGAGAATGTGAAACTGTGACGTCAATGCTGATATGAGCATCTTAAATCCAGCCTTTCTGTAGAAATAAAGCAACAACCTTGTATGCTTTTTATTTGTTTCATTGTTGCTGTGTGCGAACATTTACGTTATTGATAATTGTGCGTGGTACTTGTATACTTAATGCTGTTCTAAAGTAAATTATTTACACAAGTAAATACATGTGTATATTATGTATCTACTCCATTTTAAATTACGATGAACGGAAATTAAATAATAATAATAGTGGAAAAAAATATTTAGCTCTCCTTTCAAAGCACAGATGTATGTATGCATATATATTATATATATGTATTTATACATATGTATGTTAATGGAATTCGGCAGCACTTTCTCCGTTGCCGGTGACTTGTTTTGTGAATCGACACTAATACTGATGTACCACAGTTTCTACATACATACATAAATTGTGCCATATTTTATACACACATACAGACATCTGCATGTCTTTATCGCACGACAGAAAAATAATCAACAAATGCTGTGAATTCATTTATGTATGTACATATGTATGTACACATACATATATTACAGTCTGAACGGAAGAAGGCATATGCATATGTACATACATACATGCATAACCATATTTTTTTTATATCCAGATATTAGCATAATTACACGCACATACTTATGTGAGAATATACCAAATGATTAAAAGTATGAGTTGGACTGCACACTGCAATAGTTTTGGTTACTTGTGCCAAACCGTTATTGTGTTCGCTGTTATTGTTGGTTTAGGTTGGTATTTTAATATTATGTCGTAATATATTAATAGATGTTTTATTCTAAATTTACATACCCCCCAATTGTTTACATATATACACTTTATATATATCTTTACATATAATTCTAAAACGAACTTCAAAGAATAATGGGCAATATATATAAGATATAAGTTAGTCGATTCTGATTCCGTCCGTCTCCAAACTCCAGACTAATTTAAAATCTCTGCTGAAAATTAGCATTCTAAATTCGGATTCAATGCACCTATCATTAGATCTAAGAAGCTATAACAGCTACAAAAAAGAGTTTGTAGTTAGAATCGCACATTTTTTTTTGGAAAAATAAACATTTGAAAGTGAGAAAGTTGCATCGGGCGCAGGCGGCTGCGAAATAGTCTGATATAGCAGATAACAGGTAGGGGCGCGAGAGGTCGTGGTCCGCCTTTCAAAGGTGGTCCGCTACAAAATTATAGAAGATACCGGTATTTTAGATTTTTAGAACGAAGTGAGCGTGGTCTATTGAAGGACGTCCTGGACGTAGGACTGTAGCTTTAAAATTGTGGGAGATATATGGCTGAGAGCTGAACAATTATTACAATATAATTGATATCGATCTATCTATTTAAAAAGTAATGTAATATAATTAAAAAGTAAAAATAATATTAGGGATACATCGATTTAAGTGACTATACGAACTTAAAATTCTGAATTGCAATAGAAGTTCTTGGATAAATACTTTAAGCCATTTCCAAATTATTCTTTAATTTTTACCATTGAAATATCGACAATACAACTTGTATATTTTGTGACTAATTCTAAGATTCAAATTCATTTCTAAGATCTATATAAAAGTTCATTGTAAAATGTGTGGAAATTAAATTTTCATGCGCCTAGTTTTAAACTAATGTCGAAGCTCCACATAAACATGAATTCATTTGAATTACATTTTCTAAAAAGTTGGAGGAAAGCTTTTGTTTTTTGTTCGATTGATTTCAAAATCAATTTGAAAATTCACTGACGAATGCATTTACATTTATTGTACAAATTAAACCATTGTGAGTTTTAAATAAGTAAATAACAAAGATATACAAATATATATTTCAAGATACAAGTCTGTAGACAGACAGCATGAAACCAATAAGCTCTTCTACTTAAAAATGTCAAATAATGCTTATAAGTCTATAATGCGAGAATGTGGTCAATATTAATACATCAACTCTACTTTCAGGCAAGTGCACAGCAAAAGATATATTACAATGTTACAAATGTTCCGTCACTGTGGAAAAATATTTTGTTGACAATGCAACTATTATTACACCATTGTGTTCAAAATTTGAAGAGTCGTCTCCTTACATGGTTCAATGCCCATATTCTACGATGTGTTTAAAAACTATTTCCATTTTACACATTCAAAATGGACAGCGGCAGGAAACCATTACAAGGGGCTGTGCACAGCAAAAGAACACTACTCAGGTTCGCATTTTGTTTGACATCCAAAAAAAAGAATGCCCATTTATATTAAAATACATTTAATTTTGATTCCTTGCAGATATTTCGCAACAGGCAATGGGAGCAGGAGCACTTAGTGGAGGAGGTATACGAGGAAGGATGCAAAGAAATTCAGGGTAACAATTTGGCGGGATCAAAAAACGTACATTGTTATTGCCGTGGAGAACTGTGCAACTCTTCAAATTCCTTCATTCTTAATGGAAAATTGTTAAGCGTGTTTATTTTGTTGAACGCCATTTCGATATTTGGTGCCACATTTTCCTAATTGAATGTTTCCTTTTTAAAATATAAACGTATACAATAATAATGAATTCTGTGCTGTTGTGATAATCTATATAATTAACAAAATATCTTGTATGCTTTTGTGATAATAGCAATCCAATTTCTTGACGCATACTTTAAAAAAAATCCTGAAGATAAATAAAAATGATGTGTGGCTGAGTGTTTTTTATATGATTGTTTTTGTTGCAGCCTTTGCTACGTTTGTCTAGTTTATTAAACAGATAAATAATTACTTATCGAATATCTAGAAAAATGGGTTCGGTTATTTGCTTATTTTTTCTTCCAAGAATGTGCCAACAGTAGGCATGTTTAAAATCCTTAGACTATTATTATTAGATTCTAATTCCCTCCTTGTTCTGACATAAACATGCAGAGATTGTCAAAAGACCCCGATAACATATTTAATAGATACTCATTCCTTTTGTTGAGGTTAGCACTTTCTACTCGTCGAAATTGAGCCACAAACGTTTGACGTATATCGCTCAAATTCAAAATTTGATTATAAATTTTGTATTAAATTATAACAATAAACCAACCATTCAATGACTATGTATTGATTACAATCAATTTAATTTTGACTGGAGGAAAGATCCATTTTAAACACTTTTATCACCCAAATTTGAAATCCAAATTAAAATTGTATTCCTTGTAAATAAGAAATACAAAGAAATAACAACAAAAGACAGCATGTGTCGGCTGCGACAGCGTCGTAAGAATTTATGCAGATGTGTTGCGCAAGTTCAATACGCTTCTGCTTTTTGCGTCAGCAGTGGTCCGACAGATCTAAAATACTTGATAGATGAAAAGCCGAGTAAACAAAACTTGCAAATGTATACTACAATATAATAAATAATGTGAAAATTGGTAAACAGCTACGTAAAACTTTCAATGAACATAAATGAAAACAAGAAGCTATGCCGAAGATAACACACCCTTTAAAAGATAGTCAAACTATCGACCTCTAAATTTTGACTTTGACTTCTGCTGATGTTACCGCGGCGAATAAGAGCAGTCGATTCTATCACTGCCCGCGTTCAGAAGTAGAAAGTTCAGATTTTAGGGATATCCCTTTGTAAATATAGCGTAACTTCCTGATATTTCAACTTTTTAAACAGATTTCTTAAAAACCCACGGAAGAAAATACGGTGCCACAAGTAAAGCAGATGGAGATATAGACCGAGCGGTATTACAGAGAGTCAAAAAAGTGCTTCAGTCCATGTGACAAGCGCCATAACCTAACCTAATCTACGTTTAAGACAAATGTTAATTATTAAATTTCTGTGTCACGATTTAATTAATTTTCCTTATATGAGCTATATCTTCTGAGATTGGTATGGATATAGTTGGAAATCAATTTTATATTCATACTAGAACATATCTACAAACCAATTGTTTCTACAAATAATATAGTGAAGCTTTTGGGTCGGCCCCGAACTAACTGCCTTGAAAATTTTTTATTCCACCCATACGTTAATATACTTTTATCTTTAATTTAAAAGGAAAAGTGCCAAAAGTAACAAAAAATAATAGCAATCCTTACACTCTTTAAAGAAATCGTTATCTCTCGCAGATTTATTTTTATAAAAAACATGTGTATAATAGATTTGACTTTGACTATCTTATTAGTATTGTTACTATTTATTATTTCGATCATTACATTTAAAACAAATCCAAAATTAAATCCATTACGAAATCATAAAATAAAATATATTGGATAGATAATTGCTTAAAGGAGTCGGTGGATTTTTTGGGTGTTCGAATAAAATTGTACAAACTCATGTCTCGCTCTCTATACATCAAGAGCCTTTAAAACTCACAATACTCCATTTTTGACTATAATCCATAATAAGTCAATAACCATGAAGGCTGATGCATAATGGTAAGGGCTTGTATGGACTAGATTCAAAATATTGAAATAATGCCATAAGAAACCAACACATTTACGTTAATATTTTTTTTTTATGAATATGAGATGCCACTAATATGGGTCCTATATCAAGACAATAACCCAAAACACGCCAGCAAGAAAGCAATGGAATGGCCTGTGCAGACACGTGACCTCAGCCCCTTTGAAAATCTGTGGGCTGATGTCAAAGTCAGTGTGAAGTCAGTATTCGAATGCTTACTCAAAATTTAAAGTTGGAAACTTGTGTATATACATACGGAAAGACGAGCGGATATTGCACAAAATCAAAGTATTCTTCTACCTTCTGAATCAGGGTACACAAATAATTAAAAAGACATACAAATAAGTTATTTACACTATTTACTTGAAGCCACGCCGATCTCAGAGCGAGAATGTAAATTAAGTTATTTTATTAAGAGCTCCATCATGATCAAAATAAAATACGACTTCTTGTCTAACATTTTCGATGTTCTTAATAGAGCTGTTCTTCTTATTTAGTAAAATAAATAAATTTAATTATAAGGCTGGAACACCAAGACAACAAATTATAATTACCAATTTAGATAATATAATTCTTCTTCGCCCACGTATCGTGCCAAAAACAGAAAAGTCTTTTCGCTTAAGCAAAGTATTATATCGAGATAAGCGAATAGTTATCGAAATGGTATTTTTAATTTACTTACCACAGAAGCGTTTTCAGCAAGACACAAGCCAACAACATCTTCGCGCAAAAGTCTGACTGCCGCATGGAGGGGATATTTGGTTTTGCTTTTGAGCATTTTAAAGAGTAGTGGTCCAGACATGTGCTCAAAGTCCTGCGGGGTTAAATCATCCCAGTGCGTGGATATAATTCCCGAACAGTAATCAAGAAGCATAGCAGCACCCGATTCTTCAGCAACGCAATAGAACCGCACACAAGATCGTACACCCACTGAGGCCACCAAAGCTCTCTCACAGAGCCCCAAAAGAGCGGGTAATGAAAAGCGATGGGCCACTCGCAAAAGTCCCAATGTCAATCGATCGTGTTGTAAATCAACAATATCAGTGTAAATCCAACGCAACAGCGCTGTGGCTATATCCTCCTCCAAATCGCTCCAATCTAACTCTTTTGCGTTGGCCAATGCCTCATTTCTCCATTTCTCCGAGCGTGCATGAAGGACAAATTTATGTGCCGGCATAATTGTACCGTTGCTGTTGGTTTTAATCTGTATGTCGGAATATATGGAGCGTCCATATAGCGAAGAGGCCGTTAGTGCGAGTCGTGACACAAAACTGCTGAATTCACCACTGGTCTCCGCATCGGCTGTTGAGGCAACAACTTCGTTGTATTTGCGTTCTAATTCTACATAACTGAGTTGTAGTTTTGTGTATTCATCCCTTAACAGAGACAGGTGCTTTTGCAGTTTTGTTATTGAGACAACGTCGTTACAACCTAAGACAACAAGTTTAAAGCTTCTTAATATTCGTTATTGAATAAATACATTTGTACGAAACGCTTATATATACGCTAGTGCATTGCATATTTATGATTGTAGTTATTGGTTCAATAACAATTCTTGTATTCTCTATTTAGGTGGAATACAACATCGCATAATGTTAAATACATACCCATTCTTATTGTCTAGATTACTATGCAAACAGCAAAATCAAAATAAATGCTTATGAGCATTTGCCTCTTGATAAATAAATCCGTATTAATCCTCCTCTAATGTTGCACAGCTGTATCAAAATACTAACAATAACATCGAAGCAGCGATATATCGATTTTTGCATACCAATTTTCAATCGATGAATTTTCTTGTTTGGCGAAAAATGGTACACATAAGGAGCATCCTTATTACAATATACATATATATATATATAACTATATTGTTCATCAACTAATTCTCTTTTTAAATTATAATATTTAATTTTTAAATCAAATTTTATTTATCAAATATCAAATTTATCTATAATGTATTAAACTTTTGTTTTATGAATTAAACTTCATAATAATAATAACTTCATAATAATAAATAAAATATGTTAATGTTTTGGAATAAAATGAAAATAAAATATCATTTAGGTTATTAAATGTTAACAAAATCGAAAGAACTACTTCCCAGTAGCCATATCACTTTGCCGCTTTCATTTATCATTTATAGCACATTCGTTTGTCAAGACCAGACAACCAGTGTGTAATTATACAAGGTGGTCTCATTGCGATTGTGCTTATAATTTTCGTGGTACCAGTTGTTCAACAATTGCTGTGGAGGCCGGTCGATAAGTTCCTATCTTTGCACAGTGTATATTAGCGCTCTATTAGCGTCTGAGAGTTGGTTGTATTTGAGTAACTGTTTGATGACCTTGAAGCACCGGCGCATGTTTGGTTAATACTACATAACAATTTAAGATTTTGAATTTTCCGAAATTGTAATCCAAGGATTTTGACCGACATTAAAAGGGTTTAATGCTATATGGAATATAATGTTAAAATTTTGTGATAATAGGTGCTGCTATTTAAGGTGTTGGACAAAAATTGACGATCATTAAGAATGACTTAGTCTTTTACGTGGGTAGCCATGCCGATTAAAGATTTCTAATGTTCTTGAGAAACTATCATGCTTAGCCATTTCATCTACATCAGCATCTTCTATAAAAGGGCTGTTGGATAATAGGGTACTCGCATTAATTTTCATGATGAGCAAACGTCCTCAATCTTAATATATGGAACTTTATTTTAATGACGTACTTAATTGACCATTCAGCATCCGGTAAAACTATTGATTTGGTTAAATTACCATTTGATTCTGCTTATACGTTAACATCGGAATGTTCATTTGCATCAAAAGTGCTAATAATCCCAGAATTAGGAAATTTGAAGCGAATATTGTGGATGTATTTGCAGGCATGAGAGTTCGCTGGATCCATTAGATAGATACATTCAAAAGTTTAATAATTTGAACTCATTCTCCATAACCGAGAAACCATTGAAACTGTTTTCAAAGCCCTTCTTGATCTGCCTCATGAAACCCAACATATTCATTTCAACCTCGCTATAAATTCACAATTTCTTGAACTCAATCAGGTAAATACCACGAATGTTACGACCTACAATTCTTTTACAATAATTATCGTCAGCTTTGTTATTTACACAACCCATATATTACTAGCTCGTAAAAGTAATTACATACAAGTAAAAATCGCGAATTAGACCGGAATTACAACGATGCAAACAAGGAAAAAATACGTCCGTTGCGAATGCAAAGTGAATGTTAATAGCTATCAGAGTCTCTGGGTCGATGTGTAGCATCCTCCCATTAATAACGAACCTGAAATATATTATTGCCTTGAAGCCAAACTTGGATTTGTGCAATCCGATCGCGAGATTTGCTTCTTTTGAACTCCGTCACACATTTCGCAAGTACTTTTACTGGGTTTGCATTTCCGGAGCTATTATCAACACGTCAACTTGATGGACGAAAATGTTACACCGCAATTTTGCATGCATTACTTTGCCTATCAAACTACTACACTCTGTTGGAAAGACAAAAACTCGTCTTTACTCCCCAGGTAATGAATTGCATGAATTCGTCACTTTGAAAGCAACTTATCGTCTTGGCTTTTGGTTATTTTGGACCTAAAATGTGGCTAGATTAAACGCTCCAAAATAAAATCTCTGTTCTAAGTCGCGGCAGATGTAAAAGGTTATTATTTTACTCTGTCCTCCGAAAGACACTGTCGGTTAAACTCGGCCGATAATCGATTTGGTACCATCAATTTATCGCATTTATCCACCACGCTGGATGCTATTTCTTTGAGTATGAGGGATCATGCTGCAATTTATCCTATAATAAGAAATATGAGCTCCGTAATAATTTATTGTGTTATTTGACTGGACTATTGCTAGAATCTAGTTCAGTCTATTCTATTACGAGTGTAGTTCAAATAGTGTATATTTTCGGTTTAAGAATATATGTCTGTCAGACTCTCAATCTCACGGTATTCACAACTGGGCAACTGCTCGTCTCAGTACTAACTATCACAATCGCAAACTGAAGTAGTTTTACAATTGGTATATTATTTCTAAGCGAACGCAGTCCGACGTGCAGGCCGATGCTAGTAGTAGAGTCTTCCCACTTTCCTAACCTAACAGGAACCTACAGCAACAAGATGCTGGTAAGCGGTCGATGCCTGTAGTAGTCATCTTCACATGCATCAACTTGACCTAGAGCCTGTCCACACATCGCATTCCATCATCATCGACGAGAATTGTGGAGCTAGCACCACTCGAGAAGTCGGAGACGGAACTAAAATCTTTTGATTAGTACTCAAGACACTCAGGCCGAAGCGTGGTGGTTCCACTGATACGACTCTGGTTGTCCGGCCTTGAGTAGGCTCCGCTCATACGCAAATGCTCGCTCATATTCTAGCAAGTATTTTATTATTATGTCCAAAATCAAGACAAATAAAAAATTTAATCTATTTCGGTCTAGGGCAAACAAAATATGATTTTTTTTGAAATTTAATTAATAAATTTGTCAATCTCGAAGGTCCAACATTTTATTCGCCAAAGATTCACATATTACCATCGATTAGACGCTCGTGTGACTCGAAATATTGTGTTTTATTCCCGTATGTTTTCTTGCCGTTAAAGGTCAACGGAGTTTTTATAGATTTCAGTTTTTTAAAACCAGTTTCGAATCATCGATAGTAAAAGACAAAAACAAATACATATATAAATGAAATTTTGCTGAAGTCCATTTTATTTTAGATAAATATCACATAAGCATATAAGCTAAGCATCGAAACAATATATCACATAACTGCGATAGGAAAAATCATAAGCTAATTTCTTGGTCGTGTGAAAAGACTAAGTTCGATTACTAACAATTATTAAAATGATTAGACTATTATTTGAAATAAAATAAACTATATTTTTGTATAAAAACTGAATTGGAACCTAAACAATAAAATGAGCAATTTCTCAGAAAAATTTAATGCGCAAGTTAAAAAATTTGTAAAATTTTGTATCGAATAAGATAAATTCAGACATTTATAAAAACAATAAATTACAGGAAATATTGAGTTTGTGAGGTTCAACAATCTTAGCTAAGATCCAAACCATTTTATTCCCATTTTTTATTTTTTGTTATTTTTAGTAAGTAATAATATTTTTATATTTATTAATAATATCAGCATAACAAACTTTTTAAGTTGCCACCAGGCTTTGCTTACAGCTACTTATCGTTTCCTGCAGGAATAGCTATTTTATTTATATATATATATATATATATATTTATGAAATTAAGGAAAGCTTATTTATTGAACAAATTAATAATTTATTGATTTACTCTTTTTCTGGTCAATATAAAGACACCTTATCAATGTCTAACCTGTTCTGAATTTTTCTTTTTTGGGGATAAATAATTTCAGAAAAATATGCAAACTGACTTGATTTTCATTAAGTTCAGTAAGGCCTTTAATATTGTTTATCACTGTCTTTTACTCCATAAGCAAAAACTTATTGTTCAGAGTATATAAATTGTATTTTCGAGAGAATGGCACTTGAGAGATTAATTTAAGTAAATTATTTATGTTTAAATCATAAATTGAAATTTGATCATTATATCACAAAATCTGTCAAAATCAACTTTAAGCTAACCACTTTACAGAGAATTAGATTTGAAATATACGGAGAAGTCCCTAGAGCTTCTTTCGCGCACAAGAACCTAGCTGAAATATAGAGCCTAGCTAACGTGTCCGTGAACTCTCTGATATCTTAGTTGTCTTAGGTCTTGCAAGATTTGGCTCTTTGCTGGCGCTCCAAGAAGGACCCAGAAGGAAAGATTTTAAGCAACTGTTTTATCAATAAATGTCTCACCCAACTGTTGGTTATGTGGAACCCATCTAAGAATCCTGCTTTTATATTATGGCTTGTGAGCTCCCGGATAAAATAAACTCTTCCTACATGTATGTATAAGCCCTTCAAAATTCTTCTTAAAAAGTAACGGAAATTATGAGTATATCATTTCTCTAATGGTGTCAAATCAAATGTCTCCCAAGGCCCAAGTGCAATTCGGACAAATTTAAGGGGACACAAAGAGGCTTACAACGAGGCCAAAATTCAAAACAGATAAGCAAATCGGGAAGCTATGCCAACACCACCATTTACTCAGGGCTGCAATGATAATAAAGTAGGTCATGAGAGGCACATTGCTATGAAATGTCACATCCCCTTACTGTGGAACCTTGTTATAAATGATCTACTTCTTTAATTCAACAACACTATCATTAAACTCTTAAAACGTGCATTTCGTCCGACCTACATTCGGAAAAACAGACCCGTCTGGAAGTCAACAGCTAGAAAACCATCTTCGCCGATGGTTGAATTAAAAAAGAACGGATGCTACCGAATTCTCGGAGAAGCACACTTAGCATGGCTGGTGTCATATGTTTTTAGCTTTATTTTATCGGACTCTTTTGGGTACTTGACCAATCAGGCATAGTAGGTAACTAAACGACGGATGACGAATATTCAAAAATTTCTACAATAACTTTTTTTTTTCGTTTATCATCAGAAAGTCACATTATGCTTACTCAGAGACTGATGAATTGATCATCTGTCCTTACTCCTTATTTCAGTCCAATATCAGACACCACAATGGAGAAATAGGGCCTTAAGCGAACTCCACCTCCTCATCGAGTAACCTGACTAACATTACTTAACCTATTGGTCAATAAAGCTATTTAAGGTGTTGGATTTATCATGCGGCGGTCAATAAAGTGTAACGATACATTAAAAACTAAGATACTATTAACATTATTTAACTTTATAATCTTAAAATACGGATATTGTGTTACTCTCTACAATAACCGTTTCATGAAAACAAAATTTAACCAGTGTAATGATTGTTTGTACTATATACTCTTCGTCGTACCAACTAGATTTCATTAGCAGTAATGTGGGGACTTTACTTAATTAACATTGCATCTCTAAATTTTCGTCGAAATATGCTTGCAATTATAGATTCAGTTATTTAATTCTTAACTTGTTCGATATAGCTTACTAACCTTTTGAATTAATATTTTTGGTCTGATTGAATGCTTTGGGGGGTTTCCCCAGTCTTTACAAAAAATGCTGTTGGCCTATTCACAGCTTAACAGTTGAGTTATAAGTTTCACATTTTTTCTTGGTTCCTTAATTTGAACATACATTATTAAATATACTATTTAATTTTCTTGTGCTGACTTAAGTCTTCATTAAATAAATAAAACCCATGTAATTTTTATTAATATGATCTTTACCGCAACTTAACTCAAAAAAATCAGTCTTGGCTGTGTTTTTTGAAAATTATTTTTGTGATATCAATAAAGCATTAGTTATCAACAACCTGCCTAAGGCAATCTTCTGTGGCACCAAGGAAGTTAACTAGTGCCAGTAATCTTAAAATAAAGTGATTAAATATTATTATTATTATTCTATAGTAATATTATGAGTATATTAAATATTAAATTTAAACTTTCAATTATGAAACACTAAAAGTTCACAGCAGACCTCCCAGTGTAAATAGGACAAGCGAATATTTATCATAGGCACGGCTTGGCCGGTAATCGGTTTAAAGTAAATACATTAGTATACGTTAAGACAAAAATTATTTGTTTACTATGATACAAAAGGTGGAAGAGTATATTGGTTTTGTGCAATGTCCGCCTGGCTCTACGTTCTACCGTATAATATTTCGCCAATGAAGAAGTTTTACTGAGAAGAAATTCTTCATGACTAGCAGAGAAAAAGTGCTTCATTTGAGGTGCTTCGTCGGCTTGTTAGCGTAAATCGGCAACACTTTGAAGTGAAAATCGATTTGATCCACATACGTATTCCCACAGTCTTAAAGATACTCTAAACTCAAACCCTAGATAGTCGTTGACTATTTCAAGAATCGGCTTATTAATTGGTTGACCCCACACCCTCGCAAGTCGTGAAAGCCTAAATTTGCCATTGTTTTACAGCTAGTTACATAATTAAGAAAATGAGTGGTAAGAACTTTTCTAGAAAATTGTGAGAACCTATATGCTACACAGTTTTAGAGCTTTGTTTATAAAAACTTGCATGGTATTGGTGCACCAATAATATTCTCCCAATGTTTCTAATGTTTCACGGTAGCACCCACCTCCGCCAGAGTTCGACTTCATGAATTTGAAAGGTAATTGAGGAGAAATTCCTTGGTCCCGCCCACTCTTGCCCCAAACAAATCCTGAAAGCCTATAAAAAGAATTTTGTTAATTTATTTTCTGCAGGTATTTCACTGCTGCAAGAGTACTGAGAAATCGGCAATGCTAATAAATTATAATTTCTGTTCTTAATTCAAAAAAAACTTGGGAAATAATTAATTTGATTTTACTCTACGAATACATATTTAGTATGCCTCAGATAAACAAAAATGATTTATAGTTATTTTGTTTTTCTTGTTGTCATGAATTAGTTATGTTTAAGATTATTTCATATATTATAAGTAATAACGGAGACATCAAAAACCAATCTTAATAAACCTTACATTAAGCGGAAAAACCTGAAATCTATTTTAGTCCGTCATTCATATAAACTGATTCATTGTATTAAAATTAAGTAACTCCGACCTTACGGACATACAAACAAACGGAAACTGCACTAGCCCAGTATACTAAGTTCCCTTAAAAAAATAAACAACAGAAAATCTGTAATATACAATATAGGCTTATTTAACTTTTATAATATAAATTGGAAACATGTATTGCTTATAAATGCAATTTTTTTTTTTAGCTATTTATTTATATTTATAGATTAGAATTGATTTCATTATCGGTTTTTCGGTCCCTTATATAACTTATATCATTTATTCGCTATTTATTGTGTGCTTTTTTGCTTAATTCATTACATTTCTTCATTTTGTTTGCTAGAGCAATGTTCAGACAGCGCTGGAAGTACACTGTCCATAGATGGCTCTCTAGAAATAAATGTGTTTATATATACTATTTCATAAAACAAAACGGTGTTATGTTCGTACCTTTCTAATGCCATATGATAAGAGCCTGGTGCTGAATTCGATCTACCTGATTGTGCGAATTTTTCCAACCTGGAACCGCCCGGTTGAGATGCCCTTCCGGATATATTCTTCATGAAAGGATTCCCAAAGGAATGATTTTTGAGCATCGTTTTAATCAATATAAGAGTATCAAGCTTTGGAATGCTGCGGACAACCGAGTTTATATCTTCGTCGTCTACTTGTACCAAGCAACAGTTTTCATCTTCAGTTGGCAAGGGATAAGCGCAATTTTTGGTAACCCACGGGTTTACCTAAGTTAACATATTAAAAAATTAATAAAGTATGGATATTCATTTAAATTTACATCGATTTTATATGTACCTTTAATTGTGGCAAATTTATTCTATATGTTGGATCCTTTTCAAGCATTCTAAGAATGCAGTGTTTTATTTCTCCACCCATTTTTGGTGTATCTGGAAGCACCACTGCATCGTTTTTTATTTTCTCATACAGTATGGGTATCGATGTAGCTAAGAACGGTACATTTCCATATACCAAAGAGTACAAAGTTGCTCCCAGAGCCCAAACATCTGCAGCACGGCCACAGTATACATTCTAAGTAAAAGAAAAATTATCAAATGGTGACCAAATATATTGCATATTGTGTACCTTTCCCAAAACAAGTGTCTCAGGTGCTCGAAAAGCTGGTGTACCTCCTGTTGAGCCATTGCTCATTATAGCATCTTCTCCAAGAAACTCATTGCAAACTCCCAGATCTGCAATTTTGACATGCCCACACTCTGTCAGTAGCAAATTTCCAGGTTTTAAGTCCGCATGGATAATCTTTTGATAGTGCACTATGATGAAAGAAAAATGATCGAGCAGAGTTAAAAATACCTTATTTGGCATGCGTATTTTCGTTCACAATAACATTTATTTATTCTTTAGTAATTTTAAAGGGAAAAGCATTTCGGGATGTCCATGCAAACATCTGACAAATATTCCTAGCCAACACCCTTTTTTCACTCTAGCGAGTGAAAATATGGTACTTTATTCTTGGTCTTAGAATAAAATTGTACTTACAATATTCTAATCCTAAAAGGCAGTCTCGGAACACACTCCACGCACGACCCTCTGGTAATGGTTTATCGGTGGGTATAGAGAGAACTTCTCCTTTTTTAACCCACTCAAAAACCATATATAGCGAGTCTTCCAATGGATCGTCTAGAACTTCCACTAATTTCACAACATTAGGATGATCAAGTTTTTTTAAAACTGCAATTTCTCTGTAAACACGATCCAGTGGAGATGTAGTTTGTTTTGGACCCCGACGCATGAATGCAGCTTGTCGTAGTAAACGCTTCTTAGACAGAATCTTCATAGCATAATGTGTAGAATCTTCTTCAGAATAAGCTAATTTTACAAGTCCATATGAACCCTGCCAACGGAATCTTTTATTAATTGAATGACTAAAAACTACTAATAATTACCTGTCCAATTTGATCCATAAGTTTATATTGATTTAGCTGAAGAAAACTACCTGACTTCTCAATAGATATTCGACGTGATTCACGTAAGGGAGGCCTACGTCGAACTGACCGAGGACTACCGTATGGACTGCCATATGGGCTATATGGGACGTTCGGATAAATTGGACGTGATTCTGCTGATTGTTGTTGGCACATTGATGCTGCAATATTTGGCCGGTGTATTGGACGCTGACGTGTCTCTCCTGTAGATTTGTCCAAATTATCGACTTGACATTGTTGCGTTTCCTCGGTGCTAGGTGTGCTTGATGATTGAATTTCGCTCTCAAAAGGCCGACATTCCTCAATATTTGGAAGAAGACGATTACGGAATTGTTGATCAACAGTCAATGAACCACAATCATCATTGTATAAGTCCAGAGACTGCGATTTTAGTAGGATAGGTAGATTTTTCTGTAAGCAACCCATCCTAACAGGTATAGTATCAATACTCTTTTGTGGACTGTCACGAACTGAATATGGCGAATCATTTCCGGACGTAGAACTTTGCGCTATTACAGTTTGCACAATTCCACTTTCCGTGCTTTTGTTAAGGTTTTTACAATCCAAAATTTCAAAAATTTTTTCATTATCAGCTTTAATGTTTTGGTTCGCTTTGGCCCCACTACTATGAATTTTTGGTTTGGTTCCAACAGACTTAAGATGATGACGTTTAGACTGATCGTCAATCCCTGTGTTAAGTCCCTTGATTGAATCTTTCAAGTTAATGTGCATTTTATCTAATTGGCGATGCAAACACGAAGTTGATTCTTTATTGGTCGGCTCGATTGTTTTGTACTCACAACCTTTCTGTATTTTGGCAACAATAACATCCTTATCATCCTCATCATCATCACAGTTATAATTAATAGCACTTTCTGCTTTGGATGCAAAATCATCAACATTTTCTTGTGTTTTTCCAGTAGACTTTAAATTATTCCCCTGGTCTGGGGCACTGCTGTTTCCTGTTTTTGGTACATTCAGATCCGACATTATGTGACTTTTTACATGTACCCATATCTGCATTTGAGGTCCATTATTTCAGTTCCTGAATAATTCAAATTGTAATTCAATGTATGCAAATTTTAGCAATAGGAATACTAATACAACAAAAATTATCGAATAGACGATACTTGGCAGATCCAAGAACTCTTACATACTCTTCCGAGTACAAAATAGCATAATACATAATTCAATAATAGACACTAAGATCTTTTAAGTGTAGATAACGGTGATACCGTAGCAACAATACTAAAATGTTGCCGCCGTTTGTATTCCAAAATCAAGATATCAAACCGGCTGCTGGTGAACTTACAACAATAGGAGACTAAAATAATGCTTCTTAAATTGGGTAACTTAAATTTTGCTATTTTCCTAGCTACACTGCATTCATACGAACATTAACTGTATACTGCTTAGTCGGCACTCACGGCAATACACTCAAAGTCCCCTAAAATTACTTCTGCGGAATCTGCAAAGAGGATGAAGAAGCAGAATCTCTAAAACACTTATTCTGCTCCAGCCCGGCACTTATCAGTACCAGATTAAGCACCCTGGGATTCGCTTTCTAAACGACCTGGTCTCCGTATAATTCCGCAGTTGGTTACACCCGACAGCAAAATTTTTTTTTATATTTATAGCTTCTAAGACCGCCCCATATATACGTCTAAAAAAAGGTAGTGTGAATATGTCAGTTTTAATGGCTTGATATATAATCGGGAGTTAGTTAAACTCTACTGATTCAAAGATTTTTGGACCAACTCAGGTCTGGGTAAAAAGTATTTCCAAGTCAAAAGATCTTATCTAATATCAAGATTTATATATGTTTTCTTTACCATTTAAAATATCTGTTCATTCTCTAAACAAACTTTGTGCTATTTTTGATCACAACTAAATAAAAAGCGAATGTAAACAATCAGGGAACAGCAGATGCCAGCCCTGCAAAACACAGAAAGGCGCACAGTAGGGCTCGTTCATGTCTCATGTTTATGTACATATGTTTACGGCAAAGTCTATCCCAAATATTCCAGCTTATATCTTCCACATTTTTTCAGCCAGTTATCAAGCTTGGGAAAGCCGAGACGAAATATCCGTTTATATCAAAGCAAAAAATATAGCTAGCTATTCAATTTATCTTTCTTTGCAAACAAAAAATAATACAATTCAATATTTAAACGGCTCTGAAAGCGAAGACGGAAAAATTATGCACTTCTGGCCAATCCTTACTGAACTTAAATATATGGCCACCACTGTACACACATACTTATGTAAACAAGTATACTTATATTTATTTACATATGTACATATATCTAAATAACTGATCTTGCCTTAAATATCATGGAGTATTTGTTTATTAATTGTAACCATTTATTATCGAATTCAACAGTATAATGATTTTTATACAAAACACTTGGCATTGAAAAATAAATAAAATAAAAAACAAAAACTACACACAATATTTAAATAAAAACTATTTTTAGATTTTGTGATCTTTAATACTTGTGCATTCTTTCTCTATCTAGTATGTGTGTAGAATGTACATGTGAATTTTGTCATTCGCTCTTGATATTTTCAACAGAAGACGTCAAATAAATTTGTAAGTAATAATAATTTGTAAATAAGATATTTTTTATATAGCATTTATATTTTTAACATATGTGCATGACATGTTCTTCAATTTAGAAAATGATTTGCCGCTGGAGTTATATGCTTTTATGGCTGACATGTGTGATAGCGACTTTACCAATCTTAAAAGGAGAAGCTGTGGCCAATAGACTTGACAAGCGGACGCAATCAAATGGAGGAGAGTATATACCAATAACATTTTTTAATGCAATCGGGTTAGCAGAGGACTCTAAGCAATCACTTCAAAATCAGCTGAGGAATTTTCGTGAAAATCTACAGAAAAATTTAACAACGTCAACAATGCTAAGTATCTTAGACGATAACTATCAAAATACCGAACATCAGATAACAAAATTACATGATTTGTCAGCATTCTTCGATACAGCAGCCGATATCGCTAGAATTTTTGCACATGATTCCGAAATATTCTATGAAGTTGCCAAAAATTCAAGTTATACCCTTCTGTTGCAGCTTCGCCAAATGCCAACAACGCAACTTACGCTGGTAAAACTTCTCCTAACAAATTATTTTGAGGAAATGGAATTCTTTCACATAATGTTTTCTGAGATTATTGACGAAGCACTCGAGTACACGCAGAACACACTACTCGCGATCCAGAAAACCTTTACATACTATGCCGATGTACAGCAATTTGTTTTGCAGAACTGGAATTTTAAGAGTGATATAGTCTGCTGTAAGGGGTACATGGAATTTTTGCAACTTTATTCGGCACAAATCTTCAAGTGTGCAGCAGGACATGATCTCACCGTTGCATTGGATGTGTTTGCCATGACTGAGATCAATAGCAAATACATAATGCGACAGCTTGAGTTTCGTATTCAACGACTTTGCAACTGTTTTTTGTTCGGAAATTATGAAATTCGATGTAAATTTCTTAAAAATGCTGAGCGAGACTTCGAATTATTATTCAGTAAACTTGAGGAACTTGAAACATATTTTGACTTAAAAATGAAAAAGGGTCTGGTTTCCTCACGTAGATTCCGTCGTCGAAGTCAAGTTGAAAAACGTGATTTTGAAGGCAACACAGTTCACAATCATTGCATACCTATAGATTTTCCACAGGGTCAAATGAGTAAAAGCTTGAAGCAATGTTTTTATAGTATAAAAATATATTAATCTTATTATATGATTCTCAAAAAAAGTTGCATTTTAAACAATCAAAACTTCGCTTCGAAATATTTTAAGCAATATAAAGATGCCATTGTGAATTATTAAAAAAAAAATATAATTTTTTTTATATGGACATAAAGGAAAATATCAATACAATTCAAATTTTTTAAACTTTTTGGTTTTAAATACATTTTACGTAAAAGGGAATCAACCATTAACTAATTTTAATAAAATCTGTATGTTTCGTACCCATTTATTGTGTTGTTATTGCAGGTATTAAAAAATAAAAAAGCGTGTTCTTTAAATTTGTATACAACATACTGAAACAAAGTTTACTTTTCTTATTAATAAAAGGTAAAAAGGGTATAATAAAATTGTACCATTGTATGTAACAGGCAGAAATGTTTCATTCTTCGATTCCATAAAACATATATATTTTTGATTCTTGATCAGCATAAAAAGCCGATTTCATAGTGTGCGCGTTAATCAGTTTAAACGTGAAAACTTTTTAAATTTTCCCAATATCAATAGTAATAGGTAACACAAGGTTTTACAGAAAATGTAGCAAGAGCAATCTAAAAGCATGCTTGAACTTTTAGGCATGATTTACAGAGCCTCTCCCATAACATACCGAAACAAATATCCATCAGAGTTAAGGTTAAAGTTCAATAAGGGACAGAACCATTCTTGTTTTTTCGCTTAATTGAAAATAATTTTTTACCAACTATTAATTAATAAATTCCTAAAATGCCTCCCTTGACATCTGTCTGCATTTCTGTACATTATTTGTATACCCTGGACACATTTAAAATGGGTAAAAAGGATATAATGGTTTTGTGCAAATGTTTTTACAGAAGGAAGCATGTCCGACCCCATAAAGTATATATATTCCTGCTCAGGATCAACAGCCTAGTCGATGTAGATATTTCCGTCTCTCCGTCCGTCCGTCTGTCTGTCTAGCTATAAGAGCTACAGACTTCAATTTGGAACATAGGGTCTGGTTTACCCGGCGCAGATCAAGATTGCTTTACTTTATCGATAACTGACTCCTCTTCTCGAATAACGATACATTTCGATTTCCCATAAACACTACAACAAAGGCAGAATCCTGTAGTTAATTCATAATATGCATATTATTGGTCAACTGCCGAAATTTCCTAAAAATCGCATGAGAAACACCCAAGTTATAGTCGAAAATATATCCTCATACTGATCTCACCTCTATCAGCAGCCGCAAGCATTTTCTGTATGCATAAATATGCGAGTGCATGTGTGAGAAAGAGATGGCATCATAATTGACGCAAGCGTCAATATGCCTTTGTGTGTATTTTGGAGAGCCACATTACCCCGTTACGATTGCGTGTACGTATGTATATATGTATGTATTTATGTATATGCACGTGTTTGTAGCCAGTCAGTTCGGGCTTGTGAATAAAAATATTCGCTGCCCTACTTTTTTTTAGTACCGGCCATATGAAATTAATGCACTTGCAGATCTGCTCCCAATAAGTGCAAAACTTTTTAATGGCAAATTTTCCAATAAAACTGTAATATATTTAACAGCTGGGTTCAAGGTATATCGTAGTCGAGCTCACTCGACTACAGCACTCTTACTTGTTAATATGGAAACAGTACTTTGCCTTTATAAATTAAGTTTTAGCCAAATACTGTTAGACACAAAAAAGGAAAGTTCAGTTTCTTTCTGGACTAATTATCGAGGTAACTTTAACATCAATATGATACTTTTTCAAACAGAAATAGTTCGGCTAATACATGTTTGAACACGGCCCACTCTAAGACCCAAACCAGCAAGGTTCTAAAAATTAAAAAGTTTTACATTTTGCACAATTTGCACTCAAAAATATATCGATATCACGACAAGCGATATTCCTGCAGGTGTAAGTCGATATAATTTGAAAAACATTTTACTGACTACGTTTTCTGACGACCAACGCGTCACCCGTCAAAACTAACCCGAAAAAATCGAAGCTCTAGTGTGTCTGCAACAGCACACGGCTGAAATTCCTGCAACTCAAGCAGCAGAAATCTAAAAACTTTGCAACAATACCAAGACCTACCCATCCAATCAAAATAAAAATGCAATCAACAGGTAATACAATTTTTTATTACAAGTGTGAATTACACAGAGAACAACGTTCGATCACCGAATAGTCGATATATTTACAGAAATTATTATTTAAAAAATCCATGCGGTTAAGTAGCCCACGACTTTTTGATATGGTGAATCAGAAATGATTCTAGATTGTACACCACAGCTTGAACTTGAAAAAAGTTTACAAATTATGAAAAGCGTGCTCAAAAGATTGGGATATTTTATTTGAGCATTATTAATTACGATATTAGTATTCGTTTTTTCTGTGAATAAAAGAGACAATTATTTTACACAATAATAACATTTTTATTTTTCTCAATTTTTTCGACTACTGCTAATGAAATACAACACTTTGAGTATACAATTCTCAAACGCAATAGAGTTAAAAATTTACGAAATATATTATCTAAGCCTTGAATAAGATGGGCAATTTCGTTGTAAGCAAAATGAACGCATGTCGTTTTATATTCTACGTTAAAGGATTTATTACCCAAGCAAAAATGTATGCGATTAATCATGTGAGCTATATCAGACATATAACCGGAGCCTGTGAGCAGTAAAATCCGTAAGCCCTGACATAACGAAATTATTGGTTTCATTGTGACATTGCAGCAAGTATGTAGTTCTGTAAAGCTCATTTTAACCAAGTCATCCACAATATAACAAGCGCTACTAAAAACACGACTCTTATATGTAACATTTTGGTTTTTCTTTCCATTTATTTCCTTTTGATTTGCATGTACTTTGTAATTGATTACTGTATTATTAACCAACTGGGATGCATTTTCAATCAATTGAGCAATTCCAGCAAGTTCTTCTTTCACCAACTCAATATGATTTAAGGCCAACGCGCGAAATGATAGCGCTGCATAATATTTGGCCTCTTGGGCCATCTTCGAAATAAAATCCCCAAGCAAATTGAAGACTCGAATTGCAATATCATTGTTTGCAACCTTGTACATATCAGTGATAACCTCAATCAATATTGCTATTGAATTGATTATCACATCGTCACTTGGATGCAACGTTTCGTATTTAGGCGGTATTTTTTGTACGGCGTCTTCATTGTGCGCAGTATTTTTTACTGATGACAAGCATAGACTAAGTAATATTATAAGCAGCACAGCTTTTGATATGCATCCCATCGCAATAGATTAAACCCAAGTACTGTCAGAAATGTCGATTTAAGACTATTTACTGACAACCAGATTAGGGTGAACCAAAAGATATATTTTCTCTAAAATGTTGGTAATAAGCATGTTCACCAATAAATTCACAATTATATACATTTTTAGATATGTCATATAATGCTGTCTGTAATATTTGTGTATAATGGTGTATAAAAGTCCTGTGACTTAAAAAATATTTTTTGAGATGATAAATTACGAGCATTTAAGGTTCACTTTAATCAATTTTCCCTCCGTTATTCTATTCTATTTTATGTACATGTATGTATGTATACGAGCCTTATCAGAAAAAGTCAACACTACATACAATTAGTATAGAAATTTGATATATGTACATACACGTACTCCTCAATATATTCATATTAATATGTATATATATATTACACGTACATATGTATGTATGTATGTACGCTTGTACATTCGTATATATATATACATATATAAGCTGAGAATCCACAACGATTATATCGCTATCAATAAGAGCTGGAAAGATGGTATTTTGAAATTGGTTTTTTATACCCTTGAACCCATTTAAAATTTGTAAAAGGGGCACAACGGGCAAAAGTATGTAACGGAGAAGAAGACACCTTCGAGCACATAAAGTGTATACATTCTTAGTTAGAATTAATAGCCGAGTCCACAAAAAATGTCAATTTGTTCTAATCGCGCTCTCTCGACTGAAGCAAATGTCCGAGTTATGTGTTGTCCCCCTTCGAGATTTACCAAGTTAGTTGAAGTTGAAGATAATTCATGAAGTGCCCTGTTATTTCCCCGTTTTTAATGGAGATAACTCACAACTTTCCATTATAAAAGCTGGAAATAACTGTTATCTTATAGATCCTTATAGATCGGAGTTAACCTGCTGACATTTAAATTTCTTGCTCGAAATATTATGATTTTGTACTTTTTAAACAAATGTTATTTATAGAATTAAACTTTTCGTAATTTTTGAGTTTTAGTAACCAAACTTGGAACCCCATATTTCAACAAGAAAATATGGTATTAATTGAAGGCAGCTAGTATCAGAGTATTCCGTAGTGGGATATGCTCCATTTAAATAAAGAATATATTAAATATGTATGGACTATTTATCCTGATCAAGAATATACATACTTTATGGGGTCAGAGATGCTTCATACTGCCTGTTTTATACCTTTGCACAACTTCATTATAACCTTTTTACTATTTATAGACACAGCACAGTTGATGAAACATATTCATTTATAACCTATAAATATGTACGTTTGTGTATCGATATTTGACTCGGGTTTATTTATATCTGTACATACATGTGTGTATGTATGAGTATCCTCTTTCCAATTTGAATGCTATGCATACAAATTCTTCTATATTAAATGCGCAATGTATAAACATTAACTAACTAATGTCACTTTGTCGACTTAGTCACGCAGGTTAAGGGTTATTATTATACACATATGTATACTTAGAATCGAGGCACACACATACACATATGAATGTATGTACACACACACACATACGCATATGCATGTATGTACACACACACACTACACTCATATAAATGTACTTAAAGCTACGCAAAGCATGTGAAACAAGCAAAAAAAAAAACGACAGCAATATTAATCACAATCGCTTCAAAAATGCACGCTGCGGCAACAATGCATTAATAAGTGTGTACACATGCACACGAACTTAAATAGTCCATATGAATGTACATAATGCATCTTTATCAAGGATGTTGGCTGACAGCTCAGTGGCGCCAAGCTTGTAAATTCATATGTACACACTTGTGCACGTACGTATTACGCATTGGTGTATATTTATTGCTGCTCTCTCATAAAATTATTCAAATCTCTTATTGCTACTCGCTTATGCACATATATACAGCTAGATATATATGTCTTGATTTATGGATGCTTTTACATAAGCAACCAAGTTCACTTCCTTGCATATACATATGTACATGTATATGTACATAACTTCTACAGTTGACAGTCCAATAAGGATAAGGTCCCAACACATGTTCATTTGTATACACATATACATTTGTGTCTTTTAGCCGTATGTACATACGTATATTTATATATGTATAAGCATAAGTTTAAAGCTATTTTATTTGATTTTAAGACTTACATTACCACACTTTTAATTTCAATGGAATTTTCATAGAATGACAAACATTTAATAAAAAAAAAACAATAAAACACTATGCGCGGTTAAATGTAAAAGTCGACTGAAAGGAATCGCGTGGGCAAAAATAGCTTTGCATTAAAAGTAAATTTAAAGCTGGCGATAGTAGCTTTTAAAGCTTTAATTCCTCGGAAGTGAACTGTGAAAGTGAGCAGCTTCAACCAACACATGGGCGGAACTGAAATTTTTAAAATTTGTGTGTACCTTTGAGATTTATCACCTTTGTACAAAAACACACAAATGCATACACAAAAATATGTACATATATATTTATAAAAACAAATGTATATATATATATATACATATTGTACATAAACATATGCATACGCAGATTGCTAGGCTCGACTACAAAAGTACGTACGAATGTATGAATGTAAATAAAGCATGCTAATGTATTACGTACACAAATATATATATATATATATATGTATACTCCAAAATAGATTTAAGCGTTAAGTGTACAGCCATGTTAAACACACTTATAATGTAGTTTGGTATAGGCATTTGCATCCGCTAACGTAAACACCTATAATACATACATACAACTGAGTTAACAGAATCTGTTGAATTTGAAGTTGGAGTAAAAGCTGTTCACACCGGCTACAGTGTCAGCTGTAATGAACAGCTGATTTATTCTGACGCTGCGTCTCCAGCAAATAATTATTGATACTATAGGTCAGGAGCTCATCAAAGAGAACGCGGGAAGGAGATGTCGGCTATGAAACATCTGGTTAAGCATTGTCGAATCATTGTATATATAAATGAATTTACCAATATAGAAGTATAGCAATAGTTATTAATAGATGGAAAATATAATTGAATGTGAAGACCTGACGAACTTAGGTCTGGTTCAATGTGACATTTTCAAATTTGTATACTGTTGGTTGATCAAATGCATACCTGGTAAAAAAAAAATCGGAACTACTAACATATAACAAATGCTCTCCCAAATCGACATACAACTTGCCGATATTTTTAAAGGGGCCGTCCCTCACTGTCTATTTCCCAATGGGGCAACTGCGTCTGGTGAAATACCGTTCCGGTGTAAATACTCTACAAGGTTGTCGATAAATGCGTAATCGATTTTGCATGCACCTACATACATGTACATATTGTGTATGGTTAAGTCTCTGTACTTTTCAGGTCAGCTAAACCATGGCGAAATTATATAAGGTCGTCTCAGGGTGAAATACCAATATTTACAATCGTTAAACAACTGACGTGGTGGAGGAGGAATCAGCTCAATGCTTCTATTAATTAAATATCTCACAAATTCTGGCAAAACAAAACAGACCTTCATCTTCCATCCCTTGTACACTCATTAAATTGTACTATGATTAATTTATTAATCAATTATCATACTATCTATTTCGCACTTTATTATGGCTGGTACCACACAAATCTGTGTATTGCTTTATGGCCAAAATATGTGCCTAGTGGGAGTTAAGTGCTATGGTCGCAAGCTGAGCACTTAGGTCCCAACGGGGTCAGTGGAGGCCAAGATCTTTGCATTCTTTAGTAAATGTCTGAAAAGAAATATGATTAAATGATGTGCTACCGGAAACATTTCCTACTATGATTTACATGTCATAGCATAGACAACGCCCATAGACAACGCCCACTCCATTATACTTTTTCAATTATTGTATTTAATTGTGTAATTCTTATAATGCTTATAAAATTGAAAGTTCACGTTTGTGCGTCATTTTTAACTTCATTATTAATTCAGACTGTTAAATATATAATATACGAATTTTTAGTGGTGTGAAGACTGGAAATTTTTTTATAGAGGGAAATAAAATCCTAATGTGGGTCTTTTTGTGGGTCATCTTTTAAATGGGTAATTAATATATTCTCCGAAGAAGACTTTTGTCTGATAAAACCCCTAAATATGTCACTTAATTTTCTCAACGGAATCATACTATTTGACTTCAGCAAGAAGCAACTATGAAAAAAATATTGTGGGAGCGGATTAAACATGGGCTATCCCACAGAGATGAACGTTTATCAGGTTAACTCGCCCTATTGGTATAAACTAGGGACGAAGTGTAAATTTCGAGTATTTCAAGTTGAGGAATGCGAAAGGGAAAGTTGTGCCATTTCTTAGTATATAAACTGTACTATCGGAACTGGTATATATATATGTATATATACTGCAAGTAGACGAAAATAATCTAGAGTAGTTCATGCTTTACAGACAATACTGCAGCAACTAAAAACATATAAAGATATATGCATAGAAAATATTTGTTGAATTCGTGACAATGAAGTGGAGATAAGTGGAAAATAAGTAATATCGTAGAGGAACATTTTATCAACGTAAAAAACAAAGAAATCTTGCTTAATTAATGAATTAGGCTGAGTAAATAGTTGTAAGCTCAGATGGGGGCACAATAGATCGAACAAGTCTCAATGCATGAAACACCCCAATAATATTAATAAAAAATCAAACATTTGCCTCTTTTCATATCACTGTACTGTATCGACCTTTGATATAACATCGATGTGTGGAAGAAAATAATAGCCACATTTTTTTTACAGTTTGACTGCTAGAGACACCAATGCTGGATACGAAGTACGTCTAAGATCGGCATAAATATATTTTCGGTCACGAAATTTATCGCCAATTCGTGTCCAAAAATGAGAAATATCTTCTCCTATTGACTCCGATCAGCTGGTATTAGACTAGCATTAGCAGTCGACGAGGATAAATAAATATATTGCATTTACTATTTATAAAAAGCATTTAGAAGACCTATTCATTACATATAATGTCGCTTTCTTAAACCGTGTTACCAAAAGGTAGACCCGTGTATTGATTGTGGGCATTGCCTACCAGTCCGTGTCTGTATAAGCGCCATTTTTTCAAAACCCTTCTAGCTAGATATTTAAAATTGTTTACTATATTAACATTAGCAGATATGTACGTCAGAGAAACTGTTTAGATTGAGTCCAGTCCAATGCAGTATGGGTAAAAACACCCAAACAACAACAAAAAATCCAACTTCGAATTTCTTATAATAACATTTGCATTATTACTTAAATCGTTTTGTAACGACAATATTGTAGTGCCACAATAGAAAAGTCTAGGCATTCAGATAAGTATACGTGTTTGACAAACTGGTAAATGTTTCAAATGTAATAAAGATCGAATTTACTTAATATCGAGCAGGCTAATGATTTTATAAATTATATTAAAACAAGTATTTGCCTAGCTACAAACAAAACAAGGAACGATTCATCGGAAATATTATCTTTCAATTAATATCTTTAACCACCTTTCCCCACTTAGTTGTATTAATCACTTTATAATTTAACGAAATTTAAGCTATTTGTCCAGATCGGTAATATGGAAGATGTAGAGAGCGTGGTATTTTCGATCGTACGTATGGAAAGTACACTTTATATTATAAAAGATATCGATGCTGGAGTGTGGCGTTCGGTCGATCGATAGTCAGTCAGTGCGCGAAGTAGATATATAGTTTTAAAGAAAAACATACAATGAAGTAAAAATAAGACACTAAGCATTTGGATTAAATATTATGTCATATTTTTTTTGGTTTCAAACACTTGCATATATTATCGTAGAAATAATTTAATATCCCCATTTTTATCAGATATATATTTTTCTCCTACGATTAATCAGGACTGGCACTTGCGACAAGTCTCGCTTAGTACACAGAAAGTATTAACACATGTTGTCGCTTATTTTAATAATTGCCGTAGACAATATTGTATTTTTTCGAAATTCAGATTGATTGTTATTTATTATTTAGAAATTCATTGTCTTCCAATAATTTATTAAATTTAATCAACGTTCAATTTTCAAAAACTTTTGAAAGAAATTATCAATTAAAATTACTATATGTTGGCTTTTTTCTACTTGTCAGAGTAGGCTTTGTTAATCCAGTGCTAATAACAATTCAAGAAATGAACTCACGTCGCATTCGATTTTTATTTACAAGAACTTATAAAGTATTTGTTTTGCGTAGGGTCAGCTACAGATAATTTAAGGTTGATTGTACTAACATCGATTTCCCCATTGAGGCTAATGTCCTGCCACTTAAGAAAGAAAAAAAGACACGTTGCTTTCCTAATTTTTTAATTGAATTGTGGCGGCTTAACTACAGAGATTCATGTTTGCAGTCAACTGGAGGTAGAAAGTAAATGTTGTTATACTTTAGTAAGCTACAGCTTATTGTAGTTAATATTTTTAAAATCACATAACTGAATTATAGTCAGAAAAATATTCTTAAAATAAAAATACTAGTTCGTGTCTGAAAAAAACAGATACTGACAATTTCAGCTAAATTAAAACTGTATTATGCATATTCGGAAAAAGCGATGTTATAATGCACGTATTGTCTTTATTGTGGATTTAAATAATTTTAAATCAAGTGACTCCATAGTTTGTAAGATATGTGTTTCACTAAATATATTACTATTAAAATTACCTACTATAGGTTAAAGAGTAGGGAATACAATCATCAGCTCCTAGTATTCAAAATTGATCAAATAATTAATTTTGATTAATTTTTTTGATTTGCAAATACTTATGAATTCAATTAGACTATCCACGGGGTTTCTAAGTATAATTTTGTCTTTCATTTTTGTAATTCTTATTTTGTTTCGCATCGGTAAGCTCCAATGGTTTTCGAAAACGCAGCTTTTTGGACATTTTATAATACAATAGGATCATTGGGTCAATTGCAGTGGGTATGCGAAGCTGGTGTTCTAAGTATAAAAATGTTCATAATCAGTGATGCAGAGTGAGGTGAAGTGAAAACACATTGAATGGAAAATGCTTCCTAGTTTTACGCCTTCAGTGTAGGGAATGCCATGCATATGTAGATCACACATAACGGCAGCCTTGCTGTCATAAAATTACATGTCAATTTAATTAGTTTTAACTCGTATGGTTCAATGCTTGATAATTATACAACCAAAAACCACTATGAATTCGTGCATTAAGCTTTTTTCTCATATACTTTAAAAGCTTTTATGTATGTTTAGGGGATAACAACACTGACACGGAAAGGTAATTATCTTTAATATCAAATAAAATGTTTCATACATTAAAAATGAAAAATTTTAATTAAACTATTTCTTAGAACATGAAATATTGTTCTCCTTTAATTATTCGTACAGCAACAATATTGCTATTCATTAGAGCTGAGCAATACCTTCCTTAATAGAAACATTATTCCGTTTCTCCATAGTATTAATAAAATCAACAGCTTTGTTGAGTTAGGGTGTCTAAAATGTTTAGACTTCTTAACGGTCATGCCGACAAAGTAATCTGTCAGTCATATCGCAATTTGCTTTTCAAATACTGCTTGTATTTGTCCAAATACTGCTTGTAAGCTATCAGCATCGTTCTTTTGAAGTTACATTTTAGTTGATTTAGTAAGGGGATCTACCTCATCGTGTTCAAGGACATATTCCCCACTGTCGGCAAGTATTGATATTTGTGGAAACAAAAATATAAAACTCTCGCTTATTTTGTAAAGTTCCACACGAAGACTTAAATGTAACAATTCCCAGGACCACACCCGTAATAGATATTACGTATAAAAAAAATTAAATGAGAATTGCAAAATATGTTTTCCAAATGGCTCAAAAGACATGATCATGGATCATAATATAAAATGTTAATTTTATATGTCTATTAATTCAGTTATTCATTTTAATGTATCAAACTTTTAATATAAATATACAAATATAGAGCAAATCCGGTTTCTACGAACACTCCTCTTGGCTTTTTCGGACACAGCGTGCCACTTTGCGCTTGAAATCAGTGTAGGATTCTCTCCATTCCTTGGCAGCATCAACATTTGCTGGAGACTCATCGTTGGGATCCGCTAACATTGATATCACGGATATCAAAATAGTTTCCACTGTGTGCACCGGGAGCCAACGCTCTGATGCTTTTTCGTAGCCCCACTTATCATCTCCCGGCTCGTGTAAAATCGAAATACAGACATCACCATTCTTTTCAATATTTGGATGCCAGATTTCCGTAACAAACTTCATTCGAGGTGGGCGCAGGGGGTACTCCTTAGGAAAGTATAAATGCGCTTTGAAGAAACCTCCTTCACTGTTGATAAGAAAGAAAAAACATATCAATATTAAAATGAAGTTTTTCTCAATAGGCGCACACGTCGAGCGCAAAGCTAGGATTTGAGTATAAGTTCGCGCCTATACTTTTATTAATCGAAAAATAGGTGCTATAGTCGATAGTGTTCTAGCATATTAGAAGACATTCGTAGTATACATCAGACAAAACATCACGCACGAAAAGAGTGTTTCTAGGCTATTCGAAAAGAATTCTTAAATAATTGTAGCTTGTTTGCCGATGTATATAATGTTAAATTACTTTATATTGGTAAGTCTACGCAAACTACGCGAGACCATTTATACAATTGGTACGATTGTACCAAAAGTGTTAAGCTTTTTATCAAGTACTTTATTTCTTAACGGGGCTGTAGAGTTTTGTTAAGAGGTGATAACAGTACTTAGAATTTCAAATATATATATGCTCGAAACTGTTTATAAATCGATACTTTCGACAGGGAAGAGGCACCAGTCAAATTAAATAAAATTGATTTGCATACAGCGTACGAAAACTAAATTCTAAACCTTCTATGAGAGGGACGTTCTTATGTAGACCAGAACGGACAAACACGTCTAGATCAAATTGGCTATTAATACTGATCAAGAGTATCTCGGAGCAGTTTCCTGCGGCATACATTTGCACAAAACTATAAGCTTTTTACCTCGTTTTGATGGGCACATCACCTAGTAAAAATGATTACAGACTATAATCTTCGCAATAACAAAAAGAATATTTAATATTCTTGCATAAATATAGCAACAGGACACGGAAAATATTTTTGTAATTTTAAGAAGTACGTTTAATTGGCTAAGAGTACGGATCATTTTAGTTCAAACATTGATATTAGAATAGTGGACAAAAAAGCATCATCAGCCCCAATAATTTTTTTGTTGGAAAGCTGTTTTAAGCGTCAGAGGGGAGAAGTTTCGCTTATGGGGAAGATCCATGATAATCATTCAACCCGCCAACCTTACCTTATCTGAATAATACAGTAGTCCGATCCATAATATAATAACAATGAAACAAAACTAATCGAAAACAGAGCACATACGTTGAAAAACAAAATAAGTTGGAAAAACGAATATCAGATCAATTCGATTGCCTACCAATATATTGCATCTAATTGAGGGAGCAAAATTAATGCTTAGAAATGAAATGTGTTCATTGCTGTATTGTATTGTGTGAAACATATATATATATAATTACTGTAATAAACCTACTAAAGTGTATCTGGTGGTCCAATTATTAGGACTTCCCAACGGAATATATCATTTTCATCAATTAATCCAGCTGAGAAACCTTCTACTGGGTTTTTATTTAGTTCTGAAATAAAGGAATGGTAAGAATTTTGTAATGTTAAAATATATGCATTCATCTATGTTGTTTCTAAAACTGATTAAACTTATATATATATATTGTATAAATAGGGTTTTCAAACACTCAATATACGTAGATATGTCAGTCTGATTTTATAAGATTTATAAACAGGTTTCCTTACCCTTACTAATTTAACCTTGACTATTACTTTTAAACACCTGATCCTTTGGCACCCCGAAATTACATTCTCTTGCGAAGCGAAGGATGCATGCTTACATTTCAAGTATAGACTAAACCTTACATTGCGTGAACTCCCAAGTCCATACGACCAGTTCATGTGAGCAAATGGTTCACCACAATTACATAGCACTTTCAGGTCTTGGCCCCCACCCACGATAACCCCCAAAAAAATATCTTCCTAGTCACCAAACTTATTAATAACGACCTTCTTTTGTGGTCGGTCTTTTTTGGGATGACATCTTTTGATTTTTTTCAATTAGGTTCTTTGGAAGAGAGTGGTTGAAATTAATGTAACGGTCATTGGAAGTAGACAAAGAAGTTAAGTATAAAAGAGAAGGACGACGTTCAGCAGAAGTAGACAAAGACACAAAATAAAAAATCCTAGCGATGCAAACATTTTGTATACATATTTCGTCTGCTAGCTGTGATATGTTTATTTTTCGATAATCAGTCGAAAAGACGTCTTCAAAAACATATAATAATTAAATTAAATCAATTTGGCATTCATATTTGTATTCACAAAAATTTTGATACGAGTCGTGAACGATAAATCTATCATGTGCCCATAAAAAATATTGTGCAAAGGGATCCACGGGTTTGACGCGCTTACGCAAAAAATTCTAGATAGACTTACTTTTGACTTTATCTACGTGAAAGTCTTTCACATAACTCATCTTTCAACAGATAGGTTCTAAACGCAGCTAAATGAAATAGTAGTCTGTGAGAAATACATTAAATGTAGAAAAATAAATAAATAGAAACAGCTTGCAACGGACTGTCACTCTCTGCTATTGATGCTGATCAGAAACATATATAATTATATATACCTTATAGGAATGTCCCTGGTACGATACAAAATTTCACGACAAAATTATAATACTCCTTGTGCAAGGGTATTCAATGCGAACAGACAATCCTCTTTCGACCGATAGCTATGGAATCTACATAATTTAAATGATGCGTTTATTTCCCCAAATATTATGAAGCATTACAGCACGCATCAGGATGTCTTCATAAACAAAACAGATGCTTATAGAATCATCATCTTTCGATGTCCTATATCAGCTATTTGATATACAAGTGCGACTCGGCCGATTCCAATGCTTGTACATATACTGGCTGCATCAAAAATCAACATTTAGTCAATATCGATGAAAAGTTGAGAGAACATTGTGAATAGAAGCAGACAGATGGACATAATACATATAGGTACATATGCTGACTCGTCGGCAAGTCGAGCATACATATATATATATATATGTATATGTATATATAACTATATACATATGTGCTCCTGCTGTCTCTTTCTATATTTTTTTTGTTGTACATAATTACATATACATATATGTGTATATACATAAATATATATGTAGAAATACGCACACTTTAACGTAATTAGTTGTCAACGAAATGTGGTCCAACCAAATAAATGTGGTGAGGCAACTTCTTATGTGCATACATACATACGTACATACATGTATGCATATGTAGATGTACATGTATATATATTTATGTACAACACGCTTGTTGTACTAATACCTGCAATTGGCCCTTGTGTTCCTGATATTTTTGCTTATGCACATACATATGTATTTGTATGTACCTTTCTTAAATATGTATATACACAAGTATGTATGTATATTCATATGGACATTTTAGACATGTGTAACACATACCTGCCAATTGTTTTTTCAACAGCAATGATGATTGAAGCTCTGACATTTTGACTTTGTTTCTGGAATATTTTAATCGAATAAAGCACACATAAGTTACACAATTGAAAAAATTTACTTTAGTATCGCGATCTGCTTCGATGAAAAAAATTTATTTTATCTCATACGAAAGCCGACAATGTACTTTTTTCATTCTTCACAGACGAAACAAAGTAATTTACTGAAACAGAATGAAATTAAAACTATCATATGAACTAAAATGATTCAGTTCACGAAACGATTGAAATGAAACAAATTTGTAAACCACACATCGAATTCTGACTCAACTTCAGCATTGTGAAATTCGGGCTTCTGCTTAGGTAATAAATATTTTCAATTCCAAAGAAAATAAAATATATGAATATATCAAAAATAGATTGGAGGTTAGTTGGAAGAACCGTTAACCTAAATATGTCTTATATTTTTTTTAACATATTTGATTGATAATGCTCCGAAAATTCTGTAAAAAATATGTGTTTTCTCTTTTATTCTCTGAATGTTTAAATAAAGGCTTAGAAACGGAAATTATTTGAACCTGATTATATATCTTATATGCGAATAACTTTTATTAACACTGTTTTGGCATATTATTTCATAATTTATTAATAATTATATTTTTGGTTTGGTCATGCAGTAAAATTATAAGTTTAAATAAATTGAAAATATTCAAAGAGGTCTTATGGTGGTGTGATCTTATTCAAGGCATCTTAATATCAATTAAGGGTTCTGATCAATAATCAATTTTAATGACGGTCCATTAGGTTTTGTAGTACCGAAAACTCATTTTATAGCCACCAAAATACAGTTTGAATTTTTCGGTCCACCACTAATAGTAATTGGCATTCACTGCGAAAATATAAACAAACCCGTTGTTAAGAATTGAAATTACGATCAAAAAATTGCCGACGAAGAAATAAATAAAAATAATATATACTTTTAAGATTATCTAATTTAATTGTAATAATAACATGAATTTCGACGAAAGCGGGGAATCTCATTGTCTTGACTCCGGATTCGAAAAAAAATAAAACAAAAAATAATTTCAATTGAAAGCGTTTTGCATTAAGACGTATCGCAATGGTCAATGTGGTTTCCACATCCCAACAGCTGCAACAGCTGTAACTCATGCCACCTATGTGAATAGTGTTTCACATTTGTGGAAAATTCCCATTCGTTCCGCGAGACTTAAATCGGTGTGATTCACCTATGAGACAATTAATCTCGCCAGGCCAACAACTTTTGCGTGTTAATGCACTCAAGATACCTGACTACAGTGCAAAACGATGTGTGGATGTGTGGAGCAAATTCAAGTGCTTGTACCATTTATGTTAATAGGCAATATATGTATATCAAAACTATTTTAAACTAATAACTAAACTAAAGAAAAATATTTTAAGCTAATAATTGAATATAAGTGCTTTAGTGCACTGTCAAGCAAATAAAAAATTAAAGTGTAACTAAATTCGATATTACAAAAATAGTTGAAAATGCTTAAGGTCCAGCTTGCGGGAAAAACTTTTGCTATGCGACATTTTTAAAAATTAATTTGCCACGATGCTCGCAAGCGAAAAAATTCAGTTTTAATAGCGTTTTTATTATGCGACCTGATAGATCTAATGTACTCACTTTCTGCACGAATGCGAGAATCTCCATCGGGTTCGAGGGTTACTTTGTCTTCCAAGACATATTTCCCCAATATAATATATATATTTGTAGCTATGATTGATTCTTTCCCATTATCGCAAAGCCAGGAGAGCTCGTTGCTCACTATGAATAGATTAGTGAGCGGGTCTTTTAGTCTACAGTGGCCTGTTAAGATACCGGTATTGTAGGACCGTTCTTTCCTTTGGCTATTATTTGCTTAAATTGGCCATATCCATGTTTTGACAGTTCTGTCTGTACTTAGCCAGAGGCTTATGATGGGATATCGGAGGGGCCACAACTTCAAGGTCTGCTCCCTGCTTGGTGACTTATCCATCTGTGTTCCCTTTTTATGGTGAGTGTTTTCATGGTGTGGACCTAGTCTAATGATGTTCTGTCTTAGTACTTATGTGAACGACGATATTTTGCTCAAATATCTATTCGGTTGTCACTTCGTACCTGTGATAATGCATACTTTCTAAATTTAGATATTTACCAGACCATATAGGGTACTTCACTGCAAACCCAAAGTATTTACCACTCTGTTCTCCTAATCTCTCTTTTTCATATAGATAGATTCCTAGAACAAGCTGCCCTGTTCGATAAATTCAATTTAGCTAAGAGTTACAAAAGTTAAGTCCAGCCCAGATTTTCGATCCCTAACGCTGAGAACACCCTCAGGAACCACCGGAAACATTTGCGTACGTCTGTCAAATTTGCTTTACCGAACAGAGTTAGACAGGTCTAAGATTTTCTGGAAACTCGTGTATAAATGACAATTACCTTTAACTTATCGACTGAGTAAAAAGCGAAATAAAAACCTGCTAGAAATATACATTCTTCGGCGCATACTTTATACACCAGTTATATCAAAGTTCCTGTCTGCATTTTGGGTTAGTCATGGGATCATAACAACTAAACAGAGCGGTTAGTTAAACACTGGAAATATTCCACTCCAAGGAATACGCAGTAACAACGTATTTGGATACACAACCAGCATTTTATTTAGTTTGGTGGATTACTTTCAAAAATTCTCAACTTAAGAAAAGAAGTTAAAAGACAATTATCACCGACAGGACTTTTTAAGGTCTTTCAGGATGTTGATTCATCTCAAGACAAAAGGAATAGAGCAGGCATATTTGTAAAGCAGTATGTTAGGTTACACTTCCCCCAATTTTTGTATATTTGGATTTTTTCTTGGTTCTTTTCATAACTAATGAGGCTTGCTTAAATTGTGGATATAATTAATTACCTGTGCCCCAAATTAAGTTTAATTTCTGTGCTTCAAGATGCGCTACAAAATATGACCCTTTTCAACTAAAAGCGAATTTCGCATCGAACCGTCTAAATCTATCTATTAGTCAATTGATTTTCTTCCTGTTTTCGAAATTTTAACACCAGAAATCATGTTGCTTAGCTCTAACTTTCCAAGTTGATGTGAGGGAAACTGAGGCCCTTCAATCTTCAGGATTCATGGACCCATGAATAAATCGATTCAAATTAAGGATTAAGGATCAGCTTAGTGGTCTTTCTTAATATTAATGGGGTTTTCAACAAACAAGAAAGATAATGTAATACAACGAAAGTTTTCGTAGATATAGCCAAACGGATTAGTTCAAGGAATCTAATACAACGAATCTGTAAAACATTAATCAATTGAAGAAAAGTATTGTAACTATGTCCACACTTAGACGGCGCAACAAACTGTAAATATTTTTACAAACAGCTACACGAAGTAGAGCCCCATCAACGTGTGATTCTGGGCTACCATGTCCAATCCCATTAATAAAAGCACAGTCGTTTTACTTCGCCAGAAAAGAATGCACATTACATACATACAGGAACAGCAGGCTAGAAGTACCGTCCCACACAGTTTCCAGGTGTTTTTATGACACCTGGGCTTTTCCATTAATTTACTAGAGTAAGGACCAATAATATCCTAACCATTATCATGTACACGAACACGCTCAACTGGGAGCACACCAATCTTTCAAAGGGATTACATGCCAAGGGGAAGGTGGGACGGAGGAAACTTACAATAGAATGTCGTAAACCAAAAAGCGAGTATGGGGCATGCATTAGATGTGGCAGCTTGGAGCATAGCAATTATTGAAAGACAGGCGGATTTTTCGTGACCCACGCCAAAATTGTCAAAATTTATAATACAATACTTCAAAGTGTAAATCTACTAAAGTAAATACGATATTTAATCCGAAAAATAGCGCATTTTTTGCTGTCTGCCAAAAAAAAATTAAAAACTTTGAGCGATTAAGCTAGTTATCCATTGAAGATTTCTCTAATCAGATGCATTTCTTCATTTCAGAAAACATTTCAATTTAAATTTTATTTTTTGTAATATTCAGATGCGAAAAGAGAAAACAGCGAAAGAAGTACCTTAGTGCGAATCGGTCACCTTGTAGACCGGAGACCGAGTTTGCCATAATCGTTCTACTTTTATCTTGCTTATGTAGTACGTTACTTAAAAATCTGATTGATTTTAGAAATATATGCATGTATTTGTTTTTTATTAAAGTGTAAAATCGCATTGTCTTACTCAATGGGTATGTTCATTGGTTCAGCAATAATATTTTAAGCTTTAAGGGATCAAATATTTTTCAATTAAATTATCAATTTAAAATTTAAATGATTGTGTATGATTTTTTCTTAAATTTCTATCAAATATGTTTAAGGAATAACATTACTTTTAAATGTAAGTCTGAAGTATTGCTATGCAATACTTACTACTATTTACATTTATATATACATAAGGTCCATTTTGTGAAAAATCTTGTAAATTAAGATAGGATAATATTATATTTTAAGTGAGAAGACCATGCTTAAAAACTGTTCGTAATGGATTGTGATGACACCATCCATGTCGGTATCATGTTGTCTGAAGGCTGTAGTTAACGTCTGCAATTGAAAAAATGAATTTTACGTTAAAAAAAAGTTGTTTAGTTTGTCTGAAAATTTATAATTATTACTACACTGATTCACAAATTAAACTTAAACTTTGTGGCTCATCTGAGCGGGCAGACAGGTGGCTCTAATCTCTAAAATTGTGCTAAATAAATGGGTTTTACACTCAGGTGTATCAATTCAGAGGGGAAGTCGATATGGGCTAACAAAGTTTGGGACTTTAGCTATACATTTTTTATTTACGGAGAGACCGGGAGCCACGGAGGCGGGCGTGACTGCTCTCGGAAAATAAATATACCAATCTTTGATTGTCGTTCCAAGCAATTTGGTTACTACAGCTTTTAGATCGGGGAGCTAGAAGACTAAAGATTTGCATTTATAGATGTTATGGATTTCGGAGCCCCACCCATGACGGACTTACAGCAAGACGGAAATTGTATAAACTCTTCTACTATCGGTAGCCTAGTGTAAACTGAGCTGGAATGGACCTATTTTTGCTTTAATTATATTAATGTGACATTCAATCAAATACTCACATAGAGGACAATGCAACATTGTATAAAATCATCAAAAAGTATGGTGCCTCGGCCAAAACGATCAAATTTACGGAGCAAGACTTCCACTAGATGGTCAGAGAGCCGATATCCAAAGGAAGTAAGAGCCGTTTTAAGTTCTTGCTTATCAATATTGCCAGAATTATCACGATCAAATGACCGAAAACAACTCTGCCAATCTGTTACATATTTCCAAAGAGCTCCAAAATCCTGAAAAGATACAGTTCCTCTGTTCTCGCGATCAAACATCCCGATCATAAGTCGGACTGTTTCCGGGTTGAAAGCAGACCACGTGCCATTGGAAAGGGCCACCTGGAGTTCGTCTGCAGAAATATGACCGCTTCTGTCCTTATCAACTCTACAATAATACCCATAAAAATAACCATCAATCATTTTGTAGAAATTTATTGCGCTTTAAAATTAAAATATTTAAATGTTGTGCGTATGGTATTAATGTGAGAATAATTAATGTATGAATGCATGCACGTATGTAACTCAAAAAAAAAACGGATAAAATAAATTAACTTAAATTAAAAACAAAATATATTTAAATTTGAATTAAACAAAAAGGAAATATATATTAAGTTTGTATTGTTGGGGTATTTAAATGTAAAATTGTCAAACATTTGTTACATGAATTTGGTAAAAATTGCTAGTATGAATTAGCAGATGCTTAACCACAAATGTACGCTAGTTATTTACAAGGCAATACATTTAAAATTGATTTCCCCATTATAGAAATAGAGGACTCTGAATTGATTCTTGATAAAGTCTATTGTGTTTTTACAGATTACTCGAAAAGGTTCATTCAAGGAATAATTAGTAGTAAAGCGCTGAAGAAGTAGAGGGAACAGAAAAGTTAATTAAACTCAAAAACGCAGCGCAATATATTTCATCATTTAGTAATTTAACCATAAACATAACAACGAGCATATCACGACAATTAGTTATGGAGGGAAAGTGGTTAACAAGGAGAAGTGTATCGGAATATGGAGATAATACCCCCAGACACATCAATGTACCGTCTTTTTCGTAAAAAGAATCCTGCATTACGTGAAGCGCGACAGATGAAAATAAGACCAATATTTAACTGTCGCAAGCAATGATTGTAGTGCTAGCTAAACTGAAAGGGGAAAGAAAGCCTTTTTTGTGAGTTCTAGCTCATTAAATAGGTAGTCGCTCGAACTGATTGTGTCGATTATGAAAACAGCTTATTGAAAAAACTGTCAATGTTCAGCCAGGCAACAGAAAATTTGAAATAATCAAAATTGGGGTTTCGTGAATTAAGCTTGTTTTCTCAAATGAATAATAAAACAAAAATTGCAGATAAGATTATTAAAAACAAAAGAAAATGGTATGCAAAGAAAAAATGCCAATTTTCGTGATAAGCGCTACAAATTTTTACAACTTCGCATTTAATACCATTGCAGGGGATATTATAATTATCTAGATAAGTGTGTAACGCAGTAAAAAAATACATATTCGCCCCTATTTTTAATGCTAATTTAACACTAAGCTCTTGCGCTTATAATACTAACACTAATCTAGTATAGAGCTCAAGAAGTTTTTTTTTGATATTGTGAAATAAGTTTTTACGGTCCGTTTTCCGTCTTGTTTCGAATTTAAGATGTGCCATTAGAGCCCTTATAAATGACACATAAAACCGTTTCCCTAGCTTAAATTATCATTATTCGTCATTCTTTCATATCCCATCCTTCGCTCGGACAGAAAAAAACGTATTTTAGGGAATGGCCCCTGAGCGTTTATGACAACATGCGTGTTAAAAAAAAAAAATAAAAAAAAACAATCATTATACCGATTACAATAGAGAACACACAGGACACACATTTGTATGTTCGTCGGTATATCAGCACATACCTTTGAAATACGTCCCAAAGAAACGATTGATCAGGCATTCCACTTTGATGGTATGACATATTCGATAAAAACAAATTAATAAAGTCAGAACACTTGATTTTCACCAAAATCTAGATGGTAGTAATTTAATACTAAACTATGAATCACAGGCTAAATAAGTGATGGCTCTGTCATTGAATTGACATATCGATAGTTAATAATCGAATTTACTGAATAAATATTGAAACTTATATTATGTGGTATTTACCGGCTTCGTTTGGGTCCCTTGTTTTTCTGAAAGTTGACAATTAATTACGCCTTTCATAACTGGTCTTATTCTGAAAGAAGTTTGTGCAAAAGACAATAACGATAAATTTTTTGTGGAGAGATTTTTTTTTGCTATACGGAAAGAATACAATACATGTAAAACATTTTGACGTGAAGAGATTGTCTATTTAAAATTTCAATTCTATTTCTTCGCATTGTAGTTTCTCATACTTCGAGTTTCATTGTCTGTAGACAAATTGTTAATGTAAAAATACTGAGTGCAGTTAAATGGAAAAGGAACACGCATTGGAAACGAATTGAATTTATGTCTCGGAAACAGCATTTATCGATGTCAAATTTTTGTCAACGAAAGAGCCTACATCTTTGACATGTGAATAGCCCATAATAGGCTTACGCTCTGCAGAGAGTATCGATTTTTAGATACCCGATAGTCGTGTGCTTCACTATTCAATTAGTATTTAATTATAAGACTGACTTGAATGATGTATTTATGTGTGTACATTGTGGGTTTATTTATCATAAACGGCGACCATGTTTAGCCGATTGACAATTGATTTGTGTTGGGCGATGCCAAATTTACAGACTTGTAAATAAATACAAAGATAAATATTTTTGGATCAAAATGGTACACAAAACTAAATGATATTTAAAATGTTACTAATATTACCATATTTCAGCGCCACTTTTATATGTGCTTCCTAAGTTTCACGGCTCTCTGCACGCTTTTTTACATATTACATCAACGTCCCCATTGGGACTACATGGGATCATCCGAAATCAGCACAGGACACAACGAAATGTAGGTATCCGTGCGGTCTTATGAACATTAAAAGTAGTTTTAGTTTTTAAAAGTTTTGGGTTGTAAAATTTGTCATAGATGGTCACAAGATATCCCAATTGCTATTAACTTAATTTAAATCGTTTAAAATATTGAATTGAAGCACTTTAAAAATTCTTTAATATGGAATCGTTTTCGTCTTTAAATACAATACAATAACTTCCTTATCGCCTCGAGTATTGATGCAGATCAGTAGTAAAGTAGTAATAAACACAACGGCAGAAATAGAAAAAAAATTCCAATCTTAGAATCAAAAAGTAACAAATGATAACAAAAATAATTATTGTTTCTATGATTTTTTTCGGTCGTAATATCTTCGCAGATAAAAAAGGTGTTCTCATAAGAACTCGACTTTTGGCTGATTGTTCCTCGGACAGAATTGTTGTGCTAGAAACTTAAATCTTACCGAAATACAAACTGTTTGATATTTAGCGTTGTGATTGTTTTTAGAAATTTTAAGATTTCCATGTTAAATATTCTGATATTGTTTACTGATTCAAATTGATTAATATTTTCAAATGCTTTATTTTAAATATTTTGAATAGGTATCACAAAAACACCATACACATCGTTGCAGTCGCCTGTGGCCAGCGAGCTCAAGAGACTCTAGTTATGATAAAGTCAGCTATCCTTTTTAATTATTATCAAGAATACCTCAAGTTCATAGTATTTACAGAAGATCCATTAACTGGTATATTAATGGAAAAACTGACAGACTGGCGTGATTTATACCCGCAACTGTTTGACTTCGAGCTTTTGCCATTAAAATTTCCAAACAAAAGTGAAATGGAGTGGAAAAACCTTTTTAAACCATGTGCGGCACAACGCCTATTTTTGCCGGTAAGTACCAAGTTACACACAGTCAATAAGTGATTTGGTTTAGCATAGAATATTGTATTTATAACGTAAAATCTTTTCTTTTTTTTTTATAACTGTAGCTTATAAATCGGGAAAATATGCTATAAAATAATGCTGTGATTGTCGTCAATATAAGTTCAATAGCTATGTAAATTAAAGCAGAAATCGAATACAGGCAATATAAAATATATCCATTAAATGTTTGAAACCAGATTTAAGTAACTTTTCTATGGTGATTCATATTTTTAAATTTAACATTTCATAAAATTGTAGTTGAGCTGCACTTCTGCAGCTATCTGCATAATTTTCGCTTCATTTAATATTAAGTTAGTTGTCTTTTATCGTCGGAGGTAACTGATTGCGCTATATTCTGTCCCAAGTGCTAAAAAGATGTATATTCACAAAAAAAATTAAAATAATTTTCTTCACTTTCACACATTTTAAGAAAAGAAAATAGAACATAGCGATAATTGTGATTAAAAAAAAAATTAAATTAGTGTCATTCCACATATCTCATTGCTAAGATTTTTAATTCAACTCAGAAAAAAAATAATATTTGCATTTTAATTCAAGTCCCTATTGACGGAGGTCGACTCGCTGCTGTACGTGGATACGGATATTTTATTCTTATCTCCGATTTCCGATATATGGCAATTCTTTGGAAAATTCAACGAGAGTCAAATTGCTGCATTAACGCCAGAGCACGAAAATGAAAATATTGGATGGTACAACCGCTTTGCACGTCATCCGTTCTATGGCCGACTTGGAGTAAACTCTGGAGTCATGCTGATGAATCTTACACGCATGCGAAAATTCAATTGGGAGCATCATGTATTTCCTATTTATAAGGAGTTTAAGCTACGTATTACCTGGGGCGACCAAGATATTATAAATATTCTGTTTTATTATCATCCTGACAAACTCCATATAATGCCATGCGAATATAACTATCGTCCAGATCACTGCATGTACATGAGTATATGCAATACTTCTCATTCTGGAATAAAGTTAATACATGGTAATAGAGGATATTTTCATTCTAATAAGCAACCATTATTTAAAGCAATTTATGATGCAATTGAAAGTTATCAATTTAGTTCTAATGTATACGCCGATTTTCTGTTGCCGCTCCGCTCAGCATTAATTGCGCAACATATTAATGAATCTAGTTGTGGAAAAATCTCAAGTGATATTCTTTTAGTGGCAAACAGTCTCTTCGATAATAAATATTAAGCACTAAGTTTTGGTCAAATCATGTAAGGGAACATGGTAATTATAAACAAACCGATTGCATTATAAAATATTTTGTAAACAATTAAAAGTTTTGTTTCAACAAAAAAGAATCGGTATATATTTCATTATTTAATTTTAAAAAATATATGTATATATTTACAACTCCACGGCCAACCTATAAGATGGATTTAATATTTTAGAACAATTTGTCGAAAATAAAGTTGTATACTTCCTGTTAACAAATAACGCTTTTGAAGTCAAAAGAATTCTTAAATACAACGACGACAGAGTGAAAAGCGTGAATGTGTTCATATCAATTTAAAGTCTTATGTCGACAATTGCTTGAGTAGAATGATTCAAAAATCACCAACACCGATCTTTCAGCAAAATGGCGGATAAAAGTTTAATCCAGTATGTTTTTAAGCTAGTGATTGTGATGAAGATTATATAGACCTTCAATGTTTTGGTTACTCATATTTATCGCGTCCTGTAAAAGATTTTGAATACAGAACTTTTTCGTGTACCTGTTTTATTAAGTGGCCACTATTGTATATACACTTGCTCAAAAATCTCAATAGCTGAGTAGTTGTTAACTAGTAAGATTTATTCTTTTTTTGTTTATAAAATTATAACGTCTACAAGACTAAGTTTTAAAATATAAGAATACAATAAGAACAATAAAAATATATTTTCAATATTGTCCTACGCTTAATATTGATTTAAAAAAAAAATATATATATATATAAATATATATACGTACCCTTGTAGTTTAGAGCCAACCTCGTTTTTTTTTGTTGCGATAATGCTTTCTAAAGCGACCAGAGCTGTTCTACATATCTAGGTTGCAGTTCCGATTTGCTGTCTTGTCAGACAATCTTTTTCTTTTTAATTCATTCTCTTATTTTTGAAAGGTTTAATTGAGCACACAGAAGGGATCGGGAAGGTTAAGGAGCTTGTTGAACTTACTCTGGCCAGCGTTTATGAATTTTTACCTCGTCTTGTAAAAAGTTAAAGCAACTAATTTAAAAGTTATTGGGCACAAGAAAAGAACTTCAACTCTTTTTCTTTGCTAAACTCTGACCTTTTAAATAAATATAAATAATTATAGTTGAGAAAAGTTGGAAACGCCAAATATGTGTTTACAAATATATTAATTTGTAACTAAATATTGTAATAGTAGTAGTAATAGTAATAGTTATTTGTGTGTATTTATAAACTCTCTGAATGCATTTCTGCTTTCAAATTAATGACATTAAACGAGTCAGCTTTAAATTTTGTTTGAATCTTGAATCTTTAATCAATGATTGTGTTTTGCAAAATGCAAATACAAGTCAAAAAACCCTATCAACGACATCGGGATCTGTTTCAAGAGACTTCCCAAGTAAACGTCATTTCCCACTTAGAATCCAAAAGCACATTCAAATTTCTGCCAATATCTAATAGTAAAAGCAATTTAGCTCGCTAAATATACTTCGCTCAAAGCTTTACCTTCGTCATATCTCACTCTTTTCCCAGTAGCCTAGTAGCTCCTATCCCAGTTCAGACATTCAATCAGTGATCCGGTTTTTAAATTTCTACCCAATGCGAGGCTCTTTAAATATTCTTAATTACATATCTCGCAAGCAGGAACGTATTTTATTAGACGAACACGATTGAATCAAAGACCTATAGAAGCAGTTTTCCAAAAAATTCGGTGATAAGATCAAATATGTTCGCGTTAGATTGAACTGGAAACGCGAACACAGTTAAGAGAGTGCAATTAGAATAAAATATGATGACACTATAAATATTCCGATGGTTACACAATAGATATGGAGTATCAGTTTGGCTTTATCTGATGACCTGATGTACTGTACCCAGGATAGTACACGTCACATCATATGGCAAGAGAAGCTCACATCCACCTCATCTGGGTGCCGTAGTGCAGTGACCCAAGTCAGCGTTCGACACAGGTGTATAATAAACCATGCAACCACAACGACTGTTGAAGTTGCTGTGACTAAGAACATGAGAAATCGGTCCAATCTTTATTTAACCATATTCCTCCAATCAACGGGATGAATCACGACACCTGAAACTTGATGTGTTATTGCGAGACTCAATCATGGCTCAACATTTGAGATTTGGCAAGGGTGTCAAACCAAAAACGGGATCCGAAGCGGATTTAAATTTGTTTAAGACTCATATAGCAGAATTTAAATGTTTTAAATGTTGTGCACAATAAATGATGGAATCGGAAATGCATATATACTCTACACACATTTTCATCATAACACATATTGAAAATCAGCCCAATAATATTAACAATTGGTGACAGTTGCTTTAAAGTTATGACAAATGTAAATGTGCTTCGAGGTGTCATATATTCCCCAGTCCTCTTAACTCGCTGTTTACACGAGGTTATATTCCGAGTTGAAAGCCATATTTATAAGTTTCTCGATCGCTCTTTGATTATCTTACCTCAGCCTTTGAACACACTTGGATCGCAAATGTCAATACACAATAAAACATTTTGGTTTGTGTAACTAATTTTTTTTGCGCATTTCTTCAGTAATAGTAAAATACATACATATTTGATACAGCAGTCCGCTATTGACTAAATGTCTTCCAAATTTTAGGAATCTATTGAAGAATGTCATTTCCAAGATTGCAAAGAAAGCAAAAAAAAACTATGCCTATACAACACAGATATTAAATATAAATATATATATATATATATATATATATATATATATATATATATTAATTTATCAGTAATGCGTACATATTAAAGTATTGGTTGGTTAAGTTAAACAAAGATAAATAATATTGGGTCTTCTAAGTAGTTTGATAAAGTTCCTGCGCGTCATTTTCTGTAGTACTAGGTATGCCAGTTGCATTTGATAAAATCTGCCCACTGCTTGTCCCTGCGGTATCTAAATTATTAATGTTTCTGATATTTCGAATTGAAGTTGGACTTGGAGACTTGGAGCTTGATGATGTAGCTGAGCCAGGTGTACTTTTATTTCTTGTAGATGTTTCTTCATCATCGGAACATTCCACACTGGATATCGAGAAATTATCCTTTAAAAAATGAAGAAGTTCAGAAAACAACTCGTAACTGGGTGTAAGTATCTTTAAATTACCGTATCTCTTTGTGATTTATAGCCCAGCAATTTAAGTTTGCGTTCTTCTCTCATTCGAGTTAGTCTCATTAGCAGGGTATAGTGCTGTTCAACCCGATATAGACATGTTTTGCATATGGTCTTAGGTAAAGGATCAGTTGGTGATATCTATAAAACATTTGAATGCATTTTGGAACATCAAAATATTTGTGGTACTACTTACAGTAATAGGCAAATAGCCGTTAATTTTTTCGACAAGGCATAAGCGCTGACCATGGTCTCCATAAATGTGTATAACTGTCCTATGCATTTCTGAGCAAAGACGGCAAAGAAATCCAGAAATACAGGCCTTCTCAATACTTCCCATGTCGACCGTCGGTATGCCAATATCTTTGTTGTAGTGGGATTCAAAACATATCAGTTACGTATAAGTGTATCCAAGCGCGTAAATTAATTACATATATCAATATTTATCAATAATTTCTCTTACTAGCTAACACATAAACAATTTCTTAAATCAGACACAAAAATATTGCATTTGCTATTGTTCTCACACACAGATGTTTGTATTCACAATAACAAGGTTGTATGTTCGATAGCTTCACTTTATAAATCTTTAAGTATCGATAGTCAGCTTCCTTATGTCGAATTGAACATTGCTGTTAAGGCATTTTAATATCAAACTACCATTTTAACCTTTTTCTGGCTAGATCTGTTCTCTTTTCATTTGAGTTAAGTGAAAAAATTAGCAAACGCAACCTGCCCGGAAGTCAACTCTTATTTTTTTTTAAATAATATACCTTTTTATTTTGGCAATTAATGTAATAATAAAATTATTTTGTTTTAAATTTGTGTTTGTGCATATAGCTTATAATTTTTTTTTATACAATTAGCATGATTATGAATATGGACTGTAATTGTGTACATAAGTTAATAGAATTTTTTATTTAAATAAATAATAATATTTCTTAATCTTATTTTTTTTTTTAAAAATCGTCAAAAATAATGTCTCATATTGTAAATGCATATAATCATTTCTCACGGAATTCACGTTAAAAACAGATCCTTTTTCCTATTAATTTAAGGATTTTCGTTATTAGTTATTTTCTGTTCAATCTGCCGTGTTGTTGCAATCGATATTTGACAGCAGAAGAGACTTTAAGCTCAAAAGTTGGATTCAATCAGATCGACATTTAGGATCGTGTCCAATATTTTGCATAATTCTTCAGGTGATGTCCCTAAACCATAACACATACTAACATTTTTACACACATTAAAAAAATGTAAAAAGATTTTGAGAGCGATGGGGTAATGATGAAGGTTTTAAAGCAAACATGCTTAAATTGTTGCGTGAAAGGGAAACGTAGACTTCAATATCGTGTGCATTTTGACAAAACTAACAGGCATTGAATTGTTTTTCTAATTAATCTCATGAATACCTTAAAATTCGATTTATTATTCTTCTTTGTCAGTGGATTTATCGACCGAACGTCACGTAAGGATTTGAGAATCTCATCAGGTGAGAGGCGTGCTAGAGTGCTTGCGTAATACGTAATCATCTTATTCCTTACTGTCGTAAATCCTTTATATTATTTCAAAATTATAAAAGCATTTGTACATACGATGTGTTGCAAACACTGAAACTAAATATAACTAACAAGTAATCTATTTAAATTTTACACTTCCGTCCAACGGTTCAACGGGTCAATCGCTGCCGTTGCAGGGTCCAACTGCTCAATCAATCAATCAATCGATCAAGAAGAAGAAAGACCGCATGCCATTGAAATTACCTGTGGCTGCAATTCGATTGCAGTTGGCGTTGCCATCCACACCAACTGAATACCAGTTTGGTTAATGTAGATTAGCTGTTCTCTATTCGTCGCAGAGTTGTCAGTTGGGTTTAAACCGACATTTCAATTTAAATTTTTACCTCAGTTAGATTTATTAATATAGAAGTAAGTGAAATAAGACTTTCAAGGCATGTCCTCCAAAAATATTAAAAAAAAAAAAAATAGCCCCAGTTGACTTTACTTTTACTTTGTAAATCTCTTTGACCCTCTTCTCATAAAGTTAATCACATTCACTGGATCCAAATTATATTTTCAATTCGCCAATCAGATCTTGAGATAATAGTGTTATTTGAGATAATTTGAATCATTGCCGAAACTCACATACGCCTCTGCATATGTGCCTTTTCCACCTGTTGGTATGTGGGCTGGTACCGGAGTCATACTAACGTAATCTTCTGTGACGGCGATCGAGGTCTATCTAGAGCCAAGCTGGTCGTTGTTGAACGGTAGGCGTAAGCCTCGTGATCGAATGCCGACATCCATTTTACCAGGACCAGGTACTAATGTTGCTGCAGTGATGCAATCCTACTATTTCCATTTTGGATTGAAGCGATCCTGCGAGATTGAGTCTTGGTAGTCTCCCACAAGTCAAGCGGTGGCTTTAGATAGAAACAGTATGAACTAAACTGAATTTCGGCGTCAGGACTATTACCGTAAGTGCGTATTAATCGGATACAACGACCGGAGGGGGGTCTGCTGACAACCCAGAGTGTAGTATATGTCGGATACATCCCTGCTGCCACGATTTCTAGTTATGTGTAGGGAAGTTGAACAGGGAAGATTTGTTGCCATCAGAGGAGGAGAACAGTAATGCACCTGTAGATAAACCTCAACTACTGGACTAGTCCAACAACCTTAGTTTGCGGGAGGCAAAGGCTGTGGGCTAGGATGTACCAGTTATTAGCTTTTAGGTGAAAGCAGATCGTACATGTTAACATAATAACAACAAAATTTTAACGATAGTTAGATGTGAATTTGAATAATATATGCATCGAATTAGAAGTTTTACAAAGCTCATCAAGACCAGAATAACTGGGAAATCTTCAAGAAAAAGCTCTGTTAAACGTTTCCGTAACCTCAAGAAAAAGCACCCTTGGTGAGCGACACCACCAAGTACTATGCGTTACAGAAGTGGCTTTGTTTTTAATAAAGAGAAAGCGCTAAATAATGACCTTTACTGGTTTATTGGTCTAGCTTGGAAGTTTTCAAAAAAGCAACAAGGCAGGCCTAAAGGATATAAGAATCAGAAGCTTGCTGTCTATTTCAGACGCTGCTGGACGAGGAAAATCGTATCCAATTTTCATATCTCACATTTCAACTCTGCAAAGACAAAGGGAGATCGAAAAATACTACCCTCCGTCATCAATAAAAAACAGAACTCCCAACTCCCTAAAGAATATAACCTTTTAACCACGTTATGCCAGAAGCGATGACTGGAGCCCTGATGGACCTAAAAGTTGACCGCCGATTAGTGGTATTGCTCATGTGCAGGATTCTGGATTCTCCAGGATCAGGCCAGTAGGGGCACGCCTCAGGCGTTTTGTCGCCTCTTCTATGGAATTTAGCAGTAAATAGATAATCAAAACTGTGTGCCCTGATCACAAGTAACCTTACAATATTGTCAACATGGCCAACTAAATGTGGGTTAATAATAAATACCACCTAACAAGAAAACATAAAAGAGCAGTTGGTTGCAGGAAAGCCATTGGGCTCAAGTGGGCCCTAGCACTTTGGCTATACACAACAATTATCAGACCTATACTCTTTAGTTTTGTGGTTTTGGTTAGACAAGCAATTCACAGAAAAACCGGTTAATAATCAGCCACTTGCCAGGGCTAAACACTCGCTACTCGTCCGTTTGAGCCATATGTTATAAGAGTTAAGGGCCCTGTCTCAAAGCAGGGTTCTGAGACTCGTTCGTGTGTTTAGCTGATCTGGGCTATTCAGCTGCCATAGTTCCAATAAGCATAGCTATATTTTATATATTTATATCAGTTGATGCATCTTTGAGTTGCATGCTTATCTAATTATTCCGATTTTTGTTTAATCAATCAATTACGATGTATAATAATGCTGAATATATTTTTACTATGCGTAATTAGAACAAAGTTATGGTACAATATTTGTTTATTAAAAACTATATAATAATGGCTTCGGTACATTTTAGATTAATGGTTGCTTTCTTGAAAGGAATTAACCATTACCAACAGGCTATGTAAAAAACCAAGATACACAAAACTACGAAGGTTGCTGCTGTCCTTAATAAACACTTTTCGACTCCTTTCTAAATTGTTCAAAATTCAATACAATTTCACACACATGAAACCTAAATATGCACGAGTGCTCGACTCGAAAGAGCTCGCTGGCTTGCACGCAGATATGCAAACTCAAGCGGTTACCCGACTAGAGCAAAATGCCTTGCCATTTTCGCTCCTTAGAAAAAATTCAACTAAAACAACAATATATTTTATAAAACTGGACACCCATGGTGGTTAAATGGTGGTTTGGTTTGCTTGAATGCAGGTACGCAAAAAGTATATTTAAAAAAAAAACGACATCTTATAAATATAATCATACGCATTTTTCCCAACCCAAACGCAAAATGAATATAAAAAAAGATGACATTCATCGCTTATTTATTTGGATGCCTCTCCACAAATGTGTCATCTAATTTTTTGTAGTCGCTCGTCGGATCGTCGATGTCTTCTTTCCACTGTTACTTATGTAACTTATGACGGATGATATACACATATTTTCATTTTATGAATATCCTTTAATGCATCGCGATGATATTATTCTACCTCTTAAATGAGACTCATTTGGATTTATTAGGAAACAGTAAGCAGCAGCCCTCGTAATTACAGCTAAAGAAAGCGAATTTAGTTTGTATGAGATTCACAAAGCTTGTAATGAAACTTGTCTGATAAATTATTATAATAATAAATTAATTTATTTTATTGACGACGACGTGTATTACGTTGTTTGTCGAACCGCATTTCCATTTCCTCAAGAACTTTGGGAGTATAACGTACGACAAGCTTTACTGAGCCAACCGCTTGCTTCAATAGTTCAACTGCTCTCTCATGGTTTTCACCTTCAACAGACTGCAATGAAATAGAAAACAAATACACAATAAGAACTACAAATTACTAGACTAGTCGAGAATATGCCACTAGGAAATACCCTGTAAAAATATTCAAATATCTCTACAAGGTATAGTAGTATAGTAGTAGCTATAAGTGATTGACTATAAGCACCAGTCAAGACTCCATTGATGTTGACCTCGCAACTGAAATTTTTGAGGATGGAAAGAAATGTTCAGATTCCTTGCTTTAGTCCATCACTTGTCAAATCTTATTAAATATCGCTTAATTTTACGAAATAAATCATAAAGGATCTATGCACTCTCTACAATTGTTGTATTTTAAATAAAAATATTTTGAGAAGAGTTTCGTTTATAAAAGTTTGACTTATGTGGCCTTATATGCTACTTGATTCGAACAATGACCTTATCAGCATAACCCTGTTTCGGAAGAAGCTTTCAATTTTTGTAAACCTTCAAAGAAGTGTACTTACCACACCATTAACTGAGAGTAATTGATCTCCCCTTTTAAGTCCTCCATGTCTATCTGCAACTCCACCGGGTATTATTCGAGATATATAGATTGGAGAATTCTGCTCCTTGCCACCCATAACATTGAAACCCAGTCCTGCATACAGAAAGGTGGAAGAAAAATGTAATAGAAAAATAATATTAGTGTACTTGCAACTAATAATTTTCATTTTATGTTGTATAAAATAAAAGGCAGAAGAAAGCATCTCTGACCACATAAAGTATATATATTCTTGATCAGAGTAAACAGAAGAGTTGATCTAGGCATGACCATCTATTCATCTGTTGGTCCTTATGAGCAAAAGTGGTCGTATACCGCTCATTTTTATCTCATTTGATCGATAACTGCCCTTTTACGAGAATATTTAAGTTCGATTGTAGTCAAAAAATCCGCTTCCTCAGTTTATTTTACCATTCAGAAATTGTGCTGTCTATATATATATTTGTATGCATAGCATTCAAATCCTGGCTCCTCGTTTAGTACACTAATTGCTTACCTTCCTCTGTTTTTGGCAGCTCTACAACCCGTGGGTGGGCGTGTCCTTCACTGGCAGCAAAAGCAGCCACGGTAGCTTTGGCTGTTGCAGAGGCACGAACATCGTGTGAGCCTTGGATATCAACTGTTTCGAAAACATGTTCATAGACTTCACGAACAGAATTCAAGAAGTCGGAGCTTAACACTTTTTGCAATGCGGCCAATTTTGTAGTTGGAAAATCTCCGCTAGACTGAAGCTTTTCTAATAGCTCGATTGACCTCTTAACATCTGTAAAAAAATATGTTTTATTATTAGACTAAATACACACCTCAAATAAGCATGTATGCCCTACCTCTGGCCAAGGTCAGTGGTTCCGAAATTTCGGTCATTCTACTGCACTATATTAATATATATTAATATCCAAGGTGTTGGATTTACTTCTTACCTAAAGTTTAGTAGTTTTTTACATTGATGTTATCAATAATAATATCGATATCAAATTTGTGGAAATATCTATACTGTCATCGATAGCATTAGGCCACACAAATTATCAGAATCGTATGCGCTTGTTGGCAGCGGTGCTGTCAATTTAGCCTTTTTAAAAATACTTATATTAATAATTTAATGACAATTAAAGTCAGTCGACATGAAAACAAATGTTCAAAAAGCAACAAACTTAATTAAATTATATCTAAAATAAAATTGAAAATTATATTTATATTTATAAATCAATATTTATAAGATTTCTGGGGGTAATTAATACAAAATGTTCCAAGCCGAGAAAAAAACCCAATCAGGCTAAAAAAAAAAAGAATTAGTATTTCGAGTACGACGTAGTCACGAGTACGACGTTTAAAATTGAGTTCTTTATTATAGAAATAGACCCTGAATTGATTACTTGATAGTCTATTGTAATCATTACAGAGTACGACGATAAAGAGAAAGTGGGAAGAAGTAACGCCTAGCATAACTCGCCGATTAGTTAAGCAGACCATATAATTTCAGGAAGGTTAAAGTCACCACATACAATCAAATAGTCTCTGTCACAAAGCATAGAGGAAATATATTGGATAGCGAATAGATGATTTAAATAGGTAGAGACATCTGATTGAGGTGGAATGTGGGAACCTGTGATAAATAATGACAAGCATTATGCAAGTATTATCAATGTCTAGAGAGAATGGAAGTAAGAAAAAATCGGACGCAAGGTTAGAATCAACAGCAATCATACATCCACCACCCATGCGATCACATCTATAAGGGGTGTATCTATTAGAAAATGATGAAAGATCGAAAAAATCAGCCATTAATCAAGTTTCAGTAAATACTAGAATATTAAATTCAAAAGAGAGATTGTCAAATTATAGTTTAGAAAGTTTAGTCTTAAGACTTCTAACATTCTGATAAGCTAGAGAAAGAAAGGGTTTTAGTTTTTTGGAGCAATATTAGAAGGAGGAGCACCAGAAGGACTTACAGGTAGTGTAATTGTGTTCCTCGACTTTAATTTATTTAAATTTTACTACCGCTATACCAGTAGATGCCAGTTTAGCCTATATATATATATGCGTGTATATACGCGAAACAAATTTCTGCTGTGTGCAACCACTATAAGAGGGCTTGGGAGCAGTGCTCGAAAGGGCTGGGAGAGTTGAATCGGAGATGGTGCACGAGAAATAACATGCATTAAGAGGTGATTATTATAAACAGTAGGCATTAGAGGTGTAGGGCGATAACCGAACCGCAGCCAATGAATTTTGATCTTGAGGCAATGCAGGTTCAGTAGATTGCTCCTGCTTAAGAGGCTCTCACAATAGTCTTACACTATTGAATTAAGGTCTCCAATACATCAAAATCAGTACTGAAAGGTAGACGACGATCGTGAACTGGACGGGGCTAGTTTGCCTCAAAAAATTTTCGACTACGCTTCGCGGCATCGCTCCCAACACCACTTTAACCTCGACTTATTGCTGATTACATCCTTTACCGGTTGTGTGAAACCAGCACATTTACATGTACTACGTAATAACACAACCAACAACAGCTAAAATCGGCCTTTGGATCAGCCTGGCACCAAGTAACGCACAGACATCATTAATGAAAAAATTGCACAAATGCACGAAAAGTAGAGAAAAGTAGAGAATACAAGGACTGTCACCGAAACCGTGAGAGCGAGAGTACAAAGCGCATACAAAAACATAAACAAAACACAGCTGTTAAGAGCGGAAGTAAAGCTTTTATCAAATTATCCAGAACACAAGCAAATTTGAACAAGAGTTATAAAATTATATTAGTAAAGTAAAATACTCGAAGAAATCAATCAACAAACTAACTGAACACTGCAGAGCAAAAATACAACCGATCAGGGTAAAGGCTAACAACGAATACTTCAGTCTTCCGTTTTCATCTTACTTCAGGTCTGTATAAAGTCACATAACGTATAGTATATGAATCTATCCATTTTTTGTTTACGATTTCAAACATCTGTTTTTAAGGTCAATGCAATTTTGTAAGTTGCTTAACACAATCGTCATAAGTAGGTTAATACTAACAATATAAATTAATTATATTTTATTCCTGTATTTATATTGATGTAATTAGGAAATATTTTAATAAAACAATGGTATTCAAATTCTGTTTCGAAACCGCATACGAGAATGGCTGACACAAACACAGTGAATCAAAATAATATGGAGTTTTTCGTCTGCTAATGAGCAGGCGAATTGATTAAATACTCCTCGTTTTACTAAACTAGATAGTCTTAAAGCAACGACTACAGGAGTTCATTGGAATTGTTACCTTAAGCACTTTATTGCAATTGGCTCACATTTGGGAACAGTTTCGCTTAGTTTAAGTACAAAAATATATATCAATTTATGCATTAAGCGAAGAAGATGAACAACTCAATCTGACGAAAATCATTGTAAATGTAAATACATTTTGAGTGTGTCGTTTTTATCGTTTTATTGTTTTATTGCGTCGACAGACATTGTCCATAATTTTAATTGTATGACAACCGCGCGGCATTTATAATAACATATAATTAAATAATCTAATGCCGCCATAGACTGCAAAAAACATTATTTTTTATGATTTATTTTGCGTTCCAATAATTTCACATCGCTCCGGCATCACTAGGAATTGTCCGTAAATAATTTGAATCATATCAGTAAAAATGCTAACAAGGTTTCGAAGGCGGTTGATGTGACATTAAAACAGAACAACAAATTTGAGTTATTAGCATAATATTTTAAAGTTCTATATAAGAGGAAAACTTAGACCATAAGTACAATTACAAAGTGCGCTTCTTCGCTTGGCTGGAAAATAAATTAGAATATTATGTATTTTAGACAAGCCACATTAACTCAAGTTAAATGCTAACATGGCATCGCTGTTGGTGACAGAGAAATTTGGTTTTTGTGTTTTATTTCACAGTTCCAGAACGACGCTATAAGTAATCGGTAAGTCATCGACGCAGGATGATATCATTTTTAAACTCACACTGTTTTTAGCGGCAACATCTCGCGTGTGATGAAATAGTTTACTTCGTACTGCAAAGCAAAATCAAAAGCCTCAAAAATGGACGTTGAGTTGCCTTACGCGGCAGAGTATGCAAAAAGTGGCCGTGCTTCTTGTAAAGGATGTAAGACTCCAATTCCAAAAGATTCTTTACGCCTTGCTACTATGGTCCAAGTAAGTACATCGTGCATATGGGAATTAGTAATGGTATTATTATTATTATTAGCCTTCAGATGTAAATGTATTATTCCAAACAACATTAGCTACAAAAACTGATTGATGTTTTTCTGTACGTTTACAATAATGTGTACATAGAGTACATATTTACAAAACTATTTATGTGCCACATTAATGAATGCGTCTGCTGTTTTCATTAATACAAGTAGTGGCTGCTGTTCCTGCTTTTGCAGCCGCTCTTACGCCTATTTTCGGTCTGAGGCTTTTGCTTTTGGGCTTTGCCAAGCCAAGACTTAATTACTTGAGTTCAATATTCTTTAAGACACAAGTATATACTTATACGTATATTATATAAATTTGAAATATATATATTCATATATTACAGCAGTCAGTGCTTTTCACTTTGAGATGCATTTGGCTCGTTATCTGGCCAAGACCAAAAATCGTCCTCTAACCCCAACACTACAGCACTTGGAAGCCAGTATACATGGATATGTTATGGAATCAATCAATGTTAGTTTGCCAGGACCATTGTCTGTCATTGAATATTGAACTATTATTCCACCTCTAACTTGTTGAACTGTTGTTATCAGTTTTCTTAAGACATATAGTGAAACCTAAATGCCTTAACACACAAAATTGGCAACTGCTCCGTATAAGAAATAAAAAGCGGTAGCCTTCGATACAACAAATTTCATACAATTGAGCATTACACTGCGCGAAAATGCTTATTAGTTGCGTTGCGACTATTTATCCTCATTACCCAAAATTGAAAGTTGTTCGAAATGTCACCGTTTTTAATGACGCTTAATAATATTAGTGTAAGTGGCCGATTTTAACTAAATGTAATCATAAAAAAACTCGGCAAACTACGCACTCAATTTTATTTTCACAGTTCAGTACGAAAAATACGAGCAGATCTTGCTTGTACGAAAGCTGACTCGCTCCTAAAAATATTTTTTCTGTGCCAACACACGATTTCCTTGCTATGGTGGACATGAGCTGGCAGTCCCTGAGAGCCATCCAACTAACTTGCTCTCGTAAAACATAGTCAATCAACCATAGTTCGCCAGTGCATCGAAATCCTTGAGCGTACACTGACACGATTATTAATATTTTTGATTAGTCTCCCTTTCATGATGGAAAAGTTCCAAACTGGTTTCATAAGGACTGTTTTTTAAAGAAACAGCGGCCAGCCACTGTGGGAGATATAAAGAACTTTGAAAATTTGAGATTTGATGACCAAACTGAGCTGACAAAACTTATTGGTATGTATAATTACTACAAAGAATGAAAGGCTTTACAAAGAATTGTTGTTTTTAGGTAACGCACAAGTAGCCGTTGCTGGCAAGGCGGGTAAGCGTTCAAAGGCCGAACAGCAAGCAATTAAAGATTTCGGGATCGAGTACTCTAAATCGGGACGGGCAGCATGCCGTGGATGCGAACTAAAAATAAACAAAGATGAAGTTCGAGTATGTAAAACCCTTTTCGATACTGAAGTTGGAATGAAATACGGTGGTCAAAAAGTTTGGCATCATTTGGAGTGCTTTGCTAAGATGCGATCGGACCTTGGTTGGTTTGATACAGGTGAAACTCTTCCTGGATATAAAGGCTTAAAAGCTGACGACAAAGCGGAAGTCCTAAAATTGTTGCCGTGAGTACATTTCACTGTCGTTCATTCATGTTATTCAACTAATTCGCTATACACTTGTTATATTTAATTACAAATTGCTAAATGTTAACTTTTTGATCGCAGTTTAATAAAGTCTGATGATTTACCAGACGCCAAAAAACCGAAGCTAGAGCCAAAAGATGAGGCCGAAGAAAATGATAAGAAGAAAAGGTTAAAAAAACAGAATGATAATTTATTCAAATTCCGTGATGTATTAAAAAACAAAATGAAAAAAACAGATATTGAGAAGCTTTTGGAGTACAACGGACAGACACCTATAGCTGGTGATTCTGAAAAACTTTTAGATCAAGCGGCAGATCTACTGACATTTGGCGCAATTGAATCTTGTCCAGAATGCAAGAGTACGCAGTTTATTTTTAATAAATCGGGTTACCTTTGTAATGGCAACATCTCAGAATGGACTAAGTGCACAAAGTTATTCACTGAACCCAAGCGAAGTGCATGCAAGGTTCCGAAAGACTTGAAAACTACTTATAATTTTTGGAGCGATGTTAAAAAAAAACCCGAAACCCGAATTATTCAGTACGTGGCTCCAAGCGCATCAACTATTGCCAAGGACATTGCTATAAAGAAAAATCCAGATGAAATTGATGGGTTAGTAAACAAAAATTTGTATTACAAAAATTCAATTCATTCTGGACAATTACAATTTTTTACATTTTTTTCAGTCCCAAAATTAAACGAGAACGACCCCCATTATATAATTTTAAACTATCAATAATCGGTATGAAAGACCGTGAGGCTGAAATAAAAAAACGCATCGGAAAGTTAGGCGGGAAATTCGATACTAAAATACTTGTTGATACCATAGCTATTATATCTACAGAAAAAGAAGTGGAAAAAATGAGCTCTCGTATGAAAAAAGCAAAAGAGCTTGGAATACACATTATTTCTGAGAAGTATCTTGATTCTGTTGAATCTGATGGCACTGGAGCCCTTAATTTCATAAGTAGTATGACTCTTTGCGATTGGGGTACAGACCCATCAGCCCGTTTGCCTCAAGAAGAATTAAAGAGTTCAAAGTCGAAAAGTATATACACAAAATCTGTGCCAAAGTCGGTGACTCTTAAGGTAAAGAATGGATTTGCTGTGGATCCTGATAGTGGTCTGGAGGATATAGCGCATGTGTATGTCAAAGGCGACGATAAGTATAATATTGTCCTGGGCTTAACAGACATACAGCGTAATAAAAATTCATATTATAAATTGCAACTTTTGGAAGCCGATGCTAAGAATAAGTACGTCTATTATTTGCATCATAGAGTTGTACTCGGCACATAGTATATTTATGTCTTTTTAATTTCACAGGTATTGGATTTTCCGCTCTTGGGGCCGTATTGGCACGACTATTGGAGGTTCAAAGGTAGAAGATTTTAGAACGGTAATAGAGGCTATAAATGGTTTTTGTAACGTATATTCTGAAAAAACCGGAAATGATTTCAAAAACAGAAATAATTTTGTAAAGATTCCGGGTCGCATGTATCCAATCGACATTCAATATGAAGATGATGATGTAGTGAAAGACACCGGCAATGAAAACATTGATTCTAAACTTGAACCATCGCTTCAAAGTCTAATTAAGCTTATATTTGATGTCGAATCTATGAAGAAAACTATGATGGAATTTCACATAGATATGGAAAAAATGCCATTGGGAAAACTGAGCTTGAAGCAAATTCAGTCAGCGTACTCGGTTGTTACAGAAATATATGATTTAATACAGAAACATGGGACTAACTCTGGATTTATTGATGCTAGTAATCGATTTTACACATTAATTCCTCACTGTTTTGGAGTCCATGCGCCGCCTTTGATTGAAACAATAGAACAGGTCGAAATTTTACGTCAAATGCTGGATTCGTTGGCGGAGATTGAAGTTGCCTACAATTTAATTAAGAGCGAGGATATTATGGAGGACATCAATCCTTTGGATAAACATTATGAACAGTTGAAAACACAACTACAACCACTAGACAAAAATAGTGAAGAATTTGCAACCTTGAACACTTATGTGCAAAATACACATGCATCTACACATAGTTCATATGAGCTTCAAGTTATAGATATATTTACGGTTGCACGTCAAGGAGAAGCTCGGCGCTTTAAGCCATTCAAGAAACTGCATAATCGTAAATTGCTATGGCACGGTTCTCGACTAACAAACTTTGTTGGAATATTGTCGCATGGCCTGAAAATTGCTCCGCCCGAAGCTCCGCCAACTGGTTACATGTTCGGCAAGGGTATTTATTTTGCAGATATGGTGTCCAAATCAGCAAATTATTGTTGTACCAGTCAGCACAATTCTACAGGACTTATGTTATTGTCTGAAGTGGCTTTGGGTGATATGATGGAATGTACGTCCTCTAAATATGTGGAAAAATTACCAAAAGGTAAACATAGCTGCTTTGGCCATGGTCGCACGATGCCAGATCCAAAAGGCTCACTTGTACGGGATGATGGTGTAGAAATTCCACTTGGAAATCCTGTGACTGATGAAAAATTTAAGTCTTCGTTGCTGTATAATGAGTATATCGTATATGATATTGCACAGGTTAATGTTCAATATTTGTTTCGCATGGAGTTTAAGTACAAGTATTAACATAAATTGCTTATGAAAACCAGCCAAAATATATAATTTTCTTCAACTTACTTATGTGTTACTTTATTTACCTGCGATAGAAAACATCGAATTATTCAATATAAATTAAAAAATAAGCAAGGGCTAATGGCTGTCTCTCCGCAGCCCGTAATCCACCCGCTCACAGGTATTTTGTATTAAAAGTTTTAAGTATTTGTCTGCTGATCGTCTATAGAAATTAAATGCAGCTTTTTGTGTCAGACGGTGATTTAAAATACATTCTCAAATATTGTAAAATCTTAATTTTATGTTTGGAATTTAATGCAGTATCGGTATACACAATATTTATATTTTTGACAACTCGTCAACTTAGTTCAGCGGATTTTGCATACTTCGATCAACCCAGTATGCATAAACTACATTTTTATTTAAAGAAATATTTATTTTTTAAAAAATTATTCAATTTTATAATAAATAAATAAATAATACTTTTGCAGATAGTAAAAACATATGTAAATCGCCACAATATTTGACATTTACATTTTAGGTACTTTCTTCATCGAGATATTGGATGGAGTTCATTATAAACTCATAAACCTCATTTATTTGTTTTTGTAATTGATCTGAAAATCGAATATAAGAAAATTAAGTTTTCATCATAAATGTGTATTTCAGCAATCGTACCTTGATCAGTCTGCACAATTTTGCTGCTCATTACGTCGTCCTCCATGGGCATGCTATCGTGAAACATATTCTTTAGCTTCGGTAAAACCAGAAGCAAACAAATTATTCCGATAAATTTAACTATTTTTTTAAATATTAATAGCTTTAAAATTAATTTTCCAATTGTAAGGAGACTTATTTTAGATTTCAGTTTATCTAAGAACGAATCGTGCGTATGATATGGTGTTGGATAAGATGGTCTATAAAAAACTGGTGGTTGCGAGTTATATGGCAATGGTGGAGGACCGTATACAGGAGCCGGTGGCGACGTCGCTGGCGGTAAATAGCTATTATCTGGTGGTAAATAGCTATTATCTGGTGGTGGGTTGTATTGATAGCCTCCTCCATTAGCATCTAATTGAATATAAAAGCAATTTAGATTAGAAAGACGAATCAGACAAATCGCAGAAGCAGCCCTACGACGATAATATACACTTTCTATAGCAAAACAACCGATTTTCACAAGCGACAACTAAAACATGTAATAAAAAGTACCACAATTTTGACCTATTGAAATTTATAAATATCCTTGCCGCAGTGAGTGGGCGTGGCTCGACTCATGAAAAATGTCATCAATCTACTTTTTACGCTGTATTGTGGGAGATAATGGCTTTCGCGAATTATGGAACAAAAGTTAACGTAGCTGGTAAATTTATCAATTGCACATAATCAATATACTTTTCAACCTTTTAACTCCATATAAACAAGGTCATCATCAACAAAATACACTTATTCTACACACAACTGTAAGTATACTACTTATACTTACGTATATATAAAGTCAAATTACTTGAAACTGGCAACCGCTCCTCAAATTACTCCTTCAAAAAGGGACTCACCCATTTTCACATATATTTCTCCCAATCATGACAAACAAAACCCTTCCCTCACAACATACCAATCATTACCAACTTAAAAAAATGTATATTTTATCCAATTCCTTAATATACTAAAAGTACATAATTATAAAATATACATTTAAATTATAATAATTTTAGAAATTCAGGGATCTGAGCGATCCAGCAGACAGTGTTTCTCTTTCAATTATGTTAATTATTTTTATTATTATCAATAAGTATGGAAACTAAAGTATCAATGTTTCCTGTTTCCTGTTGCCTTTAATCTGCTGCAATCATTTTTAATATCAATTGAAGGTATCCATTCAGTGATGAATGCATTTTCGAGCCAGAACTTTTCTGGCATTAAACGTTTGTGAAGAAAACAATAATGCACAGTGTATTTAAGTAATTCAACAATTTCAAATATTGTAGTTCATATATTAAATAAAATATCATTTGTCACAAAATATATTTTAAATAGTTTTTTAATGAGTTTTTTAAAGAACGCTTTTTAAAGTATATCAAATACTTTTGACAACTGCACTTTTTATTTGTGTAAACTATTTTTAAATTCTTAAGACTTTAAGCCAGAATATCCACATTCAGATTCACGCACCATAATCAATACTATTATGTGAATTTTGCAAAGCGTTCACATATGTATCCGTCGGTAAAGATAGGTCCGGCGAACAGGTGCACACTGCAATGTACCCATACACGAAAACGGTTAACAAATGTATTTTCATTTTTCTACGGAGCTCTATCATTTGTTTGAGACTGTTACCGAAACTCAAATGAACGGTGTGTAAGCCAAGTGGTATGTTTTAAGCCTCGAGTAAGAGTTAAGGGTCGACCATGCATACATTAGTAATTATAACCGATTTTTCTCGTTTTCTTCAACAAATCCATACATTGTTGCCCGTTTTCGAATTCACTTACGTATGCATAAGAGTGTTGCAGACTTGCGACGTGATTTTCTGTTTCTTTCGTACGTGCAGCAGTCGATTCAAACTCTTTTTGGATTTGCTGCATATAACTTAACTTTCACTATCCAATTTGTAGAATTTTTATTTTATTTATTTTTAAGTCAAATTAATTAACCTTAATGAGTGTCGGAAATGCTTTCACATACATACAGTGCCAAATTTAAGTTGGCATAAATTAACGGATTTTGCTAATATCTTCTAAGCCAATATGGCTTATTTATTAATATATTATTAATACATATTAATATCAATATTAACATTTACTTTCGATATATTTTGCATTTCTGATGGCATTTCCTTGAATTTTTAGATTATGTTCTAACCTCAGAACTGGTATTTATATTTGAATTATTAGATTAGGTTTTGACCTTATTTGTTATCTTCAGAACTAATATTTACATGCACGAAAGCCACTTTCATGGATTAAATTTAAAAAATAAGTAGCATTACAATCAACTAATCACGTTATTGGCATCTTCGCATTGGTAAGTGTAACTTTTATGAAAATTATATATGTGTATATTTTTTAAACATGACAAAAAACTTTCTTGCCTTCTTGTTGGTGGATTGAAAGGATTTAAGAAATTTAAGCTCCGTTTGGAATCAAAGAGAACTTCAAGATCTTGAATTCTAAGTATTCTTTGCGAAGCACCATTATCAACAAACAAACAATTATGATGAAACTGGTTGGCCAATCATCAGTGTTGAACAGAGTTTATCTACAAAATGAGACTAGTGCAGAAAATAGGATTGCTGTACTATAAAATAAGTTTTACATCATCATTAATGTACTGAGTAAATAGTAAAGGTACAAGGTACAAGGTGCAGAAGTAACCGTTTTCAAGGTTGTAAAACTAAGTTACACTCATTAAATCCGGTATTGTAAATTAAAAGATATTAAAGACAAAAACGAGAAAGGAATTCCTTAGAAATCTGTGCTAACTGATTCGTACACTTTACTGAATTCAGTGCAATCAGTTTGCATTTTCATTTATTAAAATATGTTCATGTTCCCAAAAAATAAAAAGGTAGGAACGGTTACCTTAGGCACACCGAAATTTATATACATTGTTGTTTGGAGCTTCCCTAATACCGAAGGTATCATAGTATATTGGTTTTAGCCGTCCGTCCGTCTGTGTCCGAAATCCTAAGAGACTCTTTGCACGAGTCAGAGAAACTGTCAAAATTGGAGTGCTACGTCCACTAGGTGGCTATGAAATCATAAGATCCCCAATTCCCAAATTTGATAGGAATATTACAGAACCGATAACCAATAAGCCGATTTTTATGGCCACGCCCACACCTGCGCCCAAGGTTGCCACCAAATCTTCACAGTATCTTATTGGTAAAAAAAAATTCTCAAAAGCCTATATCTCCCGCAATTTTAATACCAAACTTGGAAGGAAGATTACTAGGAACCTACTCTAAAAAAATTTCAGCTACTATGTGCTATGTGCTACTCTCTACTCAACACTGATGGACCCAAATAAATTGGAAATTTTTAGCCTTGTTTTATGTGTTGTGGTCAAAGATATCTGCATCAATTCAGTTAATTACAAAATTAAAATTTTCATTCTATGACACAAAGTGTATCGTTTTGCAAGCAATTTACCGACGATATGTTGATTATACATATATTAGAATTATAATTTTAATATGCCCTCTCCGTATCTTATTTAACCATATGCAATTAAAAGAATATATAGATGTCGAAACTATAATAACAAATATTCTTAAGGTAAAGGTCATCGGTATATTTGAATATAGCCACAAGTGGCTTTATAGCCTTTGTGACTTCTTCAGATAAGAAAAATAAACTTTTAGAAACTTTGTTATTTATGCTCATATAGAAAAATTTTCGAAATATATCGACATTGAAAGTTAGGTACAACTGAATCAATGTCAAACAGAGGCAAACAGCTTTGCTCCAATACCAAAATTATTGAAAATACACAAATTCTAAGTGGCTTGTAATGCGATGAATATCTTTATGAAATTTTCTGCAGTTTACATAAAATTTTCTTGATTCATTACATCAACAACTTTAATCTTGTGCAACATTCAGCACAATCAAATGATCTGTAAAATCGAAAACATTCTATATTTAATCGGATTTAGTCGTGTAATATTTTCACGGAACCAGAGCTTCAAGCTTAAATCGTAGCAGATCATTACTACAGACGATCCTTATGTATGTGAATGTGAATATGTTCAAGCAGGGAACTTATGTTTTAAATTTCTATACATATAGATGGAGGTAAGGACTAGTTCGACTCGGCTTGTGATCAGGCTCACGAATATACATATACTCTATAGATTGGCGATGCTTCCTTCTGCCTTTTACATACATTTGAACAATTTCATTTTACCCGTTTTACTTATTTTTAATGGGTTCAGGGTATAAAATCGGCTATTCTAGGCATACTGGAGATAACATACCCTTGGATACATCTGACACCTCAATTTTATTATGACTTTCAAATACCGACAGAAATAAAATAAAATAAATTTTGTTGCTCAACTGCAAGATGGCTCAATGATCTGGTATTACCATAAAAAGCATACCATAAAAAGTAAGGTACCTACACATAACTGAATACCGAACCTCTACCGGAATCTGTGCCAGAATTTTTATACTTTTTGTACTAGAATCAGAATTGAAATCTCAATTCGTTTCGGGTTGACACCCTGCCCCTAATAATAATCGTACATAACAGAGAATACGTTCACATTTGTATGAAATTTAAATTTTCCAAACTTATGGGTAATACACAAACAATCGCATAGTCGATTTTTTATCTCCATCTCTGAACAACAAAATATACAATATTTGAATACTTTTCGAACGAGCGATAAGATTATAATTATCGATTTACTATTCGTCTTATTTTAGGCACAAATTTAATTTGCATTTGAAAATGTTCTCAAAATGGGCCGCAGGCGCCTATCACCATACATTTTGTCACAGGCTCTGGCACCTCTCTATCTCATGAATATTCCGAATTAAAAATGTCTTAGAATGTATATTATAGAGCGCTCTGCGGATAGTGTTATCATTCGTCACAAAATAAGATATCCTAAATTTTGCGACGTGAATCAGGCCGTACCCACCTTTTTGTAAAGGAGACCCAAGCTTTGTAAATTGATAGCCGCATGGACCCCCTATCTCCTGCTTACGCCCTTATATAATATAGTTGTGAATATCCGGCTTGTCCGACATCGTACATTAAATTTTGAATTAACATCTGAAATGTTTTTTCAGAAAATAAGCATCGAGTGCGTGATTAGCAATCGACTGTAGATGATGGTGGCAGAATTCTAGCATCGCCAATCATATTTATCGCTTGAGAATTGCCACTGGGCAGATTGAGGGGACAACCAAGTGCTTTAATGAAGCACCCAAAGTCAACGACGCGTCCCTTGTACTGAAAGGGTAATTTAGGGCACAGTTCAAATGCGTAATTGATGGGAGGCATATCGCAGCCCTTGGTACAAGAGACATCAATGAAATTCATCAGATCGCAGACCTCGATATCATCACAATCATTGCGATTCAGCACGGACAATATATTATCGATGAGCTCCAGAGTAAAGGGCATGCGGAATCCGCGCAAAGTTGACCGCACTTGGTTCTCCGGTAGGAACGGTTTGTTGGTGGGATTGATGTGGTGAAAATGCTCCATCAGCTCATCTTTACCATTCCATAGCGAACGCTTGATCTCCAAATGAGCGGAGGCACGCACCTTATCCCTGGCGCAAGCATTTGGAGGAGCCTGCTCCCCAGAGAAATGACGGCAGAGTGAAATTATCTCATGATCACTAATGGTATTGCCCATGATAGCAATCAAAGCACTCTTAAGGCTCTCGAAGGAAACAAACACGGTGCTCTTCTCCATCTTTCGCTCCAGATCAGTGCAGTCAGGGACACAGGAAGCGACAAATTGTGACATGTGTGTCTCTAGAGATTTACGCATCTTTTCCAAAATCTTTTCAATATCACAGTGCGGAAACTGTTCCGGATGATGCTCCATATACATCAAAGTGAACTCATCAGCCGAAGCCAAATAAAAGATAAAGTCTCTGATGACCATGGTACCACCAATGAAGAAATTGCAGGGCTTATAATATTGCGGCTGCTTGCAGGTGAACGTCTCCTGGCCGGGAATAAGGACGCGACCCCGCTTCATGAAGACACCGCCAAAGAATCCTGAATTGCGCACCGCTATCTCCTGCACCTGCATCGTATCATCGCTGAGGTAATAGCTAATCACAAAGATCCGCTCGCAATTTTCCCGTATTGTGGACAACATTTTGGCCCCAAAACGCAGCACATAGCGATCGAGTTTTATGAATTTCCTGAAATCGGTTTTAGGACGTTTGGCCACAATGGACACACAATTACCGGCGGAGTCCTCGAAACTGCCCCAGCCATTGAACGGTGGCAGCACTCGGCTCGACTTGTCATACGGCTTGCAAACATCCGATCTAGTTGGCACCGCAACCGGCGTAAAGTCCTCTATCCCATAGTGATCGCGATAGTATTGCTTTGTAAATGGATCCATGTCGGTGATGACCACAGCACGGCCATATACATTGATCACGGTGCCGATCTGCAGATCCCGTTGGCCGTAATACAAAATCACCTTGTTACCCATATTCAAAGGATCGACGCAGTAGCGCACATTCCGCGCTGTTCCCAACACATTAAGCAATGTTTTCGGAGTTTGTTGACCGGGCATTAACATTCCATCAAATTCCTGTAGAACAGGCAAATGGTCAACGGGTGATCAGAAATCAAAATCGAAAAATATATCTGGAGAAATATATATGGCCAGGGTCAAGCGAAGTCATTCAAGTAACCGCTTAAGATTTTTTATACCCTGATAATGGTTTTGTGCAAATGTATGTAACAGGCAGAAGGAAGCATCTCCGACCCCATAAAGTATATATATTCTTGATCACGGTCAACAGCCGAATCGATAGAGACATGTTTGTTTGTCCGTCCGCTCGTCTGTTTGAGCACGCAGATCTCAGAGACTATAAGAGCTAGAGACTTCAAATTTGGAATATACCAGGCGCAGATCAAGTTTGCTTTATTTTATCGATAACTATCTCCTCTTCTCGATTATCGATACGTTTAAATTTCCGATAGCAATAGATGCAAAAATTTTAAAGGCAGAATCTTTTAATTTATACAGAATACACATATGCATATTATTGTTCAACTTCCTAAATTTCATCAAGATCGGTTAAGAAACTCCCTAGTTATAGTCGAAAATACTGATCTCACTTCTATCAGCAGCAAGCATTTTTTGTATGCATAAATATGCGAGCGCATGTGTGAGAAAGAGATGGCATGATAATCGACGCGAGCGTCAATATGCCTTTGGGGTATTTTGGGGATCCCCATTACCCCCGATTGCGTGTACGTATATATGTATGTATCGCCATCAAAACATGCGCTGCTCGTTTTTTTTACTCTTCAGTGGCTGAGCTTGCTATAAGAAATGAGTGCATTAGCAGACCTACCCACATTTGGGCGCAAAACTTATTATAGGGAAATTTGCCAATAGTTTTAGAATATGTTTAACAGCTGAGTTCAGGGTAAATCGTAGTCGACTACAGCACTCGTGTTTTACTTACGCGTTGCAAGCGTCCCCGTTTGAGGAAAACAGTGGGCCCATCCCGTCCTGAGTTCGTTATGTGAGCCTCCTTCACCTCGATAGTATCATCGGCCAAATAATAGCACACCTCTAGTTTGCGCACATCGCCCATGTCGGTGCGATCATCCCAATATGCCTGAAACTTCAGTATCTGTCGATCATACTTGAGGAACTGGGCAAATGGATGTCGCTTCTCGGGTGGATTGCTGGGTCGGGCTTGACCACGTTTGCTCACCCCCTCGGCAGGATCACTGAGGGAATTACAAAGTGAATTATGAGGAAATGTACTTCGCTCCCTCTCTCTCTTTTCCTCTCTTTTTTGTCGCTTACATGGCAGCCATCACAGGATCTGGGACCACAATGCCCCGCTTGTTAAGAAAATCGCGTGTGAATCGATCACAGTCGACAAAGTGATAGTTGCGATCATAAATCTGCACAGTGCGATCAACATTGAGGTCAATGATCGATATGAATTCGTTCTCGCATGGCGGTGGCTTTGGGACACGCTGACGATGTAGAATACACCCCTGTACAATGCCAGAGTTCTCAACCTTGGGCTCGTATATCTCAAGAGTGCCATCCTCCAGATAGTAGTAAACTTTAAAATGTCGAACCATATACGGTGCATGATAGTTCTCCTGCAGCGTCTGCTGTAAATAGGCGCGAAAAAACAGCACCTTCTTGTCGTAGGCTAGCCAGGGCGGTAGACGTGGGCCCGTTCGAGGTGGATATAATGCGTGTGCATTCGCTGGCGGACAGGCAATATCGATGACAACGCCGGCTGGATCCTCGGGCATCGCCACCTGACGATCACTTAACATCGGTATGCCACGAAAATTGAGCAACGTTTGCGATTTTGGGTAGTAGACTTTATTGACCTATTAAGAGGCGCACAGCATATATGCAACCACATATATATATATATATATAATAATCAATAAGCCAATAAGCCCATCAGTACTCACTTCGCGAAAGAGCGTCCCCGGGAGGAGGGGCATGCCTGGTATGCGCAACATCTTGATTAAATTATTCTTTTCTCGGTTCCAATAACTTTTTAAGATGTGTGTACAAAAATTATTGATTGTGTAATAAGTATTGAGTCTTTTAACTGATTGCTTCCAAAATATTTGAATTCACACGCCTACTGTATACCCAAGGGCATTCTCAGCTTTTTGTAAGTTGGGACCGACTTTCATAAAGCGTGTTTATGACTTTCATACTAGCTCAAGAGAAAGCAACCGGACACAAGTATTAAATTAAATATGAAATAATTTATGTAAACGAAATTGGAAATTTGTTTTTGTGTATCAAATGGAACAAAAAACTAGGCCGAATTAATGAAATATATATATTTCAGTATATAATGAGAATGCATATGCAATATCTAAAGCATGTACAACAAAACATTTTGCTTTGAAGCGTCTTGCATCTGCTTGTTTAAATTACATATCGTAAGTCGAAAACTCTTCGAATCAGCTTATTCGGGTTTTTTGGGAGTTAGTTTACTTTTTAGTTTTATTATTGCGAAATTTTGTAAAGAGCAACAGACTTATAATTTACATTCAAGTTTAAAACAAATTTCAATTCAACGTTTTTTTTTAATTATTTCTAATGTTATTTTCTTTGTTTGGACGAGGTTTAATTTAACACTAAACAATTTTTTCCTAGTAATTATTTACCGCAGATTTTTTATTTACCTTGATACATTAATGTTTTTTCTTAGTAATTATTTACCGCAGACAACCAGAGTTTTGCTTGGTGTTTGTTGGCAGCAACATCCTCCAATTTTTAAATTATATTTTAGTGTTTAGAGACTTTGCAACGTTGCGAGTCATAATTTTTTTTAACGAATTTAAAGGTACAAATAGCTGGAAGCGCAACTGTGTAAACTGGAAATAAAAATGTATTGCCTTTTGAATCAAAAGCATTCAGCCTTATTAAGAAAGAAATTGTATCTTATACTGAATATACAACGTATCAGTCAAATACAAAATAAATAAATACAACTGCACTTCGGAGACTATTTATGCACCCTAAATAGAAAAGAACGTGTTTTTTTGAGATGGACTTCTATTTTCTTTAATATTTGAGCAATTAAAAAATGCACTAAATACATCTCGTTCGTGCATCATTTGTATTAAGTTTCTTCCCTTATAAATGCAATAAAATTGTGCAAATAAGAAAATTAAATTCAGTAGTGTGCCAAATCCTGTTGTTTTGAATTTACAATCATCCGCCTTCGGTTCCCACTTTATGGCAAGGTCGTCATCGATCAACGACATTCGCCTGAATGTGATTTTGCTTATCGCACCTTTATACATGTCTCCTGGCTGTCAATCTCGATAAACCCAAAATTAGCTTTTATAACTATAAAACAAATACAACTATCCAATCTAAAAATCCAGAGTTTGTATACAACAAAAACCATGATGAAAAATTCTGCATTAAATGCGCCGTGCGTATGTGACCCTATTTAAATTATTAGCCATATCTTTTTATTTTTTGCTTTTGCGATTACCAATATAGTTTTATTCCCTGGTTAATATACATATTTATATATTGTAGTTTATTACATGTCCTACATTTAAATAAATTTAATAATAAACGCAAACTTGCCCTAACGCAACGCCTACATCTTAATCTTTGTTTCTTTCGACACATCCTTAGTGTTTTTCATCCAGTCGAATTATTTCAAAAAGTGAATGAACTTTTGATTTCATTTTCAATAGAATATCTTTAAACGGGACTATTTCAATAGTTATAAAGTCAAATCCAAAAACAAGGAATGGATATACATACAAATGTTGTTGGTTACAAATGTGGAAGTCATATTTCAAAATTTCACATATAAAAAAAATTCGTAACAAGCAAATATACGGCAACATCAAACCAGAAATTGTTAATTATTTGCTTAAACGAATCCAAAGTTTTTGGATTTAATGGCCATCAGCATTTTACTACGTAAAATTGATTTGCTGGAATAAAGAGGGATATACAGCCGAGATATACAAGTATTTGCAGTAGGAAGATGAGAGTCATCAGCAGGTCGTATGGTAACAGACGGTAGGGGCTGAAATCCTTCCTCCGAAGCTGGCAAGGCCGGCGAGCCTGTCCAAAAATATACCTGAAATAGGAACGTAATGGTACATCAATAAAATAAAACATATAGAAATACTTACTAAATCCTGGCGCTCCAGCGTATTCATTTTTTCGACAATACTCCAAAACCATCTTTTAAATTTGAGAAGTTTGTCAGGTCCCTCACTTGATTCGTCATTAAAAGTCGTATAGGAAATCAGTGTGGAAACATTGATATCACCGACACCATTCAAGAGCAAACGTAAATCTTCAGCGGTCAGGCTGTTCATGCAGTTGTCTGGCAATACGTCAAAAATACCATCTTTCAAAGCCTGTAAATATATATACATATGTGAGCAATCGCCAGAATTTAATAGCATTTATAATCATTACCTCGAGAGCCTTTTCTTGTGATTTTATAAGTCTATATTCAGTATAACGCCTTATGTATTCGAATATGTTAGCTGACGTTACGGGAACGTCGCGTCCGCCTGGGATCAATTCGCGGTTACCACATCCTTCCTCTTTCATCAAATCAATCCTTTAGTGCGAAAAAATGTAAATTTATTTACTTCTATTGTAATCATCTAACTAAATGATGCACACTTACACAAAGCTCAGCTCCATTCTGTTGATGATTTCTGCACCTTCTTTTGTTTGAGCATTTTGTATGATTTGTCTAAACGATTCATACAACGCAGGATCAAAAAAGGCCAAATCATGAAATTTGATTTTTCTACCAAGCATGTACTTCAATACGTGTCTTTGGAGAAACAGCGGTAGCAATTCGTTTTGCAAGAGGCAGAGTCCAATTAGTCTAATGAAAAAAATCAAGAAGCAATAGGAATCTGTGTTTTGTTAATCTTTCGCAAATAATTCTGGCCTTACCTGCCAATGTTTCTAAATGCGTTGATACGTTCAAAAGACGCCAGCCCTTGTCGTGGAGTATAAAAGCCACGTTTACCCGGAGAGTAAAATAATGGCTCATTATCATCATCAATAGGTTCAGCAAGTGCCGCTGATGGCAATTTTTTTTGTTGATTTTGCACGTTTATCTCAGACTTTTGCTTAAAATTAATTATTTCAACTGCCTCATTAACTTTTTGTCTCAGCGTTTCATCCGAGGACAATACAGACAGAAGTTGAGGAGTGGGTATTTCCAGAAGCATGCCGGTTATCTTCGATGCGTGCGATGAGTTGATTGAGTGAATCTGGGAAAAATATAAATTTGTTTATTTCTGGCTTGGAATATATACGATATAAAGTTTTACTCACTTTGGGGTAGAGGCGCTCTCCAAGCTGTTGAAGGTGGACAGACAAATGGTCGTTTGACGTTTCTGTAGCAGAAATATCTACATTGACGTTAAATTCAAATGTTAATCATATTTCAGATGAAAATCTGTATTCGTTTATTCCATACCTGCATTGGTAGTTGGGGTGTACGGTCTTGCATCAACATTTAATGCTTTTCGCTCCCGAGCCGTACGCCATAATATTTTGCTGCCTGTTCCACGTCTCTGTAATGTGGGCGGATCGCGACTTGAGCCGGACACGGTTCTACTGCGCAGTATACTCGAGAATGGTACACCGTATTTACTATGAGTACCGCCCGCCTGCACTGAATCCAGATTAGGCATTTTTGCACTTGCCAACAACGCTTCCGAAATGGAAGTATAAAAACTGCGCGCCACGCCCGACCCTTCACCCGGTTCATCTTTAAATGTCACCTTTACTCTGTTGAATGTAATTGGCGGCTGAGCTCGACGATTTTGTGTGCCGAATTGAGCATTTAATTCCTTAAAAGTTTGGATTATTAAACTCTCTCGGTTCCGCTCAAGCTTACAAAGAACCAAGTCCCGCTGTTGTCCGTTACGAAGCTTTTCCATATGCCGTCTAAAGCGCATTTCCTTAACAGGAAAGCCTCTCAGTTCCGGCAATACAGATCCGTGTTCCATACCAACGTCATCCATAAAAACACGTCCAAAAAGATCAAGAGCCAGTTTCCAACGACTCAGCAAAAAATTCCACGATGGCAGTTCTGAAGAACTACTTTTGTAGAACAAAGACCCACGAACCGGAAATACTACTGACTGGGATGATGTCTTTTCGCGATTATAATCGCACGTATGGTGCGATGCATGTGATGTGCTGGCAGATGAATTTTTGCATTCGGGCAAGCTACTGTCGTTTGATTCTAATTTAAAACTGGATGCACCAGCTCGTACAATAACGCTACGAACTGCAGATAAAGAACTCTGTAAAGATTCTGATAGGGAGTTCTCCAATGTGGCCAAATCATCCCTAGTACCAATTCGTAGTATGCTTTTATTTGGCGCAATGATCACTTCTGGCCGAGTTGTAATTAAGATATCCGACTTTCTACTAGTTCCTGGCGTATCATCAATCATTTGTACATCAACTGCATCTGCATGGTCTTCAATGTAGTGATTACCTGTTTAAAAAAAATAAACGTAAATTTTCAGATTAATGTCTTATTAATATCGTTTTTTTTTTTTTATTAATTTATCGGAGCAAAGTCTAGCTCAAATATTTAAGATCTATAAATGTGAAGAATATCAGCATAACTTTTTTGTTATAGTCCAATTCCACTATAACAACAGTATTTGGGATTGTTGTTTTAGTGTTCATATATCCAATAATATGAACACATGTTTTTAAAGAAAAACTATGTTCGTATATCATAGATATAGTTATTCGTATTATTATATGTGTAATACATCCCGAGAATTAGCATAAAAAGCCAATTAAAAATTAAAGGTTAGTGTAAAAGTCTTAGATTGTCAAGAAACTGCTCAATTCTACCAAAATCTTAGATACAAAGCAATCATCTCTTTGTTCTAACTTTAAAATCAATGTGCCCACATATAATGAAATATGTGCATTGAGAATAATTAAAGTGGGTTAGTCAATAGTACAAAAGTTCAACAAATGAAATATAAACTATTTACCTTCAACTCCCTTATGTAATTTTGAATCGTCTAAGCACTGTTTCTTCTTTAGTTGAACGTAAATATTGGAATCAGCGGTGTCTTCGTCTTTATATGTGCTGCTGTCTTCTTTCGCTTCGAGTGCATCTGTATTAATTTCCTGCTCCGGCATACGCTGGCTTACACCAATTTCACTTTCAATTTTCATAAAATTGGAGAATCCTAACCTTGTGGGAGGTTGGTCAATAGATCCCTGATGGGACATTTTTCTTTTGGCGGTGTTGTTTTTCACTGTAGGAACAACATGCAACGGAAGATTCGCAAAGAGGTCCTGTCGCTTTGAATTTGGCTGCAGCAGGTGCGGTTTGTCCGCCAATGGCATGGCCATATCAAGGGGTAAATCAAACCCTTCCGGTGCCGAGCAACCTAAACTCAAAGTTGAATCAGACCGAGCAAAGAATGTATACTTTCGCATGTTAACATTGGGCGAAGAGCTGGCAGAATATTGCCTATCGATATTAGACTCCTCAATGTTGCTTAACTCGTCGTCTGTATCATCGTTTTCGATGCAGTTCGATAAATTGTTAACACGTCCAGCAATAGAATCGTTCCTATCGTAGAAGCTAGAGTCGTTGCGCATGTAGTAAACGAATGCATCCAGCACGTATGCCATGTGGCGCAACGCAGTTATATCCAATACTGGCAGCGCATCCCTATGCTCCGATGTGTGAGCGCGCATTAAAGAAAGACAATATGTAAAGAAATCCCTTCGAGAACTTGAACCTAATAATTAAACAAGATCAATACAATGCACCTCACATATGTTAAATTTGGTTTTACCGATCACATTAACTCCTACACTTGAAGAAGTCGAAGTTGACGTTTGGCTTGTTGTAGCCTGTGCACTCAGGTTTAGAGGATGCAACGGGTGATTAGGGTCAGTGTAGTTCGTCAAATAGGCACCAAATTTCAACTGCGCCTCTGTTCCGTCCATTACAGTAAACATCCAGTCCCATGTTGGTTTCAAGCGTTTCTCAACAAATGCCTTTTACAATATGCAAACAATAAAAGTGATTAAGAAATAATCGTGGCAGTCAATAATTTTAGATACTTACTTGAACTGCAACGGCTTCTTCAATGGGTATTTTCAATGATGTTTCAATATCATTGGTCACATTGTATGACATAATAGCTAAGAGCTCCGATATTTGCCGAATCGTAATGCCAAAAGCTCGGCCTAAATTGCTAGCGGTAGTTGCCATTGTGTGAGACTCGGCGGATGTTGTATTTACTGCAGTGTTGGCTGGAACAGCAGATCGACGCAATGCCATTGGGTCAATGAAAACTAAATTGGAACCAGTTGGAACACGAACAGACGATCGAGCATTATCGCGGCTTCTGATTGCCCATTGCATTGTTTGTGGAGTGAGATCATTGCGTGAGTTAGGATTGATGTTGCGGCGCTCGAGTTGCTGATCGTTGAAACTAAATTCATCAGACTGGTCATCCGATTCGCCATCTTCGGACCCATCTTCCTCCTGTGCGGAAGAATCTCCAGATTCATCCTCCAGAAAGAGAACTCCAATATCTAAAAAATATAATTTGTTGATTTGTATAATTTAATTGTACGCAACACAAAGCTGATAAGACGAGCGCTAAGCCGGGTACCGTGTGTAGATTCCATTAATAGTAACATAAATTTCCCACATATGGTTGGGAGCATTTGTGTTTGTAAAAAAAGTTTTAATTGAAAACAAATGTGTAAATGTTATTATGTTTATTGAAAGAATTCACGCAAATTCGTCATTCAGAAAAGAAATTCTAAAAACTGAAATATGAATAATGTTGTGGCAGAGATGATTTAAAGTCTAATACATTGTCACCTGGTCAAAATCAATCAAACGTATAGCAAGGAACCTTTTGTAAATGACCGCAAATGAATTAAATATATTATTAAAAAATGTAAATGTTGGCCAACATGGCAATCACCTAAAATTGTGTTAGTTTACGGATATTATTGCTCTCGGCTACAATACTACAGCATTGGTTAAAATCAGATAAGTATACCGAAGGTATTTTAAAGTAATAAAACCATTACCTTGACGAATAAAGCTATCCTCGCATGTTCTAGATGCGTATTAAAGCAAATAATTAGAATACTGTGATTTACCTGTTTCTGAACCGACAGTTGCACCTGTTTGAACGCTTCTTTGTGCATCCTGATTGCTCTGGTTATCGTCCGAGTCCGATTCGGTTTCAGCGTCGTTAAAAGTGAAATCGTTGTCACTTTCGTCATCCTGCATGCCTTCTTCATTTCGCTGGCTCTCAATCATGTCTTCGTCATGACTACTTAAGTTTGATTCTCGATTGGGAATCTCTTCCGATTCGGAAGGATCTCTAAGAGCTAAAATTACATGGATAATTAAAGACATATTGTTTTGTCAATAAGAATATACTTACTGTCCATTGCTACAACATCATAGTTTTGTTGTACATTGAAGCTAGTGCTTTGAACATTAATAGCATCATGCACTACAATCTGCTCGGCTGTTGACTCAACATTGGAAGGTGTCAGCGGCTCAACGCTGAACAAGTCATCAGAATTCTACAAAATTCAACGAGTTATATTATAGCTAGGTAGTACGAGTTCAATGTATAAGCAACTTACATCCAAATTAGATGAAGACATTGTAAACGGAGCTGTTGGTCGCACTACGCCGAGCCTAACTGGTGCAATGAGGGCCTCAGAGACCTCGCACAGCTCTTCAATCGAAATTTTGTGCAACGTTTGAAAGACCTTAACACAACTTTGCACGTATTTGTTGCAAGATGTGTGACTTTTGCGCTTATCGGGATTTGGTTGTTTCTCTAAATTGAAAATAACAAACACACGAGCTACAGACCGCACGAAACGTCGCGCAACCTCCTCGGCCTCTTTGCATCGATCAACAACAAGAAAATTTTGCAACTCGCGCACCAGTGTCAGCAATAGAGTATCCAAATGATCGCTTGTACATTTGACTATCAAGCTATGTGTAAACTTGTCGATCAGTGTCGAGCCATGCTGAGATTGCATAAAAACGTTAAAGCTTTCTGAGTTACCTCCGTCCCCAGGATTTCCATGTACGTTTGCATTAGCTTCATTTCTTTCTGCACCGCTCATTATCATTGAACGCACCGCTTGCCAATCAATTAAAAGGCGTTCAAGCGCTTTTCTAGCAAATTTGGGTGGCTCAAGATCGTGGTCGGGCATATCGCTATCGATGTCTACAGATGACGGTTTTCGATTGGTAATAACTGTATTGCTTCCATTGGAGCTTCCCGTATTATTACTCACATTCCGAACCCTTACACTAAAGCGGTATTGCCTTTGCTCCACTATCTGACGGCCCACAGTCTGTATGAGGAATAGTAATATGGATTCACCTTTTGAGTTGAATTTTGTAACCAGATCAGTGCTCGAAACAAGTTTGCAGAGTAATGCAAAACGCTTGGTAAGATTTCCGGCAATCAGCGCCTTACATTTACATTTCTCCCAGCAGTCGCAGTAAGCTGTAGGTGCAGTCCGTTTCAGTTTGCAGTCGTGCCCCTTGTGGCAGACTCGTGCACATTCGGTGCAGCAGCAGAGTGAGCCAGTTAAGCCGCAAGTTTTACATTCAAAAATATTTTGGTTTATATGATCGGCGCCTGTCCAAGTGAACGAGCAAGTGTCGTTGAAGCAGATAACATGCAAAGGCGATTGGTCAGCTGGCGAGCCACTGGGGAATATCATTGCTTCCTTAAGATGTGTGTCTTGATCAGAAACACTGAGTATAGTGCTCAATAGTATAATACCAGCCTCGTAAGCGCGGCACGAAACGGCCAGCATGAATGCGGTTTGACCCTGAGCATCCTTGGCGCTAAGCATCTGGAAAAGATAAGGCCGCATCGCTGCGCTGGCACACATATGTTGAAGAATGAGGATGGCGTGTTCACGTCGTTGAGTTAGATCGAATGTATAATTTGGTGTTCCCATTTTGCTATTTGAGACACCTATGTTTTGGGACGACGATGGTAGTACTTTAGAAACATCTTCATCGGTTATATCCGCATTTTGAGCTCCGCTAGCACTAAGATTGCTAGCCGCCACTCCCGATTCCAATGACCATGGCAATGGCATATATGCGTGATCTTCGCCTGCACTCGTCGTCGGTGGCTGACTATTTTGCTCTGTTGATTGCTCAGTGTTAATGAGTCGATGCATCATGTCCCGAAGACTAATTCGATTTTCCCTGGTCAATGTTGCAGACGTTGAAGGTGTTGAACTGACGCCGGCCGTTGCTGTCGAAAAGCTAGAGTTCTCGCTGAAGCTGCTCCCATTCCCAGCAAATGCGCTGCCGCCATATGACAAACCCGGTCCAGTTCGTGGCAATGAAACCCCTGACGCAACTGGTTTTTTCTCCGCGGTACTGCTGCTCAATTCCGGTGAGTGCTGTGAGTCCTTGTTGGATGTTGGGGCACACATTATAACACAGGCATGGAATATGTTTCGGTTACCATCGCAGCGCTCTTCAACAACGGAAACAGTGTCTTTGCGGTCTTCTTTTTCAAGACGTACCAGCAGAGCAACGCTGTTTTTCACATCACAACGCAGAATATGTGGCATTAGCTTCTGGGTTTCAAAAAGCAGGGCAGTCATGCATACCTTTGACTTAAGATTGATGCAAGATGCTGCGGGTGGCAGCGATATGGTGGCCATTGTAACTGATTTCACCGGAGGCAAATCGAACCACTGCGGGTCTTTTATGGAGCCAATACAGTCCTTAGCCAATGGATAAAGTGCTCCATTGCCATCCCGAAGCACAATCGTACTGCTATTCCCACTGCAATCATTGTTGCAGGCCATTGTTATATTGTTACAGGATGCGCCAATAAATGACGCACAGTCTGTGGGAAATTGACAGTTTTGTTCCTGCTTGCTGTTGTACAAGTTGTAAAGGCTGTAATGTATTTTCCCAAACACTTTTTTAATCACATGAATGCCACGCGTATCTACCGCTATTGTTAAAAGCTGAGCGTTTGCCGGATCAGCGCCAATATTTATTTTCTTCGGCTGCTTTTGTAGCCAATCTGGTCCACGCGACGAGACGGCTGTTCGAAAGACTTGGACATCTTCGCGTCGCAATAGACGGCATTGTTGCCAGTCATCCTCTTTTCCTTCATCTTTAGTGCCCAATCCGGTGACGCTGCTGACACAACTTAATGGCGGAAATCGGACTGCCACATAATCTCCGTCGACTTTAAGAACTTTTCCGATCGGTCCCACTTTGTCCTCTACGAAGACAACATCCTTAAGCTGCCACAGTTCCTCATCTTTTCTACCCTCCTGACAATTGTTACTATCATCTTTAGTTGTCATTCTTTTAGTACGCTTATGAGAAGTAACACTGCCGGTATCACTGCAAGTACTGGAAGCAGGAGAAGGTGGTGGTGGCATATCGATACGATCTGTCGATTCTTTACTTGTCGAACTAATTTGTCCACTCTTGGTTGAACTTGTGGCTTGTACAGGTGTTGTCTTGGAGATATCCTTATCTGTAATATTGGTAAGGGTATTCGAAATTGTTCCCGTAGCTTGGCATTTATCTGAAACTGAAGATGTCCCGATATTTAAGATTTTCATACGACAAACATCCGAGAAATCCCACACTGAGTTTAAAAGCTGTCCAACTTTGGGTACACCATTGGTACAGGTAAACCCGATTGATCCAGTTTGGAAAATAGGACACTTTTTCATTATAACTTGTGATCCAACGTTAATGTCTGCCACAACCATTTTAAAAGGTTTTTTGGTTTTTGTTCGAAACTTATCCCACAAATAGCGGCGTTGATCGAATGGTAGAACACCCCACCAATAGATATTGTTATTATCAGTTCTAACAGCTGTGTATAAAGAGCAAACATGTATTGTTGCGATTGGGTCGATGTTAAACTCATTGAAAGCTGTAGCGGTATGCTCCAATTTAACTCCGAGGTATCCCAGTTGTTCATCCATCCAAGTGGCAACACGATTTGACTCAGTTACAACAGAGCATCTAATAAAATTTGCTGATATTAGCTCTACCTTTTCTGCTATGTTGAGTGCCAAGGTCTTCGGATGATAAACATTGTCCGTCTAAATAGAAAATTATAAGTTTAAAGTAAAATTAAGATATATTGATGATATAACATGAAGAATCTTATATATATATATACATATATATATAAGAAGTTGGACTTCAACTATTGAAGATATAATTGTAGTTTTCAGATGTACTAGCTTGAACGATAATTACTGAAGTTGAAATAATGACCATTGAAATTAGAAAACATAAAGTCTGAATACAAATTTTTAAATATTATTCACATAATTAAGCAAAGTCAGCGTTAAGCGACTTTAAAACCACTTAATATAACAAAAAGCTGTATAGGCCACGTTTTTATCACTCGTTTCCGAATTGACATAAATCCAATTTCAACTGATAAACATTTGCCAACCAAATAAAGCGGTTAAGTTTGAATTCGAAATTTCTCGTGGAGAAAACTTGAAAAATAGTTTCATCTTTTTGATGCTGGCAGTTCCTATGCTATGATTTTGGAAAACTTGTTTGTTTACAATGATATGCGCATCAAACTCACTAGTTAGAAATTAACAAGTTGTCAATATTTGGACAAATGATTAACATGGAATTCAGATTGCGTCTCTCAGACAACAGTTCTTTATTGATTTTATACAACTGATAGACCATATGCTAGCTAATGCTCTTTAAACTTTTCAGTAAATACTTACATACAAAATAAATATTTAAGTGTAAGTTTAATCAAAATGGATTTTCTTTTGGATTTTTGTCAAAGAATAAGCCATACTTTAAGCATCTCTGTTCCCCTTATTATTATCGAAGGCAAAATCTACTCACATCGGATTTGAAGGGCTCCAAGTCAGACCAACGCCACTGATGCAATTCCCCATTTTCTGAGAGCGCAATAAATTCTGAATACAATGCTCCAATAGTCTTAAAACGTGTTGAAACTTTGTCAGGCCATGGTTGCAGTTCTTCTGATATCCATATCGGCGATGGCATTGTAGAGGGTTCTTTTTTTTTGGAATCTAAGAAATTAGTTTTGGTAATATAAGTTATATCCAAGTCACTTTCGGTTTTTTTTTTTACCAGTATCCTTATCCCACGTATAATCGTCTTTACCAGTCCATCGTCGTGGGCCATAATACTGACGATCACGCCATCTACTGAAAGCTTCGCGATCAGCATTAGCAGATGATATTTGAGCTGAAAGGCTGCCACTGCCTGCTATTACACCGCTAGAAGATGTTGATGCCCGATTGGATTGATTACTATCTGCAGTTGAGCCTGCGTTGCTCCGTTCACTACGAATTCGATCGAAAAGAAGACTAAGAGAAAAATACTTTTGTTAGCTTTGTACGTATATTGTTATATACAAAATTGGCGGTGCCACAAAAATCACTTTGGCTCTAATTTCAGTTCAGTTGCAATTACAATTCTATAAGCAAATGAGCTTGTGAATTGAATATGTGCACCAGTCATTATTAAAAAAAAAAAACATATTAATGCAGTTTTTGTAATTTCCGATTAATCTACATCAAAATAATTAAGCTCTTCACTTGTTTTAGTTAATAAATTAGCATAAGTCGTTAGACAATCTTTATATTTTCACTCAATTTTAGTTTACTCAGTTTTTAAATAGATATTTTTCCACTACGGTTGCCAAGTGACTTGTTAAATTAAATTAAAATTATAGTGGCTTGCAAGCATTGTAACTGGAATTAAATTAAAAAATTAAAATGGCTTTAACCTGGCATATTTAACTATTTACTTTATTTTTTATTATTTTATTTTGAAGCTTTGTGAATATACTTTCGAAGGTAAATAGCTTCTAGTTCGTGGCATGTATCAATTTTGTGTGCGGACCGAAAACGCTAGTGATTCTTGTTTCAGAAAAACATGCAAACAAATATTTGGAATGCAAAAATTGTATTATTGAAAAAACTTACTTCCTTATGCTCGAATAATTACTAAATATTTCTTCCGAAAAAAGTCCGTCTGATGGATCAATGATGACACTATTGTTGTCACCCGAAAAACCATTGTCCAATAATGAAATTAGGTCTTCAGGAACATAATTATCGCCTCCCTCTTCTGTATCTTCGGCCTCTTCGTCATCACGTGAAAGCAAATTGTTTACAGCTAAATTCACATCAAGATTTGTGCGCTGTAATTTAAGGTTTTGTAAGTGCGGAAATTAGTCTGCAATAGATAAATGCATTAAATTATATACCTGAAGCTCCCTAATAATGAGATTTCTGCTCTTTCCTTGTAGTACGACTTCTGCTTGAGATATAAGTTCTTCAGGCACATATGTGGCTGGCACTGTTACTAGGGGTCGGTTCGATGTACTGCCTCCAATTATTACACCTGTACTTCTTGATCCAGATCCTTGTCCACTTGAGCTTGTTCTCCCTGTTGCACGAAGAAGTCGTGCCCGAGAACGAGGCATAGCCCGTGATGATGTTGGTGCCTTCGGAGCATTTGTTGCCGATACTCCACCAGATGGGGCACTTTAAATCAACCAAAATCATTAACACGAACGAAGATATGTGCAGTTTGCTTATAACCATACCACTTATTGTCCGATTTAGTCAAATCAAGCTTTTCGGAATTGATTGAGAAGGCGACCCGAAACGCTTTCCCGTCTTCCAAAAGGACTCCTATATGATTAGGTCCAATTACCACTTCCTTTACTGGAATTTTCAATTGCTCAAATATCCTATGAGTACCGGAACCGAAGCGGTTTACTTTATCCGTGACTTCTCGTATTCTAAATTGGAAATTCAGAATATATTTGAAAATAATAGAGAAAGAAAAAACATAATAATAAATAACATTCGCGTTTATTACATGCACATGCACACATGAAATACATTTTTAATCAAAATAAAAAATTTTAAAATTGTAATACAGAGGAAGTTAAAATATGCACTATGACAATTATACATTATACATAATTATCAAAATATGTATATGGTTGTCTTGGATTATGTATAGCTACTTAAACTACTTAAAAGTAGTTGATCTGGTTATGGATTTATTTAAAACTTTGGATAATTTCTAATTTGTAAATTCAAGTAATTAAATTCTGCGAACTCAGTGCAAATATACAATAACACGTTGCCCATCAGGTATAGGGTGCCGATTGAGTTTTATAACAGTTGAAACTCGCTTAAGGGTGGTTAGAGTGAAAATACACAAGTCCTGCATAGGGGCAATTGTCTACCTACAAGCAAAGTGTGTATGTTGAGTGCCGAAATGCTACGAATGTATGCACCATTCACACATGTGCGCATTTACACACACACACACACATGCATACGTGTTCAATAAATTTAGAATGCTATATTCACAAATGAGTACGTTATGGCATTCTCCTATATTTATCAGACCATTAAATGCACACATGTATATTCAATACATATGCTCATTTTTAGATAAAAATTTATTACTGCTACATACGATACGTACATACGTGCACAGCAATGCAAGTTCCGAAAATGATGTACCAATGTACACTCACTCACACACACACACACACACACACATAACTTTAGGTATGTATTATATGCAATTGTTTTATTGCTAGGCATGAATGTATTGAGTTAAAATTTTTTCGTATATATGTATGTAAATAAATGCTTAAGTGTATATCGGTCTGTACCTGTATATATGTATATGCATGTATGAAACATGTGCAGATGATCAATACTATATGTACATAAGTATGTACATATTCAAGAATGCGTATATTTTCATATTTTCTCAAACAATTCTTACCTTTCAATGAATTGTTCATCAGTTCCGGGAAGCGGTTGTAGCACGAATTGCATAGAAACCATTGTTAATTTCTTTGACTATATTAAATACGACTCGCTCTCAATTTTCATTTCAGCACAGAAAATGTAATACAAAATATAGATGACACAAATTCTTGAGATTACATCAAAGTTCGATTATGATTTATCGAAACATTGTAGAATTTCATATCTCGACATTCATGTTATCTGCTGGAAGAAAACTTCTCACAAATATCGCACTACATAAACCACTTTGGAATTATAAAATGAAACACGACAAATTATTTAAAAATTTCAACACAATTCGTTTTAAAAGCAGTTTCCAAAATCAGTTTTATCTCTTGGGATATTTTTAGAGCCAAAAATAGGCAGAATGTGCCTAAATAATCGTTCACACTTGATTTGTATTTTCAAATTATATTGTACACATTAAAACAATGCACCCTTTTTCGGCTCATTTATTTGTGACAATCTTACAAATTTTATATAATAGTTTATTAACTATTATTTGTTAATTCATCAAATATAAAGGAGAAGCCACACATCTAGCGTGTGATCGAAAATTATTTATGTGCTTTTCCAGTTCCAAACAGTCCGCATCATTTCCGCATCCCCTACAAATGTTCCTTATTCATTTTGTAGCAGCCAATATTTTTCCGATAAATTTGGTACAAAACTAAATATGTGACACTCACTGTTTAAATGTAAATATGAACCGGATGAGTATATTTATTGTTAGACTTAAAAATAAGTTGCCGGGGGGCGTATGAAGTTGTGCTAAGAAAGGATTTTTTTTGTAGATAACTTGGTTCTCTTGAGTATAAAATAGTTAATTTTTTAACCTATATACTAATATTGGTCTATATGGACTTATTATGATAATCTTTGATAATATTGAAAGGAAGAAAAAAGAAAATGGGCTTTACTCAGCCTGGACAAGATCAATTGGAAGACAAATTTTTAACTTGCGAAGGCTATGAACGGCAACGAAAGAATTGCTATTACTTTTTTCTCTACCGTCGAAGTCACGCCTCAATTATAAAATGTCTCCGTAAAAGCCTAGACCAGGAATATGTGTGGTGTGCACGATCTATCACGATCAGCGAATCCTGAAAGTCATGAGAATTTAGTTAACACTTAATGTTAAATTTATTTGTTTAATGTTTATTTTCAAAATTATAATTTCTTATTACCTTTAGAGTTTTCATACCGTTCAATACGCTTGATAAAATAAAAGTTTCACTTCCATTTCTGTCGAGAATACTCCTGCCGCTGTTCTGCATTGCATCTCTGACCCGTTGGCTTGGGATACTCACCGGTCTATTAACAGGACGCGAACTGTGCCGGCTTTATGAAAGCGAGGAAGAATCACAGCACATCCTAGCAGCTTGTGTCGCCTTGGCTAGGAAAAGATGTAGTATCCAAGGGATGCATGTTTTGACTTCAAAAGACATTGAAGCTAAAGGGTAAAAACGGGCACAATAGATCTAGCAGATCACATAGCCCAGCAATAATAAAAGAAATTGTACACTTAGTTTTTGTTAGTGCTTCCCAAATTATAGTATTGGCTTCTACAATTTTTACTTTTTAGTCACAAACCTTCTTTTCACTCTGAACTCAATTAAAATGGCTTGTATGATATATTGATGCTGTGCAAAAGTATGTACCAGTATGTTGTACCTTGAACGCATTTTTATGAACGTGCCCACCTACAGATTTTAAATTTCGGCTAAGTTTTCGTATACCTAACGCATTTCAAGTTTATTTCATTTTATAGATGTGCGACACGTATAACACAAAAATTTGCAACTAGCGGAACGAATGGGATTCTTTCAATGATGTAAGACCCTGAAGAAAATATAAATACAATATAGATAAAACATTTTGCCACTATCTGATATATTATACAATTTTTAATTTTTAGTGTTAGTTATTTTTAATGTTTAACTGTTATGTTGATGACTCTTATACGTCTTAAAATATTGGTTTATAATGAGGGTATCATTACAATGCTTAAGCACTCCCAGCTACGAATTCGTACTTAGAAAATATGTGGGGTGATTTGAGAGAGGTATCGAACAATCAAAAAATAAAATTTGGTGTCGCCAAGCTTAATTAGCACTTGGCTGTCAAAATTGATTGACCAACGTAATGATATTATATCATCCAGGTCCTACTTAGTGAATGAAATTTGATAAATGGATGAAATATATATGGATGAAAAAATATATATATTATAATATAAATACGCTGCTAAGAAATTTTAATGATTCACTATCCTTGGTCTTGATAGTAGTTTATATGGGTCAATAAGTTGATTTTAGACTTCAATTAAGCGTTTTTCTTAATAATTTAGTTGAATCCTCTTATAATTATATAGATACAAAATGATGCGTAAAAACAACTGTCAGCGAAAGTCGTTCGCATCCACAAATTTCCACAAAATCCTCTCAACGACTGTCAAAGTTCGCACAACAAAAACCAGATAGATGGAAAGTTTTGGCGCACAAAAATGTAATTTATCTTGTTTGTAATCCTAAATAAATAACAGATCGCTCAGAACCCCAAAATTAGATAAAAAAAAATAATACCAAACTTGCAAAAGAGTTAATGGTCAGGGTGTCAGCAACCGAAAAACATCAAACCGGAAAATCATAATGGTCGATACCGTTACTTATGTGTATATATGTGAATGTGCCTGAGTTTGAGCTGGTAAACGAGAACATATCTTTCAAATTTGAAGTACCTAGCTCTTATAGTCTCAGAGATGTATGTGAGAAAGCTGCCAGTCGATTTTTTCGCCTGCTGACCAGTTTGCTGACCGCAGACTATTACTTCTTAATAACACATATTTGAAGAACGCATAGTAATTCATGTTTAGTCGATCTGTTGTCTCAATTCGTAATAATTTTAATAAAATATTTGATTTAACCTTTGTCAATGATTTCTACAATGCTTTCAGCATCTGACGGTTTTTTTGTTTAATATTTCCTGATGATTCATATTGTGCCCTTATTAAAATCTCAGTTTACGTTTTCGAAACTATTATTTTATTATTATTGTTGTATTGTAGTCTTATTTTTGCTAACTAATTGGTGTATTTCAGGCATTTGATTGACATACATAATATTTTTCCTTACGAAGTTGCTTGTGCACTCTTTCAGGGCTGTATTCTCAAACAAACCATTTCATATGCATCAAAGAAAATTCATTAGCTAACACATAAACTTTCTTATTCATGAAAGATCAGTTATCTGTGTCACGCCGGAGATTACACACCCTTGTAGACTGATGTTAAACAGCTGACATCTAAAGTTTTGTCAGCAATTCAAAATATGTATCGTACGTTTTAGGAAATTTCTATGTATATGTTACTTGTTTCACGACAGTCTCTGCACTGCATATTCAACATTTGTGTGCATAGTCATAATGTATCTGAAAGGCTCATCTTGATCCCATAACTTAAAGCTTTTGACCAATTGATCCAATGGCACAACTACAAAATCGTAATGTTTTAAAAGTTTTAGATTGTGAACTTTAGAACTGCTAACTAGTTCAAATATTCTATAACTAAGCCAATATTTGGTTTTCGAAGCTTTCAATGCTACGAGAGTTATTTAATTGTTTTGTTTATTCAAGCTTTCCCTTTTTTCCGGGGATTGATAAAAATACATTATTTCACTTTTCAAATAAATTTAATCCTCTTGCTGCTTAAAAACACTCGTGTCCCTTCAAAATAAAATCTGAAAACTCTACTTCTAAGGTTTGATACATATTTGCAGTGATATCATATACTTATCACTTCAAGCCGGTCTAGTAAACAAAATTTCATCCAAATCGGCCGCTATAAATCGTTGTTGTGCATTAAGCTGCAGGTAGGCAGATGAAAGAAAGCTTAATCGATACCGACTTTAAAGAAATATCGAATCGATAGCGATGAATATTGTCCTCACATTGTCGATATTATCTTTGAGCTATAAATATATCGATTTATCAATGTGTTTCTTACATCTCTGCTCTTCTCTGCTCGAACACACCAAAATATAATTAAATTTGGGGAATATTAGATAAAATGGAAACAAATGAAGACCTTACAGATACTAAACTATTGCTTGTGACAGCTAACGTCGGAAGTTTGTTTGAAGATGTATGTACTTTTTATTTAATTGTTTGCATACTTATTGATTCTTATATACATATTTGTGCCCTAATGCAAGTATGTATGCATGTATGTTCATACCTATGTTTGTATTGAAGTAAATAAGTTTGAATGTAAATCGTTCCATAAACCACCTCGCTGCGCAGCCAGAAAGACTTCTTACCATATGGCTGGAGGAGTTCATAACCAAAGTAACGGAAATCAGTCCAAGATTTCTGGCTTTACATCTTCAAGAGGTGGGCGGAAAGACGTACGAGAATTCAATGGATAACGTAAAAGAGTTTATCCGATGCTTATGTGAGGCCATGGCGAAGACTGAATTTATTTACGTTCGTATTTATATGGACGAAGATTTTAAGTCAGCGGAACATTTTACTGTGAGTAGCTTAGCTTTTGTTCTCTCTGAAATGTATTCTATCTCACGTTGTACCATAGGCTCTTGGCAACATTTACTTTGGCCACAAGGATTTATGTTCCTTGAGAATTTGGAATTTCCAAACTCATGAATGGGGGGATAAACTGGACGAAGGGAAACACATATATTCTGGCAATATTGAATCAGTTCCAACCAAGGAGAAATCAAAATTTCCTCAACATTTTTTTCCGGAAGTAAGTTTTTTTTATTACTAATAATATAATGAAGATAACCCACAAAACCTAATAATAATAATTAGTTGCAGATTAGAGGAAGTTTCCCATATTATTTATACGTAATACAAAATGGCAATATACATAAATAATTGGAATTTAATTAAACTTAAATGTCGCTGTCGGTCCATTTTTACACACAGTGTTGGACCAAAACCGCAACAGGAATCAATTACCTGTATATTGTGGGCACCAGCATGACGCACTTCATTCCTTTGCTTGCTATCGCAGCTGCATAAATTCTCTGTACTCAGAAATCTTCATATGTGTGTGCGAAACCAGCAGTAATCGCTTTCTAGCAACGTTGTCAATTTTCACTGTTGCTGTTCGGTTTTGGTTTTGAATGCTTTGCGGTTTGATTTTCGTTTTTCAGATTTGCAATGCTTTGCAAATGTGTGCGTGTGTATATGTGCACCTGGCTTGTGAAATCACAAAACTCTCTGTATGTATATATATGTAATCAAAGTATAGGGCTTAATGTCACTCATAATCGTATTTTTTTTTCTATTTTCTATTTAAATTAGATTTTTGAGTTTATTTCGACTGTCTATAATTGTTATTAATTCAATACATATTACGAGTTAAGGCAGTTAAAGACAGACCTACACAATGTGCAATTCTTTACACATCTATAAAAATTAATGTTAAAACACTAAGCATTCAAAACTTAAATACAGGCAACTTTCGCCTCGCTCTCGTCCACGGAGCACAGAGAAAGTAGAGATATTTCAGACTGGGATCGCAATGATTTCTTATGCAGTCACTTTTCAGAAAATGTGACGACTGCATGTGTTTTATGCTATTTTACCCATTTCACGAAGTGGGTCTGCATAACCCATTTATCGTATAAGATTTCCGAATTGTTTTGTGAAATGATAACCTAGGTATTAATATTTTATTTATAATTAAACGAACGATGCTAATCCAAATGCGTATGTAGCTTATTGCACATAAAAATATATTATATACTTCATCCTAGTGTAAATGGTCTCGGAAAGGGTTTATGCGATCACGATGGGAAATTAATGGCACTGCCATTGATTTAGTGAATATACACCTTTTTCATGATGCATCCAATTTGGCAGCATGTGAGGATTTTCCTTCTGTATACTGCAAAACAAGGAGAAGAGCTCTAATACATACGATTGAAAGGTAATTCACACATGTTTTTACTCTTTATACTGACAAAAACTACTCGATATTGAACACACCACTTCAAACAATTTATTTTTTAATTGGTCAAAAAATTTATATTCACCTATGATTGCGGTTATTTACTAGCAGATATCTTCAAACTTAGGGACTCTAGCCTTAAAATGGAGTAAGTATCAGGTGTATCTATTTAAAGAGGCTGGTTGGATAGGTCTTTGATTTTTTTCTATCGATCTTTGAAGGAGATTAATAGCAATATACCTTAAATATTTGGTTAGCGGGGTGGCTGGGGCAACCAATCATTAACATAAGCGTCAACAATGCCTCTCATGCTACAACTCATCATGTTTTTCAAATTCACATTGTTGTTCACAAATATTCAAAGTAAATGAAGACAACAACTCTTTGCATCTACATTACATGATAATTATCCCTGTCAGATAGCTGAATTTGTAAATAATCAATTAGCTTAGGGTCCCAGAATTACATTCTAAATGTAAGTTGTAAAATATATTAAGAAATCCAGAAAGATAAGAAGGAATTTGTAAGTTTGTTCAAGATATTCTGGAAAACATAATACGTTCTGCTATAAGTTTTCAAGTATTGTTCCAAAAGAAGAAAAAAAATTTCTTATTCAATATGCTCAGTTAAGTCGTATATGATTATGCACATGTGAATTTTCATCCATACCAAATTCACTGTCACAAATTAAGAAAACAAAAAAAGAAGAAAACAAGAAACAAATATGTCTTCTATTAGTATTACTGTTAATATATATATATATATATATATATATATATATATATATATATATATATATATATATATATATACAAAGTGATACGCATACATTACGTGTCTAATAACATTGATTCTGTTCTCATTGTGATCAAGTAATATTTGAATTAATTAATTGAAAAAAAAAATTTGAAAGTGGTTGCTCGCAAAAAAATTAAAGATAAACTTAAGTAAAAATCTTATATATTCTTGTTGGTTTTCCTATTTGTATTTTAATCACTAATAATCAGGTTCCATCTGGATGAAGAAAATAGATCCGTCCCATTTTTTTTATTTGGAGATTTTAACTTCAGATGTGACACTGCAGGTGTTGTAAAGGTATTAATTCATATATATTACTTTATTTGTATATGGAAATAATATTTATTTCTGTAAATAGGAATTAACCACAAATTTAACTGCTCATCGCGTCCAAAGTATTAAGAATGAGAGCACTAAAATGAATTATCGTAACTCGGATGGCAACAATATACTTACTGTAGGCAAAAAAGAATTTAGTCACGCCGATCATCAACTTAAATTTAAAGAGCATTGGGTAATATTTAATTATATGTAAGCAAATATTTTTCAATAACTTTTTTGTCCTTGTAGTTAAAGGAATTTGACAGAGAATTGGAACCTCTCTCGGAAATTTTGGTTGAATATCCCATAACTTTTATTCCATCATATCCCTTTGAAGAAGATCCAGAAATGCCTACCGATTATATGTCAACAAGATGCCCGTCATGGTGCGATCGAATTTTAATGGATCTACATGTCAAAGACATAATCGAAGGGGATGAATGGATATATGATATGATTGGAGAATCTGTGTGCATGGGTGATCATAAGGTAAGAACTATTTAATAGTTACATTGCAAAATATACAACATATAATCAGGAAATTTAAAAGACGAACTTTAAAGTAGATTACAATTTCGCAATTTGGTGAGTCTACCTTAAAAACAATGGGGACGTGTTCATCAAAATTTCCTTCTACTTTTGGTGATTATTTCCTATGTTTAGGGCGAGTGGGGTGTGTCAGGAAATTTTGTGATCGATGGAATATTACATAGACCGGATTTAACATGCCGACATCTACATTTTAGTCCGGATTTCTGCGTCACGACTGGCATTGAACTGGAATAGTTTCATAGCTTTATAACTGGATTTCTGCTTATATACATTGATAGCAGATGGAAATTTTGGGTCGGATACTTTCCCTTCTACGCGTTGAAAATTTAAAGCAAAATTGAAATAGCCTTTAAAGGCTAAAAACAGTCCATCAGTCCGAAAGGTATTATGACATAGTTGGGCATAAAATCATAAACATCTGTACCACCTTATAATTGGTACTTGGTTTGAATTTTATTGAAAGATATATATGTTGTGACAACCGATACGAAATCGGAGATGTGAATTATAAAAAGCTTTTAAGTCATGTAATTCACTAATGACTTTATTATAGTCGAACTCAAGAAAACTTGAAAATTTTACGCTAAATACTATCAGTTTTATCAGTGCCTAATATTTTTTCTTTCATTATCATTAAAACTAATTAAAAACCACTAAAATCGCTACGGCGGATAAACAAAAAGTTTCCATTTGATAGTAAAATTAGTGGTAGTGGAAATCGGAAATTAGAGTACAGTATCAGAACAGTATTACATTCTACTCTGTTCTACTAAAAATCATTTCTAATACAAATAGTAAATAAAAAGTTTAAAATGGGTATAAACTTTTAGACTTGCCTATCTATATATAAACTTATTATGTGTATATATAAATTCAGTTGATCTAATATGTTTTCTTCTCTTCTTGTCATGTAGCCCATTTACTTAACTGTTCGTCTCAAGCCAAACAAAGGTACTTATAGATCATGTGATTGCAGCTGTAAAAATAGACATGCTAAAAAAAGCAACGATTTAACATCACCTGTTCCATACAAATCTTGTCCCTATTTAAACAAAATATATAAAACAATACTTAAAGAAGGTAAAGGTGAAAAGCAAGAAGTAATATCGCAAGACTGTCCCTTAGAATTTGTTAGAGGCAACTTAACTGAATATGGAAAAACGTCTGCATTAGACTTTGAAGATGTCGACAATATAAAAGAATTTTCATCAGATTACCCAAGCATTAGCATCAATATAATTGACTCAGATAATGTGTATGTTTGCATGTGTAGCCCGGTATGTAACGTTGAGTCCAGTGAAATTGACTGTGCAACAAAAAGTCCCATTTGTCCAGTGTGCCGTAATATAATGAAAAAGCAATCTGTAGAGCATCGATACAGGATATTACCAAATAGTGTTATACTATCAGAAAATATAATCGTAAACCGAATCGATACACATCATCTTAATACTTATATTCAAAACTCACACGTGGACCCATATACCCCAGAAAGCAATGAGTCTCATTCACCATATCCTGAGCTTAGAAGCACATCCACAACTACCTCAAGCAATAGTCACAAAATCGAGCTATGTATGGATAATATTAATGACGATCATAAGAAGCAACACTCTGAGCAAAATGGAAGCGACGACTTGCGTTCTTCGCAGTCGGTCCATGCAATCGCAGAGAAACAATCAAAAGCCACGGTTACCCCTCTACAGCTAAAGTCTCGATTAGAAGACCTTCAAAGAATATCAATGCATACCACGAAAAGGGATGTTATTACTGATAGAAAGGGCGACACTAATAGTGTGGATGCTATGTGCTCCCCAAAAACTTTTTCAAACAGTCAAAATCGCAATCCTAGTATTTTTTCTATGTGTTGTAGTATTCAATAATTTAAGTTTATTATGCCTATAGTAAATGAGTATTTTAAAGTCAATTTATTTTACTAATATTTTACACATATATTTTTTAAATATTTATAATTTTTAAATATTGTTGCTATAATTTTTGTAATATTTTTTAAGTGAATGTATAATTGTGTTAATGTTTGTAATATTTTTTAGGCGGATGTATAATTGTGTTATTTATTTAGTGAACAGAAAAAAATAACAAAAAATCTTTTCGACACATTTAAACTCAAAATAACATATACCAACATTACGTTTATCTATGTATTAGTATTTCATGCTAACAAATAGAACAATGATCCTAAAGTCACTTAAGCAAATTCTACAAACACAAAGCCAAAAATTGTCGTCCCTCTTATGCATCCCACCATGCACAAGAAGGAACCAACGGAGACTTTATTAGGATTTGCATACAATTAAAATTATTTGAGAAACAATCAAAATTAAGAATGATCAGATATATTTGGTATGTTAAAGATTACACAACCCTTGCAACCCGAATTTCTTGCAAAAGTTGATAGTGCGTTACTTCAAGATCAGTAAAAAAAATGTTTGAAAACTTGAAAGTTTTATAAGGCAAGAAATTAATTTTTGACTATAGTTCAATGGGAGATTAATATGATATTATTTGGTTTTTGGCTTAGACATTAATTCTGTCGAAGATGTCCCTTTTAATGATTTTTACATTTAATTAAAAAAATATAACAATTTCTGCAAATATAAAAATGTCAACTTAATTTTACACCAAAGATAAATCAAGAAGCAGCCATATTTTACTTAATCCATATGTATATTTATATATGGGTATGTACTTGTGAATGTAAAAATGTACATGTATGTGTAAACGTATATACGTAAAACAGTCAAATCTGTTTAGCACAATTTTTGAAAATATGTCTACTTGTTGGTTGATATCACAAAATTTAATAACTATAATTAACTATCCAGGAAATACATATTATATTTGGGATGTAGCCAAATGATATTTGGCCCCTGGTTTAACATAAATGTATCTTCCAATTGTCCATATACATATACACATACATATTTATATTTACAAGATTAGATAAATAGCTTAGATAATTGTTAAAAACATAATTTCAATTTGTTATATTAGGTGTTTCATGAATGAGCTAATGTAATTACATTTTTAAAAACACATATTTCGTTAAATTTTTATTTGTATATTTTATTATTTATAATAATGATCATTGTTGATAATAAAAGTTAGTTTTTGTTAACTTTTCTATTTTTTTTATTTATTTTCTTAAGACGCTTGAATAATATTTTTTGTTTCAGATTACTTTTGTTTAACATTTTTATCAATAAGGTATATAGACTGAACATATATTTTATATTGTTATTATAGGACCGGATAACTCACACTTAGAAAAAACACTAAATTCATTAAAGAGTTTAATGAATCAAACCTTGGTGAGTGAAAGTCTCTGGATGGAACAATCGAATGTAGATGCTCCTAGTTCGATTTCCAACTCTCATTATGTTGCGGTAAAATCAATATCTTCGATCAATAATGAGCCTGGCGAAGATAATTGTCTTGGTAAGCTAGAAACAAATGGAACAGTGCTGCTAAAAGAGACAACCGTTTAGAAGATCCACTCAAAATGTTGTCTGAGAATAATACCAAATGGAATTTACAATCCGTATCCCAAGTATTGTACTTAATATATATCGTTGAAATAAATGTTAAATGAATATAAATTACTGTAACTTCAAATGTGCATAAATACAACCACCGTTTTACCAATGTCCAGAGTTTAGGTTGTCGTTAAATTACAAAAAGTAATATAAGCGAACTATCAGTTAAAAGTATCTAATTGACTATCACTGCAGTTGGATGTCGGTTTTAAGCTGAGGAGCTTAGTCGTGTGTATACCAAACATATATCTCGTGAGAAAAAACTTAACAAAAATGTTGAAAATCACCATCCCATAACTTATTGTGGAAACGTGAAGTTTTATTTATTTTTGATTTGGTACACTTTATTTCTAAAGGAATTGAGATGTACAGCTGTGAAGGCTCTTTGAAACATATATAACAGCGCGTCGCCTTTGTACAAAACTATTCAATGAGTTTTTTTGCCTTAAAATATCTGCGAAGGTATAGAACTTGCCAAGTTGCCAAGCCAAGCAAGCAGCACATACTGAAAATGCTGAAGAATAGTACTCTACTATTAGTTTTCTCTGCAATTGAACAAAAAATAATATATTTTACGAGGGCAAAATTGATGGTGTCCTTAAGTGATTACCATTAGTATCTCGCATTTCCTCCTCCCGTTTACGCATTACAGCAAAGTCGCGTACAATCGAATCGGAAAGATCTTCTAAGCGCTTAAGGTCCACTTCAAGCGGTTTGAGTTTAGAAGCCTCTCCAATCTATAGTTTTCGTGTAGGTAGATTAAAAATTAATGAGATAAATGTTTCTTTACTTTTGCTGATTAATTGACTTACTCCTTCGTAGTTTTTAGTTTCAACGCCCTTTTTAGTCACTAAAGAGACTTCTTGACTAATTCCACGTTGGTCTAAAGCAAAACTCATTTGTCATATCACATTGAAAATTGACAATATTTCTACTTACGTGGTGGTACTTTCGAAATGAAACAAATTTCGTACGCGTCAAAAACCTCTGATGTGAAGCTAAACTTTCCTTTAGTAATGTGCTCCTTCTGCGACAGGATGTGTCCTTTGGTATCGCGAGCCTAAAATATTTTGTCAATTGGAAATATCGAGAGATGGAGAGGGAATACAATACAAATTATACTCACAATATAGTCTATTATTTGACCGGGAACGTCGGAGACCTCATATTCGCCCATTACTAATTGATTTGCCTGTATATCTTCCTTAAGACATTTTTGTGTGTTCGGTGTCAAGTGGAACATGACACCGTGAATGCGGCAAATACATCCGAAGATTAAAAGAATACATAATAGTGATTTGAGCATTTTCTTTTATTTCCTACGCACAAAATATCAACTTTGACAAACGAGGCAAAGATGAGTTGGCTAAGGGATGGGTTAAATATCATTTAAGTTTATCGATAGTATTTGTGTACAATCACTAAGCACGCCATCCATAGAGACTTCATATCGACTAAAATCCGACTGCATATAATATCTGATCAGTTGGGTCATGGTGAGCTGTATAGGCATTGAATGCTAATATTTAAAAATTAAGTATTTCAGTTGTTATCTGTAATAGGTAATTAGAAATGTCAATTCTCATAAAACGATTTCCAGAATTTTGGCTAAACCTATAATCACACAGGAATTTTTATAATGCCCCTTGAAGTTTCGACGTGCTAGAACCATCGTCGTTCGTGCATAAGCAGATGATGTACCTAATTCCTTTAGTTGCACAAAGAAATTTTATATTTTCGTCCACTCTTAAAGTTTGACGCGCATTGTTGAAATTTAACCTGGGTTCGAATAAATAGAACAATATTTAGTGGGAATTGCGTGGAATCATCAATTTCGCAAGTCTGCTTCACATCGAGTACGCTTTTGATTTTAATAATCTGCATGGTCTTCCCTAACTGTAAATTCTTTATTTGTGATCTGGATTAATTCCCTATATATTATATATTTTCGCTCTCAATTTTAAAATTATTCCAACCTTATAATTTCTCTCTTAAGTTACAAAATTTATTATTATTTGTGCAAAACCACTGAACCAACCTTCGAATTGTCTATCAACTGTCTGGCAACTCTAATTTCCTCAAATTCGGCGCGCAGAAACTCAACACTAAATTAAATACATAAATATTACATTCATATCAAATTTTATTAAGCGCTCGGATAGTTATTAAAAATATATTTAAATATGTGTATATATAAATATAAATGTGTATACATATCTACATATAAGTTTGTGTGCATAAATTTATAGCAATTTGGGGTCTGGAAACAACCTTATCCTTGCCAGGACCTCTCGCCAGGTTAAGTATTAAGAACATTTGTGCCCGTGAATATTCACTTTAAAATTAATGTTATATTATTCATAAAGTCTGAAAATTCCGACCACGTGGATCTCTTGTGCCTCTGTTGCGTATGCATGCAACTCGAGGTAAGTTTTAAATAATGTGGCGCATTTAAGTGTATAATATTTTTTTAAGGAGTTTAATAGAATTCTCAATATGTTTTGGAGAAAGTGTGCAGCAGCTTGTTAATAACAAACGCGCATAATTTTTTGCATAAACTGCGCATTTCTTTTACTCAAAATTAAACAACACGCAACAACATAAACATTTTTATGAAACTTTTTTGTATTCTCACAACTAGGGCTCATTAGCAGTCATTTTTGGACGCTGCAAATTCCCTGAAATAGTTCCATATTCTTTGGCCATGGCTAGTCGGGCATTAACTTAATTAACTTGACTTCCAATGAAAAATCCGAGCATGTTGCTTGTTGTGAATGTGCCTACAACTCGCACAAGTGGTTTGATTTGTGCAGAACTTGGCATTGATGCGCTTATTAAAATCGCTGAGAATTGGGGATTAAGACCTCTTGATCTGGTAAGTGTTGAGTCTCTCGCATCTTTAAATTATAATTTATTCAAATTATGATTCTACTCAGCTCTCGCACCAGGTGAAAATTCCGGCTTTGAAAGATGTCCCACTGAGGAATAACACTCCCAGTATATGAGTTCGTAATCTTTCCCGATCGAAAATATTTGTGATGTATGCCGTAAGCTTATTTCCATTAACAAGATAAACTTGGACATGTGATCAAAACAACGAGCAACGTTTCCACGGCGTGACCTCGAAACATCCAATACAACTTCTGTTCGGGAATTTCCGTTTTCCTTTTCGCACCCATAACTGGGTTGATAGTTTTTGCTTTTATTTCTATGGCCATCTGCGGCGAGCTTCAAAAGTCCGCGTTAAGTTACATGTGTCATTTGGATTAAGGTGATAGATGATAGTTCGGGTTCCATGGCTTCTTAAATAATAATTCATCCTCAACACATAAGTTTGGAAAGTTCTGCTCCTGCTCTTAATTTATCCTTTCCTGAATGCAGTGAACAAACTCGGTGTTTGAGAGCATGTCTTCCACAACATCATAGGGTTGATTCAAAATTCATATGGCTGGTGAGTTGAGGATCATCTTTCCACCGAACCATTCAGTGCTATAAATGACAGAAGCACAGTTAATATGATGAACAATTTGAGTTCAACATGCATTTTAAATTTTCTTTCTGATGCAATACTTTATTTCTCTGGAGTGCTATTGGAATAGAAAGGCTTTACACAGGATAACAAAATATATCTTAATGTCTGGATGGACTGCGAGAGTCGCGCTGGTAAGAGCCTTTTCAATCTAATGAGAGCCATATATATGTATATATATATATATATATATATATATGTATAAAGTGTATACATAAATGCATCTGAAATATAAATTTTCTTGTTTGAGTTTTTTTCCTACACCAAAATACACTTTTTTTTTTAAAAATACATTGTTTATTATTTTCATATATACATTAAATAGTATAGAACTGTGCAAGACAAGTTTCTTATAAGCCAAAAAAAATTTTTGTGTAAAACAGAAGTCGCATTCTGGTAAGAAGCGCGCCAGGTAATACCCGATTAAGTAAACATAAAAAGCCGGCTTAAGCACTTATTTTAAAGCTTATTAAATTTTCCATCACTCCCTATCGCTAATTACATTTTGAAAATATTTTTATTACTTTAGAAGATATGACTTTGGACCGAAAAAATGAAAAGGCACCACTGTGCAAGGATACCATCCGGCGGAATCTAAAAAAACAACGGAGCTGACTTACAATATTGCGAACGTTTATTTCAGTGATTGCATGAACTTTTCGAAGCGCAACATAACCCACTTCATACCTCAGGTACTTCAAGTATTCATTTTATAATTTAGATTTTTAACCCCATTATTTGCTTTGCAGCATCGACATATGAATTAATCGATTGCCTGTAGTTTTTAATATACAAAAAACCGGATTGTTTTGTTCTAGTGCTTTGTTTGGACTAAACTCTAACTTATCATAATTAAACCTCGGACTGCTGATTCTGCTGGCGTGTTATCGTTGGCGCTATGGTCGCTGCAGCTTTGTCGCATTGGTGGAGGTGTCAGTTATCCGGTCTGGGTCCCAAGATGGTCTTCAAGTGGAATGTGCTAACGTGTCTTATTTCTCCATGCGCCTTAGCTGTTATCGTAGGCTCAGCATATTTCTGTTTGAGTCCCGCGTTGCCGAAAATATGCTGACGAGGCGCGCGTGTTTTATGATATTTTTTCGAGTGCGTTGGTTTTGGTTATTCGTAATAATAAATGTTAACTCCTCCCCCTTTAAATGCGGACGTCCTCGGACGCGATGCAGAACCTTGTTTGGATGGTTTGACTGCTCCGGGGGATAGTCTTCTTGTCTATTTATTTCTCTTGTGCCGGATTTTTGTTTTATCCAACAGGTGACTATGATCGTTAGTATGATGAAGAGAGTGGTTGACAGTCCAAAATTTACTATTGTTGTGGTTGTGCTACTGTTTCGGAGTGTTTTTAGTTCTTTTGTATTATTAATGTTTATCTCCTTAAACATTTGCAATGAGAGTACTTCTTCGACTTCTGATTTTCCCTCTATTATTTGCAGCAATGGTGGTGTTGCTTTTACGGATGTCATAACTTTCGATAAGTAAAGGTCTTCTCCAATCCTGACTGTAGAATTGTCTAAATGGATGAGGAATGTCCCCTCGTCGCTTTTTAGTTCTTTGAAGTCGTTGAGCAGTATCGTTCCGATGAAAAATTCTTCGTGGTCGGGTACATTTTGGCTATTTATGAATTTACAATCGGCTTTTTTGTTTTTGAGAATTCGTGTTACACAAGTGTCGTTACTTAGGTAGGCTTAGTTTTTTTACAAATGCTTTTATCGTTATGATATTCACAATTTTCCTTAATTTCAAATATTTGTTGATTACAATTAACTATGTTATTAAATTTTAACTTATTGATTGTGTTGTATTTTTTTATTGGTACTCTTAATAAGGTTGCACAAATTTCTTTTGACAAAATTGGAATAATAAATATATAATCAATTTTTTTGCCTTTTGTGGCAATTTTAATTTTTAGCAAATTCTATCAATTCTTCTGGATTAATAAAAATGTACCATAATATTTTTGAGTTAAGTCGTTTTTTCAGAATGTCTATTAAATCGTCTTCTGAGTAGTCTGGTTTTTCAACGATGTGTCTGTGGTATGTGGGAAAAGGTAATTGGAATTTGTATGATTCTGTTTCTGATGGTAGTAAGAAAAGTTGATTTTTAAAGACATTAATTGGGACTTCCATTACTGGAATAAGATTGTCTGATGTGTCATCATTGTATAGTTGATGTTGTTGTGTTATTTATTTCGGGTTTTGGGGGATTTCTGCAACGTCTGCAACAACGTTAGAAGTTCCTGGCTTATATCTTAATTCGTGGTTGTACTCTTCGATGTAACTTTTCCATGTTTTTAATTTTCCGTTATGATTGTTGATGGTTGATGATCTGTAAAGATTATTACCCTTGATGTACCGTAGAGGTACATGTGTAGATTCTGAAGTGCCCACACAATAGCTAACATCTCCTTTTCGTTAGCTGCGTAATTTTCTTCTGTTTTCGAGAGTGTGCGCGATATGTAAGTAATGGGGTTTTCCGACGTGATCCCTTATGATATCGTCTAATGCTCATTGGAATATTGATGGAGAATTTTTTAGTCCAAACGGAAGTTTGGTGAAGTCATATTTTCCGCCATTAACTACGATTGCAGTTTTTTCTATGTCTCTTGTTATGAGAGGGATTTGATGAAATCCACTCTTCAAATCTAGTACAGAAAAATACTGATTCTCGCCCAATTGTGCGATGATTTCTGCAATCTCAGGGATCGGGTATCGATCCGAAATTGTTACAGAGTTAAGTTTCCTAAAGTTGATCACTATTCGAATTTTTTTTCGCCAGAAGCGTAACTCGTTTTTGGAATTACCCACACGGTGGCATTGTATGGTGACAGTGAAGATCTATCTGTTTTTCGACCTCTCCTCTTAACGAAGTAGGGTATTGGTGGTGCTCGCTATATACTGGACAATCTGATATGGTTCTTATTTCGCCTAACACCCTGGTGTTGGAGATCAGTTTCTCGTCTGGTTCTGCGAACAGCGTTGTACGGGTCTTAGTAACGTGATCTATGAAATTTTTTTGTTTGATTGTCATGTGCTCTGTCCGTACCTTTATATAATTTACTGCCTGTGTTTCTAGTTGTCTTATTTTAATCTTATAGTTTCCGTCAATAATTAATGCTTCGTTCTTGACGTCAATAACAGCGTTCAGCTGTTTCAAGGTATCGTTACCTAGGATACAATGGAAGGTTTTGAAGGTCGGTAGCTAGAAAAATTTGAGAAGTCTATTTCCTTGATCAAATAAACAAAGGAAAGTGTGGTGGAATATTTGAACGTTGCATTAAATGCTTTTTGAATTGGTTGCGGATTCGGAACTAAATTTGGTTGGATGCAATTTTGATTTGAGACTGTATCTATTAAAATTTTCAATGGGTTGCCGTTCCTCATGCACTAAAAATAGGGCAGAGAGGAACTATTTAATCTAATAAATGAATGTCGGAAGCATCAACCATTGTTGGTTGGTATTCATAGTGAATTCCGTTCTGCCTCAACAGGTAGGGCGTATGCTCCTTCCAGTTTGGCAGCTTCGACATAAACTTGTTCCTCGTTTTTTTTTTGTCGTAAGGGTTTGGTTGTTCAGCCCCTCCTTCTGATGGTTCGGTTGCGATATGGAACTGTCGTTGAATTTTTGAAGACTGACCGCTAGGTGCGTTGATGTGGTGTTTGGTATCCCTGTCTAGGGTTGAAACATTTTTGCGGCAGTGTATATTGGCAACGGAATAGTTTTATTTTATGCTGTTGCATCATCTGATTATTCATATTTGGTTTAGGGGTGTGATATAGGTTTGGGTTGAAACTCCTCCATTTTACAGAGTTATTGGTTTGGGGCAATTTATGTAATGGAATATGATTTCTGGGCGGTAGGGGTGGTGTTTGTTGTCTGGGTTTGGGTAAGAAGGCATTTCTATGTTCTTGGTTCTCTACCAAGTTACACAGATGCAAGGCGGTGCTCAGGTCCCTTGGCTCTTTGATTGCTAATAGTCTAGGTAGGTCTCCATTTAAACCTCTCACGAACTTTACCCCGATAATTGTTCGTCCACGCTCTAATTACCTCTGTGCGTCTTCTTGTACGCTTATTATGTTAAGGATGAGGAATAATTGGTGGTATACCATCTGGTAGAAATCTTGACAGTCGAGTTAAATATGAGTTAAATAAAGCATTTGGTATTCGAGAGCTTTTAAGTCTCTTTTCTCAGCTAGTGTTCTGTAAGGCAGTTGGAAATTGATTTCCAGTTCATGGGAGTGTTATAAGATTTGAGCACTGCATCGGCTTCTCCTATTATTTTGTTTCGGATTGACAAGGTTTCAAATAATAATTGTAGGTTTCTTCTTGGCCATTATAAATGGTCATTATTCTGTCTACATTCTTTTTCCAAGAACCGAATATGGTTCGGTTTCCGGAAAAATCTCTAATCAACCGCGTTATTTCGGGAACCTTTTCCTGCTCTTCCCCTAATCTCAGACCAGTAAATGGAATAGCATTAAGACAATCGCTACCTTCGGTATTTATTGCTTGCCTTATTAAATCGCCACCCTGGAGAGTATCTTTTATCAGGGATACAATAGTATCTTTCAGGCTTTGGCTTGCATAGGCTGCGTTGCTTGATTAGTTATTTCTTTGGGAGCTGGTACTGGCTGCTCCCAGCTTTATGTTTGCTAGGGATTCGGGCAATTCGTTTGACTGCATTGTGTAATGCCGTCTTTTACGGATTAATGTAAATTTATATTCGGACCACTTTTAGGAATTTTTAAATAGATAATATTTATACAAAATTAATTGATTATTAAGAAAGTTTCCTCTGTTTTTTTTTTTTTGTTGATTGTGATTTTACAGAAAAATGATACATATGTTTTTTTAAACTATTTAATTCTTTTAGTTTTAATATTTCTGAATCTTACTTTATTTATTAATTTTTTACCTTTTTTGTCGCTTTTGTCCCACAACGATTGGGAGTCGAGATGGGTGACATAGGTTGCTCCATATACTGTCCCTCGCGGTACCCTGCGGACGGACACTACAGGGTTGTCGGCGGTATTATTGTGGCACCGGTACGGAGATTTTTTTCACTTGTGCTTTGTTATTGTTCGTATTTGTATCTGCTGTTACTTGTGGCGCTTTTGATCAAACTGTCACTAGTAGTGTTCGTATGTGCGTCTACTTGAGGCGCTTTTGATAGAACTGGCACTGGTCGTGTTCGTATCTGCGGCTACTTGAGACGCATGCACTTTTTGACACGGGCTTTTTATTGCAAAGTTATGTTTGAATTTGCGGCTGCTTGAGGCGCGTTTGACAAGGAGTGGTTGTTTAATTTACTTTCACTAACTTGCAATAATATAAATCCCCGTACCGGTCCCTTCTCGGGCGCCAATTAATGGATTCCTTGTGGTTAAAAAAAAATACGGATTGTTTTGTTCAAGTGCTTTATTTGGACTAAATTTGTAAACTTTAACTTATCATAATTAAACCTCGGACTGCTGTATTGTATGATATTTATTCTAGCTTGTTGGCTTGAGTTATTTGTAATAATAAATCTTAACTTATGTAAATTAACCAAAAAAGCATGACGGTTTATTTAAAGTACTGTAATAGAACTAAATTTGAAATTTAAGTTAAAATTAATTTAACATCGGGCTACTGGCGTTACTTGCTTGTCAATATGAAAAATATCTTAACCTACAAATGTCGCAGTACTATCGCTGCCGCGGCTGGTCCCGATAAAAATACTGTGTAGGCAACTTTTTCAGCAGCTGACTCGTTGTAAACCTCCGCGGCTTGACCTGGACTGGAAGCAACAAGGGGTACTCTGCCTTCCTGGCCCGGTCATATATTGTCTGTCTAAGTTTGGATGAGTGTGCATCCACATCTATAGGTTCAGGTTTGTGTTTGGCTTGGTCTGATCGAACTGACGTTTACCTCTCTGATTTAAAATAGATTTTAACCTTTACCAGTCTGGAAATTAAGTTTGGTTGCTTTTTTTCATTACGGCCGATATTTTCTCACTATGCTTTTGGTGAGCGGCCAAAAGTACGTCAGTCAGACAATTAAAAACCACTTGCACCATTCACTAACCGAAGGTATACGCTATCGTCACTGTCTTCGTCGCCGTGTCGAGTCGAGTCGTAAATAAAACTCATTAGTGAACCGAATACTAATATCTGAGAAGTTGCCAGAAGGCGCAACTGTTAAGGAACTTATTTTGAGTTTATGTATTTAAATATTATCTTATTAACAAATAATCCAATTTTCACTGATCAAATTAAAGTTAATAGTAGCAGGCGATCGTTGGTTCTATTGATTCGCTCTTCCAGTGTTGAAATACACCTTCATTTTGCTGCACAGATTAATTTATTATTTCTTTTTGTTTGTAGTTTAGTTATTTTTACTTGAAAGTCGATTTCTTGGACCTACGGACCTACGTCCGGTACTACGTGGGTGGGAGCCAATTAGTTCTTGTTATTTATTTACTTCAATTGAATCGAATGTAATTTGTGAGTTATCATATAATTCTCTATTCTAGAGGATCTTGTTTACCTTATTAAATAGCAAGGTGAACTTTTCTTTACCTCATCGTAATTTTCTAATAGGGACGAGCCACCCTATGGATTCCCATTTCTTGTTCCATAACGTGAATGTGGCCTTCACTGTACGTAAATTCCAGTCTTGCGATTATGGCCTTGAAGTTCAAGAGCGTATTAAATGATGCTAGGGATGCGACAGCGGATCCCCATGTCTTACAAAGGATTATAATGACGGCCTGGTACTGGCGTTGCACCTTTCGCAAGGGGTCTTTTTTTGTCTGTTTTCGTGCTAATTAGCCTTTGTTGTACTTTATTTTTTACTTCGATTGAATCGAACGCAATTGTGAGTTATCATGTAAATTAAACGATTTCTTTTTGTTTTTAGTAAAAAAAAAACCGAAGCGTTCGGTTTGAGTGCTTTATTTGAACTAAATTTGTAAACTCTGCTGCCGTCTTGTCGTTGTCGCTTTGGTCGCTGCGGAATTGTCGCTGTTGTCCCAGTATCGTATTTCTCCATGCGCCTTGGCTGTGATCGTGGTCTTTGCATATTTCTGGCTGAATCCTACGTTACTGAAATATGCTGACGATAGCTGATTCTGGGTACTTGCGGCTGAGTCCTGAGCTTATGAAATATGCCGACGACACACAAGTGTTGTTTGACATTTATTCTAGCTTGTCTTTAGTTCTAGTTATTTATAATGATAGTTCTTAACTTATTTTAAACTCTCCGGCCGATTGTCTTCCTGCCTGTTAGCTTATCCTGTGATTTTGCTTGGAATCGCTAAGGTTATTAGGTAATATTCGTATGTTTCTTCTTGAGCAATATAAATGGTCATTATTCTTGGTAAAATTTTTTTCCAACAACCAAATGTGGTTCGGTCTCCGGAAAATCTCTGATCAAACTTGATCGGGTATTCCTTTAGGAACTGCTACTGGCTGTTCCCAGTCTTATATTGACTAAGGATTCGGATATTTCGATTGACTGTGTTTAATTTTTTCTTTTTTGAATACGGGCAAATTTATATACGGGCACTATATATATATATATATATATACACTTTATGAATTTAACTTATTACGGAATGTTTGAATAATGAGGAGCAACTGGAATATTATTTTGATAAAAATAAATTGGTTATTAAAAATATTTTCTTAAATCTATAGTTTCTTTTTATTTTTAGTTTTTTCTTATATTTTGAATTAATTCTTTAAATTTTACAAGTTTTATTTTACCTTGGTTTTTACACTGTACAATATTTTCCTTCGATGCAGCGAGGGTAGCTCGGTTCCAACTATTCTCTTGAAGCAACTGCCAGAGCAGCTCGCCGTCGCTCGTGGCCCTCAGCACTAATCGGGCCTGTCAATGGGTTTGCAATTAGAGTAATGTAGATCAGCTGATATACCGCTTGCTAAAATTCCATAACACGCAGAGGTCCATGAGTTAAAGAGAACATTTGATTCTAGAAAGTTTTAAAATGTCGCTTACCAGCAAAATTGCTTTCCAATTCATAGGGGTGTTGTGGGATTCATATACTGTGTCTGTTTTTCCTACTACTTTGGTTCGGATAGCTAGGGTTATGAAATAATATAAGTTTGTTCTTGCCTATTATAGATTGTCATTATTCTTTCGACATTTTTTTGCGGTTCGATCTCCTGAAAATTCCTATATGAGACGTGTTATTTCGGGCACCTTTTCTTGGTCTTCACTGTATTTCAGAGGGGTGCAGAGCTTGGCGTATTATTTCGCCTCCCTAAAGGGTTTCTTTTATTAGAGATTCTATAATGTCTATCAAGCATTAGCCTATGTAGGAGGTGTAATTTGATTGTGTAGTTTTTTTAATGCTGGCTCCCAGCCTCAAATTGGCTAACGAAAATCGCACCACTTTATGCTTGTACTTTGTTACGGATTATTCGAAAAAAAATATCGTAATTGGAATGGTGTGTTTGGACTTATGTTTAATAAGAAAAAATATCATATTTTTGTGTCGATTTGTTTTTCAAGCTTAATTATTTTTTTTTTAATTTCTTAAAGGCTATGCTTACAGTATAATTAACAGTCAGGCAAGTCACTCTCGCGCGTCACTATCTTTTGGAATTGCTCTCATTTGTCCCACAACAATAAGGAATCTTGATGGATGACTTGCGTTCCTTCCATACACTTTCCTTCGCCGTACCCTGCCGGCGGACACTGTCTAATTAACAGATGCTTTTTAGACACTCTCTTTTTGACACTTGTCGCGCGATGGTGCTCCTTATGTTGCGGCTGCTTCAGGTGCCCTTAACGAGCCATGACTATTTCATTGGCACTTCAAACGAGTATCCTTTTTTAAAGTAGCGGTCCCTGCTCGGGCGCCACTTAGACGATCCTTAAAATGCTTTTCATAAAAAAAGAACGATTGTTTACTTCGAGTTCTTTATTAGAACTTAAATTTACGAACTTAAGCCAATATTATCTAAGCCTCGTACTGCTACCGCTGTTGGTTTCTAGTATTTATCGGTTTAGTCATTGTAGCTTTGTGTCCGTTGCCGATTAGTGGAGGTGTTGGGTGTCCCGACTGAGTCTCATGGTGCAGTGCCCCACGGTGGAATGTGATAACTTCATTCTTCATATGCCTTAGCAGTGATCGATGAAATCGGTGTAAGAACATTGGCTGAGTATGCTGACCTGACGCGTGTGTCCTTTACCGGTCTTGCATATTGAGCGATTTTTAATAACTGTTCTTAATTTGTACAATGATAATCTTCGTTACAATGATTATGAAAATAAACGAATTCCAATTGTGTTTTTTTATTCCACCGCTTTATCCCGACGTTCATAACAAGTTTTATTGTTTATAATGAACTTTTGGTTAATAATTTTATGCTATAATAAAAATAAGTAAATATAAGTAACGTAACTTTAGAAAAAAAAACTTATAAATTATTAAATTCCCGTATTAATGCTACTGATATTCTGTTTAATAAACTTTTAAATCCTGTACCTCAGGCTTTTATTACCGCCACATATGTAGATTGTGCTAATGGGAGGTTGCTCAATACAAATGCAAATAAAATTTAAAGTAAAATATCGAGCATATTTGCCATACGAACCGATAACAAAGCCTGTCACTCGCATACATTAAGGTTTGTATATTGACTCAATCCTTGTCATCAAGTTTGAGCGTTGAGACATTGATGTCCATATATTCACTACTTATATAATAAATAAATTTGACGATCATCATTCACTTACATTTATTTAAAGTCTTTCAATTAGCAGTTTGCTTGCTTGCTTGCAAGTTAAAGTAAACGTTCGCTCTCATTGCACAGCAAGAGTTCCTGTTGAAATTTCTGCTTATTGTGTTTATTACTCTCTCTGGTCTAAAGAACTTGGAGGACGCTGAGCTGGGGCCACCAGATAGGTAGCTTGTTGTGGATAATGAACGGTCTCAACTCGGGGAGGTCAACTTCGAGTAAGCGAGATTTCTCTTCAATATGCAGCCCCGGACAAACAGCGAGTACGATACTGACAATTGGTCCTTCAAAAGAATTGCCTCATACTCTCCCAACCTCTCCGGAAATTACTATCTCCGGGCTGGACTAAGATGTTCATTGAACCGGGCCGAGAGCCAACTTGACAGGAATTGGGCTGAAAACTAGCCCAGTCGATAAAGGTAAGCTCAGACAAATGGCGACCATCTTTTCTCTTTTAGCCTTTCCCGGGTACTGCCCGACAGCAATGCCCTGCATCTATGGTTGTCAGCCAGAGCAGTAATACTCCAGACCCAGGAAGATTATGCTACCGCGAGGACAGCCCGGATAATCCATACAATGTTGGCTACTCTCGGGTCAAATGGTATCTTAGGTAGCTTCAGCAGGGACTCTCCCTAGTTGAGGCATTACTGAAAACAAAACGGTAAAGAGAGGCGCCACAGTCTGGGACACCAGCACCCATTTGGCCCACCACCTCGTAGACACCGCCGACGAACACTCCCAACACATTGTGCGCTGCGGTTAACAATTTTGCATGCGGAACATCAGGAATCGGAGAAGCACTCCACATAGAATACTATATAGATCGGTCTGCCAATTCATTGTTTGTTTTGTTGAAGAACCAGAACAAGATCGGGACCTACGCTTGCTCCAAAAGGAACGAGGGTAGTGCGCACAGGGTATCAGCTGTTCTTCCGCTACGGAACCATCACTGTGAGTGGGCTTACAAAACAGAGTTAGCTTGAGGGATAGCCCCCACAGCCAGGGGGACTGAAACGGGATACGATGGAGAAAGTGGGTAAGCCCATGAACTCACAGGACCTTACAGAGGAGCTTCAGAAATAGAGGAGTACATTTGTATTTAAAATCTGGGAAGAAGTATTGTATACTGCCCTGATCAACCAGTTGCTGAAGAAACACATTAGGAAGTGGCATGTCGTTCTATTGTAATATTACGAATAAATGGTAACCAAACCTCAACCCCTAGAACTCAGCACAAACGTAAGTTCTTTGGAACTAGAGCGAGGTATTAGCAATCTTAATAGCAGCATAATAAATGTTTTTGAAGAAAGCTACCACTCGGCAAAAAGAAAAGGATGTTCATTGCCAGCCATGAGAGTCTGCATCTCAACACCGATCGCATCTTCATTAAAGGAAAGAGAGATGGATTATGGGCCATGAAAGTCTGACCTCCTATAACAAGATTGAGATAACCAAGCGGTAGAACTATGAGGATTTTTACGAAAGCATAGAAGGTATGATTGAAGGCGCCCAGCTGCATAGAGCACCTTCGAAATAGGCCGCATTGGGATACCATCTGCCGAATAAAAAAATTTTTCAATATCTTACATATGAGTTACAGCTCTTCTAAACCCTCGTTGCTTCAAAATCCCTTCACTCAAAATTCCAAGTGTAATTTTGGCAAGTGTGGTTAGTGTAAAATATCTGTACACATCACATATGCGTGATCTTAAAAGTTTATATCCTCGGTTTTACCACAAATGCAAATAAATGTAGCTATTTTACAATGGATCCCGACACCCACATGCGTTGTAGATATTTTTGATATTCAAGCAAGCAGTCTTGGGAGGAGAGAACGCAGTTACTTTAGAGCTGCGCGAGTGGGTGTGTCAAGATTTTGACGGCGGAAACGGCCCTGCCATGAAAAATTGTGCTTATATTTGAAGCGATTTTCAACTTTATCAAAAAAAAAAAATGGAAAAGAATTGTGAATTGTGTTATTAAAAAGCACATTGAGAATTTCCTTTCTTCACAATGCAAACAAGTACAATATTGTGTGAGCACACCCTTAATTTTACTTTTGTACAATTAATCTGATAAACCACTCTTTAAGTTTTCGTGTTTTTTTAATATAACGTTAAGTTCAGTGCGTTAGAAATATGCTGGATTCACGGCGATTCAAGGCGAGGTACTCATTTTGCATATTTTTTTAAGATTCCAAGTAAAGTCGTTATGTGCCGAAAATTCCGCAATATTCCGCATATTTAGTTAATGTTCCAAAGTCAGTTTGTTCCATGCCAATATTATTTTTTTTTCGATAGTTTTGGTCCACCAATAAAATTTCGACATATATTATGAAAATGTCCGCCATCGAACGGCGAAGGAAGCATTAACGAACTATTTGTAGGGTTTATTAAATTCGAATTATTGCTTTTATTTATTTTCAAAATTATTACATAACAATATGTGCTAAGCATTATGCCATATTAACGAGCACTAAATGGTATTAAATACATCGATTATGAGATAACATTACATTATACATAAAATTACGAGATATTCTATATATAGTAATATCGGGGGAGATATCATGAAGGGGGGAGCAATGTTTCTGATTTCGAATATTAGCATTTGGTACTCTACTGAATTTTGGCAGTCGTTGTACTCTGAACCCATTGAAAATGGGTAAAAAGGATGTGTTTTTTGTGCAAATAAACGTCTGTTCATCCGTATAGAAGCTAGTTTGCTAAAGCTAGCTAGCTCGTATGCCTCGCGCAGATCAAGTTTATCTCAATTGATCGATAACTCTGCTAATTTCGTTAATATCGATACATTGTGATTTCCGATAGCATTAATTGGTATATCGTGCACTTTTACTCGCCATTTATTAACTGGATAAATTTCTCCGAAATTTTAAATAAATTTATTGGCCAAAAAGTAATCTCAGATTGATCTCATTAGTACCAGCAGGTACTTTCAGTCTGCATTGATATGCGCCTGCACATGTGAGAAAGAGACGGCAAGAGCAGAATATATTTAACAACTGGATTCGGGTATTCGTAGTCAACCTCACTCGACTACGGAATTCTTACTAGTTACTACTAGAATATGATCGATCAATCAGGTATGTGAGCAGTGGAACAGTTCAATGTTTTTTAAATCTTTGTTTTTGTGCGTGCAGGCTGGAAGTTCAAAGCGTAGTAATTAGCATTTGAATTTAAATCCAAATGATTTAAAGAACTAAAATTAAATAAACTATTCCGGTATTCTCTGATGTTTTCCTGGCTGGTGTGGCTGGGTCTCATGAAAGCTGAAATCGTGGCATTTTATATATTACTTAATCTCGTTGTGGTATTATATTGCTTCATTTATTTATATTTTTCACGCAAATTTGTTTCTCTAATTTCGAAAATAATAGGTAATACCAAAACAGCACAAAACGGATATATTTTTTATTGTAAAGAATGTGAAAAGATTTGTGATTTTTTCTTAGCGCAATAGCGCAAATCTCAAATATTTGTGTTATATATAAGTGCAGAATCGATCTAGCCATTTCCGGCCGTCCGTCTATATAAACAAATGGATCTCAGAGACTATAAGAACTATCGACTAAATTTGAAATAAAAGTTCTTGTCTACCAGGCGCATATCAATTTTCTTATCGATGAATTCAAAACTATTTCCGATAGCAATAAAAGCCACAACTTTAAATTAGTAACTTAAAATATTACAAATACTACAAAAGAAAAAAAGAAATACCGAAGCATTACTATAAGCAGGAGCAAGCATTTTCTGAATTTACACGTAATAAGTACATGTTTTCCAAATGATAATTAATTTTGCAGCGTTTTGATACCTATGTATATATATATTAATTATCATAATTATGCTGGTGCCTGCCTAGTAATGCGATATATATATATATATATATATATATATATATATATATATACCATTTCGATATTTTAATAATTCGGCAGACTTTCAATTCTTTTTCGGATATACATATGAGTATTTGAATGTATCCGTAAAATATGGCAACCCTTACGCAATGTTGCGACGGCGCTGTAGAAATTATCGGCTTCTGACGCTTGAATACTGCAAGTTTGAAGTCTGTTTTGTTTATTTATTTTTTTGGCGAGACATTCCAAAGCAAAAACAGTTTTAATTCAAATTTATAATATTTGCAGCTATCAAAAAAAGCTGAATTCGGCATCAAATGTCAGGCTTAAATCAGGTAATAGGAATTTTGTGTTGTACATCAATACATTCATACATTGGAGCACATACCTTTGTGCATTCATTTTAAGGCTCCGAAAATTTCATGGAGTTTTATGCATCTGCTCTATATACATACATATATGCATTCACATTTGCATATGTAGATATGGATGTGTGCATGTGTGAAGTTTAATTTTCATAATAGATTAATGAATTGTTTATCTCTTTCAGAATAAATCAGGAACTACAGGTACATTTATAATATAATCCGGATTTCTCCAAACAAATTGAATGGATGAATCCTTAATGGCAATCCCGCTTCCTCTAGGATAATTTGATTCATAAAGCAGTTTGCTGGATTCGCTGTAGACCCGATTATATAGGTCAGATTCGGATTCGGGACTATCCGAACTTGCACGTTAATATTTTTACCAGAATTCTCGTTCAAGTTTGTTTTTTACACAGATTTATATTTGCTTGTTTATTTATTTTCTTGCTTATGATGTAGGTTCTACGCGGTTGGGCGCCAATTAGCCTTTATCATACTTTTTTATTCGAAGGGCATCTCGCCTCTCCGTTAATATGATTAGAACTAAAATTTAAAATGAATATCAGAAATATATTACCCTAAATTACACTGTGAATTACAAGCTGTGCTTTGGGCACCAAAAATAGCATCGACTTAAAATGTTTTCATTCAAAAACTGGCCATAGTAGGCTTTACTTGACTTAAAAGCATATAAAACTGAACGAACTTTTGTCCTGATTAATAGGAAATCTATGGATCCACAATTGAACGAAATACAGCGTATTGCCTGCGAACTGCGCTCGGAAAAGGCGCCGGCGCGAAACAAGGCAATTGAGCAGCTGGACCAGAAACTGAACAGCTTTAAGAATGCATTAAACGCGGTGCTGGGTCGCAATGAGGAGCTTTCTTGGCAAAACCTTCTTGTGATCGTCAAGGAGGCGATCTTAAAGCATGCGAATAACTTAAGAGATGCGACGTCGGAAAAGGCTCGTAAGCAGCTGGCGGACAAATGTTATTTGTACGGCAATGTCATGGACCGTATCATCGACTACAATTTGGAGATGGGCCGGGCGAGCAGCGGACATTTTCTGACCAAGTCAACGATATTCGATGCCTTTGTGGACGGCACTAAAAGTACTATAGTTGTCCGTTACTTTGGAGTTAATTTCGTTAATTTACTGGACAGAGGCATATACTTATCGTCTAGGTATACCTTGGAATTGAAAGTCAGTGAATATAGTAATATTCTCTCTGTTTTGTTTGAGCTGAATATTGATGACGATGAGTTCCTGCGCTCCAAGATATTGAAATGCATCACAAAAACCGTCGAAATAGCCCAGGAGCGTACTCAACTGCACGACGATTTGGTGGAATATTTGCCAACCCTAATCAGCTATACTCAAACCGCCCACAATGCCGAACGAATAAAGGATGTTGTGCGACTTTATTACCTATTCGTTGGCGAGTTATCTGTTAACTATCATCACACAATGTGCATTCACATGCAGAATATTATACCGAAATTCTGTGACTTTTACAACGAGGACAAATTCTGTGATGATACAAAAAAGTTATTCTTCGAGAGCGTAATCCTATCGCTGCAAGCTCTATATCCGAAATTAAATAGCAACGATTTCAGCACATTTCAAGTGCCCATCAGAGATGATTGGCCACAGAGCATGCAAAAGTTGCATACCATCATTAAAATGGAGATTAGAAAGCACACTATGGGTCGCAACAAACCATCTGTACTGAACACGGATAAATTTCCACTGATATTTATTAAAATGTCCGCACTTGTCACTTACATTGTTTTGTGGCATGTGGAACCGAATCAAAATAAAGATGCGGAGGCAAATACTAGCAAACGTCAAAAGGTCGACATCATGACATCCATAATCAATCTGATTAACATGCAGGAAACTAGCTTCAGTGCTGTGTGGTTTGCCATATTTGCCGAGCTGTTGCAGCTGAATAGCTCGATAATAAGCGAGGACAATTATTATCAGGAGATGCGTGAGACGACATTGCATGTTCTTCAAATCTATGGTAATGCATATAATTTGCGCAATGTACGCCTCTGCCTGGCGAGCATGCTGGCTAAGGAGCAGGAGCAGAAGCTATCGAAATCGCATACGATAGTTTCAGACTTTTATGCACAAGTTGCCATGCATCTCATTTCAGAAACTCGTCCGGCTGCCGAAGAGATAATCGAGAAACAGATCATACTGCAGTCGCTGATAAAAAATGATAAACTGAGTGCCAAACTCTGCGCCACATTGCTTCAAAGCATCACAACGAATGAGATGCTGAGAAGGAATGAGTGCATTGCCACCATTCGCGTCATATTCACACATGCCGAACAGTGTGGCATTGACAAGGCCACCGCCGTTGTGCAGCCTCTGATTAGGTGGGCCTACGATCACGAGAACAGCATTGCAACGCAAATAATCAATAATATTGCTGCTATCGATCAGAAACTTTTGGCGGACACATTCGCCATTGGCATCATTAATTTCCTTGACGAAGAGCAAGTGCAGCAACTGGCCGCCAGCAATAACAACAACTCGCCAATAGCCACAGAGAGAGCAGAATTTACCCAACTGCAGCTATTGCTGCACAAGTACAATAAGCAGCTGGTCTGCCTGGATGATCATTTTCAGTTGCGGCTACGAGGACCTATTACGACGTACAGTGAAACACCGGCGAGCGTGAAGAGCTGCCTGTTTGTGCACAATTATGAGTTGCTTATGCGCATGCTCGACCCGGCAATCACGAATGAGTCCAGCACCAGTTCCTTGATCAAGGATCTAAAGAATTTACATAAGTTAGTTTGCACCATGGAACGTTTGCTTCATTACAATGTCTTTGACGTGTCGAATTTTATGCAATGTCCGCTCATGAAGCGCATTGGGTTCTTTCTCAGCCACACGGAGATTCAATACACTTCTATTCAGCCGGATATTAATCGCATAGACGAGAGTGATTTTCATGAGATTCTAGATGAACAGATTGCCATACTCGGTGTATTCAATTCGAATGAGATACTATTGGAGTACTTAGAAAAGCAACCGATGGAGATGCTGCTCGAGTTCGTAGGTGTGCTGCTTAAGCATAGCTATGCACGCAAGGATCACACGGAGAGCACAGATCGTACAGCACTGAACACAAAGTGCGTCTGCATCCTTGGCAGCATGTGTGCAAACAGCACGTATCGCTCCGATGCCATTTCCCATCTGGTCAAGAACCTCAAGGAGCGCAGTCCGCTTAATGATGAAATGATGATAATTAAGATGCTGTGTCGCTGCAAGGGCTTATCGGAGGAATGCCTTAAATGGCTGGCCTGCAAGCTGAAAAACATATTTCTGCATCACAATACAAATGTGGATATCATGAGCCAGGTGGTTGAGCAAATACCCACTCTTACGCACTTTTTTTATTACACTGAGCATTTGCTGGACGTTATAATGATAGCGCTGATGTCGTTGTTGAAAATAGCGTTAAAAAAATCATATCCCACCCAATTAGCTGTCCAAATTGTACGCTCCGTTGGCCAAATAGCACAGAGTTGTCCGAACATTTACAATTCAGAGAACTTTTTGGTGATTTGCCAATCGGTGGCCAATTTTCTAGCTATGCCAACGCTGGAAGTGCGCTATGCGACAACTGAAACGCTTACGATACTCCTAAATTCGAACTATTGTGTTTCTAACAGCGATGCCGATACAACAAGCAAGCATAATAGACATTTGATATTTTGTGATCAGCTGTACGGGGCCATTGACTTTAAAGAGCTGTCGTTCACCGGCAAGGACATGTTGCTGAATAACCATTCGGTGGCCATACAATCGTTATCTGCATTCTTTGCCTTTAGTGCATTCCATCAGGAGCGTAGTTTGCAGGATCTGATGTCGTACTGTGCGACCCACAAACTCAAAGCAAACGATTTCAGTGCATTAGGAAGCCGCGTGCAGTGCCACAAATTAACGATGTGCGAACTTATGACGCCCTATGCGGATACCATGCTCCAAAAATGGATCTCTCTGCGATGGTCCGTGTCTAAATTTCCTTATTATCTAGGCTATGACACAAAGGAGGCATTTCTTAAAGCTAATTGTAAAAACATAATGGCTTATTCATTCATCTATCGCACGCCGGAGGATATAAATCGTTTTAAAAAAGTTTTAAGCGAGCGGGAGGCTGCGCCTATCCTGATGGCCTATATGGTGCCAGAATGGAGCGGTTGCATTGAAACGCAAAATGAGGGCTTTCGGCAGCATCTGGAGAATCTCAAACATAATCTACAGCTATTTGGAATGCATCCTTTGGATGTTGCACTCAATGTGGAAAGCCTTTATGAAACGATCAGACATTTGCACGATGAGGACGAATGGATCCGGTTGTTTGGCGACTCTGCACCCTACAATAAACTACGAATGTGGTTTCATCTTAACGCATCTTCGCTCTTCAAATCTTTGAACCAACACATGAGTGGTAAACGATGGTCAATGGATGAGCGTATTCAGGCCATGTCCCTATTGATGTTTGAGCATAGGCTGCTCTTAGTTGATCTCCTTGGCATATTGAAGACTGCTTGCCATCTGGCTATGCTCGCCGATCAAGTATTGCACAACTTTTTCTCATTCTGCACCATTGCTGATGCAATACAGGATGCGGCTAAGGAGAGATCATCATCAAATATAAAGACGGATGCGGATTTAATTCAAGTAAATTGCGTTTACTTTGTGAGCGACATTTGGCATTTCATCTGCGGTTTTCTGTTGCACAGTAAGTGTGAACAACTGCATCGAGTTGCCCTAATTTATATTCAATCGAGGCTCAATATTTGCACTTTTCAGTCGCACAACATCAACACAATCGATTTTGATGAAATAGGCAAACTTTTGATTGCCTCCATGCAACACGTCAAGACGGTAGAGCTGAAGTTTTTGGCGGCTGACGTTCTGAAAAAATTCCTCAATATATTCAAGCTGCAGCCCAATGAAGATGGGGCTGACAAGGCGGCAAATCTGCAAACACTGCGTGATCTTTGTGAGATGACGTTAAATGTACAGTCGCTGCGTGTGGATGAGGATAGCGAGGGGACGCAGCTGCAATCGCTGCGTGATTTTTGCGAGATGACGATACCACGATTCGAACAGCTCAGCGTTGTCGACTATATGCGCACATTCCTCAAGTCTAATCGAATGGAGCCCTTGCATGGCCTACGTGAATATATTGCCGAGCACAAGCACGAACTGCAGAGTCATCAGCAATTGTTGTTTGAGCTAATCAATCGTCTCATTCACATGGTGCGCGAGTCTCCCAGCCAGAAAGGCAGCATTGACGCCGTCAAATCTCTAGCCGAAATTGGGCCACTCAAATTGAAGCGGAACTCGTATTATTTTCAAACCGAATTTGAAGACATTCGGCAGTTGCAGTCGTCTGAGCAACCGATTGTGCAGTTTCTTGACGTCATTATGGAGACGGTGGAAAAGCATTTGTATGAATTCAATACGAGCACACAGAAGGCGCTTATGCAAGTGGCTGGCCATGTGGTCGACAGCAAGGATGGCAGCAAATTAGTATCGGATCATCCACATTTGCGTATCTTTAAAACTAGCCCAAATAATTTGGGTTTCCTCAACACATCCGACAGAATTCCGGCAATAGATTGGCTGACCGTACTCAAATCCAGTGAACAGTTGGACTATGAGCCATGGCTGTGCACATTTATGGGTCTGGTTTTTGGCGAGTGCGGTTGGCAAGGATTCGATGCGTTTGCGGCCAAGTCATTTACATTTGCCAAGGCTTGTCTGCAACCGTTTATCAAACTTTTGCTTAGCAATAAGGAGCAACATTTGGACAGCCTGTGTTCAATGCTCGAACACTTCTTCGAGAGCGCCGCAAGCAAGGCCAAGGGCGTCTACCAGGATAAGCGCGTCATCAAGCAATTCCTCTACATATGCGAATGCATTCGTCTTGTTAACAATTGGAGTATACCCATCAATCTTGGCAATGTGGTCAAGGCGAGCAATCATTGCCAGGCATATTTCCTTAGCGTTATGTATCTGGAGTTGTGGGCGTATTCCGCAAATGCAACCGCCGATGCAAATATCCTTGCAGATGAAAGCTTCCAAATGTCCGCAAAAATTGCATATACATCGATTGGTTGTCTAGATGCAATTCCCGGCTTCCTGGATCCGTTGCGTTCGCGCTTTGATTATTTTAGTTTGAACGATAACTTATCGGGGATTCTGCTGGAATCTGATAATCTGGACGAGCCGACAAGGCAAATGTGCATTGACATTATGAAGTCGAATGGAATGCTATCGCTAGCCGACCTTTATCAGCGTGTCGCCGTAGACGGAACAACACGGGTGGACTATGAGGTACTGTGGCGTCTATGTGATTGGGACGCCCCGATTGATGGTCATCAGAAGGTGAATCGAGCGAACAGCATGGAACTGGAGTTCAATAAGCATCACTATTTGGCACTCAAGAGCATCAGCAAACGGGAGGAGGAGACCACAGTAACAGCCATCAACAATGCCTATCAATGTGTCCAGGCTATATTGCGGGATATCAGCGTCGAGTGTTTACAGTCTGTCTACAAGTATATGACTTGGTTGTGCATGCTGCAACAGACCGAAGATTTTTGGCAGATTCAGTTTAGTCAACAATTGAGCCCAGCACAAAAGAACGTATTTAACAAGTGGCGAACGGAACTCAATCTCGGTTATGGCAACTTTAGATGCAAGGAACAAATACTTGCCCATCAGATAACACTGTTCAAAATGCCTGGCATGCGCGCCGATCGACGCATCAAACAACATTACCTTCAAAATCCGGTAGACACCTATCTGCTCAAGTGCATCGGCGAGTGCAAGGCCGCGGGTAAACTGAATCTGGCCACCAAGTATATTGCCACACTGCGCGCTCTGCCGGACATCAAGATGCCTACACAGCTCTCGGCGCTGCTGGAGGATGCGGATGTAAATATGAAGACGTGCAGCTATCAGATCGCCAAGGCCATATTGCATCACGTGAATACGAATAGCGATTTTAAGTATTGTGTGGAGCGTGTGACGGCTCTACGAATGCAGGGCGAATTCCAGCTGGACTGCAATGCCGATAATTTTGCCAATACTTTGCGACAGACATTTAATGCATCACTCCAGCTGCTAGATTATTTCAAGGCGCACAAGGTACAGCTTATGAAACTGGATTCCAATTTGATCATTTGGGATAAATTCGAGCAGTTCGAGATTGACAATCGGATGGCTGCGCATGCGTCCATAGCCAAATATGCGGATCGTGAATATCAACAGCTTTACGACTATCGCCAGTCGCAGGAGTATAAAACTCTTGTCGATATCATCCAGCAGAATCGTCGCTTGGCTGGCACGGTTACGGCTAGTCGGCAGCGTGAGGATCGTGATCGTCAATTGGGTGCACTAAATTTAAAACGATTCGCCAATCTGGACGAACAGGAACTGAACCGCATCGAAAACAATCTCACCGAGCATCTGTGCACAGCGATCAGACATTATATTGAATATTGTCAACTTGATAAAGGATTCTCAAGTGCGGAAATTTATCGCATCATCGCACTCTGGTTCACTAATGATCAAAATGAACACATGTTGAACACCATCAAAGATGCAATTCAATTGGTGCCCAGCTACAAGTTCATTTGCGTTGTCAGTCAGCTGGCCGGGCGTCTGAACTCGAAACATGCCACTTTTCACAAGATTCTTGTCGATTTACTTGTACGCTGCGGCCAGGATCACCCACAGCAAACATTCTACAAGCTATATCCATTGGTATATGCCTATCTCGATGGCGAATATGCCAATACACAACGCGCCGACATCGCCAAAAAGATTATCGCTCGTAGCTGTGAGGCAAATCCAGCCGCCCTCGAGGCTAGCAGACAATTCGAGCTTATGTTTCCAGCGCTAATTAAGTTTGCCAATAGCTATATTGGCCCAAATGGTAAGCCCAATAACGAAATGATGCCTGCTATGATAGTTGAGCTAAATAAACTCAAACTCGACCGTGTGCAGTGTCCCACAATTGAGCTGGTCGTGCAGCCCAGCAAGGAATACAATATAATCAGCATTGTGAAATGGACGGGTAAATATGAATTCTGTGGTGGTCTGAATGCACCAGTTAAATTGATGTGCCTCTGTTCGGACGGTGTGGTGCGTGCTCAACTGATCAAGGGCAAGGATGATCTACGCCAGGATGCTGTCATGCAGCAGGTGTTTGGCATTGTCAACGAACTGTTCAACAGTGATTCGGAGTTCGCTGAGCGTAAATTGCAATTGCGCACCTACAAGGTGACGCCTCTCTCCATGCGCTGCGGCGTCATCGAGTGGGTAAGCAACACAATACCGATCGGTACCTATCTGGCTGGTAATGGCACTGGCGGTGCCCATATGAAATATCGACCCACAGATTGGAACAATAATAAATGTCGCCAGATGGCAGCGGCAGCGCTAAAAAAGACACCCGATGTACGGCGAAGTGTCTACAAGAAGATTTGCGAGAAGGTGCAACCAGTGCTTCATTATTTTCTGCTCGAGAAATTTCCAATACCGGGCGAGTGGTTTGAACGCCGGCTGGCTTACATCAATAGCGTGGCGACCACCTCCATGGTGGGCTATGTTCTTGGATTAGGCGATCGCCATACACAGAACATTCTCATTGATGCACAGACCGCTGAAGTGGTGCATATTGACTTTGGTATTGCTTTTGAGCAGGGCAAAATTCAGAATACGCCAGAGACGGTGCCGTTTCGTTTGACACGCGATATGGTCGCTCCGATGGGTGTGTGCGGCACAAATGGTGTATTTACCAAGTCCTGCGAGGCCACCATGCATATTTTGAGGCGCTACAAGTCCGTATTGATCACAATACTGGAGGTCCTACTGTACGATCCTCTATTTATATGGGGCGTGCTCTCAACAGAGCAACAACAGCAGATGTCCAATGAAGAATCGAAGAACATTCTGGCGCAACGAGCTCTCTTGTTGGTCAAACATAAACTGGAAGGCGGGGTACCCGGATTACTGGAGAACTCGGATGTGAAAACGCAAGTTCAGCGTTTGATCAACGAGGCAAAACTGCCCAGCAATTTAGCAATGCTATATCATGGCTGGGATCCTTATATGTGATACGCCTTGCTCCCTCACGCATAACATCACAATTAAAGCAAACACATTTATCCATTTACTTTATTATTATCTTTATATTTTCTCTTTCGAGCGAAAGAAGCTCAAAATCGCCTCACTTCATGCTTATACTTCGTTACGGATTGTTCGAAAACCAATTCGCAGCTGGAATGGTTTGTTTGGACTTAGGTTTATGATAATTAATAATAAAATAAAAGATAATATTTTTGTCTCGATTTGTTTTTCTAGCTTAAATTTGATTTGTTTGTTTTCTTAAAGTCTCTTCTTACAGTATAATTAACAATCAGGCGGTTTGCTCTTGACAATCCTTTGGAATTGCTCCCATTTGTCCCACAATGATGAGGAATCTGGTTACGGACACTGCAGGCGTTTTCTATTTAACAGATCCTTTTTGAAACTTGTCGCTTGATAGTGTTCCTTATGTTGCGGCTTCTTCAGGCGTGCTTAACGAGCCATGGCTGTTTCATTGGCACTTTTTAATCATACGAGTTTCCTTCTTTAACATACCAGTTCCTGCTCGGGGGCCAATTAGACGACCCTTAAATTAATTGCTAAAAAAATCGTTTATTTCGAGTGCTTTATTAGAAATTAACTTTACAAACTTAAGCTAATATTATCTATGCCTCGTACTGCTACTTGGCGTCTTGTATTTGTCGGTTGAGTCGTTGAAGCTTTGTGTCCATTGTCGATTGGTGCAGGTGTCGGGTGTACTGGCTGAGTCTCATGGTGGAAAGTGGCGCTCGTGTCGTTCATTTTTCATACGCCTTGGCACTGATCGATGGGTGTAGCAGCATTGGCTTAGTTCAACGGTGATGAAATGTGTTCACCTGGGGCGGGTTGGTATAAGTGCATGAGCGATTTGTAATAACTGTTCTTAACTTGTACAACCCTCGCCTTAATAGGAACCGCCATTCCGAGGTCAGCCTCAAAAATTGTTTGGCAACAGAGTGGTGTGAGCTTGTTCCCTAAGCGTTAATTTTATTTTAACCAAACTTTGTCGCCTATTTGATAACTTTTATTTGCACTGTTTTTTATTAGTTTGCTTTCTTCAGCACTAAGAATTTTGCATTATTTTGGAAGGATTTCTGATATGCACAGTGTTTGTTTTGGTAGTGTGATGATCGTATTCTTAATGATGTAAGGGCCGAGGCATTTGTAGTTGTTTCATACGGGTAGGCTTTAGTATTGACGTCGAGTGCGTGGATAACCCTAAAGGTAGTGCATCAGCCCATCGGTCCAGTGAGAAAGGTCACATTTTTCAAGAGATTACTCTTCATGCGGATGAACGAGATTGAGAACATGCAAATGTATATTGCAAATTTTGTGAACACCGTGGAACAGTTAACAGAGATTGGCATTGTGCTGCAAGAGGAAATATAAATGTATGTATGTTATTTTACTCTTGGCAAGTTTACCTAAATCATATGAAAATTTGGCTGTAGCATTGGAATCACGTGATGAATTACCACAGTTTAGTACTTTGAAGATTAAATTGATCGAAGAGTGTGATGGACGCAAGAGCGAAGAACATATAGAGAGTGTGAACGAAAAAAATGCACAGGCATTTTTAAGCAAAGCACACTACGCTAAAGAGAGTGCAAAAAAGAAAGACAAAGTAGGCAAGAACCGAAACAAAAAAATTAAATGTTACAATTGCGGTAAAACTAGCCACATTTCTGCAGAATGTAGGTCCAAGGCGAACGAAAGTAATGTAAAAGGAAGAGACGAAAAATCATTCTTCACGTTGCTAAGTGCAAAAAACGGTGAACGACTGCTTGATAAGTCAGCGTGGTACTTAGATAGTGGCGCCACAGCTCATATGTGCGCAAATCAAAATATGTTTAATTCGTTTGAACAATTCACTAATACAGTCACACTTGCTGGTGAAAAATCACTAGAAGTAGTCGGACGAGGAGTTGTCATGATTGAAACGGAATCATCAATAGTAAAGCTTACAAACGTTCTTTATATAACACAATTACAATGCAAATTTATTTCGGTGAGCAGAGCAGTAAAAGGAGGCTGCACTGTAAACTTTAAAAACAATCGTGCCTGTGTATGTGACGAAAACGGTAAAAGTCTGATTATTGCAAATCATAGAAGCAATTATATTTCTGTGTGAAATAACCAAAACAATAAATGCAGTATTCCTATGTGGAAATGGCAAAAGTGCCAGTGAGGACATTATAAAATGGCATAAGAGATATGGATATCTGCACATGCAAAGCCCCAAAGAGTTAAATAATATGAAATTGGTGCGTGGAGTAAACTTCAACTGCACAAGCGAATTTGACTGTAAGATATGCCTACAGAGTAAGTGTTGCGCGAAGCCATTTAATATGTCGGTCAGCAAAAGTGAGGATGTATTAAACCTCATACATAGTGATGTTTGCGGCCCTATAAACATATGTTCAAACGGAGGATCACGCTACTTTGTTACCATGATTGATGATAAATCGCGATATGTTCACGTTTATTTTATCAAAAATAAACAGAAATTCTAAATGTGTTTACGAACTATAAGAACATTGTGGAATGCCAAACGGGAAAACCGATCAAAGTACTTCGCAGTGACAATGGCAGAGAATATGTAAACAACGAGTTTGACATATTTCTGAAACAAAATGGGATCGTCCGTCAATTGAGTGTGACTCACACACCGCAGCAAAATGGAGTTGCAGAAAGGATGAATCGTACCCTCGTGGAGATGGTGCGATGTATGCTGCTAGAGGCAAAACTTAAAGAAAGTTTCTGGGCAGAAGCTGTACATACGGCAGCTTATCTACGGAATAGATCGCCTACAAAAGCTGTGCTCCAGAGTACGCCACATGAGTTATGGACAGGGCGGAAGCCATCAGTTGGCCACATTCGTACATTTGGGTGCTTGGCGATAGCGTTGGACAAGACACGGAAATTTAGACCGATGTGTATAGAATACGTACTGGTTGGATATGCAGATCAAGCTAAAGCATATCGCCTCTACAACAGCGCCAGTGGTAAAATGTGCGTAAGCCGTGATGTATATTTTGTTGAGCCAACAACAGAATCAAGTGCAGTCATAACACCAGAAACTGTGGAAGAAGCATTGGAAAGTCCACAGGCGATCGAATGGCAAAAGGCCATGGCACAAGAATTCGGAGCACTGAAAGTGAATGGAATAGAACGATACAAGGCTAGGCTAGTAGCAAAGGGCTGCAGCCAGAAACACGGAGTGAACTACGACGAAACGTTTTCGCCAGTAGTGCGATATGCGACAGTAAGGATGGTGTTGGCCATAGCAGCTGAACTAGAGCTACATGTGCACCAACTTGATGTATCCACGGCATATCTAAATGCAGAATTGCAGGAGGATGTTTTCATGAATTAAACCCGTATGTTTGAAGAACAAGGAGTGTCTGTTCTTAAACTTCGAAAGTCCTTATATGGGCTAAAACGGTCTGGACGGATGTGGAACAAAAAACTGAACAAGATGATGACAAAAATTGGTTTTTCGGCCTGTCCAAGCGAGCTGTGTGTATATACTAGGCACACACAAAACAACATAATCGCAGTATATGTGGATGATATGATGATATGTTCATCAGATATTGAAGTTGGCCAGTATAAAAGAAAGCATATCTCGAATTTTTCAGGTGGTTGACAAGGGTCTTATACATAATTTCCGTGGTATGGAAATCAATAGGAAGGGCATAATAGGGGCGATAAGGATCACCCAGCAGCAGCATGTGTTGCAGCTGCTTAAGAAGTTTGGCATGGAAGCGTGTCGGCCAGCATCAGTACCGTTGGCGTCCGGCTACACCACCAAATGTGAGAGCCAACAATGCAAAACGATCAACCAGGCAGAGTATCAGTCACTGATCGGATCATTAATGTATCTGGCAGTTACATCCAGAACTGACATTTTACATTCAGTATGTAAGCTGTCTCAACGGAATACGGATCCCCACCAAGAGCACTGGGCAGCAGCAAAACAAGTGCTGCGATATCTGATGACGACGTCTTCAATGGGCATAACATATGCTAAAACTGGAAATCTCATCAAAGGCTACGTTGATTTGACGGACTGGGGTGGAGATAACACGGATCGAAAGTCGTACACTGGATACGCATTCATTCTTGGCGTTAGCGTATTCTCATGGGAAAGCAAGAAGCAGTCGTCAGTAGCACTAAGTAGTACTGAAGCCGAATATATGGGAATATCGGAAGCAACTAAAAAGCTGTTTATATTCTGAAATTATGTAACGAAATGAACATATACAGAAATATGAAAAGTATTGTAATTCATGGCGATAATTTGAGCGCTATGAACTTACATAAAAATCCAGTTTACCATGCAAGAAGCAAGCATAGATATTCGTTATCACTTCGTGCGAGAAGTTTTTAATAAGCTTGTGATGCAGCTGGAATATTGTCCAACGAGTCAAATGATGGCAGATATCTTAACTAAGAATTTGAGCAAGTCAAAACATGAAAATTGTAAAAGATTGCTTGGTCTCAAATTAATTGTCAATAATGTGTATTGAGGGGGAGTGCTTAAAATATGTATAAGATCAAAGAACATTCCGATTACTAATATTAATAACAGAAAATATCGATACTGCGCTCGATACCCCAACTTAAGAATACATTGAATAAAAGTTCTTCTTAGTTTAACCGCCAAACCTAGTGCATCACTTTGCCGCCTTAAAACCCAACAATAACAAATGGCTTGATAGAGGCTATTTCTTCGATACGAATACTTGTGAAAATTGATGAAAGATTTTATTATAATAAAAATAAGTAAATATAAGAAACGCAATTTTATAAAAATACTTATAAATTATTATTTTTAAAGCCTGGCACTCGCATACATAAGGGTTTGTATTTTGACTCACACCACTTGCATTTATTTGAAATGGCTTACAAAGTCTTTAAATTATCAGCTTGCTTGCAAGTTAAAGTAAACGTTCGCCCTCATTGCACAGCAACACCAAAAGATAACTGATAAAGTTCTTTTTATTTACAAGCGAGATTTTCTCTTCAATATGCAGCCCAGGACAAACAGCGACAATACTGACAATTGGTCCTTCAAAAGAATAGCCTCATACTTTCCCAACCTCTCCGGAAATTACTATCTCCGGGCTGGACTAAGGTGTTCATTGAACCGTGCCGAGAGTCAACTTGACTGGGACTGGGCTGAAAACTAGCCCAGTCGATAAAGGTAAGCTCAGACAAATGGCGACCATCTTTTCTCTTTTAGCCTTTCCCGGGTACTGCGGATCTCTGCCCGAGTGGACCATTTATTTCTTCGAAACTTGTCAGAACATGTAGTGTAATAATAACCGGACCGCCTTCTAGATAGGGAGATGCTCAAGATCCACGTCAACAAGTTGTCTCAGCCATAAGGCAAGAAGGCACGGTTGGACAATCCCGACAGCAATGCCCTGCATCTATGGTTGTCAGCCAGAGCAGTAATACTCCAGACCCAGGAAGATTATGCTACCGCGAGGACAGCCCGGATAATCCATACAATGTTGGCTACTCTCGGGTCAAATGGTATCTTAGGTAGCTTCAGCAGGGACTCTCCCTAGTTGAGGCATTACTGAAAACAAAACGGTAAAGAGAGGCGCCACAGTCTGGGACACCAGCACCCATTTGGCCCACCACCTCGTAGACACCGCCGACGAACACTCCCAACACATTGTGCGCTGCGGTTAACAATTTTGCATGCGGAACATCAGGAATCGGAGAAGCACTCCACATAGAATACTATATAGATCGGTCTGCCAATTCATTGTTTGTTTTGTTGAAGAACCAGAACAAGATCGGGACCTACGCTTGCTCCAAAAGGAACGAGGGTAGTGCGCACAGGGTATCAGCTGTTCTTCCGCTACGGAACCATCACTGTGAGTGGGCTTACAAAACAGAGTTAGCTTGAGGGATAGCCCCCACAGCCAGGGGGACTGAAACGGGATACGATGGAGAAAGTGGGTAAGCCCATGAACTCACAGGACCTTACAGAGGAGCTTCAGAAATAGAGGAGTACATTTGTATTTAAAATCTGGGAAGAAGTATTGTATACTGCCCTGATCAACCAGTTGCTGAAGAAACACATTAGGAAGTGGCATGTCGTTCTATTGTAATATTACGAATAAATGGTAACCAAACCTCAACCCCTAGAACTCAGCACAAACGTAAGTTCTTTGGAACTAGAGCGAGGTATTGGCAATCTTAATAGCAGCATAATAAATGTTTTTGAAGAAAGCTACCACTCGGCAAAAAGAAAAGGATGTTCATTGCCAGCCATGAGAGTCTGCATCTCAACACCGATCGCATCTTCATTAAAGGAAAGAGAGATGGATTATGGGCCATGAAAGTCTGACCTCCTATAACAAGATTGAGATAACCAAGCGGTAGAACTATGAGGATTTTTACGAAAGCATAGAAGGTATGATTGAAGGCGCCCAGCTGCATAGAGCACCTTCGAAATAGGCCGCATTGGGATACCATCTGCCGAATAAAAAAATTTTTCAATATCTTACATATGAGTTACAGCTCTTCTAAACCCTCGTTGCTTCAAAATCCCTTCACTCAAAATTCCAAGTGTAATTTTGGCAAGTGTGGTTAGTGTGAAATATCTGTACAGATCACATATGCGTGATCTTAAAAGTTTATATCCTCGGTTTTACCACAAATGCAAATAAATGTAGCTATTTTACAATGGATCCCGACACCCACATGCGTTGTAGATATTTTTGATATTCAAGCAAGCCGTCTTGGGAGGAGAGAACGCAGTTACTTTAGAGCTGCGCGAGTGGGTGTGTCAAGATTTTGACGGCGGAAACGGCCCTGCCATGAAAAATTGTGCTTATATTTGAAGCGATTTTCAACTTTATCAAAAAAAAAAAAATGGAAAAGAATTGTGAATTGTGTTATTAAAAAGCACATTGAGAATTTCCTTTCTTCACAATGCAAACAAGTACAATATTGTGTGAGCACACCCTTAATTTTACTTTTGTACAATTAATCTGATAAACCACTCTTTAAGTTTCCGTGTTTTTTTAATATAACGTTAAGTTCAGTGCGTTAGAAATATGCTGGATTCACGGCGATTCAAGGCGAGGTACTCATTTTGCATATTTTTTTAAGATTCCAAGTAAAGTCGTTATGTGCCGAAAATTCCGCAATATTCCGCATATTTAGTTAATGTTCCAAAGTCAGTTTGTTCCATGCCATAGTCAATATTATTTTTTTTCGATAGTTTTGGTCCACCAATAAAATTTCGACATATATTATGAAAATGTCCGCCATCGAACGGCGAAGGAAGCATTAACGAACTATTTGTAGGGTTTATTAAATTCGAATTATTGCTTTTATTTATTTTCAAAATTATTACATAACAATATGTGCTAAGCATTATGCCATATTAACGAGCACTAAATGGTATTAAATACATCGATTATGAGATAACATTACATTATACATAAAATTACGAGATATTCTATATATATAGTAATATCGGCGGAGATATCATAAAGGGGGGAGCAATGTTTCTGATTTCGAATATTAGCATTTGGTACTCTACTGAATTTTGGCAGTCGTACTCTGAACCCATTGAAAATGGGTAAAAAGGATGTGATTTTTGTGCAAATGAACGTCTGTTCATCCGTATAGAATCTAGTTTGCTAAAGCTAGCTAGCTCGTATGCCTCGCGCAGATCAAGTTTATCTCAATTGATCGATAACTCTGCTATTTTCGTTAATATCAATACATTGTGATTTCCGATAGCATTAATTGGTATGTCGTGCACTTTTACTCGCCATTTATTAACTGGATAAATTTCTCCGAAATTTTAAATAAATTTATTGGCCAAAAAGTAATCTCAGATTGATCTCATTAGTACCAGCAGGTACTTTCAGTCTGCATTGATATGCGCCTGCACATGTGAGAAAGGGACGGCAAGAGCAGAATATATTTAACAACTGGATTCGGGTATTCGTAGTCAACCTCACTCGACTACGGAATTCTTACTAGTTACTACTAGAATATGATCGATCAATCAGGTATGTGAGCAGTGGAACAGTTCAATGTTTTTTAAATCTTTGTTTTTGTGCGTGCAGGCTGGAAGTTCAAAGCGTAGTAATTAGCATTTGAATTAAAATCCAAATGATTTAAAGAACTAAAATTAAATAAACTATTCCGGTATTCTCTGATGTTTTCCTGGCTGGTGTGGCTGGGTCTCATGAAAGCTGAAATCGTGGCATTTTATATATTACTTAATCTCGTTGTGGTATTATATTGCTTCATTTATTTATATTTTTCACGCAAATTTGTTTCTCTAATTTCGAAAATAATAGGTAATACCAAAACAGCACAAAACGGATATATTTTTTATTGTAAAGAATGTGAAAAGATTTGTGATTTTTTCTTAGCGCAATAGCGCAAATCTCAAATATTTGTGTTATATGTAAGTGCAGAGTCGATCTAGCCATTTCCGGCCGTCCGTCTATATGAACAAATGGATCTCAGAGACTATAAGAACTATCGACTAAATTTGAAATAAAAGTTCTTGTCTGCCAGGCGCATATCAATTTTCTTATCGATGACTTCAAAACTATTTCCGATAGCAATAAAAGCCACAACTTTAAAGTAATAACTTAAAATATTAAAACTACCATAACGGAGAAAAAGAAGTACCCAAAGGGTGATCCTGCATATATCGCATTGCTATAGGTAGGCGCAAGCATTTTCAGTATATATACATAATAAAGTATATTTTTTTCCAAATGATATGAAAAAATATGAATTTTTTCTGTCAACACACTTGACGCCCCCAAAAACTTTTTAAAGGAAAATTTGATATTTAAGCTAGAGCATATTTAACAGCTGGGCTTTAAGCGTATCTCGTAGTCTTGATTACGGCTTTCTTATTTATTTTAAAGTATTTTGAGAATTCGTAAAAATATATTTACATATTGCCATTATTATGTCATTATATATTCGCATTCAACAGGAAAGTTGTGTATATCTTTAAAACTAGTTCCTAATTATGATTTCAATCATCCAATTGTGTGAAGGTCATGACAAGATCAAATTGGATTTTTCATGTTGATCAAGGATACGTAAAAGAGGTGGTTTCTGCCTTTTTTAATATTACCCTTACCATTAAAATTTTGGAAGAGTAACATATTTTTTTAAACGCACCAATATTAAGCTTATTGTTGCGATACGTGAACTACGTAAGATTAAATCATGTTTGTTGTCAGAAATTTCACTGTAGTTATTATACATACTCTATTCCGATATTTTAATAATTCGGCAGACTCTCAATTCTTCTTCGGATATATTGCCATTTTAATGGGCACGTTTGTTTCTGTAAAACATGACAACCCTTATACCATTTTGCAACGGCGCTGTAGAAATTATCGGCTTCTGACGGTTGAATACTATGCATGTGTTGCGAGTGTGTCTGCGAATGTATGTGTGCGATTCACATGTACATGTGTAAATGAGTGTAGCTCTGTATGTGGAAAATACATACTATAAATTATTAAAGAGTTTTTGACTGCAAATTTGAGGTCCGTTGTGTTTATTTATTATTTTTTGGTGAGACACATTTCAAATCATAAAATCAGTTTTAATTTAAATTTCAAATATTTGCAGCTATCAAAGAAAGCTGAATTCGGCAGCAAATGTCAGGCGTGGATCAGGTAATAGCAATTTTGTATATGTACATCAATACATACATGCATACATACATGCATAGGTGCGCATACCTTTGTGCATTCGCTTGTGTGCGTGTGTGTTCATTATAACTTTTAAGGATCCGAAAATTTCCTGGAGTTTTAGGCATCTGCTGTATGTATGTACATGTAAATAAATATACTTATCTGCATTTGTATTTGCGTATGTAGATATGTACATACAATATACATACATGTTGTGTGTGCTGTGTGAAGTTAAATTTTGACGTTAGATTAATTAATTGTTTATTTCTTTCAGAATAAATCAGGAACTGCAGGTACATTTATAATTTAATCCGGATTTCTCCAAAATTAATCAATATGTAAACATAATTTCAACATACATATGTATGTACCTACATACAAATATACACATTCAGACTTTTTCTTTAGCTCTACATTAAAAATGATAAGAATATGTAAGAATGTATGTCTATTTAAATGCATATGTATGTTTTATTATTAATTTAATTTTGGACATACAAACATACATATATAGATACTATTCAAGATTTTTATGTTTGTTTATTTATTTCGCCATTTTGCGGTTTATCAAATCCGAAATGTACCAGCTAAATCTGTTGAGGAGCGTAATATACCATGGAGCCAACAAGTTGATGAGGCCTCCTATGAAAACCTGTCTTCTCCAGCCATCGATGATAACTCGGGTAGCGTAAAATTAACTATATTCTAAACTAACACTACTATGCACCTTAATCTCTTCTCTAATATAACAGGTAATCAAAGCTCAATGCAGTTCCAATTTCCACCGTTTAATGTAAAAGAAAATAATAGTTTACCATTGGGTAACGTGGGCAAAGGACGTAAAACATCTCACAATCATGGTAAGTAATTAACAAATTAACTTTATACACTCCACTGAATTATGAGAATGTAGAAATATCGTTATTGGAATTGGAAAATGCATACTAAAATGTTTCTTTTTTTTTATTTATTATAACTTGTTAGAAGATTATTTCACTTTTTGAATTTTTAATATCGAATACAGCTACGCTTTTAATAACTGTTGAAACAGTGTTCTGACCAACAGTATATACATGGTATTAAACACATGTGGTCCATAGCATTCTTAGTCTAGGGCCAACTTGACTGTTGACTAGCATATAAAGCTGCGATCAACATAATAGTAGTGTGAAAATTAAAGAACAAATATAATTACAAAATTATGAAACTTTTTTCTTAACACAAATATAACTACAAGAAACATGGGATAAAATTAAAAACTAAAAATCAAATAGTCTTAAAAATTAATCGATAATAAACTGATTAAAATGATAATATTGGAAGAGTCACAAAGTCATTTCGTAGCTTCCTCTGAAGCTTAATATGGATTTTATAAATTAGGTATGTATTATACTTCGATTTGTATGCTTGGTTGCAAAACCCTCATTAGATAGAACAGCCACACATCTGTGGTGTTAAGAGCATATGCACTGGTGTGCTTAGGTCGCTGTTCTATTGGAATGTTCAAACCAATGGAGTCTTAACAGTGTGTTGTAACATAATTCCCCATCCCGATATTGCAATACAGGTACTGATCTAAGATTTCTGTAATCCTAAATTTTGAATTTAGAAACATATTATTTAGAGACGTATTATAATCAAAGAAATCGAAATAATACTCATAACAATTATTCATCTATTAACATTTACTTGAAATATAAATAAATACATATCCTTGGCTTAAGGAATCACATAGACCAACTGGTCAATTTTAAAAATGAGGCATTCAAATATTTCAAAACATTTCTTATTTTTATTTTAAAGCTAAAAAACAAATAAAAAATGTGCATAAGTTATTTCAAATCTTTTAAAACATACAAGACGATCGAAATGTGTGCATGGGAAAAAGAGAAGACCAAATTTTACTTACTTTTATTAAAAAATAGCGTACATCTCGAAAGAGAATATGAAAACAGCGAGTTTAGGATAGTCTAGCTGAAACTTTGACCTCTCAAGTGTTATTTTTTCTCCATAAATGTGGTGATTTGTTGCAGACTCAGAAATATTCCAACTGTGGAAAATTTTTGAAATTTCTGAATCTATCATACATTTATTCATTTTACAAAACGCTTCTACCAATTTTAAATTTTTGTAACGTTTGTCAGATGCAATATAAAGGACATGTGTTAAGCTTAATTTTAATATTTAATTTTTCCTTCGATATTCCATATATATATATTTTCATATTTATTCTTCATTGCTTGAATCACCGGCCTATGTGCATTTTACATAGTGTGCATTACTATATACAATTCGATACAGAAGCATCGTTCAAATGCTCTGCGTAAATTTTGAATAAGAAAACTAAAGATTTGTTGCTTCTGCTACCAGCAATAGTTATATTTTCAAAATTATTCAAATCATTAATGAAACGAAAATTATACAAGCTTTAAAGCATTGAGTAAGAATGGGCAATTGGCGATTCTCAGAAAATTTCTAAGAAAGAAAGTAAAAAGGTTAATTGATAAAAACAAGAAAGAACGGTTATCGTAGGTACGCCGATTAAACCGGAGATAGTCTGATGACATTTGAATTTAAGTTAGCAATTCGAAATTCCGATTCGGTCGGTTTCGAATCAAGTTTACCAAGATTTACCAAAATGGCTTTAAAACTTAGGGAGAATGGGTTAAAGAAATATGATAGACACACGCATGGAAATATATAGTCATTAATTTCTTGCTAGACGTGGCTTGTTGTTGATCAACTTTATGGAGTCCACGACTTATTTTTCAACGCGTGACACACTTATGAAAAAAATTTAATACCGTCTGCAAGGGTATATAAAGAAGAATTTTTTGGTGTTGAATATTGTTGAATAAATTAAGAAGTTCGAAAAGTCGAGTTTTATTACATATATATTTAGACATTCCAAAGTTAGTAGACCGGTTTTATTCGATACGGTTAGAAAAATTGCTGCACACCAAAATCTGCAACTTAAATAGAAATAAGTAAATAGACCCGAATAATAATTGTAAAATTAACCTTAGCTTTTAATATATCTTCTGTCCAGTCCATCTTTGAAATCTCTTGAATAGCATACATTAGAATTGCTTGAACTTTATCAACCTGATTTTTGAATGTATGTATTATTTCAGTGGTAGTTGCTATTGGCTGTTTAGCACACCAACACTCTTTATTGGTCACGAAACTCAAAGATGCGTACAGGATACCGGCTTCTTTAGCCAAAACTGCTTCTGGACATAGTGTCATGCTTATGACATCAGCTCCCCAATTGCGATATGCGTTATTTTCTGCAAAAGTAGAATAACGAGGCCCTTCTAATGTGATTGCAGTTGCCTTAGAATGTACAGGAAATTTTAGATCTTTGATTGCTTTTAAGAGATGGTCTCTTGTACGTTCGCAAAATGCTGGATACATTGGGAGATGGCACACGCCAAATGGGCTGCCCACAGCGCCGTCATAAAATGTTTGAACACGCTTTGATGTATTGTCAATTATATCGTGCGGGACAATAATGTCTCCAGCATAAATATTGTCACGCAGCGAACCGACGGTGTGCGTACCTATTATATGGGTGCATCCCAACTTACGCATCGCCCAGATGTTAGCTCTATAATTAATATTCGATGGCATAATGTCATGAAGACGTCCATTACGCGAAAGAAAAGCACAGTTCACATTTTCAATAGATCCTTCAATAATAAGATCTGAAGGCTTTCCAAAGGGTGTACATACAGAGCATTCTTTTCTATCCATTAGTACAGTTAGTGTGTCGAGCCCAGATTCACCAATAATTCCAATTTTGACTTCATTTTTACTTTCGTCCATACTTCTGAGAATATGTTTCAAATATCTAACGTAATTTTGATAATAATTTGAATGTATACTCTCTCATCCCGAATTTGACTTCTCATGCTAGCATACCTGGTAAATTAAAAAATGCTTTTCCCTTAACCCCCACAGAAGGTAATTATCAATCTATATAGATATAGATGTATATGAATAAACTGTATGTGCTGACTGATTTAACATCAACGTATAGCCCAAACCATAAGGGCTGGATCTATTGAGGAAGGTGAATTGATCCGGGGCATATATAACCTTCTTATGGAAAGCGATCTTATCTTGATGCTTTATTTAGCCTTACGTTTCTTACAAATGCTCTCGTAATTGACATTGCTCTCATGGATATTGCACGTCTTCCCATAGGTCTATGTAATTTTTCAAAAAAAAAAAAAAAAACCATTTGCCCAACCAGCTAACACCATTGAACGCTTCAACGTAAGACTTCAGGTTTCTCGTTCTCTTTTACCTCACTATCCTGTGATCTTCTTGGTTTCTAAATCTTTACGCGTAAGGCTCAATATGGATAATATTTCTAGAAACCGTCTCTGCCAAGTGTCTTGTAAAATTTTAATCTTTTTTTGCCAGTCTTTACACCATTTTAAGGCAAAACTGAACTGAACACTAAAAAATGTTGTAAACCTGTTCCTTTTCTGTTTGGACTGCTGACACGTTGACTTTTTCTTCTTTTTTGTATTGCCCCTTCAGGTCTAGTCTTGCTTGATTGAGAATTCTAAATTTGTTGTGCCCTTAGAAATCTGTAGCGATCTACTCGAGCTTCGATCAACTATCACTCCAATTTGTACCTCATCTAATTCATGTTATGTTATAAAGTAAAACGGGTGTAAAAATGTTTTATATGCAACAAGCAGAAAGAAAGATTGCCGACCCACAAGTGATATGCGCATTTGTCTCCAAGGCCAGCTCTCTCTTCCGAATACTGAGAATTTATATGATGGCGCATGTCGTAAAAGGGAAACAGTTTTGGTTTCGCTTGGCGATCTTTTTAACTATGATTTTAAAATTAAAATTTGAACTGACTAGCTTAATCCAGAAAAATAAATTAAAAATACAATACAATACAGGCAGGTGGGGAAAATGTGCTTGATAGAGCTATAGGGTGTGTTTCCGAGTTTCTCAATTTTATTTGAAAAATAAAGCCCTTATGCCAACTGAAAGCCATATTTCCTTTTGGAGTTAAAATAAAATTAGCGTTTTCTTTATATAGCTGTCCACGATGCAAATACTAGATGACAAATTGCAATCGAAAGCTACTCATTTGTTACACAACTTAATAAATATCACTCTAATTATACTTACGTGATGAGTACTTATTATATGCTAAAAAACCAGTTTTTATGCATTTAAAGTGTTAAGCAGTGCAAACGTTATTAATTTTTTATTTTCCGGCTCTGGCTTAATAACATTTCTGACAGATCTTAAACATAAGTTATTTTTAATTTAATTGTGAGATTACTCGAAGAAAATATAGCATTGTTCAGGAGAGTATGACAAAGTACTACTCAGAAAAAATGTGAATTGCTCTCTTTTAATCAATACTTAATAATAATTGAATTATTATAACATATATAGAAACAAAAGAATACTTTGGCAATTATAATTAAATGATTTAATTTCACGCTTTTCAGATACAAAAAAAAAATATGGAAATCCTGGTTCTCACAATAATCCAAAACGTGACGATCAGCAATTAAATGCTTGGAGCTCTAGACGACTTTTTGCAGAAAGTTCTGCGACCTCTATTCGGGTATGCAGTGTTTTTAATATTATTGTGAAGTTTTCTTATGTAGCTAGATTAAAATTGTAAGTATGACTAAACGAAAATCAGTTAATTTAATTCTGGGCTATCAAAAGTAGGCTATTGAAGCTTAATTGTGTATATAGATAATCAAAAACTATTATTTCAAGGGCAAGTCTCAAATTAAAAGTATCGTCCATATTAATGCAAAAAATCGGCATTCGTTAGGGATCTTTAAATTGTCATATTGTTGAGAAAAATATTCATAGCTAAATTCACAATAATACTTAATGCAATGTAGATGAATCAAAATGAGGATGGACAGTCATCAAAATTGGACAATCGCACGTGTGAACCTTTGGATGAAATTAAGATTCCCTCAATTAACGTTGCACCAAAAAAGACAACATGGGCTTCAATCGCTTCGCAACCAGCAAAAATAACTTCGAAAGTAAGTTGTAGAATATGTTTTTTTTTTTTGTAAAGTGAATGTAAAAACTATTCTGTTGTCATTTTTGCACACACAGACAACCTTTACCGCTTCCAGCCATAAGAAGAAAGGTCCCGGCATGCCGCCACCCCCCATGGTACCCGGAAAGCATAATTTAGATGTTAATGTATGGGATATGCCAAACAGTAATCCACCGCTAGTACCATCCCCGCCTTTACCAATTGATTTATCCTATTCGGAAGTTAATTTTTCTGTAACGACTAGCGAAGAACCATCACCTGCCACTCGATCTGAAAAAGATGAATGCCATAGGTTGGCCAATAACAGTAATTTCGCTTGCGCTAAACCTTCGCCGAATGGACAAGCACGAAAAAACTGGGTTGCACCGCCGCAATCTGTTCATCATCAAGAAATACGACAAACTAGTGGTACCACTATTCAACCTGTCCGGCGAACTGCCCCTGTCGGCAATCAAATTCGGTTTAACGATCGTAGAGGAAATTTCGGTGGAATTCGCAATGACTATGACACAAACGTTAGACATGAAAATAACCGAGATGAAAATAGTCCACATGTTGCACCAAGTGCATCCAAACCCGAAGAGGCGACGGCTGATCCACAAATATTATTGGACGAATTGAAAGACAAGAACAACTATAATCCAACAGAAATCGATTTAAATAAAGCAACTTCCGCACGGTAAAAAAAACTGCCAGCAATTTGATTAAACAATAATTAATTTATTTTCCGTTTTTTCTAGGTTTTTTGTCATAAAATCTTATTCTGAAGATGACATTCATCGCAGTATAAAATATGAGATCTGGTGCTCAACAGATCATGGCAATAAGCGCCTAGATGATGCTTTTAAGGAACGGCACAAAGAGGGCGGTAATGTTTTGCTTTTTTTTTCCGTAAACAGCTCAGGCCATTTTTGTGGCATGGCACAAATGATGACTTCAGTGGATTACAATTCCACATCCACCGTTTGGTCTCAAGACAAGTGGAAAGGGAAGTTTAAAGTTAAATGGATATATGTCAAAGATGTGCCTAATGGAAAACTCCGACATATTCGACTCGAAAACAATGACAATAAATCAGTGACGAACTCAAGAGATACACAGGAGATACCAAACACAAAAGGCATAGAGGTGTTACAGATATTACACTCCTATAGGCATTCAACATCCATTTTCGATGATTTTTCCCATTATGAAAAGAAACAAGAAGAGGAGGTCTCGTCAAAGCGACCCACAATCCATGTTACAGATGCCATTAGCCAAACTCAAGTACCAATCAACCGACATTATGTCCGAGAAAACGATGATAGAGAACGGGAACGCGATGTGCGAGACAGCCGTAGCTTAACTATTAATATGTCTCAAAAGAATTATTTTAGCGGTGGAAATAATTTTCGTGATCGCAATTCAGTCCATAAGAGTGGTGCCGGCAATTATCACAACAGCTATAGCGACTATCGGCGAGGCTTCGATTGTCAGCGACCACTTAGCGCGGCCTATGTAACGAAGGACAGAGAAACTGTGCAGAGTGATCGAGAAAACAATTTTGGATCACGTCATGGGCCTAACAGCCGAAGAGATGAATATCCACACAGCCATTCAACTAAAGCAAGGTTAAATAACCGGGATTTCAATACTGAGCAAATGAAAAGTGATGTACGATTTAGAACCGAAATTTCAACAACAAGGGATTTACCAAAAGTATGCATTACCCCTTGAATATCTGCATACACTTTTACTCCTATATGTATTACATGATAAACTCTTTTACGTTGCAGACTAATGAAAATGATAGAATGCGAAACAATGACTATTAAAGTGACTGAGCTGCGGAAAAAATAATTAACTGATTGGACGTCTAAATGTACGCCACTTAGAATCCTCATGCCTGTGTGCACCCACGATTAGCTGATTTCATGATTTTCTAAAAAAAATAATGTGTGTACAAGCAGTAAATTAGAATGATAAAATTAAGCTGAAAATAAAGCCAACAACCGGTAATTAGGTTTAACTACAATAATATCATAACATTTTTATGTAATTTATTATATTTATATAAATCGATTGACTCTTTTTTTGAACAGTTCATTCAAACATTATTGAATCGATTTGTACACAATTTAAAGTCAAGGGTTTACTTGTTTCATTCCTTGTAGCTGCACTGCTAATATTAATAAAACTTATTTTCATCTATATAAAGTGTAAACTGAGTATCTGAAATAATTAAAGTTACCATTTTCATTATACCCATTGTTGCCTCAATCTCAACAGCACTGATATCAATTTATATAAAAAAATGTACAAGAAAAACTTAAATATTCTGATAATAAAATATATCATAGCGCATTTGAAACTTGTGGAAGAGTCCCGCCTATCAGGGTTGTTGACTCAATTAAATTGAGTTTGGAAATCAACTTAACAAATATGCGTTATGACCAGTGTGTCAAACCGAAATTGAACTCGGAACCGCATTTTTACCGATTGTAGTTCAAAATCGAAAGCGAATCCTAAATTCCAATTTTTTTAAAACTCAAATACAAGAATGTATATTCTTTGCATCGAAACCAATAGAATTGAAAATAATGTGAACTCGATTGGATGAAAAAATTGCATTCATCGGGTTTTCCCCAACTCTGATCCGAATTTTATACGCCCCGTCTCGGATCTCTGCTGTGAAAAGTAAACATTCAAGTGTGGGTCGTCCGTTAGTTTAACGGCATCCAGGCCTAACTGTCTTCATACCTTGAACGCACTTAAAACGGAAAAAAAATATATGATTAAGTTGTGCAAAGATACGAAACAGGAAGAAAGAAGCATTCCCGACGCCCTTATATGTATAAACTCTTGATTTGCCTTAGAGTATAATTGGGGATGTAAGTTCTCGTATACCACACACACATCACGTTTACTAGTTTTGTTCGATAACTTCTCCCGTCTCCGTAATATCAAGCAAAGCCGATAGCAAGGAAACCAATATAAATATATACTTCCATTTTGTAAAGAGGGCTGAACTATAATTTTTTTTTTAGAAATCTTCATATACCGATCGTGTGCGCGCCTATGTTAAGTTTAGATTCAGAGGGCAGCTTTCCCTTCCCTGATTTTTGTACGATCTTCTTGGTAACCCATATATAAAGTTGTATGCACACATGTATATACATCGGTACACATATATATGTATATACACATGTCGTCTCTACATACAACACATGCAAAAAATTACTTTTATCAGTTCAGAGCATTAAAAATACAGCTGTCTTAGGCAAACAAAATATTTCATACCCTTGCAGAAACAATATATATATATATATAAATACAATATATATATACATATATATATATATGTATATATATATTATTAAATAGCGTTGAGTGAATTACAAAAAATCTAACAAAGGCAGATTATTATTATGGTGCTATATTTTTTACCGCAGCTATGTACATACATACAGTCGAGCGTCATGATATTAAGAGAAACTGTAAGCCGAAGCAGATTTTGTTCATCAGTTCGCTTTGGCCTGCCTCTGCGCTTTGAGTTGTTCGCTGCTTGATTTCGACAAAATAAAAATGGATGAGGAACTTATGTGGAAAGGGTTTTTTAATAAACTGGAAGAAATTAAAATGAACCCACCCACAGAGCACGAACACCAGTGAGTACATATTCATCAGATTATAATTATGTATAAATGTTATTCATGTACACCTGTGAGTCATAATGTTGAATTTATATGATGTGAACATGGATTCATACATAAAGATAAATACATGTTGGACTGTATATATAGGTATGCATATATATTTATAATATATCTATTGCATAGACATTTATATGCATATATATGTACATGTGCATCTCTTTCATTATCTCAGAAATGAGATTCTGCTCAGATCAAACAATGACACATACATATATACATAGACAGTTAGAAATTAAGGTAAGCACATAGATCCGGTTTTGTTCGGCATTTCGAGTATTATTGTTGCGTAAAAGCCGTGCGAACTGTTTACACAATCGGAGCGCCTAAGCTCCAAAATATCGATACTTTTTTAATGCACAAAATGTTTTAGTTTATTAATTTATCGAGAAAACATATTTATTTTATTTAGACACATCGAAATTTGTGGAGAATATGAATTAGAAAAATATTCCACTTGCTCTACAAAAATAAAAATCGAACCCTTACTGACGTCATTGAGTATAGCGTGTGTCATAATAAATTCAAATTACATTCGAGTGACTCAGAAGACCTTAGAGATTTAGGCGACGGTTGCGCTTCAAACATGAACAAGTAATGAACGGCTATCTTAATCACGCCGAGTATTATATACCCTTGCAATCTTCCGACTTATCCGAATTCAAACTTGAAGAAAATATATTTTGTGAAATAAGTTTAGAAGTTTCAAGTAGTTATATTGTTACATCAGGTGTGCCATGTACGTGCTACGTGCTACTTATATCTCGATGCCACAACTTATCACTCATCTTTCGACCGATTGTTCATATGGGAGCGATGAGAAATAGCAGTTCGATTCAGTCGACTAGGGTCAGAAAAAAAAAACGGATATGTTCCAACTCACATCAAGAGGGACAAAGAACTAGTCGCATAGAAACTAAATACAGATTTGACTATTTCGACTCGTCAAATGTTAAGTATCGACAGTAGTTTGTACGTTTAATGATATTTAATTTGACTAAATATGTAAACAATAAATATTTCACTTAATACTTAATTCTTATATTAATCAAAGTTATAAATACGCAAAAGCGACTTTGAGCTTAAAATCTACTTATGTATACCCTTTGCCTCTTCCACTACTGATAATTAAGTCAGCAGTATGTTTTTTTTTGCCAAATAATTAGTTAGGAACCAAAAAGATTTGCCGTGCCGAAAATGTAGAATTTAATCACTAGGGGATGTTCCTAAATCATTTTGTTCCACTCAAAATACTGGCAGTATTTTTCGGCCCACAACTAATAAAAATTGGCATTCACGGCGTTAGTGTACACAAACCAAGATTGAAATTATAAATCAAATATGGCCGTTAATCAAGCTAAATAAAAATATTCAAGATTATTATATTAAATTACATGTATTTACTTAGCAGTATTTATGGAGTCCCAAGGAGTCCTATTGCGTAGACTTTGGATTTTGAAAAACCTAAGAAAGAATTTCATTTACCGTAGAAGCTTTTCAAACAAGATTGCTTTATTTAGTATTTAAATCCATGGAAGTCTTTAAATTTAAATAATTATTACTTATATAAATTGAGAAGCAGCTCAATGGTCAAATGCAGTTTCCACAACTTGTGTGTTGCTTTGTGCACAGAGTTTTTAACAGTTGCATATTAAGTCTACATTGATGTATTCATTGACAAACTGATGTTGCAAAACAGAGAGGAGTTTTAAAATTACCAACTTCAACGCTTAATTTCTACTCAAAATTTGATTTAGATCACTTTATGTGCGGAACGATTTATACATCTAACTAACAGCTGAGACTAATACTAATGTTGCCCATGTGAACAATGTTTCATATCTTTGAAAAATTTCAATTCATCTCACAAGATGTCGCTCTGTGCGATTCGCTTATAAGAAGTTTAAAACAAGTGAATACGGCGCAGTCGAATACGTCTTTGATATTAGGTTATACAAAAACGTTTATGCGGATTTGATTTTGGGTTGTGAATTATCTTTAAAAATTATCTGTGAAAAATCTTTAAAGGGATCTTGTAATAAAGATAAGTTAAGATTTCTTTTGAGTTGAGAGTCTCCATCTCTTCTGTCATAAGTTATGTTTTCCCAGCGGTGTTATGCTTTCAGCAGTGCTCTATAAGTCCTGCGAACTTGGAGGTTCCTGGCTCACTGATGATCCAAGCGTTGATAGAAGATGGGCGTGGGTCGTGTCGCGTCTTGGTTCTCGGTCGCCCACGATCATCGAAGAAATATATAGTCTACCTGGACGGATATGGCTGGTTAATAACGTATTTTATTTATTATTTTTTCCTTCTTATGGCACCATCTGTTTGATTATCTAATCTTTTGTAGATTAAGTAATTAAATGCGTTATTAAATTGAATATTCAGAAAACATACTCTGGGAATGAGTGCTGTAGTCGATTCGTTAATATACTGCTCCGAGCTGCTCAAACATATATTCATAATTACCAACCCATATTAAAACTGCTCGTTCTTGTCAGGTTTCAATATGTCATCAATGGGGACGCCACGTTGTCTTTAAAACCAATACAGAATCCCATGCGGAACCAGTCGGTATTCCTGAAAGGTTATAGATATACTCTAGAGCTACTGGCGTCCAGGAGTAATGAGAACGAGGGCTGCATTATAAACCAAATATTTTGCCTTTGTTGTGCGAAAAAACAAATTATAAATACTTTGAGTGCAGATCGCAAGAAACGGTTAAACTATTTTAGTTATGTGAGAAAAATTTGCTCTTATAATGGCAGTAGAGGCAAATAAAAAGACGCATGCGGAGAGTTACAAAAGGTGTGTGTATAACATCACACAGGCATATATAAAAGAAATAAACTGATTTTGATATTTGTCTTTCAGTAAATTATTGAAAGTCCTTTGCCAAGCTCTCCAAAAGTGGTAGTGGAGAGGGTTGTCTTGTAGGAAAAGCCATCTTGCTAAACATGAGGGCACATTATGGATACAGCTGTAACGGAATTTCTGCTTGGTCAGATCAATTGGAAGAGGAGCAAGAATAATAAGCTTGGATTACATTGTATTTATATTTAATAAAGATAAAATTGCAATTTGAATTGCTTATGTGTATTTTAATTTTCTGTTCCATAGAATTTTTAAATCTCTCATAAATTCTATTGCATACAAATCACACCTAACAAATACTATAAAAAATAACAATAAAATTTTTACATATTTTGGTTCTCAGCACAGTATTCTGTGAATTTTGTTTCGTTCGCTTAAACTGTTTTTCGATCTGAGTAGAAAATGATCGGTAATTAAAAAAAAACGTGTTATGTGTGAGGAATACCATATAAGGGAGATGTATTTGCTATTTTATGGGGCGGGATATGCGTGGCCAAGAAATGTTCTGAGCAAATTTGGGAGTAAGGACAGTGCAATTTCCGATTTACAGAGGTATATAGGCTTGAAAATTGTGTATTTATTTTATTGATTTCAAAATTATAAATTAATTACATTATAATAAAATAATTGTATTGATATCCATAACTTTTGCCATAAGGTTTCTCATCGTAATTTGTATAATTTTTGTGAAAGCGAAAAGCTTCATAAAGCCACTACTTTTTAATATCAGGGTATCGAATAGTCTATGTAAGCAAAAAAAAAGGGAATTAGTAAGAAATATTAAAATACGGATTCTTCCTGTTTTGTGAAATTTTTCATTAAAGGACTCTGCACACTAAAAAAAATAAGCAGGTACTAAAGACACAATGTACCACTACCCAAATCTGTACGAACACACTGAAATTGCTTGACATCAATATGATATTTGCATCATTTTAGGTCATAACTTACGTGTTTGTAGCAAAAGGAAGGGTCTTCAAAGAATATTTTATAGCTTCCACATATCGATTTGTATCGATATTCTCTAAAGTTATTGATATGCGCGTATTATGTTCTATACATAAAATCCAATAGACTTTTTTTCATATTCATCGGTGTAGCAACTCCACAAAAATTAGCTGGTGAATGATCGGCAGGTTCATCGACACGGCTTGGAACTGCTGACAGATTAGCTAGCTCGACCAGGCTGTTGATTTTGATCCAGAAAATATTTTATATGTTGGATATGCTTCCTTCTGTATTTATGTTTTAGCGTATAAAAATTCAGCTATTTACTAGGCCTTCCTGCACTAAAAAGAGGACTGACATGATTCTGTATGTATGTAAATACATATACATACATGCAGTTAGTCACGAAAGTATTTTGTTTTGTCTGCTTGTATATAAATTTGAACTCGAGTGCACGTATTTATGTTAATCTTTGCTTGTTGCATGTACATTTGTGAATACTCACGTTTCACACTATATTGTTGTTAAGGGTTGCCAGCAAACGAAGTCATGGAAATTGGTTTTTCCGTCTTCATACATACATTCATACATACATAGTTGAGCTAGTTTATTTTATGTAAATGTAACCACTCATACACACTTGGTTATATGCTAGTATGTACATATATACGTATATGTATGTCTGCAAAGTCATGAACCGTGAAGTCAATATTTATATGTACATGTATGACGTTTTTGTGTTTTTTGACCGCTAGCTTTGGCTGCGTAGGTTTCAACCTCTTACCATCCGAACAGTTTAAACGGAAATGTCAAGTTGAAAGTTGTTAGTTTTTTTGCTGTGCAGCTAGAAATTTCTGTTGTTTTCTGTGATAAACTAAATTAATTTTTATATGAGATTATGATATTTGCTATACATTGTGAAAGAGTGCAATTTGAATACAAATGAAGTTTCGTGACAGACTAAAAAATATTAGACAACAGTGTTCTAAATCCATACAATCGTGTGGAGGAGATAGGTAATACGTTGTTTATTGACAGAAGCATGTGGTAAATCAATGAACTGAACTACATTTCCGATAATGAGATTACTTAAATGTAGGCTAGAATGTTATAGTTGAGGGAGCCAAAAAGTTGTAGAACAAATTGAATTATTGAATCAATTGGTGTTAACTTAAATGGATAAAGGGCGCACATGTGTGAACATATTATGCAACAAATTCGGAAAATTCAATTCAAACTGCTGGAGCCAGAAATGCAACCCGGAAACAGTGCATCGGTCGACAGACTTACAGTATTTTTAAATTGATATCTATATTAAACCTGTAAGGCAAATTATATAAAAAGGAAGGCAGAAAAAGACCTAGAAACTTGGACGCGTATTTTCAATTCAAAAGCTTGTGTGCATTTTCACATACATACGTATGTATGTATATTTGGAAATGAAGGGCAGCAATCTCCGATGCTCCGTAGAATACAGACACTTGCAGATAATTAACTTAAACAAGACCGATCTAGTCGAGAGTGCTGGACTAGAAGGTACCCTATTTCCCTGTATATATGTGTATGTATTTATTTTTTATTTTGAGAATTAATTTTTTGTAAATCTGAAAGTAAATATGTATCTTCAATCAATAACCTTTTCATTATACTCTAATACCAGAGGTATGAGAGGATTTCATACAAATTGCATATATAACATTTTAACTTCCAGAGTATACAAAAAATTACTGTTAGCAAAAACAGAAAATACAAATTATTCAGTTAGCACGCCATCCACAGTGACCATTGTACCTGGCTTTGTACTTTGTAAATAATTACACAACTTGTAATGAAATCTAATGCACGAGCAATCGAGCAACCCAATCGTATAATATTCAGTTTATAGATTTGATTTAATTTAGTACCTAGCAAACTTGTATTAAACCTCGGGCGGGTTTCATCTACAATTGATTAAATATTTCATTGCAAGTCTTCATATCATAATTTTGTTGAATCTTTTCGTTTGCTTTCTTTCAAACGAGTATCTAGGCGTTAAAGAATTTAAATTTGCTCAATAATTGAAGTCACAGTAAAAAGAAATAAAGTAGGTTAAATATATACAAAGAATACAAACAACTGATTTTGCAATGCGCACAAAAATCTTACGGAAAGCAGTTATTACGATGATGCGTGATACTTATAAAGGTGCAAGCAGCTAGATATCGTGAACTCATCAAAATTGTCTTACATTTGGTTAAATTTTGTATATATTTTGGAATGAATTTAGGTTTGCTATATTTGATTACTATTTTTATGGATGTTGGTTGAGATTTGTGTTGCAAATGTGACTCTATTGTAGGCAATGTAACAATCTTGCAACTCTTATTTAGCTTATTTTAACTTTTGCATTGTTCCTTCATTCGCATGTACTCAAATATTAATTGCACAATAGCATATACCCACTTTGAGACTGCGGAATGAGTCGCGTCGTTAGACAAATAAAAACTTTGATTCCTGCAGAATATCATTATCTTGTTTGTATACGCTGTAAAACTGTGCGATCGCATCTAGCAAATTCAACAATTTGTTTGTTTGAAAATGTATTTGGTTGATGCCAATATATTGTATTTTGATCCCACACATATTTCAAAGACTATTTACTTTATACCAAAATATTTAAATTTTTTAAATATAAAACTTAGAAAAAATTTAATAAACTTAAAATATCTTTGCAGGCTCCAGGATGCTGATGGTGGTTTCTTTGAAAACTTCGGTTTTTTGTTGCGACAGAAATCGCAACTGGATGAAACTGTTTTTAAGACTTCACTGTCTCCATTTCAAGAAGATGACGAGACTGTAATTGTAAGGGATGTAGACGGTTCTTGTACCGACAGCGGGTTGGAAACAAAGAGTGACGAAAATGCATGTGTTGAATCTTCTAGCGCGGGAAGCGTGCAAGATCTATTACCCGTTGATGATATAACAGAAACTGTTTTTGACACATCAATTTGTATGAATGTAAGTATTAAATCTTTTCTATATATTGCTAAATACTAGATTTACCAGTGGCTTCGCTCTCGGTGACAAAATTAATTCGGATGTATTTTTTTTTATAAATCTTAGGAGGGGGTTGCTAATAATCCTTCAATTTTTGGTAAGTCAAAGATATTTTTTTTCGATTTCTCTAGGAATGGCGAGTGGCCTAAATAATAATAACTACCCACAGGCATCTAATCCCCGCTTTACTTAATATGCCTGGTACACATGTCTCCAGCATTAGTATAATTTAATTACTACGTAAATGGCTAGTTTCAAGTTTGGTAACTTTAACTGCATAGTTTTGACCGTGACAAAGAAGTTTTTCCCATCTTATGAGTTGATAACTAGTAATCCATCTTCAACCCTACTCCCAGGTAGCCCGAATTGATTAGCATTATTGAATATATAGATTTTTATTAATCATGGGAGCAGTAGACATATTTTTAATTAGTGGTAATTTACATTCCAATTTTTGTGACTGTAGCTCAAAAACTGTAGAGGATAGCCGTTTCAGATTTTTAATGACGGGAATTTTGACACTGCCTATCGCAAGAAATCTCTAGATTTAAGGTTGTTGAAAAAAGTTATGGTTATAAATACGGACAGTGATGTACGCTTCACAAAACCAATATTCTCTGGTGCCTTGGGTATCAGAGTTAAAAAAAAAAACCACTGATGTTCATCTGATTGCATCTATATTTAATTATAATTGTAAACAACAAAGAACATACCCTACACCACATAGCAGACTACTTGCTCACCTCTGAGTTGCATTACACATTTTTAAATACCCGATCGATTATTTCTAAGGAAGCTACTTGCAAAATAATCTGATCTTGATAAAAAGAATGGACAGGGATAGATGGACATATTATGGCTATATTAACATATACATGGCTATATTAACTCGGCCGTTCAAGATGATCAATATTTTAAATGGATCAAGATCTCCGACCCTCCTTCAATTACAAACTTTACGACAAAATTATAATAGCTCAAACAATTGTATAATATTATGTAAATATATTTACGTATTGTTGGCATGATTATTAATTTATGATAACTATCTCAGACAATCTTTTGTATTTTAAAGTAAATTTTTTCATTTGTTTTAGTTGTGTTCCTTGTCGGACTTCGCCCCTTTTATATGTCTAAGTTCAGATTGCAGAAGTTTTTCCATGGATAAATTTTAGTGACATGTTAATTATTATTATTAATTTATTCGGTATTTTTGTTTATGTATTAAATTTTTGTGCACTGATTTATGTGGTAGACTTCTTGTCATATGAGCCATGCACTTGTGTATATTTAAATGAGATTTATAAAATGATCTCATCGATTATAATTTTTCACTGCAGACGTATTTGTTTTATGTAAGTTCAAAATTCATCTCTTCAAGTTGTTTAATTAACCAAAGTATCGAAGTACAAACAAATTAACTCATTTCCAAAGACGCAGCCAAATAGTCTACAAAACTGTTTGCTTTAGCATCTACTTATCTACATAGTATGTTTATATGTACAAATATTTTGTATGTACATAAAAAGCATTTATTTCGTTTGTTCTGAACAGCTTTTTTTTACATACTTGAGAATAAACATTTTTCATTATCATTGAGCTTTTTCTTAGTTCCAAAAATAAAACATTTACTCAAAGCACTACTACATAATGCTTTTCTCTTTATCTTGTGAGATACTTAGAAAACAAAATCGAAATTGAATTCTGCTCATGCATACTCAAAGCAGCTCATGGCCAAAGTGATAAATTGTTCGATTTTCAGTTTTCGGCATTGGCATTGTTAACGGGTCGTCCATCTACCAGTGTTCAAGAAGTGTTACTACTATAGTGATTTTAATGCGTTTATTGATGTATATATATATGCAAAAATTATTTGTACGATGACCAAGAATATATTCAGGAAAAACGGCACAGTCCGCTAGATGAGCATCAAATAATTTACTAGCCGAAGTGTAGTGTGTTTAAAGCATTATTTAATTAAATTTGGTAAATTCGTATATTCAAAATGAGTCAGTTGTCTCTGCCCCGTGTTCTGCCTAATATAAGTTCGCAAAACTCGACGGATAGAAATTCAAAATTTCTAAGTTTAAATCGTACCGCTGGCCATGAGACAAGACAGGTGAAAAAAGTGAGTTCCACGCTGTCATTAAATGAAACGGCAGAGCGACGTAAACGAATGCTTAACAGAAATGGAAGCATATCAAACCAGCATTTTCGTGGTGTTCACAAGCATTTACTGGAATCTCACGCGAAGGCAATTTGTCATTCAATGACCGTAAGTACTTTATAAATTCAATAATATAGGGAAGCACTTAATTTACTTTTCTTATTAAGGGTATCAGTGGTTTCACAAAAATAGGTTGTATACAATTTTAGTTAGAGTTCACATTCCTTAACTCATATTCTGATGTATCTCAAAGCTAGTACATCAATGATATAATTATGGGCGTAATGGTGAGATGGTACAATAAAGTTCAAATACTCTCTTGCCTGCTACAAACTTATTTACTTTTCTCAAGAAAAGCAGCTCTTCTAATGCACTTTCACATAGCATTTTAATTTAGTCGTAAAGTGTGTAGCGCATTGAACGAGACATCGACCCCACTTATTCACTTATTTTATATGTTCTTTTTATAACCATGTTCATCTATTCGATTGTTTGTATGAAAACTCTCTCTCAGTTTTTAAGCTATTTTAATAAAAATAGTAATCTATATATTTCTTGTAGCCAGTGCATATGTGAGAATCAACAGATCCGATAGTTTATTTTTCAACTGCCATAGGAACTCTCAGTTATAAAATGACAACATTTTACCGAAGTCAACATGTTATAATCTAATATCCAGGTTTGGATCGAATCTAGATCGAACTGCTAGATCAAGATATGTTAATCTTACTTTATAGAAAAGAAAATATAAATTACTTTATAGCCAGAAAATAATATCATATTGATCTAATTACTATCGGCACACACATGTGCATATGATAATCGATGAGAGAGTAAATATGGGCGTGTATTTTTGAGTATGCCGATATCTATGATGCGTGGGTACATACAAAAAATTTGTAGACACAAATGCAAAAAGATTGTAGACATTTGTGTGTCGGTGATATCACTGAGGGTTTGTAAATAAAAGCATGCGCTGCACTTTTTTTTACTTTGAGTGTGCAAAACATTTAAAACGGAAATTGGCCAATAAAGCTAGAATAATAATTTACTTAAAAACTGGGTTCAGCGTACCAAGCAGTCTCGAGTAGAGAATTATGGTTTATGACCAAGATTATTTGATTATAACTAATCGCGTTACAAATTTGAGAGCACTATAAAAAAAAATCATACGAAGCAATTACACGGCATTCTTTATAATAAATTATATAATAATTCTCAAATATGATATTTTTAATACAATTTTTTTATTTAACCATTTATCGGGATTCGAAGGTCTTCCCATTGTATTTAAGTTATATGTGCCTTACGCCAGTAAAATACTGGTAAGGTCAATACACATTTATTTAAATAACAATCATAATTTAGTTATAATTAAAAGAAAATGATCTCTTTTTTTCATATTTTTTGAGGATTGAAAATTAATTGTAAATATTACACTTTTAAAGAAGGTTAAAACAAGATTAAAACACTGGAAAAAAGAAAAGTTTGTAAAGTGCGATATTTCAGAGTTGCAAATATTGTTTTTCTTGCTTAACCGTTCAGTTCTGTAATGATGTCTGTCCTGATTTCTTTGCCTCCGAGGCCTCCTCTTTTATGAGACAAGTTTTTTTTTATTTTATTGTTTTTTTTTTGTTCAAACTTTTTTTTATGTCGTGACTATATTGGCAACTGTTTTCATTTTCATATTAAAATAATTAAAATAAAAATAATAAAGTATGCATTCTTTTCTTTATTTTTTCAGATTCAAGACTTGTACGAAGAAATTTTATTTGAGATTTACAATAACATTGGTTGCGAGACTAACGATGTTTGTACAAACAGCCTAGTTGAGTTTGCTCAAGAAGTGTTTAAAATACCTAATTCAGAGCATTTGGAAATTTCTAAAATTGCCAAGATGAAAGAACCACCCAAATTGAGATTAAATGTTGAAATCATAAAAGCAGAAAATTTACTGTCAAAAGATCCAAATGGGCTTTCCGATCCATTTGTTACATTATACTTGGAATCAAACAACTCGCACCGTTATAACTCATCTGTAAAACCGTGTACTCTAAATCCCATATGGGAGGAACACTTCTCGTTGTAAGTGGTTTTTGTAATATATATAACAAAATTAATATATATGCAATATTGGGCAATACTATTAAATTTCTATTAAAATGTACATATATATATATATATATATATATATATATATATTTATAGTTATGTATGTATATAAACAGAGAAGAATATTGAAATTAATGTTTTGTTGCATTGCTCTCTTTGCAAGAGCAATATAATTAGCAAGACCAAACAATCAATATGTACAATTATGTATATAAAGAGAGCTTGATTAGAATCCTGTACACAGTGTTTAAGCTTACTACTCCGCAGCAAGAACAATAAAAAAATTGCTCTGCAAGAGTTATTGCTACGAACTTTAGCAAAGACATAGAGATAATATAAGAATAATGAAATGGATGTTCTTTTGCTCTGCTCAGATAAATTACATTTCAGATCAGATAAATTACATTTTGCTACTAGTTGTAGCAATAACAAAAACAAGAGCAGAGTGATTTCGTTGGCTCTTTTGCTCCTCGTAGCTATGTTATCTAAGAACCTACCACTAATCATTACTATTTCAGTAGATATTTTTAATTGCCTTGTTATTGTTGCTTTTGTGGACACGCTTTTGTTCGGGCTTGGAGTGTTGGTTTTTGGTAAAAATTTGAGCACTTGCATACGTGCCTACATTAAAATGTGGTGACCTTTTAAGGAGAATAACTGCTTGACTCTTGATATTCGAGTTCTCTCCACAAGAGCACATTTTATTGTAGAATCGCTAAGCATTATATATTTAAGGAGTAGAGTAATTAATTTTGTGTTTATGAAGCTGTTACAGCAAATCGATAGTTACGATTTCTAGTTTCACATAAATGAATATATTTTTTATTTAATAATTTTTTCAATAGACCAATTACTGAAGGTCCTCGCGAGGAAGCCCTGATTATCGAAGTTTGGTAAGTCTTATATTATGTAATTTTTGTGGTATTTTATACCATTACAATATCGATTTTCATTATATGAATAGGGTGTATGTTAGACAGCGGGGTTCTCTGATAGCCCGGGAATAAAAAAACATTTTGTGTGAGGGTAGCTTAACGGCGATGGGTGGGTGAGCATTGAATAATTATTAATGTGCATTTTAAATTTGATAACTCAAGCTTTAAAATTGTGTAATATATATTAACCGACTTTTGTTGGCTGGATGAGGTGTGGCCGTGAAATGTTTTCTCGCTTTTTCTAGTGTGTGTATAGACTAAACGAAGTGGAATATAGATGCTATTGCCGATTTTGGGCCCTGATGATATTGTCGGGGTCGGTAAATATATATTCTAATTTTTTAAGGACGTTACCAGCAATTATTTGTCAAATTTGACTGAAACGGGCATAAATTATGTATTCTAAATTATAAATTATAGCTGCAATGGTGTCGAAAAAAGTATTAGTAGTATAGTATAGTATAGAAAAATTTCAGTTAATATTAACTGAGAAAAGTTCAATGAATTTATTCTAGTCATTCGTGTATATTTCGCTTAATGTTAAAACGATTTTGTAAGTTATTTGGTTGAATTAAAAATTATTATTTATAATTATCTTTTTATTTAGGGACTTTGATGCTGCGGAGACTGTCAAAGATAAGGTTAACAAACTCTTGGATGTCAAAGGCGTAAGAGGCCTTAGTAAGCTTATGAAAGAAATTGCCGTTACTGCTTCTTCTGGAAAACATGATAACGAACTAATAGGCCGTGCAATGATTTCATTAAAGGTAAAGTATATTAGTTACAATACAATGGAGTATTTAATTACGTGAGTATATCTAAAAGTATATATCGATTTTGTTATTATAAAACAAGAATGAACGGGTTTCTTAGGCACATCAAAGATTACATAACTGTAGCCCGGAGATAATCTGCTAACATATAAATGTTTGTTCCGATGTTGAAAATTGTTAGTTTACTCTACAAATTTTGGAAGAATGTTCGGAAGAGATTAGATTAGATTAGTGAAGTACAATTGAATCTATGGAAAACAGGAGAAATCCACTTTTATTTAAAATGTAGGTAATTTTAGCTTAATAAATATAAATGTAGATTCTTCCGCACGAATTCTTAAAACGTGCGTTAGTAAAAAGTTAAGTAGTCGACAGTCACAAAACTGATAGAAAGTTAAACTTATGGGAAGGAAATCTAATCCAATCTATTTCAAATCTACTAAAAGTCTGTTTTCCAACGAAATTGGCAAAGAAAAACCTGATTCACTTTTTTCTGGATTTGACGCCTCTGTGTATTGTCTGCTTAGTGCTATTACCAACCTTTTGTGTCATAAGCTGCCCATTTTTGATTTGAACAGTTGACTAATATTCGGCATATTACAATTTGGATCTTCAGTAATAATTTCTTGAATAACATTTCAAGCCTTCGTTTTGATTTTTTTAAGGTTTCTAAATACAACAATTTTGGGGTAATATGCATATAAATGCGTGATTAGCAGGTGCTTATTAGCATGCTTATTAGCATAAACATTGTCCTGTTCCTTATTGCTATATGAATATTGTTGAATATTACTCATCAATGTTTTGCAGCCGATCATTATCATGTCTGCCATTTCGTCCCAGGCAGCAAATAAACTTTTTGCAGATGTGGTGGTGGGATAACCTTGGGTGGCTTTGCATTAACTATTAAAAAACTGTCATTAATCTACATTTTACATTTGGTGACTCCAGCTTTCAAACTTGCGAGAACTCAGCTCGGGCTTCAGTTAATCTTTTTGTTATCACCGTGCAATCCGCTCAACCGTGCTTTGTCTGTGTCCTAAATTTCCCAAATTTGTAGAGCTTGTATCCCAAAACTTTAACCGTCTATGATTGACAATTTTTTTCACTCTGTCTCTCTTTTTCAATTGTTTTCAGTTGATATTATTCTGGTTTCAGGGTATTACATCTTCGGTTAAGTCCGATAGCATTCTCACTTGCTTTTATCGACTCGCTGATTTTTATAATACATTCTTATAGTCTATTCCAGCATCTGGACTCACAGTTTGGTATAATCTGGAAAAAGGGAGCAAAACTAAAAGCCGCGGATCTGTGTTGGTCAATATTACGTTAAGTGCTGAAAAAAACAAAAATGTAGCCTGCCAAGAGCATAAGCATCTCTTAAAATTGTTACTCATGAATGAGCTGGATACGTCTCAAGTGACTAACTATTGGTGGAGCGGAAAATTTACTTCGATGGCTGAAGCTATCAGAACTCAACACGCCGTTCAAAGTGGACTCTCCTCCTTTGATTGTGCACTTAGTCAGTGGCACGCATATAGTACCGTTCATGAGACCCACAAACTTACCTTTGCACTATTTAATTCTATACTCGACATTTTGGTTCCAGTCATAAGCTGTTTACAGAATGATTGTGAAGATGTAAAAACCTTTTGGGACGGAGCGAAGCGATTACTGCCGTCTTGCTTTTCGGTATTAAGAAAGCTACGATCTAAAAATGTCAGTGACAACAAAATACTCAAAGCTCTCAGTGAAGTATTAGATATTCTGTCGAAGCTAAAAACTTTTGACATACCGAGCACAATTGATATATTTCCCCAAACTGTCTATGGCTGGATAGAAAAGGGGGACTCTGAGACATACAATATTGACAACGCCATCGTTGATGCTATAAATAGCGGTGCGAAAGAATGGATGGAACATATTATTGAGGGCAGTAAAAAAACAAAAGATAATGAGTCTGATGAAGATAAATTGCAGTACGTTATACAAATAATACAAATGATTCGCTCAGATCTCCAGCGTGCAATGGAATATTTTGATAAATTGTTCTACCAGTAAGTATTATTTTATATTTTTCATATTAAACTATAATTTAAATGTATGCACCAGTATTCCTCTTATTAATTTGAAATCTTTGAGTTGTAGTGCAGTCATTACCAATACAATTTTAAATAGAACTTCGACAATACACCCGAAGTTTAAATTAAATACTATTATATTTCCCACAATTTGTAAACATAGAAAGACTAAATTCGGAGGGTTGATTGTAGTTAGACCCATTTTGTTATTTTATGATTTTTAAAACACGGAATATAAATAATGATTACTTGTTTATTCTTAATAAAAAAAAATTATACGCTTAGAGTAGCCGTACAATAAAATGAATATGAATGACATGCGATAAGTGGTCTGATTTTGCTGATTTTTTTTTTATGTGAGGCGCATAATAAAATGGCTAATTTGGCTGATTAAGAAACTATGTAAAAGAGTGATCCAATCTGTTCGGCTCAGAACTAAGTACTGTCTTCAGCAAAAAGTTGAATATATACCCAAGAAGATGGCTTTAAAACTGAGACTTTAACTTTTTCAAACAATGTTGTAAAAATTAAAGGCAGACTTTACAACGAAAAGACGATCAAGCGGGCATGGTTATATTAACAAGATTGTGATGCTTAATAAGATTATATATTTATATATACATAATAAAATATAAAAATCACTGCAGGTTAGGCAGTTAGTATTTTTTGTCTCTTAAGATAAGTCATAAGGTCCGAGCGCATATTCGATTCCATTTAAAAATTACAAATTAATACTTATTTTTGTTTAGTTTTATTTGCTTTTCCATTAGAAAATAATCAATATGATGAGTTGCTTATTAAATCTTATAATCATAATTATTGTATCCGCAAATTAAAAGAATATTGTAAATAACAGTAAAATTTATATAAAATCGTTTCTTAGTCCGATATAAAAAAAAACAATTGTGCTTATATATACGTAAGTGTATATGTGTGCGTACAGATAAAGTATCATTATTTAAAAACATATTTCTTATTAGCCTATCATAACTAAATAGGTCTCATTCATAGATGTTATCAACATTTTTGAAAGAAACTGTTCATCGGATAATTATTTCATTGAGTTCCTGTAGGAATAATATATTGAAACTAGTATTGAATAAATTTTTGTTTTTGAAGATATCCTGTACAAAGCAATTGACACTAGTATTGTTTTTAACTCCCAACAATTTTTTTTAAATTGCTTTATCATTAACTCCTATAGGAATTGGTTTGGGTAATAATTAAGCGTATTGCGGTATATCACATATATAATATTTTGGTTTTAAGTTAATTTTATAATTACTATTAAAATTATTCATCCACATTTTTATATTTTTGTTTTCAGTAAAATTCGGGTTAGTTATTCCACTACACTGTTCCTATATTATGACATAAAACTGGTGGAGATATCTGAACCAATCATCAAAAATGTATGTTCCAACATTAAAATGTTAGATGTTCCCGACGATCAGTTTAAAGATATACCGAACATTGAAAATGTGAATATGGGAACAACATTATTTGAAGTTTATTTGGTTCTCAAACGATACAATACATTAGGTAACAATATTAAATATGTTATAAACTTAACTTAAAAAATTGCATTTTTTTTTTATTTTATTTTTAAGGACGATCACTCTGTCCCAATAATAAATTACAGATGGCAGACTTTTATCAATGGTTTGAAAGAGGTGTAACCCATTGGCTAGATATTTCAATTATAAAAGCTTTAAACCGCATCCAAAAAGCTATAGATTTGGACCAACTCCACGCTGTCGATGAAACTGTTAAATATAGTTCATCTGCTGTGGACACTTTAGCTATATTTTATCAGATTAAAATATTTTGGCAACAATTGGACTGGCCAGAAATTGAAGGGTCGTACACATTTGTAGCAAAAATTATCAACGTTAGTAACCATCCTATATTTTATTTTGAAATGGTTTACTCATTTTCAAATTTACCATCGTCTAACAGGATATATGCCGATGTTGCGTTTTCTATGCACAGCGCATGTCACGTCGAGTGGAGAATATTACCAATGTAGGAGAGGATGGAGAAATGTTCAGTAAGTAGATAAGATCTTTACCTTTTATATCAGATTCCTAACATACTGTTTTTATGTCAGTTTTATCGGAAGAATGGTGCTTAGCCATTAACAATATGGACTACATTCGCCAGAGTTTACCCTCATTTATAAAGGTATGAATTACATGTAAAGCCAGTAAAAAGTAGCACTGTTCTTATGCACTCTTGATAAGTAGTATATAGAATTTTAAATTTTTTATTAACCATTTTTGCAAATACACATTAACACACGCACATTTTATGAGAAGCACTTTTTTCAAATTAATATCCGTTCTCACATCAGTCGTCATGAATATATAGCCATGTCCATTTGTCAGAGTTTTATGTGCGTTGAACTCGCTCAGTTTAAAAGCAATCTAGATTAAACTTGGAAAATATCGGGCTTATAGCTAAAGACAGTATACAGTTCGGAGAAGACCCTATCCAGACCTCAAATGGAATCATAAGAAAAGTATGTGTGAAACGAAAAATATATGTTTTAAATGACAATTTGTTTGGTAAAATGAAACAAAACTAAAAGGATTTGTATTGGTTAAGATATACTTCATATTTGTTACGCTACTTGCTTATTTTATAATTTGTAGAGATAATTTAATGCCGATATTGTTAATTTTTTTTTAAGGAACTCGGATCTGATGACGTAATAAAACGCATCGGAGAATTTAGGTCGAATTTGGAGGCTGAACGCTGCGCTGATACTATTAGGGCTGTTATTGATAACGCCGTTGATACACAACGCAATCAAATTGTTGAATTAATAGAGCATGTTGTCCATAAGATGGCTCCACCGATTCGTAGGTTTTTAACTGAAGGAGCGGAAATCATCCATAAGGACTCAAATTCTATGGAAAGGCTAATGATGTATTTAGAACGATCACTGGCGACTCTTTATGATACTCTTAATGAAGTAAACTTTGGAAGAATATTAGATGGAATTTGGGGAGAACTAGCAGTTATAATATATGATCTTGTTCAGTCTAATCTTGATGTGAGTATGTGAAAATTCCGGCTTAAAATATTTGTTAAATAAAAAAATATTTTCTTTAGAAACGCCGTCCTCCCGCTTTCTTTCAAAACTTAAGGGAAACTCTACGCACTATGATATCTTGCTTTAAAATTGGTGAAGCTTTAGCGAGTGACTGTAAAATTTTAATGGATATTGAAAACACACTAGATCTGCATGCGTCAGAAACTTCTGATCTTATCCATCAATATTACCTCGACCGGTTTAAGGTTCAAAAACAACAATCAGCATCGCAATTTGGACAACTTACAATTAGGGCTCAGTTTTCCGAAACTGGATTATCTGTGAGTATGTTATAATAAAAGCAGTACAGAATTATATATTTTGAATTTCAGTTGGAAATATTAAATGCTCGAAATTTGGTTTCTATGGATAAAAATGGATTGTGTGATTCCTTTGTAAAAGTGTACTTGTTTCCTACTGGTCGATTTACTGGCATTGCAGCAGTAAAAACTGCCGTTCACAATAAAAATTGTTTTCCCCTTTATGACGAAACATTTCGGTTGTAAGTAAATCGGTTTAGACTAGTTTTTAAAAGGTTTAATATATTTTTTTGTAATTATTCAGTAATTTGAATGCAGAACAACGCCAAATGAAAGATAGCCTGATTTTTTTTACTATTAAGGATAAAGATTTATTTGGAATGACAAGTCAATATATAGCGGAATGCTATATAACGTTTGCAGATATTACATCATATGAGAGCGAGCAAATTGTCATGAATCTTTGTAGACCAGAGTATTCAGGTAAACATTTTGATTTAAATAAGTGTAATATATATTATTTATAAAATATTTTCTTTTAAGATTCTTTGGCACTCCGAGCACTGGAGTATAGACAAGGTGACAAGCAAGCTAAGGATTTCTTGAAAAAGTTAAAGAACAAATCATATAATTAATTCATGATGCCAGTGAATTTCTAATGCACGATTTGTATTTCCAAAAGTGATGATGGTATTATTTATATATTTTAACATACCTGATACTACAATCAAAATCAGCTAGACTACCCATTTAGAAATGTTATCATGAAATTTTTTAATAAAAATAAATAATAAAAACAACTTGTCTTTCCAACTGTAGCCCAATTTGATCATTGGTTTTTCAGGTAAACTCTGAATTATTATTCTTTTACGTATTCGCCCAGTTTAAGTTAACGTTAATTCGTTGCATGTTACTTATATAACGTAAAGAAGGATTACATCGAAAAACGTGCAGTTCAATTATCGAAGACATCATTTTGAAAAATGTCTTACTAAAGATTTGTACTACTAACAGATGGAAAAAGACTCAAGGTCTCTAAAGGTGAATAAAGGATAAAAAAGATATACTAAAGACAGTTGCACAATTTGTATACTCTGATACGGAATTCTGTGCTTTGCTAATACTTCTAACATAATTGCTTATAAATAATTACATCCACTATTCTTTATTTTCACAATTTTTGCAGCAAGTCTTAATAGTACAATTTTGAATTGTTCATTTAATTAATTAATTAAATTTATATTTAATTTTTGTTGATATCGCACCAATAGATTTAATGGCCGCTTGGCTATTTATATATACTATATATATATATATATATATATATATATATATATATATATTTGTTTTAGGTCACCTAAAATATAATATGTAAGAGATTTGTTCAATAAAAAAAAGTTGTTAAGCCAAAGATCATACTCTTTTACAATAAGAAAATATGTGTATATTTTAGATTTCCGGTCGGGGCAAACTTTGATATACTTACAGAAAACAAAGCAACATAGAAGCAACACATTGTAGACATAAATTGGTCGGCTACTTAAGCTTGGATACAAACCTTTTAATATTAACGATTCACGTGTAAAATAAAGGCATTATAAATATATGTACATTATTAAAAAAAGCATAAGGATGCCATTGATGTGTGAGTTAATAAAAAGAAAACACATTTTTGTTATCATCAGTGTTTGCTAATTTTAGTGAATATTTTATTTTGAACAGTAAATATACGAAAAAATGTACTGATAGCTCAATTGGTTAGGTTTGTGGTAAAATTCTCTTTTATACCCTTGCAGAGGTAATATAATATTTTTGTGATATAGTTCATTGAATAATTTTTTCTTTTTAATTTTTTTTTTATATTTCGGAATCAACCAAATCGGACCACATTTCTTGCATAATATTGATTATTTATTTGCTTACTAAGATACTGTGATCAAATAAGTATATTTTGTCAACCAAATATATATTGATCTATATAACTATCTACATATATTATTCAGCTCCAATAGGAACAATAGGTCGGAGAACAATGTTTGTATGAACAACTTTTTGATTTTTAATTTGGGGTGGTGTAATTAAGATGTGAGCATGTGGACTCTGCAAGGGTGTGTAAACTTCGACGTACCGAAGATAGGCGGTCATGTTTTGATTTTAATATTTTTCAAAAGGCTTGTATTTTATTACATTCTTTAGTATTCATCACCTTCGTCGACATCGGCGGTTGAATCTATTCCCACCTCTTCATAATCCTTTTCAAGTGCGGCTAAGTCTTCTCGGGCTTCAGAGAACTCGCCTTCCTCCATACCTTCTCCAACATACCAGTGTACAAAAGCACGTTTGGCATACATTAGATCAAACTTATGATCCAAACGGGCCCAGGCTTCAGCTATGGCCGTGGTATTAGATAACATGCATACCGCACGTTGAACTTTGGCCAAATCGCCTCCTGGCACCACGGTGGGCGGTTGGTAATTGATACCCACCTTAAAGCCAGTCGGACACCAGTCAACGAATTGAATTGAGCGCTTCGTTTTGATAGTGGCAATTGCTGCATTGACATCTTTGGGCACCACATCACCGCGATAGAGCATACAGCATGCCATGTATTTTCCGTGCCTTGGATCACACTTGACCATCTGGTTTGCGGGTTCGAAGCATGCATTAGTTATTTCGGCGACGGTTAATTGTTCATGATAAGCTTTCTCAACGGAAATTACTGGAGCATATGTGGCCAGAGGAAAGTGAATGCGTGGGTAGGGAACCAAATTGGTCTGAAACTCAGTTAAGTCAACATTTAGCGCTCCGTCGAAGCGCAACGATGCTGTTATTGAGGAAACTATTTGACCAATTAAGCGATTTAGATTCAGGTAGGTGGGTCGCTCAATATCTAAATTGCGACGGCAAATGTCATATATGGCTTCATTGTCAACCATAAACGCACAATCAGAATGTTCCAGAGTGGTGTGGGTAGTCAAAATGGAATTATATGGTTCGACAACGGCAGTTGAAACCTTTAAAATCGAAATTTAATGGTGTATTTAAGATTTATATATATATCATTTTTTGGGTTCGTTCTTCCAAAGCCCGGAAAAATATTTTCTTTTAGTCTTATATACATATGTTTATATATATATATATATATAGTCAATTTATGCCGGATAATGAGAAAACGTTTCTAAAAAATGAGTTACGTACTTGCGGAGCTGGGTAAATCGAAAACTCTAGCTTTGATTTTTTCCCGTAATCAACTGATAGACGTTCCATAAGCAGTGAGGTAAATCCAGAGCCAGTTCCTCCACCAAATGAATGAAATACTAAAAATCCTTGAAGACCGGTGCATTGATCTGCCAGCTTGCGGATACGATCTAGTACTATATCCACAATTTCCTTGCCAATTGTGTAGTGACCACGAGCATAGTTGTTAGCTGCATCTTCTTTACCCGTAATTAGCTGTTCAGGATGGAACAGTTGTCGATAGGTACCAGTACGCACTTCATCAACAACAGTTGGCTCCAAGTCAACAAAAACGGCACGTGGCACGTGCTTGCCGGCACTAGTTTCACTAAAGAAGGTATTGAAAGAGTCATCTCCTCCACCAATTGTTTTGTCAGAGGGCATATGCCCGTCAGGCTGAATACCATGCTCCAGGCAGTACAACTCCCAGCAAGCGTTACCAATCTGAACGCCTGCCTGCCCTATGTGAACTGAAATGCACTCCCTCTAAAATAATATACAATATTATAATATTGTCAAATTATATTATGCTGATTTAGTTAATCTTAATATTGATACGTATATATGTACATACGTATACATGTATAAAATAGTGTTCAGCAGACCTTCATAAATGTATCCCTATATTTCGCATCCATTCATATACATTTATACAAATGATGGATGTATTTTTCTTATTAATTAATACTCTTAAAAATTTTCAGAATCATTTTTTAGCTTGCATATGTCGTTTAATATGTTGTTTGAGTGCATAAATATGTTATGAATATATATAGGTGCATATACATATGTATATACAAATCATTTAAATCCAATTAATGCGAATCATAGTTTTGGAATATGTATTTAGATATAGATTTGTCTGGACTTTAAAAAAAATATTTTTTTTGGCAAATAGAACACAATTTATAATCTGTCTCAAATTATACGCCTAGTGGTCGAAATTTACTAGTTATATTCTTCGAAGTCAAGCTGAATTATTCAATGCTCCATGACTTTATTGACGCATTAATGAGTTGTTAATTACTTTTAATATTTTGACAAACATCCATTGGCATCCAATGGACTTAAAACACCTTTTTTTTTGTCTTAAGACATTACTATTTCGTGCAATATATACAACAAATTTTCGCCAATATCCTAGTGTTTTTTTTTTATAAATAACTACAAAAATTAATTTCGCTTTTTTTTTATGGCGAAAAATACATTTAATATAATCCGCAGGTGAAAACAGATGGCTGGTGAAATAAGTAAATTAGTATTTCTTCATTAAATTCTTCACTGGTTTAGTTAAAATAGTTATAGGTTTGTTTGTGTAGTTTAAAGCCATATTATTGCATAATATATATTCCAAATATGAATCTATTTTTTTTAATGAAACAGTATAACTTCTCTGCGTTTTAATCTGAACAACAGAATTTAAACTTTAATTGATTTCATTTGACTTACCATATTCGTTATAACAGATTCTGTTGACGAGCCTTTTTTTAAGTACTGGTTCTTCAATTAACTAGGAACAATATATGTCTAGAATAAGGAAAATTTTAACTCGCTGAATCTCCTAACTTTTGTCCGTAATGAAACACAGCTGGAAATCGACTAGCCGAAGCTTCGTGCACACGAGTGTTTTTATAGGCGATACCGTTCTTAAAGAGCAAGTTTTCAAATACATATAAGCGAGGGAAGCTCGAAGACTTTCTACCAATAAAATAAAAAGTTTTGATGAATACTTTAAAATATTTTTAATAATTAAGTGGTAGGGTCATGTAACAAGTTTCATTTAGTTTTTAAATGTTGCCAAACTCTATGGTTGAAATTTGGCAGTAAAACTAGAAAAAACAAGTGTATTCTGGGTATTTTGAGCTCTCCTAACAGGAGTATTGTATATATTTGTGTAGGTGCAATAAATGTGTTTGTTTATATTATTTATAGTTTTGGTTTAAATACTCAATAATTTTTTATTACGCGACTGCATACATCCTACATATGATTCATTAAGGCGTCCTGCATACGCATTAGGTTAGCAACTCATACTGTAAAAACTCAGCGTGCCTACAAAAACACCCATAAAAAATTACCTAACGTAAGATTAATAGCTGTTTAGGTAGTAGTTCTGATATGAGTTTTAAAAGAGCCTGCCGTAGCACCAATCGTGGTAGTTCCCGTAACACAAATATGCGATAATATATCAAGAGCACAAGCTGTACAGTTCGTCTGCTACGCTCTCGGTCTTGTTTGTTTTGCAACTACTATAACAACAGACTGGCTACTCCTATTGATCTTGCAGATGGGAGAGCAGAGCAAAGCGAAAGCGCAATCATTTTAGTTTTCTGCTATTGGCTCTGTTAATGTTTATTTCATCATTTATTGAAGATCTCTACTAAACGGGACATCTGGGCTAATAAAGACCAGGGCAAGCTGGAATGTATATATAGGCACATCAATATTCTCTTATATATATTTGATATCATCCTCGTCTTGACCATTTTCCTTCGGCACGGTGGCACGGTTTTAAGAAGCTTCCTAATGACATTCAATATATATATATATATATATATATATTAAACATTATATATTTTCGGTAGGGCGTATATCTGCATATAAGCACTAAGCCGGCAACACATATATTGTAGATCAACAGCTATGTTGATAGTAGAAGCTTGCAGGCTCTTTCAGGACAAACAATATCCGCACATAATCAATATTGGATTTAACGATTCTTTATATGTAGACAGCATATTATATATTTTTATTCAACAACCATAGTTTGTTCAATGAAATTAAAAAAAAAAATGTATACCACTTCGTTCAGTGTTAATTCGTAGATAAAAAGCTTTCAAGCCAAGTTTGAATAACTGGAAGGTTCTCTTCACTCCACTTTGCTTCTTCTTTTATGTTGCGAAGCGACTTTTCAATAATGTGTTGTGCACTCCCAAATTCTCCAGTATGCTTTTCGTATAGTTGCTGGACCATATCATAGCCTCTTTGAGTTAAAAAAAATCCAGTGGCTGAACTTATCAAATGGTCCCACAAATTCGTCTTATTTTGAAGTCTGAAAGCAAAAACTGGTATTTTAATGAACGGAAACAATAATATTTTCTTATAATAGGTGTATACAAACGTCTTTTTGTAAATACAAATTTTGCATTTTGGTGAAAGCAAATAGTTTCCTTAATAGATTTACAGCATATTAATCAATAGTATAATCAAAAGATTAGCACATGTATGAACCACTAATATACACTAAATTAAACTAACGAGTTTCAAGTGCCACATATTGAAAAAAATTGGTAAAAAGACGAGTTCTTGGTTGGCAAACTTTTTTGTTTATAAGGGCATCCGACCAAACTCAGCAGGTAATATTACTATTTTACTTATTTGGATAACAAATTTCCATTACTAACGCTTTTTCTTTGTTTAGATATTACTCAACTTTAAACTCCAGTGGATCTTCGGGTACCACCTGCTCCGATTCCATATTTTGTGGAACGAGTAATTTTCCGCTGTAAACCCAAAACTTTTCAGAGTCCAGTTACTAGCAAAGGCATTAATAATAATGCTGGACGATCAATTAGTCATTAAGCTACTTAATGGATTTATATTTGTTTCTTTTTTATTCTGACTCTTATAATAATTTTGTTCGCTTTATTTGTCTATAGTTTTCTTCCTTCTCCATAACCTTATTTCTTTCAGTCTTAACTTCGATAATTTAATAATTCAAAACATTTATTTGGTCCGATTATCGTTTCCCAACTTTTTGTAACAAATTTTAGACCATTTCACTAAACCCTAGTTATATTATTTTATTTACAAATTGCTTACTTTTTAAATACATTTTTAATTTAATAGAATATTTTTTGTATTTAGCTTTTTAAATTTAACCATTTTAAATATTCATAAATTTTCTCTAGCAACTGCAAAGCCAGCCAATAGCTGAAATATTCTTCCATTCTGCTCTACTCTGCCATTCCAAAACAAATTTGCATTGTGCTACCTGTAGTTATAGCAACAGCAGAAAGAGTATGAGCATAGTGAGAGCAAGTCAGCCGAATCAGCTATAGCAATCGCATAGTTGATTTGCTCTTTGGTTCCACGTAGCTGTTACTGGAACTGTTACCGGAGCACTTATCTTTACTGTACTTTCTATTAGGTAGGTAATTTTTTATTACCTTTTTATAACTGTCCTAGAACACATGCGATATAGACAACTTACAATTATAGTAAATTTGCAGCATATATTATTAATTTTAAAAATCTATGGAATTTCAGAAAAAAAACTTATAAAATTGAGTTTTTGAGGCTGAGCAATTTAACGAGTGCATTTTAATTAAAAATTATAATAATAAATAAAACATACTAAGTTTGCGAATGAAAAGTAAAAATGCATAGCATTATATAAACATAACTGTACTTACCTTCTTTGAATCGTTGTCCAATTCTCAGATAAGAAATTAAATAATGTATTATAACCACTAGAACCTGAGCTTAATGAGGTAAAAATTAGGAATTGATCGTTTTCGGTGAAATTCGAGTGGTCTTCTAGAATCGACATTTTTAGCAGTCGGTTGATCTTTTCAGAGTTGGTTGCACAACCTGCCAGTTGTTTTAATAAGTAAGTTCTTTCACTTTGCTTTCGTGATTTTGGGAAATCGATCACACGCTCTAATCCAAATTGCCACTCATCAATGGAACCCCACTTAAAGATGGGACACATATAATGATTTGGCACCCTAAAATGCATGACAAATATAAATGTAAGAAAATAACTGTGTAACGATATACAAACGGTATTTCGAAGTCCCGGTCGGCTGCTTGTTGCCAGACGCTGTACGCAGGTTTTGCCTCTTCGATACAAGGTTGAAAGCCTGCGCGGCACAAAAATCGTTTAGTCAACGATCGAAGATCTGTTTTCCAGCTCTCTTCGGTTTCACTCTCTGCACCTAATTCTTCGTATAAGGGCGATAGCATACTTAAAACATATGTCTGCAAATGGGAAGCAGCCATTATTTTACTAAAATTAATTTAGTTTTGTTTATATTACTTGCCTCGAATTTTTTATGGACTTCTGCCATATCTATATGCCGACCAATTTGATCAATGAAAGTGAAGACCGGATTCCACACAATATGATTGCGCTCATATTTCATGAATAAAGTCATATTGAAGGCAGTAGCAAAACTCAAATCACCGGCGTAAGCGAGATTCCAAGCATCATGTAGTAATTTAGCTCTGGAAATGTAAGAATGCAGAGTTTATAAACAAGTAAAATTCCCATTATCTATTAATTCTACACATAGCACGTTGAAAATTGTGTGTTAAAATAAACTTTTTTTTATTGATTTGTACTGATGGGAGGCATGTTTTTTTTTTTACGTATTTATGTACTTAAGACAGTCTGAAATCAATTCTCCTTTCTTTTTAACAATTAAAAATAGATTAGTGGAAAAAGCTCGACAATGAGATATATTGAAAACACTTGCTATTATTTTAAATAGATGAAATTATAGGTTCTAGTTATATTACCGAAATGCTCTATAAAAGGTTTTCCACTCTAAGATGCAAGCAGTTACTGAAGGGCAAATAAAATATTAAAAAAAAAAATAAGCTGTGCATGTCTTTATTCACAAGTTGAATACTGCTTATACATTTAACGAAATTAGCTGTCGATTGCCGCATTACCGCATTGTTTAATCGGATGAATAGCTTAAAGAGAAAGTTTCGGGTTCAAGCCATCGTCAATTCGTTGGATTATTTTTTTTAAAAAGATTTTTTGTATGAAACTCACCTAGTATATGTTGGAACTAAAGTTCGACCAATATCAGTTTGCAAGAAAGTCGACAGCATTTTCCAATTTTCTTCGTCGTAATTGACTGGAAATGGAGCGATTTCTTCTTGATTTATAATAATAAATTTATCCTTTCCTGGCATGTTTTGGATATTAATCTGTTGAGTCTTTTCTATCCATACATAGGGACTGGAATTTGAAAAGTTAAGTGCATCTTCTCGATTAAGAATAATGGGAATCCACCAAAGCATTTTGTCCTGCTCTGGCACATCATGAGGCCGTTCTCTAAGATAAACTTTCTGTTGTAACTTCGCAGAATTTTTTTCATAATCCCTGCTAACGCGAACTGAGGGTAGGCGGTGATTTGTAAGCCATGGACTGACTATGTCCGCCACTTTGTATTGGCTCTGAAGACGTCCATCTTTAATCGCCTGAGAGGTAAGCGCATCCCAAAGATCATCAGCAACAAATGTCTGATTTTGATGATCTTCAATACATTTTTTTAAACCCTTTTTAAATGATTCTTTTCCCAATGTGAAATTTAGCATGCGTATAACAAGCTCTGTTTTGTGAGAAATAGTTTCTTGTTTCATTCCAGTAATGCGTGAATGGGGATATCTTTTACTGAATTCATAGTATACTGAATAAAGCGTGGTCATTGGATACTTTCCGTTAAACTCGATTCCTCCATCTATCTGTAAGTATACTGGATTAATTTGAAAAATATATATTTTTTAAATTATAAGCATACCTGTACTACAATTTCTGATGCTAAAAAACTTGCCAGTGCTTTGTTAAGATGTGCATCAGTCCACCATTCAGGAGTCACCCACGAACCAATCCATTGGTATATTAACTCCTGCGCTATGTAATAGTATTGGTTTTGCAAAAGATCGCTCTGTCTAAACAAAAATCAGAATTACATTGATGCTGCAAAAGCAAATCAAGCATCTTACTTAAATAGCAACAGACCCCAGTTATCTGCTGGGCGTACTATTGGTAGGTCAGGTATGGCAACCACATCAATTTTAGATAGAGGGATAGGAATCTCAAAATAATCCTGAATTAATTTGTAAATAAGTATGATTTTTTCGTGAGTGCCCTAGAATAAAAGATATGTAATAATTATTAATAATTAACAACACACATATCACGATTTTTATAAAAGGTTTTAATAAATAAACATTTAAATTTAAAATCACAAATTAAATGATATAAAATTAAAGGCCGGAAATTAAATTGCAAACTTAAAATGAGAAAAAATACAAAAATAAAGCATTTGATAAATAGAGAAGAATAGAAGGTAATCATCGTCCAATAATTCAAACAAACTTGTCTTGCGTCCAACATAAGAATTGTATTTGATGATCATAACATAATTGTAATTTTTAGCAAAATTTCAATTATCAAATTTTAAATTATCACTAAACAATCTGATTTTTAACCATAGTGCAGTCAGTAAAAAATAAGTGGAACTAAAAATGTTATAAGTCAAGATGGCTTAGAAAAATTCTTTAAAAATGTAATAGATGATAAAAATCAACATCATACCTGTAATTGATTTGCACTCTCTGGAATACCCCAAATATTAATAACAGGTGCTGACAACGATGTTGAATTCTTTGTCAATTTGATATCCAATCTTTGAAGCTTCGATGTCACAAAGCCAAATGTAAACGAAGACATTGGTGGAGTTTTTTCAAAATAGTCTATTACATGGTCCTTTAAAGTTAAGCTGCAATGTATAATATAAAAAAAATGTATCGGACAGTAATCAATATTGCAAATTAAAGGTGTCACTGTTATAGTAAGTACTAACGAAAAAACATATTAAATTTAAAATGTCGTGTCTTGGTTGATTGGAGGAGCTCTTTCATGAGCCTCGTCGCCGAAATCTTATAGTTAATGCAAGCCTGGAGAAGCGGTCTAGTTCTGGTTGTTAAACATGTTAAAATTCAAATTACAGATTCAATTCGCAGACCGAAGGAGAGTGGACTTAATTAACCTAGTGGGTAGTAGTAGTGGGCACATCCGAGGTTGCCTTAACCTTGACTCAAAACTGCCCTCGATAATCTTAATTTATTAATTTATAATTAAGAATAAACTGCAACTTAAATAATTATGATGAACAAATTTTCTAGTTTATTGTTTTTTTGTTACGATTGCTTACTTGAAACCTTGTTCACTCTCTCATGCCCTTATTTTTTCCTCTTCTTTTCGCAATCCTCTTCATTTCTAATATAAACTTATATCTGTTTGAGTCTCTGTCCTCTCTCTCTCTCTCTGTCTATTTCTCCGTTTTACTTCTCTGTTTTACTTCTTCGTTTTACTTCTCCTTTTTACATCGTAGTTTTTTTTTCAATTTTTTTTATTTTTTTTTTATTGTATTTAATTTGTAAATAGAAGGAAACAACTCACATTTAACCAATTGACAATTTATATACTATTGTACTATACTCATAAACTTATAGTCTAAGCATAAGATCTCCGCTGTTGAGAAGAAGCCGTTTGGTTTGGTTTGAATTATTAAATTCAGAAAATACAACTCCGACAAAATGAACAATATGAAATTTTAATTTTTGACAACATATGTATGATACATAAAAAAAATTATATACGATTGAGTCTAAACATATAATACATATAACATTACCTGAGCAGTATGGGCGATTTACACTTTATGTTTCAAAGAGCATACAAATAATAAATACTTACTGTTGATCAGATCGAGCTAGTGCTGTATTAAATACTGTAACAAAATTCTTAGGTCTTGTAATGGAGACTGCAAATGGAACCTTTTGTAAATAAATTGTTATTATTGTTTTAAGATTATTTTAACTGGGATTTTTTTAAATATGAAAGTTAGCTTACTTTGAATCCTGGCTCATCAAAGCATGGAAACAAGCGTCGCGCATTATTTGGCCTTAAGTAGGTGGCCAAATAGGTTAAATTTGCATAAGATCCTTTGAAAAGTCCGTTCGCACTCTCCCAAATATTACCGTCAAAAGGAATCTCTATAACACATTCTGTACCTTGTTTTATTGTTTCCTTAAGGTAGATTATATAAATTGTTTTCTTTGGAAAGCGACTGCCGCGCAGAACCGTAAATTTCTGCGGGTCACTAAAAAAGTGATTGAACAAAATGTTAAATTAGTATACAATTATATTATCTATAAAGATGTTATCGTAATACCTGCTACTCGTATTAGATTCTCGTAGAACAATTTTCCTATCGTTAATATTTAAATCGTAATGAGCGTGAAGTGAAATTTTCTTTGAGTCTGCATTCCAACTCAAATTCATTTTTATAAGCCCGCTGAAGGTACTTTCTTCATAGTTAGGTTCTATGTGAAGGTCATAACTTTGTGGCACGACATCTTTTGGCAACCGATCATCTGTTATCATTGCAAAGGAAGCCGATGTATCAATGCTGCGCTTTACGGCTCCCTAAAACAAAAAATAAAAGTGTTTGTTACTGCATAAAAATACATTCCCTCACTAAAGCGGAACAAATAAGAATGCTGTGGTCTAACAACTTCGTCGAGAAAATAACCTGAATCCAAGTCTTTATAAATCGAACAAGTCTTGAATATTAAAAAAAGCACGCCAAAAAATGCTCGTACACCCATTGTATATAGTGAAAGTTCTTGTGTTTTGGAAAATATGAATAGGTATAGGTGATCACATTATTTTAAAAATTTGCCATTTTAAATGCTCCGTTTTTCCTCCACGTTTTCACAACAACCTTTGAAGTTGCATAAATATTACAGAATCAAAGACCCACAATATCAGTCAATTAAGACAACGGATCCAAGCCCCATACGTGGAGCACCTTCCTGAGATACTTGTCTTTGATATCGAATATAACACTGAAATACACAGAAGAACCTTGTTTGAAGAAGGTCACTAACAATCTACTTCCCAATTTCGGTAACTTTAGTTTTATAATTGTGGAATATATAATAATATTTCATTAATACACTATTTATTTGCGTGGTTATTCAATTTTTTATCGATTCTCGAAAGCGGTATTTCTGATATACCTTATAAATTTTGTGATTGTTAGCGCGAGTTTAAGATTAAGTTAGGTTTTCGAAGAAATTTTATAAATTCTAGTGTGAGATATTTTAGAAAAGAGCGGGTGCGCAATAAAATCTCGCGTTTCGTCTGTATGCAAATCGCCCAGCACTATTGCGTTTATTAAATAGCTTTTAACTAAATATTTGTACTTGAAGTAAATCAGTTGTCTTATAATATCCGAGTAAATCCGATATATATGTTGTCCGCCAGTGGATGTAGCATATAAAATTTAACTCGTCTGACGTGAATATAAGCGAAAGTTAATTCCAAGTATTGATCCTCTAACTTTTATGATATCGAAAAAAGTTGCGCTTATACGAAGGTAGACAACATTACTATATCATAATATGAATATAAATCAAAACATGGAGCTCTGTTCAGCTCTCACTCATTGAGAATAGTCGCAGAACAGCTTGGTTTTAAAATAAGCAAACAATATTTTCAAAAGCAAATTGCCAAAGTTACATTAATATATTTTCCGCCGATTAGCAGAGAATGATCAGTAAACTTCATAAAATAAAATACAACAATGTATACCAAAACAAAATTGCTGGTTATCAACAGCTCGACTATGAGAAAATAGTGTCTCCAAAGGCACTAATACTATCAAGGACTATCAAACTAGTTTAACATAAAGATTAATATTACATCCCAGCGATAGAGACATGTTAGAGTTAGGCTTAAAAAAAATTAAGGCTACGAGAGGGCTTTCCAAGTGGTAATTAAGAAACGTTATCATACTATTTCAGCTGAAACTATTAAAACCAAAGTGGAGTTGCTTGGAAAAGTTGTTATAGGCATTAATAAAGAACCTAGATCCATTCGCAAATAAGCATAATCTGGCGATCAGTTAGTCAAAAAGACTCAAAGACAAAGAAATACGGTTACAGAAGACATCAACGGTGATTTGTGCAGAAGTGATGAAGAGAAAGCCGATGAGGTATTTTAAAATTAAGAAACAGTCTAAAGTACTGAATGTTAATTTGGAAATATACTTTAAAAGAAAAGTTTCCGACTTAAATGTAGTAAACAAACATGAGTTTGAATTCCGAAAAATACCCTTTTTTGAGTGGAAACCAAACGCAGCCGTCTTACTATGCATTTGATAAAGATTGGATACGGGTGTACTATGTTTACTTATATATCTAACTCGTTGGTCCTAAGTGCTGTATTTGATTAATACTGGAGTTCCATAAGAAAGCGATTTCGACCCGACTCTATATAAACTTTATGGAACTGACTTCGCGATTGCCACTGGCGTCAAGGTTCCAACATATGCTGAATGTGCACCATCAATTCCCAAAAGAAACGACACAACATTTCATCAACAAGCTGACTTACTATGGTCGAATAATGGTTAAAAAATTTTTCGATATAAGTTAACATACATACATATGCATGTACATATGTGAGGGAAAGGCGAGTGCTTCCAATACTGAACTTACACACCATCAAAGCTATAAGAAATATCATATTAATTCACATATTAATAAGAATATGTATATGAATATATACAAACAAATATTTAAAGCAAATTAGTTAGGAACCCCCGACATTTTAACTCAGTACTGAGTCCATTACTATTATTATATATTATATTACTTACATGACTTGTATGGTGCCAAGAAAAGCTCAGAAGCAGTAACAACACACTAGGTGATTGCAACTTGAGAATGCGCATTATACTTGAAAGAAAAAAAAGTAGGTTAATCACATTTTCAGATTGGTATTTAAATATCTGTTTTTTTTTTTTACTTTAGATGCAAAGTTCACAGAAGTTTTCACGATAATAATTTCACAAGTGTTTGCAAGCTACTTCGAAAAGTACTTACTGAAAAGGTCAAATCAGTTAGTACAGACTTAGGTAAGTATTTAGCAAGCCTATATTGAATACTCACTTAGTATGTGCCGTCCTTAGTACTCGCGATTGGAAAACTGACTATAAATCCTATGTGAGATCGGCTGGAACCACGTCCCTGGTGCGAACATGACTTCTTAATGGACCTTTGCTTTGCCCAAAAGAACTAGCACAATTATAGATCCTATAGCTTACTCAAGAATTAGGTATCTACATATAGGAAACACTTTGTTTATTAAAGGTTTGAAGCCAATTGCTAAACCTTTTCACAACAAGAGTAACCAACGGTCGATTACTGAAATAAAGGTTTGAAGCCACCGCTAAACATTCTCACAACGATAATAACTAAAAACGATCGATAAGCTAGTGCTATGCGAAACAACTGATTATCGAGAGATCGAGAGCGCTTCACAAAGAGAGTGCTGTACAATGAGAGCGCTGCTAACGCTGGCTGCTGCAGCTCAAACTGCAATTAACATAATATGCATATGTAATTAAGACTAACAATAAGCTATTTATATTAAGACAGGCAGGGCTCTAAATTCAAACATGTTAACAATTCATAATCAATTAAAATCCTTTGGTGTTGCTGCCGCTGCTAACAATCATATTTATTGTACTAGTTAGTAACGCAAAATAATGAATTAATAAATATAAATTATACATTTAAATGATTCGGAGAACCAATTTCTTATTCGCATAAGGTGCTCTAAGTGAGCATCACTCGCTGTATTTCATTTTCATTTTTGGGGGATGTTCCTAAATCATTTTGTTCCTCTTAAAATTCGGACAGTATTTTCGGTCCACCACTAAATAAGTAAACAAATCCAGTGCAAATAATTCAAATTACAATTTAAAAATAACGGACAATCAAATTTAAAAAAAAAACGTTTTTTTTAGTTTATAAAATTGTGTAACATATATTTTAAATTAACACCTATCCCTTCTATATATTGACAAGAGATCTTTAAAAAATATAAATAGTAACTACATCTATTTTCTTTTCGAAATTCCACTTACATTATTAATGTGCCCAACAATTATTCTTCTTTCTGCATCGAAGAGAAACAATTAAAACAGCTGTTGTAGTTATGTGTTCGCCTAAGAAATGGTGGCATTTAAACTCACATCGCATATAAAATTACGCGTAAATTGGAGCACACAAAAGGAAGATTTTTGTTAAAAGTTGAAACTGAAAAGTTTTACGTAAATTGGAGCACGGCTGATAAGCGTTTTACATTTGAAGGATTTCTTGCCCATAGTGAGCGTCGGAGGAGCTTTTATAATTGAAAGCTCTTGTATATGTGTATAAGCACAGTAAAAGCTTCACCGCACAAGGAAACTGATATCCACACCAGGGGTACCAAGGACGTACGCAGACATGGTGACGTATGGAACATCTTCAAAACTAAAAGAGTCCAACCTTTTAAATTGGGTATAAGAAAGGAGCATAGACACGTGAATGGGCATGGCTATATCGACTCGGCTAATGATATTGCTGAAGAATATATATACCTAATGCAATCACGCCAAAATCATGATGGTACTAGAATTTGTTTTTTTTTATATTGAGCATCAACCTGCTGGTATTTACTACGAATTTGCCACTACACTACTCTAAGTCCTTCTTATATTCGACCATGGAGCTCATCTCTACCCATTTTCCGCCTATCGGTGCTCCCAATTATGGCAGAGGATGGAGCACCTATTTAATTTAAGTATAATAAGCAGTGAATGCATGAATTTCATTCTCCTATCAGGTGGCTGATCGTAAATGGTTGAAACAACGGGCGATCGATCAACCATAGGAATTGTGCTACGCAGAAGTTGCTAACAAAAGCATATTTTTGTGTTCAATAAGCCAGATGGCAGCAATTGGGATAATTTCCTGTGTTTCTGCGTGCAAGTGTGCAAAGAGAGCAGTAAGCTTGTATTTCTGCAAAACTTTATAATTGAGCTTCAGATCTATGAGTTTATGTATCTACATATGAAGATGTTGTTGTTGGCACGCGTATGCCGCAATTCAGTGTATTTTTTTTTTAAATAGTATCAGCTTTAGATTCGTGAACTATCACGCGCTGTTGTAGATTTTTATTGCCCCTTTAAGGTCTCACCAATCAAATTAGCATTCATCAAAATATGTAATCTGTTAATATTGGTAACCTAAAAAAGTAGAATCAGTTTTAATGTATTTGCTATTTGATATGGGTAGTTTTGTACATTCATAATAATATTACTGTGGTACTGTTATAATAATACTATGTATTATGTTATCTACTTTTTACATTTGCACAAATTAAAACACCCGGGCACCCATTTTATATATGCGGGGTATTATGCACAAAATTCGTAGCAGATAACAAAATTGAGATAAAGAATAAAAGATAACTCAACTGCGCTTTGGTTTTTAGATTTTGGAGATAAAGAACTTAGTATTGTAGGAATCTTAAAAGCATCTCCAGCGAATATAATATAAATATTCTTGTCTTGAGTAAAATGACTAAGCAAACCATAATATTTCTTGTAATGTGCTTAAATCTACCTTGCAGATTAACAAAAAAGGTTAGAAATATCCCATTTGAATTTGCACAAATGTTTTAATTTCAATACCTATAGTTTGAAAAGTGTGATGATAATATAACCGAAACATCTGGTGGCACAGCACACTGGAAATTTCGGGGAGAACGTTACACAACTTCTGAAGACTTTCTTTGCTGGAAAGATGATTGGGAACTCTTTTTGCGTGAATGCGACACAACAACTGGTCAATGGAAGCCAGAAAGTGTTGTATGCAGAGTGAAGGAACACCAAAATAAATATTGCCCGGAAGAATTAGTAGAAGTTGATAATGAAAGTGATGATCCCATTTGTGTTAAAGCGTCCTCTGAACGAAAAAAGTATGACGAACATTTTTGCTATGGCTCAAGCATAATTTTGCCATTTGATTATTCGAAGCTTGAAACTTTAAGCTTAATAGAATTCATGCATGATCAAGGCATTTTAGAATTTTGGTTACCATTTAAACGCGAAAATAGTTCCATGCCATACAAGGTACAGTTGCCTGGTGAGCGGTGGGGGCAAGTAGTTGACGACAAAATAGAAGTCTCAGATTTTAGATCTGATAAAAATTGTATGTCTGGACGCCTAGAAAGTCATAAAACAAAAAAAGAGTTGATCGTAATAGCTACCGATTGTGATGACTTACTGCATACAATTTGTGTGTTTGACGGCAATCTTATATCAAGCACAGGATGCCCCGATGGGCTAGCAGCTCTTAGCTATCGGCCCAACGAATGCTATGGAATCAACTGGCCAAATAAATTGTCAGGCGAGCAAAAAGAGGTGCGACTCAAAGAATATTTTCGGAAGCGTAATACTTTAAGACTGATGCTAAAACACGGCATACGAAAAGATGAAAAGGAAGAATTTTTTCAAGTAGACAATTTTGTTGACAAATCTGGAAATGGGTTTATAATTCTAATGAACCAGTATGAAATCATGCGAATTGTTGATAACGATAAAAAAACACATCCAATTTTGTACAAAGAAACTATCAAAAATCAAGTTAATATGACGCAACTAATTTTGAAATTCGACGCAACGTTACAAGAATTAATTCTGATAGTTTATAATAGCGATTATCTTTGGCGTATCAATAGAAATGACAATGGTATACAATGTTTCACAAATGCAGATTTTGATATTCAGCGAAGCTCCAAAATTGACCTTATTTGGGAAAATAAAAATAAGACAAAGTTAATTTTTAAATTGAAGTTAGTTAATGACAACCCTGGCGAGTATTGGTGTGAAGGCCATTCTATTTTAAATTTTCAGTTAGTAACCAGCGAAAGAATTGTGGCTGCAAAAAAAATACAGGGCCATGCTTTCGCTGCTAGGATAAATATAACGTGTATAATTGAAAATAAGAACATGTGTACAAATCCGTTTAAATATACCAAAAAGCTTGGAAAACATGTTCAAGACACGTTACGAAGAAGGAGCAAAGTTGTTGCTCGAGACCTTGTTATACATGATACTCGTATCATGAGTATTGAACAGATATCTAATCCATATGTTCATTGTTGGATCCATTTGACAGCTTCTCTTAAGAATTCTGCAGTTGACAATAGTGAGGAGGAAAGCAGCGAAGAATCTGATAGCTTAGAAAATGATGATAATATAAGACACGATACTTCAATACGAATGGAAGTTTGGACTCTTTTGCAAGAGGTTATATCAATTTTTAGCCCCAACGGCTTGAATGTAGTGCGTAGCACAGAGTATTGTTTTCCAAATATGTTTCGATTGGATACAGGCGTAATATACCAGTGGCAGCAGACAGTTAGAGGACAGGTGGGAACATTATCGGGTCTATGTTTTCGAAGTAATGGCATGCCATATACACGTCGCTGCCAGGGCAATTTTTTACACGGTGCTTATTGGGAGTTAATGAAGGAAAATATAACGTGTCAGCTTGAGCATAATAATTTAAAAGTAACAGAAACTCTTTACAGTTTAGAAAAATCGAAACTAGTCAAAGTTTCACCGGAAAGAGTAGTAAAAGAGGTTAAGCACATTTTGCAAGAATCTGCAAAAAAGTTCTTACCTGTTGATCTGCATTTTGCAGCTAACATTGTGCAAGCTTCGATCAAAAATGTTGATAGAAATATTTTGAATTTGCCTCCTACTCACAATTTTTTTAAAGAAACTACCTTGGACCTTATAGCTATTTACAATTATTTGATAGATGTACGAGAGTCTACGATTCGGATGTCAGCTAAATTAAACTCAACTAACAAACTTCTGGAGGCATTTGAAAATGCAATGAACACATTATCTTTGCAAACAATTTTTGGTGACAACAGTTTAAGCAATCCCGTGGATAATTCTAACGAATTAGACAATAGCAGTGATGTTGAAGTGCTGGATTATGTGGATATTGGAGTATCAGTAAAAATATCACACAATCTACTCTATTTTATAATTAATCCGTCTATTGCCAATATTTCTGGAATTGCAATATTTCAAAATAATAATGACAGTGACATTCCGATAACTTTGAAAGGAGCATTTAAAAATGAGCACTTCCGTTTTCTGGAGTCCGACTATGAAATTGAGGACTTAATTTCCGAGCCAAATTTGCAATTTGGCACCTACGTACCAGAAAAATTGTTAAGCCAGCTGGACACAATTTCAAATGTACCAAATGCCACCAAAAACACAAAAACTCTTGTGGTTATTAAAGTGTACTCGAACGATAAACTTTTTCAGCTGCCAGCCAATCATACACCACTATCTGCATTCGGCCGTGTGGTATCAATATCATTACCCGGCCATAGTCCGCATTTACCTGAGGATTTGCCACTCGCTTTTCGAGTTTATAATAGTTCATATAAGCACAATGAAACTACAAAAATGTGTAGCTATTGGAATTATGAAAATTGGGCCTCTGATGGCATTCAGGTCTCAAATCTGTTAAGCACTAATAGAGATATCGTTTTATGTCAAGTGAGCCATCTAACACCATTTGCATACCTAGTAGGCGTTAATTTCACAGTGGAGGAAGACATTGAAGTCAATATTCAGTACGCAGATCATGTCCAGGCACTTGATATAATAACTGTAACAGGCTGTTCTTTATCTCTTCTCGGCATTTGTGGCATATTCATCACCGCTGCAGTATTTAACTCATGGCGACAAAAACCGTCTTCTAAGGTACTACTACAACTATCGGGATCAATAGCATTGCAAATGATAATTCTTTGTTTTGTCAATACAAAGGAATACTCACTACATTTAATTATAAATGAGATTGTTCCTAGATGTGTAGCCATTGGCGCCTTACTCCACTACTCTGTGCTTGTACAATTCTTCTGGATGATGGTCATTGCATATTTACAGTTCAAGAGATATGTTCAGGTATTTGCGGGAACTAGACCGCACAGATTCTTTATGAAGTCCGCCGCATTCTGTTGGGGTGTGCCAATCATACCTGTAGTTTTAGTGATCATACTGGATCATGATTCTTTTAGTAAAGGCGCAATATGCTACCCATCAGGATACGCGCTTTATTTCGGCATAATTTTTCCCATTTCGATCATTATAATAGCTAACTTTGTTATATTTTGTCTTATTATATATAACATATTAGTTAGGTCAAGCGTACCAATTAGGCACACTGAAAAACCTATTTTAATATATCAGATACGACTATCAGTACTTTTATTTTTCTTAATGGGATTCACATGGTGCTTTGGCTTTTTATCAACAATGAAGGCTGGTATTGTTTTTTCATATTTTTTTTGTCTCACAGCAACACTGCAAGGGTTTGTTATCTTTGTATATTTCATTATCTTAGATCCAGTGACGCGACGCATGTGGGGCGAATTTTTATGCAAGCTTTGTCCAATTGACAAAGGTTTTCTTCAAAGTACAGGCAGTGTTAAGGACACAACAGAAACATATTAAATAATTTTTAATTTATTGCCTTTTGTTATTATTTGTTTATTTATCCAACATGAAATGTAATAGATTTAACCAATATTTAATTGTAATGTAATTTTTATTTTTATTCAAATAAAAATAGTTAACTCGTACACAAGTATAATAAAAAGTATAATTGACTTTTTTTATTTGATTAAATTTAATAAGTCAATGATGCAAACGAAATATACAAATTATAAAATCCGTGCAAGAATCAAAGGTGCGACAAATGTGAAATGGACGGTAGGTTATCAACAGAGAATATCAAAAGATTCTTGAAAATTATCCAATTATTAGTAAAGGAACTACACACCATCAAAATTGCTTTATTATTAATAACAGTCACAATGATGGATTCCCGTCCTCATTGTATTAAAATTCAGAAACGAATTAGTAGATTAGTATTTAAAATGAAAAATATATAAAATAAAATGCTCATAAAATAGCACAATTTTTTTTTTGCAAAGATGGAGGTTTTACGTAGCCGACAAGCGATAGTCAAATTTAGTGTAGAAGATATAAGCTTTCTTGATTTATAGCTGCAGGGCGGCTGAAGTCGTGCCCAATTTTTGGCTGATCCTTAAAGTATTAGTATTACTAGTTACAAACTTGGGTGACTCTAGTTTTTATGCAAGAAATTTATTGCCAATATTTTATGGGAAAATAATATTGTTGATCTGTTTGGATTTTTACGCGTGACAGGTATAAGCATAGCTGGAATGTTTTTAACATCAATTTTGAAGTGGGATACCAGTTATCCATCTTCCAAATTTGGTAGATCTACCCTGGCCCACACATCCATCCAAACACCGAATAACGCACCCTAAAACTTATTTTAAATTTTTATTTTGGTACAATTTGTATTTTCATAGAATAAAAAAGATACATAAAACTATGTGGTTTAAGATTTTTATATTTAATTTTCGTATTAAAAAAAATCTTTAGCAACTGTAATTATTTTATTTTCTACTAAGAACGGTGCAATCGGGCGTAACTGATTGCGGATTAGTCTGATACCAGTCTAATACTAGCTGATAGTAAGAGGTGAGTGGCGACAGTAGGTATGCGTGCCTTGTCAATTGAAAAAGGCTGTCAGTAATTTGTCTGTTGGCTCTAGCTCCAAAATTGAGGAAGATATCGATTTTTATGTATCTGGTGGACGAGTCGAAGTCATTTTCTTACCAATCACTATGCCGGTAAGCTAATTTTTCTGGTATAAAGTCTTTTCTCTGAATCAATAAAAAATTTAATGGGTAAAAAGAGTACAATAATTTTGAGAAAAAGTGTGTAACAGCCAGAAGGAAGAATCTACGAAAATATATCTAAAGCGTATTCCTATATTGATCTGATTAATATCAGTAGGAGCAAGCATTTTTTATGTACAAGTGCAGTATCTAAAAATGTTTAAAGGCGAGTTTGACAATAAAACCAGATTACTCGACTATAGCATGCTTACTTTTTACTGGTTGAGTCAACGTTACAATGGAAAACGGGTATTTAAAATAACAGTTGAATATAACTTTTGCCATTGTTGCGGCATATTATTTGAAAAACTTATCAATCTCTCTCCATTTTCTTAAATTTTAAAAAATACAATTTTGTTTGGTCGTGGTAACCTTATTAATATTTGAAGTAGCAATATCCGCTCAAAGGCTACAAAATGCAAAATATGAATAGGGAACGCTTCAGGGAAAATCGAACTCAATTATTTTTTATTTTATTACAAAATTATAACTTAGCAATAATTGACAAGCATAACGAGTTATTAAACTATTAAAAACAGGAGAGAACTTTGCAGTCGGGTGTACTGCGAAATACTCTGATACCATAAGTTATTCCAGCGGATAACAAGAAAGAAAAAAAAAACAGGATGGGTGTAGCCAAGAAGTAATGTCCAAGTTTGCCTTTTAAATTGCGGTAGATATAACCTAGTTCCGTTCCTTCGAAATTCGGTAACTGTGGCTCTTTAATTACGGACTATGGAAATTTTGGAGACGGGAGTGGGCGTGGCCAAACAAATTATTAGAGAAGCTTCCTAGTAAGCTTTCTTCCAAGTTTGGTAACTGTAGCTAATAAATTGCGGGAGATAAGCTTCTGGGAATTTTGGAAGCGGGTGTGACAAACAAAAATAGTGGAGTACGATCTTAGTAATATACCTTCCAAGTTTGGCAACTGTAACTCTTAAATTGCGAGAGATATAGGCTTTTATCGTTTTTGTGGGCGTGGTCCAAAACTTGTAACAGAAATTTAGAGATGTTTTATAAAGAAAAGCTCCCAAAGTTGCTTGCCAGCAGTTTGACTTTTTTGATCAAAGATCATTCAATATTTTTTATAACCTGTCACCTATTGTGCTATAGATACGTGATTTAATTTTTTTTGGTTAGTTGCATAGTTCCTGTTGATTGCAGAGGAAAGTGTATCTGAGGCTAGACAAAAGTTTACCAAAACTACAGAAGTTCGCATGAAAGAAAATGCAGAATGGAAGAGACGATTTTGTATTTGAAGAAGAGTTTATAGCAATTTAAGAAAATTACAACAATGTTGTGTGGTAATTTAACATGATCAAATCATTCTATTATTTTTATTATTTTAAAAATGAATTTTTTTCAGAACCTTAACTGAGAAATATAAACTTTGCAAAAATAAATATATTTTTTAAATTTAGAAAAGACGGAAAGACCACATAATGACATAAATGATATTATAGTGACCCGAATCGAGCGAAATTTGACCAGATCATTGAGAGACTAGCACTTTATTTTCAGATAGTGAAGAGTGCCCATAGTGCAATCTACGGCGGAGGAAACTATTAATCAGACTTTGTGTCTCTGGCTCAAACATTGTGAAAGATGTACACATTTCCAATTTGTGGATACAGTAGGCGGCTTTGCTGATACTGGCCTTTAGTTTTATGTCTAGCATTTGAGTTGTTGAAGGTATATAGTCTTATCGGCTTTTTCTTATCGACATTGTACCCGAAGTTTAACATTTTGTCTGACGCGATTGTAGAAAAATGTATTTTCGAAGTATAGCTTCAAGGGTATTGAAAAAAGTTACGTTCGTACACAGTTTGCTTTTATTTAGTTTAATTGAACATTCCCATAAATTCACAAATTTTTTTAAGCCTAATTTCAAATTTCTTGCGAAAAACATTGTTTTGGTGATTTCTAAAAATAAGTAATCGCAGATCTATGCATTTTATATTGATTTCTTTATATTTGATCAATACCTGACTTTTGTCTCAGCGCAATAGACGTATATACCGACACATTGGGGAGGAAAACTTTAACTAAAAGCTAAGATCAAACTAAGTTTGTTTTGCCTCACTGGCATCATTGTGCAAAATCTCATTGTTATATACAAATAGTTTTTTTTATCTGCCTACTTCGTATGTTATCACAATAGTCCAATTTAATGATCACACATTGTCAATTGGATTAAATTCTCTTGACCTTTGACCACCAAAGATTTTTAAATTATTATTAAAGTTTGCATTCCTATGTGAGTTAACACGAAATCTATTACATTTTTTCTACTTCTGTACAAGCTGCAGCGTAACTTTTTACTTTTTTATTTAAATCAATTTATTCTTTTAACAAATGGGTATTGTAGAATTGTTATTTTCAAAAGAGTACCTAAATAGCCAGAAGTTGCAAATTTTATTTTTTAGATTTTTAATATTTATTATTAAAACTTTTCAATATAAAACTTTCTCAAAATCCATGCCTACTATATATATTACTGCACAACCACTTTATTGCACCAGTCCTATAACCATGGATGTTGAAGGTTCAATACGATCAAAAGGTAAGACCTTCAGTCAGCGAATTACCGGAACGCCCACAACCCTGAAACCATTTTGTACTGCCGCAAAAGTCCCACAAGCAATACCGCACTGCCCCTGGAGTCATGAAGAAGACCGAGTCAGAAGTGGTAAATCTATGTTGAATCACGAACAGTTTACTTTAAAAGCTGAGAACAAGACGAAATATTTGCTATGCTCGAACAGTTTACCTGCAAAGACGAACAAATAATCGACATATTAGAAGCTCATTTTTTTTTAATTAAATGGTTCTGTATATTGTGTCTTACTGCAATGCAGCAGAGGACGAATAAAGCCACGTGCAATAGGTCTACGAAATAAGCACACGAAGAACGTGAGATTGATATCAACACTAAATCCAGTTTCACCTACCGAGAAACACTTTATTAGGGTATCGCTCTTATAGGGATCTTATAGCTTTCTCTGACGAGAAAACAGGTCCAGAAGGACAAACCACAATAATAGTATGTGTGAATGGCGTAAGTGCTCTGAAAATAAAAATTGCAATGAAGAAATTAAAATAATAGTTATCCCCGTAAATACAGTGTAAATATTACACAATTCAAAGTCACTTATTTATATCATTAAGAACTCAATAACAATAACATTTTATATGAATTTGTGTAATTGAATCTCACTAATTCATACTATTTTTTTTTTCTTGGTCTGATTGGGGTTTTCCCGGGTTTTCCTCAACCCATGCAATGAATGTTGGACCGATTTGCTTTTAAATACTCCCAGAAAACTTATTAATATTTATATTATTTTAAATTAATTTTTTACTTAATTAATTTATTAAATCAATATTTAAATTTTAATTAAAATATTTGCATTTTTTGTATTTTACTATTTCGATTTTTCTTAGTGGACGTTAAATAAAATAAAATAAAACACCAACGACTTTTGAAACTTTTTGAAACTTGAGATGGGCAGAAGTTTACTTTCTACAGTTTTTAAAATATCGTGCACAGCTCCTTCATTCCATTATATATTCAAGCAACTATAATTTCTTACTTTAAAAAATTATGTCTTTCACTTAACATAAGTTTTTCACTTGTCATATTACCGACTAATGACTATGACATATTTTGTCATAAAAAAAGGACTCCTACCATTCTATCTTCCAAGGATAAGAGCATAAATTTGCGGAGATATTGGTATGTGCGCTACCAGCTTTTTGGTTTTTTATTTCCAAATAATAACACAGTTATTTCCACAACTTCAAAATTTTTATTTGTAATATGTGCAAAGGCTAAGGTGGCTGCAGGCAGCTGCAGGTTAGGTTTGTATGAATATGCGTACATGTTAATACAGTTTAATCAACTGACATAATGATATTTTTGAATACGCCGCGCAGGACGCCGAATCAACATAAATAAGATAAGAACTTTGATTACAAAATAATCTACGCACTCAAACTAATGATCATGGCCAAGCTATATCAAACAGCATATGACACTTCCGCCTCAGCATATTCAGCATATTTCACCAACGCTGGACTCAGTCGCAAATACCCAGATTCTAACCAATGGCAACCGAGCTACAGCGACCAAATCGACAACGACAACACTCAGACGGAGTAAGCAGTCCGAGGATTAATTATTATAAGCTTAAGTTTACAAAATCAGTTCTAAAAAAGCACTCAAAGAAAACGATCCGGTTTTTTTTTTTAAATAAAAATCAATAAATATTTATTTATTTGTCGCCCGAGCAGTGACCGGTGCGGAGAATAAGACAATCATCAGTTACTAAAAGTGACTAAAATAGCCAAGCAGCCGCAAATACGAGCACGATCAGTGACAAAGTGACAAAAAAAAAACTCCGTACGGTGCCACTAATATACCGCTGACATCACTGTGGTGTCTGCCCGCAGACTACCGCGAGAAAAGTGTCTGGAAGAACAGGAGTCATCCATTGCTACTCGTCATCGTCGTGGGACAAAGAGGCGAAATTCAAAAGAGCATCGAGTAAGAGTAAGAGTAACTATGAAAAAAAATTAATACCACAAATTTTGTAAAGAAAGAACAGAAAGAAACCATATCTAAATAAAGAAAAACAATGAAATCAAAAGAAAAAAATGAAAAGAAAGAAAGCAAATCTAAACAAAATAAGAGAATCAAATAAAGACAAAATTTTTTGTAAAATCTAAACTTACAAAATAAATGTTTTTTTTTTTTTAAATCAAAAAAATAAGTCTAAAAAAAAGAAACTACAGAGTTAAAAAAAATCCCTAAAAAAACACAAAAAAAACATGAATTTATCAATGAATTATTTTTAATCGAAACAATATTGCAATGGTGATCTCATTGATTGATTACGTGGGCAAACACCCCCATACCGCACCGCGCGGACAGCTTCAAAAAATCCAACGCTACTAAAACATCAGAACAGGTTGAACAACCAAATCCCTATTTCATGATTAACGAGGAACAAGCCTAATTCGAAGCTGCTGGGTTGGAAGGAGCCTTTGCTCTACCTGACGAAGTCGAAAGCGAAGTTGGTTATGAATGTCAATCAACAACAGTTCATGATTCACATATTAATTTTCAGATTAAACGGTTCTTCTCCCTATTTCCAGTGCATATCGAGGAACGAAGCTCCACTGAATTTTCTAATTGACACAGGCTCAAATTAAAATTATATAAGTTAACATTTATTCTAACGAATAACTAAAACCAATGCACTCGAATAATTATCATAAAACATGCGCGCCTCGTCAGCGTATTTTCGTCAACGCGGGACTCAAACAGAAATATGCTGAGCCTACGATCACAGCTAAGGCGCATGGAGAAATACGACACGCACATTCCACTTGAAGACCATCGTGGGACCCAGAACGGATAACTGACACCACCAGCGACAAAGTCGCAGCGATCAGCAGAAGCAGCAGTCCGAGATTTAGTTAGAAATTTAAGTTATCGCGAGTTAGTGAAAGTGAATCAACCACTTCTTGTCAAGCGCCTCAAGCAGCCGCGAAACTTCGCGAAAACATTCAGTGTCGAAAATTGCCACATTCTATCAAAAGCGCCTCAAGTAGCCGCATATACGAACAAAACCAGTGCCAAAATATATCCGTACCGCCGACAACCCAGTAGTGTCTGTCGGTGAAGTATCCAGAGGAACCTGCGTCACCCATCTCGACTCGAAATAGTCGTGGGTCAAAAAGAATCAATTCTAAGGGATCATCGCGGGAGATTCGCAGGATTGCTGATTATCCTGTAAGCATAGTAACTAAGAAAAAATCTAAGATTCAAAGATAGAAAAACTAAGAAAATAAAAAAAAATAAAAATAATTTTTTAAATTAAGATTCAAAAAATAATAATTAAGAAAATCAAAAAAGAAAACTAGATAAAAATTAAGATTCGAAAAAGAAAAAATAGAAATTGATAAAACAAAAAGAGAAAAATATATTAAATAAGAAAATAAGTTTCAGATAAAAATTAACAAAAATGAGAAAAATAAATAAGTAAATTAAGACTCCGAAATTTTCAAACAAAGAATAATAATAATAATTTTTAAGAAACTGAGCAACTATAGATTAAGTTACACATTTCCAAAAAATATTATCAATTTAAAAATTCCTAAAAGTGGTCCGAATATAAATTTACCTTAATCCGTAAAAGACCACATTACAAAATGCAGGGGAAGAGCAGGAAAAGGTTCCCGAAATAACGCGGTTGAGTAGAGATTTTTCCGGAGACGATGCAGTGCTCAAATCCTATAAAGCAATTTCCAAGTGCCTTACAGAACATCACGCTGAGCAAAGAGACTTAAAAGCTCTCGAATACCAAATGCTTTATTTAACTCAGGGACGTCTGTCCGTTCAAGAATTATACCAGATGGTATATCACCAATTATCGCTCATCCTTAACCAAATAAGCGTACACAAAGACGCACCAGAGGTAATTAGGGCTTTGACGAATAATTATCGAGGTAAAGTCTTAGATACGTTCGTGAGAGATTTAAATGGAGACCTAACTAGACTCTTAGCAATCAAAGAGCCAAGGGACCTGAGCCATGCCTTGCATCTGTGTAACTTGGTGGAGAACCAAGAACATATAAATGCCTTCTTACCCAAATCAAGACAGCAAACACCACCTTTACCGCCAGAAATCATAATCCATTACATAAATTGCCTCAAACCAATAACTCTGTACAATGGAGGAATTTCGACCCAAACCTATATCACACCCCTAAACCAAATATGAATCATCAGATGATGCAACTGCATAAACAATATCCTCGACCATTCCGTGGCTAATATATACTACCGCAAAAATTTTTCAATCCTAGACAGGGATACCAAGCGCCTCCGCGCCCATTTTTTCCAAAACCAGAGCCAAAGCCTGTACCAATGGAGATAGATAACTCCATCAGAACCAAAAACGTTAACTACATGAACAAGCCAAGAACCAATGACTATGCTAGCAAACATCCCATCAAAGCAACTAGCGGTAAGCCTCCAAAAATTCAACAACAGTTCCATATCGCAACCGAACCATCAGAAGGAGGGGCTGAACAACCAAACCCTTACGACATAAAAAACGAGGAACAAGTTAGTGTCGAAGCTGCCAAACTGGAAGGAGCCTACGCCCTAGCTGATGAAGAAGAACGCAATTAACTATGAATACCAACCAACAACGGTCGGTGCTTCCGACGTTCATTTTTTAGATTAAATAGTTCCTCTCTGACCTATTTCCAGTGGAGGAGTGGCAACCCATTGAATTTTGTAATCGATACAGGTTCAAACCATGGTATCCTAGGTAACGATACCTTCAAACAGCTGAACGCTGTGATTGACGCCACTAATTATCGACAGAAACTATACGATTAAAATAAGACAACTCGAAACACAGGTAGTAAATAACATAAAGGTATGGAGTGACGCTTCAGGGCAAAAAAGTTTCGATTAGTCATCGACTATAGAAAACTTAACTCTGTAACAATTTCGGATCGATACCCGATCCCTGGGATTGGAGAAATCATCGCACAATTGGGTGAGAATAAGTATTTTTCCGTACTACAACTGAAAAGTGGATTTCTTCAAGTCCACCTCATCGCGAAAGACATAGAAAAAACTGCATTCGCAGTTAATTGCGGAAAATACGAATTCACCAGAGTTCCGTTTGGACTACAAAATTCGCCATCAATATTCCAATCAGCATTAGACGATATCATAAGGGATCACGTCGGAAAAATTTGTTACGTTTACATCGATGATATTATTGTCTTTAGCAAGCCGGAATACGTACACATCAAGCATCTAAATTTTTCACGACCTTAGATAAAGCAAATATGAAAATTCAAATCGACAAATGAGAGTTTTTCAAGACTGTAGTCGATTTCCTAGGTTTCACTATTACAGCAGATAGACTTAAAACCAATTGCGAAAAAGTAAGAGCTATCAAAAGTTTTCCAACACCTAAAAGCCTCAAAGACTTACGTTCTTTCTTGGGTTTATCAAGCTATTACAGAAGATTCATTCGGGAATATGCCAAATTGGCTAAACTATCGTTCTCACCGGCGTACACAAATTCTCAAAGTATGCACAAATTATATTTCTAAATTCAAAAGCAGCTGTAGATATAAAACACCCACTACGTGAGGTTATGATAGCTTTCGGTATGCCCAAACTAGTTGTTATGGACAACGAAAGAGCTCTAAATCCATTAAATTCTTAATAGAAAACCAATTAAAATCAAAAATCTACATGATTCCACCATACAACTCAACAAGTAACGGTCAAGTTGATTTCATTCAACACTTACCGAAATAATGAGATGTGTGAAAAAGGATGACGGAATAACAAATTTCGAAGATTTAATATTTAAGTCCACTCAGTTATACAACCAATCCATACACTCCACCGTGAACGCAAAACCGATAGATATATTTTTCGGAACACGAGTCACCAGCGACCCCAACAGTTAGAGAAAAATAGAAACAAAGTCACAGATAAATTAAAAAAAATACCATAATAACAAGAAAAAATCAGTAAAACAATACAAAAAGGATGACATAGTTTACTGCAAAATAGAAAAGTATTAGGTTTTAAACTGACCCCGAAATATAAAAAAGAAATAGTCCAAGAAAATCGAAATACCACCATAAAAATACAAGGTGGACGGGTAATCCATAAAAATAATTTAAAAACATAATATTCTACAGATTCTTCCTAGCAACATGCCTCGGTCTAGCGACCATATTGAACTACTCCCATTCACAAATCAAGAAAATAAAGAAATCAAGAAAACGGCACCTACCTTCAATATTGAAGAATACGAACATAAACTTAACGACATAAACAAAACATACCCACTCTTTCCCTTACTTGTATTTGAATTCGCAAAAGTAGAATCAGATTTGAGAACACTAAAACCAACACAAAGAAAAGTCAAAGCACAGTTTGGACATAGTCGGACCACTACGATTATGAAATTTTAGTTTCAAAAACAGATGAGCAAGTAGAAAATAACAACAAACAACTAATAATAAATAAAATTCTAAGCAAAAGAATGAATGAATTAACTGAAAACACAAATAAAATTGTAAAAGAAAATAAGAATAAGAATTTTCAAGATGAAATAGCTACACTATTGTAATATAAAATACAAATTCATTGGGCAAAAACTAACACAATAAACTCAATAATCCTGTCAAAAATAGAAACCGAAAAAATTGCAAACTTACTACTAGAAAAAAGTACATTTTTTATTAATCCCGAAGAATTGTTAGAATTTGCTAAAACTAAAATTGCCACAAATGGCACAAAAATGTTGTATATCATTAACATTCAAATTTTGTGAAAAGAAATTTGTACAACATTATTGCTAGTACCAATAAAAAATACAACAAAACCAATAAGTTAAAATTTAATAACAAAATTAATTGTAACCAACAAATATTTGGAATTAACGAAAATTGTGAAAATCATAACGATAAACGCATTTGTAAAAAAAAAAAACAAAGTTAGTCGAAGTAACGACACTTGTGTAGTGTAAATAGCCAACATGTACCCGACCACGAAGAATTGTTCACCGGATGTACGATACTGCTCAACGATTTCAAAGGAGAAATAAAAATCGATGAGGAAACAATGGAACTACGGTGAACATTGCTCATCCAATTCGAAAAGAATAGGAGACCTTTACTTATCGAAAGTAATGACATTCCTAGAAGCAACACCACCATTGGACAACTAAAAGACAGGAACCCTCCCTTGGAACTCAATCAATCAACTTCGATGATGTTGACGCTTACAGGATAAGTTAGGATCACCACCAACCAGCATGAAAAATAAACGACAGATGTGCCAAGTCAGTACATTCCATCAGAAAGCCACTATGGGACATTTTATCGTGGGAAATTACCGGGACACCTCCATCAATTGGATAAGCGATAATTACAAGGCACTGGCGGCAACAGCAGTCCGTGGCTTAGTTAAAATTAGCTTAGGATTGTAAAAGTGAGTTCTGTAACAGCATTCGATTCTTTAATTTTTTAATTTCCTTTCACGATCGAAATCTCTAAATAAATGCCAGTAATAAGATATGTTATTTATTTGAAACGTGAAGTGCTGTATGAAATTACATCTAAACCCAAAGAAGCCGCTCGGCGGCCAAGCGCTTCTGCTGCTGTGCATTTATGTTCTTAAATTATTGCGGCATTTCTCAAGTATATCCTTACGAATGATGTTATAGTCCGGGTGTAATTTTAAAACTTGTTGGCAAACATTAACAGCGCTCGCATAATTCTTTTTCTTCATATTGGTCAATGCTAATTTGTAACCAATATGTGGTCTAGAACGGCCGCAGCTTTCCCAGGCCTTTTGATATTGTTCGGTGGCATCGCTGTAGGACTGCAACTTTTCTGCAATATATCCAGCCAATTCGTAAGCTTTTGTGCTTGATTTATTATATTCCAAAACACGTTCCACAAATGTCTCGGCAGCATCCAATTTATTGGCATGAATATAAATATCAGCAAGTAGCAACCAGCTTCGCTCTAAATACTCAGCTTCCTCATAATTCCAATTAAGTCGAGCTACACGTTTGAGTTGATTTTTTGCTCGCTGAATTTGCTTTAGCTGAACTAAAGCCAAGGCTATAGCGTACACAACAGTAATCGTTAATGGGCTTCCCTCCATCTGCATAAGCTCAGTCAGATCCTTTAGTGCTGATTCAACTTGAAGCTTTTGTTTCGACGCCATTTGTAGAAAATTCCAAAGAACTCGGCGATTCAATGCAGTTTCATAGATTTCTCCAGATCGAGGGCGCATTTCCTTGAGCAAACGATCGGCTGTTCGCAGAGCAATTATACGGGACTCACTAAGCTCTCCAATGTCTCCAGCCTCAAATAGATCATTTGCGCTCGGTATTTCATCGTCTGGATTAATGCATATCTCAATCATATTGAGTTTAGCTTGCTGACCCCACACATGATCTCTGCGAGATAGATTAAAGTATCGCAAAGCGCAGTTAAGATTTCCGTTATACCATTCGAATAAACCCTTGCAGTAATTGAACCCTGGGGAGTTCTTTGACTTTATAGATGACTGTTCAGCTCGTTGTAAAAAGGGTAAACTCTCAGACAAAGTACCGGAACGCCTCATAACTTCAATTAGACGGGACAAAGCTGTCCAATTGCAAGGCTGAGATAATATGAGCTGTGAAAAATGGTACGCTGCATTTTTAAATTCCATCTAAAATTAAAAATAAAATTAATTTAATTTGTTAATTCTATATATATATATCTATATATCCATATATATATATATTACGATTAAGACATAAGATAACAAATTGTTAGGTGTCTATTATTCGAGTCCGGGGCTTTGCTATCTGCACTAAATCATTAAATAATAAATATGTACAAGCACTTTATTTGGATATCGACCGAATCGATAACATCAACTCGTCAAAACATACCTCCCACAATTATAAAGCTAGTCACCAAATTGGTTGGCGATGTCCTTCAAGGGTCGGCATCGACCACGAAAGTTTATTACCGATAACTCTTCAATGTAATGTAATCCCATAAAATTTAAATTTCCAAAATGGGTTGCTATGATATACCTGATCTTGAATATCGATAAAACCATACATCGTATAATTTTAGAGCTAGGCATAAAAATGCTTGTAACACCCTGAAAAATGGAGAAAAACAAATTTAAGAGTTAAACTTTTTAAAAATGGAAAATGGTTTACCACGAATCTCCTTCCCATTCTTTGCAAATAATGAAAGCAATCATTCCTTATTATTTAATACACTCTGAAATTGTCACAAGTTTTCCGTTTAGTAAAAGATGAAATACGCTCTATGGTCTTGCAGATTTTTGAGCATGGTTTACGTATTTATATATGTATGTGTTCCCTATTTCATGTTTAGCTGTGACATGTGCTCAACGTTCAACAGTCTTGCAATTGAATGTTATCAGCAGGCGCGAAATAATCTTTGAACGATCTGAGATCTGTTCCGACGTATTTAGTAACCACCGCCAAAAAGCAAATATAATCCAAGATTCATTAAAAGTTTTGAAACTGAAGGATTTATGTGTAAAGACACAGATGACGCAGACGAACACGCGGACAGACGGACATGTCTACATCGACTCGGCTGGTGATACCAATTTCCCAAAATTAATTTTTGAAAGGTATCTTCTTTTCCATCTGTATTCAGGTATCAGAATAAAGCAGCCCACATGTTTTTTGTACAAACTTTAAAGAGGTTCATATTTCTACTATAATTATATACATACCTTTCTAAAAGACAAGTCTGCCATTAACACTAAGGCTGCATCATTACTGCTATCAATTTGAAGAATCTGTAAACAAGTATTACGACACATATCCATTTCCTTCGACTGCATTTGGAGTTGAGCCAGAGAGACTAATATCTCAATATCATTTGGAGTATATTTAATACATTCCTTGAAATGTTCAAATGCTAGTTCGGTGTTTTTCATTTTAACTGCTTGTTGCGCGATTAGAATACATATTCTGCGAAAAGAATGTTATGTAATTGAAATTAGTTAACTGCATGAAAATGTGAAAATATTATATCTATGTGTGTGTTTATGTTCATATAATTTGGTCTAGCGCTGGGGTAGTTCGATGTGTTCCTGCCACATCCATCTTGGGAGGGGAGCAGAGCACTCGAGCAGCTGATCACACAGGTGGGGGCGGGTGCGAAAGATGAAATGCCAAAAGCATCGCAGAGACGTTTGGACCAGTGGCCAAGACTGCAAAGGTCTACCGGGAGGTCGCTGTCGACTGGAGCGAAGTCTCAAGAAAACTTCGCGCTGGCATTTGGATCTTCGCTTCAGCATCAGCTCAGTGACCATAAAGCTGTAAAATTCACATGCACCGTCCGGAGGAGACTCTATCGACAAATCAACCGAACAGCATCCATCTCCGGAGATCGAGGTAGCCGATGAGCCGGAGTTAGGTTATGCATCCGATACGCCGACATTGGCACGGGTCTCTAGACTATGTGTCGCGAGATCGACAAGGAGAATTTCTCGCTGCTAGAAGAGGAAGACAGCAATTTACCGGTAGTGGGGGTAAGATGTCGACTTGTCCTTGATTCTTCTGCAGATAAATCTTCACCACTGTATCGCACCATCGGCTGCTCAAATGCTACGCTTGGTTGGTGGCGGACTTGATATAGCAGTCCAAGAACCTTGGGTAGTCGGACACAAGGTTGGCAAATTATGAAGTTATAACTACAAGCTCATATCAGATCTAAAGGAAGGTAAAATACAAACTTGCATGGCGACAGTAGTGACCTTGGATCTTCAGTGGGCTCCAGTACGGCTACTATCGGCATACATGGCCAATGACAGCGCAGGACCACTAGCTCACCAAGCCCCGACAAAATAAACCAAATACTGTAATAGCTGTAAATTGGCTAAATTAAATGATAAGGACGCTTATTAAGGGTGGCAAAATCCCACTTGGTTTCAGTGACTGACCATCCTATACCAGCGCTTAAGATTTTATACCGACTTTTATAGCGACTGATAAGTCTGCATCTTAGATGCGCACCACAGAAGACTATCTACTCTCCACGGAATATATCATAATAGCTTTCATAGACATTAAAGATGCCTTCGACAACGTCATTCCGGAAGCGATAACTGGAGCTTCGTGGGACAGATCAATCAATTGCTTACTCACCGCATTGTGAGAACCTCACTAAAATCGCTCTCCAGGTACGTAAGCAGAGGATCGCCTCCTATCATCTCTCCTATGCAGCATGGCAGTAAGCGATCGGCTACAGGACAAAGAGGGGCGGCTGTCATACTGTCATATATACGGATGATGTTGCGGTAATCTTCATTGAAAATTATCCCCAAGCTCTATGTGATCTGATGACAAACCACTTTATAAACCTTCAGTCATCCAACGCCTTACAGTATTTTCCAGGCGAAAATACTAGCCATAAGTGAAGCACTGACTTGTCTAATGAAGTCGAAAGTCAACCCAAAAAATGTCAATATCTATATTGATTATGAAGCGGCAATGAAATCGATTAGAAATTAGAAATCGCTAACAAGCTATGGCAAACCTCTGCACGAAATTGCAAACCTTGTGATGATATGGGTGCCTGGTCTGCAAGATATTGAGGAAAACTATATATAGCTGAGCCAGAAAAGGCAATACTGTACCGCTACTTCCAGATAAGATACGCCATCTGCAACCAAAATGTCAAAGAGCAAAACAGACGCATGTCTAGCCATAGATGGCAAAATACACCTTAACCAGTCATTGGCTTTTTGACACTTATGCTAACAGATTCCAGGCGCCTTATAATGATTATTGCAGAAACGGTTAAGAGGAAGAAAAATTATCTGCTGAGAACTTGTTTTGCTCCTGAACGTCACTTCCCGGGAAAAGATTTAAACCCCCTGAAGCTATCGTAGTTAGCGGAATAAGGACTACAATTGCGATGTTCATAAGAGCAACTGCCTGGACTCATTTTATGTTCAGCTTTCACCTAGTGTTAGGAAATTGAGTAGAAACTGAATCACAGTATAACAGTGGAGGGATCGAACTGCAAATGAAGCTTGCGCGAGAAAATTACATTTGTCCTGTGAGAAAAACGGAAAACGTCAAGTTGACGATCTAAAGGCTCCCATTATCTTACAACAGTAATACATGACGTAACTTAATGATTATAAGTGTAAGTTCATTGAAGGCTATGAATGTATTTAGTTTGCTTTAGAAGTCAATAAAATGCTTCCAAATCTTTGTGACGATGATAGTGTGCTACTGGAGAAAAAGTAAAATAAGGAAAAAATTAATTTTCTTACGGAACAATTTTATGGTAAAAAGATTTTCACATCATTGAAAAAATTCCACGCGCTCCAGTTGATGAAGCTCTGTGTGATGAACCTTAAATGCGAACATCTTCCGGAACAAATGGGAATTTTTCAAAGATGTGAAACACTCTGAACATAGGCAACATCTGTATGTTTAATGTTAAGTTTGTCTGTTCTCGCGCAATAACTAAAGCCACCTTGTTTTAATAGTCTTCACTATGTTGTTTGAAATCTAGTCAATGCGACTCCTTGTTGCCACAAATAATGTTCATTTAAAATAATCATGTACTCAAATACAATAATATTAATAATATTGAATACGATAAGATTACATTATTATTTATCGCGACTGTCGGACATTTTCAAAATATAATTTGAATTCTTTGCACTGTATGTTGAGTGCAACAAAATGATTTAGGAACATCCATAACTGATGGAGTAATAACAAATTTTCATACTGTCATGTTATTTGGAACTGTTATTTTAGAGATGCTAAATAATTTTATTTAAAACTAAGGGATTTTTGCTTCATGCTATAATTAGTTAAACAATTATCAAAATCGGTGTAATCTAGACGGATTTTTCCCGACAAATTTGACTCTATTTAACCATATTTCAGAGAAAACAAATTAATTTACTGAAAAATATAGAAATTGTTAAGTAATTTTTATAAAAATACGGAAAATTATATTATAATATTTTAACATGATAGCGATATGGATTATCGCCAAATAAGCTTTATATGTTTGCTAACTCGTCCAGCTAACTTTAATTAAAAAAAAGCTAAAATAGCAGAACTGTCAACAAATATGGGCATTGTGGCTGGTAGATAATCGATAGTGCTAAATAAAATGTATTTTTGTGATAAGCAAAAACTATCGATATTGCTACCGATTGTTCTCCAGCTCAACTATTGAATGAACGCTTTATGGAATAGCGTTCCTAAAATTAAAAATAAGTTAATTTTATTCAAGCCAAATACTTGCTGCAATGGCAGACGAATTACAAAACTACAAATGCCAATTACAGCAAGTGAGTTTTAATAAGAGCGCACACAATAGATTCCTGCATGGACACAAATTCTTTTGTTTTGCTTACTCAATTTTGTGATAAAAATTTATACTTACACATATATGTACGCTATATGTATATATGTATGTAGATTTGTGTGTATGTTTATTAGTCTGCTTACAATTGTGCATTTGTGCGTAATTATTTACTCTATGTGTACTTTACGTATGACTACAGGAGAATAGATAAATTATATTTTTAAAGAGACGCTAATTTCCATAGAGTGATAAATAAAAAGAGTTGCAACATTTTTTGATACAATTTTGAGTTGTTGACATCCCAAATAGCAACATGTAATTTCTCCAAAACTGGTGTTTGGTGGAAAGTAACAGATTTTCTTATATAAAGCAAAGTTGTTTCCAACTCAATAGTTTTAGGCACACTTTTGTAATTTTGTTGATTTGGCGGAGACCTTATTGTGTTTTTTACTCATTTGCTTTGCCCTTTTTGTGCAGGTGGAAGCCGCTTTACAAACAGATCCAAGTAATGAAGAACTTCTAAAACTGAAAGACGATCTAGAAGAGGTCATTAAGCTCACAAGAGATTTGATAAAGACACAATTGGAAGAACAGCGCAAATCCTCGTACGTAGAGCCATCTTCATCGAAAACAGCTTCATCCAATTACTTTGACGAAATTGAAGCTGCTCTTTTAGAAGCTGAAAAGCTAGTTACATCTGCTAAGGTTTGGAAGATCGGTGACAAATGCCAAGCGAAATGGACAGAGGATGGTCAGTACTACGATGCAACCATTGAAGGCATAACTGGTAAAGGTGAAGTGAGCGTTATATTCGATGCCTACCAGAACCGTTCTACGACCATACTTGGTGAATTGCGTGAGCGCACAACTCGCAATGAAGTATTCCCATCTAATAAGTATGACAATACTCTTTTTCTTTTGAGAGTAAGTTCTTTTTTCATATGGTATATCATTGCAGGCGTCATCGACCGAATCAAAAGGAATATTTAAAAAAACGAAAACAGAAAAAACAACAACGCTTCAAAGACTTGGAAGAAGAGCGGGAGTCGGACAAAAATAAATGGCTTAATTTTACTACTAAAAATCAAAAGAAACCTGGCATGAAAGTCAACAGTATATTTGCTTCGCCCGACAATGTTAGTGGGAGAGTCGGCATTGGTACATGTGGAACGGCCGGCAAAGGCATGACTGATTTTACTGTCGGAGAAAAATATCGTAAGGGTCTGTAAATTAATAAAACTTTGAACGGTCTCAAATAAAAAAATAATTGAATTTTATTGTTAGATTAATGCATACATTGTCATATTGTACCTGGCCAATTTAAAAGAAGTTTGTAAAGAAGTGTGAAGTTTTGATTGTTTTCACAGTTCTCTATGAAAATTCATTGACAACTGCAGACAATTCCTTTGCTAAAGCTAAATGAGCTAAGGGTGCGCCTTAGGCCCCGCACATAGAAAGTAGAGCCAAGCAGACAACACATGGAGACCTAAAAGTTATATAAGTGTATTGCAACACCACAGTAGTCAAACAAACAACAGTCTAAGCCAGTGATAAAGAATCATTCTATTACGATGGTTCGGACAGATCAAGTTATATACAGATCAAAAGATTTGGTTATATTTTTGGGTGCCAAAACGAAACGTAACTGACTACTCTGATACCAGGATACTACCAGACTACAGGTGGGAAGAAACCTTTTTGCATTTGAGCAGGAACATCATTAACATCGGACAGATAAATCATATAGTTATGTCAGCATCTTAAATCTCAGAGACTAGAAGAGCTAGAGATTTTAAATTTGGAATATATGCTCTCGTATATCAACTTGAGCACAGACACATACAAATACATATACCTAAGTAAGGAGATTGACTATAATGATGTCCCGCTACGATGCTTTAATGGTCATATGATTCTGAATTTTAATTGGTAAATTTCCGTTTCTGGTTCCGAGTCCCGCTTGACACCTTGATTTCAACTAAAACGATAATGTTCTCAAAAAGTTGGCAATTACGTTAATTCATGAGATATGAATGTGAGAGTAGGTTGAGCCACATTAAAAATATAAGAGCATATGGGACTGTTAACGACTTTTGTGAAAAAGTTGCTGAAACAAGTCGTTAGTTGCCTTCCCAACATGTAATAAAAAATCATTCTGTGGGTCTGCTTGTTTTTCTCAAATAGTTAAGATGGATGAAGCGGAAAACATACACAGTTTCCAAATTTCTGAAGCTAAAGATATGTTTCATTTATCGTTCAAAATATATAGATTTTTAAGAATAGACTAATCATGACAGTTATAGGTGAAATAAAGTTTTTGATTCAAGATTTGAGCAAGTAATAATATATTACTCCCATAATACAAGGAAAACTATATACCAGCGCGCTTAAAAATAAATTTTGGTTCCCAGTATCTGCTTCAAGTTAGTCGTAACAGCAAATTACCAGTAAGCCTTTTTCATTTCTGATACGCAACAAGATTTTCAAGCCAAATACAACAAAACAAAAAATGGGCTTCATTGTGCCCTGTACTTAACTATTAAGATGTTCACAAATATTGAGAAAAAAAATGTAAAATCATCAAACATTGTTTGACCTTCACAAAATTATTATTGTTATTCCATTTGTCATTCCAATCAACGAATTCGAACTTTTTAAGTTTGATTGTGTTTGCAAACAGGGGCACACAAAATTTTCTTGTGGATGAGCAAACACCAATGCATTTGAATATTTTAAGCTCTGATTTCGAAGGAATTAGTCCGTGTGAACCAATTTTATATCTATGCAAAAAATGTAAGACTACACCCTCTCCCGCCACCAAACCAATATTTCAAAGTGCAATTTTACAGTTAGTCACAAAACTTCAAAAACAAATTCCTGGAACGTCCTACAAAGATTCTATAAATTTCTACGCCCAACCCAAGTCTTCGCAATCTAATCCATAAAAAAATCAAAAAGTTAGTAAATCTTCAGCAGTTTTTGAGCTATAGTCACAAAATTCTGCTGAAATGTTACCGGAAAGTCTCCTTAAAGATAACCATCCCTAATATATGACCATTACTTACTTTGATAACATTTTAGACTGCTCGTAAGGGCTTTCTGATTGCTCCACATTACAAAGTTTCTGAACTCGGTATTGATTATCCCGAGCGTCTTGCAATGTTGTCAACGATTCAAGAATGTTTCCAGATTTCTCATGGACACGAGCCAGTAGTAACAGTTGCTTTGTTCGTAGTTGTAGATCTGTAAAGCTGAAATCGTTACTAAAAAAAAAAATGGGCAATTATATATTAATGCAAAGGGTCAATATATTTACGTTTTAGCCTTATGACCATCAGATAATATTTTCACAGCATTCTGAAACTGCTTTAGTTGCAAAAATAACTCGGCCAAATCCAATTTTAAGGCACTACACTCAGGATTTTGTATCACTTCATGGTAGTACTTTAAAGCCTTGGCATAGTGATGACTTTTAACGTAAGCTCTTCCAAGTTTTCTGATTAAGAGTGTATTTGAAGGACACATATTGCATGCTTTTCTATATGCATCAATGGCCAAGTCTGTCTCTATAAAACGAAAAAAAAAAATAATAAAGCGCTATGTATTATTAAAATCCTTTTAGTGCCCACCTTGTATTGATAAATACGCCTCTCCTAACATCAAAAAGCTTTTAGACTCCGGTCGAGCTTCAACTAATTCCTTAAAGCACTTGGAGAATGCGGAGCGATCCTTTTGGTGTCGTAGGTAAATGTTGGCCAAATGTGTCCTGGCCTGAAGTAAAGTCAATAATGATTTATAGTTTTTTTTTTGGTTTGAAGTTATGATTTATTAACGGTTATTTATAGTGTATATTGGAAGTGAAATACTTATATTTTGATTAATGGAAAATATTTATTAATTAATTAGATAGTGTTGAGTTAGTGCGACAGGACGAGCTTGCTTGACAGTATGAGTTTGGTTGGGTAATTCGCACCACCGTGCTTTCAGTTACAAGAATCAAAACATGGTTAACCTGAGATAACCTGCTCACAAATAGAATTAATTATTAATCTTGAAGCTGACTGATGGTGGGGACCATATAATATATACATCTATGCAACAATAATTTTCTTGGCAATATGAGAAGAATATTATAGCACGCATAACTAGTAATCCTCTAAATCAAATATTTGTTCCTAAGAGATCTCAAATTTCGTTAGATAGTTTTATTGTGAGTTGTACAGGATGTGATTGCGCTGTCAAACAATTTATGAAATTAAAATCTGACGTTAATCATTTTTTTTTTAAGAATGTTTTAAGTATAAATAGCACTCGAATCTTTGGACGGAATATCTTGGCAGAAAAATTGAAACAGAAATGCAGAATATATACAGAATATATTGACTCGTTTTTCCAAGTTGACTACCTATATGAGTATACAATAATATTAAAAGAAAACACCAGCAGGTAGAATAAAAGATTTCAATCAAATGTTAAAACGATAAAAAAATTGAGAACTGCTATTTTGATTTTTGAAAGGAATAAAGAAATATCTATGCCTCAACCTGCAAAAATAATGCATAAATTCTTAGAACATGCATTATGCATACTATCTAATTATATCCACTCTAATAATTAAACTATGTGTTCTTGCATTTGACAAAAAACAGTCGCTTCGTGGAGAGCTTTCCCTTCTCGAACATAGTAAGAATTCAGATTTTCACAAATTACTTATAAAGTAAGAACCATTTTTTGGCCAGCTTAAAGATATGTATATGAACATACATATGTATATGTATATGAACATACATATGTATATGTATATGAACAAATATTGCTATACATGTTCAACATATCTGTATAAAATATGACATGTAACTTACAATGAAAATAAGAATATGTAATAAGAAGCATAAGAGCCGTAAAAGTCGTTTGGTGACCTCCAAAAACTTACCTGAATAAAGTATGGTTGGTCTGGCTTAATTGTGGAGAGCAGACTTATTGCTTCGCTAACATTGCACTTCTCAAGCATTAGCTGCGAGTGTGCTATAACTAAACGGCCAATCTCGGGGGTATCACTAAATTCCTCCGCAGCATATTGTAAAATTCTTTCGCTTTCGAAAATGCCTTGTGTATCTCCTATATCGCGAAGAACATAGATTAGCTCAATGTATAATGTCATTTTATCGGAACTGGATAAAGTGTTATCAGTTTGCGCAACAAAATCATGGAGCTGGAGACTTGTAGACATCCCTCCAAGTAACTGCAATGCGTAAAGAAAGCACTGATGTGCCTCTGATAGTTTATTTTGATGCTTCAGTATGATGCCCTTTAGAAGATGGTACATGGGCCGTTCACGGACTGTAAAGGTTTGTGCCAGGGACAGTTCTAGATACTCTAATGCCTTGGGATACTGCTTTGTCTCTACTAGTATTTGAGCCAAGAGTAGATGAGCTTCAGTGAAAGTATCTCCAAACAATTTAAGAATTTGCTGTAGACGACTTATGGCCTTTGAATATTCGCCACATAGAAAATCAACCTTTGCTCGCAAAAAGAGGGCCTATACAAAAGTGAAAAAGTAGTATTACTATTAATATAATAGAGATTTTATTCAAAATTATATACCCCTTGATGTCCGGGACATATATTTAATATGATTTCCAGTATGTTGAGACTATGCTTGAGGGTAATGTGTAATGATTCATGACCCAGGTCCAGTTCCTGGTGAGATTCCCTTATTGGAGCAGGAGTGTAACGAATGAGTTCCCCACATAGCAGAAGCATAAAATCCGGATTCATGGTACATACGTATTCAACACCAAAAGGAAACACACTAAATTTGTTTAAATGTAGATCAGCTGCTTTCACCAACAACTGCACTGACGAAGATTGCGGCTCCTTAGGCTCGGTCAACAAAGCCGACATATACATAACCATAGGCTCAGGTTTATTATCAGTAAGTTGTGTGAGATATGCTAACTGCTGTCTTATCTGTGGCATGCTTTCTACATCTCCAAGTGTTTTCAGTTTGCACAAAGTTAAGCCACAGAGGGCATCAAAGTTGCTGCTATCAATATTACAAGCAGAACGAAATGTTACCTCAGCATCGGCAACATTATTTAGCAGTAATTTTTGATGACCCAATTCGGTTAAAAGGCTCACATTGCCAGGGTTTTGATCAATCACTTTTTCGACGCATCGCAGAGTCATTTGGAGCAATTCCAAATTTCTTGAGCAAATACGAGAAAATAATTGACATATTTCAATGAGAAGTCTATGATTGCCGGGCTCAATGCGCTCTATAGAAATAATTAGTTGTTGCAGAGTAGTTGTGCCAGCTTTTAAATTGCTTTCCCTTATAATATGCAACAATCCCTTAGTGCGCAGCGCTGCCACATTAAAGGGCTCCATATTGATTACGCGAATGGCAGTATCCAGCGAGTAATCCCAGTCCAGTGCAGCCATCTGGGTTTCCATTTTCTCAATAAGCGGTATACTTATGTCGGGAAACCGTATGCTCAACTTATTGATTAGCAGCAGCGTCGCTTCGAATTGCCGACGTTTTTGAAAGAATCGCACAAGTGCTAGCGTGGCGTCAATATTCTTTCCATTGCTGCGAGCAATACATCCTTCGAGCATGTTTTGCAATTTTCCATTGGCAGACCGATCCGAACTCGAAGACAGTTCGGTCCATGCTTTTAAGACTAACGCCGCATCGAAATTTGCATCTATTTTCATAGCCCTACCTATATAATCGAAAGTCGAGTCGAAATCGCCAATTAAAAAGAGGAATACAGCTATATAGTAGCATGAAGAGGCGCTGATTGTGTTACTTCCATCCTCTATTCGATGCTCTAGTGCTTGCAATGCTTCGAGATCTTTTAGACGGCAATGTTTGTGAGCGTATATAAGTGCCATTGTAGCCGACAAACCCAATTCCGATTCATTTTTCAGTGGGTTCAATTCACGAATACACTCCTGCATTCGATTTCCCAAGGCAAGTGCAATGCCATTAAACAATCTAAATTCCGATTGTATTGGGAATTTAGCTAATCCTTCTAATGCAATTTTCTGCATTGAATTATAAAAACGTAGTCTTCCATAGTAAAGTACTAAGCTCTTATAGTCGTTAGAGTCCATATTTATAGTCATTGGGTTTTTTAATCGATTACACAGTTATTAAAAGACATATTGCAGACAAGGTGGTTCATGTTCGTTAATGTAATATCCAAGGAAATCACAAGATATTTTAAGACGCATGTCATGCTGTACTGCAAAATGCAATGCTTCCTGAAAAGAGATAGATATTTATATTGATATATAAATGTAAATATATGATTTATATCGCGTTTACATTAACTTTCACTTAAGCGAACAATCTTAATTAAGAGCACAAACTATTTTACGGTTGATGTACAAGAACCGTATACTTATGCACTTAGGTATGAACATATTTTTATATGTGAGCTTCGAATGTATGCATATCCATATGTATAAGTTGTTTGTTGGCTAGCAACCAGATTGCATGGCAACTGTTTTAACATTTTGGATGAAGTTCTACGCATTTTGTATTTGTAATGGACAAATACCTTAGCCAATAGCTTGCCCAGACCATGTCCGCCCAATTTTTTAGGAACTTCTGTGTGTATAAGTTCCATAACTCCATCGACAACGTCGTATTTTAACTCAGCAACTGTTCCTTCCATTTCAATGTAAAATCTGTTATTATCGTGTTTTATTGCGATTGATGTCCCCATGCCCCTATAATGGGTAATCAGTTTTGAGCTTTGAAATGTCGCTGGCTTTTTAAAAATATTAACACGCTGTGCTTCAATTTGTAAATGGGAGAATTCAACACAATTTGTTTTTGGTAAATTATGTCCCGCTACACATTTTATGCTGCTGCGCAATACCCTTGACATGGAAAACATGTTGTGTATCTATATTGAGGAAAATATCAAAATAAAAATGTATATTACAAACAAAAAAAATATTCTGAAACAATACTTATTAATGCCGAAATATAATTAAAAGCTTTTAAAACCTTTACATATTGTGGAGAAATCTATCGATAGTAAAAATAGCGATGGCATATTTCTCTATTAAATTTCGGCTTATTTCCACCGCACGCGATCATTTATCAATTCATTCTACTAATAGAACAAATCAAAAAATTGAAAAGGAAAATATTGTGGAGCTCGCTTACTATTTCTCATAAATAAAGTGTGATTTATGCAAAAGAAGGCTAAAAGAATGTTTGAAAATATGTAGATTTATTAACTGTCCCTTTTATGCTTTTTTTTTGCTGGTTAATAGAATAGGTTTTAGTGCGTTTAATTTATATAATAATTCGATTAAGGAAATCGTTTAATACTGTTGCATAAAAAGAATATAGAGAATTAAAGCATCAATCATAAATTTTCATAATACTCCATAAGCATTTGCCATGGCGTAATTTCACAATAATTTAGGCATCATTTCTGCATCATAAATAATTTTCCTAAATGTTTCTAAATCATTTTGTTGCGCTCAATAAACTGTAAATTTTTATTTCGATAATTCCGGTCCACCATTAAAAAATATTTAATGTAAGCAAACTCAGTGCAAAGAATTCAAATTACAACTTGAAAAAATGACCGACAACAATGGTAAATATAAATAAAATATAATATTTTCAAGTTTAATATATTTAATTACATGTATTTTAAATGAAGAGTATTTATGGTAACTGGGAGTTTCTTAGAATTGACTCTAGATTTCCAAACACATAAGAAAGAATTGCAACGAATTGTATAAGCAGTTAATGGCCCAGTTTGGCAGTATGCATTTTCAATTTGTCTACTCAAAGTGTCATTCTACGTCAAGTTGTAAAAGCCAATCGAAATCGGCCGAGGAAGTATTTCAAGTGGCCAGTGGTCGGTTCGGTCATTTATTGAGCACACATCTGAATGTGAAGGCCGTCAAGTTGCTATTTCAGCCGTTTGTGTTTTGGTCCCATCAGTAAATCATGTTGTCCCTTTGTTTGTCATCACAAGACGTATAAAGCGGTGGTTGCAAGTGGGAGTAGGATGAAGCATGGACCATGTACTGATTTTACTAAATCCAAGAGTGCCAATGGGAAATGGGTTAGCGAAAAGCTTGCTCGTGGACTGAACAGCGTAGTCCGAGGAAGCGGAACCGAACGTCGAGTCCCTAGGTCAGACGCCCGAAAGAGCGAAGTCCGAGAACAGGTCGAGGTGAACATCAAACTAGGGCTAAGGAGTATGGATATTGCCCTACTGATACTATCGGGAGTCATAGACGACTTAGTTTTCGGATGGCGGCATTTGCGATATAAAAGGAACATCGTCTTTAAATGATCACCGAATTGTCATGAGTGACGATCGACCAATTAAACACCGATACTTTCCTAAGAATCTCAAGCCGAGATAAACAAACAGGTGGATGAACTGTTGGCCAAAGGATGCATAGATCCCTCAAAAAGCGCACACAGCGCACCAATCGTAATTGTGAAGAAGGAAACAGGAAAATGCCGCGTCTGGACTTTTGGCAACTAAATAGCAAGTCGATAAAAGATGCATATCCACTGCCGAGAGTTCACCATATCAGTCCACCTTAATGATGTGTACTGGCCGATTCCAATGGAAAAGGAGAGTCGAGCGATGACGGCATTCACAGTCCCAGGGAAAGGACTGTTCCAATGGAAAGTAATGCCATTTGGACTCCATTCGGCACTTGACACGAAATGATGCCGCATGCTTTCGGATATTTGGATGACATCAATATGAGCGGAAAAAACGCGAGGAACACATTGACAATTTGAGAGAAGTGTTCATATAGTTGAGATCAGCGAATCCGAGGATCAATGAGGGCAAGTGCGACTTCTTCAAGAAAGAGTTTAAATACCTTGGCCATCAGGTGACCGTAGTAGCTGCTATCACCGAATTGAAGCCTCCTAGAAACGTCAAGGAGCTACAGCATTACCTGGGAGTGACATCAAGATACAGGCATTTCGTACCAGATTTCGACACCAGAGTACACCCATTAAATACACTATTGAAAAACGGTACAAAATGGGAATGGACCGGAGAACACCAAGAAGCTTTCGAAAAGGTCAAAGCTAAGCTGACACACAAAGTTCCTTGCGATAATCTGGGGCATAAGGAAGCTAAGACCGTATTTGGAAGAATGGCACTTCATTGTCATTACGGATCACATGGCACTGAAGTGGCTGAACTTCATCGAAAGCCCATCAGGCATGATGGCGAGATGGGCACTGGAAGGCAAACTTTAATGTGATTCCCCTATCCCGACAACCTCTGAAGGATACATCTCTAAGAGATGGACCAGGCAAACAAAAATTGTAGCTGAATCCAAAATATGCGAGCAGACATATCTAAAAATCCCACGAAGTTGGATACTTATATAGGTACATCCCGCATAGAGCTGGATGTGGCTGCCTGAAAAGTCCTAAGATAAAACACAACAATGCGAAATATGTCAACAGTATAGGCCGCGGCAGCACAATTGCTGACTCAGATCCCGTAGGAACCCTAGAGCACAGTATGTGCTGACCTCGACCCATGGAAACGCAATGTTGTTGGTCTACATAGACCGCATCTCGAAATGGTATCACCCAGAAGCGCTACTACAGCAGCGCTTCAAAAGCATTCACGGAAAGGATTTTAGCACGGTTTTTAGTACCAAAAGTATTGATAACCAACAACGGAACACTATTTACGAGTAGAGCATTTTAAAAATTTCTAGAGGATATTGGAGTCAGCCACCAATTCACAGCGGCCTACACTACGCAAGAAAACCCCACGGAATGCGCGAATCGCACAGTAAAAGCTATGATCGCACAATTTACGAAGGAAAACCAAAGACGTTGGGATTAGGCATTACGCGAACTGAAACTTGCAATTAATACCAGCGTCTCAAGATCTACAGGGCACACCGTTGCCTATATCTTAGCAGGTTGAGGGCCGAGGCTACCTGAAGGATTCGCGGCGAAGCTAGCACCGAGATACGGAGGCCCACATCAGATTGGGGATTTTACATCACTCGTAATCTGCAAAATAAAGAGCATAACGGAAAAGCGGATAAGGACAGCACACGTGAATGACCTGAAACCACACAGTGACCGGAACCATTTTGGTGAGCCCAAAGCACACGTATCTTAAAGCTAACCAAATATGCCCTACAAAGATCAAATAATAACAGTTAATATACAATTTTTTTCTCAATATAAAAAAAGAAGGAAAATAAATGTGGTTCTACATAAAAATATAAGACGACATTTATACTAAAAAAAATAATAGTATATATATAAATATAGAAAACTATATATAAAATCCAAAGAAGAAGGGTATACCTAATACGCATAAATAATTAATACCCAAAAAGTATAGGGTATCCAAAATAATTATGTATAGCTATAACCGGAAAGAAAGGGCATATGAAAATAAATTAATTAAATAGAATAAAATATAAGCACAAAACAGCGCCCCAAGGCGGGCCCGGAATCTAAAATCAAAGACGGCCCTGAACAAGGTGAAAAACAGAGAAAGCGTATGTTGCTTAGCTTGCGGTGGGAGCAGGAGAGACAACATGCAAAAAGGGAACGCACAACCATAACCTACATTCGACCGCGCACGTGCAAGCTAAAGTTCAACGGCCGCCAAAATACTTTGCTCATCAACACGCTTGCGCATTAAAAGTGCAGCAACAAAATTTCAGCGAGTGCACATGGTCGTGAAATGAAAAGTTAAACGCCCAAAAACTTTGCTGAGCCGCACGCTTGCACACGAAAAGGGCTTGCGCCGTTGGTTAGTCACCCACACTTGTGCAGATGCGTGTACACAAAGTGCACCGTTGGGTTCTCACTGTCTCACTGTTTACACTTTTGGAGATGCGTGTGAAAAAAAGAGCAACGATATCACTTCTACTGGTACATATGCGTATGCACGAAGTGCGGCATCGGTTAATCTCTTATAAGTTCGGGTGTCACGATCACACATACACACACGCATACACATACACATACCCCAAAAAGGGTATAAAAGGCGTCGTCGGCCACGCTCGTAGCTTTTGGAAATTATTATCTAGCAAGAGAAAACAAAATTTTTAACATGAACCAGAACGAGACGCACGTCAGACGCAAATCCGCGAGACAGTCCAATGGGCGCCGGCAGAGGCTGCCGATCGCGACGAGGCTATTTCCGATGCCTCAGAAGAGGAAGCCGAAGACCCAAGGACGCCGAGCGAGCACGACGGCAACGAGGACGAGACCATCCAAAACACCGTCACTTTGGCGCGTGTGTGTGGGAGGAGGATGTGGGGTTGCCACCAACATGGCAGCTAGAAGAAGAACGGTCACCAGCATACCTTGCCACCCAACAGCCGATCCCGAGGGCAGCCACACGCGTGGTGGAGTCATCACCACCACCACCACCAGAATGGAGCCGGCCACCTTATATGCGCTAATCGTCGTATCCAGAGGCGAGGCCGAGACCACCCAGGCCGACGCTCCAGCATCGAAGCTCAACACCGGCAGTCGAGGCTGGTTGGCAGGAATTGCCACCGTCGGCCACCTGGCGTAATGGAGGTGGCCGATGCACATCCGGGGTCAAGCCTGTGTGGATCAAGAATCGTATGGCATCAAGAATACCGCTATAGGGTAAAATATCTCTACGAGGCACGCGGCAATGAAATAATATATACTGAAAAATAGAAAATACAAATAGAAAAAACGTGGAAAAATGTATATATGTGAACACTTACCTAGGGACGCATCTTATATATTTTCAGCGCAATCATTAATGTTAGAAAGTGGTTTTCCTCTGCCAAAGAGAGAGTAAACTGTGAGGAGCCGTATAGCCATTGCAGATATGTAGTATTATGCTGGATAATTACTATTATCCCAAGTTAAGAGTTACACCCCGCGTTTAAGTCGGTCCTATACCACGTGAGCGATATTTAAAATAACTGATGTTCCCGGAAATAATAGTTTTTCGGTCTGTTACTATTTAAATTGAGTAATATACACTCTTTTATAGTTTTTGTGGTAAATTCTATTTACAAGTCTGATATGTTTATCATACCTGCTGTGTTTATCATACCTGTAAATCATACCTGCGGTGCTAGGCCTTAGATTTTCGATTTTTTGCGTTCCTATTATAAAACCTACACTACCAAAATTGTATTTTACTATGGCTGTGAGACGTAGCGCAGAAGATTTAAGAGTTGCTACCTCTAATAAGCCTATGATATGTGTTCGATGCATAAAGCGTTTTTTATGCAAACATGAAACTTCAGATCTGGGCGGTGTTTAAACTATTTAATTTAGCATGTTTATTTATGACCGAAACAAAAGCGCGCGTCTGGCTTGCTTGAATCTCCAACTCGGACTCTTCGATAGTGAAAACTATCGATATTTACTAAAATTATTATGTAGTGTTTACATAAGTGAATAAGATTTAACAGATTTATGTAAAGTAGCGATAAATTGACAAAATAACAGCTCATTCAATATCAGTTGTATTCAAATCAGTTTGATCAAACATCCCGGCCACCTTGAAAGGATCTGTTTTCAACACATCAAGCCTCCATCGTAAGTAAGTAAGTAAGATGGCCAATTTGTGTACTGGTCGGCAGCCGATGCCATTGGTTGTAGGAAGATGAACAACTCGAACATGACCATTCTTTCCAGGCACAAGTGATTCGATGCGGCCGAGCTTCCATTGCTGAGGCGGAAGATTGTCGTCATGGATTATGACCATGGTTCCAATAGCGAGATTTGACGACGATGATGTTCATTTGGTTCGAGCACGAAGCTCGTGAATATAATCTGATGACCAACGACGCCAAAATTGCTGTTTAGCAGCGGTTATCACGTCAAACCGCTCCAAATTGTTGAGATGAGGCGTTGCTATCGTGTGTTCAAGAAGAGCCCGAAGAGATTTTCCAACTAACAAGTGTCCTGGGGTGATTGCTGATAGATCGTTGGGATCAGGCGACATAGGTGACAATGGGCGAGAATTGAGGACAGCTTCGATTTCTGTTGTGATCGTACAGAGCTCCTCAAATGTTAGGCGAGTGTTCGATAGCGTCTTGTGCAGCAACCCCTTTGTGCTCTTAACTGCTGATTCCCAGAGTCCGCCAAAGTGGGGTGCCCTGGGCGGAATAAAATGAAACGACACGAAATCCGAAGCACAATACTCTGATATTGCGTCTTGAGTAGATTGATCAAACAAAAATTGTTTCAAAGCCTTTAGCTCATTTGCTGCACGAAGTTAGTTACATTATCACAATAAATGTCAGTGGGCAGCGCTCGCCGAGCAACCCTTCGTTTGAGTGCAGACAAGAATGCCTTCGTGGATAATTGAGAGACCACTTCGATGTGCACCGCCTTGGATGCCAAACAACCCTTTCCTCGTATGCGAACATACGTATTTATTGGCCCACAGAAGTCGATACCACAGCGTTGGAATGGGTGTTCCGGTCGAAGGCGCTCCACTGGCAGCGATCCCATAAGCTGCCTTTCCTATTTTGGCTTGTACTGAAAACACGCCATGCAGGTGCGCACGATGCCACGTGCCAAGTCTCTGGCGTTTACGATCCAATATTCCAATCGAATGAGTGCCATTAAAGCTTTAGGTCAGCATGGCAATTGCGAAGATGTAGATGCCGCACATAGATCCAGACGAAGTGCGATTTACTGGGCAACAATATCGGATGTTTTTCGTAGTTCTCAAACTCAACGTTGTCTAGCAGGCCGCCAACTCTGATAAGTGAAAATCCTGTGGAGCGATCTAGAAAAGGATTGAGAAACTTTAGATGACTCCTAAGTGGTTGATCTTTTTGCAGTTGGCGAATGTCTTCGACGAATGATAATTGCTGGATGTTCCAAATTATGCAATAGGATGCATTGCGTAGTTCCTCGGATGACAAAGTTGTTTCGAATTCACGTTTCATGTGTGTGATTTGAACGAAGCGAAGCATGTACGCGACAGGACGAACACAACGATTATATGTGCTGATGTTCGCTAGTTTCTCCAGGACATGGTTACGATCCATTGTGGCGACGAAAGTAGATTTACGTTGTTCGGATTGATTACTTGCATATCAATGTTGCTAATGTTGCTTGATGTTGGCCAATGTTCATGATGTTGAGTCCTGGTCCTGAGAACCATATGGATGATTGTAGATCAGAAGTGGTGGCACCTCGAGAAACCATGTCAGCAGAATTTGATGCCGTTGGTACACATCTCCAACGTCCGATTGAATTCAAATCCTGTATCTCAGAAACTCGGTTTCCGACAAATGCTGATAATGTTGTTTTAGCCTATGTAAAACAATTTGCGAATCCGACCAGAAATATACGGCATGTGGCTCTTCGGCGAATATACACTTGATTTTGTTGTAAACTTGTGCCAACAAATGTGCTCCACATAATTCCAGTTTGGGAAGCGATTTCTTCTTTACTGGGGCCACTCTGGACTTGGCAGTGAGAAGACGAACAACAATGTTTCCGCAAGCAGATTCCGACCGCACATAGATGCAACAGCTGTAACCCATGCAATTGAAATGAGCTTTGGTTGACCTGTTTGCAGTACCGGGGTACAGCAAGTGACGAAATGGTTTGGAATGATTCCAGGCACTTCTTCCAGGCCAGGTCAAGATGCTGTGGTACCGATTCGTCCCAAGTAAGCCCTGCAAGCCAGAGCTCCTGTAGGATTATCTTTGTGACGATTATAAGTGGTGACACCAGTCCGAGAGGGTCGAACAACACTGATGCAATTGACAGAATGGTCCTCTTGGTGACGGTTGACGAAACGATTTTCGGTTTGAAGTGAAATAGCAGCATATCGGTGTGTTGATTCCAGCTGACGCCAAGTGCGCTGGTCAATCCGTTGTCACACGTATTTAAATCCTTGTTATCGAAGTTTTCGATAAATTGGGCATGATTTGAATGCCACTTAGATAACCGAAAGTGACCATAATGCAGAATTTCCGTGACTTGATCCTTGATTGTGCGAAGAGTTTCTATGCCCTCACCTCCAGATAACAGGTCATCTACATAGAACGACAATTCAATGACTGAAGCACCGATTGGATACTGATCTGCCAAATAATGCAGGCTGCGTATGGCGCCGAGGCTGTTCTATATGTAACCGTGTTGAGTTGAGAAGTGCGAAGTGGATCATCTGGAAGAGCTCGCCAGAGTATGTACTGGTATTTGGGATCATTTAAATCAACATTTACTTGCCTGTACATCTTGGTTACATCAGCTGTTATGGCATAACGATGTAATCTGAAACGCAACAACAGCAAATATAAATCATCTTGGATAGTCGGGCCTGATCATTGAGCGAAGTTTGATTGGATGTTCGGCACGAGGCGTCGAAGACCACTCGAAGCTTTGTGGATTCGCTGCTGGGCTTCAAAACGCAATGGTGAGGTATGTAGTAGTGAGGTTCCGATAACTTTGGTTCTGTGACCAGCGACATGTGTTCCAAACATTCATACTCCTCCATGAAGTGACAATACTGTAAGCGAAGTTCCGAAGATTGTGGCAAACGGCGTTCTAAGCTGAGAAATCTGCGGCGTGTTATGTCGAAGGAATTACCAAGTTGACTGGGATTGTTCTTAAACGGCAGCCACTGCGGCCACTGTCACCTATAACAGTCGTTTTTACGTAGTGTTCCTCACAAGCTCGATGTTCTGGTTTCAACAGCACATTTGAAGTTTCAGTTGGTTCAATTTCCCATAAGCGTTTAAGGTGATCGTCAATTGAAGTGGCACCAAGCTTAAAACTAACAGCAAGCTCTCGAGACTGTTGCGGATGATACTTTCCTGTTACTACGCATCCAAACAGCGTCTTTTGGAGCATGGGCCCAGTTGTACCAAGTTTAACTTGGCCCACTGACAGAATGTCGAAGAATGCTTCTGTTCCTAAAAGCATGTCGATGTGTCGAGACTGGTAGAATTTCTCATCTGCCAGAACAATATTTTCTGGCATTTTCCATGTTGAAATGCCGATATTGATGTCCGGCTGTTAGTCTATATGCGAGGTAACGCAAAAATCTAACGAAAGTTCAAAGGGCGACAAACGAGACCTTATTGATGTAGTTGTAAGAGAAGTGATGTCTGTACGTGCACGGCCAATACTGCTGATTTGCACATCGTGTTTCTCTCTTTTTATACGAAGCTTCTGAGAAAACGAATCGGTGACGAAATTCACCTGCGAACACGAATCCAGTAGAGCACGGCCTAGGCTGTAGATTGTAACAATGCTCTTTATTAACCAAGTCAGAACGGATATTTTTCCTAACTTGCATCAGTAGGTTATACAAAAAATCAATATAAGCTACTACGGAGCTACAGAATCACAGCTCAGGTCGGGACCCTTTGATACCCTAGCTCTTTCGGGAGGAATGGGATGGGTTGCTGTGACCTGTGGCTCTATTACATAATGTTTAAATTATTGTAGAGTCCCTGCTGTACTAAATATGAAGTGCTGGACTTCGAAATGCAAAAAAAAACATAAAAAGATCGGACGAAAGGCTAATATTAAAGGTGAATGTTCTAATATATGCTGGACTATCTAAATAAATGTAGCGGGATCTCAGCTGGCATTTGATCCTCGCAGTCTCTACCCACCCAACCATGAATCTCCGAAGGCGAGTTGTGAGATTCCCTATAAAAAAAATGTTCTATTTCATTACATCATTTTGGTTGGCCTCATATACTCGACAATTACTCCATTATTGGTTATGCGGAATACATGCTTAATTTTTATTTGCTCTCATTATTCATTTTGCGGAGCGGTTACCCTACTTAATGTTAACACAAAGGAGCAGCTTAAAAGTTAATATGGATCTGTAAAGAAATATGTAGTTTTTTTCTTAGTTTTTTTTTTTTATTATTTAACAAATTAGCATTATAATTTTTAATCACTCTATTTCTAGAAATTTCATCTCATAAATTGCATTTTTATTTTTTGGTATCATAATTACTTTGTTTTTCCATATGTTGATCCTTTATTCATTTTTATTCATACTTAACAAGTTTTCCGGTTCTTTTTTTATAATTGTGATATTATTTTTCCTGCTTTACAATGTTGGGTAAATATATTTATAAAGTTTTTCTTTTCATTTTATAAAAAAATTAAGCTTAATGGAATACAATAGTTGAAGTACAAAAATTAAAAAAAAAAAATATAAGAGAATATTCAATGGTACTTTGCTGGCCCTCTGCATCCTTTTTTTTTAATTATAACTAAATTTGTTTTATTACTAGCTAAATTTTGTGTTATTAGGCCATGGCTAAATGGGGAATTATTAACTCTTAGTACGTTTACGTTTTCTCCGATCCGATGAAAGGCCTTCCGTCGTAGTTTTATATAGATTTATATTTTTTCTCACTGAAACTTAATTAATAATTCAATTACAAAAAAAAAATAAGGGGGGTGTTATCTGGTATTTTTTTTTGTGGTTTTATGACTTTACTATGGGTTTTATTAGTATTGCACTTATACAAAAATACACAGCCCGTCACTTTTATCGCTTTGATTTGGAATTTCTGCGCTTATTTATGATGTTGGTGTTAATTTCCCTGGCCTTTTAGTATTTTAAGTTATTGTTTTTTTTTTCGTTTTGCTTTTAATTTTTTTATTCTTAATGGCATTGTAGATTTTTTTTTTCTTATTATTTGTAATGTTTTTTTTTTTGCAGATTTACTTATGATACATAATAACTTTCTTAATTTTCTTATTTAAGCATTTAAGTTATACACAATTTTTATCCTTTTATTTTTTTTAATATTTTGTTGCTGGAGTCTGTGTTAATTTGTTTTATAATTAATATGGATTATTTAATTCACCGGTGTGGCTGCTGCTGCCGAAGAGCTGTCTCCTTCAGGGGATGAAAAAAATGGGGCTCTCTTCCTAGCGTTATGGAGTAGCGATCGGGGTCGCGGGCTTCCTGATGGCTTCCCGAGGTTTCGGAATGGGTCCAGCGGCGGTGCCTCTCTGCATCCAGAGGGCTTTGGTTACGGCCGTCCTGGCCGGGCACGGGATGATACGTGACACGTTCACAAGTTATATATGGGGCGGTTATAATTATTTGCTTGGATCGTTTTTTTTTTCTTGCGCAATTGTTATATGTCTTTTAAATTGGTGGTTTTTTTTGTTGGTGTTATTTCTGGTTTGGTGTGAAAAGAATTCGGCCCTATTTTAATTTTTTTTTTTCTTTTGTTCAGCCGCCACGTGTTAGGTAAATTTCCGCCGACCGACGTTTTACTTTAAGTTGCATCCGCTCGCTGCAGTAATTTTTAAAAAGGAGAGCTTTAGCTGAGATCAGCTCCCTTTTATACCTGGTTGTGCAAGCTCAAGCCGCCGGATGCAAACGGAGACAACAAAGTTGGCTGCGTTTCTAAAGCTCCCTTAAGCGATCTATCGCTAACCTTGAGCATGCTCCGTTTACGTAAAAGTTTAATTTTTTTTCGGAGGCTCAGTTTTTTGCGTGCTCAGATGCACTGCTTCGTGTGCTATTTGTCCGTTACAGCGCAGGCGACAAATTTGTCGCAAACAATTAGCGCTGCAACCCTATATTTTTGTACGTGGCGTGCTGACCATTACAAAGTGCCAGTTGAATCTCTGACCAGGACCATAGCCGTTGGTAAAATAAACCATAGATTGAGAACGTTTTTTGATTTGCGAATGGTTGTGTGCTACTGCTTCGGTGGCTGGGGAAGAGCTTGGTTGTGTTGTTGAGCGTAGCTTGTTGTGTAACAAAGTGTGGTGCGATCTCTGACAATGGCGACAGCGATTTGTTGAAGGGCAATCGGCCATTTGATGACCCTTAGACAAGCAATTAAGACACAGTCGGTGACGTTCGACGACATCAAATCGTTGCAGCGCATTCAATGCTTTAAATTGTTCGCAAGCCATCAATTTGTGAGTTGAGCTTGAGCACAATGCACAAGCAGCGATAGCAAGTGCGAAAGACGAGTTATGTCCTTTGCCAGGATTACGAATCTGTTTTGAATACGTTTGGTTAATTGTTGTACTTTTGGATAAGAGGAATTGGCAATGACGCTCGAGAACTTGTACGCACTGAGCCCAAGTCGCGATTGTTGTATAATCCAGCGATAAATTCCATTTGTTTCTAGTTTCTTGATCGCATTTATCCAGAACCACATAGATTAACATGGCTTGCGCTATGTCGATGTCAGAGCCCAAGGACGAAAGTGAACTAAATAATGCCGATGCATTATCAATTAACGAACATAGCTGAGTAGCGTTTGATAAACTAGCTGAAGGCAACTGAAAAATATACGATATAATCTCTGTAAATATCAATGCTGGCTTGTCATACCGAGACTTTAATTTTTCTAATGCCTTAGCGTAGTTTTCATTGGTGACTGGAAATGCCTTCACGCACTCCAGTGCAGCACCCTTTAAGCAGTTGAGTAGATAGTTAAACTTCTCAATGTTTGTCATTTGCGCTCCTTTCACGATTTGATTAAACGAGCAAATGAAGTTGTTATATTCCAGATGATTGCCATCGAATGTGGGCAAGACCAAACAAGGCAGACGTGATAGTTGAGGATGGTAAGCAACGAGTGATGTAGCGTCATCACCGACTGTACTATTTAAGTCTTCACCAAGCAATTTCTTAATTGCCAACTTGATGTGTACCAGTTCCAGTTCAGCGCGCCCATTATCATTTGGATCCAGAGTTTCTATTTCCGATTGAATAGCCAACGATTCCTTAAAGTACGATTCCAAAATGCCTAAACGACATTGAAGATCCGCAGGTGATCTTTTAGAAGAATCTTCAGATTGTCCATCGACCAAGGTTTTAATGCGGGAAATGTTCCTTTTGATATTTGCGCGCTGGCGTCGGTAGTCTTCCAAGGAATGCGACATATTTACAGGTGTTTAATGAAATCGAAGAGAATTTGGCGCTTAGCTTAAGTTCTGCTTGACGCGCCAAACGACGAAAATTATTGTTTTGTGTATGTGTGTATATGAACTACAACAGTATCGATCGCAGTTGCAGCTCTTACAAAAACGAACGAAGAACGAATTTGGGATAAACCACTAAAGGCAGCGACTGAAGCGACGATTGCGAGCAGCGCCCTGGCCGTTTTAGCAGTAGCGAAATATGCAATAAGAGCAGCGACGTTGTGAAATAAGACGATCGAAAATTTACCGAAAACTAACGGCGAACAAAGTAGACGACGAGCGAAAACGGAGCCGACCGTCAGCGAAACGAATATATGTGCATGTGTGTGATTGCTGCTGCGACGAACTTTATGTTGGTTCTAGTTAACAATTTTCAAATTTCACACAAGTTTGATGCTTTAATTGTTGCAACAAAGCAATTGGAAACCAAGGCGAATTTGTTTAGTTTGTATAGAATTTGTTAACGTTACGAAATGCGAAATTGTCCAATTGTTTATTAATAATTTCTTTAAACACTGCCCCACGTTGGGCGCCAAAAATGTTCGATGCGTAAAGCGTTTTTTATGCAAATATGAAACTTCAGATCTGGGCGGTGTTTAAACTATTTAATTTAGCAAGTTTATTTATGACCGAAACAAAAGCGCGCGTCTGGCTTGCTTGAATCTCCACCTCGGACTCTTCGATAGTGAAAACTATCGATATTTACTAAAATTACAATGTAGTGTTTACATAAGTGAATAAGATTTAACAGAGTTATGTAAAGTAGCGATAAATTGACAAATTAACAGCTGATCATTCAATATCAGTTGTATTCAAATTAGTTTGACCAAACAATATGTATAATTTGTAATGATTCTAGTTCAGGAAGTGATCAAAAGACTTTTTTCTTTGAGCAATGCTGCAGCTAATTTTTGCTCTAAACTAGATTCTATCGGCAAGAAAAAACTGAGGTGATCGTTTTACCTTCTTGAGGATATGGATCGAAAAGTGTTTGGAAATTTTCCCGCAGAAGACATTTGATAGCTAACATTTTCTATTCACATCCCATTTGATTTTGATTTGATTTTTTTTTAGCTCTTATCTTTGTCTAATAGAAGAAGATCAGACTTGTGGCGTAATGGTGCGTGTTTGTGTATAAACTGACTACTAAAAGGCGTCGCAACTAGCACTTGTAACTAGTTGGACTTTACGGAGAGGGAGGTCCTTCGTTGCGCACAGTGAATGCGATGGTAGAAAATAATGAGTAGACTTGTATGTGCTAAGACTCCAAAAGACACTCCAAAAGACACTGACTTTATTGAAGAAAAATGCATCGATTAGCTATGCTATTTGCGGGTTGACCTAAGCAATCAATGGTTATCTATGCGTGTACAGATACCAAGTCTTAAACTGATCTTATTTATGACGCTGACTGAGCTACTCTCTGTTAAGTGCAGGCCGCTCAAGTGCAGGCCGCTCGAGTGCAGGCCGCTCAAGTGCAGGCCGCTCAACATATTTCTTATCGCAATCCATAGATTGGGTGTACTTTATTACTGTGTACGCTGCGCTATCTGCAGCGTACAACTGGCTTAATATTTAAATGAATCTAAACATTCTCCCGGCCGTTGAATCGGTGATCAACCATCATCTAGATCCAGTGTGAATCGTCTTGGGGATGCTGATGGCACGGGTGTAATGGCAGCCTCATTCCTTGTAGCTGTTGGTTGCAAGGTCCAAAAGCGTTGCTTCCGTAGTGTATAGGCAAGTAGGACAAGGACGGATACTACTAAAACAGCATGCGCGGCGATATGATGATGTTGTAGTGAACTTATTTGGTCGGGCAGCTCTTGTTTGTTGAGTGCGTTCAATTTTAGCTGCAAGTCATCCAGATCCTTATCTTCTTGTACCTTGTTCTCTGATATGTTGATTTGAGTCGTGTTTGGCTTGATTATGTTGCCAAAATGAGCATACCCCTTTCTCACATGACTTATAATGATGTTGAAAGTACTGATGCTAATTTCTGAGTTGCGTACAGTACAACCTGATGACAACGATAGGAGTCCGGTGTCCATCAGTTGTATAGTAGACGGGGTTCCGTTGCATACGGCTTGTAGTTCCATTACAGAATGCGTTGCAAAGATCCAATTATTAGGATGGTGTGTTTTTGACCATACCATTTTGGTTGCTCTATGAGTTACTTGACACATTGTTGGTGTTTTGTTGTTAAAAAGTTGAAACTCACACCGATTATTAACATTAAACATAGCTTGATGGTCAAAGCATATGTATTCTTCATTTGGTAATGTTCGGCAGCGTTGTAGATCATCTGTTGTGAGTCCCATGAATTGATCCCTGTGGCTGTTTACAGCTATAATAGGTGTTTTAAGCTCAAATAGTCGCCAGCTTGTTGAGTCCCACATCGGAATCGGCACAATATTGAAAAGTTCTAATATTGATGTTGACACTAGTGGTAGTCTTATTCTAAATATTAAATGAGTGTCGGTAACTGTGCTTTCTGCTCGCATGATTCTGTACAGGTGAATAACGTCAGATGATGTAACTGGTAACATTTGATCTGGCGGAAAATGATCCCGAATTTGATCCAATTGTTCCTTTAATTGATCGGGAGAAATCAACGTTGGGCTTATTGTACGGTGGCGAATTCCAGTAAGTACGTCCACTATTTCGGATTGCATGCGTTGAAGGCTGGCTGCTAACAGTGTTAATTGAGTTGTTAACGCCAGGTAAGTCTCCGTGAGACGTGCACCAGTGTATTTTCCTCTAGTTTGGCTAATGATAGCAACTTGCTGTTCAAGCAGCTTTAGTCGCTTGTCAGATGCAGATCTTGACTTCTTGACAATGTTAATGGTTGAATCAAGCACCGAAGTTTGATTCTTCAGCAATGTCAGTAAAAATTCTTCGTTTGTTTTTACCTTCTCTATCACCTTGGTCATTTCATTAGCGTAGTTCGAGTCTAATACTCCGAATAGACTGTTCGCAATGTTACCCACTGCATCAAATGGAGACCGGCGATTTCGTGTATGTTGCATAACTGAATTTGTCATTTGTAATTCATCATACAAGTGACGAAAGTGCTGAGATATGGAGACATATGGGCATATGTGATTATTATTTAATGCTGGGCATATGTATTTGAATTCGTTTATGCCTGAATTAAATGTTTTCATATCGCGCCAGTATGGTTCCAATTCATAGTATATTACCATGGTCCAGTCAGATACTGCTCTCTTCGTTGTTCCAATTTTTTCATAACAGATTCCAGGCTTTGTGTTGAATCGTGTCACAGATACTGAGTTTGTCAGTACCAAGGGTAACATTAAGAGAAGTATTAACACAGACGAGGTTATGGTTGGCGACGTTAGCCGTTTTCGTAGAACGGGTGGCGCATCGTTTTCATCTGTATCCTCGGTTTCCTTGATGGGGCGTTTTCTGGTCATGTCTTCTGGTTATGGGGCGCTTGTAAATGCCTGAGGCAGTTTTAACGTCAACCACACGAACGTGATTATCCTGGCCTGGATATGTGTGTACAATGCGTCCCATTGGCCAACTCATCACAGGTATGTTGTCTTCCTTGACTAGAACAAGCATGCCTTCCTTGATATTGGGGTTGACGGCCTTCCACTTATGTCTGGCTTGCAATTCTTGTAAATATTCCTGTGACCATTGCTTCCAAAATCCTTGCTTGAGTCTGGATACTAGTTCCCACCGTTTTAGTAAGGATTTTTCGTTGCGGTCGGTGTTGACATCGGGGGGAGCAGTCAGCGTTTCACCAATCAGAAAATGTGCTGGGGTGAGGGCTGTGTTGTCCGTAGGGTCATTTGACATTGGAGTAATTGGGCGAGAGTTTAAGATCGCTTCAATTTCGATGATCCCCGTGTTTAATTCTTCGAATGTTAGAGATGCGGTATTTGTCGTGGTAACCAGTAGTCGTTTTGCAGATTTTACCGGAGCTTCCCATAGACCTCCAAATGATGGCGCTCGTGGCGGTATGAATTTGAAGGCAACTTGTTTCTTGTTGCAGTGATTGATGATCTCTGCTTGAGCCTTCTCACCAAATATTGATCCTCCTAGTTCGTTTAGTTGGTTGTTTGCTCCAACAAAGTTAGTGGCATTGTCACAATAAATAGTTTGACATTTGCCGCGGCGGCTTAGGAAGCGCCGCAGGGCTCCTAGAAAGGCATTTGTAGTCAGATCGCTAACCAGCTCGAGGTGGACTGCCTTTGTAGAGAAGCAACAGAATATAGCTATGTATGCCTTATCTGGTCTTTTTCCGCGAACTTTATGATGAATCCAAATTGGTCCGCAGTAGTCTACGCCTGTAGTAAGAAACGGGCGTATTGGTGTTACTCGATCGACTGGCAGATTACCCATAATTTGATTCATTAACTTGTTACACTTCACACAGTTGTGAACGATATTTCTCGACATAGCTTTGTCGTTCAGGATCCAATATTGTTGTCTAGCAGTTGCTCGTAAAGCTTGAGCACCGCAGTGCATGTTGTCTTCATGCAGCTCTCGTAATAACATCTTCACTATTGGATCGTTGTAAGGCCGCATAATCTGGTGCCTTGCATTGTAAGGGAGTGGGGCTTGCTCCAATCTACCTCCAACTCGCATGAGTCCATCTGACCCTTGTATTGGTGAGAGTGTTGAGATATGACTCTTTTTGTCCACTGTATTGTGACGCTTCAAATCTTTCAGCTCAGCTGTAAATTCAGCTTGCTGTATTGTTTGTAGAATTATATTGCGAGCGCAATCCAGTTCCATTTTACACAGCGTGGTTGTTGCTGATCTGTATCGCTTGTAGCAGAATCGCAACATATAAGCCACGATGCGTTGTAATTTACGAAATGAGTTGCTGTGTCGACAGGTATACAACTCTTCGCCTATTGTTGCTTGAGTTGCAGTCAGGCTTATATGCTTTGTTTTCCTTTCCAGGTTGCTCGGCGAGATGACGGGAGGGGCTATCCATTTGTCTGGAGTGCCTGCAAAAAGAGTGGTCCATAGAGCCATAGACTATGCTTGTGTAACTTTCGTGCGGATATTCCTCTTGAGAGCACATCTGCTGCGTTGTTGGCAGATGATACATGCCGCCAATTATTTTGACTTGTCACTGCCTGAATTTTTGCTATTCGGTTGGCCACAAACGTATGATATGTGGATGACGGCGCGTTGATCCATGAAAGAACAACGGTAGAATCCGACCAAAAGTATCCTGCCACTGTGGTGGAGTCAAGGTTGAGATCTCGTCGAATTCTGTCCGCGAGCTCAGCACCCAATAATGCAGCGCATAGTTCTAGCCGAGGTAGTGACTGTTTTGCGGTTGGAGCCACTCGAGACTTTGAGCATAGTAAACGCACAGATATTTGCTTGTTTTTGTACGTTGCGCGTACATATATTGCTGCGCCATATGCCTGCTCTGAAGCATCCACAAATGTGTGCAATTCCATCGTGACTGGAGTTTTTCCATCGTATATGTGCCTTGGAATTTGTATCGAGTTAAGGCTTTGCAAGTCCTCTCTATAATCCTTCCACTCGTTCTGTATATTCGCAGGTAATTCATCGTCCCAGTCGAGTTTTAATTCCCAGAGTCGCTGCATAAAGATTTTCGCTTTTACCACGACTGGAGCGAACAGGCCAAGAGGGTCGAAGATCTTTGCCAACTCCGAGCAAATTACACGTTTTGTAATCCTTTTTGTTGTGCTGCCTTGTGTGCGGCCGCAAATTTGCTCATTGTTTGAGCACCATTTGCGTAATTTGAATCCGTTGGGGAGCAGTATTTTTACCAACTCCTGTCGAATTTGGATTGCTTCCTGTATCGAGTCTGCTCCTGTGAGGCAATCATCTACGTAGAAGTCATCCCTTAAGGCAGAGGATCCTAATGGTGAACTGCTTATATGAAGTGAGGCTAAGTGATTTAGACACTTAGTTGCCAAAAACGGAGCCGATGATGTTCCATATGTGACCGTTTTTAATCGATAGTATTTTAACTCATCATTTGGATTTTGTCTCCAAACTATCATTTGATTAAATTGGTGTTCAGGGTTTAACCATATTTGGCGATACATATTTTCGATATCTGCCGTAAATACGTATTTATGTGTTCTGAATCTCAGTAGAATTGACATGAGATCACTTTGTACCGTGGGTCCTACTTGCAATATGTCGTTTAATGATTTTCCTGTCGATGTCTTACATGATGCATCGAAGACTACTCTTAGCTTTGTGGTGCTGCTGTCAGGTTTCAGCACACAATGATGAGGGATGAAGTAGTGGTTTGTTGGAAGGAGTTTTCGAGGGACAGCTTTCATATGACTCAATTGTTCATATTCGGTCATGAAGTCCACATATGCCTTCCAGATTTTTGAATCTGTCCTTCTTTCAAGTGCGAGGAATCTTTTTTCTGCCGTCGCCAACGAGGGCCCCAGGGCTGAAGAATGTTCAGCAAACGGCAATTTTACGATAAATCTCCCATCTGCAGCAGTCTGCAAGTTCTCAATGAAATGGCTCTCTCACTCCTTTTCAGTTGGTGTACGATGCCTTTCTGCTGTTTCAAAGTTGTCTAGAGTCCAGAATCGCTCCATTATGGTATTCGTTTCTTCTCCTGTAGCTACTGCACAAATGGCTACTGACGTCTTTGATTCTTTTACTTTTCCAGCCACAACCCATCCCAACTTGGTCTTTTGCATGATTGGACCAGAAGGTATTTTGTGTTGTTGTGGGAGCAATAGTGCGTAATAGTGTTCCGCACCGATAAGCAGGTCGATTTTGCCAGGTTTGTTGAATTGGGGATCTGCCAATGGAAGGGTTGCTGGTATGTTCCAATCTTTATTATTTATGCTTTGGGCTGGCTGATCCGTAATAATGTGCGGTAGAATAAATGCTTCGATCCGCAATGTAAAGTCGTTGTATAATGACTTTACCAACAGATTTACGCGAGCTCTGCTTGTCTTTTGTTGTCTACCGATGCCTTCAATTCGTAGTGTGGAATCGTGTCGTTTTAAAGATAATAAAGAGGCGAGTCGTTCTGATATTACGTTAATCTGTGATCCAGAATCCAGCAAAGCCTTGAAAGTAGCTTGTTGTCCATTATTTCCTTGGACTATTACCTTTGCTGTTGCAAGTAGATTTATATTTTTGATACTTGCTGATGCTACAATTGGATTTTGTTGCTCCATTGAAGAATTTTCCAAATGCAGCAGCGTGTTGTGTTTTTTTTTTGGCACTTGAAGCATTTAAAACGACTTGGGCAAACCTTTGCCATGTGGTCTCCTTTGAGGCAGTTGACACATAGTTTTTGTCGTTGGATCCAATTCAATCTCTCAGCGGCTGTCTTTGCACGGAAATCGTCGCACCGAAATATGATATGATCAGACTTCTTGCAATAGAGGCAATTCTTCCTTGTAGTTGAGGAGGATGCACAAGTTGATCCCATCGAATGCCTTTTGGCATTGCTATGTGTTTTGCTTCCGCTAGCTAAAACACGAACTCGTTGTTCAAGAAACTGGAGCATGGTGTCCAGTTTCTGTATTTGCTTTGAGTTGCTTAATGATTGCTCGTACAGCGTTTTATTTGTGCTGTCCAGCTTATTTTGAATGACCGCTATTAAAATTGGGTCCCACGTTGAGATGTCTAATCCGAGTCCCTTGAGAGATGCAAGGGACTCCAAAGTGACTATGTATAGTTCCTTAAGCGATTTTGTATTGTCGTTAATGGCTTGTTGCATTAAAAATCGGTTCAATACCGTTGATGCTATGTCTCTTGGATTGTCGTATGCGTCAACCGACATGTTCCATGCGTGAAGGTAGTTATCCTCTTTCAAGTCGATTTGGCGTATTAATCTTTCTGCCTCACCGATCACGCTGGTTTTTAAATACCACATTTTTTGAATTGTTGGCATGTTAGTCTTGTGTACCATGGACACAAACATATCAAAGAATTGTGTCCATTTTAAGATATCCTCATCAAATTTGGGGATGGTTATGCGAGGCAAGTTCATGTCTTTGGTGCACTGCTTATTTTCTTTTGAAGCTAGTGCCCTTTGTAGATCTTCTTCAACTTCTTCATACAGCCGAAAATGGACCTCTTGAATTTGTGTCCATAGATTCCTTATGAGCTCTAATGCTGCGAGCTCAATAGGGGTGCTTTGGCGCAATGTGCGGTGTAGTGATGCGATCATTGCCCTTTGTCGCCGGCACAATGCAATCACCTTGGGTTCTAAGGTTGATTGCTGACGCTGTCCATCGCCAATCTCAAGCTTCTTGCTTGTGGCTTGATTTATGGTTTCAGCGTCGTTTTTGATTATTTCTAAGTACTTTAGAACTGTTGTTCTTATGTCCTCATGGTAGGTGAAATATTCATGATTTTTATGTAGCTCGCCAGAATTTCTAATGACTTCGTCATTTTTTTGGATAACATTCCATTTCTCATTGAGAGAATCTGTTTTAATTTTGTGATAGCCGGCCTGAGATTTTCTCTCAGCGGAATCTTTTTTATAATTAGATATCAGCCGAACAATCTCATCGCTAATATCTTGCTGGACATCAAGCAACTCATTGATGGTTTTTTTTCTAATGCCATTTTGACTGATTTTTTTTTTTTTTTTTCGCTTGGTGGACTTTGATATAAGTGCTGTGGGCACTAACGAGGGCACACTTTTATCCTGATATGTCGCCTAGTTGACAACTTCAGATGGTCTCAGTAACACAGATATAGTGAACTGTGTTAGGAGATTGCAGGTATCCTTTTGATTGTCGCCTTGTTGACAACTTCAAATGTGGATTTTGGAGATTGGTTATCCCTTTTGTCGCCTAGTTGACAACTGCAGGAAATCACGTCGGGGTCACCAAAATGTTTGTGTATATTTGAAGGGAAGCAGTCAGCACATAAACTGACTACTAAAAGGCGTCGCAACTAGCACTTGTAACTAGTTGGACTTTACGGAGAGGGAGGTCCTTCGTTGCGCACAGTGAATGCGATGGTAGAAAATAATGAGTAGACTTGTATGTGCTAAGACTCCAAAAGACACTCCAAAAGACACTGACTTTATTGAAGAAAAATGCATCGTTTTTATACAGAATTTTTAGAAGATAATGTTTGCTTAGGATTAGCTATGCTATCTGCGGGTTGACCTAAGCAATCAATGGTTATCTATGCGTGTACAGATACCAAGTCTTAAACTGATCTTATTTATGACGCTGACTGAGCTACTCTCTGTTAAGTGCAGGCCGCTCAAGTGCAGGCCGCTCGAGTGCAGGCCGCTCAAGTGCAGGCCGCTCAAGTGCAGGCCGCTGAACATATTTCTTATCGCAATCCATAGATTGGGTGTACTTTATTACTGTCTACGCTGCGCTATCTGCAGCGTACAACTGGCTTAATATTTAAATGAATCTAAACAGTGCGAAGATTTAATACCAAAATATAGTATAATTGGGGCATGCATATGCTGATGGCAGCGTGTGTAAAGACATGTGTGTAATGTGTCTCGAGGAGCTGCCTTACGCGTGCTTTCATAAAGCTTTTAGGTCTCGAAAGTGCGCTTGCACTTGCTTGAAAAAGAAAAAGAAATACACGGAAAAAAATGAAATCACAAAACAAATTAATGCAAGCAAAAACTATAAATGCGATGGGCAAATGACAAAATAAAAACTTAAAAAAAGAGCAATAAAAAAGAAGAGAAGAATTGTTAGGTTTAAATAATATACGATTTGGGTTTGCTTATACCCTGTACTGGAACAAATGTGAAATTTTTCATATTTACAGGGTATTTCATAATTGGAATTACATCTCGTGGTTGTATTCGTCGTTTAGTTTATTTATTTTGCCATTTATATTCTATAGATGTAACATTTTCGCGAAAATATACGTCCATAAAAATATATATCTTATGCTAATGATCCTGTATATGAAATATATATTATGATGATTAAGATACTACTATGATGGTCGGCTTGATTCGAGGTAGGGCCAGACTAAAGAGTAACGCGACCCGTGCCGATAGTCAGCTTGGCTGGAGCCGTAAATAGTCCAGTCACTCACGGAGCTTATCGTATACCTTGCGACCTCCGATATTAATAAGCCTTACCTGCAGAGTGCGGATTTTTTCCGCAACTCGTGGGATTCAAATGGATCAACTAAATAAAAGCCGGAAGGGATAAATCTCAAACACTCAGCAGAGGCAGTTGCTTCAAAGTCTGAAAAAAAGTTATCCTAAGGCCAAAGTGGTTAAAGAACCTCTTGGTCAAGCAATAAAGCTGAAGAGAATCTGCTGCTTTTTAGCTCCAGCTTCCTCCATTTTTTCTATGCGAGGTTGAGGAGCAAGTAGACGTGTCCCGCCACTTTAAAAATACAAAAAAATGAAACTCAACTGGTTGCTGAAGCCATCCAGCAAACTCAGCTTGAACAACGAGCTGTTGGTGTACAGGAGCATCATCGTGCCTACTTAGACATACATATGTTATTCCATTTTGGGGCACAGCTGCGAAATATTGCATAAACTAAATTTAAGTCTTGCAGAACAAGGAGCTCAGAGACATCTCTGGTGCTCCACCATATGTGAGTAACAGGACGCTGCACAACGACTTCGGTCTACCGACAGTCAGACAACAAATTAACCGACATACGAGTCGGTATAACGACCGGTTGCACAACCACGTCAACCCTTTGGAGTTGAAGCGCCTTCACACCAGCGACCTCTGGACTGTTGCGCGTTAAATTAATGTTCTATAATGTTTAAATATATTTGCTATATAAAAAAATAAAAAAAATTGTCTGATAATGATTTGAGAGATTTGTGTGAAATTTTGTAGGATATGCGAGGAGTACGGACAATGTATCCTTGACGCTAAGTGTTGACAGTAACATCGGTTTATCATTTTACAAGGGAATTTACAAGAGAATTGCCTGTAAAATCAATAGCTCACTTAAAAAATTCCCCAAGGAATGTGTTTGAAGTTAACGACGTTTTTTTTATTATTATTTCATTTCCGTTTTATTTTTCGATTGCCAAAAATTACAAAAGGAAGATTTATTTTATTAATATGCCGTTACAGCATAGTTTTATTAACCATTCGTGGTGAGGCCATGTCGGATACACAACCTTGTCGTATCACTTCGTGCCAACATATTTTCCATAAACAATGTATTGACAATAGACTCGATAACAAAGTGGAATGCCCAAATTGTTTCACAGACTTACGTGAAAAGGGGGAAATTGCTCACCTGCCAAACGATCGCTGCCTAAATCTACTCGTCCCGTCACAAGAGCTGTTGGAAAAGCGAGAAGAGATGTTATACACCCAGAAGAATCAGATCTTCTAGGACCTCAATCGCTGGAAAATAGTAGTGTGAATGTAGCAGCGGGAGATGTGAACCATAGCACACATCACGCCGAAGGTCGACAACGACGACAACAACCGGATTTGAAACCGGATAGACCACAGCCGGTAATTAATCTACAAAGCGTACAGAATATTGTAGAGCAAACGGTTAGCAGATCGTTAGCACATATGCCAAGGCCATTAAATACTGATCGCTTAGTATCTGCAGAGGAGATGCCTACCCCTCCAAGCAACCTTGGTAGTTCCTTCAGTAGTCGCCAGGGTTTCCTACAACATAAAGTTGCAGACGTGATTCAAAAGTGGGGTATACATTTTAATGGAATCTCACAAGGATTGTCTGTAGAAGTTTTTATATCGGATTAAAATATTGACCCAAGAAAACTTGCGAGGCGATTTCGAATCTTTAAGGCGTAATAACCATTTGCTTTTAATCGGAAAGGCAAGGGATTGGTACAGGCGCTACCACAAGCAAGCGGGAAAACGGAATTGGACTGAGTTTTCTCAAGCCATACGAGCGCAATATAGAGAGAGTCGTACTAATAACGAAATTCGCGAGCAAATTCGAGCTTGTAAACAAAATCCAGGTGCTTAGTTGTATAAGGCAACATTTTTAGAGTTTCGACAGTTAGGCTTATTAGAAATGGGAGCAAATACCATCTGTATAGGTTAAAAATGAGCTTAAACAAATTTTTGTGCATGTGAAAACAGCAGATGGCAAAAGTTATCAAGTACTTGGAGCATTATTAGTGCGTATGGTCTATAATGGGCAAGAAAAGGAAATCGAATGATACATTATACTTTTTATCGTGCTTAACTTAATATTAGGAATTGATTTTTGTCGAATTTTCAATCTCGCCCAGGAATTACTTCGTCTGTGCATGCATAAATGGATTAGTCCGATCTGGCAAGGTATGTATACATTGACAAATACATGTCCGTTTAGCAAGTGGCATTGCCCGCATGATTCCCCGCTTCTCAGGATTACTCCCACGCAGCCTCAAATTGTCGTGAGAAGGTGATATAATAACACAGAGTGGATGTGTGCATGCTCGCTTGGAAGGCAATTGTGGAGAGCTACACTGAGTTAGCTTGGAATAGCTGCATCTACAGATGATGTTGAATTCGTATTGACAAAAGCTGGTCCGGAAAAAACGTGGACTCCAAAGGTATACACTGAAACTGATAAGGTAGCTTGGTCAACACTTGCTCATTAAACTTCTGTTGCTCAAGAAGGAGCTCATCATATATTTCCTGCCCAAGTTGCTGCTGCAAGGCCTCAAACCGCATCTCCAACTCCAAATCACCATCACTGGGGGAATACTGACTTTGATGCTGCATAATCACCTTGTCTTGCATAGCCTGCTGCCCAAGTTGAGACAACATCAACACATCTTCAATATGTACACATGGACGCACATTCAATCGACTCTCATCCATCAGTGAGGAATTGGATTTGCGCTTGAATGGTATTGCCAAATGCTGCTGCGTCTGCTGCTGTTGCATTGTCACAACCTGACTCAGCTCAGACTCATCTTTACCTGCTGTCCGAACCGAAGGTAATATCAACTCATTAATCTGAGCTGGCTGGTCTCTAATCTCTTGCTCAAGATTCTCACGTGTGATTCGGCCAAGCACAAAGTCACGACCGAGTGAGTTCATCTTCCTTCCATCAAACCGAACAGTTGAGTGTGAGTGCATTTTCCGCTGTTGTTGCCGAGTAGCCGGAGTGCATTGATGCTCACCAGACTGGCGCAGCTGAGGTAGAATTATACTCTGAATTTGCGGGGGCTGATGTGCAACAATCACCTCTATCCGTTCTCGAGAGATGAGCCCATCGCGATATCTACGTCGCAGCGAGTTAATGGACATCTCATCCAATCTCCCAGAAAACTGCCGGGATAGCTGACGCAGCAGGTCTAGTTCCCTGGCAAAAGTGTCGGTAGTACTTCCTGTAATGAAAGTCGCATCTGTGCTGATCCAACTGCAGAGTGTACATAGGACGCACTAGACGTTCTGGCACAAACGGTTGAAATAGCAGTCTACGATCCTCCATATTCGGATGCGTGCCCAATGAAGAAGCATACTGACTACTGGCCACTTGAAATACTTCCTCGGCTGTCTTAATGTTGTATGTGTCTCCGATCGCCTGGTTCCTGATGTATCGATTGGCTTGCACAATTTTGCGTACGATGACGTTTTGTATATGCGGCGCATCTGAGTGTTTGAAACTAATGCTCCCCAAATTGGAAATGCATACTGCCAGACTGAGGCCATTAATAGCTTGTACACCCCCACTTTGCAACTCTTATGCATTGCTGATACTACTACTACTTCTCCCAAGTAGCCAGTCAAGCTTCTTGCAAAGGGCTCGCAGTCTAATGTTACATGGCTGTGGATTAAAGCATTCGATCCAAAAACAAGTCCAGATATTATTGCTTGCATTGCATTTCAACAATTTGTCCATTAAGCTTAATGGGTGGCAAATTCAGGGAGTGGGCAGGACATTGTCTGGTAAACACAATAATACACCAATAGTTAGCCCATGTCATGAACTTATCCAAGAAACATTGATTCCCTCTAATCGCTTCCCGAGCCTCATTATGTGCACATAAAACAATGGTGTCATCAGCATACGTCGACAGTAGCATAGTGTTATCACTTGGGAAGGCAGACAGATGCTCACTTCTGATCAGCGATGGGATCGGCATATGCGAGGACCAAGGACCATATGACCATAGCACGCTGCCTTGTGATACTCCAGCACAGATTATGCCTGGCCTAGATCTCACACTACCAGTGTTGACAACAACTCTAGAACTCTATACAAAGTTGACGGCAGCAACCTGATCAACTTATACTGAAGTCCCTCATGCCACACTCTGTCAAATGCTTGGCTGATGTCAATGAACTGTGTTACACGGGCAAGCTGCTGTTCCGCACTATGCTCCTTGCTGAATCTGAACTGTTGACTGGGTACGGCATTGGCAAAATCTTCGCACTCAAAATGCCTTCGCATAAGCACTCTTTCAAACAGTTTCGAAAAGCCGGACAAAAGGCTTATGGGGCGATATGAGGAGATACTCTCAGTTGATTTACTAGGCTTCAATATCATCGTAATGCCGGCTCAAACCTCTGTATGGAATTGAACAGCAACACAAGATATAACATCACCTTCTTTGGTAGTACCTTAATAACATGGGTATTAATGTTATCCACACCAGGTGACTTCTTTAAGAAGCAAGAATGTTCAATCGCTTATTTTTATGCACACACTCCATCACAGCCGACCCACGCTTACAGGCTCGCACATTCCCCCACCAGGAGTGTCTTGCATTCCAGTCACCGCATCAAATAAAATTGGCCGCTTTGTACAGAGAGTCGATGTGCTTGAAGAGCATAGCAAAGTGGCGAGTAGACCAATTATATAGTGGCGGACAGTATATAGCTGGCATTGCACTGAAGGGAACACAATCGGTTGTAGGGCCATATGTGCAATTACTCGTACATGCTTCACTAAAATAGCTACTCCGCCACTCCTATGCCCACGTGGACTTACTGCCATGTATGTGTGATATCCATTAACGTCCAGGGTATGTGCAGCAGCTAATGCATTATTCAAACTAGTTCCAGGGTCTATGCGTGTTTCAATAATTATCATAATATCAACCTGGCTCCGCTGCATGTAAACTTCAAGTTCCAGAAGCTTGTTCCGAACCACAGCAGCATTCCAGCATACAATTTTGAATGTCTTGGCAGGTGTGATCACTTTATCCGATATGGCTGTGGCCGCCAAACGATCTCTGCCTAAACCTACTCGTCCCGTCACAAGAGCTGTTGGAAAAGCGAGAAGAGATGTTCTAAATCCAGAAGAATCAGATCTTCTAGGACCCCAATCGCTGGAAAATAGTAGTGTGAAGGTAGCAGCGGGAGATGTGAACCATAGCACACATCACGCCGAAGGTCGACAACGACGACAACAACCGGATTTGAAAATTGGTAATAGATCACAGCCTGTAATTAATCTACAAAGCGTACAGAATATTGTAGAGCAAACGGTTAGCAGATCGTTAGCAAATATGCCAAGGCCATTAAATGCTGATCGTTTAGTATCTGCAGAGGAGATGCCTACCCCTCCAAGCAACCTTGGTAGTTCCTTCAGTAGTCGCCAGGGTTTCCTACAACATAAAGTTGCAGACGTGATTCAAAAGTGGGGTATACATTTTAATGGAATCTCACAAGGATTGTCTGTAGAAGTTTTTATATCGGATTAAAATATTGACCCAAGAAAACTTGCGAGGCGATTTCGAATCTTTAAGGCGTAATAACCATTTGCTTTTAATCGGAAAGGCAAGGGATTGGTACAGGCGCTACCACAAGCAAGCGGGTAAACGGAATTGGACTGAGTTTTGTCAAGCCATACGAGCGCGATACAGAGAGAGTCGTACTAATAATGAAATTCGCGAGCAAATTCGAGCTTGTAAATAAAAACGAGGCGAACATTTTGAAAGTTTCTATGAAAGCATTCTGGAAGAACCAGAAAAAGAATATCATGCTGAGCCTGAAGAAATAGAGGAAGTTGCAGCTTTAGACATAATGTTACATATGGGAAGATTGTCTTGCGGATAGACGTGTGTTTTGAGCCTTCCAAAATTTCTTGGAGCTCGCCAATGCGATTGGTATTATCGGCTAAATAAATTTCGATTGTATTTAGATGCTTGCAAAGTGAATGATGTTACGAAAAAGAATGAATATCCTTTACAGAACGTCGATGGTATTTTTGCTAGACTTCCAAAAGCTAACCTAATTACCAAATTAGATTTAAAATACGGCTATTGGCAAATTAAACTCTCAGAGGATTCAAATGCTCTAATTGCCTTTACAGTGCCAGGAAAACCACTTTACCAGTTTATGGAAATACCATTTGGGCTATGTAATGGTCCATCTACAATGTGTGGCCTGATGGATGATCTCATTTCCCCTGATCTATGTTATTGTGTGTTTGGCTATATTGATGACCTGTGTATAGTTTCGGAAACTTTATCGCAACATCGCTCAGTATTGGTAAGATTAGCAGAGCAGTTTAGAGCTAAAGCTAATTTCATATTAAACCTCTCAAAGAGTCAGTTTTGTGCTACAAAAATCAGCTATCTAGGATTTGGAATAGGATGTGGAGTATCTACAGACCCTTCAAAAATCTCGTGCATTCTTAGCTGGCCAACTCCCAAAAACCTAAAACAAGTACATATGGGGATCTGCAATCGCAATTACCCTTGCAGGTCATGGTCGGGTCGGGTGCAGAAGGTGACCCACACCGCCGTTGTGGCTACCAACGTATCCTTGGTTTCCTCCCTCTTTATTTTTTCATTTTCTCCTTAATTTCCATTTATCCCATTCCCCTCTTTTTTATTTTTATCTTGATTATTCTTATGGATATCTTCGCATTGAATTCGGATTGTCCGGAATGGTCAATTCATTTAAGTATTACTCAACAGGGCTTTTAGGGAACCTATAACTAAAATTCACGTTGTGTGCCGAGATATGTCAACAAAAACCCCGCCCATATTCCCGAACAGAGCTAGTTCGTTGATGGGTCCCGATATATGAATGTAGAATTTAGTGAAGCATTGCCAAGTTTCTTCCAGCATTTTTTTTTTAAATGTGTATGACATTACAATAAGTACTTGCGTTGTCGAGAAACACCTGTATATTAGTATTTTTCTGCTCAATACTTTTAACAACGGCGACAACAACAGTAAGCCCGGAGCTACAGCCAGTTCCAATAAGGCTGTGATGCCAAAGCTCACCACTCCCAATGGAGCAGCACGGATATAAATTTGAGGTGTGAGTCACTCTTAGCATTCATCCTTAATACTAATCTTCTGATCTGTAAAATGTGAAATGATCCCACTTTCAATAGTAAAAATCGTAGAGGTCCCTGACCCTCGTTTTACATACAATTAACGATCAGTTAAAAGTGTGGAGAGTCTCAGATGAACACTGCTTTTCTGATTATATGTTGAGTATGAGCTTTGTCTAAGCCCACCAAAACCGGTCAACTTCTTAAATCGAAAGAAGGCGAACTGGGATACTTGCAAAAGAAAACTAGATCGAACCCTGTCGGAACATACCTCGATAGGCCCAGATCCTCTAAAACATCTGTCTGAACTCACAGACACCTTCACAAGGGTGTGCGAAAGTACATTCAAAACAGCCTGTCCCATTAGCAGACAGGACAGCAAAATAGACCGGGATCTCTATACCCAGATACGGGTTCCAGGACTATGTGCCAGTAGTACAACTCAATAGGCGCAAAGTATCCTACAATGATTTCTGCAGAAGCTGCAGAGACGAAGGGGAGGTAGAATCTCCGGAACACTCTCTGTGCTTCTGCAGTGCACTAGGCAGGAGAGGATGCGTCATACTAGGAAGTTACTTCCTATCAAATTTAACACATTAAGATTCTCTAGGACCAATCAGAATTACGAAATTCATAAATGCAGCTGGCTGGTTTACCCCTTGACTCATGCTCACACGTTATCACAACGGGCAAAATATTGCCTAAGAATGTCGACCTTGTTCGGAAATCGTCAAATCTAACCTAACCTTCCATCAATGACGAGATTTAAATGCAAATTTTATCTCTATGCAATTTTATCACTATGTAATAGAAGCGTTTCTTGTTTTTTTTATTATTATTTTTGCTGTAGGCAGAAATTTATTTTCGTGATTTGTATTTACACTTAGGAAATAGCGAGAAATCCAACAGAAATACAAATTGAAAACCAAATAAAAAGTTCAACCGACACAAGACAAAATAAAAAATTAAATGAAACACAATCTAAGACCACAAATTCCTCACTCGAGCTGAAGTTCAAAATTACCTATTAGTTACCAAATAAAACACAGTCTACTCTTTAACTAGTTTCGAGTTACCCGTTTCAACTCATCATTTAAAGTTACTCCTTGCAACCACTTGCCAAGAATTTACTCTTTACAAATACTGGTTAAGAGTTATTCGTTATAATTACTCGTTTGGAGTTATTGCAATTACTCATTAGTTAGTGGATTGTACTACTCGTCAAAAGCTACTCGTTAATAGTTACTTGTCGAAAGTTAGTCGATAAAGAGTATGTTTTTTAAAAGTTACTCATTACAACTTGTAGTTAATAGTTACTCCATACAACATTTGGTTTACTTTTAACAGTTGCTATTTAAGTATTTATGTTTCTTCTTTTTATTTCTTTCTAGTTTTGAGGCATGAGCTAATTTCGTGGGTGTTTCTCTCTAAGAGAGCGAAAGAGATAGATAGAGAGCGCGAGCAAGTGAGAGTCACATAAGTGGTGAAAACTTTGGTATTCTCTGATTGAATGTGGCTATTAATATTTAGTTATCAATATCAATTAAAAATAACGTGACTGCTGTCAAACCGGAACTAATCGAATCACTATATCCAACAGCTATTATAGGAATGATCGTTCGACAATAATTTGTTCCCAGTCTTCAAGCTGTGGATAATCTTCGATATGCCCAAGAAAATCTCTTTCTTTCATTTTTTCTTCAAATTATTTTCGAGATACGTCTTCGTATTTTTCATACTGTTCAATACACAACTTTGATAACTTTAATTTTTTTTTTTTAACTTTAGGGAAATTTTGACGGCAACTGACGACTGTACAATGTAGCCGCCAACATAGCACATAACATAGAAACATTATTTAAGAGACTAACCACTGAAAATGTTTGCGAGAGAAAACAAAGAATTGTCTGAAGAACAGATAGCACCAACCAAACCAGTCAGCGAGGAGTCAGTCTTTTGTTTCTGTTCCGTTCATGTGAACGCATGCTGGGGCCGACGGGAACTGAAAGCAAACTGCCATATTACAACGGTAGCAGCAAACAGTCACCCAACAGTCAACATTATTTATGTATATTACTTTATCTGTAGCAACCTTATAAAGCTGAGATATTATATGGCAGCTCTGCATGTTAGTGTGCCAGACTCTCCAGTCCATCGACGTGTCGACTTTTAACGAAATTTCCACTGCCGTTGCCATGACAGCGGACTTAGGTTAGTGTGTTCGCAGTTGCAGATGTAGTTTGAAGTTGCGTGGTTTGTGTGTTATTGGCGATGGACTCAACAAGAGAGAGCAACATCTTAAGAGGTGTGTCCATCTTGCTGCCCAAGTCGGCAATTGACAACACATTTTGCTGGAACTTTTTTAGGAGAGAGTCCACATCCACAGGGCACTGCTGTGTACATTTATATTGTTGCTGCCCCTGCATCTGGGGTTGAAGTTGCTGCTGTTAAATTTTGAGTTGATCCTAAAACTGTTGCATGTGTTGCTCAGCTAGATCGTGCATACAGGCAGAAGCACTCTTCCCCTGTGTGACCTGGTTATATGCCAGCTTGCCTGCACGCTGATGGAGTGAGACCCGCTGCAGCTGTTGCTGCTCTCCCTTACGTTGTATGATGCTCGACCCTTGTTGGATAGCTGCTGCTGGGGCTGATTCAGCGTATGTTTTTGTTGTTGCCGCTGAGTTTGATGCTGTTGCTGCATGTATTGTGCAACCGCAAGATCTAGAGGGCGTACGCCTTAAATCCGCCGAATTCGAAGCTTTGTAGATTATATTACAGTCTTTCTTTTCAGGTGTTACTCGGTGAGTGAAAGCCGTGAGTCATTCCGCGTTGTCAAATGCTCAGGGTCACCGATGGGCCAGGTGAGTTATATGTGCAGCAGCGTGTAAAATTTGTTATATTTACTTTTATGGTTACAAACCTAACACTATATAGATTTTTGGTTTCCGTGAGAGACTGCATGTAGGCCTCGTTGGACCAGCCTGGATGCGTGCAGCCATTCAGGATTTGTACTTCTCAATGCTCGACGCAATTGGTAACAGTGGGTTTGGATGGAATGATGTTGACTTGAAATGTCAGATTCATTAGAATTGTGTTTTTGTGGTTCGATAATGAGGTTACGAAACGTCTACTAGATGTAGATGTAGATCAAGCGGTAAGTCTCTCTGAGGGTTGAGTTCTTTGTAATCCATGCATTTACTGATATTCTAATAATTCTATTTTGCAGTTTTTGAATTCTTAATAGCCAAGTGCCCAATAAGAGAGCTCCCCAGACTGAAATTCTATATTGCCAAAGGAGCATGATGAGCTGTTGAATGATCAGCGGCTTGCAGTCTTTTGATAGTTGATTACATGGTCCAATAAGTCACTCCAGCCTTATTGCTCTTAGTTTCATTCTAATCCATAATCGCGTTATGTACGGTTTAAGGGTGACCTTGCGATCCAGTATGACACTCAGTTATGTTTAGGAGGAGTTGCATGTCAATTAATGGCGTCCTTTCTCCGTCTTCCTGCCTTAGTTATCACATGGCCGGTTTGCATGCATTAACGGAGATGGACCACCTCTTGGCCCATTTTTTCAAATTACGAATGTACCTTTGGTTTTCCCGAATCGCAATCTCTGTGATATTGGCGGCGCACATTATCAGCGTCTTGTATGCTATCTATATATCTTGTGTGTCAATACCTTCGAACAGCTTATTAATGTTTTTTCAGGTTAGCAGTCTTTTTTCTTCAGCATATTTTGGGCAGATCTGCATTGCTATCTTGCCTCTGTGGTGTGCGTGAGCAAGTTCCAGGCCACATACAGTCCTCATTTCATTCTTAAATGCTATTCGTTTTCCCATAAGCTCGATGGAAAATATTTGTAATAGGGTATATAGGGCATCGTCTGGAGTAATCCGCTGATTTCCTGTGATATAAGCACAATGACCCATTTATTGCGTTACTACGTTCCATTATAAGGATTAGAGATTTCTCGATAGTAGTTTTCTCTTAAGTAGTGCTGTCTCGGTGGATTTATCTTTCTGATAAGCATGTTGGGATAGTCATTGGGTTTATTAATCAATTACATAGTTAATACAAGACATATTTCAGATAACGTGGTTCATATTCGTTAATGTAATATCGAACGAATTTACAAGATATTTTAAGAAGCAGGTCATGTTGTACTGCAAAATGCAATGCTTCCTGAAAAGAGATTAATTTGCACATTATAATAAGTATGTATATAAACGTAAACCAAAGTGATTTACTTATAAAATTTGTATGGTGTACAACAATAAATAGATCACAAAATTTTTTACAAAAGACGTATGAGAACCATATGCCAGTTTACCGAATTTTTTATTTGTAATGGACAAATACCTTAGCCAATAGCTTTCCCAGGCCATGTCCGGCCAATTTTTTAGGAACTCTTGTGCTTGTTATTTCCATAATTCCATCGACAATGTTGTATTTTAACTCAGCAACTTTTCCATCAATTTCAATGTAGAATTTGGTACTATCCAGTCTTATTACGATTAATGTCCCCATGCTCCTATAACGGATGAGCAGTTTTGAGCTTTGAAATGTTGCTTGATTTTTAAAAATATTACAACGCTGTGATTTACGTTGTAAGTGGGAAAAATCAACACGATTTGCTTTTGGTAAATAATACATTCCTAGAATACATTTTATGCTGTGGCGCAATACCCTTGACATTGAAAACATATTGTTTTCCTATATTGAGGAAAATCTCAAAGTAAAAGTGTATATTTTAAACAAAAAATTTAAATTTGCTACAATACTTATTAATGCCGAAATAGAATTAAATACTTTTGAAAGTTTCATATTTTGTGGAAACATCTATCGATAGTAAATATAGCGATGAAATAAACATTTTTAAAGTTTGAATATTACCGCACGCATTTCCTTTAGCAATTGTACCAACTCAAAAATGTTAATATTTAATGAATGACAAAAAATATAAATTTTATGGAGCTCGTTTACTTATTTTCATAAAGTTTGATCTTTTGTTTGTTTTTCCAGCTATGGTCTGTCCAGTCGAATAGGTTTTAGTGCGTTTAATATATAATAATTAAATTAACAAAATATTTTAATTGTGTTGCTGTGCTTGCATTCTGTGCTTTTAATCTCTTTGGCGTAATACAATAAAAATATATAAAATACATATACATATAATATAATGCATTCATAACATATGCATAAATATAAACCAATTTTTAGCTTATTTTAGCTTATTGCAAAACTTTTTTTTATGGATTATGATGCTTCATAAGCGTTTGTTTTGGCGAAAGTTTCGCATCAACAGAGGATGTTCCTAATCTTGTCGTTCCACTCAATAAATTACATTTGTATTTCGATAGTTCCGGTCCATCACTAAAAAAATAGACATTCATTCTGAAATGTAAACAAACAAATATATTTTTAAGGTGGCAGACAAACAAGATAAATAAGATTCAATTTATTTTTCGAAATAATTGTATTTAACTATATAATTTAAATTAACATTAACTTCAATTGCAAAGTAACCTTTATCTTTGAGTCTCCAATTATCTGCAAATCTATAATCAGTTCTTGGGAATAATGCAAAACCACCCTAAATTTAAGTCAGAGCTCCTAGGTTTACCCATAGGTTGAATATCAGAGAGTTCCGACATGTTTAAAAAGAAAAGGGGCTCCAAAAAAGGCTTGCTTTCCTATTTCGTCACTTCAACAGTAGTCGCTATGATGAACGGGCAACCTGGATTCATTATTTTAGCACCCAGTGATAGTTGGAATCGTTTCTCCGATCGGCACGGCCAGATCATATGCGAGGTTTGGGTGGTCAGCGTAAGTAAGTAATTGAAGATTCTGAAGGAACTACTTAATCGATTACGCTTGGTATATTGGAAAGACCAAAGTCTAATAGCTAATGACATTTACGAATTCCATATTTAAATGCTTCTTGTTTTCCCGTAAGATTGATGGAAAATTTTAACAATAAGGTACCTACGGCATCGCCTGGAGTAATCCGCAGATTTCCTGTGATGCAGAGTTCAGCCATGTGTTTGGTTTTCTGAAGTTCCAGTGGAGCCTGATAGCACCGATGCTGACGAGGACACGCCCTCTACTTCGCATACAGAACGTAGACGTGTCGATGTGGCAAAGCAGCAGCTAACCATTACGAAATAAGCTTCCGAAGCGACTGGAACGCAAAAGCGCCACTCCTCCAAGCACCGATGATAATGCTCCCGGATATGGTCAACCTTGCTACTTTATACAACTAGATGGACAACTTTTAAAAAGCCAATACCTACTCAATCAGATGACTGCGCAATACAGACTACAGGACGGTGACGTGACACTTTCGCGAAAAGAGACATGTGTTCCACCATCACGACAGTTGACTTACACACCACGCAATAGGGTCACTCTGTTGCCTCTGAGCATGCGATTTGTTGATCTCAAGACGGCTGAGAACAAGAATCTGGTGAAAAATATAATTCTCGTCTGAAGACACAAGATTTGCCACGAAAGCATGCAGCACCCGTTCAATGAAAGAGATGCCAAAGGAATAGACACACCAAGACGTACGGAATGACGGATAATCGTCCACCTCCATCCGTCAGCAGTAGTCCTAATGCAATAGTTCTTCGACAGATTGGACAGGATGATATCCATTATAGAGACTTTTGGCTCATAAGTTCGCAATGACCGTGCCTAAAACGGCAGCATTGGACGCTGACGGAGCCATCTCGAAAGTCAATGAGATTATCTCCTTCATTGAGCTTAAATTTTTTTGAAATTTTTGTGTTCCTTTTGTCGGAGACGCAGACAGAAATGTTTATATGACATCCCTCAGAATCCAGGTTTCACCCTGCACACAGCCAAAAATGCGACGGTCCCCGTGAATACAACCATTTTTCATCGACCGGCCATATCGTACTGTGAGGATCATTTCCAGGCAGCCACTATCTGACTCACAGCCAGCAGAGGCCATTTTCTGCCCTCGGAATGAGGTTGATTTCGCATCATTCATGGCCCAACTTGGATTGAAGTTCCTCGCAGCTGACGATTGAAACGCTACGTACGTCGATATACAGTGTCTCACAGCTCATCTTGAACAGTGCCTAGCAACAAATTTAATTGCCTGCCATAAACTAATTATCCAATATTTTTCAAAAATTCCAAAGACCGATGGCAGGTACATATATCAACCACCTAAATGACTATATGACCCCCATAAGCTGGGGTTTCCCCACCGTTCGGGTTATGTAAAAAAGTATCTTAATTTACGGTCACATATTATTTGGAACAATGGCGTTATGGACACCTGGGTGCCATAAAACCCGGATTTTTTACGTCGGGTTGATTATTTTCGGTATCAATAGACCAATCCTTCGTAGTCAGTTTAGGGTTATCCTGCATCTCGGATGCCACCAGCAAACACGGGCTATGGACAAACGGACTACCATTGAGCAACGGAATCTCATCCTGGAACACTTCAAGATTGGATATTCACATTGCCAAATAGCTAAAATGGTAAATATAAGCACCACAACTGTATTCAACATCATTCGGCGCTTCGTTGACGAAAATCGGATAAAGGACAAGGGCAGAAAGGCACCACACAAGATTTTCACCGAACCGGAGGAGCGAAAGATCAGGAAAATAAGGGAAATTCCCAAGCTATCGGCTCCAAAACTGACTCAACAGGTGGAGGATGAAATGGGGAAAAGTGCAATGTGGAAACTGTGCGCTGGGTTCTGCGCAACCATGACTTTAATGCCCGAGTACCACGGAGGAAGCCCTTTATAAGCGCAAAAAATAAAGGGACTAGGATGACGTTCGCCAAAACCCACTTGGACAAGGATTTGGGGTTCTGGAACACAGTCATATTTGCAGATAAGTCCAAATTCACAATTTTTGGCTCGGACGGACGGAATTATGTGTGGCCACAGCCCAATACTGAGCTGAATCCCAAACGGAAGTTTTCTTTTCAAACGAGATATAACATAAAACAAATTGGCATTTAAACATTTTGCTTTTGTTTTTTTGTTTAAACTTTATAGTACTTTACTTACTTACTTTGCTAGGCACTGTTCCAGATGAGCTGTGAGACACTGTATACGTCGATTGTTTCACAAACAGCATGTCGTGCTACTCCTCTACCAATCATTCCAATCCAAGCCACTGCTTGTCCTGAAAGGCATCTTAAAAGGATGCACTTACGCACAGGTGACCCTGCCACAATGCAAGAGCTTGCAAGCGTCGTCAACAGCACCGGCTGCAAGCCGGAAAGCAAATCCAAACAACTTACTGGAGGGAACTGCTCCAGACAACAACAGCGACTTATTTATATGGAAGCTGACTAGGCCTCTGCACGTGTCCCACATTTTGAGGCATTGTGACCTCTGGCTCAGGACGGACGATGATAAGGCACACGCTTTCACAGAGCATTTTTGGTCAACTCTTATGCCCTTCCCTACAGATAATTCCCACCAGGAAGAAGTTGTAAGCATCCTATAAGCTCCACATCCATTGTCTCGCGCTATTAACTGCATTACTTTACTGGAGGTGTCATTACAGCTAAAGGGGCTGGAGTTGAAAAAGACGCCAGCCGAGCTGCCAAGTCCAGGCCGCACAAAGGCATAAATTTTAACGCAATGCTTAGGATTGGTAATTTCAAACGGCAGTACAACCATGCCCGGATTGTAATGATTCCAAAATCCGGCAAGCCCACAATGTACATTGTCGTGTGACGTCCCTAACGGCTGGTGACCCGTCTGGTCGTCCCTGCAGACTGTCACTATCGATGTACTGGATTGGATGGAATATTTGAGCGGTGGACCGGCATTATCCCAAACTACTACTTGGGCGTGCACTTGAGTCGCATGATTATTTGGCGAGCCCAAGAACAAAGTCCAACTATTTCGCCTAACTAATTTTACAAAGCAAATTACGAAGATGTTCTCTTGTTGAACATTTTATAATATTGCAAAGGATATATTCATGCTTAAAAGTTGACTCGGGACCAGCAACTGTATATCCCATCATACGCAACCGTCTATCACCCTTTGCCAACATGGAAGATTTTTAGCGTAGTTAGTCAAAAACCGTATTTCTCAAAAAGTAAAAGAACTCGGAGTTCTCTTTGATAACCACCTAAGCTTTCCATTTGCCCACAATAATTGGTCAAGGCAAGTGGAATGATGTCCGTTTTAAATGTAAAATTCTTCCATTTAAATATTTAAGTTCAATATTTTTTTTATTATTATAATCGGATAGCGGAGGTTAAGATTATGTTGGTTTTGTGTGGTATCCGTCATGCAGTCTGTTCCCATATCTGACCGCAGCTTTTTCCAACACCCTTGAAGTTAGGCACTTAAAGCTTCGGTTGGTAAGTCCATAGGGCCTAATAATAATATCCGAAAATTATATATTTCGCTATCCCAAATTAGGAAGATACTTTTACCGGTAACCTCCTTCATGTATCGAAAAAAAGGTCTCTCCCACAGAACCGCGTTAACTGATGGCGTAAATCGATAAAACCGCATTTCCTACTCAAGCTTGCAGATTCACCAAATTTGAATGGTATATTATTATTCAGATAGACTTACCTTGAATTAATTTAAGTATGCAATGAATCATTAAGCTGCACGGACTTGATTCGGTTTATTTAACTATTTATATTGAAACTTTAACATACATATATATATCTACATACATATATACATATATATAATTTTTTGTACTTAGTTTCATATTATAGATCTAGATAAATTATTTTTGTTGCAGATAGCGCTGCACAGAGACTTAAAAAGCTGGCGGTGCTTATTACTGCTGTAGTGGTTCCAGAAAGTTTTACAATCACGCCCATGCACAATGATAGAATAAATTGTGCTAAGAAAACCATACTGCTTACTATGGCAACATCTGTACCCAAGCCTCGCACTCCAGATTCCAGTTTTGCGCATCCACTGCCGTCCACTTCAAACTAAAACAGATTTAAAAGGAATATATTTTGAATAATTTAAATGTATGGTTTAAATTAGATTCTCTCAGTTAGTTAGTACTAATGGCTGTGAGTGTTGCCTGTTCAACGCCTTCTAATTGCAGACATGGAATGTCTAACAAGCCGTCTAGTGTCTCATTTGGTGTGGTGCGCAGATCACCTGAGTTGCATAGTCAGCCATACGCTGAACCCTGCTAAGCTGATTCGGAGTTATTTGCCTTTTCGGACAAGGTCATCATACTATGACTCCATCTAGTCCAATAATTTATATGACAATATTAGGGGGCATACCACATACCACATTAGGCGAGTGTTGGGTATTAAGAATCCTGTCCAATTTCAGCCCCAAGAAGTTGGCACTGTTACTGAAAGAAAGGCTTGTATTGTTTCGTCTGGAGGGACCACAATAGGAGTTTTATATTTCCTTGAGAAGAGAACTAGCTCTAGCTTTAATGGGGTTTATAATTAATTCGCAGCTGTTAGCCAAGGATGACAGAATTTTTAGTGCACTTGTCATTAGGTCACATAGGGTTTGGGAATACTTTCCTCTGAAGGCAAAAAAAAAACTCATGAACTCTTACGTGTGCGTTGATAATCCAACGCTAAAGATCTTCTCGCCTTACCCGATACACCCCTTTTTTTATTAATAGATACGACTTTTTGTAGACGTGTACAGAAACGCTCAAAGTAGCTGATTCCACAACACACAATTCGAACGAAGCAGTGGTCAGTGTGCAGGAAGACAATCTTCCGCCCCACTTATGGCTAATTGGTCATTTTCTATTGATTGGAGTAGTCTTTGTCAATCAGCGGAGAATGTTACCTGATATTAATATTGCATTCGTATTTATTGATCATTGAATTAATTTTTCATTATCGAAAATTTGCGATACTACCACATATGTATGTATACACGAGAGTTATCTAGTACAATATAGACGCAATACCCTTATGGGTATGACTTTTTCGACAAGGTCCAAAATCCTAAGGGCAGGAACAATCTATCATTGTCTTTACGTATGCAAGCTGGCCTTAGATTCATACTTTTTAAGCGTGCGATGTATCCTTTTACAGATTACAATGACTTACATTTTAATAAGGTTTGGGACTGCAAACCGCGAAATGCGAAGTGCATCGCCTATATGTTTTGTATGCTTTATGGTTGTATGTAAAAGCTGTTGTACATATGTATATATTTTTGTTTATAAATTACAGTTTTATACTTACTGTGCCCATGGAATGATAATGTGCCACTAACAAGTAAGGCATGGTGAACAGCGTGGAGTACATGACACCTGCCGTCCAACTAAAAACTATAACACTAAATTTACTGCGAGTAAGTGCCATTAATGTCATGCCAGTACAGTAGAAAAGAAGTCCTCCCACATAAACAGATTTAGCCCTTAAAGAAAAATATAATACTCTTAAATAAGTTTAATAAAGTATACTAATTTCAAACAGAATTTGAGTATATTTTTTGCTTCAATAAACAAATGTTCCGAACGAAAATAATGTTATGAAGTTTTAATATGATCCAATTTTAGTTGAAAAGAGTTCCATATTATGGTGAGTGTATAACATCATTGCTACACCTGAAGAGGCTTCTTTAACCAAATGTGGAGAAAAGCACATAACTTTCGTATTGCCAAACTTTGCCCACAATATACAGAAAGCAAAGGCAGAAAGCTATTATATATTGTGATCACAATTTAAGTATTTTACGACAATGTCGACATTCCTTGTGATTTCAAGAGTGGACTGATGACTTGGATATTTTTTTTCATACCGAGAAATTGTCAATCCCTACGTTACTAAAACTTTTTACTTCTCACTTGGTCGTTCAACTGAATACATCTTTCGTTGCCTCCTGGTTTTGTGAATTAACAATCCCGTGCTTGGTATCATGGGCCACTTGAGGTTACTGCTTGTTGGTACATCAGCGCCCAATAAAAGATTGTGATATTTTACGACACATTTTCAGGGTATCCTTCTGTTCTGATATCCACTGTGTCAGGAATATGGAGAGAAATCCATTTTCGACAGCCAAACGGGGTATATATGTAATCGAACCTAACTTAACCTTGTCTAACAAGTTTGTCTGTCGAGCGATCTTAAAGATATATCACTAAATCAGATGTAAGCGGTTAGACTCTGTACTACAATATGCTCTACAATCTGAAGTGAAATCATTGGTGTGGCGACATTAGTTATTATTTCTTAAAGTATATTTCAATAAGATAATAATAAAATTTCTCTAGATTTTAGGTAGGCTTAGAACAATTGTGTTTACCTGAATCGTTGAATAAGCTTATCAATAACCAGTGAGTAACAGGCACAGGAAAGCGAGTACATGGCCATACCCCAGCATCCAAAGCGAACACCCTCTTCATATTTTCGTTGTGATATTGATCCTTCTATAGCTCTTGGATCTCCATTAAATACAGCTTCCCCGACAAAGTCGGTAAAATAAAGCGAGTAGCATACATGCGCCATCCAACAAAAGAGATTCGTTAGACAAACTATGCGCAGAGAATATGGCATGTACACAATAGAAAGCAAATAATGCGATAGAGACTGTATTTCCACATTGCCTTCAGGTTCATTTGCAGCATTCACAGGCTCTTGGTTTTCGGTGAACGAAGTTTCATCAAAGTTCTCCTTCTCAGCGCTTAAATTTTCCGATGCCACAGCGGGTGTCATCTGTATGAAAGTAACGAAATAAATTGAATTTCACAATTATTATAATAAGTAATGTGTAATAATAACTACATCTTTGATTTCAAACAGTGTGGTATTGAAGAAAATGCTTCCTTGGAGCGCTTGACAATGAGATACTCGATTGGTACAAAGAACTTTAAGTGAAAAACACCTGCAGTTCCCATCTTCTATAACGTTTTTGTTCGATGTGAGCTTTTTTTTCGTAAGCTAGCTAATAGATAGGGGCAATCACGGGTAACTTGCCTTAACCTTCTATACAGCTGGTTCTGCGGCTGGAAACAGATCGTCGTACGGTTAATTGGTTTTCATGCTTGTGAATAATTGTCAGGCGGAAAAGAGAAAACTATTACATATGCTGCGTGTGACTTTCCTTTTTAAGTCTACTCTATACTAAGAGTATATACAACTTGCAAGAGCACAGAGTGAGCAAAATAGGTAGAGGTTAATACAAACATCGAACATTGGTCTGACGACACGCACCGATGATTAAGTCTCACTCAAATTTAAGAATGTGTAATCACTTAAATATCACAAGAGTAAATCAAATTAGCAGAGCACAAAAGAATGACAATTGTAGCTGAAACCTCTATTCCTAATATTTCCTCGGTGGCAACCAGTACCCTTGTGTCAATTTTCTTTCCATTAATATTTTGTATTTTTATCCAATACATTTAAAAAAAACATTTAAGCTCAAAAGTGCACTTGATAAGTCACAGAAAAGTGCGTTGCAGAGCTTTAATTATAAGTTTTCTCAATTTCAAATAAGCATTTCACTTATTTTGGTTTTAAAACGGTCGCTAATAATTTGTTTACTATTAATTACTATATATTTTTGTTAGATGCAATTATATTAAATATCGAACAAATTTACCCACCTCATCATAATTTTCGTGGTTTTTAATGTCATCATCGCTATGAATAGAACCGTAATTTATGCAGCCGCTGTCTAACGGACGTTTTTCCTTTGGTCGTGAGGGGGAAGAAAGTGCCCAAAGTGGAATTTCAGTAAAGCTGGTTATTGTAAATGTCACGCAGGCAATGAAAATGAATGTAATTATGGTAAATACGGCTTTGACATGTCCTCCCAAACGTCTTCCTGCGTGTACAAGTATTAGTAAGTGTCTAATGTTTTTGAGTATAAAATAACTTACCAATTTCAGTTTCATCCCAGTTTAAGCCACCCATGGAGTAACCAAAAAAACCTCCAAGACCAGCCATTATTGTGAATGTAGAAAGACCTTTGGCATGATCTTCTGGAATACACACATCCAAAAGGTATGCTCTAGATGGACTTTGACAAGCATCTGCATCGAAGTCAAGTAGTACAGTTCCTAGCACAGTGAAAAATATTCCCCACGGATGTGAAATTTTTGTATAATTTTTTATCTCTGACGTCGTGGCTGTCGCTCTATGTGGTACTATATTTAAATAGTTATACGTTGTGTTATACGTCGTATTCATTGCAGCAGCCTGTAAATGTGGGTCCACATCACCAAACCAATATCCCAAGTTTTCTCCATTCGGAACCAATATCAACCCTACACAAGTATTAAAAATTAATAATAATATTTTTATGAACAACATTAAAATTTCTTATATACCAAAAAAAACTCCAATAGACAATAAGATTATGAAGGGTCGTCGTCGTCCTATATTTAATTTGCAGCGATCTGAAAAAGACCCCAAAATGGGGCAGAGAAAAAATCCAACTAAAGGTGACAGAGCCCAAACCAATGTCATATGCTGATGTTCCACTCCAATTTTAAGCAAAGTTGGTGACACGAAAGCTGTTTCTGCAGCATATGAAAATTCAATGCCCATAACCGCAGCGGATACTCGAATCAACTCCGCACGTGTTTTGTATCTGTAAAAATTCCATATAATGAGCGTGCTATGCAAAATTCACAGCATGAAATTAAGAATATTAGATTTACCCTACATAATATTCCAACGCTTTTAAAAATGCTTGAATACAGTTATTGAAAGGTTAGCAGCATCAGCTAAGCACTTGCAATTGCTAGGCATAAAATGTTCCACGCTGAGAGAGCACTAGCTTAATGCCTCCTTTAACCGATCATATAGTTTTAATTCTTCAGTTTTATAACGCGGCGTTAGATGCCGTAATAGATTTTCAGGACAAACTGTAGCCCATACCCAACATGCGTGTATTCTTTTGCCCTATTAACCCTTGCCTATTTTGCTCCCTCTACCCTCTTGCAATTTTGTACCGTCAAAAACAGCAAAAGTATGTTAGTAACAGACAAATAGATACCCGACCCCTTACAAAATATATATATATTTAATTATTGGCGATATTCGATAGCAATCTATTTAACATTGCAATAAAAAACGCAATTTTAAAGGTATAATCCTTGCATCATTCATCAACTATAAATATTTCGGATAATCCACACACAAGTAATAGAAAATTGGAATGTTCCCACATCAAGGTAAAAATCAAATATAGTATTGTAAAAAAAATTAGAAAAATACGGTAATTTAATTATAAAATTATTACGAGACCGATTAGTACAATTATAAGACCACCATATCGATTTTACCAAAAATGTTTTTTAGCTCTATCAAGTCGAAAAATGCGCTAAAAATTTTACTAACGTAAAAAAATTGGAAAATCTGCATAGCGAAAGGCTCAGCGTTGAAAAACGCGCAATGTTGTTTGGCTTTTTATATTCTCTACTGGGTGTATTCGCCACTGCAGTTTTTTTTTTAAATCTTTTTTACTTGAATGTCAAATTTTACAAAATCTATTTCGAACTTAAACTAGATGAATTTGTGAATAAAAAAATAAAAGGGGCTCCACCGATATGCGAACCGGGGAACAAGTCTCCACACTTTCTTCGCTCCCTCCATTTCACAACAAATCACTTTGTTGGCCAATGCACTTCTCTGTACATATCCGCCGTCATAACATGCTAAAACATAAATCTGATTACAGCGACAATTCGGACATTCATTTTAACAAGCTCTATCAGTTCAGTGGAGCGTTTGTGCTGGAAAAGCTGAACTGCGTCGTCGCATCTCTTCGACAGCATGGCCAGTCTCATACTTATACATATAAATGACAGCGTTTTTTATGGTGATTCACACGTCAAGGTGATCATTCAGATGATGAGCTGGGCACATATGTATTAATATTGGTTGTCTTTTAGAGTAGGAAAACGGGTGTCATGTACTTATGTGTACCAGAACGAGTTTTAATTAAAACAGAGAATACTTTTGGCATGAAAATGTATAAATTGCAAGAAACTTTCTGCAAAACGAGGAAACAAATTAGGAAAGCTATGATAAAATCCTGATAACCTGACTCAAAGATTAAATAAAAATTTGTTTTCAAATCCTGTGAAGCCAGTGATGATGTACCAGAATTGCTACTTCCATTTTTAGCTAAAATTTTCTAAAATTTACAGAGTTATTGTGTTGAACAGAAATTCCTTGTTGAAATGGTTCTGTTGGCAATGTAATAATACATGGCATATATCGTATGCTCAGTGGTCTTCTTGAGAAAATTTTATCTAAAACTTTTTACATGGATTTTAAAATGTACAAAGAAGGTGATTGTAGCCGCAAAAGTGTTCCATTCGGAATCAATTACGCTCTAAACCTTCTGCACATTTATTTGTTATCATTATTAAAATTTCTTCTCACGTATCACAAAGTTAAGGGCTGTTAAAGCTTTATATGAAACCATGTTATAATTTCTGTGTTTTGGGAAATAGTCGTGTTAACGATTCTTGGATTATATATAATTTTGACCTTACCTATAAATATGAGAATAGTCCACGTTAGCACTTGCGTTACCTTTAAGTTGGTCAAGAGCACTACTTTTCGCCTTTTCTACAAAGTTTGTCGGATTTATATCACTGTATTTTTCTTTAATGTTATCCCTCCATTGGTGAAGACGACCCGTTAGCCCTTGATATTCATTTAATTTTTCCATATTGGTATATTGATTAATTTTTTAAAATTCAATTCGTTACGAAATGTAATTTAAGCCGTTTCGTTTAATATTGACAAGCCAAAAATTTATATGGCTTCACAACTTGCAGAACCAAATAGTAAAACAAGACTCAACATTCGCCAAACTTTGCATTCAAAGCATAAATAAATTTAGATTTTACAAATAAGCTAGCGAATACCCAATTGGAACGCAACCATTTCGTATCGGGTACAAACAATTCCATTGAAATTCATCGAGCATGCGTTGGCATTTTCTATTTATTTTAGTTTTCCAGCAAAGCTTTCAGAACGAACAAGTTTAATGGCATGAGCTCGACTATGTTATATCCTCTAGGTCGTAAGTATATAGAATGCTAATACTAATAGAGTATTGATTTATATATATATATATATATTTGATTTATAATGGCATTTTATTTAGATTTGTAAATATTTAAACACATCTGCAATTAAATATGAGTATGAACAATGTATGAACAAAGCGACGTAAGTTCAAAGTTATACCCGAAAAGGGGTGGAACAAATGTGATTGGAAAAGGGTTACTCTTGGTATTGGAATGCAGCATTATTTTTATGAGCGCAGCCTAGCTATAAAGCCGATAAGATAAGTCGGTATAGCCTTGCCTATGTTCATGTACGTATGTGACTTAAACAATTAACAAAGAAAGTCAGCTCGAACAAATTGGCGTGTACAGAAGCTCGAGGCTTACTTCATTTTCTGAATTATACTGAGCTGCTACCAAATTATACCCTTGTAGAGGATAATACAGTTTTGTCGTCAATTTTGTAACACATTGAAGGAGACGCCATTCGCTATTCTTGATCAGTGTTACTATCCAAGTCTATATTACCAAGTCCGTCTGTAGGTACACTAAACATGCCATTTCTTGCAAAAGCAGCTTGTCCCAGATATATGTCTTATATATAGACTTTTGGAATTAGAATGGTTATTTGAAACTTTTATTTTAATGGCGCCGTTTTCTAATTAATTGCCGGAATGTCCAAGCAAAATCTTTAATTTCTTAAAATGTAACTGCTGTAGAGTATAATGTATTTAAAATGTATTGACAATATATTTTAACGATAGATTGATAGATTAAACATATCTATGTATTTTGTAGTTTACAAATTACGTCGGAGGCAATTTAAGCACATTTCAGCCTTTTCCTTAATTATCTCAATTTTGAACAGACTGCTGTACAAAAAAACCTTATATAAAAAAAGTTTGTTTGTTTTAGAATTCTGCCTTATGCACAATTATAATTTACTGCGAAACTTGAAATTTTGCTTAAGCTTTCTTAATGTTTCATTTTTAATATTACAAGTTTTTAATAACACGAACAACAATTAATTATAAGTTTAATATGAACTACCTTAAGATGTATATTAATAACATATTTTTTAATGAATAATTTGATTAGCACTAAGAATTTATCAGATAATAATCTAGAGATATTCAACAATTTTGCACATAAACCCATCTGCCAAAAGCCAATGTGTTAAAAGCAACTTTCAGTTTATATTACGTACGTTTTAGCAATTAATAGTCTATTTTTTATTGTCGACTTGTGTGGGACACCCTCTACAACTGGAGAATTTCTTTTATTTAAATTTAAATTACACCAACTCTTTTAAATCTCTAAGTTTTTTTTAATATCGTGAAGAATGCCTTTTTGTCCTTATTAAAGTACAAAATAAATAATTCGAATTAATTTAAATTTGGTTCCAAACATTTTTTCCGTGGATTTTAACAATATAGATTCAAAGTTGGTGTGATTTATTTGTGCCATTAATCGGCATACCAGTCTATGAAGAAATTATAATTGTGCTGAATTCATGATTAATTTTGTACTTTTGTATATTAATATCATATTAAGCTGTTACATTCTCTAAACTCTTTAATGAATCTAGGTAGTATGCGTTGAAGAATTAGTGTTGTCCTTTTAAAGAGAATTACTTAGTTTATATTAAATAACTATGAAATAACAGCCGTAACTTAACTAATTCGTTTTTAATTATTTCGGTTTTGTTATTGACAGTGAATTGTATCGTATTTTAATTTTTTATTTCGTTTTGTGACACAATCTTTTGAGCATTATAAACAATAATAATGTCTTTTTATTAAAAGGCTATTGATTTTCGTGCCCAATCCCAATCTTTTCAACCTACACAAGAATTTTTTTGTGTAAAATTCGAAGTTTGAGAGTTATTTCAGTGTTTGTTTATCCTCTACTACATACGTTCTTCTGCTTTGTGCTCTCATAACGTAAATTCAAATTTTTTTGTTTGGCTGACTCTAGTTGCCAATATTTCGTGCAGCAAGAAAGCATTTAAGCTGATTGAAAATTCTGGGATTTGTTAATTGTTGAGTGCATGCCAAATGCATTGTGCCCTATGAGCATCTTTATACAATTTAATTTCTCGCAAATGTATAGTTCCGTGAGGAGACTATTTTTATACACTCAATCCATTAAAAATGGTTGTAACAGGCAGAAGGAAGCATCTCCGACCCCAGTATCTATATTCTTGATCAAGATCAACAGCCCAGACGATATAGCCATGCCCGTCTGTCTGTCCGTCTTTCTGTATGAACACAGGTTCTCGTATACCGGGCGCAGATCAAGTTTGCGTGGCGCAAAGTCAAGTGGCGCGTTGAAGGTTAAGGCGAAGTAACACATGTTAAAAGAAAGAAAAAACGCAGTGAGGCAGGTCGCATAGCGATTAAATTTGTGTGCCGTATAATCAAAGGATAAGTACCTTCAGGAGTGCGTCAACCCTCCGCATTTGTTAGACGTTGTGAAGTTACCTCGAAACTGCTGCGAGGGAAACATTGGGCGAAAACACCACCGAGTATTGGCAGTGCGCAAGCGCACCGACGGCGTATCTCTGCAGCCGGTGAGTGCGTTCCGGTACCCAGTACCCAGTCGCGTAGTCCGAGCGCAGCAGACTTAGTCGGACCCGGAACCCGGAACTTAATTTGAATTTAAATTGAACCAAAAATTGTGAAACAGAAAAAAAAGGGGAAGAGAAATTTATGTATGCCGAGTGCAAGCCGGCTGCGCGCATGTGATCAGTGCCGAACCCAAATTCAGCGCCCAGGGCGCAGCGCTCCAGCGCATCATCCTTCTGTATGTTTATGTAAATGTTAAATGTTATGTTAAGCAAAGTAAGTTATGTTGTAGAGCTATTCGTATTTATGTTCATGTATTTATCTGTTCATATATTTATCAGTTAATGTATTTATTTATCCACGTACCTAGTATTAATTTAAACTTTTAAGTAGCCGTGTTCACCAAAAAAAAAATATCGGCGTCCGGATTTTTTGCCAGATTGCGGGAAACAGGTATTGCACAAACCCCCCCCATACCCCGAACACTTATATTGGAGCTCTAGGGATCTATATTCACATTTGTCACATTTTTATTTTGGTTTCGGATTTGGCAAGATTCCCGATTCAAATTCAAATTTGAATAGCCGTTCCGACATTCAACGCTACCTAGCGGCGTATTTTGTCATAACTATAAGATATCATATGTTTGTCAATAAATTGTAAGAAAATAACTATGTTCTGTGAGTAAGTTTAATACAGGGGAGAATCGCCGGGAGCATGGAATAAATTAGTCGTCGACTCCAATTTAAGGGCGATAGGCAATTCGAATCCGTGCAGGCCCATTGCAGGAAGGGCGTTTACGTCGTGGCCATAAACACCAGGCCCGTCAGCTGTTTCGTTTGATTTTGTGTGTGCATGTAGGTCTTTATGTAGTGTTGTGTAGGTCGAGTTTTTTTTTGAGTCTGTACCGTCCACGGGCAGGGTTGGAGTTACCCACCTCTGAGAATACCGAGCTAGCCGAGGTTGCCCACTGAGAAACACTGGACGTGTTACAAGAATGGCGCCCAAAGGTATTTTTTGAAATCATCAAGATCGCGAGAACCGTGGTGGACGAAGCAGGTTCAAGCGATCAGCGTAAGCGAGATGAAATCAAAAAACCGGAAATTATAAATAAACCGAAAAGGCGAGTCCTCGCAGTACGGATGGCTACTCTTCGCGCCGTATGAAACCGCGACTTACTATGGAGAAGATGCTCTCAAGGTAATTGCGCGGTGGAGGCGACCTTGAGAGTACCCTGAAGTCTTGTTTAAGTGTTAGTGCCAAGTTTAAATGGGAAAGTAAATTGCTGTGGTGGCTTGTCCGTTCAAATTGAGCAGTCCAATTGCACCAGGCATCGGGTATAGAAGCCGTGTCTGCAATTATGGTATGCCGGTATGTCACTCACGCTTTCAGGAAGGCAGTGAAGTTCGCGACCGAACATGAATAATGTCAAACGACGATGAAGTTTTTTTTTATTAAAATAGTATGCGCATACGAGTAAAGTTTCGGTAGAATTTTCGATAAGTGTGTTTCCGCTAATTTGGGTGTCGATAGCGAGACCCTGTTAGGATAGAGTGTCCCATGGTACAATAGAGATGAAACCATGCGCTGCACTCTGCCAATGGACATCGTGTCGGAAAACAAATTTGACCGGAAACGTGCCGAAAAGGACTCAATCAACTGGGGACCGTCAGCAAAGCTGACGATCGGACCAGTTGATGTCTTACAAAAAAAAAAATTAAATTTTTGTTTGTCTATTTGAGCGTGAACAATTTGAATAACGACGTAGGTTGGAACGACGATTAATACCGGCCAAATGTGATTCTCCCCTACAAGTTTGATTGTTAAAGTACTTGTATTATATTGCGTGTTATGTTATTGTCTTGTCGTTATTTATCAGTTAGGAATAAATATTAGGAGGATAATATTAGGAATAAATTTAATCATGACGGGAAGGGAAAATAAGGAGATGAAAGCGAGTCATTCATATCAGTTGCGGTCAGGATGCGATACCGTTGCGCACTCCGATTCTTGGGAAGTCGCGGGGCAGGAGTAATGGGGGCATCGGATTAGTAAGATCTCCTGTAAGGCCATTAGCTCCAGTCACCAATTTTAACTTGCCACGAGAAGACCGCGCGGTTAGACAGCCCGAGGCAGCAGTGGACTCTGAGATAGTGTCTGCAATTAACGTTGCGATTTTGCAGGCTCAGGAAACCTACAGGCAGTCAATGGACACAGGAATAGCGAAAGCGTTGCGGGAGGAAGTGCGTCTAAGGTTTCAAGAAATGCTGAAAGCTATAAACGATATAGTAAGACCGACGCCACCACCCGTGATTCGTAGCCAGGCGCCGACGGAAACTGCTAGTGCTTAGTCTGGTCAACAGCAAAAGTCGCATCAGGGGGCTATCCCAAAATCACGCTCGACCACCAAACCAGCTCCTAGGCCACCGACAAAGCCAGAGAGGTCAGCCACCTCAAGCGGACTAAGTCGTGGTGGCGAGTGGTAATGGCGCAACCCAGGTCCAGACCAGAGGCAACGGGAAAATAACCGAAGCAGAAATTTTAGACACGCATCGACAATAGAAGAAAATCGGGGAACTGCGAACCATCGTCGTCCAAATATCGAGCGTCACTCAGGTCGACCTTGGGTCAAGATGGAAAAATGGGAAGTGTCATTCGGTGGGTCGAATGACAGAGGATCCGTGGAGGATTTTGTGTTCAAGGTGGAATATTTAAAGAGGCAATTCCAGTGTCCGTGGGACGAAATCCCCAGCAACTTCCACGTGCTAGTAACGGGGCGAGCCCGAGAATGGTATTGGCTTCACGTGAGGCAACGACCAATATACTCGTGGGATGAACTCCGAAAGGCGCTCTTTGCAAGGTTTCGCGGAAGTTGGGACGACGTTGATCGCTTGCAAGAAATGAGACAGTGTCAACAACTCCCTTGGGAATCCGTAAACGACTTCATCCAGTCGATGACGAGTATGGCCTCCCGATTGGAAATACCGTTGCCAGAGCCTAAACTGATAAAGTTGATCAAAAAGACCTGAGATACATCTATGCAATGGATGTATACTCTGTTGATCACCTGCGGGAAGAGTGCAACGAAGTTGAATCAAGCTTGGGACAGCGTGGTTCTCGTTTAGCATATGGTACGCAAGCAAAATACGCGGGACCAGGTAACGTTATTGCCATATGTGACGATTTCGAGGAGAAAGCCAAAGTCGAGCCGGAAGTCGACGAGATTCGGGCGAAATCGTCAAGTTCAAGGCCTGGATGCTGGAACTGTAGCCAGCAGGGATACGACTGGAGAAACTGCTTAGATAGACAGCGAAGGGTTTTTTGCTACCGTTGTGGGAGACCGGATGCACTTGCTCCTAAATGCCCAGATTGTGGGGGAAACGGACGAGTGGGCGTGACCAGACCGGGAGAGGTGCGACTCCCACCCAATAATTATTAATACACCACCTGAGAGTACGGTTAGCATAAGTTGCAAGCATGATAGGAAATTAAGGCACCTACCTTATGAAGAAAGGATAAGGGCATATATGATAGCTAGGATTAAGATTTTTGAAGAACGGAGGCTTGATGGGATGCGTTTAGTGACGCATAGGGTAAAGAAGGCGCGTGAACGATTTGCGAAGCGACGCTTGGTGAAAAGACAAGTTGTGGAAGCGGTCAAGAGAGGAGAGAGGCGAGATTCGAGGGTGTTTGCCGAGGTTAGCATTGAAGGTAAACAAATTGCGGGACTTTTGGATACCGGTGCCTCAGTGAGTATTTTGGGGCGTGGCTCTCGTGAGTTTCTGGGCGAGATCGAAGTTCCCATGGAGCGTTATGTGTCTAGCGTGAAAACCGCTTCTGGAGAGGACCGATCCATTATAGGCCGGGTACACACAAGAGTCACATACGGAGAAAAGGAGGGGGACAAGATGTTTTAGATTTGTCCGTACCTCGAACAGCCGGCATATGTAGGCATAGATTTCTGGCGAGTTTTTGGATTAGCTCCTGATGTATTGGAATCAATGGAAGCGCAAACCTCTGAAGAATCGAAGCCAAACTTAGTTGAAGCAATCGAGCATTATGTAGAAGAAAAAACCCTAGAGCCGGAGGTGGATGCTCGGGAGTTGAACGAGGAACAAAAGAGTCTATTAGAAACGGTAAAAGCAGAGTTCTTGGCCTTTGAAAACGCAGGATTGGGGAAGACAACAGCACAGACACATAATATAGAACTGGTCGAAGGGGCTATTCCGGTGAAGGACCGACACTATCCGCTGTCCCCGGCGATGGAGGAAGTAGTTTGGGGCGAGGTGGACAAGATGTTGGCCCTGGGAGTTATCGAAGAAAGCGATAGTCCGTGGAGCAACCGCACTACAATAGTGCGAAAGCCGGACAAGAACCGATTTTGCTTGGATGCTCGCAAGCTTAACGCTGTCACCGTCAAGGACGCTCCACTTCCATCCATCGAGGGGATACTTTCGCGTATCGATCAGACCTACTATATTTCTAGCGTAGATCTGAAATTTGCCTTCTGGCAAATAGAGTTGGACGAAAGCATACACGGCTTTTACGGTGCCTGGCCGCCCGCTCTACCAGTTCGTCGTAATGCCCTTCGGATTGTGTAACGCCGCTCAAAGACTTTGCCGTTTAATGGATAAGGTTATACCGTCACAGCTCAGGTCCAATGTGTTCGTGTACTTGGATGACTTGCTGATTATAGCTCCGGACTTTAACACACATATATTTGAGACTCGTGGCGCAGAAAAAAAAGAGGCCAATTGACAATTGGATTAAAAAAATCTAAGTTCTGTTTCAGGAGCCTGAAATATCTATGTTTCATAGTAGGGGGAGGGACTTTGCGAACCGATCCAGACCGCGTGATTGCAATACAGAGAATTCCAAATCCCAAATCCGCTAAGGAAGTGCGCAGCTTTTTAGGAACAGCTGGGTGGTATCGTCGATTCATTAAGAATTTCGCCGAAATGGCAGCACCACTGACGGATACACTAAAGGGGCGTCAAAAAGGGAAGTTTAAGTTGAGTGATGAGGCAGCTGATGCAGTACGAAGGTTGAAAGAGGCGCTTACATCTCCTCCAGTACTGGTACATGCTAACTTTTCACGGAGGTTTTATGTACAGTGTGATGCGTCGCATTACGGTGTGGGGGCTGTACTGTTCCAAGTTGATTCCGAGGGCGATGAGAGACCGATAGCATTCTTTTCCGCCAAGATTGGTAAACACCAAGCAAACTACTCGGTGACGGAGAAAGAATGTCTCGCCGCGGTGCTAGCTGTCGAAAGGTTGAGACCCTACATCGAGATGATGCCGTTCACTGTGATCACAGATCACGCCAGTCTCAAATGGCTTATGTCCTTGACTGACCTAAACGGACGTTTAGCGAGGTGGTCGTTGCGCCTGCAACATTTTGATTTTCAAATTGAACACCGAAAAGGGGCTGACAACGTCGTCGCTGACACTCTATCCCGCAGCGTAGCTGAAGTAGCGCTCGACGTTAACCAAATACTAGGTTTCCAGACAGTCGAATTTGAGTCCGCAGAATACAAAGAGATTGTGGCGGAGGTCATTAGAAATCAGGATCGATTGCCGGATTTGTGCGTTGAGGACGGACTGTTGTACAAACGAACCGGGTTTACAAGAATGGAAGACGAAGTCGCGGGTGCTTTGTGGAAGTTATGGGTGCCGGAATCTCTTACTTCAACGCTCATAGAACAAACCCACGTAGACGCGAAGGCTTCCCATAGAGGCGTAACGAAAACTCTCCACCGGTTACGGAGACAATTCTACTGGCCCAACATGGCGGTTCAAGTTCGTGAATACGTCAGGGGATGCGTGGTTTGCAAAGAAACGAAGGCCTCGAACCAAAGGATGCAAGTGTAAATAGGGCAGGAGGTTAAGACCGAATGATCCTTTTAGAAATTGTACATCGACTTTTTGGGAAAGTACCCACGGTCAAAAAGAGGTCATGCATGGGTCTTCGTAGTCGTCGATCACTTTTCGAAATTTACGTTTCTGAAGGCCATGAAAGACGCTACGGCAGACAATGTGGTGGAATTCCTGGTCAACGAGGTTTTTTTTAAATTCGGTGTCACTGAAACCATCCATTCAGATAACGGTCGACAATTCGTTTCCAAGAACTTCGAAAATATGGTTGAAGCTTTCGGGATCTCCCCTCAAAGCAATGCAGCCGAGCGCGTGAACCGAACGGTGCTTGCAGCAATCCGCGCGTATTTAGAGCGAGATCATAGAGAGTGGGATCACTTCTTACCAGAAATTGAGGTTGCGATTCGTAATGCTGTCCATTCGGCAACCGGGGTGACACCATTTTTTGCAGTTTTTGGACAGCAGATGTATTTAAATGGAGCCAGTTACAAACTCGCACGGAAGCTATGGTCGATGGGTGAGCACTCCATCTCCGATTTAGGAACGCAGGACAAGATCCGAATAGTTCAAGATCAAGTGAGGCTGCATCTGCACAAAGCGTTTGAACGCAGCCGGCAACAGTACGACAAGCGGGCTCGGAAGTTTCACGCTGTGCCAGGTCAAGAAGTTTAGAAGCGGAATTTTGTGCTGAGCGACATCAGCAAGGCCTTCAACGCGAAATTCGCAAAAAAATTTCGCAAGTGCAGGATTGTTAGAGCCGTGGGAAACAACGCGTATGAGGTAGAGGATCAAAACGGAAGATCTCTGGGGGTGGTTCATGCTAAAGATCTTCGGATTTAGCGTGGGTGTGGCCTACGTTGGGCGAGGTTCACAATGGGCAACAGTCGGAGCAGACGGAGGAAATGCGACGACAATTGTAATCGTTCAAGCTGGCGCCTAACTCTAAATTCTCGTGTGTTGTTGCATTTGCAGCCCTATCGATATTCATTTATCGTATGCCCCCACCAAAAGTGAGATTTAAAGGGCCACATCGCTGAAAAGAGAAAGCAACTGCCAGGGCCGGCGAGATCAGCGTTGCATTCTTCGCAAGGTGGCGCGTTGAAGGTTAAGGCGAAGTAACACATGGGTATAAGATATCATATAATGTTTGTCAATAAATTGTAAGAAAATAACTATGTTCTGTGAGTAAGTTTAATACAGGGGAGAATCGCCGGGAGCATGGAATAAATTAGTCGTCGACTCCAATTTAAGGGCGATGGGCAATTCGAATCCGTGCAGGCCCATTGCAGGAAGGGCGGGTACGTCGTGGCCATAAACACCAGGCCCGTCAGCTGTTTCGTTTGATTTTGTGTGTGCATGTAGGTCTTTATGTAGTGTTGTGTAGGTCGAGTTTTTTTTTGGAGTCTGTGCCGTCCACGGGCAGGGTTGGAGTTACCCACCTCTGAGAATACCGAGCTAGCCGAGGTTGCCAACTGAGAAACACTGGACGTGTTACAATTCTCTAATAAATACATAATATGCATATGCATATTATTGATCAGCTGCCAAAATTTCATCAATATCTGATAAGAAACACCCAAGTTATAGTCTAAAATATATTCTAATATTAAGCGTGTATATATTTTGTGTGTATATTTTGCGCACCGTCATTACCTACAATTGCGTGTATGAATATATGTATATATGTATGTATGTATATGCACATGTCATGTTCAGCCAATCAGAGTGCACTTGCAGACCTGCTCAGATTTGGGTGCAAAATTTTTGAAAGAGAAATTTTTCAATAAACCTAGAATATATTTAACTGGATTCAGGATATATCGTAGTCGAGCTTACAGCATTTTTACTTGTTTCGAAACTGCAAAAGTGGAAAAGCATCTCGCAAGTTATTTTAACACATGCCACGAGTGGTTGAATCAGTATAAATTTGAGACACCGCCCAATCGACGGTTAGAGCCTCCAATTGATAGTCAAAACTATCCCAAGCATGAGTGTGTATTTTGTAGCGCGTTGCAGCACCACGCTATGCGAGTGTACACAGACACACACACCCAAAAAATGTATAGACACGCGTTTGTCGCTAGCAGGTGCGATGCCTTAGTTTTTATACCCAGTGAAAGTGGGTAAAAAGGGTATAATGGTTTTATGCAAATTTATGTAACAGGCAGAAGGACGCATCTTCGACTCCATAAAGTACATATTTTATCGATAAGGGTCAACAGCCGAGTCGACATAACCATCTCCGTCTGTCCGCTCGTCCGTCTGTATGATATTTAATATATATCGGCATATTAATGTTCGACTGGGTAAACTTCATCAAGAGAACATATACACATACATAGATATATTTATATATAGATATATACGTACATATATTAATATTGCTCTCATTTTAACTTTCAAAATGCCACGCAAAATTTTAAAGGGAAATTCGTTAATAAAACAGTTGGGTTCAGGGTAGACTCACTCGGCTACAGTGTTCTTAGTTGCTGTTTTACCATTTGATACCTGTACATGGGAAATTAGAGCTCCAGTCATTTATTTTTTAGTGTGAAATAAAACTAGAATAACATATTTAATTAGGATAGCTTGTAATTGATTATTTTTACTTCATTTTTCTTTTTTAAGATTTTAAATTTAAATGTTTAAGGTATGGTTCTGCTAATTAAATGGTTAAGTTCAGATCGGCTTTGCTTTTTTTTATTTATACAATTAGTTCAGTTTGGTTCAGATAAATATTTTTGTGCTTCAACCGAACTGGTTAGCAGCCTTTATTTATTAAGATGTACGTGGATATGTGCAAGAGCACAAGCTGCTCAATAACTCTTAAACACAAATTGAGCCGTTAAGATGTTCATAGCTGTGTTTTGGGTGCGGCCTCTTGTTTAAATTTGTTTAATACATTTACATGCTTATGTAACTGAATACTTTAGCATTTGTATACCCTGTACCCAATAACAATTTAAGAGAGGGTATAGAAAGCTTGTTAAAATTTAAGTAAAATGAAAGAGGAGACATCATCTCCCCCAACAAATACATATATTCAAGAGTCAAGGCCTTATCGGTCATTCTCTCTGTATCAGGTCGTCGATATCAAAAGTCGATTCTACGTTGCCTAATACAATATCTGTAAATCAAGGCTTTTATTTATTATAATATAATTTATATTTTACTATATGAAATTATAATAAGAAAATATAAATATGCAGATATGGCATGTGAACATGATGTACCTTAGTCGAGCAATACAGATTAGAATCATCTTTTCATATATATGATGTTGAATTTTCACACCTAATTGACAAAATACACATAAAAAGTATGAAATTGGGCGGCAGTCATCTTGCTAACTGTTAATTGAATTGGTAATATGTTAATCTGTTTTTTCTCAAATACTTTGATAATCTTACATACGTACTTACGTAAATGAAGTGGCACGTCTAAACTGGTTAAATAGTAGAAAATCATTAACACTTCTTAAATAAACAAACAAATTGTCGCAATGTTAATAAGCTATATATGCTTGCATATACATTTATGCATAAAGGTCTAAATTCGAGCCAAAACAATGCTTAAAGACATGAATGAAAACGTCTTGGTCTATGATTGGTCATTTTGTGCAGGCTATCGGGATTGTCGTTCTCAGTACACCGAAGCAGAGGCTTTGAAGCCAATGTGCTAATATCTGGGCGGAGTCAGAAACGATGCTGTGGACAATTCACACCTGCGCTCAAATAATTTGATGGGCAGGAAAAATAATAACAAATTTAAGACTTTAGTCATGGGCAAATCATGTGAAGCTGTAAACGGTTAAAATGTATCGGCAGTACATCAATTCTAGATCGTACAGAACAACTCATAATGAGAATGCAATGAGAAATAAATGTAATTTTGGATCAAGTGAAATATTGTGCAGTTCTTCAAATAAAGCTAATAACGGTGCAGTCTCCAAGGACTTTTCTAATAAGCATAACAAAACCATATCTTTTAGTATTGAAAATATCTTGTGTACCAATAATGACTCGCAATTAGATGGTAGAAACCAATATAATACCCATCTAAAAAATATAACACAAACAGTGAACACTTCGGACACTACTTTTGTGAAAGGTAAGCAACCTCAGACGGCTTCTGAATTCCATTGTAGGTTACAGTTACTAGGTCGCATTCAAATTTAATTGATTATTACACCCTAAACTCAATACAAATTGACACAAAGGGCATATTGTAGTTGTGGAAAAGTATGTAATAGTCGAGTCGATTTAATCTATCCCTCTAAATGATTTCAGAATTTGGAATATAAGCTCTCTTACGCTCAGATCCAATTTAATTTATATGATCGATAACTGCCAGTGTTTCGCGAATATCGATACACTTAGATTTACGAAAGAAGAAAATAGTCCCTAGTTATAGTTATATATTCATTCTATGCGTGACAATCTGAAATAATATATCATAATAATAGTCGAAGCGAGCGTAATTATCTGTGTGTATTCACCAGATATATTTGAATGCGGGTATACTCATAGGAACATACGTCTTTATTTTTCAAGTAACGTATTCGCTGCCTTCATCCTTTTTTTTAAACAACGAGCAACGAGAGCACTTGCATAGCTGCTAACTTTTGAGTGTACATAGCTTTTAAAGATCAATTTGGAAATAAAACAAGAATAATATATTTATTTAATATATTTAATAGCTGTGCTTAGAATCTTGTAGTTAATTTCATTCGCTACTATATATAACTCTTCCTTGGGTTTTGAATACGGATTTATCCTGTGGCATTATGTAGTAGACGGATAATATACATTTTTACCTAATAAGAATAATGCGTTCCATTCATTAGTAAATATTGACCGAAAAATAATGTTGGGGGAGATTTCTGGTAAACTACCTTCCAAGTTTGGAAAGTTTGGTCTGCAGCTCTTAAATTTCGTGTGACATCGACTTTTATCGGTTTTGGGAAGCGGGAGTGGTCGCGGCATATGCTGATCTTTGAAAGTCATCGCCAATAACTTACCAACCAAGTTTGCGGACTGCATCTTTAAAATTGAGGGAGAAATGTGGCTTTATCGATTGGCAACTATCGATTTTATCGATCTCCTAGACTCCTAATGCACGTACCACTCCAACTTTTACACTTTGGCACAGAACACAAAAATCAATATACTTTGCCACTTTCGAATAGTATAATTACAGATGGGTTTGTTTAGAAATAGACATTGTGACGGTCAGACTTACGGACAGAAGAAGATATCGTCTATGCCCATATTGATTCCGCAACTTAAATTACTTATTTCAGCCGATTGTTCCAATGCAACTATATTATATAATGGTCTGACGATCTTTTATTTCAATTTTTTTTTTAAATATATTTCGACGATAGTTGTGCGATATAGTCGTTTTGGCGTCATAAGAGACCTAAACAAAAAGACTGATATGTACATATATAATATTAATATAGATATAAGGCATAGGGAGTTTTCCTATTTTGATTTTACTTGTCATTTGGAATTCTAGTGTGGATTTCACAATCTTGCATATGAGCAATTGATGACCAATCCCACGAATTGAGCGTCAACATTTAGGGTCATCACGGCTACGGCCATCGGTTCTGAAATGACATTGATGAAATCACCTTTAATGTCTAGGAAGACTAATAAGGTGTAATCTTTGAAACATAGAGAGTTCCTTCTTTAGAGAGTGAAGCCAAGGGGGTGAAATTTAAACACACGCTTTAAGACATTTTGTTAGATAATAGGGGGCGGAGTGTAAGACTAGTTTTGGATTGGATTTCACTGTGCTAAAGATGTTCCTACAATAGCCAATATTGAGGATGTTTAGTTGTGCAATCTATCAAGGTGGCTTTTTCTTATGAGTGGGCCTACTAATAGGGCATGCTTTTTTGAAAACTTTTTACATGCAACTTTAAATGTGCGCGCGAGAGAACAGAGATTTTCGATCAGGTCTGAGCCTTCAGGGGGTATGTCTGATGGGTTCGAGCAATGCTATTTTTGAAATATTAGAATTTGTTCTTTTTTGATTAAGAACCTAGCTGGTCTATTGTTGCTTGGAGAAAGTTCAAATTTGTGTTTAGTATGAAATTTAGGAGTGACTTTCCACTCGATTCGTACTTCGCCGTGTTTCATGCTCTTCCTAATGAGATCTCTTGTAAGATTTTATGGAGGTGGGCCCATGTTGTCACAGACCATGTAGGCTAAAATGAATGTTTTGTATCGGTGAGGTGTTAGGAACTTGAAACTTTCAGAACATGGCCCGTAAACCTTACTTTCGTACCCAAGGTTACAATGTCAGCCACCACAGACGAAGCATGAGGGGAGCGATTGCTACTCTACTGCGGAGAGGTATTATCTGTAGAGGCGTGAGAGACATCTACAGACTTCAACGCACCTTCCAATTATTATCCGCCTCTTCGGACAACGAGAAATCATTCTTATTCAGTTTGCAGTTCATCACACTTCAATAACGGGTTGGATGAGGAGGGTTGCATCGTTTCAGCATCATTATCATCATCATGCAATACCCTTGGAATTTCCTTGATACTAGCCAACATCCTTTCATGTAGGAGTTTATCTGCACAAATGCCAGGCTTTCCTCTCCCGGCCTCCTTTGTAGTTCTTTTAATTATTGAATTTAAAATCCTACGAATAGGGGAAAAACAATTTCATTTTACAAGAATATGCAGTGTTGTACAGGTAAGGCATCATAACATCCTTGGAATCCTTTAACGGGAAACCTTAACCCGTGCTTAATGGTGCTTAATTTATGTAACCTTATTACATTTTATGGACTTTATAATGTATAAATTAATCTCTAAATTTCAATTTATTTCGATCAATCGTTAGTATCTGAAAATTTTAGAGATTACTGGTGCTAGAAAGACAACTAGGAAGTTTCTGAAACAATTTCTAGTTTGATGTGAACTATTAATGAGTAATTTTCTATTCTTGTGTAAGTTTCGATTTTTAAAGATACTATTCCTTGTATTTTTTTTACATTTGCAGGTGAAATCGGAGAATGCTGGGCCAATGGAAGCAGTGTACTTACACATTCGATTCCATATATGCAAGGCATAGATTTTATTACAGCAGATATTTTGCCCAGCCCTTTTACAGCTTCATTTCAAAACTCACCGCCAAATTTGCAATGTTTGACCAAGTTACCAACGCCTCCTTATTTACATCACTTAATTAGTGTTCAAGGTAAATATTAATCTCATGACATTAGGCAAAAAGCTAATTAATTTTAATTAATTCTGTAATGCAATTTTTGACTTTGGAAAAATATGGTTAATATAATATATTTCAGAGTGACTTGGTCTTGGTCTAGTCAATTGAAAACCACTGTTTTCAAAATAAAAGCTAATAGCAATTAAAGAAATCGTTTTGGGAAAAATAATTTTTGCTTTTTTTTAATTTTTGAGAGTAAATTTACTTTTATTGATATGTCTCTCAAGATATTTACATCTAATTGTAAAACTTCCACATGATATATGAAATTCCATTAAAAATTGATGGAATATATATTTGTATAAAGTTGTGAATTGTACTAACTATATCTAGCCATGTTATAAATATTACAAGTCAGAAAAGACAAATTAATAAGTAAAAAAAAAAACACCTATACATTGTTGAACAATTTTTCCTGTTGTGGAAACCATATTTTTGTGAAAGTACATTGATATATTGTTGCCTACTGTAATTAACTTGTTAAAAAATTTATAATGATTTTATTTAGGAAAGCGTTTTAGAAAACAAGGTACTGAAAGAAAGCCCCGACAGGCATATAGTGCAATACAGTTGGAACGATTAGAAAATGAGTTTAAGGTGGACAAATACCTTAGCGTCAATAAGCGTACCGAACTCTCAAAATCGCTGTCGCTGACAGAAGTGCAAATCAAAACTTGGTTCCAAAATCGTCGAACAAAGTGGAAGAAGCAGCTGACTTCACGACGTAAAATAGCTCAACGGCATGGATTATATAAATTTGACATGTACTTTTCAACGGTTTCATCCACTGCATCCAAACCATCTACTTATTCAAATCTTTATCCCACCTTTTATTCTGATCCCCAATTGTGCTTCCTACAACCCTTTCAATAGTAACTCATTCAAATAAATGTATTTTAAATAATAATAATGTAAAAAACTAGCTAAAATAAATTTAAATAAATCACATAGCTCAGAATTTTTGATTTCGAAATTTTTTTTCTTTCACATTTCTAGTGCGCATGGATTACCAAATTAAAAACAAAATTGCAATATTCTTTTTATTTTGCAATTTAAGAATTTCTATAAATATAAATAAAGTGTTAAGTGTTAGTTATAAATTTACCGAATCAGAAGGGTTGATTGCTGGCAGCCCCTTTCAAAAAGCCGCGCATGCAGGACCGTATTCCAATTTTTTAATTTTTCTAAATTAATTGCAATGTTTAAAATAAAAGCCAATAAATGTATGTGAGTATATCTACAGAATGTGCATGTTTTGCAATGGTTTATAGAACTTCGTGTTGATGAAAAAGTCACAAATAGTTGATATTTCAAAAAATTTAATCGATTTTTTTTAAATAATGTGATTTATATTTTATTGATTTGGTCAGTATAATTTTTTTATTTCCAAAAGCAGAATAGACATTAAATCATTACATAATCAAATTAAAGTAAGCCGATAACTTGTTTGATTTAAATTAAGTGGTAATATTACCACTCACAGGTAAACGACAACGGGGACTCATGGAAGCGCGAAATGTAAAGAATGTAATCGTTCGAAATATTGGATATAGTGGAATCCGCCTATAAGGTATCCATAATCTTGATCAGCGTTAAGATGAGTACCAATACAGCTAAGTACGTCCCACTGTCGGGGTTCCATCTATAAAAGCTGGATAAGCCGAATAATATCGATGCCAGAGGATCTTGCCGAGTATGCCGTAAGCTGATATGTTCCAAGCTGATAGGCGTTTGTACTCTGTACTCGTACTTAATTTTCGAAGTATCAATCTGTGCTTAACTATCGTCAATCATCCTCCTCCAAGCGTACCTAATGGTACCGCGTTGTCCGGTGATGCTGTGGATTTTCGTCCCAATGGAGAGCAAAGGGAATGTGAAGAAGGCTGATGGCTGGAATCTTGCTGACTGGATTTACTTCTCATTGTTCCATCGGTTTCATTAGATTAGGATAACGGCGTCTCAACAGCGGTTTGTATTACTCATCGTCAGACGATGCCAATTTCATTTCCAGACAGCTAACAGGGCGTGCTATCAGAACGTGCATGTGAGGTTTCTTCTGGAGCAAGTACCGGATACTCCTGCTGTTGAGATTGATGTAGTTTAGGGAACACGGGTTCGGATGACAGGTTTGAGTGCTATACGACAAGGATGTATAGTTCTATCAGTTACTTGAAATACATTTAATATGCTATCTTAAGATAAACTTTTGGTTGAATTCTTTGCTTTGGCAAAGCCACCAAACTAAGACTATGAATAAGATGATTTGTCTGATTATGTATATGTATATGTATATATATACATATACAGCATAGCTGTATACATAAGGAATCAGACCAATCATCTTATTCATAATCCTATATGTATATAAGTTAACATTCATTCTTACAAACAATGCACTTGAATAAATAAGTCAGCACATTTAGTATTACAAATAATTAAAGCCAATGCACTTGAATAAATAAGTCAGCAATATCTAATATTACAAGCAACCCAAGCCAATGCACTTGATGTGACAACGTACGCGCCCATTCAACATTGCAAGTAACTTGAATGAATATCATAAAGTACGCGCCCATTCAATATTACAAACAACCTAAGCCAATGCACTTGAACGAATGTCACAAAATACGCGCGCCTCGTCAGCATACATTCGGCAACGCGGAACTCGCACGTAAATATGCTGAGCCTACGATCACAGCTAAGGCGCATGGAGAAATACGACACGCACCTCTTCAGCGCATTCCACTTGAAGACCACCCGGAACGGACAACTGACACCAGCAGAGACCAAGCAGAATCAACAGCCAGAGGTTTCATTATGATAAGCTACAGTTTATGAATTGAGTCTGAATAAAGTATCCAAACATAACAAACTGGTTTTTTTCATTAAAAACCACAAGGACTCGTTTAATTTATATATATATTGAGTCCAATGGCCTTCCGACCAGTGTAAAGTGCAAGTGGTGCCTTTCACTAAGATCGTCCTCCACGCCAACTACTGCCCTGATAATTCACAAAAACCTATATCTACAGCAACTTGGCAAACTTGGAGGATAGATTACTAAAAATCTCCTTCAAGGATCAGTATTTCTTGGCTACAGAGTGGATCTGTTCTGTTGCACCTGTTATCAGATGGTATTACTTACGGTATCGTAGTATTTCACAGTCGGTTACGCCCGTCTGTAATATTCTCTCTTGTTTAATTTAACATTTCTATAGGAGACAGTGATCTATCTATTGAAAGACTTTAACATTAATTTAACAAGGAATAAATAATTATATAACAGCTTAAAGTCTATGACATAAACATTTTACATTTTGCAGCTACGTCCCGAACGTGTCAGGATGATGCTCCTATAGGGCAGCAGCTTGTTACATATGCTGAGTTTGACTTCAGCAACCAGTTGACTTTCTCCATGAAGTGTTTACGACACGTAAGTTTCCTGTCCGGATATGGGTATATAACCCAGGATGCGAAAATGATTCTCTTGAGGAATGCCCATGTTGTGGAGTCGGACGATTGGACAGTTACCATTCTTGATTGTAAACGTGCAGTGCTGAGACTTGCTCCCATTGACGCAGATGGTTCGCCGATTAGCCCAAGAATAGAAACCATCCAAGAAACTCTGTGTAATCGCAGCTGCTCTTCAAGAACTCGTGGAGTTGGTAAAGAACATTATGTCATCTGCACGTGTGGCAAACAGCGAGCTTCTGGCTACTAGAATCGGCAAGTCCGCGGTTTACATGGACCATCAAACACTTGCTGGATATCCAGGTAGGCAGTAGAGCTGTACTGTTTATTTTTCATGTCCTCGAGAACATACTGTAATAATAGGTGAGCTTGCTCTGGTGATGCCGAAAGCTAAACTGGTGATCTTCCAAGAAATATTTTTTCACATATTTTGGAGATATTGGACAGCAAGCTTATCAATCGATATTGCGAGACAAGATTATTCTTATATTACTTATTGGTATCACTTATCAAAAAAATTATTTTTACTATATCAGACGTCAGCTGAGTTTTTTGGCTGTGGCCAAGCTGAGTCAATCGGACAACTTTATAAATAGCGGTTGCAGCTCGTTGGAGTGTGGGTGGAGTGCCGTGCACCGAGCACTTTGCCAACACACACATTTACCACCCACACTCTCTCTTAATTGCTCCTCTTGGTTGCTTCTTTGCATCCCCACCTAGCAAGGCTCACACCCCGCTGCATCACAATGAGCTTTAAAGAAAGATTATCACAGATTTTGTCAAGCGCATAATGTCGCCAGTTCAAATATACGACACAATTGAGTCCAATTTGTTAGCAATATATGTATATAAGAATAATGTATAAAAGCAATTAAAAGACACATACAATTTTATGAAAGTTATTAAAACATGTTTTATTTTTATTGCAATATAAAAAATAGGATCCAATCAAGCCCATTATAAAATTATATTTTATATAATTCGTGTAATTATATTTTTTTACTTCAAAGTCCTGTTATTATCACATTCATATCTTTATAATTGAGGATAGCATTAAGTACAGACTTCTAAGACTTGAGCGATGTGTTTAATTGTTGAGAAGTAGTCGTCGGATACACGTGATGCAAGCCAACTTGATCCCAAACTGTTTAAATAAAATAGATTGCAACCATTATAACTGTAAATAATAAGAACAGGTGAAGCTATATTTCTAAACTAAATATTTACTGCTGGGCTAAGCGCTAAGCAAGTGTATCAAATTAGGGGCGGAACTCACTCACTAAAAAAATCGCGCCTTTTTTGGCGGAGCAGACAAAATGACAGTTCTCCTCCGTTTGAAAAAAAATTAATTCCTTACTAGGCCCTCTGGTTAAGTTAAACATTGTTTCAGGTTACTAACCACCAAGCATATGCATAAACTTTTCACAAAAAAAAAATAAAAGAATCGCTATTCAATTGTGTTTTGGACTTAGCGTCTCATTAGCGACTTAATCATGCATATCGATATCGATTGTTATGCAATTTTCTCTTATTTTATAGTCCTTCATACTCCGCTCTTTTAAAGTTTTGACACAACTATCGATGGTCAAGGACCACTCTGCAAGATTTGAAGTTGGATAAATATGTCACAGGCAAAAGAAAGAATCTGAATGAATAAGGTATGTAGGTTCGTTGTCAGTCTTTGTTTTTTTTCTTAAAGTATAAAGTATTTAAAAGCTAAAATAAATAAATAATGGTAATTTATAAAAAAAAATAAAATATTCTCTATGTTCTGCTTTCAATTTATAGCTTAGGAAATTTTTGTCATATGCTTATCAAATATCTTCATTAATAAAGGAGATATGATCTTTAGATCAAAAACAGAAGGCGCAACAGACAACAAATTTTGTTACCAAACTTTTCTAATCGAGTTCTCTATTTTAGAGAACGCATACCTGCTTTTTATGCCAGCTGCTATAAATTGCAAAGGTCAATTTCTGAAAATTATTTGAATATTGTTCTTATTGTATAACTTAGACTAGACTACGAACCTATAAAGCGTTGTCCATAATTTTTGGTTATTTGTTGCTTCAGTGCTAGAAGAGGCATATCCGCAAAAAAGTTTGAAATAATATTTCATATTCGTACTCTTATTTTCATATAAATAAAAGTTATCTATTATCATCAGGAGATTTTGAGTCAGCTGATTTATCTGCAAAGTCGAAAAATATTTTCAAGTCAATTAAAAATCAATAATTAATAAGTAGCAGCCGGGAATGACCGAGTGTTTGGTAACCATATTCGCTTTTTCAATTTCTGTCGTAATATGCCTCGTATTTTTGCTGAGCCTGCACTATTTGGACTATTGATTCTTCTCGCATCACCGATCTCTTTTAGTAACAATCTGCCAACATATTCGGCTTCAGAGCACCTTAAAATTTTTTGGCCGATCTTGTTGTGCATTTAAACTCGAGACAGGAGTTGAAACTCCGTCTTTTTAAAAGTGTGACAATAGTTCTTCACCAAAATGGCTTGCGGGGTAGGTACTGGAAGTTGCAAGCCACTAACAGAACACAAGCATAGGAAAACCAGAACCTTAAGTTTAGCAAATATATTCCTCAGTATTTTCATTATTCACAATTTTAGCAATGGCAACAATATGGCAGCGTGTCCCAGACACATCAACTCCAACAAATTTTTTAAAATTTCATTACTTTCGACATACGCTGTAAGACTTAGACTCTATCAAACACCTCACTGTCTCACGAATAGTCCATAGTTATCCTCCATCATTTCTCGGGATGCTCCCAGCTCCCTACAACAGAATAATGTTTTTGGAGAGATCACATCTCCCCAATCTTTTCTGTGTTAAGTGCGCAGGCATGTAATATATATTATATAATAATATATAAATATTACCTATGAGAAATAAGAACATAATTAACAAGAAACGATGAGTGCAATTCTACAAATGACAGTGCAAAATAAATGTCTCATATATTTTTGTCGTTTGCAATCGTGTGAGATAGGGAACAGGGTGGGCGTGGCTAAAAATGTTCTAACCATTTTTAGGAGGAGATTCAAAGTAAGCTACTCTCCAAAACTGGTAGTTCCACCTCATAAGCTGGAGAGATAAGCTCTAGCACATTTTTTTTGGCCGAATGGATGTACAAGTCCATCCTTGCAAGGTGCTGCTAATAACATACATTTTGAATTTGGTAACTTTAGCTTTCAAATTGTAGGAAGAATGTGATTGTATCGAATTATGATTATTGATTTCATAGCGGTCTAGTGGATGTAGCCCACAAGATTTAAAAAATTGGTCTGATTTGGGCACATATTCCCAGTTTCAAGTCTTTAGTAAGCTAAACACGCAGTAGACAAAATGTGCGCTCATTCGGTGACGGCGGTCGGACGAAGAATCAGCGTATTATTCAAATTAAGAATTCTCTAATCAGAGTGTTCGAACTTGAATATGCGTGTGTAATATATATTTTTAAAAATAAATAAAGTGGTTGTTCTGGATTCATTTTGTAGTTAATGGTGTAATTAATATTCCATGCATGCTTTCTCAAGTTTATTATTATTACAATACACACCCCAATTAACATCGCCGGATTTTGTTGGATAGACCGTTTTCTTCGCCGTATTTCTTCAGTGCCATCATTTGTTTCAACTGGTTCCGTTGCTTCCATAGGTAGCATCATTAAACTGTTTCCTTCATCTTTACTCTTGAAACAAAAAACATTAGTCAAAAGAACATGTGAGTTGGAATGAGATGGTGTGATGGGATCGGTGCTGATGCCGTTTTTTAAGGACATCTACTTGCTTGCATAATATGGCCCGATAAATACGTTAGCAGGGACAATTTGGTGAGCTCTCTCCAAGCCAATTGAATTCATATTTACCTTATGTCGCTAAAGTATAACACAAATACTTCATCGTAAAATACGATTGTCGAAAGAAGTTTGGTAAAAAACAAAGAGCATCGATGGCCGTTGGCGATTTACAATTGTCAAGGAAAAGTTAGCTCTCAATTAAACAAAATTAGTATCGTGATAAATTGTCTTCCAATGTTTTCAGCTACTTTTTACACTGTCGTTCCCTCTTAAGTTTCCGTGTTGTGATTGTCGCTTGCTTCTTCTTTAAGTCTTCTTCTCTCTAAAAGGCAAGACTGTGAACGTTGTTCACTGAGTGGGATCCATAGTAAGTGTTGCTCCAAACTGAGCTCAATTGTAAAAAGGAATTTATAATTATTCCCTATTAGCTAGCGTTCAATTGCGCTGAACAAGGTGGTACCTTCATATGGCCAGTTATCGATTAAACTTAACGTATATACAAAATTATACATTTTTGGATTGAAGTTGAGTCAAACGGATCGAAAGAATGATGCTGATCCAGAATGTGTTTGATATATACCCAACATCGTTATAGCTTTTTACTCATTCTAAGGGTAATTAAAAAAAATATTACTTACCATAGTTATACACATAAGAACTTGTAAAATAAACATTCCAAAAGATAAAAATGCTAGTGTAGTCAAGGCAATATCTGTTATATCTTTAATGTTTATTTCCTTAACTTGCTTGGTTGGGTGGGCCTCAACACTTGAGTGTACTGGTGGGGTGTCATGGATCCCATAATCATCAATTGAATTTTCATAACCTAAAAAGTGGCGTTAAGTAAGTAAATATATCATATCCACATTTATTCTAAAAAATCTTACCGTTTTTGCTAATTTGCCTCATTTTAACACCAAAATTTGGATTTCTTAAGGAAAACTGTGGCATCTGTGTAACTTTGTGTGGAAAAACCTATAAAAATATATTTTAATCGTGTTTAGATTTTTTTTTGTGCATAACCCTGTTAGCAACGTTACTTAAAAGTCACGAGAATAATATTAAGATCACGAAATTTCAATTCAAAATGTTAAGTAATATGCTAATATATTAAATACAATTAGTCTAAAAATAATGGAGCCCCGCTTCAGCGTGTGTAGTAAAACTACGAATGCGGGCATTATCCTCTATCGATCCTCTCTCAACGCAATGTTCGACATAAACACAACTGTGTTCCCACAGCATGGTTAAGCGCTTAGCAGTCAACCAACGGATACACAGCGGGAAGTACGGGCTTTGCCTACTTATGCAGTGGGTGGCTTTCCTGCCTACTCGTGTCAACTCTTAAAAATACAAAACGCATGGCTACAAAAAAAGGATGGAAAGGTTCAATCCCTCAACCACAGAGCCCATCTTTAGATCACGCACCAACCGACCCCGACTCGATGTCAGAAATTCGGGTAGATGAACTACTGCAAAGCAAGTAAGGTGGTAGGTGTGAAGTTAATGAGTTTGCGGATAAATACGATTTCATGCCTTCAGGGGGAAAAACGCGCAGAATCGTTTGACTACTTGCTTATGAATATTATCCTAATGGTCCGGCAGATCAAGACTTACTGTTAGTATTACTTCCCTTGTACCTTAAATTCAGTGATAAGGCCAAGATATACAGCAAGTTTGCCTGGCTGACTTGAACAATAGAAAGCGGTGTTGCACTCTACTCTTCAGAAAATCCATTAAAATTAGGGATGTCTCCATAATTGGTTTGGTAGTGATATACGATGATCATCCGGCCGAACCGGCTATGAAGTATCAGTTTTGTGGGCTGCCCGTGAGAAACGAAAGGCTTAAAAAGGTAGTATGCGGACTCCTGGCGATGCTTTATATATACTACATAATCTATCGATTCACCTGATGGGAAAGCAGCAATCCTGACAGCGTAACTTACAACTGGAACCAACCATAAAGTTTTTTCTTAATACTCAACAGCTCCTTTTCTTGTTTTAGTTCCCACCCGGGCCAAGCATTAGATTAAGCCAAGATTAAGTTGGTTTTGAAACGCTACTTTAGGCAAACTGATCGTTGAAGTAATTTCCAAGAGTTAGTATACCAACCATAGAAGTGCCACAAATAGTCTACACCTTTTAAAAAAGCCAAAAACCATAAAATCACTTGACTCGATCTCAAACAGTTCAATTATTGTAAGCAACTGTCGCAGATCTCTTCACGTGATGGACAACGAGTTAAAATTGGTCAGGCAAACCATTACCTCCCATTTCCCTTCCTCAGGAGAGCGACAATGTGGAAATGCCCTTGGCGACATACAGAACCTCAGTGATAGAAGAATGCTAGCTTTGTTCATTTGGATCAAAGTCCACGCAAATTAGTTATGTGCATACACTGCAGAAGATAGACAATAGGCAAATAGTGCAATTTTATCACAAGTGGGCTTGTGGGTTATGGGGGTTTTCTTTCTACTGCCGACAAACACCCTTATCCTAACCTAGCTGAACAAACCCTTTTACCAATTGGATAATATTTTATACTATCGTAAAATTATATTTAATATTCTTATTGCCTCGAATTAAAAAGGACTAAGAGACTCAAAATTTGGTGGCTGATAGTTTGGGCTGCATTTAGTTATCATAATAGTGAACACCCCTAGACAGAATTTTAATTGATTGAGCTTTGTGGATAGTTCTGTGATTAGGATTTTCGATTCCGGACTGCGCTCTTTGTTGACACACCGTTCATTGCAAGATGACGGTGATAGCAGCAGAGGAACTATGTAGGGCTGTAGTTAAAAAATGGTCCCAAGATTCATATTGTGGGTTTTAAAAAAAAGGGACAGAAGGCATTGCAAGATTTACAAATAACATTTTGGAGGAGAATTTAGAAGGGGAGTCTATATCGACATTTATTAACTTTTGGAGGAGAACAACACTTAGAATTGTTTTTTACTGTTAATCAACTACGTAATTTGGAATACGAGTTATACCGAAAGGCAAAAAATAGAATAGCTTCTAAAAACACTAAATTTTTTATACAGAGACCAAGTACAACAAAAGTATTCAGATAAAATTTGTGTTTCTCGGGTGCAACCTATAAAACCTATAGATGATGTATGAGAATACCTGTCCCGTTAAGATGTGTGGTTGATCCAAACAGTGGTTGACTTGATGTCCAGCAAGATAATGCTCCTTATATACATTACAATACAAAATAAGTGAGAGCATAGCAGTCGGATGTAACCGACTGGAAAATACCCTGATATCAATGCAATGCCGGTTGATAGCTGCTGAAGAAGAACAAGCTCATTCATTGCGAGAGGTATAGACGCAGATTAGTTTTTAAATTGTGTGTCATAATATGATTATATTGATTTACACCATCAAGTATATCGGTCTTGGGCGCCGGACTGGGCGTGGCCAGCCAATTTCTTATCGATCCCTGCAGAGCTACCGGCAACGTGCTTTCATAATGTTTTTGACTGTTGCTTACAAATTGTGGAACAAACTGGTCATTTCAGATGTTTAGGGTCGGAGTGCCGTGAGGCGTCGTGGTATGCTTTATCCGAAATTTATATTTAGATGTTTTAAGGAGGTTATCAGCAAACTACGCCCCAAGTTTGGTGACTATATCTTAAAAATAGTACGGGGTGTACGATTTTATCGACTTAAACTTTCAGATATATCTATTATTGCAATTATGTGAGCAGGAGATGGACGGACGACAGACTGACAGACATCATGACGGACCTTGCACTAAACCAATATACTCTTATACCTTATACAAAGAGCCAATAATGTTAAACAATGTAAACACAGAAACTAAATTTAATTTTGCCGAGTACATTTAAGTTCAATGTTTACATTTGTGAGAGTAATATAAGTGATTTCTTTGCATTTGTATTGGTTACATCAAATGATTTATTATTACTTACATTAAGGTAATTGCTGTCATTATGTGAACCATCATATGCATATCCAGTTATATCGCCGTAATCGATATCTTCTCCTCCATAGTAGTCCATCATAGTTGAATTCGCAGCAGGGTTCAACATTTGTCTTCGATTTGGAATCTGGTTATTTTTTAAATGCTTATTCAGCTGTTCTTGAATATCATCTAGTGTTGTTGTTCTATTAAATTGAAATTGTATGTTAGTGTCAGTAATTGTAGATCCACTGCCAGCTAAGTCAATCCTCATACATTAACAAATCATGAGTGTCAAGTTTTATACGGATAAGATATTTTATTTTTAAAACTGAGCGATTGTGGAGATGGAAATACACACATGGACATGGCTATAGCGTCTTGGCTAGTGATGACATAAACACATACATACACATATAGCACTTTAAAATTGTTGCTAGACACTGCCCGAAATGAACTGTAAGACACTGTATATACTTTATGGGATTCTAAACGACTTATTGGATGCGTTAGAACTGCTTTCAGGAAAAATTTTAATTTCCTCTGGGATTGAATCATGGGATCGAATATTACTTTTCTAAATACGTAATATCAAAGGTTTATGGATCTGCCCGTTATAGTTGTATAGTCATATAGTACACACCGACTAAAGTTTCAGAAATAAAATCGTCCATTGTTTTTTAAATTATAAATAAAGCGAATACTTAATTATTGATAATTTAAAGTACAAGAACTTGTGGGAAAATTCAGCCCCTTCCTTTGCAAAGTGTCGCATACGCCCTTGGTGGCCATCCACACAACAGTGGCTTTGCAAAAAACCTCGTTTAAACTATAGCCTTTCTGAAACATGGAAAAGCTTGAAGCAAACCTTTAATTTCCATACTGAATACGACATATATTAGTAATCCTTTTAAAAACAGAGATTTGGGTGCATTAAGTATTTTTTTTTTGTTGACCGCTGAAGAAAATGTATATTATAGATATATTTTGCTCTTATGTGGTGTTGGTATCTGGTTTGAAAAACTTGTGGGATGGTTTAAATAAGCAGTCCCGGACAAACCGTGAGTGTGACTACGGTAATTGTTAAGACAAGGCGCCTGTGTTACCGCCTGTGAACCGTACCGAGAGTCAACTTGGCTGGAAGCTCTGACTTAAAACTAACTCAGTCGTGAACGGTCAGGTAAATGCCGAGGCCTGTTCTAATTAGCCTCATCCGGATCCCTGCTTGGGTGGACCTATTATTTCTCCACAGCTCGAAATAAGTAAAACAATACGAATATCAAACTGCCGCAGGATCTCCCTGCAGCTAATGTAACAAGACAATTGAGGATCGATTCCTGTACTGGGGAGATATCCTCACATGTGGCATGGTCGGACCATACCGCGTGTATTTAGTAGGTCAATGGGTATGACCGTCGTCGAGCATTTCATTATGGTGGTCACCTAAGCGAGCGGATGAAACAATTGCGCAGGCACAATGTCTAAATTCTCATGGGGTGCTGCGTTTGAGTATATACCGTTAGTCGATTATGGGTCTTCTAAAAAAAAGGTGTAATTCTTAAATCGTGTTTACCAGTAAAACAGGTTTGAAGGGCTGATTTTAACGTGGCCGCATTTAGCATTAGGTGGCATTGATTGAGAGAAAATACTTATGAATGATTTTTGGACAGTAATCAAACTTATAATGTCTATACTAGTAACGTATATACATTATAGTAATTGGTAAGAAAAAAATCCTGCCCCAAAACATGCACATACTTATATTTTCCGCAATTTTAGTGACTGATGCGAACCAACTGGCATCGCGTTTGTGTAGCAGCAATATTGCTCCGCACACGGCGTCATGTCAATATGCGAAATTTAATTTTTTCAAATGCTAAATCGTCAAGAGTATAATAAAATTGTGGAAAAGTAATATGCAAAAGGTATGGTAATAATTTTTGTTCACATTTGTAATATTTTGCTGGGTAGAGACTTGTGTTTCGGGTTTTTACTAGTCGTGCTTTATCTACTGAAGCCACCTGACTTGTTCGTTATTGTTTTTAAGATCATTTAGAACTTACCTCCTCAGCCAAGCATTATACTTAGCAGACCCATCATCGTATAGTAATGTTTTTAATGTTTCGATTGGATAGCGATGCATTTTACCATCATCCTTATATGTATTTGATATATTTTGCAATTTGCCAACGCGATTTTTTATTTTAACTTCATTACTTCCAAAATTCCAGTTCAACATTTGATTGGACAGGTAGTTAGATGCCATGTATTGTTGCATCATTTTTCTGAAATCAAAGTCGAATTTAAATTAACTCTAATCTATAAGGTTGAAAATTAAATATATCAGTTTATTATCTACCTGTGGTAGTTCATTGTGTGTAAGCCAGAGATAAAGTCTTTTGTGTATTTATGCCCGAATGTCTCCTTAAAGCGGTCAACAAAAATATGTAAAGGCATCATTTGAGTAGTTAAAATGTCCTCTACATTAAAACTGATCTCGTCATTGGCAATAACACAATGCAGATTCAGAACGAGTAGCAAACATTGTACTACAAATTTAATTTGGTGCCCTAAGGCCCTAATGGAATTCATTTCAATGTAGTTTCTAGAAAGAGTTCAGTCTGTGTACTGAGGTTTGGTAAATGTGCGCCTTGCAATTATATTAGTCTTGTGTCTTTTATCATTACGGAGGCCTTTCTAATTTTGTTATGAGGCATGTAACGCACTTACGGTGACATCTTCAACTCCATAAAGTACTTATATTTCTAACCAGCACGAATTATCTCAATCACTATCACCACCACTACATCGCAAAGCTCTTATTTCAAAATAATATCATTACAATCAATTTTAGGCATCGGGCTAATAAGTCAAATTAAAATTAAGATAATACTGGACTCTGATCTGCGAGAGTATTTCATTTTCGGTGTACACAAAAAAGCTTCTTTCTTGATTTTTGATCACAAAGAGTCACTGGTTCTGCTCTAGTTGATATAGCGATTTAAATGTATATGTATATGTATATGTATATGTATATGTATATGTATATGTATATGTATATGTATATGTATATGTATATGTATATGTATATGTATATGTATATGTATATGTATATGTATATGTATATGTATATGTATATGTATATGTATATGTATATGTATATGTATATGTATATGTATATGTATATGTATATGTATATGAATATGTATATGTATATGTATATGTATATGTATATGTATATGTATATGTATATGTATATGTATATGTATATGTATATGTATATGTATATGTATATGTATATGTATATGTATATGTATATGTATATGTATATGTATATGTATATGTATATGTATATGTATATGTATATGTATATGTATATGTATATGTATATGTATATGTATATGTATATGTATATGTATATGTATATGTATATGTATATGTATATGTATATGTATATGTATATGTATATGTATATGTATATGTATATGTATATGTATATGAATATGTATATGTATATGTATATGTATTTGTATATGTATATGTATTTGTATATGTATATGTATATGTATATGTATATGTATATGTATATGTATATGTATATGTATATGTATATGTATATGTATATGTATATGTATATGTATATGTATATGTATATGTATATGTATATGTATATGTATATGTATATGTATATGTATATGTATATGTATATGTATATGTATATGTATATGTATATGTATATGTATATGTATATGTATATGTATATGTATATGTATATGTATATGTATATGTATATGTATATGTATATGTATATGTATATGTATATGTATATGTATATGTATATGTATATGTATATGTATATGTATATGTATATGTATATGTATATGTATATGTATATGTATATGTATATGTATATGTATATGTATATGTATATGTATATGTATATGTATATGTATATGTATATGTATATGTATATGTATATGTATATGTATATGTATATGTATATGTATAAGTATATGTATATGTATATGTATATGTATATGTATATGTATATGTATATGCATATGTATATGTTTGCATATTTATATTTATATTTATATTTATGTGTATGTGTATGTATATATCTCCCACAAATTCAGGGATACAGTCACACAGTTTGGAAGGTAGCTTGCTGGTAACCTACATCAAAGATCGGCATGCACATTTTTAGACTCCGCCCACACCCGCCGCCCTTAGGAACCTTAAGCTTAATAATTTGAATTGTGCATCTTTTCCACAATTTTTAAGCTAGTCACCAGTTGGTAAAATCTCTTCAGTTGAACTCATCACGAGGGTGTCGACTCATAATAACATGACAGGTACTGCAAGGTACTGATGTTCGCTAAGATCTGTTAGCTGAACTTCGGACATGGTCTTCATATAGACATGCTCTTGGTAAAGGGACATGTCACGATTTGAGGTAAGGCCGGGCTAAGTTGTAACGCTACCGATAGTCAGCTTGACTGGGGCCCGTAAATAGCTCTGTCGCTTACGGAGCATATCGAATACCTGGCGACCTCCGATATTAATGAGCCTTACCTGATATTGCCGATCTCTGTGCTAGCGGAAATCATTTCTCCGCAACTTGTATAATTCAAATGGAGGTATATCCGGGATTTAAATTGGTTGCAGTTGACTGAAGCCAAGTCTGTCGACAAGCCAGTCGAGCAGGATCACTCTCCAAAAATCGATGCAACCGACGACGAGTTGGAATCGGGGTATACATCCGACGCGTCGATTCTGACACGGTGTCGGGAGGTCGATGAGGATGACTTCTCGCCGTCCGACGATAAGGACAGCAATAAACCGACGGTGGATGTTTCGTCTCCAGATGTCGCTACGACTTCTACAGAGACACCTCCACCATCGTAAAGCAGCATATGGTGCCCTCATGCTTCGCCTGGGTGGAGGCGGAGTCGATATTGCACTACTTCGCGAAAAAACATTTTAGTATTTTCTTGCTCAATAATTTTAACAGTGGAGTCAACGCCGCAATAAGCCTGGAACTACAGCCATCTCCAATAAGGCTACGCTCGTCGTACATGGCCCACGACAGCCTTGGACCTCCACCAGACGAGATCGTAAAATCTCTCGTTATAGTTATAGCTTGTGATGCCAATGCTTACAAATCCCAGTGGGGCAGCACGGATACATATTTGAGTCACTCTTAGCATTCATACTGAATATCCTCTGATCTGTAACATGTGACATGATCCCACTTCTAATTGAGTTCCAAAATTGGTGTATGGCACTTCAGCCACTTCAGCCGCATATGGTAAATTATGGCCCAAAAGACTTAATAATGGTGTCTGACTGATTTTATGTATTATTACTTAGTCCTTAGGTTAGTATTTAGTCATTAGGTTCAGAACGCACTCAAATATTAAAGCGACGATGATCAATTTTTTTGGCAATGTTTCTGTACCCAAGAATTTAAATTAACATCAAAAGAAGCGCGGTCCAGGTCAACGCCCTATTTGCCGTTTACCTCATGTTGCCATTTGTTGCTCATTTTTACTAAACAGCTTAGACACGTTGAGAAAAGAATGCATACTTTTTAGATTAACTTTATTAAGTAACAAATACGTATGTACTTAAAACTAACAATGTATCTTATTAATTATAATGTTAACTTTCTATTTCACATTTTGTATGCTAATGTAAAGTATACAACACTTACATACATTTATGTACATAAAGTATGTGTACGCATGATTTTCTTTCAAATGTAATTTTTAGTAGTATTAATTAGTGCATTGACATTTTGCAGCATAGTTATAAAATAATAAATACATTGCTCTGATCACGAACATATAGTTATACCGTTATATCATATATGCCAACAGAATGAACTAAGTTTCAATGGTAAACCAAAAATATTGACACACACTTAAATTCTAACAACAAATCACTGTGTTAAGGAATATTTTCCCAATGTCTAGTTTAATTTTTTTCTGATTATTAAGGTATGCCAACCAAAATATAAGTTCCTCAAAGTTCACTCGACTGAGCAGAAAGAAATGGAAATTGACAGATAAACATAAAAAATAAGCATTCAGATAATCGGTTAAGAAAACGTGTTCAAATGGGGTTACATATGTATTTGCTAACTGTCTACATTTTGAACCAGGTGTCTAATTTGAATATGTACGCACAATGGCTTATAACTAAACTTCAAGTAACACAATAATAATTTTGCAATTGACCAACACCGTCGTCTTACTTAAAGTGTCATATTTTTTATTGTATTATCTATCATCCAAGTGGATTTCGGTGTATGTATAAGCTCACACTTATACTGTAACAAACTTTATCAATTATTCTTCGATGTCCTTTTCAAGCTTCTGTGCAGCCTTATTTGTGTTTAAAAAATACAACTCAATATGCATCAAATCGGACAGATGTTGCAGAAAATTCATCTGCGTGCCAGATGTGCCCCTTCAGAATCTTTTCAGATCAAACAAATACTTAATTAAGTAACATCGCATTGAAAATATTTGTACTCGAGTAAAAAAAAACTGGCGTCCTAAATTAAAAATTGAAGGGGCACCGATCACTCAGTCAGGACAAACTGCTTTATAGGAAAACAAAAATAAGAATAAAAACAAGCACGCAATTAAATTTGGTTTTTAAAAAAAAACGCTACTATTTTATTATTAAATTATATAACACTGGCTTCGACCGATTTTTGTGTTTTCTATAAGGAAAACAAATAAGTTTGGAACCGTATAACTTTAACACCACTTTAAAAAAATATTGTTTTTTTTTTGGATTGGATGGAAGAAAACAAAAACGTCTGTTTTGTACACATTGTTTGATCAGGTCTTCAAAAATCTTCAATAACATATGGAATTCTTTAAAAATTAGTTTAAGGTTATTCACAAGAAAATGAGATATTCTCCTATGTGATATATATATAGGACTCTTACAGTTATTATGCCACTTTCACTTGTTTCTAATGCAGTTAATGCTCAGTTACAAATTAGGATATTAAAATTTTTTCTAAATTCCAGACTATTACTATAAGTACATATTGACATGCTATTAAAATAATTAAACAAAAGTATTCACGATACCACACACTCCACACTTTTTCATAGCTTCTACATTTATGTTATTTATTTGATCTTGACAGCGGAAAATTTCGTGTGTAGTGTTCGAGGATATGAGACGGTAGTAAAAGTTATTGGCAGTAATGGAATCTCGTAGTCTCTTTTTGATTCTATAAAAACAACTAAGTAAGGTGTTTGAAGTCGCGCAGCTACGGACGGACATGCTTTGATCGACTCACTTTTAATGTATCTCGCCCGCACTCAAAGATATAATGCGATTCAAGCCCCAGTTAGCTTAAGTCAATTGTTATGGAAATATAAAAAGTTTAAAATTTTATTACGCTTCTACATATTCTCAAATTTAATAGAGCACTTAGCTTGTACTCTGTTACCGAAGGTATTCATAATTGTGGTGTTATGTCCACTAGGAGTCTAAGAAATCGTGATATTCGAAAAACCCAGATATCTTCCACAATTTTAAGAATTTGATTAAGATCTTATCGTGAAGTTTTCATTTCTAATTTTTATGAGAACTGCAAAATATTTTTGAAAAGTATAAAAAAACATATGTTTTGTTCTGTTGACGTCTATGTGGACAGTCCTCTGTTTAATATCAGTTTATTTCGTTAGCTTAGAAAGTTTTTCCTGGAAACCAGAATAGCTTTCTTTTTCTAAATTCAAACTTATGTCAATTTTGCGATATATTATTTAGATTTCTAATTTAAGCAAAACAATAATTGGTTACAATTTAAACAGTCTGTCCCTTCTAAAATTCGATGCCAAGTATACCTCTGACGAAGTTACTTTTTAGCAAAAATTTGAAAAATTAAAAACGCAGAGAACATTATTAATAGTCTGCTTAAAAGACGATTAAGCAAATACAATAACATATTTTTTTTTTCGACCGATGGTGGAAATGTCTATATATTCCAAAGCTTTTGAGCAGGGGTCACATTAGAGTCAATCTTCCTGATGACTTCCTTCAACCCAGATATATCTTCCCTATTTATTCCTTAAATTGCTTATTACCCACATACTTGGGCTCCAATAAATACACACTTTCCATTAATTTCGATTCTATTGCTCCATTATCAATAAACTTTATCAACATTTTTCTACTCGCGGGTTAGAGGAGCGAACTCGTTCTTATTTGTTTATTTTTTTAATTGGATGACAGACCATAAATCTTGTTAAAATTTAAAAACAAAATCTTCTTGTAAATTGGCCAAACTTTTAGAAATTATATTCAATTAAAGAAATTAACTTAAATGAATAGTGGTCAGTTTAATATAATATATTCTCTCTTGGAATAAAAACGCTATTGCGCAGGCCTGCAGCGTCCTGCTGAAGTTCCTGAAAACTCCAAATCTGTCTGCTCGATTATAGGAATCCGATCATCATATAAAGTTGGCGCTTGCAATATTATGCCAGCAGTACCCGCCAAAACAGCTAATGTAAAAATCCATAGAAAGAGTCTATCCAACACCATTGCGACATATTTCCAATCTTCTTTTACCTTAAAAAAATAACGATTGGAAATAGAATTATATGGAATTACAAATGTATTACTTACTTTTGTTGAATCCTCCTGCATTTTCGTATGCTCTGCTATAAATCGTACACAAAAACAGCTACGATGAACGCGTGGTGGGCATTTTGAATGAGAAAAAGCTGGGTTGCACAATATTGGACTTTTTAATCCAGAATTTCCCATATCTAAATCAGGGACAGCTGTCAAATCATCTGAGCTAGAATGAGTAAGTTGTGGCAGCGGTCCATGAACTTGACAACTTCCTCCAAAAGGTCCCGTACTTGTTAAGCTAAATATAATATTTTTAATTCATCATCAAGGAATATTAAATTTATAATATTAACGAAAACATAATCAAACTAATACTTGCAAAATTCAAATAAGCTATTTGCAGTTTTTTTTTTAATAGGAATAAAAAGTTATTTATCGATTTCTCCAAAACTTTTCTAAAAAGTATAAAGTATCTGTGTGCTTTTTAACATGCATTGCAAATAATCTTTTGTAATATTTCGAGGGGTGGCGTTTAAAGAACTCTGAGCTTTTAGTTTTCTGTGTCTTTTTATTCTTTGATGGCGAGGGTATCATAGTATATTGGTTTTGCTGTCTGTTTATCTGTCCGTCTGTATGAACGCAACTTTTTTCGACACCCTTAGATATAGAGACTTGATACGTGGAACATACGAGGTGTGTTCAAAAAGTATCGCGAATTTTTAATTTTCGCGGGTTACGTATATTCGAATTTTGATTTTTTTGTAGCGTTATGTTGGTACTCATGTCTCTCACTTATGCCGACAAGCTCGGCCATTTTGAATATTCACTTAATTGTTGACAGCTGCTTTGCTTGCACGTGTTTTGGATCGTCTTCGATTTTTACCTATTCAAAAAAATGGATCAAAGAACCTGTATCAAATTTTGTGTGAAAAACGAAATTAAGTGCGCGGATGCATTCCGAATGTCGATTGTGGCATACGGAGAAGCTACCTTGGACCGAAGCAACGTTTATCGGTGGTACAAAATGTTCTCAGAAGGCCGAGAAGATGTGAACGACGAAGAGCGTGCCGGACGCCCAAGCACTTCAACAACAGACGAAAAAATTAATGGAGTGGAGAAAACGGTATTGGCCAATCAATTGGCGAATCACCGTTAGAGAAGTTGCTAAGGAGCTAGACATATCGATTGGCTCATGCCATTCGATTTTTATCAATGATTTGGGCATGAGACGGGTCGCCGCGAAATTCGTACCAAAATTGCTCAATTGCGACCAAAAACAGCATCGCATGAACATTGCTAATGAGATGTTGGACTCTGTCCGCGACGACCCAAATTTGCTCCAGAGGGTCATAACTGGTGACGAATCGTGGGTTTATGGTTACGACGTGGAAACCAAAGCTCAATCATCTCAATGGAAGCTGCCGCACGAACCAAGACCGAAAAAAGCGCGCCAAGTTCGGTCGAATGTGAAAGTTTTGCTGACAGTTTTCTTCGATTGCAGGGGCGTGGTGCATCATGAGTTCTTGCCACAGGGTAGAACGGTCAATAAGGAATATTACCTGCAAGTTATGCGCAATTTGCGCGAAGCAATCCGCCAGGAACGCCCGGATTTGTGGAAGAACAAAAATTGGCTTTTGCACCACGATAACGCCCCTGCTCACACATCGTTGCTTGTGCGCGACTTTTTGGCCAAAAACAACACACTAATGATGCCGCAGCCACCGTATTCCCCAGATCTGGCCCCCTGTGACTTTTTCTTGTTCCCTAAACTGAAGAGGATCGAAGGAGGAGCTGAACAAGATAAAACAAAAAAAGATTTTTTGAAGTGCTTTGAAGATTGGAAAAACCGTTGGCACAAGTGTATAAAATCTCATGGGGATTACTTTGAAGGGGACAAAATAGATATTCATGAAAAAATAAATAATATCTGAAAAAACGTATACTGGTGTGTGCCTGCGTTAGACTAAGTATAAAAATTTTAGTGTTACGTCCACTAGGGGATTAGGAAACCGATAATCGCTATTCGCAAATCGATAAAGCACATATCTCCCACAATTTTAAGGCTACAGTCACCAAATTTGGTTGGTAGGTTGGAGATGTCCTTCACCCACCTCTGCCGTTCCACGCCCCTGAAAATTTAAAATGGCTATATCTTCTGAAGTTTTGAGTCCTCAAATTTGATAAGTATATTACTGTTAGGCGTCTCTAAGAACCGATAAAAAAGCCACGGCCACACCTACGCCCATAATCGCCAAAGCCGATATATAGGAAAATGTAAATCAATAAATCCGCAAATCTCCCATAATTTTAATGAAATCAAACTTGGAAGGCAACCTCCTCCATAGATCGGCACATAAATTCAGACCGACAGGAACTTCGGCTCTAGATATCTTAAATGAGCATATCCTACACAATTTTTAAGCTAGAGTCACCTAATTTCAAAAGGTAACTCGCCCAAGAGATCGATAAAAATTTGGATGGCCACACTTAATCCACCTCCCTAAACCGATACACCTGTTAGTGTAAATCGATAAGACCATATATCTTAATTTGAAAGCTAGAGTCACCAAATCTGAAAGGTATATTGCTATTAACACCCTTTAAAAATTCGGAAAACAAATTTTGGGCCACCCCCGCTCACAAAAACGATTAAGGCTTATATCTTCTGCAATTTAAGAGCTAAAATTACTAAACTTGGAAGGTAGATTACTAAGATCGATCTTAAAAAATTAAAAGTCAAACTTGGACAGTGTTTCTTGGCTACACCCACCCTGTTCTTTGTTACTTGTTATCCGCTGTCGCTTAAGCCCGACTGCAACGCTCTCTCTTGTTTAATATATTATTTTGAAAATAATTAACAAAAATCATATGTAAAAGAAAAACTGCCTAAAGTATTTGAAAACAAAGATGATGATAATAATCTAAATGGGTTGAATAACAACAGACCCTGGTTTTGTACTTCAACTACTAAGCAGACAATACATAGATAGATGCATCAAAGGGACCAAGACCTGCATTATGTTTTTTCTGTGACCGTGGGCCATATTCTGCTTCGGTCTTAATGACTTCAACACAAGAACAGCGTAAGACAAAAGTAACGAGGCGTGAGCGACTGCCAAAAAGCATACGAAATCAGAAAAGAAATGTAGGCAAACTGCGGCCAACACCAACAACAAAATTACTTGTGAGAAAAAGGAGACAAAAATGTATAGATAACGCAGAGTGTAAACACACAAAAAAATCAAAATATTTGAGAGCAACAATGCAACTTCATAAGTAACGTGCAGTTTGTTTTAACAATAATACGATTTAAAGAACTGCGAAAATCGCGAATTAAAACAGAATTAGAACGATGAAAATAAAGAATTACAAGGCGCAAGAAAAAACATTTCCGTTCCGAATGCGAACTAAGTACTATTACTACATTTTAATAAACAAGAAAACAATATCAGGAAGTTGTATTTTAATTTACCTTTGTGTTGTCAATTCTTCCTTTGAGGCTGTGTTGCTATACCCCGCGGAAACTAGGCGATCAATATTAGTCGAAGAGTAGTATGGATAGAAACAGGCGTGAGCGTCCTTCAAAAGCAATTTGCTGAAAAAACAAAACAACACCAGAGTTTATCAATTAACAGTTTTCTATATATTTAGAATGCATACAATTATGGACTGAGTGCTGACTAACTGGAATCGAGTGAAGATCCGGCCTAGCGGATGCTGACACTCAGATCCAACGATTGCAGTTGGACTCCGAGTCCGCCTTTGTTTAGGTCAAGGCAGCTATCCTTGCCACCTGTGGACCAGCAGAGATATCCATGCTGTCAAGAGGTGCATGAGGCAACAGAATGTGAGACTCATGGGCCACCATTACAACCATAAAGGTGAATGAGGAGAACATGCTCGAGAAGCGTTGGCCAACTTGTTCAGGGAACCACTGACACAGGGATCAACCTGGCCCTCATCAAAGAGCCATGGTTGATCGGTGGCCAAGTTGGTTTATTAGATTGTGATTCATATATCCACTCAAGCCAGTGAATTCCTCCGAATAAATATTATTTACAATTTTATTTAAGTCTGTTTTGCTCGGTTAAGTGATATGTATCGAGACTTGACAATATTTGTAACCAATTACAATCGAAAAGTAATAGTAGTAATCTTCTAGTGATAGTGTCGTAACTGCTGTAGAAGAAGCATATTTTTCGTTCACTGTAGTCAAATTAACGTCAGGGTGTGAGATCAAATTATTGAAGTAATATTCTTATCCTGCGCACAGCTTCATTCTCCATAGTAGGAAAATAACGGCGATTTAGGTAGATTTTCTCCAGCAATGATGAACAACGTTGACTACCTGCGACACGGAAGGTAAAAGACATTGCCCAGTAGGAATATAGGCCCCGTTCCGGTCTTAAAGGCATCCTCCATTGGGTTGCAAAGTGTTGCACCAAGCTCCAAAAGTAGGTTGTCTGAGTTTGCTGGTGGGCTTTCAGCTATTGGTCTTTATCTCGTTCATCCGGTAGTCCTCTATTCATTGTGTCCCGATAGCTTTTACAAATTTGGTTGGTTGGTTGGTACGGACTGAGCACTACCCCGGATTACGAAACACTATCTTACAGTCCGTCACATATTCGGCATTTTAAATCAGAAAATAAGTTGCAAATTCAATAAGATTTGCCATATTTCATACGTACAAGGCGTAAACTCAGCATTGACCGGTGTCATCACTTATGCAGCTATGCTGTAAACGTGAAAATGTTCGTGATTCTCAGCGAACATGACGCGGTACTAAGAATTTTTATCTCCATGGACTCAGATAGCAGTATCTTCGATTCTTGTATAAAAAAAGATCTGCTAAAAAAAATCACAGAAGTCATTGAGAAATCGGACATGTGAACACATCTAAATATTACAGGAATTTTGTTCCAAATTTTTCAACATGCGGTCTTGGATATGTAAGATATTTCCGATCTCTGTTGTCTAGAAAGTTTTTACATGTTATTGATGTGACAGCACCGTAAATATCATTGTTGCTATTCACTATGAATTTTTGCAGAATTCTATGTTCCCCCTTAAAGCAAAGTATCCAATCAATACTTGACTGATTTCAGTGATTTTCAACAACTGATTTAGAATTAACCAGGCCAATAGGTTTATTAAATTGTCTTTGTGTTCAATAAACCATCGAATCCACAGTTTACAATTATTATAATTACTTTGAGTTGAGACCGACATCGAGGACTTTCTCTTGTATTGCAAATATGTGATCAGACGTATTTTATAATATTCATATCCATGATGCTATTTTCTTCGATTTTTTGGCCAAAATTGAAGCAGCATATACAAAAATAGTCTTCATTTCTTTTTAATCAAGGCGTCGATATAAATGCGTCCTGGCTCATTGCGTGTCATGATATTATAAAATATTATTTGTACTGAACGCAAGCCAACGCGAGTGCTTTCTCTTTATTGACCTTTAGCGAGATCTTATTTTATTAATCAGAAATATTAGTTTTAATTTTGGAAACCTCAATCAAAATATTACTGAATGTGGTTGTAGATTGCTGTTGCGTTGAATGCGCATCTTTTTTAATAACTTACAAATTGCACATTGTTAATAGTTTTCTATTTATAACTACTGTAGTGGCTGACAGCGGGTAATTTGTGGGTAACTTATATCCACAAAGGTCAAACGTATTTTAGAATTAGATAGGCTGTATCTTAGGTTTAGTATTTTAGAACAGGTATATGAAAACATTAACAGATTTCAATATTTTTAAATTAGCTTACCTTGTTTCAAAGTTATATGTTGGTCGTTTTATAAAGAGGAATTTTGGCAAAAAGTTAATAAAAAGACGCTTTACCCACGGTGCCATTCGGTGTGTTTGTGGAGATCGAAAATGGACGTTCAACACGACAACTGTTACGCAAATGCTAAATGAATAGAAACATTTTAGTGGTGCGAGGTGATATTTTAAGATATATAACTTACCTTATAGAAACCAATATCATGGCAAATATCAGGTATTTACCCAGCAAAGGTACGACCAACGACGTTGGCGGAATAATTTCGACGACCAGAAGAAAGAACACATGAAGACTAATAAGAATTGATATTGATAGAGTAACCTGCAATTAAATTCATGTTTTTTATTGTAAGTGACTGAAAAATAGTAAAAATAGATTTGGAAAATTCATTGGAACGTTAAGGACAACTTATCTATTTGTTTGTGCGTTTGACTTATAGTGTTTAAATTAGTCAACAATAAATTAAAAACATTTAAGATATACTTAAACTTGTTTTTGATTAAAGACTTCTTCATCCAGAATGCCCTGCCGTTTCCGTCTTGCTCATCTTACTAATATTAAATAATGGATTTCTCTCTCTGCTGAGCTTTTTTCAGCTGCTAAAAATGTTTCCATTTTAATTCTATTTCAAATTTTATAATGCACAGAATCTATTTGTATCCTTTAAATTAATTTGTACAATTGAATCATTTGCGATTTCAAATTGAATATAATTTGTAACGTATTCCTTGACTAAATATATATAAGCAAACCTCTTAATTGATGGATAAAATATGGATAACAGAGTTGGGCACCACAACTATAGTAAGAATAAGAAGATGAAGTCATTTAGCGTCAACTAAATAACCTAGAAGTATTCGAAGTGTGAATGAAGTACATAGACTCTTTCTCACTCTCTGATGCATTGCATAACATGAAAAATGGCGGGTACAGTGTAGCGAGCAAAGAATCGAGTGCAGCTTACGAGTTGGCCACGTTCACTTAAAAACTCATTGTGCGAGAAGTCTGCTAGCTTTAAGCAAACAGGGGGTGGAATTCAATCACCACTTGCAATACCTCACCTAAGATCTGACCATGCCAATAGAAAATAAGCTCCGAAAAACTAGAGAAACTGATCCGAGCAATTGCTGGACTTTGGTTGATTTGTTACTCATATAATCAGACTGTCCATCCCGTACAGCGACATGTGCAGAAGCAACCCGACCAAGGAATAAGTATAATAAGAATAAGGAACAAGTAATCGATTCATCATTTCCTGTATCATTGTCCGGTTTTCAGTAGAGGAAGGCAACAATTTCTAAGGTCTCCTTTCTTCCTCGACATATTCGATCTACCTCGGATATTAAAACAAGACAACTGACGGAGTTCATCAAAGGCGCATGATGGAACACAGTGCCTGCCGGTTAGTTTTCAAAAACAAACTTTATTATACAGCGAAATAGGTGGAAATCGGACATGCAGTAACACAAAGAGCTATTTATGGCCCAAGTGGGTAGGGAAAGGAATGTGCCAGGCCTCTCATATTCGAACTGTGGATACCTTCCGAGCTCCAGTTTCAGCCATCCCTCCTGCGGCAAGCAGTCTTTGTCGCGTCCGAGGTCGTGGCAGCATGGATGTCGGTAACCCATCACATTCCCAATCTATTCTATCCTATAACTGTACCAAGGCGCTGACAATCCACCACAAAGAAAGTCGTCTTAAAAGGAGGGCGGAGCAGGTGTGGTTCTGCCCTATTTTCGACCGTCAAAAGCCGGGAAACGGTGTGAGGCAGCCAGCACTGAATGCTGCCAAGTGCGTGGCAGCTGGGTGATATCAAGGTTGTGTGAAAGCTGTCGCATGCCAGGGTGAACACTCAGCGAACCTATAAAAGCCAATGCCAAAGCTCGAGGAGCCAACGCAAATTCTGCAAATGCTCCAATTCAGCAACCTTTCACTCCCGGAAGTTTGAGGATTGTCGAAGAAGTTTCACATAGTAGACCATCCTCACGATCAAACCAATGCATGATATTATCCGATATGGCTTCGAAAACGTGGCCATTCAGGGATACCTGTATGGCAAGAGCGCGAAAAAAACCATGGCAGCCCTCTATAGCTTAATACGTATATGGGTCACGATCAACTCGACCCTCCCCACACATCCGCTCCTGAGGAAACGAGTTACGATCAGTGAGGTCAGATATATCGGGATTCGAGCGGATGCGATGCAGTCGCGAAAGCGGTCAGTGAGGAAGTACGGACACGAACAGAAGGGTGAGTATATTTTTTTATTTGATCCTTTTCTATCGATTTGGTAACGATAAATAACGAACTGACGTTTGTTATGAAAAACAACAATAGGTGCTTGCTTCATCGTGTTTTGTAGAGTTTTCGAGATACATTCCTTCTCTGTCTCAAACGCTCTAACAGAGATGGTTTCCTCTAAATATACAGCAATGTTCAGAAATCTTCGTAGAACTTGTAATTAAATTATCAAACATATAAGCACCCTTTCCAAAGTCTACCACACACAAAGTATTAAAGCGAAGAAAACTAATCGCTTATAATTTTTCATAGACAAACTGGAGGGGAAACTTTAGAGAACTTAAACCCGACAGGTCACTGTCAATAATTTAAGATAGGCTTTAAACATTTTTCAGTTGAATAAGTCACTAGGGAACCTAGTCTCTAAACTTATTCACTCTGGCACAAAAACCAGAAACTGTATCCGATGTATTTACTACAGTTTTTTATTCCTAGGTCGTATACCTGACTACAAGCAAAAATAGTGATTGTTCATAAGGCGAGATAGCCTTCACAGAGCTCACAACATAACAGAATGAAGATGTCAAAAAGAGGTAAAAATAGGCCTTTTTTGTTTTTTCGTCTCTAAGAGCTCGCCGGTTTCTATAATTGATATATACTTCACATTTAATACCACTTGCAGATAAATTTAATTTTATGTGATCGATAACTCCTCCCGTTTCGCTAATATCGACCAAATCGATTACTGAAACCAATAAAATAAATGAAGCTTTCAGATAAGTGAAAACGTCAGGATATCTCAAAGTCGAGCTATGTCGACTATAGTCTTCTAATTCATTTAACGAAGCTCTGTAGTTTATCTATATTAATTAAATTAATAAATCATAAAAGAGTATATACTATTGAAATGTCTATAACAACCACGTTTCTTCAGGTTGACGGAATATTGTGAGTTGAATAACTTATGGGTATTTCCAAATACTAGAAATCAAAGAATTGGATTCGGACTACAAAGTGCTAATGTAATTAAGATATACTTACCTTTTCGCCACTGTCCGAAGGCAAGTAGAAAGTAAGAACTGTTAAAAATGAGATGCCCATGCAAGGTATAATTATGTTGACTGTGTAAAAAAGTGTTTTTCTTCGCATGGTTATATTGAATGTTATATCCAGGTAAGGCTCATCACAACATGTATAAAATTTTTCATTCCTGCAAAAAAAAAATATTATTTTATTATTAAAATATGTATACATATTATTTAAATTATTTTGACCGTATGTTTTGTCATTGTGTTTAATAAACTAATCTAACGATCTCGAAGAAGAAAATCAAACAATCCCCCATTAAACTTTGTTTTTCCAACTTTTATTCAGGGGATCTTCGTGAACGAAATTCCCAAAATGAATGCATTGAAATAGTGTAAATATTGGAATGTATTTTAGAATATATCAAGGGTCCAATTTTTTCCGCCCATTGTGTAGGTGTTCTATAACAAATAAAAGACGTACCGGTGTTACAGTTTGCTTGAAGACAACAACAATAACTCTTTCGCAAATGCAATGTAGTGGAAACATGAATTAATAAACTGTCGAAATATTACAACTGATTTTTATACTTTGATACCGAAGGTATCATAGTATATTCGTTTTGTGCAATGTCCGTCACGCTGTCTGTCCGTCTGTATGAACGCAACTTTTTTTGACACCCTTAGATATAAAGACTTGAAACTTGGGACACATACTGGCGTGTGCCTGCGTCAGTGTAAAAATTTGAGTGCTACGTCACCAGGGGGTTAATTAATAAGATCCATAATTGGAAATCGATAAAGCCATATATTTCCCACAATTTTAATGATACGGTCTCCAAATTTGGTTGGTAGGTTGTTGGCGATGTCCTTCAAAAATCGACATATGCCTCCCGCCGCTCGCTCCCACTCACCACCCCTAAAAATTGGAAATGGCTATATCTTCCGCCGTTTTTGAGTTAAAACCCTCAAATTTGGTAGGTATATTACTAGTAGCCGTCTCATAGAAACGATAAAAAACTCTATAGCCACTCTGCCTCCCTAAACCGATACACCTGTAAGTGTAAATCGATAAGAATATATAATGCACACAATTTGAAAACTAAACTCACCAAATTGAAAAGCTTTATTGTTAGTAACATCCTTCAAAAATCCGTAAAAATTTTGGACCACACCCACTCCTGCACAAAAAGGATAAAACACAATATCTTCCGCAATTTAATAGCTACAATTACCAAACTTTGAAGGTCGATTACTAAGAACGTTCTCCAAAATGTTTTTTGGCCACTCCCACCTCTAAAATTCGGGAAAAACCCTATATCCCATAATTTAATAGCTACAGTTACCAAACTTGGAAAAAGATTACTAAAACCCACCAAAATCCACAAAGAAAATCAACCTTAATTTAAGAGTTACCGTTACCAAACTAGGAAGGAAGGTTACAAGAAAACTCATCCAAAAAATTTTTGGACCACACCTACTCCAAAATTCTCAAAAGCCTATATCTATCGCAATTCGAAAGGCACACTTTCTTGACTACACCCACCCTATCCTTTGCTATTTATTATCCGCTGGTATTACTTATGGTATCAAAGTATTTCGCAGTCGGCTACTACCGACTGCAACGTCGGGAAATAGCGGAAATTCTGGATTTGTCAATAATGACAGAGTGGAATTGTAAACATGATCAGGAAATCAATAAACTGATCTTTGTTGCGTCCAATCTATCCGCTGGGTCAGATAGTCAGTTTTATACACTTCTAGAGGGTATTATAAGTTTTTTATGAAATGTGTAACACGTGTAATGTGTTCTCGTTTTGCATTGTATTCTCCTAAGTTAAGTTGCGCTCAATTCTTTAATAAGTAAAGCCGCACTCGCGCATAATAAAGATAATCCATAATCAGAAACTGCGTTTGACTCTTAATTTTGCCCCGATATTTTTGCAACAGGTTATGGGCCCAGGGCCATGAAGAGTACTGTTTGTTATTTTGTGCGAGAAGCTTAAATGCAGCACAGCCGCTCATTTTAAGTTTTAAATCTATAGCTTAAAAAATATGGAAGGTCAGATGGATGGACATAAAAGTCAGACGCTGGCATACATCATAACAGAAAACAAATGTTTTCGGAGTGACTTGTGTGTAAATTCTCTAAGATAAATGTGTTCATTCCGAATAAGATATATACGGATATGTAGATAGGTAATAACAAGAGACTCATAGATACCCAGCTTGATTCTGATGCTTATTACGTATAATTGATCCGTATATATGTTTAACTATAATTTTGTGAAAGTAACTTACCGAACAGCCGGCACCTCAAGAATATCCCATTCGACAGACATGTAGAACTCAGATAAATCAACGCCAACGTCAACAATATTGCTTCCTTGTTGCTCGTCCATGTGCCTCAAGTCGACCTAATAAAGGTAAACAAATTTTTGGTACACGTGTATATAACACATAATATAGTTATTAGTATTTATGAAGGTATATGTATTTTTGATGTACATACATATAGGCATAGTACTATTAAATAATAAGCTGACCAATAAAAAATACAAAGGTTTGTATGGGTTTGAAAAAATTTATAACATTAATTTTTCTAAATGTTGGATGTCGTCGTGAACCAATATATTTCATGCTCCTAGTGTAAACTCAAATTATTTTTTACATCCATTTTTTTTTTTGTCAATTAAAATAATGTAACTACTGCTGACAATGTCAATTAAAATACATTCATTAATACTTTTTCATTCCAATTATTACAGATTGTAAGAAATCAAATATATTTGTTATATGTAAATTAAATGACTAATTTTATGTAACAAAATATATGTTTGTAATAAATATAATTGTAATTTAACTCATTTGATTAAATGAGGAAAATAATTTATAGCATGCAATATAACTGCATGCACACGATATAATTAAAAATTATGAAATCGAACGTGTAATTCCGTTGTCCCTTAATGAAATTTCAAGTTCTTGTGTACATATTATTGGTAATAAACCTTTATTTAAAAACATTTTTCTTGAAAAATTTCCAAACACTCAAAATAGTAAACGTAGGTATTAGGTAATTATTTATTATCGGTACTGCCTTTTTACGAAGCGACTGCAGCTTTTCAAATAAAAAGTCGCATGTCTGATGAATCAATATGCTTCAGCCGAGCGTTCTGAATTTTTGTTTAATTTTGAAAGTCTCTCATATACTTCGATTTATTTATGTAAGTTCTTTCCAGAATTTTGACGCACTCAATCAATTGCAAACAACAATCTTGGTCAATCTGGAATACGGAAGCGTATCCACAACCTCAGCAAGAGAATCTTTCAAAATTTTAAAAGAAATATTATATTTATAGAGTCGGATAAGCTTCTTATTATTATATTTTTATATATTTTTAAGCGGCCCTTGCACTATGTAATTATTGGATGCTTTCGAGTGCAACTTTTATCACGCATCGTATAGATACGAGTTCGTTTTGTGCAACTACTGTATGTTTGGAATCGCTTCTAGTTGGTGCATGAACAATGAAACATTTGATAAAGTGCTGCAGAGTGTAGCAACAAATTATAAATTAATAATAACCGGAAAGTAACAAAAACTCGAAGATGGATTAAAAGCTATTTGTAAGAGGTCTTAAATTAAAGAAAGTTCGTAACATTACACAAATTTTACAATCTTCAGTATAAGAAAATCATATGGTATAACTGTGTAATTATTCACAAGTGTAGACATTTTGAACATATAATTGAGCTGAAAAGGCTTTGTACATTTTAGTCCATATATAACCTTAATACCAAACACACACTATGTAAAAGAATGCTTGTTGTCATATAACGAATTTTTAATTAAGAAAACCAGCAGCTCTTCTAAAGCTGTAAACAAAATTCAATAAAAATGCGCTCTGACAAACTTACACAACTACACATTTACACAACATAGCGAATAACCAAGGAGTTTACCTTAAATCTGAATGCCATTAACGAAATAAAAAAGTGATATTCAAATAGTGTGTTTTTAAGTTTTTTCCTAACTGAATAGTAGTGCTCCAGATGTGACAGAATGAGAGTTAAATGAACCAATTTGTCATACCCCATTTTAACTTTTCAGACCATTGGTTTTGATCAGAAGTTTCTCATTTATTTACTAATTTTTTATTGTCCCAGCCGCATTTATAGCTATTAAACCGATTTTCCGGATAGATTTTCTGTTTAAAATTCTTAATTTTATTATGTCTTCTTGTTTTTGTTCTTTATTATATTGAAATAGTATTTTTAATAACTGCAGTGTGCACTATTATCGAAAATAGAAGAGTATGTTGGTGTTCTTCAATATCCGTTTCTCCGAGCTGCAGACTTATACCTTGCAAAAATATTCTTGATCAAGTCCACGTCCGACAAAGTATTAACATTAGGGTGCAAATCGATAGCTCCTCAAAATACCGTCAAGTATAATTCAAAATTTCTGTAATTTTAAGTATAGAGCCACTAAACTTGAAATTGCTCGTAACCTCCTGAAAAAATCGGCTTATATTCTGGCCACAGTTAATACTTTAACAAACTTGGGTAAATTCATAAATACTTATAATGCTTAAGTCGAGACAATTCGACTGCACTCAGAAAATATAAGCCTGAATTTTAGAAAATCGTCCTCAAAACAAGAAAGTTGTTATTGTTTTAGATATAATGAAACATACGAAAAAACAATTTCTTAATATTTTAACGCATTTTTTGATATTTAAAAAATTTATGAAAAGTAGATATGGAAACCATTATTTTACGAAAAAGTCCTTCTTACTTGAAAGTTAGTAATAAAAAAAATTTGCAAGAAGACACGTGAAGTTGTTTTCAAATAAAATGATATGCATTTATATTTAAAATGGTTGTAAATGTAAAATCTTAAAATATTTAATAATAATTAAAAAAAAAAATAACAAAATGTCTATATCTACGCAAATAAAAAACAGAAAGAAATTTGAGAAATCTAAAATCTAAATTTTGGAAAAATGTAGACTACAATTAAAAAAAATACCCTCGGTTTTTTGGAAGACAACATTTTCCGTTTTATAAAAGACGATATTCTAAAATTCAGGGTGATTTTTATCCTTAAAACTAGTTTGCATAGAAACAGACACACAAGTATGACGGGAATAGCGAAGCCCATTGATGATCACTCTTTATTTTGTCGAAGTCGTCTCTTTCACTTCACGAGGGCATACAAATATTAAATAGTTTTAACTTGTTAGCACGCAATTTATGCATTAATAATTTAATAGTTATTTACACCATATTATTAAGCCATCAAATGATTCGACTCCGAAAAACGGTTATTTAAAACAATTCATTTGGAATCTAAACATATTAAATGTAAAAATTAAATTAAAATATATTTATATTAACTTAAAATCAATTTATATTTTGCCCATAACACCCTCCTTAATATGATGTTAAATCACATACAATATTTTGTAAATAATAAAATAAAATGTAAAAATACATTTTTATTAGCGCTTAATAATAAAAAATTAATTTTTCCTGAATGAGGTCAATAATATTACATGATATTAAAGCGACATAATGAAGAAACAAATTGATATATTTCTCAATCAATCCGATTTTACTATATACATTATTGGACTTAAGCAATTCAGCCACAATAACTTCATCCAACAACAAAATATTACTATTTCAAAAAAGCTTACAGTTTTGATAACTTAATATGATATACTATAAGCCATATTTGATCAGTGTTTAATATACTAATATACAGTATATGATTGAACTGTTAAAAATTCCAAAGAAATAATACATTTTAATATACTTCATTTTAGGAAAATTCCCCGTTTAATGCAAAATCTTAAATTAATATTTTGTGAAAAATCGACATCTTCAGGGTAAGATAGTAACAACGGCATGGTAAAGTTCTCAGTACTCTACTTTTCAAATTGGGAGACTATAGCACTAATACTCTAGGAAAAAGAGGTATTCAAGATTTGATGGGCAATTTTAGAGCAAAATATATTATTATTAGTAACGTCCTCCCAAAATTGGTAAAAATAATAATAATTCCTACTTAATTTTAAAGTTTACCAAATTTGAAAGACAGAGTTCTAAAAATTTCGAGCGCTGGCTACCCAAAACTGTTTCTACACTCCCGCCAAATAACTCTTTTTCACATATTCTTAGTTGGATTTTTATTAGTATCAGTTCCAAGCAACTTTCTCACAAGTTTATTTTGCTTCTGCACGCAAAAGACTGTGCCTTCATGGGTAGATGATTTGTAGCAATTGACCACGACAACGCTCTGAACGCTAAAATATTACGCATGTCACACTAATTAATTGATTGTGTGTATGAGATTATATGCCTATACAAAATATAAAAGAAATATATGATCAATGTGTTTCAATGTCCAAAATTGAAGGCGTGAATGCAATGCAATTTCAGACTTTTGATTTTGACACTTCTATGTTCAAATTCTAATTAATAATCGTTAGGAGAATCCATTCAATACAACAAAACACATAAAGACAGTCTAAAAATTCTCCAAATATATACTGACATAAATATCACACAAACTTTAAAGCATTAACGGTACATTCATAAATTAAAACCATTCCAAAATTATAAATATCATGCATTTTATCTATCATTCTGATATATTACATGCATTTAATTTTATATCCTACCGCATAAAGAATATTTACAAACGTACGACTTGATTATCGATACCAATATTGTGTATAGACATACACATTTTGGGGTACCACTTATATATGTAAGTAAGTTGATTTTTATGATTTATTACTGTGGATGACAATCCACGCCAGTAACGAAGGTTCAAGAAAGATACTAGCAATATATACACGAAGAAATTAAAATTGTCTCCAATAGTCCGATCAAATCGATTTACATAGTGATCGGATGGTATTTTTTTACAGTAAAAATGTACAAACTCGGACTTTTGGTAATTTATAAGAGATGTAGATATGTAAGTAATGTAACCGCTAGCTTAGCAGGATACGCAAAGCCGGTTATAAATAACACCCCATCTGTTTCCAAAATACAGAAGCATTTTATTGTCTTATATATAATTACAAAACTATTTTCAAAAGCTGATGAGCCCGTATTTTAAGACTCCATACTTGTAACCACATATAATACATCATACAGATCAGATTTTTCATATGTATTTTTCAATTATGTAGTTGCCAACCTTCTTAATAAATGGGCGTATAAGTTCAATGGCCACAATGAAACGGCTATTTTATCCATACCCTCCGCAATTGAATATTGTGAGAATATCCACAGTTTTACAGCTTGAGTACCCAAATTTGTAAAGTAAGAAATATTCGCGCCCTCACAAATTCCACTGGCCGTTATCTCTCACAATTTTATAGGTAGGGTCCCTAAATTTAATGGGTAGATTACTGATAGCAAAATTTCATTTTAACAATGACAATTATATATTTCATTTAATATAATTAGTTTTTGTCCTTATTCCTTTCTTAAAGCTATCGATCGGCGGCTTATTACAATAAGAATAGGACAGGATTTTACGATGTCGATATATATATTGTTTTTTCTGTGCAAATCGATTAAACATCATAACTCCCATAATTTTTAAAGTAGAGTCACCATAAACTGAAAATAAACAAACATATAACGATATTTTAACCTATCATCAATATCATGTGGCGCCCCATTCCGAAAAATGCAGATTTTTAAATGCAAATTATAAGTAGATAAACATTAAATAGGTGAAAACATTACAGTTGGTCTTAAGCGACTGCGGAATACTCTAATACCAATATTATTAATGCACTTCTTATATTTGGTGATTCTATTTGAAAAATTACGACAGACGTATGCTTTTGACCGGCATAAACGCCAAGTCGAAATAGCCATGCTCGCCGTTTTGTCTGTGCGTCCGTTGAAAGCGCCGATCTCAGAGACTATAATAGCTACAGCCATATCGTATTGAATATAAGTTATCGGTACAAGTGCTCTTTATTTGATAGAAAACATCAGAGACAGAAGTTATTTATGGAACGATTTCCCCTGCTTGGGTATCGAGAGAATATAAACCACAGCTATTACCTTAAGAGCACAGATTGCAGGAGGTATGTTTTATTTATTTTGGAAATCTTGTAAATGAATACAGATGTTTTTTATTATAACCTGAGTAATGAAGCTTGTCTAAAAGTGTTTAACAGATAGAAGGAATCATATGAAAAATACTCTAAAATTCATTAACATCAAAATAGAGCCATTATTATCATTCCCTTCTATTCGCCTGTACGTCTATATAAGCGCTACGATCACAGATTCAGTAGAAGCTAGAGACTTCAGATTTGCAATATTTTTCGCAGATGACGTTTGTTTTATTTGATCGAAACCTTATTTCGTTTCTCTAATATCGATATTAATTGATTACCGATAGGAAAAAAAAAGTCAGAATTGTCAAGATATTGTCTACTAATTCTATATTAATATACCTTGAGCAAAACATCGAGGAAATGTAAAAATGAAACAGCACCAAGCGCAATCATTTTTTCGGCATATTTGAATAACCACGCATATGTTTGTGTATTAGTTAATAAACTGAGTTGCTCTTTTTCAGCAGTCTGAATATCTACCAGTTTTAAAAGATAAGGACTATGGTTCAGGTAATTTCTTAGCCGAGATCTTTCAACAAGCGCTTTCTTACTATTTTCCTTACCAAGATGTTCGGACCAAGCTAACGAGTTATGCCTCTTTTTATGCTTACAACAGGTGGCAAGCAGATTATTGACAGAATAAAAATCTGCAAGGGTATGTAATATTTGGCGGCCCTAAATATAACAAAATTTGCATAGCTAAATCTGTAATATAAATTGAAATTGAAAATTAAAATTCAGATTTTAAAGAAAAATTTTCTGTCAGTGGTAAAATCTACTCATATATTAGCATACCTATATATATATATATATATATACAATATATATTAATACTTACAATATTATTTTTTATATATTTTATATATATGTAAAAATAATATTACTTATGTATGTAACATTAATGTATGTGTGCTTCTCAATGAACTCCTCTAGAGCAATTTTGTTTGAGTGGATCCCTGGATGGTTTAAATCCATATCAAGAGGATGGCGCTGTATTTGGCCAAACTTGAACTAAAATAGTAGTTCATCATAAATTTGAATCTCGACATAATCTTTTGCTGAGCCCCACAATATAAGGGAAGCTAAACATTGGCTTAATACATTTATATTTTCACTTAATTATGGTATCTATTTTAAATTTATGTATATATGTATATATTTATTTACCTAATAATATGCATGTATATCTACTCAAATTATAGAATCAATTATAAAGTTGCTTTAATATTCAAAAAGATATTTTTGAATATGTAATGAACGGCTTGTATTTGAGAATAGGATAATACATGCCAATCCTAATGCGAAATACAAATTTCCATGCTATTCAAAAAGATTCGGAGACTTAACTAAATGCAAGCCATATAATAAATTATTTAACATTGCAAAGAAACTCAAGTTCTTTTAATGCATTACACATAAAATTTCGAAGTCAAGCTTTGATTAATAGGTAATTGAAAAGTGCATTATAATTTTACAAATGTAAAATAAAAAATATAATTTTAAAGGATTAAAAACGAACAAAATATAAGTCTCTCTTTCCTAATTATGCATTTTAAGTTAAGTTATTTAGTAAAGTTGACGTGTAATATAAATCAATTTTTGCTTGCATGCATGTGCATAGATTTGTTGGGGCTAATATATTTAAATATCATGCAACCATATGGAGTCTTCAAATTTATACTTTTTATGCACTGTAGTTTATATAATTGTGTATGCATAAGACATAAAAGCAATCTTTCCTAAAACAAGCACTTCAATTCTTATTGCATTACATTTTAAACTTTTATTTATGTAAATATTATATTTTTATTAAAATGTATACTCTTATATCACGGTAATATCATTTGAAAACTGGTGGAAATTTGTCTTCTTGCAGGGCGACGTTTGACTTCATTTGAAAAAATTTATGTACATATTAAACCTGAATTCTTTTAAAAATTAGCTCTAAATTTATTGACAAACTCCCAATTTGAAACCTCATATTCAATCATTGCTATCAATTTTCTATTTTCTATTTAGAAAAAAAACCTAAGTCAGCGCCCAAGCAGTCTGCTGACGGTAGTTTGTTCGATTTGAAAATCCGCTTTTGTATGTACAACAAAGCAGGACTGCTTCGCCAGAAGCCATATATTGAAAAGACTTTGACACGCTAGCTACCTTTTAATAACCATAATTTGGCACTTCACAAGAATGGTAAATGTCAGGCCAAGTCCACTCCCACCTCCAAAAGTTGGGAAACTTTTAACTTCCACAGTCCTAAAGCTGGGTCCTAAGTTATAAAGTTATATTGCTGATTTGCTCAAACATATTTTATCCTTGCCCAATACGAGTCACACCCCCACCCCGCAAGAGCTATTGTTTCTACATATTTTCAGCTGGCATCATAGCAATACACTGTTGGTTACTTCCGAATGCAACATTCTCATTTGCTTTTATCCATGACAAAATCAAACGCATATGTATTTTGAAATAAATACTCAAAATACTCTTATTAAATGATTAAATAAAAATTGGGTAAACAACATTTTATTTTGACTCCATATCGTTCAATGAAAAAAAAGAAGCAATTGTGTCCTACCGCGTCCTGTTCAGAAAGGCCCTTCGCTGTCATATTTTCTTTAGCATTTAAATCTGTGCTTTGGGATAGACATTCCAATACTTCAGCCAAAATATTGACGTATTCTGAGAGAGATTTACTGTGAGAGATTTACATACATTTTTGTTTTAAAAATGCATTCATATTTTTTCCAATGCCTTGTTCATTGGAAGAAAGTTACTGAGTCCACCTCACATTCACAAAAGGGCCGTGAGGACTCAATATAGCATTTCTTTATTTTTTTCTTTTTATTTTTATTTTTTTCTTGCTTTTATAAGCTTTTTATAAGACGATATATATTCGTCTTTTTGCTTTGGAAATTTATGACTTTGAAGCTACCATAGGGATCGAGATACTACAGAACTACATACATGTGGAATATTCAGCTGAAAGCCAATGGAAAATTGTTATATAAATACATTTTGTGTAGGTCGTACAAGATCATAATAATATTTAGAACTCCGGATTCAAATTTAAGTATCAGATGATTAACTTCGGTGTACAGGTTATTTGTCCCTAAATCCCTATGTTATTTGTGATGACGTTATTTGCAAATATTGCGATCTAACTTTTCATTACCTCATGTCAAAATACTTTTGCCTCTGACAGTAAGCTTTTTGGTAACATGCAAAATATGTATTTAAATAAATATTCACTTTAAAACATTTCCTTACGTTATAAAATTTTTACGTGCTAAAATTGCTTTGGATATTAAGTGTAATTCAAGCGCATACTACACGTTTCTAGTTTCTAGAAATAAGTCTCCGAAAAATAATACGGGTTAGCTGAACGCATTTATTTAAAATTTTAATAATTATGTAATGACATGCAATAATTAAGTATAAGATCGAAACATGCTTAGTAAAGAAGTATCATTGAAAAATCAATTAGAACTAGTTATTAAAATAATTCCCGCACAATTATTCGATGCTCACACTTTGGCGCGCACACTAAACATCAATGCTACGTCGGATATGTAAGACTTTAAATTTTTACTTTTAATTTAAATGCATTGCCCAATTTATGTAAAAACTGAAAATTATACTTATTTCATTTCATTCCAATCCAATAACTATTACATATGTAAGTATATGATTTTTAACTTATTTGTGATTACATATTGACGTATAAGTGAAGTAAAAAAAAATTGTTTCAAATGATTCTGATTTAATAAGATTTGAATAGCACCTTAAAACCATCATAGGTCCAACTTCCTAATTTTAAGATGCACGTCTGCACGTCATATGGAAAATATTCAACATCGATTGAACAAGACGATTTATAGACGGCAGGTGGTTGCCAAATCACCAATCCATTACTATAGACTATTGCTTTTGTCATAAGTGTCACTTCATAATGACCATCAGCACTGAAAGATATATATTTTTAACACAACTCCTGTTACTAATAAATTGTGTTTCAAGTTATACTGGCTGTTAATGTGTAGATATATTTGTAAGTTTTGTGTAGTAATAGTTTATTAAAAACACTTCTTATAAATAGAATTTTCGGCTTAACACAGTATTTTAACATTTCGCTATGTATGATATATACTATATCACTATACTACTATAGGTTTTGCGTTATTAAGTCTTAACAAATAGATCAGTCCTGTTTTCAACAGTATTATATGAGGTTTAAGTTTATATAGACTTATTTATTTTGATAGATTTCATATAATTGAATCATAAACGCTTCAATATATTCCAGTAAAAACCCTGAACATTTACAAGTGTTCTCTGCATTAAGCATACATATGTATGTATATTTTATGTTATCCATTTATAACGGAGTACGTTCACTAACCACGTTCAAATTAAAAATCAAATTAGTAAGTAAAGGGGACTTATTTACATATATAAGTTTATATACCTGTATGTAATTTACTGCAATAGGCGCATGTGAGAATCAAACTTCCGTATATTTCTTTGTCAATATACATAAATTACTTAATATGTAAATGCTTGTCACATCATACGATTATAATAATTCGAAATACGTATAATTTTAAAATGATGCATTTGGCACCGTGTTAATAAATAATTAATGTTATTATGTTATATGAGAAAATTTTAATATAATATTTTTAACCAAATTTTGTACAATTACATTACATTCTTATGACTTCTTTAGACTTAAACCATGTCTTGATGAACTTTTCTGAATCTGTGCCACCAAAAATAGTATTAGTGAAATTATAGATCATGAGCAAATTTTGTACAATCGCTCGATACAAATATTTATTTTTGAAGAATTACAGAATTGAGATTAGTTTCGTGTATTTTTACATAATTTAATTAATCAAATTGATAAGAACTTCAAATATGCATATAAATAAAAAATAAATCCAAATCTACATCAAAATAAACTTTAATTTAATTATTTTTAATTATAAGTATAAATGCGATTTAAAACACAGACATTAAAAGTATATACAAAGGTGTTATTTTTTATTTCTAACATAAAGAAAAATGCACTGTGAATATACGATTTTAAAAATAATAAAATGCAGATTCACGTTATTTTCTTTTTTCACCCTTGCAGAGGGTATTCAACATTATTTTTAAAAGTATACCTTAACCTAAAGCAAAAACCCTTTTTTTTAAATGAGAGGTAAGTCACTTCAACCGAACCCAACCATTAGGGTGCCGACTTTTAATAGCTTTACAGTGGCCCCTCAAGGATCAAATGCTAGCTTAGACTTGTGCCCTACAATTCTGGCATGGTCTTTTGAAATCTAAGGTCTTCCGATTGTCAAAAATCCTGCCCCTTCTGTCTTTAGGCTCCCAGCTGGCGCAGGTGAGCTGCCAATCACCAGCAACCATGCACGTAAATTTACAATTGCTAAATTATGGGGCTGCACTCTCTCGAAACATTGGGTCCAACGACCAAAAGGTCAAAGATTTAGAGTTCCAGATCTTCCACTTCTTTCCCACAAAATGCAAAATAGAGAGCTCTAATTGAAGTTATTCACCAAGGCAGTAAGGGCGGAAGGATTCAAAGAAGTCAGTGGAAGTGGGGAAAAGAGCGTTAGTAATCCGCTGTTTCGAACTACTCTGCAAGTATAATGGGTCACACCTCTGCAAGGCCACACAAAGGCCTCTAAGTTTTATAAAGCGTCGGTAACAAGAATGAACGAAGTCTGGAGCCAAGCGGTCGTCGTCGACTGAACTTAAGTTTCGAGTAGAAATCGAATTCGCATTTGAATTCGCGCCGTGAACGATCCGGACCAAGTCCCTACGAAGTTATTCCCAGGATTAGAGGGTTCTGAAGATGGCAACCACGCAGGAGCCAACTATCCAGGCGGTGGTAATTATAAGCTATAAACATCACCATCCTCACATCTCTTTTGTAAAAATGTAATAATCAATAAGCAATTTCAAGCCGTTTTAGACCCATCAGTAGATCAGGATCATCCCTTTTGCTTAAAAAGCTCTTATAAATGTATATATGTGCGAGATACCTTAGACCACAGACTCATTTTGGGGCCACCAAAATTGAAATCTTTTTATAAGCAAAATATAATTCACTTATGTTCTCTTTACAAGGAAATTTAAAATCTTTCCACTCCTTCTTCACACATTGCTACTAGAAAGGACTCTGAACTGGGACTTAAACACGTAGGGCAAAAAAAAAAGGCAAGTGCCCTATATACTTGTTGACCCCTTGCAGCCATGACAGACGCCTACATATCCGTGTGGGCGGAGGATTTTTTCTAAGCAAATATTAATATACAAAAACATTTCACATTCCCTGAGCGCTTTAGTGTTCCTCAAGCGGACGTTTTAGCATTAAGTAAAGCTTAAGTAATTGCCTGTATGTACTAAATTAAACAGATGTACTTAATTATTATGTGACGCAATGCACTATCGTATGTTATGGCATCGGTATATACAATTTCAAAGCTCAATCGATACTGAATTCACTTAACAATAAGAGCAGAAGAATCAATGATAATCAAACATTGGGTGATCGTGGATGACATCATCAAAGCAAAAACAAAAAGACCCAAATGTACACTTACTAAGGTAGAGAAATAATATCACGGAAGCATAAAAAATGAAATTATTCAGTATGTTTAATGTCGAAAAGCGAATTAATAATGAATGCATAACCTTATTTTTCTCCGAGAAAGTGTTTGAAAAAATATGTGTTTTGATTCTCAAAGCTTCAGCTTAAAAACATATGCAAAAATGTTTTAAGGAAATCCGCGATATTCTGATTAATTGCTTATCATTATGTAACATTTATTGACCTATACGGAACATGGCCTAGTCGAAGTGACAACCGAAAATTCGAATTATAAATGCGTTTTTCATATGCCGGACGATAAGTGAGCCTCTCATGCTATTTGAAGACATTATCTGATTGTCTAGTGCCAGATGTCGTTTTCGAAATATACAGATACGTTAATAATTATGACCATTATTATAAAAAGTGGGAATATGTAGTAACTCTAGCTCTAAATATGTGGGAAATGTTTTTTTTTTCGATCAATTTTCATCACACTTACTGTCACAAGCTTACTTGCCTTCTCAGTGGAAGGCAGGAAATTTATCAGGGTTTGAAATGTTTTTTCCTACGATTAGCTTCAATACTGTATAACATATATATGTTCTATAGATTTTCACTTCCAGGTCCATGTGTACGGACCCGTAATACACAGCAAGACCTATGTAATAATTTTTTTTGAGCTTGCTACCGATTTCTGTCCAGGATTGCTTAAACCAAGCAACAACAACTGGGAAACCTGCAGATCAGCAGACTGCAAATTGACTAGAATCATCAACAAATACATGCAAATTTTATGACTCATGCTAAATTTCTATAACCAAATTTGAATGGGTAATTACTGACAACCTTTCTTTGAAAGGCGACCAAATGGTAGACAATTACGCTGCACATTACATAATTTTTCGCAGAAAATTATTACTCGATGCTGAGCGACAAATATAAATAGACCGATAATTGTGATAATTCTGCAACTAATCAATATTATGGTATATTCCCAACAAATCTGAAAGAAATATTCGAATCTAAGAAAAATCTAATCAATGAATATAATCAGATTATTCGATTTTTGGGAATTTTTTTTTACCTTTAATCAGTTCCATTGAAAATCTGAAGTTTCTTCACCAAAGAGAAGGATGCTAATACAAAATAAACACATATGTATATTTGAAGGTGTCTATAATAACTGGTACTTTTCGAGTGCACAGCTTTTAAGATAAAATTTAAGTAAGTCAACCGCATTTAGTGCAGACCGATCTTTTTGGATCTACACAAGCTTTTGATTGACAAATTAAGCATTGCAACTACAAATTGCTAAAATATTTGAAATGGTACAAGCACGCTACTTTCACACTGAACAAACAAAGCGAATTTGACAGCGAATGATTTAATTTAAATAATTTAGTTTAAATATATGTTTTCGCTATCGATTGTTTTTCCATTACAGCGATGCTATCGTTTTTGGTCCGCAGATAGAGTGCATATATGAAAAACTGATTACTTCAAAAATATTAGTTTAAAATTGTGTATGCTTAGGAGAAATTCGGTGCCCCTTTTTTGCATTCATTTTTGTACCGATTCTCATAGTATAGCAGGTAATCGTTTGGCGATGAGATAAATAACTGTAAAAAACATTCGATGTCAGCACATCAATTTTGCAAGTTTTCAAAATGTTCGCCGATTAAATTACTAATTTTATTTTTCCATTATTAAAGATATCTCATTTCTTATGAATGAATAAAATATGTTTTGTTATTAATTGATAACCAACCTTTTTGAACTTATCTGCGTTTGGTACACATCGAGTAAAAATAAATAATTAAATATATAAATACATTTTAATGATCGATTGATTTTTTTAGTAGCAAATTATTAGACAAAAAATTCATGAGACTTCAAATTTTTTCTAGCCCCAATAAACGAAAAAGTATACTTTGCAACACAGCAGACACACAGCATGTTTTTTTTCTCATAAATTAAATTTAAAACAAAATTAAAAACATATTAATTAGATTAAAGGCAAATACAAATAGTTAGTTACTAGATGGTTTAGTAAAATGCAAAATTTGTGAATTATTATATTAATAAGAAATGGACAGCATATGTATCTTCAAAAATATCACTTTTTATTTATAAAATAAATATAATTTAAAAGTTTAAGTAAAACCTCCACTTATAAAATTATTCAAGATTTGTGTGTTGTTAATGACTTTTAAAGCTGCCTTTAGAATTAGGGAAAAATTTCTCTGACATAGGTTTCTTGATTTTAAAGAAATTGACTGCTTATGGAAAGAAACAAAAATGCACACGACAATACTATTTATTTTTTAATTTACCGGGCTATTTCGCTGCGTATTGCGCTAAGTGCTTTATTTATTGCCTAATATTTTGGAAACTTAAAAAAAGAATTGTGGGTAAACTGAAATTTGCATTGCAGTCTAATTGCTGTGCCAAAAAGCAATAATCTCACAATCTCAATCACCTTTCACTTTTCTTTTTGCTCTGTAAAATCGACGCGTCGATCGAGATCGAGCTTCTGTTCTTTTGACTCATCCCATCCACGTTTCCTTCAACGTCCGGCTGAACATTTATGGCTCATGTGTACGTGTTGCGTGATCTCCCCAAAATATGTTGCTCAATACCTTCCGATCTTTTAAAGTGGTTTGGTTGTCTTAGCACAGAGTGCTCTCAATGAAGGTTGCACGCTGTCAGCGGTCTCTTAGAGTGTGTTCGCTTCCGTACCGAAATGAGTGAAGCAAACAACGAGACCCATGCAATTACTATTATATTATACGTCAGTTACTATCTCTGTGTGCTCCCCTCCTCTGGCTAGGCAGACCTGCCAAAAGCGCTGCAACCTGCGCTTTCCTATAAATAAAAAAAGTAAGAACGTTGCAGTCAGACGTATCCCACTGCGGAATACTCTGTTAGCACAATAATTGCAGATGATAACAATCGGCAAGGAAGAAGTTGCAAAAAAAAAAACAAAAAAACAATGAGATAAAATGAGCTGGGCAGACTTGAGAAGCGAGTGTGCTCCAGCCCATCTGTCAATGGAGAGTAACAGTTTAGTGACCACTACACAAATATTCCACAGGTTTGTCTAAAGCAACATAAAATGCCAAAATGGCAAATGCAAAAATTACAAAGTTCTGGCCATCAAGCTCGAGTTGATCAACCAACATCATAAAATTGATGCGATGTTTGTCTGCGAAACATACTTCTGCTATGGGTAACCCAACGTATTACTTGCAAGTGTCTGCCGACAATAAATAACTTTGCTGCGTACACCGCTCTGCTTTATTGTATATATGCTTATTGCTTATTGCTCCGATCACATCCTGCTGATAGTTGTGTCCCGAGGGGCTGCCAAGCAAGTAAAAAATTCTTCAATTCCGGCAGAGGTTGGAGCACCATGCCATTTATTCTTGGCATAAGAAGCTCGCACAGGCTGCAGCCGAATTGTGAATGCTGAGGATTAAGCCAATATTTCATGTTCGGCAATGTGCTCAATCTGAGAAAAGCAGCGGCAGCTCCTCAGAAGAGTTCCGAAAAAGCTGCAAACTGGTTCACAGCTTTAAAGCTTGCAACACCCAGCGTCGTACATGAAGCTAAATGCGAAAAGTTGAGATGTCGCTGCTGATTTCTAAATTGTTCTTATTCAGCACTACAAACCCGTGATAACTCGAGCAACTTGTCTTGTAATTTCGTCCGATTAGATTGCTCAACAAAATATTAGAAAATATATTTTTTGGAAGATTGATAATCATCAGTTTGACTCTTGGCAAACTTTATAACTAGGTCACACAAACTTAAGCATGACTAACAATATTGTAAAAATTGATTGCTGGCGACAGCCACCCGCCCCTCTCCAAGCCAATCCGCCCAAAAATCTGAAATCCTTTTTTTTCCAAAGATTTCGATCAATCATCAAATCTTTAAGGTATATTACCATACTATATTTCCGCAGGCCTCATATTCAAATATACACTCACACCTTCACAAAAAATACCTATACTCACACAGTCTTAAAGCTAGAGTCACCAACCTTAAAATGTTCATTAATGACAGCTTTTTTTTAAATAGACGGACAGAGTATTCCGCAATTGGCTACACTCGACTGTAAAATTCTCACTTGTATGTTGCATATTATAATCAATACAGTACGATATAAAAAAAAATAAATGAAAAACGTTTAGAGTTATATTGATACAATTAAAAAAAGTCTTTTATTTATTTGATATTTAATATGTATGTTTATTTATATTTATGTATATTTATGAATAGTGATGAGTAAGCATAAAAATTAAAATGGTAACACAATTTGTGGATCAGATTGTACTTGTACGCTATTATATGCCCTAGGGCAATTGCAATGACATATCTGCAAGGGTAATAAGCCTTCGGAACACCGAAGATATAGGATCTCTCTGAATTTTATGCATTTCATCATAGAAAGCGGACGATATGAAGAAAATTGTTTTTAAATAAAAGGGGTATAATATCGAAACAAATATTTAAATTATTGAAATGTTTATTTTAAAGATTATATGTACAATAGCCTTCGTACACACAAAGTAAAATTATTAATATTCATTTGCTAATCAATTAAAATATTGTGTAAAAGTGTAAATGTAATACAATACACCCTGGAATAACACAGCTATTTTAATATCAAAACACAAAAATAACAAAATAAAGCTTTTCTACAAAAAAAAAGGTGTATTACTTTACAGATTACTTTATTAATTTATAAAAAATAATATTTCTGAAATTATTCTTACGATTTTTGCTTAATTTTAATTTTAAATAACTTAATTCAATTATTATTTTTAAATAACTTAATTCAATTAACATCAATCCACTTTGCTCAGGAAACCGTGCAGGTCGCAATTAATTGTTTACCGTGTTATTTGAGGGTTTTTGTGCTTATTTATTGTGATGCCATAAATACTAATTTTTTGGTTTACGATTGAAATAATGTTTTAAAAAACTTAAATTACAATTATACAATAAAAATGATTTTTTGTGATAGAAAATAAAAAAGTTATATAGATCGTGCGAGATTTTTAACAAACCTACCTTGAACCCATCATAAGTCCAACTGCCAAATTTTAGAACACATGTCTGTTCATCAAATGGGAAATACTCTACGTCTATCTCACAGGATGACTTGTATATTGCTGGCGGTTTCCATTCAACTAATCCTTCAGAGTAAATTGTAGCTTTTGTTGCAAGGGTCACTTCGAAGTTACCATCGGCACTACACAATATTATTATTTTTTTCAATAGTTATTCGTAAAAATAATATGCTTTTTTAATTTGTAATCATTTGAGATTTTTTTAATAATCAGTGTGACAATTAACTTTAATATTTAGAGGTGGATTGTATGTTTGGATTGTGTTCATAACTTTCATATATTAGGTTTGTTTTAATATTTTTAATATTTCCGAAACTTAAATTATATCTTATCATATATTATCATCTCTATTGCTAGAAATCAGAAAAATATATTGGAATTGAGGAAAAATATTGACAAATTTTATACAAAAGATGTCATCGACCATATATATATATATATATATATATATATATATGTTTGTAAGACTTGCATGAAATGTGTAAAACACTATAAATAACACATATATAAATATTATTCACCAGCCAAACCAGACTTTCTCAACGTGTACTCTCATAGTAAGCGGTCGTATTTCATATCCTTCGTAAAATAAGTGTTTCTTATATTGCGCATGGACACATCATGAAGCATAGGGATTGCAACCAACCTAATCACCGACGGACTCCCGCCTGACGGACTCCCGCCTGACGGACGCCCGCCGACGGACCTCTGCCTGCTCGTGGAATGAAAAGGAGTCAACTCCAACCTGGAGTACTGCTTTGATTTACTATCCGATCACGATGTTGCGGCAGCGGTACTGCGGGGCAGTATCAATAGTAAACTCAGCAAATTTTCTTACGAAGCTGTTCAAGAAAAACCCGAACGTTACAATGTTCTACTCAAGGATTACGCACATTGTTAGCCATACTAGTATCCTGAACTTCGACGATGACATAGAGGAAGCGGTCAAGGTCTTTTAGGTCTACTATAAACAGAAAAGTTAAGGCGACCTAATAGAAACACGGAATCTATGTCGCCATTTTACAACAGATGATTATTAAGGAAGGCAACACTGAGAAGTATTCTACAGTTATCCAACCAAGGAAAGTTAATAAGCTTGGTGTTTTCGACACTAATAATTATTTAAAGTTCTCAACTGTTCTTAAATCACCTGAAATACTGTCTTTTACGAAAAACTGTGAAATATATATAGTCTATCGCGAATTGTCAGACGGCGTGGGTCTTTGAATGACGTTCCTAGGAATCCACCTCTCACGTTTAGTCTCTCTATCATTAAATATAAAATGGCTATATAAATGGGTTTATTTTCGTTTGAGAGAGGTCGTGGCCAATCAATTTCTCACCACTCTTGGGTGGGTTGGCTATTAAATCTTCTTTTATCAATCAATATAGACAATTACCGGTTATTTTTATGATGAATTGTGTGCGTTATTAAAGTATGAAAGTTGTAAAGGAAAACTTATTGTGCTCGGAGTATAAGGCTTAAAGTTTTGTGCAAGGTTTGATAAGCTATATATCGCAGAAGTCTTTTTAGCAAAATATGTACAAAATATATAATGCTTATGTTATTTTTGTTTTCTAATATTAAGCCAATTATGAAGAAATCAATATTTTTGGTAAGTGACATATATTTATATTATAATGTATTGAACATTTTTAAAATATAACTATTATCTCTAAAAAGAGAATGGCTTTTGAAAAAAAAAAAATTATTTTTTGTTAATTTTCGTGGGTTAAGTTTTCTTACGGAGTATGCCGTGCATTTTAATGAAAAATTCAACTACATTTTTTAACCTGACTACTTTTAATAAAATAAAACCCAAAAGATTCACATTCGCACATATACGAAAACAAAATACATTGAAATGTAAAGAAAATCTTTTGATCGTTTTTTTTTATTTTTAATCTGACATGAGTTGGACGATTGCATAGCTATTAATCGAATTTTCGCCAGAATCTAGAGAGGAACAAGTGGCATGGGATGTTCATCGAAGAAAAATTGAGGTCTCTTGAGGTTAGGGCACTGAATGGCAACCAAGTCTGCGTCAAAGTAGACCTGCCTGTAGTTTTTCTGACGCCCTTGAAATACTTCAAACTTGAAATATATTCTTGTACATAGTGATAAGATTGTCTAGCCACGGCCGTGGGAGTTGGAATCGATTACGTCAAAGTGTAATTTCAAAAAGCGCAAAAGAAATCGTTTATCTCACACTGCTTTATAAATAAAGTCATCAAATTTAGAAACTAGAATATTGGCACCCCTCCATAAATCGTGAAAACCTATATACCTCGCATTTGTACAGGTAGATTCACTAAACTATTAATAATAAAGTATTGACGACAATTTACCTCAGGTACAGAATTGCTTATACGCACGATATATTAATATCAGGGCTGAATATCAATCAAATCAACCCATCCAACCCACCATTGTTCCAAGCCCCTAGCCGTTACCAGACCAATATAGATTTGCAACTGCGGACATTCTGAAAGATTGCCGGGCAATAATTAGGCTGAGGCTCTGTTAGCTAGGGGCTTGCACCCTTAGTGATGGCACTAAGCGGATAATACATTATCTGCATACTGATACTAACCTAATGGGGGTTCCAAGACCAACTATAATCATTGCATTTCTACACATGATTGGTCTTGATCAAGAACTTTAACTCATTTACAAGTGAGAGAACAAAGAGATCGTAATGCTCTGTTTCTACATTAATAAAAATAATTATTTAATAATAAAATAGTATTTTAATGAAGTAAATGTTATGGTATAACCTAGCCTAAACTAAATGTTATAGAAGAACTTAATTATAAAATAAGAATTAATTATTGTGTGATATCCTGATGCAATACTTTATATTGGACACCCACTCAAATACAAATGATCTACCTGTCCGAATTTATTCGAAATAGTTGTCCTATTTTAATAATTTTCTATCATAATGTATGATGATTATTATATTTCGTGTGTTTGTTTTTGGTATCTAGGTAAATAAAACAGCTTGACTAGACAGTTGTTACATAGTTATCGATAAAAAGAAACAAACTTCAGCTGGATGTGGTAAACGAGTACTTATATGCCAGTCCCTGATATCGACTGGTTCACACAGACAGACGGCTACATTGAATCGGCTTTCGATGCTGATTAAATATTTATAGTATATCAGAAACAAAGTTTAGCCCAATATATATTCAATTGTTTTTATACGGAATTATCTTTTCAACAATAGTCGAATAGTAGCTTTATGATAATATGGTGAAATGCCGCCAATGTTGACGTGTAGGAAAAGTAATGATAAATTCCAAGTCTTATCAACATACCTTTTAGGCTAAGGATATTATGTTATGAAGATAAACGCTTAAGGAAAAAGGTCAAAGTTCTTGTAGCTTAAACTTTCTAACGGGTCAACTCCTATTGGAAAATCTGATTATTTTTCTTTACTGAAAAGAACAGAACAGCTTCTTACGTTTCGCGAACAGTCCACAATAATTTTTCAATGTACTAATTTTTATTTATTTCTCAGAAAAAACTCATTATTTCTTCAGTTTTATTTTGTTCTCAGAAAACGAGTTCTATTTTATGATCGAAATAATAGTTAACAGTTCTTGAAAATATTATATATAAAATATATCATGGTAATAAAAATACAAAAAAAAAGTTGTAAATATAACACCCGAAAATATACTACAAAATGCGATATACAAAATATTAAAGATAAAATTTAAAAAGTAAATTTTTATTATTTTTAATTAGTTGGTATATTAGTAAGGTTGGTATTTTATTTAAATTTTTTGCATATAGTATTAGTAGTCAGTATCCATAATTGAAAATAAATTTAAAATGTTGGTGCCAATCGCGAAACCACACATCTCTTTAAAATTGCAAAGATAAAGTCACAACATTTAGTTAGCATCTTGTTGTCGTCATGCTTTAAAGATCGGCACCGGTCACATCCACTACGCCACCCCACAAGAAGGTTTTTTGCCATCTGTGCTGAGCTGGTACAACACTGGCATCAGAGTATTCGCAACAAGTTTTATAAATAAATAAAATTAATTAAATACAAATTGATCGAATAACTTTTATATACCCGATGAAAATAATATTTATTTTGTGATCCATAAATAATACTCAGGAAATATATTTTATATTTTAAACAATAAACAAAACAAGCATTTTATTGAGCTTTGTATGGAAATGTAATTGATAAAAGTTAAAGTAGTAAAGAATTTGTTCTGTCAGGATGGAAGAGGTAATTTCACTTTTTTTAAATTTAATAAATAATAATTATTTTTTTATTTTCCAAAGGACCGGAAAACAAATACATTATTTGTTCCTATATAGTGTAATTAAATTAACCCAATCTTCTCAATCTTCACTTCTCACTTTCTTAGGGCTTAAGATATAAAGAGAACAAATAGGTTCTTGTCACGTAAAAAAAAAAACTGTACTTTACTGTTAATGTAAAGAAACATTGTGCCTAAATCGAAACATAAATATATATATTGGAGCTTCGTACAATGCAGATTCATAGTAAATTAACTTTATAAATGATATTCTTCCGACGTTCCAACCTCTGTGTCCTGTAATTAAGTAGCATAACTCCTTTGTTTTGGTGCCTTAATGACTTTATCAGCTAGATAGCTTAGGTACCAAGGACGAAAGCTAACTAGTTTATATGTAGTACATATCCAACAGGCATTCATTTATAATAACCGATGTTGAAACAGCTAATTCGTTACTTACTTATTATAAAGCACAATATCCGGCCTCCAAATGTGATCCGAAGGAACGTGTAACATATGAACACCTCCATATTCTTTGGGTTCCCATCGTAATTTGTAGTCATACCATGACTATAAGAACAAAGAAGAAAATATTTATGTTATGTCCAGTTGCTAATATTTAAAACATAATAAAATTAAAAGCAGTGTATAAAACTCTGATTGTTAATGATTAGGACTAGGGTTGTCCATATTAATGCCTATTTATAATGAAGTTTTTTTGATCAGTGAAAACCTTACATAAAATAAGTAGCATATGGGCGTAACCATAGACTGTGTATGTAATGCAGATTTGCACAAGACTGAGCGGGAAATTGCCGAAAAGTTGGGCATGTTTAAAAACTCGAAAGAGTTTATGGAACAGTTAAACTTTCCCAATTGCTTTGGGGCATGTTCTCATAAAGACACCTCCAAAAAGTAACTTTTTCTAACAATAAATTTATCGGATAGCGGAAATGATTGCGATATGAAAGTTTTTCGAACTTAACCTTTGATAAGATAATACTACCTGACAGTCTGGATGACTTCAGCTTTCATTGTAAATATTTAAATTACCTTTTACCGCAGCAAGTGTCAAAAAGTTGCTTCCCAGTGTATTAAACTGTTAGTTGTGCCGTCATGTTATTTACATGCGAATATTTCACATTCATTCACATTTGCATATGCATTTTATTGATAGACAACACAAATTTCATCAAGATCGCATATTGATCTCATTTCTCTCTGCAGGCACAAGCATTTTCTGTATACAAAGCATGCATATTCCAAGCAGAAGTCACACATCAGAAACTAATCCCCTTCGTGGGTGCCGGCCAGGAAACCAGACCCCAACTTTCTCGTGCACAGGGAAGATTGGATAAGAATGGTGCTAACAGCAGCGTTAGCAGCAGTTTGGTGAACTGCCTCATAGAAGAGGAAACTTTCCTCAAATCCATTTTGGTAAACACACTAGAATTGGGCTGAATTTAATTTCAGCAGAACCCATATGGAATGGGAAAACAATGATACCAATTCCAAGTGAAGTAAAATACACTGGAGTATTCCTAGATGAGAGACTTGGGTAAAAAAAGAAATAAACCCAACTGGTGGCGATGCACAGAGAAGAAGTAGCGTCTGCTGATCATGTTACGTTGGAAACTTTTTCGGCTTTTAAGACTAGACGATTTAAAAATAACTACGTGTATGGGATACGAAAGCTTATGTTCCAAACTTGAAGTCCCTGGCACTTATAGACTTCGAGATACGTGTGGGGTCGGAAATGCTTTATTAAATTTTTCCATTCGTTTCCATTATATTTTCAATATCCAACGATTTTAGAAATATAAAGTGGACAGGCAGGTAGTCGGACATAACTAGAACGACACGACTGTTGATGCTTTTTAAGACCATAATGTGATATACCTCCCAACAATCTGCATTCTTGAAAATTTCCCCTTAAGTCAATATGAATCAAATCTGTCAGCTGAGCTTTCGCTGTATTAACATATTCAACACAAATTCATTGCAACTGACTGAGGAATAGTTCGATAACAGCATAATAAGATCTGCTATCAAGAAGAGAAGAGACTTCCTGTGGGTCTGACGGCTGATGCGTTTGTTGATGGGCAGTGGGAATAGTACCTTTTAAACTTAGACGATTTGTGGGATGGGAAAATTTGAAGCATGGACTGTAAATGTCTAGTAATCCACAAAAAATTTTACTAGTAATCATTCATCTAAGATTGATAGCACTGGCTTACAAATTATGAGATTTTACCCTTTATGGAAGCAGTTGTGCCTGAAATACTTATTTTTGAAGTTTCTTGAAGCTTATTAATAGTAATCCACATTTAAAATTAGGAATTCCAGCTCTCAAATTATGGAATTTATAATCTTTTGCCATTCGGGGTTACTAACGATCAATCGAACGAGCTTTTCACAATAAACAAATGCATCCTGATTGAAAAATTATTGGCAATAGCTCCACTCCCATCAACATCTAAGTTTAGTTATGCTTAATAATAAGTTTTTTGTGTATATTTATAATAAATATTATATTAATGTTCTTAAATATGATAATATAAATAATTTTGGTAAATGAATTTTTTATGGTAATTTCAGTCAAATTATTACCATGTTAATTGTACACTAATGAAAAAAGAAAAAAGAATAAAAAGATTTTATTATCATGTTGTTACCTGTTCAACCCATAAATTTGTAGTCATAATCTGGTTTTTAAGATTCTGGAATTTAAAAGAAAATGCTATGTTAGAAGGCAAAGTAATTAATATGTATAGAAAATTAATGTATTAGATTAAGGAAATGGTTTAGTATATCCTGTAAGCGAATGCAGATAAATTTGATTTGATCATTTAAAAATTAAGACCGTTGCAGTCGAAATAATGTTAGTGTGCAATTAATATCTTAACAGCAAGAACATATGTGGGACTAAGGTCGAGTGCTTGCAAAATAAGAACTAGTCAGACTTCAGTATTATTTAAGTTACCGGAAAATATGATTTAGATACGAAATCGATATACAATATTTGTGTGTCTAATATGGCGTGCATTTCTATGACTACCCCAATCCTACATCCCGGTCATCCTATTTTGTATTCGCCATTGTCTTATGCATGTTCGTATGGGAGACCACTACCCTAACCGCGTACAATCGAATCGTTCTTTCCGTTTATTTTCCCGTTTGTCTTGATTCTTCTCTTCCTGTTATTTTTATCATTCTCCTTCTGATAAGATTGTATACAGTACTGTTTCCGATTCTGGCTGATATAATTATATCATGTTTTGAGCTTTCTTCCGGCTTGACAATGCCTTTTCTGCGCTTTGCTTCCAGCTTTATCTGATATCAATTGCATGTTTTTTCCTTCCAGCCCACTATCCTTAAAAGTAAATAAAGTCGATTAGCCCATGAGCTTTACATTTGTATTCTTCGCGTTTCGGTGAAAGCTATTCTTTTCCGTCAATGACAGCCACGTCCACATGACAAATGAAATTTGCTCGCTCAAGTCTGCAGAATCGGTTAATAGCGCTTGCAGTCAGCTACACTGATTGCCTCCAGTTTAGGTAGTAGGTCCATATCGCCTTGGATCTTACTAATCTGTTTCTGCAGGCATTACACTTCAGTATTTATCTCTCTTGCAGCAGCCCACAATTACTTGCATTCTCTCTCTCTCAATTTTTTCCACTTCAATCTTTATAAAATGGTTAATCATCTCAGACTCTTCACTAATTTGTGCTCATTTGTTGCCACTAACATCAATCAATGTCATTAAATTTTTGCTCTGAATTCTGAAATCTCTTCACAATGGCGGCCTGCGATTGATCAATATCTCATTTCACATAGTGTCCTGATATGTGACCAGAATTGTTGCACTTACAGCATTTCTTTCATATTTCCGCACTTATCTGAAGTGTACCGTGAGTCCTTGTAACACATATTTGGTGTGGTTTAATCACTTCCCACCACAGATGTAATTTCTTAAAATTCTCTGACTCATATTTCAATTGTTAGAGAATTATCACCACTTAAAGGTATTATTATCGTCCATGTCTCGATAACCGATAATAGGTCTTAGAAAAATTTTCCTTCCCCGTTCTAGACTAAATCCAATAAAATTACGAACCAAAAAAAAAATTATTCTACCAAAATCTCCCCGAAAAATGTAAGAAGATTTAAAACTCCCAAGCAGAACCGATTAACAGTTCCTTCAAAATTTTAAAATAATCCATTCCATGTTTCCGCCCTCAAAATTGGAATGGATAAATGGGACCAGAGACCACAAAGTAAGTCGGTATGGTATGGTATATTTGAACTTCAATTATCACTGCAGACTCCCTAATAATTTTAGTATTCCAAGCGGGAGTATCAGCGATCAGGGAGTCACTTCTACTATTACTAACCACTGAATTCAGACAGTCAATCTGTATTTGTTCGGGTTTTTGCTTCAAGAAAACGTCTATCAGTAAATGTAGCGTTTAATCTGGCCTTGCCGTTCGAAAAAACGTTTCAAACAGTTATAAAAGCTGAGTAGGAGCAACTGCACTGCAGTGTTTCGAGCTACACTCAACCAGACTGTCGTGTTGCCATGAGAAAGAAGAGGAATCGATTCATTACATTCTCTGTCATTGTCCGGTCCATAACAAGTGAAAACAAAAATGTATGGGGTTTCCCCTTGCAAAGTAATCTATAGTTACGGGAATAAATCAGAAAGGGATGTACCCTGTGCTGTATGCACAAACTAATTGTAAAGCAATTCAACTGACCAATTTTCGTTGCTACGTCGGAGAAAAATTGTTGTATTCTTTCCGCCGTGTTCCATAGAATACGGGCTACAAGAAGCGGGTAAAGCTAAGTAGATGTAGATATCGTAAAAAGGGCTGTGCTAATCATCATTGTGTATTAATCAGTTAATAAGCGATCCCTGCAAAGGTGTTGAATGAATGAACAAACAGCATGATCGTTTTTAGAGTATAGGCAAAAAAAAATCGAATGTAATCGATTCGTGAAATCATTGCACCTATGCCAGTCCTGTCGCAAAGTTCGGTTTTTGAGTGCTATATGCTAAATTTAGCGGTTTGTTACGCTGTTTCATGTGGCAAGTATGGATGACTGTTGTGATTTTTATGGCCGGTGCTTCGCTAAGTTATTCGACTAATTTAATGCACGTGCTAATGAACTCTTTGAATATATAAGCCAGTTGGTTCATTTTTTATGGGCCAGTGGAGAAGCTCAAGCGCATGCAACTCTTAAAGCATGTGGAGAATACTGACTGCTACAGTCGATCGCATGATTCTTCTTATATTGAGAAGTCAATAGGATACTGCATATACCCAAAAATATCAAAGAACAGGTGGTGCGCTTAATGATAGCTTGCTTACCTTTTGAATTTGAAAGGCGAGACCCCCAGCGCATTGCTTGACGCTGTAATCACCTGTTGCACTAAATCTATCCCTTGAAGAGTCATCAAAATTCAAGACATGATTTTTAGAGATTACCTTGATTACTTTGAATCTGGAAAGTATTTCCAGTAATATGCGAATTTCGTTATGAGCTTTACTGTGTTTTGGAACGTTGCCGTTTTTGTCGTTTTGCGGAACCGATTCCGATCTGAACAGCTGGACGCCCAGTGCGTTGAACTGGCCTATATCCTGATTTAGCCTGATTTTGTTAGTATTGCTTATGCTTATATACATATAACGAATATAAGGAAAACATTCGAATATTCCTGTTTTGAGAATAAATTGCTCTTTACACCGAAATTCCAACTGCTTATTGTGCCCCCAAAATCAGTCCCTGGCCTTGGTTGTAACAAGGATATACAAATGTTCATACAAGGCGATTAAATCTCTGTCGATCGTCTCATCTGTCAGTACTTTAATGCGATATTAAAATTTATTCCCCGTTAATCTTTTTTATACCCATCAAAATGTAAATTCCTCGTTTGCATTACATTACCGCCGTGATTCTCACGAAAATAAGTTTTAGTGAAAGATGGAGCTCTACGAAGCCAGACATTAGGTTGCTATTAAGATCTCTATTCTGATTTCCATATACAATATCGATAGAATTTCTCAGACAGAAAATATATTCTATATTCGAGTTCACATCCGCTTTTTCTTAGCAAGAAAACACAAGCCTGAAATTAGCTGGCCTATTCAAACTAACCAACAATTCGGTCCTGGTGCAATAAACACCTCGAGTCAATCAGGCGAAATAGATTGAAAAATAAAATGTTGTCTACTTTCAAAAACTACTATATTTAAATATGCCTTTTACATAGCCCAGCAAGCTACGGTGTAAGCAAACAATTTTACCAGAACCGTCCATTACGCGCTGGTTTATGAAGTCGAGAAAACGGTTCACGTCGATTGCACAATGTAGTAAGCTGGCTTCATACTTGAAGCTATTAAGAAAAATTGAATCTCACCTGATGACACGAACGAAAAGTAAATATTGTGATTTTCTTATTGTTGTTATTGTAATTGAGCGCGAATTTCTACTCCGCGAGTAAGTGATTTTGACAATTCTTTTCATCGGGTGGATTTAAAGATTAGAGAGAGAGATAGTGATTTATTCATGTTTGTAGTATTGCGTGTTTTATTTTACTATCTATTGATCAAATTATTCTTGAAGCTCTTGCCGTTTTATAACAGATTCCCATTGCCCTTGATTTCACGCTCAACAAATTTATTGCTAGTGGTACTTCATTATCTCATTATATATTCAAACTAACCACAATATATAGGACCAAGCAAAATAAATATTTTATGCTCAACACGCTTAATATTTACTTTACCGGCGATTCTAAGAACCGTTGGAAATCGGGACTGCAATGGTATCACCTCTTAAATAAAATACAATCTGCAGATCGAATACTCACGACGTCAATAAGTTGCGAAAGTTTCAGCTTAATGCACACTTTGAGTACATCTGTAGTATTAACAACTGGGCGGACTAGTTTGTTGTAGTTACTCAGAAGATCATCGTACAGTCGCTTAGCATCCGGATTGCCAGCAACTGCGCCGTGTACCATCAAAGCTGATAGTATCCAAGCTTTAATGCTTTCCTGAGATGTTAACTTCATTGCAGGCGCTCATAAAATGGGCTTCAGATTTCTTTATATATTTTTATTTTCACCTATAAAGCATATAAATTTTAATATTTATTAATAAGAATCACATAGTAAGTTTGTTTAAAAGAAGTGTATATTGTTTAATGCATTCAAATTATGAAACAAGAACATTCACAATGATATACTTATATGAGGGATTACTGGCGGAGATGGTACCCGATCAAGCTTTTTCAAAGTACTAAAATAAGTTGAGTTAGTTTTATTTTATTATCCAGCAGAACACTAGTGCTGCGTCAGACTGTACAAGCAATTAAAAATTAACGTAGATAATATCAGTAAGTACGGAATTTCGGAAATGTTGTTCCTACTGTTGTAGGATTAACTTTGGTATGTCTTTGTTTATTATCCGTTCATCTATTTAAATGTAATGAATTTAATTTTTTGGATTTTTGTGCAAGATATACACTTCGGAGATTTTTTGAACATGGGAAATTATTTGCGAAACAAGAATAATAATATTAGTCCATATTTATACAATCCGTTTAGCTTATAAAGTTTTCCCACATATCTATTGGCTTGTGGGGAAGAGGAGTCGACAAATATGCGCTAAACAGTAAGGCCTGCTGACTAATTTCGTTGCAAAAATCATATCTCTTGGAGTAATAAAGAGATATTCTAAATCTAAAATGGATGTCACAGCTTTCTAAAATTTTATAAGAGTAAACAAACTGGGTGCGGCGATTGCAGAGTGCTTTAATATACGTTAGTAAACGTAGACAAATAGTTAATAAAATCTTCAACTATTACATATACAGTAATCGTACATGTTTAATTTTTATACTCTGATACCGAAGTTACAAAAGAATGTTTGAGTTGCGCAGTGTCCATCATGCTGTCTGTCCTTATGAACGCAACTTTTTTACACAACCTTAAAGCTAGAGCCTTGAAAGACATACTTGTTTTTAAATTAGGATGCTACGTCCTCTAAGAGGCTAGGAAATCGATAAAATCTATAATCGCAAATCGTCACCAAACTTTGTTGGTAAGTTATTGGTGGGAACGGATCGGCCACGCCTTCCTTCACCGCCCTCATTCGGAAATGGCTAAATCTTCCGCAGTTTTTTGAGTTAGAGCCATTAAATTTTGGAGATATATTACCGGTAACCGTCTTTAATTATCGATAAAATAATTTTATGACCAAACTTGTTTTATGAATAAAATCAATGATTTTCATTAGATCTAAACTGCCTGTTTAATGAACCTGGTTTCAAAAACATCAACTTAGTAACATTTATTCCTAATAAATATATCAATCTGCTTATTGCTTTATAAATAATATTCTTTTATTTATAAGTACACTTTTATTTATAAGTACAGTTCGAATTCTGCACAAAATTAGTAATATATTTAAAATAATAAAATGATAAGAAACTGCTTTGCAACATCATCTAAGTGAAATTCACTCTATTGCTTAGATTATAACCAATAATTGGAATCGGAGTCTGAATGTGAACCGCATATTTACGAATATTGAAATTCAACAAACGGCATCGGAATCAGAGCCTTGAAATACCGAAACTGACCGTAAAGACCATATTGTAACCAAAAGATCTTAGCGGAACATCATTACCGTTGGTTGGCTGCCTGGCGGTTATACGAGATTATATATTCCCAACTTGAAATCTCCAGCTATTATAGTCTTTCATACAGGCCTAGAAACAGAATGACACCCAAATCGAATTTTCTTACTTATTTTTTCCATACTTTTTTATTGTACCATTATGTATCAGTATCGACAGAGCACCGTCACGGTATGAAAACATAATCAGATACCTTAAAAAATATTTATACTTTTCGTACCAGAATCAGAATTGGAACATAAATTCTTTACGGTTTGACACCTTGGATCGTTTTGTCGTCTTTGCCGATCGCTGAATTGATTTATACCACTAAGCATATAACATAACATATGTATATTGTCTGCTCAGTAGTTATACTGAAATTAAGCAATAATCCAATCTATTAAGTATGAAAAATATCCATAACATATGTAGATGCTTATTCGGAGGCTAGATTATACTCATAAAATATTCTCGTTGATTATTTAGTGACATCAGAATGCATTAGAAATGAGAATATAATATTAATAGTCCTTTGAGTATTTTAAACAAACATAATGTTGATTAAATTTGAATACAATTATGACCATTAAAATATCTTTAAAAACACAAAAAAAAATATATATATATGTACATATATATTAATATATTACGTTTTTATTTCATTCTATAAATGCAATTAAATTCTGTTTTAGCGTATATAGCGTAAACTTAATTTCAACTAAATGGGAGTATCACACTAAGCATCTGAAGGTTAGCGCTGTAAACCTTCAGATGCTTACTGGTGGGGACGTCACCGCAAATGATATTAGCTGCATTGGAGTCACAAAAATAAACATAGTAAAGCGTAATGAGTATAAAAGGACATATGTCAAGGTGCTTAGATATACAACCTAAATTCGATATACTTATTCTTGCGTGGCATCGCTGCAGTTTACAAGTATTTATTCAAGCTTGAAAATGTAAAACGATAAAAATACTCGTTTTTTTTTTTTGCAATAATGTTGGCGCAAATATTTTTCGTTTTATTTCCATATTGCTGACGACGTTCCCCCAAAAAAACAGCCAATGTATAATTACAAAGTAAAGTTTTTTACCTAACCACATTTTACATAAGGTTTATATTGATAGACTAACCAACCACCCAGTTAGTTCCTTGAACGAGTTGCAACATCAATTACTACATTGCTTATGATTCAAAAAAATGTTCACAGCGTTATATGATATTTCTTATATCTATCATTAAATTGTTATAATTTGTTACAACTTTTATTATAACATAATATATAGAAATGAAAGAGGATGAGATAACTACTAAATAGGTTAGTATATTCCAACACATATGTAAAGGTGTATAATAAGAAGCGAATTGGTTGATATTTATACAAAAACATTCAAAGTTATTTATACTTACGTATAAATGTTTGGAAGTGTGTTTGTATATGTGAAAACGATTTCTGGACGTGTGTTGTTATAGTATTATATATTTTTCTAGCGGCATATGTGACTAATTTGCAATTAATAACATAATGTTAAACTTTCTTTTTTTTAGTTCTTTAACATTTAGTATGTGTACATTAATTTGTGTATATATGTGTGTGAAAGTTCACGAAATTGCACTCACACTTATCGTAGATATTTGCAATGTGTTAACTTTTTCAGCGTCGAAATTTCATTCCCATTTATTTCAAAATCTTATATAACTTGTAAAACACCATTCACTTTTATTGTAAACAAAATTAACCCGCCCTAAGCATATAAAATACGTTGAGTAATCTTAGAGAACTATGTGACATAGATAATGAGAACTTGCTTCGCTCTGCCCACTCATGTGTTAGCACAGATTTCTGCAATGGAGAGTCATGGAATGCAAAAAATCATCCCCAAAAAACAGCTGTTCAAAATTTAGTGATGGCAAATATATATAAAAGTTCCGAAACATACATAAAACTTTTTTCAAACCGTTATGAATGCAAACCTTTTGTATACACACTTAAGCATATTTCCATTAAAAATCAAAAACATATGCATAGATACCATATAAATTCCGGATTTTTCAGGTTGTGCATTGCATAGGTGGTTGCTTTCGGCCATTTACAAAATATGGGAGATCTTGCGCATGCGGCAAACGCGGCACAGTATTCTGGATTTGTGAAATGTATGTCCGTAATGTACACATATATTAAATCTTTAAATGTATGATTGAGAGCATTGTAGCAAATATTCTTCTTCCATTAAATAATGAAAATAATGTCAAAAGCTTAAGATTAAATATAATATAATAAAAATTTAATTTTTAAATTTCTATAAATTCTAATATATAAAAAGAGAAAGAATGGATCGAAAGATATAAATTAAAAGAAAGATATTATAAAAAAAGACAAATAAGTATGTTTTATGAAATTCAAAATAAAAAAGAAACGAATAGGAAAACGAGTGTGTAAGCTTACTGAACCTGTAAGAGAAGGTTTATATCCCACAGATGCTCACAAGTTTCCAGAAAATAAGTAATAGTTGGACTGAGCAGAGGGAGAGAGAGAGAGAGGGTTATAAATCAAATGGAAGCGACAAAGTTTACAGCAAGTCTAATTCAACTACCGTTGCTGGGAAACTGGAAGCGTTACTGTCATCAAATATTATATGAGGTATCCAAAAATGTAGATCACATATGATGAAACCTAGGAAGTGCGCCGAAATTGAATTTAAAATAGAAACGCTAGCGAAATACTTGTCAGCTTTGTGAGATGCCAAGGACACAAAAACTTGCATTCTATGCGCAACAGCATTAAATAAATAAAAAAAAAACCAATAAGAGGGCTGGAGTCGGAGCTTACCGACGGTGCTAATGCCAGCTCATAACATGCGGCAACGAACCATTTTGTGGGGTGGGTGTGACTCAGCAAATGAAGCATCAGTATTGCGTTTCGTGGGGGCCGAACTCAACTATGGCGCTTTTTGAATGGTATTAACAGTAATAAACTTTAAAATTTTTTGACTTTAGCCTTTAAACTGTGTGAGTCATGTGGTTTCCTCGATATTGGAGGAGTGGGCATGGTCATAAAATATTTTATCGACCTTTAATTACTGGTAATATACCTTCAAAATATAAGTATTCGATTTCCATCATGAAGGGAAATCATCAGCAATCTACCATCCAAATGACTCTACTTTTAAATTTTAGGAGAAATCTGATTTTATCGACATGCAATTATTGACTTTTGCCTTGCCGCAATTTTAACACATTTGTATACCTTCGGTATCTAGAAATAATCTCGGTCACTTCACTTATCGCAATTGAACAATTTAACAGAGGCCTATACGCAAAACTGATTGGTCGATTCGGTCTTCGGATCTATAATGGTTACCCATTCTCTCAGAGATAGTTCGAATCATTGCGACCTATAAGGTTATATCTTGATCCAGAGAATATGACAATTGAAATTGTTTAGTCCACCTTCTCTTTTCTGGCCACTGGTGACTGAGCGAATGTATGTCTAATTTTTTTTTAGCAGCGATATCCGATAACAATAAGAGTCACATAATATATATATTCTATATTTTCGTGATCGGCTTTTTACGACAGCCTTATGTTGTGCTTCTATTTGATAAGTAAACAGTTTAATCGACTGATCGATTTCGGAACAGTGGTGATAGTAGGCTGGCGGCTCACCGGAGAGAAGATGCTGCAGATTTTTCGATGATTTTATTGCAGTGGTGGAGTACCTGTGATTGAACTCCCGTCATATCATTTACTTCCTGTATGTCACTTGTTGTGAAGTGGTGAATGGATGCAGAGTGCACGTTCCGAGCACAGCAGTCAGCGTTCACATTGTCGACTATTCTTTTATAACCTGATTCAAAAAGTAAGGTTATTTTCCGATATTTTCTAATATTTTTCTAATATTATACGATCCGTGTGGAAGAGGTTCATCAAAGCTGAGATGGTTAATGATCTGTGCAAATGGCAAACTTACCCCTGTTATTGTTTGCAAAAGTGCATGCGTAGAGTAGTGCCGTATCTTACGCTGTAAAAACTTCTTTCCGCGATGCTAGATAGACCAAAATTCACCTAATTGGGGATTCAGGAAACGCGTTCATTACCCGACTAAAATAAGCATGATAAGCAGTGAACCAGCCGTAGATATGGTAGACCATAGCCGATTTCGGAAAGTAGTAGGGAATAGGTGTTGTTTATAAGGGTGGTGGTGTGAATGTTGCTAAACTCAGAGCTCAGGAATTTTATAATTTTTAATAATATTATTATTATTTGCCTAATATCACTAAGCAGTCGAACAAAAATTCTTAGAGATCTAACTGTTTCAAATTATGGCAGCGCATTTTAAATTTGAATTTTGAGTCAAAGATATCTTTAAGTAGCATACTTAAGCTTTATTACAATTATTATTTCTTAAATCATGAGGAATACATTGTATATTTTGGGCATATGTAAAGTATTTTAAATTTGACACGAAGTGTTGGATGCGCAGTAGCGCAAGTTTGTATTTTTTCATTTGCATTTCCTCTTAGAAAGTGCATTTGATTTTTTGTAGGCTAACAATTTATCAAATGACATTCATATGCCAGAGATGTTAATTTTCTCTATCTGCAGCTTTTGTAGGTCGCAATTCGCCCAAGGAACTGTTAATCTGTGGTGGACTAACTTGGTTCAGAGAATGTAGCAATTGGCAGCGCTACAAATTGCTTTCATAAATAGGGCAACTTCTTGCCAATGGCAACCAAATTTATGGGCTCCAATTAGTGAATCTAATTTAGCCGAGAAAATAAGCCATTTATTTAGCTAGACCTGTTTTGTATTTTAGGAATGGTGTTGTTTTTACCAGATAGTTTTGAGTGGGAATGCATTGTAATTGGAAAATTATCACTGCGCTAAAAGTTATTGCTAAAAGTCCAGATGCATTTGTGTTAAATTTGAGAGGAATCTGAAAATAAGTCGATATGAAAGAGCAAAAAAGCTGTGGCTAAAAATGAGTTGGGGAGCCAACATCAACATCAAGTTCAATCGCGGCAATTTAAATGCGGAGCTTGACAAGGGACTTCATGAATTAAAACGCCCAATCCAGACCACAAAACCGGTAAAAGATTATATTACCCGCAATTTAAGAGCTACAGTTACCAAATTTGCCTATATCTAGCTCAATTTTAAAGACAAACTTGCAAGGTAGGTTATTATTTTCTGTGGCACCTGTTATTAAATGGTATTACTTATTGGTATTGGAGTATTTCGCAGTCGGTTAAGCCCGAATTTCGTCTTGTTTTGCAATGTGTGTATTTCAAAAGTCTTGAATGTTGGAATCTGCAAAAATTATTATTTTGCCTTTGTTTTTATTTTATTTTTAATTAAGAAAAAAACAACATGAACTGAAATACTAATTTGTTAACAGTTTTTGAAAAATACTTTAGTTAAATGTATTGTATAACATTGACCAAGAGTTCAGTAATAATCTGACATCTTTAGCGTACCAAATCTTCGGGATTAAACATACCCTAAAAATATAAAATACAAAATTTACCATTGGAAAGAAAATACAAAATAAGCTAAAGTTAAACTTACACGTGCACGTCTTAAGATGGAATCCTTACTGGCATCGTAGGGATGATCCTTTGATGGGATTTCAAGAACTGCTGGTACTGGTGAAGTGTGTGCATCAATAACATGACGAATGAGCTCAGCATATGTTTGATTTATCAAGATAATGTCGATATCATCACGTTTTAAAAAACGCTTAAAGCAATCTTCAATTTCGCTGACAGCAGTATCTATATGAAAAAAGTTACTTTCATTAGTATACATTTTATAACAAAAATTACCCTATAATCTGATATGAAGCCGTATGAAGGTGCTGCAAATTTATTTCGAAGGTATATACAAATATGCATTTTGCGAACTTAACGAAGCAACATAATTAAGTTTGTGATCATAAATAAACAATTAATTATGTCCATTTCGAATTACTTACTCTTGTCAACTACCATAAAATTCGGGTGACGATTTTTGTTTATTTCACCAACTCCACCCAGAAGAAAACCGACGCAAGTGTCCTAAAAAAAGAATTATTAAAAACATACATCATTATTACCAGTAAATAATATTATTTTATTATTATTATTATTATTATTATTATTATTATTATTATTATTAGTATTATTATTATTATTATTATTATTATTATTATTATTATTATTATTATTATTAGTATTCCTATTGTTATGGACACATAAATAGCACAACTGAGATTCACAGATAAAAGATTGAATTTTGTACATTATTAGAGTAAGGAATCAACGGCATTTCTCACACTATATAGTTATTTAATTAATACAGAAAACAACTGAACAGTATTTAAGTTTTAGAAATATTATAACAACATTTCGAGACATTATTATAACAACATTATAAGAAGATTTCGTGAGAGAACATTTTTGATTAACAATTCATTCTTATTTAGTAATTAGTAATTTGTCCTGAATTTTTAACAGCTGCTTTACATTTTCGACATTTATCCGTTTGTAAAGAATTTCAACTGCCACCCACACAAGACCTAGATTGTACGAATTAATCATGTTTACTAATATGATTCCATGATAACCCGAACACCGTTCCGAAGATTTTTGATTGGATTAAGGTCGAATATTTGAGGCCGTCAGTCCAAAACGTAAATCTTTTCGTGCTGCAAAACCTTTTAAACGGTCTTGGCAGAATACTGTAAGTCATTGTAGTGTACAGTAGTCCACTTTGCAGGAATTATTTCGAAACCATGTATATTATTTCCAAAGAATATAACAGAATCGGTCACGTAAAGACCGTAACGAAACCAAAACTACGTAACGGACGAGATAAATATGAGAACCTATATAGAAAGTTATTGCTCCTATTGTCTCTAAGAGCACACGTGACCGATTGTTCCTACCGCAAATATATGATCCGATTCGGTCATATCCGAACTGCCTTCAAAAAGACTGATATTTACCAATTTTTATCAATATTGACTTCCTTAGTGATGCTGATCGAGAATATATATACCTTAAGGGGCCGGTGACATCTCTTTTAATACGTTGCACATTAAAAAAAAAACCTCGACAGGGGCACAAAAACTGAAAGTTTACCGGAACCATATCACTAGCGTACATTAAAAATCAAGGTATCAATACATAACCGAATAAAACGAATACAAAGTTTTCCATAAAATAGGAATTTCCATAGGATACGTTTAGGTTTTTTGACCATAACTAGGATATATCTTATTCGATCTTATCTTATAATTTGAATAAAAATTGGAAGGATATACATTGCTCCTTTTCATTCGTGGAGCCTTCATATAATAGGAACTGTGACATAGAAGGTATCCGCTGATGCTACTCTGGAATCAGAGTACATATTGCGATGACTTTTACGTCCGACTTCAAAGTATCTTACATTTTGTATCTTTAATCACTTATCTTTAATTAATACAAGCCTGACGCAGAGCTTGAAAATTTGACTTATGATTTTACACGCATCTGCAGATGTTTGTATGCATGTGGAGATAATAAATAGATATAAACCAGTTCAATATGTACATAAAGAAATAATATATATGAGTTAATGCAGTATTTAAGTGTTTTTTTATATGCACAACTCATTTTAACTTCAGACATACACACCTACATACATAAATACATATAGACAAATGAGTACACATTCATAAGTAAATACATTAGTTTTAAGCAAATGAATTGTGTGGCACCTAAAATATAGATTTAGCTCACCTCATCGCCTATGACTGATATTAATTTGCCCTTTATTGCCGAATGTAAAGCCATTGTTTTTGACGTTTATTAAAACTTTTCAGGCAGCAAATGTTTTAACCACAGACTTAGAGAAACTGTCAGCTGACTGGTGTCACGCGATGATAACACGAAAATCCTAAAAAACGCCGAGCCAATTAAAAACCTAGGGTCACCCTTATACAACAATGGAAGGTAAGCTGGTCGTTTAATTGCATCACATATATTCTGAAAGCATTGTGAAACTCAAATTGTAGAGTTACTATTATTGGTTTTAAGCAATATTAGTTTTCTGAAAATATCCAAGATATTTTGTAATTAAAGGTGCCAGATTAGAATCTCGCCAATGGATTTACTACATGCAGTTTATAATTATATTTTGTATAAAAAGCAATAGTTTAAATGTTAAGAAAGTAATACGAATTGTAAGAATTAAATAGTAACCCATAATAATTATTTATTGATTAATTATAATAATTTTTTTTGTCAATTTTCCAAAATAGTCTGGCTTGTACTTGTAGAATGTGAACAGGTATTCTGTGAAATTCTAAACTCTAAAACTATTCAGGAAGAACGAAAATCACCGTGGAAACCAGGAATGTAATTTATTTCGTTTGTTGAACCTAAAAAAAATAGTGATTCTCAAAAAATACCGAAGATACAAATAATATAAATAATAAATAAAACAAATCCAAGATGAGGCATATTTAGCGAAATACAATTCTTTTAACAGCTACGGCTACAAAAGATTTTGTTGGGGATTTGGAAATTAAATCGTTCAAAATCAAATGACTAAAAAAAAAAACCAAATTCGATATATTTTTTTATTAAATAATTTAATTATGTTTTTGCTGCCTCCATATCAAAAGTTTTCATTTGTACTCGAATATATTTCAAACACCGTCAACATTTTCAGAACTGTACAAAAATGACACACAATTAACATTTATATTTTTAACATAAAATACTTATTGATGCATTCAGGGATTGACTAATTTCAATGTAGTCATTCATCTGTCTTGAAGTTTACTCTAAAATGTGCGTTTGTATTTATTATGTGCAGCATTTCCCATGTGAACCTTTTGCCATAATGCTAATGTTTTCCTTTAATTCCAGTTTTGTGACCAGACAGTCGTGTTTTTACTTTGATTTTGTCGTTTCAGCACATGACTTGTCGCATACGCTGATCTTTTTGAATGTTTTAATGATGTAAAGGAGTCTACGAGCTATGGTAGTGGTGTCTCTGTTATAGCAGTTCGATGTGACAAGTTTGTCCGGGAAGATTGGTATATATTATTCTTAATTTTTTTTTTTTTGGTTCGTTATTGTCGATTTGCAAAAAAATATTAGTTTTCTTTGTTAATTTTATTTTTCTAATGAAGTTTTTGGCTATTATCGGCACGTTCAACGTATATTTTGAATATTTGGTTTTAGGATACCTACTCAATTTCAAAGGATTGTTTCAAATGACTGGCTTTCGTCCACCTTAATATGGCATATAAGTTTTCCACATGTTTTGTAAGTATCTGAGTATTTATGATTTTGTTTAAAACATCGTCCATTATTATATCATGATTGCACTATTGAATAAATATTTATTATCAGATTGATCTGGGCAAGCAATGTTCTGTTGCAAATTGATGATATAAGAACCTACATATGTGAGAACTGAATCGAAATGTTGTTTGCTTTATGTAGACCCTTCTAATATCAGTTCAAACAATCCACTTTCGTTTTGAATTTCTCCGCAAATCGCAAATTTTGTTTATCGATGTGATGCGCTTCATTACAGCAGACCAAAACGCCAATGTGTGTGATCGCTAGTCTAAAATCAGGTGTAAACATTTTGTAGCCATACAGTTGACTAGCTATTAGGGTTACAAACATTCTTAATTACTTTACTTAATTCAAATCTATTCATATTCATATATTCGGACAGCACTGGCTTATAGGCGGTCCAAGCGATAGCTTATCGGTTTTAAAATGTTATCGATAATCTCGCAAAATTCCCATATTAGATTTGATCGATATTGCTGTCGATAGTCTTACATCTCTAGTAATTCGCACATGTTTGGTGAAATGTTCGGAGCTGGGGATATGCTTAAGGCTATTGCGGAAACAAATAGGAAAGACCGAAATGTTTACCTCAACGCCGTGGACCGAGTGCAAGAATCTGTAAGTGAGATAATTAACAATAAATATGTATACATTTCTTGTAATACTTCACGATAAACCCATGTTTCTACAGAGCGCGGCGTCACAAGCACAATCGATTAACTTCTTGCTTTCAAAAACTAAGACTAGATCAGTCGGACTGCGTTTCTTAATTGAATACCTCAACCAATGTCCAAAAAATGTTATAGAAAAGAAAGCGAATATTTGGCTGACTATCATAATTAGAGCCTGCAATACAAATGAAGTCAGCTTATACGGCGAACTTATCTACGAAGCTTTGGGTATGTTGAGAACCACTGTTTGAATTTACTACTTCGTGACGGCAAAGCAATGGAAATATTGTTTGGCTACTGCAACGAACTGTAAATATCTTTAAATATGCAAACCTTAAGGAATATTTGGCAACAAAACTAGATTAACAACTAGTTCAGGATATTTTAAGCCCTATCGACAAGACAATTCGCACATGTTTTAAATTTTTTGTCGACAAGTTGTTGATTGAGAATTAATTAATTTGAATAGTTTCTTTAACATATACATATGTACATAGACATATGTTAGATTAGATCAAAAATGATTGCAAAAAAAATTTTTTTTTTTTTTGCTTTTGCTATAACAGCACTACGAATAAATACGAGGTATTCTACCATTTTGAATACTGTTAAAACTTATATCAATTTATAATAATATTAGAATAGAATTACACACTAAATATTTTCTAGAATATTTCATGTAATTCAAATTAAGCTTCAAACTTTTCATGACAAAAAATATAACTTTAAGCCAGAATTTGTTAGTATTTTTTAATCTGACAGCGAAGGTAGAAATTCGGAATGTAGAATAATCTGAACCACTAAGCAGACAATACCACAAAATAGTAGTCTGAACGCTTCTCAAATATCAAAAAATACTTAAGTAAAATCGCTGATAAATTGTATCCAAATTTCTTTCAAAAAACTTGCTTTTAATAGTCTGGCACCAAAGGTAAAAGTAAGAAAGTGGAATTTTGAACATTTTGTCATAAATATGCGCGTAAACCAAAGTAATTGTATAACAGATAAGCTTTGTTTTAAAGTCAGTGACTCAAGTAATTGTAATTGTGTACTTGAAATGTGTTTCTATATATTGGAAATGGTAAATATATCGTCCAAGAATCATTTAAATTATATCAATCTCCGCTTCTATTGAATATCCTTATTGATATATTCATCCACCAGAAATACAGTTTTTCAATTTCTGTTAACTATACCCTTCAGGTATTGTCTTCTTAATTCCGCTGAAAGGGCCATTTAGGATATCACATTTAAAATATGTGATTGCTGTCCAAGAATTTTTTAATTTAGTTCTCTTTGCAAATCGTATATTGCTGCTCTGCCTTTTGCATTTTGTGGACCAATTTAATTATTTAAGAGTTAATTGTTATAGAGCATAGAGTCTGGTCAGCAAATATGGCTCTTCCAAGTTACTTTATTATTAGAATACGCAACACTTCGAAAATATAACATATATGTAAAGCGGCAGAATATTATTTGTTGGGTTTTAACACCTTCAAAAACCATATATATCTTTTTTATGTTTATTTTCCGACTAAAACCTTATTATTTTGTTTTGAAGAGTTGATAACACTGGTATCAACATTCTAATAATAATCGTTTTTAATTCATTTCCTTTCCAGCTCTGCTCGTTTTTCAAATTCAAATTGTACCAGAAATTGCGAAATGGTTCGGTGCTACCTATCTAGGAAAGCTTTACGAAAGCTTCGCTATTTTGAAAAAACAGATAGGCAAAACAGCATGCACTGTGGCTGCACTCAAGGCAATACAACTATGTTTGAAATACTACCCTGGACCTAGTAAATTTGGAAAACATTTAATTGTGCGGTACCTCTTAGCATTAGTTGACAGCAGTGATCCAGAAGTAGTGTATAAATGCGGTAATTGCTGGCTGCTATTACAACAAGTACGCGGAAGCAACGGCGAAAATTTTAACTCTAAGACCCAATGGCAAGATTACCAACGAGGCTTATTGGGCAGCCTCAATGCTCTCCTAATCGATGTATTTCGCAATCATAAAAGTGATTATATTACGATGGATACAAGCAACAAATTGGAATATTTTACTTTGGAATTACAAGGAGATCCAATTGAAAGGGTGGCTCGGGTTTCCAGACGGTTCTACAATCTAATTGACTTCCTAAAGATCGCGTTAAGGTTAGAAAATTAGGCTGTGGTTCAAAATACCCTTGCAGCGCATATTACAATTATATAATTAACTATGCAAAACATTCGTTAAGTAAGACATATCCAACAAGATAAGAATAATATATAGTCTTGGTCCGTCTGTCTGGTTGCATGCAAGATTACCTGTGGGCAGACCTGCCTACATGTTTCACTGGGTAGTTAGGTATGCCACAGTTAAGTTTTAGAATAATTATTAGTTATAAATTCAGTTCACATTAAATAATTTAATTGGCGCAAGCTTTTGGATTTTAAGTGAACTTAACTTTCGTCTTTTTTTGTGATGAATTCGACCACAACTGTAAAAGTGTGTTTCTGGCAAACTAAATTGTTTGTTTAGTAAAAAATGTAACTTTAAAATCCATCAACTAAAATTCAGTTCAGAAATGCCGATGTGTGAAAGTTGTCTTAGATTTTTGCATAAGGCTACAAGGGTATTTAAGTTTTGGTTCAACACCGAAAATACAGTGCTATTTTAACACTTTCTTTTTTTTAACAGCCAACCATATCCATCAACTAAACTAATACGGCCAACAAAAATTTTGGTTTTTATTCGAAATGGACTAGGATTGAGGGACAAAATTGATGTGAGCAATCAAAGTATGGATAATGTCTGTTTAAGAAACGTTCTGCCCACATTGCATACAAAACTTTTCGAATTACTGGAAGTATTGATTGATATGTAAGTTGCGAAATATTCAAATCTAACATGTAGAAGTAATTTAATTAAAATAACCTCAGCGAACTTAAAATTTGTTTACGATATTGTACGTAAATAAATTTTAATTTATTAAATACAATATTAATTTTTATACACTGATATGCAAAGTCGGAACCAGTAACCATTCAAGATAATTATTTTTAATTCAATAAGAAGTTCAATTTTACTGGGTAGTATGTGAAATTTGCTTACTAATGTGCGCAATACCAATTGAACAGCAGCAACAGTAGCGTCTATTAGAGTCTTCAACGTTATATTTGCAGAATTTTAAAATACCTTTTGATGTACATAAGTTTAGCTATATTAATTAAATATATATTCTGCACATTTTCTTAATGATTTGTCATAAATTAATTTTGCTTTGTTAGTTATAGTAAAACAAATACTCATAAATATAACCCATTCTTCTCTTCATTTAGCTGCCACACTCACCTCAGGATGCATTTTAGACTAATAACAAGTATTCTACTGGAGTCACTAAATAAGACAAAATGGTCATCCGCCGAATTTCAAATTGAGTTTTGGTATGTTTACATTTTAATTATGTTTACTAGACTTGACCAGACTAGAGACTTGAAACTGATTGCTAATATATATGTATGTAGGTCAGATAATATATTATTCTAATTTACAAATTCCTCAAAATTTATTAGCTATTAAATTGTAATATATATACTTTCAAGGGTGCACATGTCTTTGGTGGTCCATATTTTTGTTATGAAGTGTAGATCGATTATAGAAAGTCTGTATCAATATTTGCAACGTAACAGCCAAAAAAAGTGTCTGGTTACGTGGGTGCTTGTTAATTTTGAACTTTTTCCCCAATAATGATAGGAAACTTATATATAAGATGGATTGCTCACAAAGTTTTTCAAAGGTTGAGTTAAGCCTTTCCAACAATCGCCGCTACAAGAATGTTTTTTTTTCATCGTGTTTCTTTTGGGCTTTTACCGCGGCTTTGCAAGTTTAATTTTCTTGTAGCCGCCTTCGCGGTACTTCGAAACTAGCGTAGACTCCCGCCCACAATAATCAAGATCGGTTAAGAATTTAGAAATTTGTTACACTTATTTACGTATTTTAGTTTGTTAATTATTATTTAATATTTTTTTTTAGTAATTTGCGAATGCAGGTGCACAAAGTAACGATGTTGTGGATTTCTACACTTGGCGAAGGAAGCGGGTGCGATTTAATTGCAGATCGGCTGGCCAGAGATATTTTGGAAGATGTAATGATAAGTCGAACAGATATATATTTGATGGTAAATATTCCTATTATGTTTTTATTCGAATGTTTAATAAACTTTTAATTGCAGTCCACAGCACAGTCGAAAAATATACCTCAAAAGAAAGGCAAAAGAAGCCATTCTTTAATATCTGAGCCATCTATTCAAGGCGAACATATAACAAATCAGAGCAGAGTGGCTCTTTGTATGGAAGCTTTTCGGTGTCTGCAGGCAGTTCTTGATTCAGTTGGTTATTTAATAAAGTCATCACTTCTAAATGTAAGTTCCTCAAAATATAAACTTCGTAAGTTTGTGGTTGTTGAAATGCCAATGATCGACCGTGTCTTAATTTGAAAAAGGACACAATTTTTCCGTTTCCATTTTCAAAACGTATTTTGTTACAAGTCAAGTTAAACTTATTTAGTCTTATAGCAATAAATAATTAAATATAAATACTTTAGCGTCATGTCATACAAATGAAGATGTTATTTAATTGAAGGTTATGCTAGAAAGAAAAGTAGATATAGAGGTGGACTAGCTGGAATATGAGAAACAACAAAATCAAAAATTAATGAAAATTTTCAATGAAGGAAGAGAGAGTTTTGCCAAGAATACTTGAATCAAAGCATTAAACAATTTACTCGTGGAAAGCGTAGTTAAGTGTGCATGAAGATAAAATCAAGGGGACAATCACAAAATGGATCGGTGTAGGATGAAATACGTTGCGATGACTGCCTTAAGAGTGAACCGTTTTTGATGTAGTTGAAATATTCATTACTACAAATCCGAATCGAACTAGTGATTTAATTGTATGTTGCAATTAGAAGATGTGATTTTTTTTTAGTAATAATGTGCTAATCTGAATCAATTTTTATTTTTTCAACAGTTGATACTCAACACTATATTGGAAATTACAGTTCAAATATCTGAAAAGCGGCTGATGATGCAAAACCCTTATGATGACTGGTCATGTCGCCTTGAAATATATAAAACATTATTCAGATTCATAAAATTGAGAAATATTTCCAGCTCTTCTCCAAGGAATATTATTCTGTACATACTAGATGAAGCTTACAAAACAGATCCAAGCTCAGACATACGTATTTGTTGTAAATCTATGATCGCTTCAGTCGAAAAAACTATACATCCTGAAAGAGAAAGCTTAATGTTAAAGAGGGAACAACAAAGTAATACAAATATAAATACGAGTTCGAAACAAAATGTAATTGAAGAAAATCCAATTGTGATTGAAGAAAATCCAATTGTGATGGAGCAAAATCCAATCGACGCTCAACAAATCAAACACAGTTACAAAAATGGACAAATAAATAGCGAAATAAGTCCTCCTTCTATGCACTATTCAAATGAGGAAATTCCGAGTTTGAATATTGGTGAAAGTGAGCTCTTGCCGCCAGCGATACAACAAAAGAAATTTAAAAATACCAAGAAAAATAAAAATATGCCGGAAAATTCAGCAATCAATGATACATTACTAAATGTTCATGAAGATGACGAAAAAATTGATGTGCTTCCCAATCTTATTTCAGACGCTTCTCAGCAGTTCATCAACGTTGACTTAAATCCTAATAATGACATCTGCACTAAAAGCCAAGATGATGAATACATTGCAGAGTTAAATGCAGCATTTGTTGATGAACTTAAATAAAAATATAAATACACCTCCACGATTGTTTGTCTGTCCTTAGTTAAATTGTACAACAATGTGATTGAAGAAAACCAAATCGTCAATTACATAAAAGTAAATTCAATTTATTAAACTAAATGAGAAACCAATTGAAAGAAATTACAGCAATTTTGATAATAGTATACAATAGGATGAAAGATCATTACTTTACAATTGAAAAGTTAAAGTTTAAGAATACAATCAAGAGTTACTAATGACTTTAGTTTAGAATATGAACAGTTAAATATCATTTTCTAATCTTTTTTTTAATTGATACAAATTGTTTACAAAACGCGTACCTAAATTATGAGATCAATTCAATTCGTAGTACATTGAAAAAAATACTTGATCTGGTTTTATCATTTTTTTTTCGAATATTTACTATAAGATATTTTTGTGATCCAACTTGGAGTGCCTAAATTAAATTAGAAAATAAAAATAAATCCTAGCTGCGCAATCAGTATCAGTGTTCCATAATAATACGAGAATGTAATTACAACCTTGAGGTGGCCACGACGTAAAGTAAACGGCTTTCGACAAAAAAGCTTCACCGTGTTCGGGCTTTTTAATAATTAAGAGATGCAAACCAGAATCAAGCGAACCAATCAAGCTTATAAAGCCAAAAGTATTTTGAAACTAATAAAATGTTTTCCAGAATCAGGATTCTAATTTTTGTGGTATAAACTGGGGACAGCCTTAATACAGTCAGACAGGTCAACAACAAAAAACACAGCTTAATTTAATACAAGAAACTGAGGATTATTAAACTGATCTGAAACGACGGAAAATCAAGCATACGAAATAAGAACCCCTGGTAATATATACGAAAAAGGACGTAAAAAGTGCTAGTATAAAATTTGAAAGCTTCAAATCGCATAAAGAAACAAATAAATCATCACGCACATGAGAAGAAACTTCTGTAGTCAAAGAAGTATTTTCGATACAATTTCGATAGAGTTTACCCAAGTTTAAGAAAATTAGAATCAAACACCTACTACAAGTACAATATGGTACGGAATGTTAGCAAAATCGCAGTAATGACTTATAGCCTTCCCCTATCAATATTAGTGCATTTTCCCATAAGAGATAACATTCTGTACGTTCAACATTCAAAATAAGTTGCGATTTTTAGAGAGATTTTTCGCCACGAGAATTTCGTGTTTGCTTTGCGATGATTTATCAAATTTCGCATAGTTTTTGTGAAAGGTTTGGGAAGAGAAATGTAAAGAATGTTAATTCAAGAAATATTAGTTTACTATGATGTTACAGTAAACGGGAAACAGAGCTACCAATTAGAAGATTGACAGGCAACTTTTTTTTACTAACGATGTGCGGAAAAATTTAATATAGGAATAGATACCGTATTTCTAAATTTGCTCTGTTTACAAAAAGCTACGGATTCGCTTACAAGGGGCAATTATATGACTGCGATGAGAAGCCATTGAATCGGGGAATTTGACGCCAGCATGACTTCCAAGCCGATATTGAGAACCTCCAGAAGACCGAGGACATCCTTTATCTTTCTTAAATCGACCCATGGAATAAGTGTTGAGAAACTGATGCTGTTTAAAAGCATTTTTTTCGTCATTTTACTCTGGTGCTCGACTCAAGTGAGCAATAGCGAGCAAGAAGCGCAAGACCTTTGAATCACTCAGGAAATCAAAATAAGCACTACAGTTAAGCCAACCGTTTATATCCGTTGCTTCCAGGGACACATAGAACTTAAGACTCTCGTAATCTACTTATTGTAACCGTTTACTCCAAGATCAAGCTGCATACTTATCAGCACAGATACCGACTTCGTATGCATTCCAAGCCTGATCGTTAGCTTTCAATAATTCCTAGAAACATCTTACTTTTTGTTCAAAGAATAAATGTAAGATTATGAAGCGTTACAGAACCATCTAAATTATATTCATAATTGAAAAAACGAACCTTTTATTTCAATGTTCGTTATAGGAAATAGGGATCCGATAGCTATATTTGTACCCGGTGCAATAAATAAAGAAATGTAACTGACCCTGTTTTTATTGACCCTGTTTTATTGATTGATTTTTGCATATAAGACATAGTTTATAAGAATACCACTGGTATATATTTTTCTAAAAATAATATACAATAATAGTAGATATAATAAATAAACGGTGAAGGCTATTTATCAAATGAAATAAATAAGATACGAAAATGATCGTGTGAGAAAACGCTATTCATACAGATGCTCGGGCAGAAACACTGACATAGGTAGATCAATTCAGCTGTTGATGCCGGACAAGTATATAAGATATATAATCCTTGGTTAGAGATGCTTTCCTGAGAATGTTGCACAATTTTGCACAACTTCACAAATGATGAGAGCGAAGATTTAGAGATAAAATCACTTGGCGCAGGCAAACACAGATTGTATGTGTGAAGTGTAATTTTGCGATGAAATTCATGAAACAATCTCAATGTTTTTTTTTTACCATGAATATTGAATATTCGTTTTTAACAACTGCTTATTAATTAGAAACAAAACTTATGCAACGTGATCTATATATATAAGTACACATTCATACTTTATATCAAGTCGCCCAAAAAAAATATATATGTTTAGCTGTATAAACTCCAAGACAAGAGTTTAATCCCCCACCTCAATCAACAACAAAAACAAAACAAAACGCCTAGGTTTGCAAATAGGTAACGGCTGATTTTTTGTTTTGTATAATAATATTGTCAAGGTGAGCGATGTCCGACTTCATAATTGTAATTAGCTTTTGTAAGAAATGGAGATTTTATTGAATTATATTTATAATTATTGGTATAAATATATGTTAATTATAATGTAGCCTGATGTTCATTCTTAAGCATGTGCATGTATGAGTTTTAAAACAGAAATATTTGAAAATGTGGTATATGGAAGTACTTGAGTACTTTTCACTGTCGTTTTATATTTTGCAAAAATTATAATTCAAATAACCTTTTCTTTTACTGACTGTTGTTATATTTGAGTGCAATCGGTGAATATCCATTAATGTATGGTTCCGGTCTGTGGGTCGATGCATATTATTGAATTTGATCCTTATTCATCTTTTTAGATTGAGCACATAACGATTTTTTCCATTCAAAGTACTCGTACCCGTCCTCGTAACTGTTACCGTGCTGTCTCGACAAAAGTTTGTATACATTATAGTGTAAATCCGTGTCTATTGCTGACTGGGATTCACCTGTCCGTTAACTATTGGCAAAAAGTATGGATGCGCCATAGCCTCACGAGCTGTAAGACGGTCAACGTGATCATAACGCAATAGCTTATCAAGGAAGTCTAATGCTTCTGGAGACACTAAATGTTGGTTATCAGAATGAACAAATCGTTCCCAGCGCTTGCGGGAATGGCGCTGTAAAATATCGTGAAATCGCGGATCTAGATCAATGTTGTACTTATCAAGATACGCGTATAGTTCTTCGGTGCCCAGCACCTTAGCAATTCGCACAAGTTGATCATAGTTGTCATGGCCATGGAAGAATGGCTCTTTGCGGAAAATCATAGACGCAAGCATGCATCCCAACGACCACATGTCTAGTGAATAATCGTACATTTGATAATCGACAAGGAGCTCGGGACCCTTAAAGTAGCGGGACGCCACTCTTACATTGTACTCCTGACCAGGATGATAAAACTCAGCAAGACCCCAATCAATGAGACGTAACTTCCGATTTTCATGATCTATCATCACGTTGTGTGGCTTTACGTCGCGATGCATTATTCCCATGCTGTGGCAATAGTCGAGTGCCTTAAGTAGCTCGAATAAATAGTAGCGTATCTCGTAGTCTGTTAGTGTTTGGTAGAGTTGTTTGAAATCTGTATTGTTCACATGCTCAAATATCAGTGCTGGAGTTCGGGATACTGGGTCTTTGACGACAGCAAGGAGCGTTATTATGTTGGTGCCCCCACGCAAGTTTTCCAAAATCTTGATTTCGCGCTTTATCTTCTTTTTTTTCACAGGCTTCAATATTTTCACAACGCATTTCTCAGTTGTTGTTATGTTGATAGCCTCGAACACCTCAGAGTACTTGCCACGCCCTAACTTGCGCACCAACTGGTAATCGTCTTGGTTGCCCCAGTCGACTACATAATTCTCATAATCCCAATATTCGTCTGGCTTGTGGGCGTTTACGTCTGTGTAAACGCGAGCCGCACTTGGTAGTGTCATCTCCGCCGAATTATTGTCCACTCTATGTTCTTCTTCGGCAATCGCTTTAGTTGTGTGCTCTTCAGATGACTCGGTAGTGCCTGGATGTGTCCACGCAGCAAGGTTATCGTTATAGAACTGACTGAAAAATAAAATGCAATACACAATTAGTGGCAATTCATAAGGCGATTACAACTTTTCGCACTTTTAAATATTTTTACAAGAAAACTCCAACATACCTGAAGAGAATAGGTTGCCCAAGACTTAATTTTGGATGATAATACTGGGGCCCCTTATGGGACCTACCACAAATTCCAACCACAAATTGATGCCTTAATCTCGGGGCTCTACAATCTGTGCAGCTTGTAACACAAATTGTTCGAGGCAGTCGACGTAATATGCCAGAGACAGCAAATTGACGGTGGACGGCAAGCACGTTACTTCGAATGTTGCGCTAATTTATGTAATATATATAGAAGGAAATTGTTTGTGCAGTGAGTAATTAGGAATTAACAATATATTTTCACTCAAATACCGAGCTTATGTATACAGAAGAGTTGTGCTTTGCGTTTGTGCATAATTATGTTGAAGATTGCTTCACAAATTCACAGCGCACATTTTTCATACCATTCCTCAGAAAATAGTGTGCATATGTATGTTGCACACGCATCTATGTATACATTTCTGTGTGTGCGTGTATATGGTGTATGTGTTTAAATTCCAACAGATAGCATCCAATTTGAAGAAGAATTGATATTTTAATATCTATTAACGCACGTACAATCGGAGTAAAAAAAAACGAACAGAAAATCCTATTTCCCGGTGTTTAACGAGTTTTCCAACAAATAACAATTTGCAATTGACAATAAAAACGGAGAGCACATTATCACATGGAAAACTATCACATTATTGTGTGGTACAATACAAGCTCTGAATGTTACTTTAAATTATAATACTCACATATTTTATTTCAGACAGCGTGGATGACGTGAAATTTTCATTATTTTCATTATTGAACCGATATCAGTGATATGACAGTTCAGTGAACTAGTTCTCCAGTGTTTGCCCTAATCAGTGCTGCCATCTTAGCTGTCTCAAACCAATTTGATATTTTAACATTGTTTTACTAGAAAAAATAAGTAAGCAGGATAAACAAAACTTACTGTATATTATTCTTATTTGTGCAAAACTTTTCAATTTCCTTACGTTTTCAAAAGTAGCGCCAATTTTCGGTATCGATCGCGTTCCATTTCCAATTTGTTTCAGGCGAGCTGCTCATCACTACTAGGAACTGTACACAGCGTCGCATCTAGCGGAACGTGCAGGATTTGCTTGAAAATGTGAAAAGTATCTTAAGCGGGATCATCCCGCATCTAGCATCTCGCATCTACTGTCACAGCTGTTTGAAATGCTTTGCAAAAATAAGTTATGAAATTGTTGGCGTTTTTCATGCATTGCACTGTTTTGCAAGATCTGAATATCGTTGTGGACAAGCCACGATAAAATGAATGAAAAGAATGAGTCAAAAGCAGCTGATGCTAGTTTTTTTTCTTTTTAAAAAAGGTGTGAAATTGAAAAATTCCCATCGCTTTAAAAAGAAAGTGTATAATTCCCTAAAGATAACAAATACTGAATAAATAAAATGCTTGGCAAACGGAAAAATATACTGCAGCATTTTTTAACTTAGCTCTTCATTTCCGTTACGTAAGTACAATTCAAATTAGTATTCATCCCTATGTCGGAAAAGCCTTCCAGCAGATACCAAAAGCATTTGCGATTCTTTAAATTTTCATACTAGAGACTATGGAACGAGCAGTAAGAAGGCGTTATCTTACACCAGAATACCTTGAACTAAAGAAGCAAAATGTTAGTCCACAAATGTAGGAAATATGTTGGTTTATGGAGTATCTCTCCTTCTTTATGGAGTACCTCTCCACTGAACATATATCATTCTGTGGAGAACTACTTTAATTTGTAGCTGTCGCTGTGATCTGTGCTGTTTTTGTTCCCAAGTGATCTTATTGCGCTTATAAGATTCTCTTGTGTTAGTTTAGCAGCAAACTAACTTATTTTTGCATTCTGTGCTTTCAATCATTGTCTGAATGATACAAAAAATCATAGCAAAATCTTAATCTTAAAAATCTTTTTGATTGCCTTCTTGATTTTTATTATACAATTTTTTTTCGGTGCAATTCCAGTGTCTTATAGTCGTTCCTTTATCAAAATTTCGCACGTTCTTGAATGGCTACAGAATGTGCAGTCGTTACTTATAAATTTTCCATTAAGGGCCAACATACTGTGCATAAACATTAGCAAACATTTTACGAGTATTTCGTGTTTCTGACGATGATTTATCGAATTTCGTTTCGATAGTTTATTGGCAAACTACTGATATTTAAAGTGAGTATGTGATTATTTTAACACATAATTATAATTTAATGAATGTAATTTAATATATATAATTAATAACAGTGAATGTTGACAGGAAACTAAAAATGAAATTCCTTTTATTTCTGAAATTTGTCTCCTATTTATTGTGCAGAAAAGTCGTTATCGCTTATCTTATATTTTGATTTATATTAATTTTGAAGATCAGTAAATTGTTAAAACTGTTAATGTTAGAAATGATGTGCATATTAGAATCCGGCGACTGTAACTAATCGCTTTTAGGCTAATCACACAGAGCGACATCTTGCGGAACGAATGGGAATTTTTCAAACGTGTGAAACATTGTTCACATAGGCGACATCTGTCAATACTCAGTTGTCAGTCACAGTTGTTAGTTGAAATACAACCGTGTGCAAGGGATAATTGCTATATCCAGGCGAGTTGTGGAAAATGCCCTTGACCCTTGGGCTAATTCTCAACTCAAATAAATAATAACTAATCACATTTTTAATCTACCATCTTCGCTAGTTAAAATCAAGTCAAGCCAATGCGACTCCTTGTTGCCTTACATATAATTAAATATAATAATCTTGTAAATACGATTTTATTTTTACTTACCTTGATGGTCGGTAATTTTAAAATGTAATTTCAATTTCTTGAACTGGGTTGGTTTACAGTAAGTGGAGATCGAAATTATCGAAAATACTGTGCGGAGGAATAGTGGATGCTTGACGTCGCTCTGTGTGAACTCAGCTCTTCAGATGCTGGATACTAAATTTCGCTCAGTGTGCATGTAGGAGTGTGTGTACACAACATTACCCAAAGTCCACTCATCTCGAATCAAAACAACTGATTCAAAACCCCGATTACAATCAGTGCCATAACCCGGCGACTTCGTTGTTGTTGCCCTGCAGTGAAATCCATCTTGTGCTTAAAAACTAAAGTTTTTGAGACTAACCATCCGTAAGGCTTTAGCTGGCATCTATGTGAACAACAATTCAATTTCCATTCAATCGTCCACCAACGCGCACTAGGCGAGCTTTTTGAATATAGAGTTTACATTTCTATTTTGTATTAATATCTGGTATTTTAAATAAAAATTGCTGCCAGATAATTACAAACATATACATATACTCCCGGCAAATGCCCGGTTAGAGAGACCCTGTTCATTCGAGTGTAAAACTAATTGGAGATATTTGACTACGGTGAACAAATTGCAACAGGAATTGAACGCAAATTGAATAAATAAAGAAATAAAAATCATCTGCATTTCGTAGTGCATATATACCTAGGTACATACGATATTGAGCTCATTAGTTTGGTAGAAGGAGATTAGTAACTTTTAACTATTCATTTATGGCAAAGCCTGTTTAATGATTTTTCTTCGACCTAATCGTGTTTTTGTCTACGCTGGCTTTGCGCGAAGCCCCATCCACTTGTTCTTTCTTTTACCTCGTGTTAGATCCAGAATGGACATGAAAATTTAATAAATTCCAAATTAATTCAAATAATAGAAAAGAAGAAAAACAACCAGCAACGGCAAGAAACCCCATTATTGAGCATCTACTTCGGCACAAAATACACCAAAAATGTATTATGGATTTATTTTTCTATATGATACCAGTTCGTTGGCAAGATTGAATTGGAGCCAAAATTTGTGACCAAATAAATTGCTTCGTAACAACGGCACCCTGGAGCGAAAATACACATTTTATAGGGAACCAGACGATTGTAAGACCAAATAGTTCCTCCGACGTCCGCAGACGCCGCCAGCTCGGCGCAGCAGTGACAAAAATCTGTGGCAGCTGCTCGCACACGGTAATATAAAAGGTTTCGCACCAAGAGCGAACATCCACATTTTTGATCGAGCGCCACGCCCTAATTACAGTAGTGGAAAACAGTTGTACAGACAGTGTCCAATTCAATTACTTCTACAGATCGTCTGATGATCTTTTGAACCTAATCGACTTATATCCAGCACAACAAAATGAGTTGAAAACAAAAAACCGACTGCGAAATACTTTGATACCATACGAAATAAAAACTGATAACAGGTAGCGAAGAACCGGTTGGGTGTACCCAAGAAATACTGCCCAAGATTGCCTTTCAGGTTGCGATAGATAAAAGCTAGTAACGTTATTTCAAAGTTTGGTAACTGTAGCTCTTAAATTTTGGACTTTGGAAATTTTAAGGACGGGAGTGAGCGTGTTCAAAAAAATGTTTGGAGTACGATCTTAGTAATCTACTTTCTATTTTTGATAACAGTAATTTTTAAATTGCGGGAGATATTGGATTTTATATTTTTTTAGGGATGGGAGTGGGCGTGGTCCCAAATTTTTTTTTTTTATTTTTGAAGGGTGTTACTAACAATATATCTATATATATACATATATACTCAAATAGGTGTATTGGTTTAGGGAGGCTTAGTGGGCGTGACCATCCAACATTTTATCGATCTCTTAGGGGAGTTACCAGTAACATACTTTCAAAATTTGGTGACATATGCGAGCTTAAAAATGGGCATATAAATTTGTTATTAGTTTTTAAAGGTGGCTACCGGTAATATAAATACTAAACTTGACGTCTCTAACTCAAAAACTGCGGAATTTATAGCCATTAAAAATGTTTAGGGGAGGAGGACTGGGTGCGGCAGACGAGGGCGTGGCAAATGCAAATCTTTGAAGGACATCGCCAACAACTTACCAACCAAATTTGGTGACTGTAGCCTAGAAATTGTACGAGATATATACGTGGTTTTATCGATTAGCGATTATTGATTTTATCAATTTCCTAGCCACCTGGTGGACGTAGCACTCAAAATTTTACACTTTCACAGACGAACGCGGGCACAGACCAGTATATGCTTCAAGTAAGTATCAAGTCTATCTCTAAGGGTATCGAAAAAAGTTGCGTTCATACAGACGGACAGACAGATATATACCTTCGGTATCAAAGTATAAAAATTAAATTGCTGAGTACAATTAAATTATTTTGTGGTATAGCTAACCCACTTGTTTACTAAAATATAAAATAGTAGACAAAACCAATATTCCATTAAAAGGCAATTCCACATAATTTAAAATGATTTAAAATGTAATCTAATAAGCCAATCTAAATATAAATTAAAGTGAAATCAAAATGGTAATAATATAGAATAATAATCTATGATATGTGCCGACAACATTGAGTTCTTAAATTAATGGCATAATACACAATTAAATAGCCTAATAAAACACTTTAATTAAATTATTAATAATAAAATAATTATTTAAAAAAATAGAAATTCAAGAAACTTACTATTTACAAAATTTGTTAGCGAGAAAAAATTATTATATGTACGCAATTACAAAATATTAAAATTTTAAATAGCAAATGGAAAATGAATGTTTTTTGTTTTATAATTATAAGAAAGCGAAAAGCTTAATAATAAATAGAGTAGTTATTTTTGAACATTTAAATTTTTGGGAGTAATGTCTCGTATAATGGATAAGATTTAAATTAAATATTCGTTGTCTTAAGGATGGTGCATGGTGATCATGGTAGGGTGCATTAGAAATGCTTCCGCATCTATACTTGGTTGTTTTAAGCAAAAGTAATAAAAAAGTAATTTTTGCCAACGGTTGTATGTGTTGGATTTGCTAGATCCAAGCGCACAGCGTATACAAACAAGATAACGATAAGCAGGAATCACACTTTTATTAGTCTAATGTCGCGACACATTCGGCGGTCAAAAATGGGTACAGAACTATTGAGAGATTAATATTTGAGTATATGCGAACGAATGGACAATGCAAAACTTAGGATAAGCTAAACGAGATTGAATGTGATTTTGTTTTTAGTTTTATTATTATTGTCAATTATATTGTTGTATATGAAACTCTGTGTCGTCAGTATTCAAACTTCTATTCCACATTGCTGTGTTTAATTTGTTGTTTTATTCTCGTTATTTTCACGTGGTGCATGTAAAATGTGCTGGCTTCACTCAAAGAATAAAGATGTAATCGGCATATGTCGGCTTTAAAATGGTGTTGCGAGCACTGCTTATAGGCAGAGTCGGATATTTGAGTGTTCATGAGGCAAACTAGACGGTCTTATGATTTTTGTCTAGCTTTCAGTAAGCTCAATGCTGAATTTAATGGTTAATAGTGTAGTGTCTGTTTTGTCTTCCTACACCACTGGCATTTACTGTTGATAATATTCAGCAGGTGTTACCTCTATTTGTTCTCATTAAATTTCTATCTTGTTCTAAAGAGTTGATCTCTCAACTTTCTAAACTCTATTTTGACAGTCTTTCTTGTCAATTTAGTATTATTTAATTATGAAAGATACACTCCTTGTAGATATGATCGTTTATCACCCTTCTTTTGTGGTTGTTTGTTGTAGATTCTGACACTGCGTCAGTTTATGTTGGTTTACTTACTTTCTTGACACAGTTTGTGTGAGTAGTAAAAGGGAATGGACAACTATGGATGAAGTCCATCCCATGAAACCACACACCATAAAATGGTACACCGATAGATCACTCACGAATCAGGGCACGGGTCTTGGAGTGGTGGGCCCTCGAGTATTCTACCATGAATCCCTAAGAACGAACACCAGCATATTTCAGGCTGAGGTATGTGCGATAAGGAATTGTGCGGACATCAACATAGAACGTATTTATCGGAACACGGATATATACATCCTATCCGATAGTCAAGCAGCATTGAAAGCTATAATGGGGACTAAGATAACATCGAAGGTAGTCCATGAAGTTCGTTCAAAGCTAGACCTACTCGGGATTCATAACAGGCTCACCCTGCGATGGGTCCCGGGTCACAAGGACATAGCGGGAAACGAGGCGGCTGACAAGCAAGCATGAATGGGGGTAGGAAGGCCCCTAACAGGACCAGAACCGTATTGTGGCATAGGGAGGCACACTATACGACTGGAATTTAGAAACGAAGAGAGGCAGAGACGGCAACAGACCTGGTCGGAGGCAGTAGGACTCCGACAAGCCAGATGTCTCCTAGGTGGTTATAATCTTGTTCGATTCAAATAGATTATAACCATGGGAAAGAACAGCCTTAGGATACTTACCGGTCTATTGACAGGACACTGTAGACTAAGCAGTCACCTGACGCAATTGGGTATATATAGTAGCGATCTCTGCAGGTTTTGTGAAAGATAGGAAGAATCCTCGATGCACATCCTGGCAGAATGTGTCGCCTTAGCTAGAAGAAGAAGCAGCATCCTAGGGGCGCATGTCTTGAATTGCAAAGACATAGAAGACCTCAACCCAGCAAAGATCCTCACGTTCGTAAGGGAGTTGGAGCTGATGGAAGAGCTATAGGCTCAGAAGGGGGCACAATAGATCAAATAGGTTGCGGTGCGGCTTCTCCACCAATAATAATAATAACTTTCTTGACGTGGAGCTTAAAGTTGTATTTCATGATTTTTTCAGTTTTGTTACACATACCATCTCAATTAGATTTACCTCTCTGTCTTAAGCATCTTTATATATTCAGAATCGTTTCTGACTTGTAATACTTAACTTTTCCCTGTGGTTGTATGGTGAGATCCACTAAATGTATTGGTGCCACTCAGTTCAATTGAACTTACGAATGGGCTTCATGGGTTGTTAATCCCAAGCCGTTTACTGTCCTTATTTTTATTGTCTTTACCGCGCGATGCTATAATGAAGTTCTTCATCGTTGTAGGTTGCAATTTGCACACGATCCACAAATCGAAAAGGGTAATAAATAATGATCCAAGGACTTTGAGGGACACACACACCCTTTTAAGTAAGATTATTATCCAGGAGTGAAACCATGGGCTTGTGAGCAGAACATTTTGATTCATAGAATCGAATGCTTTACTCGAGTCAGTGCAAATTACATAAAATTGCATTTTCAGAAGAAATGCATCATTTATATATACCGCAGATATTACAAAGATGAACAAAGGATTTTTCAAATTGCCCTGGAATAGCAGATAACTTTACAATACCTCTGAAATTATAAATATCAGATCAAATATTCATTTAATTTACCAATAGATGCAGTAAATGAATATATCACTCATTAAGCACACGACTAGGAATGCTATCCAGGCCCAGGAAGAAGGAAGATCTTACTAGAGATTAGATAACTATTCTAAAGCTTAGAAAACAAAATATTACAGGTATAAGATATGTAAGTGCAATATTAGTGCTACCTTCTTCTGTGGATAATTCGATTACAAAAATTAATGGAACATAAAAAGACGCATTGTTTGCAAGATTGGATATATTGTTAAGGAAAACAATTATTTCAAGCGAGAAAAAATCTTTCGATCGATTATTTGTTTTGATAGCAATATGATATAGATTTGCAAACCGATCAGCTCCAACCTCTGCAGTGTCTTTATCAAGTATACGGATAAATGCCAAGTTTTACCAAAATATCATTTAATCTCAGGAAGTTTTTTTTTTAGTTCATATCTAAAATATAATCTAACAGATGGTCATTGGATATATCGACTAGGTTAGTGATTAAAATATATACATGTAGGAATATGAATTGACATAAAGAGACGAGAATAGGAAGAAACGCGAAGTCGTCACCGTTGTAAAACGACGAGCAGACACTGAGAGCGCAAAGCGAGAATGGTGAGTTTTGCGATGATTTGGTGCCAAAATCTCGTCAGAAACGCACGCAAATTACAATTACACAACCAACTCATCAAAGTTGTAAAATTACATAATATATAGTGAAGGGAATATGTTATTATTTAAGAAACCCGATAATAATAATGGTAATAAACAATTATAATAAACGTAGGCTCTGATTTATTTACTGATAGTGAAATTTCTCGAAATTTGCTACCAATTTTGTGAACAATATTCATGAAAGATTTAATTGCTTTTAAACACTTTACTTTAATTTTATTAACATAATCTATTTGTGGTAAACAATTTTCATGAATTATTTTATTGATTTAAACTTTATTAATTTAATCTAACTATTTGTTATATTTCTAAATAATGTTCAAATAATTATACCAAAATATAATGCAAGGTTTTTGGATCTAAACAGATTTAAACCTACCAACTCGGATTATTTGCTAGTTGAAATGATTTACTGTTTACTGTGTAGAACTGCGCATACCATTTCCGAAATTTTTTAATCGAAGACTCTTCCAACACTAGCAAGGGGTTATTCCGATAAGTTTTATGATTCCATATATTAATATCACGCTCAAACTAAAATTAAAAAACAATAATTAGGTTACAAAATTTTTTTTTATACTTTACACACCATAATGCTTTCCCCGCATATTAAAATTTTCATAAATGGAGCCATTAATCGGGTTGCATAAAATCTGTGAACAACTTTCTGCAGTAACGGTTTTACTGGAGTAATCGTTTGAAATATTTGAAAATGTCCAAATGTTGGTGAATGCAGAAACATATGAACATAGGCGGGACCAACCTGAAAACATACTTATAACTTATAAAACGTTTTATCATTAAAATTGTAAAATATAATAACTTGTTTGCCTGTAACATTCATTTGAGAGCATCGAAAATTTCCAAATAGGTTGAAAAAATGATTCAACTTAATTTCGGCAATGTGTTTGTCTTCGGCCACGTTCCAACTAAAAGGAAAATTTTTAAAAATTTAAAAATAGCATGAATACAAAAACAAAATGCACAATCCAAATTGAAAATTAAACATTCTTAAACTGTAGCTTAAAATTTGACTTTCGAGTTATAGTTTCTAGTAGTTTGATAAATAGGGGTGTTGGTTAATTTTTAGTCCCTTTTATGCATTCTGCATAAGGTACGTGCCGCAATAAGTGCTGCGCCAGTTTTTTTTTGTCTACAGTCTGATTGTTTTGCCCAAGGTTCGTCTTCTGGACATAATCCAGGCAGTACCCACCAGCTCTGGTCGCAGACTCGTTTTTTTTTTTCGAAAACCGCAAATGTGTCCTGGTGTAGGTATCATTTATTTGCGGACTTTGTCTAAAATTCAGGGTAGGAAAATCAATTGGTTTGGATGAGTTTAGACTGCATTCATGGGCAGACGAAATACCCAAGACCCGAAATATTGACGCCGAAAGAGACTCTATAAATAAAATTACAAAATGTAATGTTTCCAGGACGATGGCAAATTTTTCGAGAGGTATTCGGATTACACCGCATAAGTTTTTTTTGTTTGCACATGTGTATTTGATATATATGAGAATAATAACTATTTAAGTAAATTTCGAGAATACGCAGAAATTCATAACAATTTATTAAATTAAAACTTTTTTTTAAGAGATTTGTCCATGTTCATAAGGAAAACTATTTTTGAATTATTGCAAAACATTGTATGAAGTTAAAAATAAAAGACAAGCCATCTTATTTGTTTATCACAATTATCTATCGACTACACAAGAACGTATAAGCGTCAGGGTGAAATTATAATTGGCGTAGCCGGATTACGTATAAAATGGAAAATATAAATCAGAGAACGGCCTATATTAATTTTAGAATTATTCAGCAACTTTGAAAAATAAAAAGGCGTTAAAGAAATTTCTCCGAAAACTTGTATCCCTAAAAATTTTACAGCCACAACAAAATTGCGAAAACATATGACATAAACAATTTTTATAGCTAAATGTTAATTTTTCCTAAATATAAATTTTAATTTTATAATTTTCTTATTAATAAGCGAAATAAAAATGGCTTCTAATTTTAACTTAGCGGACATACCTTGCTTGCCATTGATGATATCCAAGGTAGCGAACAATACTTTGTTTTATGTGGAAGCCACCAGCTATAATATTATCATTGTGAATTGCTTTGAAGTGTGCCAGATCGGCACCATTTTCTGGTATTTCCTGAATGTGACAGTTTATGTAAAACTCGTTGCGGCCATGGTAAACAAATTGGTTGCTTTCAAGTTCGACAGATTTAGGAAGAGTCCATGGAATTTCGGATCCCTCGACGCTATACCAAACAAATACAAATCCATTCATTTCTGTAGAATTCCATTTCTTTACTTTTGTTGCCGGTGGGACTGAAAGGCGGTAATCTTTTAGTTGATAGTTATTTTTATAAGTATATATTTTAGCCATTGATTTACCACAAGTGCTATAAGGAATATTTGTACACATTCCGTCTGTCCCTCTGAAACTCCATTGATGAAAGGGGCACTCAATGTTATCTCCAATAACTCGACCTCCAACTGCTAGGTTAGCTCCTAAGTGTGGGCAATATGCATCCAAAACAAAAACTTTATGTTTTTGTGAGCGATATATTATAAAATGCTCCCCCAGGCAAGATAGATATGTTGATTCACCAGCCTTAAGCTTGGATGATTCGAGAACTCCATACCAACCATTTGGGTATGGCGGAGGTAATTCCTTTGATCCAATTTTTCGTGACTTTCTTAAGCGGTTAATTGTGTCACGCTTGTCTTTCCTTCGCAGCTTGTTCGCATTGTTTATGAATTGCCAGCCACTACTGTCATCCAATGGCTTGCATGTTTTAAGGAAGAAATTAAGATTTTTATCTTAGCTTGAAAATGAAAAATTACTTTTTTTTGAAAGTGAAATACTAATGATTTTGTGCAATACTTTTCCGTATGAGCGCACTTTTCTCCGATGCATCTTAGTCATTCATGTTTTCTTTATGCAAAGTTAGCTACATAAATCTTCAATCTTGAAAGCCACTGTATTTCAAGGGTAGACTCTCTCTAAAAAAGGGAAACAAATTCAAACTAAGTTACCTTTCGCCCCGAAAATCGGGAAAACGGTGTACTCCCACTACTTTTTAGATAAGGTTATGAAATTTTGATATTGTTACTAGCTTCCTCTAAATATTGGTAAAAACATAGCCCTTAATTGAATTAGACGGCTGCCCATGCAGCATGAGTATGCTTGGAAAATGCCAAAATCTCAGTCTTGCTTTGTGCGGCATATGTTTAAAGGAAAAATTACCCGTTTGGTCCTTAACCGGCGGTTTTGCTCTTAGGCTTCTTAATTTCGTTATTGGCAGCTCCATCTGCAGAGGAGCGTCTAGCGATTCGGTTCTAACGGCTAGAGCGTTCCTCAAGGCCATTTGCAAAGACATCATCTGGTTTCTGATGAGACGTGGCCCATTAAATATCAGGTTTTCGTACATGAAATTTTGAGGAGACTTGTAACGTTTCGTTGACTCCAAAATATAAAGATCTATTTTTAATAAGCTTATTCTTTCTGCAGCCAAGAAAGTAATGATGGAAGTAAAGATATTAATCTAATTCCAGCTCATTTTCGATAATATTCGTTTGCTTTACAACTGTCTATGGAAACCTGAGATACTTTGAAGAATTAATTGATTTGGAAAAGCAATGTGGAGATATTTTAACAGAGTTAACAGACAAGTACGCTGGCTAAGTAAAGGAAAACGTTTGTTTTCGATACATTTTTTGGAATATCAAATAAATATCAATAATTTTTCAAAAATTAAATACTATGCAGCAATAGTCTTAAAAATCTTACAATGTTTAATAAAAATTCATGACTATCCACTTAGTTGTGAATTAACAGAATTATTTGAATAGCCTCTTAGAATACATTTGGAAAGTGGAGAAAAAGTTTGTGAGTACATTGATGACAGAAAATATCCGAATCTGACAAATGTAATTTATAAGCTGTGAGGTTGCATTTCCTCAAGCTCAGAAATCAAATATCTGACCAACATATAGCTGGCCTATTTCGAATTAATGAATATATAGAAGACATAGATTTTCATGACATTGTAAAACCGTATTTATTTTATTTATTTGAGGTACCTAAATTTCCTATAGTTAATTCATTGTGAGTTTTTATTTTATTATTTAAACAAAATATATTATTAATCTTATTGAGAAAACCATGTACTAAAACAAGTGAGAACGTTACAGTTGGGCGTAACCGACTGCATAATACTCTGTTACCATTATTAATACCATCTGATAACAGTTATAGAACATGATGGGTGTAGCCAAGAAAGTGGGCGAAATTTTGGGGGGCGGAAGTGGGCGTGGCTGGAAAAGGTGGAAAAGATTCATAGGAAACTTCCTTTAAAGTTTGGTAGCTGGAGCTCTTAAAATGCGAGAGATCTAGGCTTTTATCGTTTTTGTGGGCGGGAGAGGGCGAGGTCCAAAATCTGTTCGAATTATTGACGGGTGTTACGAGCATAATAACTTTTAAGTTTTGTGACTCTTGCTTTCAAATTGTACGAGATAAATGGTTTTATTAGTTTATTAACAGGTGTATCGGTGTTAGGGAGGCGGAGTGGGCGTGGCCATCCAATTTCTTGGGGTAGTTACCAGTAAAATACTTTCAAATTTTGATGACTCTAGCTTACAAATTGCGGAAAATATGCGCATTTCAAATTTCCTGGGGGCGGTGGGTGTAGGCTTGTTCAGAAAATGTATATGCCGATCTTCGGTGGCGGTTACCAGCAAGTTAGTTGCCAGTTTGGTAACTCTATCCTTAAAATTGTGTTAGATATGCGCAGGTGTGGGCGTGGATATAATATTTTCGATTCTTAAAGGCGGCTACCAGTAATATATGTACATACCTACCAGATTTTATGGCGCTAACCCAAAAAGTGAGGAAGCGTTAGCCATTTCAGAGTTTTATGGGCGGCGCCAGGTGACGGCGGCGGTAGATAAAGTCGATGCCGATCTTTGAAGCACATCACCAACAACCTACCAACTAAATTTAGTAATTGTTGGTTTAAAATTGTGGGATTTATGTGGCGTTATCGATAAATGATTATCGATTTTATCGATATTCTAGCCACCTAGTGGACATAGCACATCAATTTGAACATTTGTATGAAGCGGGCACATACAGCATAAACGACAAAAGTATACCTGTGCCTTTGGTATCAAAGTATAATTACCTTTGTATGGGCGCCGACCATTGCTGTAAATGGGTACGCTAAGATAATTGTTAGTAGAGCGGCACTTTGAAGGTGTCACTTAATAACATAAAAACAAACTCTATACTTTTAGTACCACCTACACTTTTAGTATTACCTTTAACTATATTTATCTTAGTTTCCTTCAGTAATTATTTGCTTTTATGAAGTGACGATGCATTTTCCCACAAATCGTTAGAGCTCCTACTGTTTTAAAGTAAGAGTCCAGATGTAAAAGGTATATTATTGACAACTTTTTTACGCAACTCTCGTTGCATTGCACTGAAATTATTTGTGTGTTTCACAATCTAATAATGCCTGATATTCGTAAGAAGATAAAGATTGATTAGTTGAAAACTTGTTGAAATGAAACGTCGTAATTATGCTAACGAAGCTTTCCAATTCAATAAACTTAAGACAATGAAAAACATTAGTCATCACGATTTGAGGTGGGGATATCCAATTTGTTAGACGCGCGCGAACTACCAAGTATGTGTAGGATTGCAAGATTTGAAAAAAAGATCACTAATTTTCAATTTCAAAACAATATATGACCACATCGTCACTTATAGTTGTTTAACAAATATATGCATACCTTTGTCCAATCAAGGGGTATAAAAAACACCCAGTACAAACAAAGTGATAGCACAATTACTAAAGTAAGCACTGCGTAAATGTTTAATCGAACATGTGGCATAATTGTTAACCATTGATCAAACTCAATCAAGGATTTTAATTGAAACAAAACTGAGTACATATTATTCTTGCATTTTTTTTATAAGTATAAAAAAATTTAAACCAGCTATCTACGAGCAAAGAGTTGAAAGATTTGTGGAAACCTGACGAAAGATTGTCTCTTTTCAATAGAAGAAAAACATTAATATGTATGGCGATGATGTCTAGATGTGTTCGTTTGCAAGTATAATTGAAACTTCCAAATACAATTGTGTGCACCCATTTTGAGTATATTTTATTAGAGCAAAACAAACAGTTTTCATTTGGGGATTCCACACTTATAAATTAAGCAATTTCTGAAATCGAAAAAGTATTCCGTTTTCATTTTCAAAGTAGACGATTGTAGGCTTCAATTTACGAAAACGGCAAAGCATTCTCTTTTAAAAAGAGACTCTATGAGAAATATACATCAAAAAAAACATAAGCTTTCTTTTGCAATACTGCAAAGTAGTTTATAAATATTTTATAAATAAATATTTTGTGACCACACTTTATATTTTACATACATACAATTTTTCAAATAAACTCCATCCGTTTTTATTCGTGCAGTATATCATTTAGTTCAATGCGATATAAATGTTCTGCTGAGTTCACACAGAGCGACATCACGAACCAAGTATCATTTTTAGTGAAGCTGCTGTAGTGACTATGTGAATTGAAAATTATCTTAGATAGTGCATCAAATTTATGTGTATGATTCGTTTATATATGTGCATACAGAAAAGGCTTTGACTTCCCGCTATTTACTTTGGTACATTTGAATTTACAATTTTATAAAACAAAATCTCAGTTTCTAAACCGATCTCGATGAAATTTCAACAGTTGATCAATGTTAAAACAAGGCACAACAATGTTTTGTTGCTATTGATAATCGATATTAGTGAAGCTAACTTATAGTCTTTGATATCGGCGCGATAATACAGATGGATATACATTGCTAAATCGACTCGGCTGTTAATGCTGATCAAAAAATTATATACTTTATACTAACAACCTTTGGGTATGTCGGCTTTCGATAAGCTAGCTCCAGAAGACAACCGAGGCACTCTTGATTAAAGCAATCCTCATGCCAGCATGGACTTATGCTGTCCATGTTTGGGGGACTGCGTCTACCCATCAATTTGTTAAGCTGAGGGTGGCCCAATCGCTTGCTGCTCGGCGTGCCCCCGGCCTGCCATGGTACGTCATCAATCTTCCCATCTTCCTCCGACGACTGAAGAGGTTACAGCCTAGTGACCTTACCATCAGAATTGTGGATAGCAGTGGCAATGCCAATTTAATTAAAACTAACAATGTGCTATTTATATTTAAATAATTTAAAACACAATTCAAACAAATTAAAAGTTATTTTCTGCTACTGACAACAGGCGATATGTGAAAAATTTGTTGGCAAACTCATACATCCTCTATCTAGTCGTTCCAGCGATACAGCTTTGAAGGTCCAAAAAGCAGTACTTTCGTATGGGCTACGTCTAAACCATATATTTGAAATCAACATTTGATTAAACTCGTGTTTGTGGTGTTAAAAACTGTACCAAGTCTAACGATGCTTCTTCTTACACTTTTCCGTTAGTTGCGTTCGGTTTTTTCCCAGTTTATTTTGTATATTTGTCTTTTTTGAGCTAGTTTGGCAGTCACTTTATAGCCTTTGGAAAAGTAAGTTGGGCGTTACATGAATTTTCATTGAATATAATAATAAAGTATAGAAATTTATTTAATATTTTACACACTTATATGCCCAGGATGGCAGTATTTTTAGTTTACAAATTCGGTCACCACAACACCATCCGCCTTGTCTGTGTCCCATATTTATCGCAATGTTGCATACAAGGGGTATGCCCCTTGCCCTTGCTCAGCCTCGCTGTCTTGCTAGCACTTTCTATGTCTGAGCAGAAACCTCTCCGAGATTTCCTTGTGGCTTGTCTGGTGGCTTTTTTGCACCCTCCCAAACCTGACTTATATTGAGACCAGTGAAAATCATCATTCCGTGATTTCGCAGCATTGAAAAGAGACCTGTAAATTTACCGAAGAACGATTAGTTCAAGTATACACCATGGGGGATTGCTTTTGTGAGCGAAGGCCTACTGATAGGGCAAGCCACCTTGTAGGCATTATGGCATGCCCTTGTGAAAATGTCTGTGAGATTACAGGATGAGCGAAAGTATTTGAACCTTTCGGGGGATGGTCAGAAAGAGTTCGATGTAGTTTTCTTTTGAAAATTTCCAGTTTGTCTTTTGCTGATTTAAGAAGTAATCTGGTTTTAGGTGGCTTATTGCAAGATTAAATTCTATGTATCTGTGAGCAGAGAGGTTGTGCTCTTCAGACACCTGTTAGCTGATCACTAATGGACAATGAGACAAGGGTATTTTCTATGACCTCATGCGGTTTTAAATAATAAAAGTGGGTCTGAAGAACTTGTGGGATGGTTTGGATGGGGCTAAGCTGAGGCCACTAGGCGGGTCGCATGTGGCGGATGTCGGAAGGATTTCCTTCCGGGAAGTTAGCTCCGAATAATAAGCGATTCCTCGCAAATAAGCAGACAAACAACAGGTACGGTGACGTTAATCGTACTGACAAGGTGTCTGTGTTACCGCCTTTTAAAAGCGTAGCCGCACACAACCCCAACATTGCCGCACCACTTACCTACCACCATTCTATTTCCACATCTCACTCCAGACCGAACTAAGGTGACACTCGAACTGTGACGAGATCCAGCTTGGCTAGGGGCCCAGTTAAACAGAGATCGCATGTTCTAATTAGCCTTACCCGGGTTATGCCGATCTCTGACCTGGCGAACATTTATTTCTTTACATCACGTAGGAACTAATGAAAGGTTCAAATAAAGTAAACATACCACAGGATCTCCCTGCGGAGAATGTCGCTAGACATTTGATCAAGCCTTAGACAGGGGAGGTCATCAAGTGTAGTAGACCAGCCTCCACACCGTACTACTGCAGCACAGGGAAGCAGCTGCGGCACCGTCTCCCAAGAGATGTTACCTATACAATTTCCTCAGGTTATGCTCAGTCACGGAGAATTGTCTGTGTTGGAAGAGGCTCCGATGAGGGCTCAGCCGATTGGCTGAGAACCTTAGTCTTGCGGCTAACATCCAGTCAACGCTGAAGATAATGAGTGCATGGTGTACGGAAGTTGGATTCAACTTAAACCTTACAAAACAGTCATCGGCCCCTTTATTAGAAGATATAAAATACAGACAATAAGGCTATTAGAAACAAGTATGGAGGTAAAATACATCGGAGTCATGCTTGACAGTATTCTAAACTTTGGCACCCATGTGCAGAACACGTTATCAAAGTGCTCCAGAGTGTTTTATACGTATCGTAGCATAGCCGGAAAATTATGGGGTACATCACCAAAGATAATAAGATATATATACACTTAGGTAGTAAGATCTATACTGTATCAGTAGCAGTAGCAGAGAATGGCCTGTATATATGGTATGTATGACAGGAGCAATATGCATCTGTCAAACAATGGGCTTTGAAGCCTTAATGGGGAATCAATATGAAACCATAAAATGGTACACCGATGGATCACCAATCAGGGTACAGGTCTTAGAGTGATGGGCACTCGGATATGCTGCCATGAAAATCTGGGGACGCACACTAACATATTTCAAGCTGAGGTGTGTGCGATATGGAGATGTGCCGAGTTCAACGTGAAACGTAACTATCGGAATACAGATATATCCATCCTATCCGATAGTCAAGCAGCAATAAGCGCTATAAAGGGGTCGAAGATTACGTCAAAAGTAGTCCATGAGGTTCGATCCAAGCTTGACCACCTCGGGACACCTAACGGGCTAACCCTAAGATGTGTCTTGGGCCACAGGGATATAGCGGGGAATAGGGGCAGAGGAACCGGAACCGTTTTGTCGCATAGGAAGACATATAATACGATTGGAACTTAGAAACGAAAACAAGCCAGATGTATTTTGGATGGCTATAATTTTAAACGATTACGAGCAAGTAATAACCACGGGGAAGAACAGGCTTAGGAAATTCATCGGATTACTGACAGACATTGTAGAGTAAGAAGTTACCTGCTGCTGCGTAGAGCTTTGTATGTGCTTGGTATCAACTTCCTTGCATGCTGGTGGTGGACCAGGCTCTTTATTTAGGAGTTCGGAGCAGCGGACAGCTAAAGCTTCTTCCACCTACTTCCCCTGGTTCTTGGGGATTCCCCCGTCTTTACCCATATTAGGTCCGCTTGGCGACGGGTCCAGGCACTTATAACTTGAAATTGGCGGTAATCGGCTGTTCTATTTGTGGGCCCCTAGCCAGACTGACTGCAGGCACGGGCCGCACTATACCTTAGTCCAGCCGGTTACCTCAAACCTTGGTCCTTTACCTTCAAGGTATAATGCTTAGTTATCGGCACCTTGCGGACCACTGTAATGATATTACCAGCCGCACCATCGTGGATGGTTCAGTTGAGGACTTATGCCAACCTTGTTTCAGGAATATCGATAGGCAGTTATCGCATACCACCACCTTAGTATATAAGTAAGTGTTGAATGTAGATGATTATTTATGTATTTAAATGTTATGTTAAGTAATTTGTATATATATTTGTAATTCTTATCCGTATATTAATATATTCATATTTTTATTATTAATTTCAATATTTATATTTACACCATTGTAATACCATAAAATCCGGCGTCCGGATTTTTGCCAAGTTTAGGTAACATTTTTGCACCAAACCCCCACACCGAATACTTATATTAGAGCTCTAATAGGGTAGGATAGGGATTGAGGGTCACCGAAAAAATAATAATCATATTTGTTAGATTTTTTTTTTTGATTTCGTCGGATTTGTCAAGAGGTTCGATTCAAATTCAAAATTGAATTGCCGATGGAAACTTACAACGCTACCTGCGGCGTGTTTTGTCGTTACTTAGTTACTAATTTCTGTTAATAAATTATAAGGAAATATAATTATCTGTGAGTAACTTTAATGGAGGGGAGAATCGCTGGGAGCATGGAGTACATTAATTATCAATTCCAATTAAAGGGCGATGGGCAAACCAAATCCATGCAGGTCCATTGCAGGAAGGGCGGGTACGTCGTGGCCATGAACACCAGACATGTCAGCTGTTTCGTTTGTTTTACAAGAATGGCGTCTAACGGCCTTTTGAAATCATCAGCATCGCAATAACCGTGGTTGAGCAAGCAGATTCAAGCAATCAGCGTACGCGAGATTAAATCGAAAGACCGAAAATTATAAATAATCCGAAACGGCGAATCCTCACAGTACGGATGCCTACTCTTCGCGCCATACGAAACCGCGGCTTATAATAGAGATGATGCTCTCCAGGCAATTGCGAAGCTGAGGCGACCCTGAGAGTACCCTGCAGTCTAGTTTTAAGTGATAGTGCATGGCTTAATGAGAGCATGGGCTGTGGTGGCTTGTCTGCTCGAAATTGCACAGGGATAGGGTAAAGAAGCCATGTCTTTAGTTATGATATGCCGGTATGTCACTCACGCTTTTAGGGAGGCAGTGAAGTTTTGTTAGAATTTCCGTTAAGTGTGTTTCCGCTAATTTGGGTGTCGACAGCGAGACTCTGTCAGGATAGGGTGACCCATGATACGATAGTAATGTAAGCCTGCGCTGCACCCTACCGATGGACATCGTGTCTGCAAACAAATTTGACCGGAAACGTGCCGAAAAAATACACTATCAACTGGAAACCGTCAGCCAAGCTGATGATCGAACCAGTTGATGTCTTCAAAAAAATGTATACAAATATTAGTTTTGTTTGTTTGAGCGTGAACAGGTTGGCTAACGACGTAGGTTAGAACGACGATTGATACCGGCCAAAGGTGTTTCTCCCTTATAATTTTGATAGTTTAAAGTACTTGTTATATTGCATGTTGTGTTATTGTCTTTTCGTAATTTATCAGTTGGTAGCTTTAATGATAATATTAGTAATAAATTTCGTCATGACGGGAAAGGAAAATAAGGAAATGGAAGCGAGTCATTCCTATCAGTTGCGGTCAGGGGGCAACAGCGTTGCGCAATCCGATTCTTGGGAAGTTGCGGGGAAAGAAGCAATGAGGGGCATCGGTTTAGATACCCTGTAAGACCAGTAGCTCCAGCCACCAATTTTAATTTACCACGAGAGGACCGTGACGCGGTTAACCAGCCTGATGCAGCAATAGACTCTGAGATAGTGTCCGCAATTAACGTTGCGATCTTGCAGGCTTAATAGACCCACAGGCAGTCGATGGACTCAGGGATAGCGAAAGCGTTGCGGAAAAAAGTGCTTTTAGGGTTTCAAGAGATGCTGAAGGCTATCAACGATATAGAAAGACCGACGCCACCATCCTGATTCGTAGCCAGGTGCCGACTGAAACTGCTAGTGCTACTAGTCTGGCCAGCAGCAAAAGTCGCATCAGGAGACCGTTCCAAAAACACGCTCGAGCACCAAACCCGCTTTAGGCCACCGACAAAGCCAGAGAGGTCAAATATCTCAAGCGGACTGGTGGTGGTGCGTGGCAGTGGCGCAACCCAGGTCCGGACTGGAGGCAACGCGAAAATAGAGACAGGCGTCAACGATTGAAGAAAATCGGAGACATGCGAACCATCGTCGTCCGAATATCGAGACTCACTCGGGTCGACCTTGGGCCAAGATGGACAAGTGGGAAGTGTCATTCGATGGCTCGAACGACAGAGGGTCCGTGGAAGATTTCGTTTTCAAGGTGGAATACCTTAAGAGGCAATTTCATACTCTTGGGCTGAGCTCCGAAAGGCGCTCTTAGCAAGGTTTTGTGATAGTTGGCACGATGAGAGAATTTATCCAGTCGATGACGAGTAAGGCCTCACGATTAAAAACACCGCTACTAGAGCCTAAATTGATAAAGTTGATAAAAAAAAGGCCTAAGAGATTCGGTTGGGCGATACATCTATGCCATGGATGTATAGTCTATCGATCACCTGCGGGAAAAGTGCAACAAGGTCGAATAAAGTTTTGGACAGCGTAGTTTTCGTATGGCATACGGTATGCAAGCGAAATACGCGGGACCGGGTAAAAACATTAGTGCCATATGTTACGATCTCGAATTGAAAGCCCAAGTCGAGCCGGAGGTCGAGGAAATCCGGGCGAAATCTGCAAGTTTAAGGCCTCGATGCTGGAACTGCAACCATCAGGGACGTGACTAGAGAGATTGTGTGGATAGGCAGTGCAGGGTTTTTTGTTACCGCTGTGGGAGACCAGATACATTTGCTCCCAACGGGGCTACGAAATCGATAAAATCTATATTCGCAAATCGATGAAGCCACAAATCTCCCACAATTTAAGGCCATATTCACCAAATTTGGTTGTTTGGTTATTGGCGATGTCCTTCAAAGATCGGAATATGCCATGCCCCCTCCGCCTCCCCATGCCCCTGACCCTAAACATTTTAAATGGCTATATTTTCCGTAGCTTTCGGAGAGCGTAAATCGAGAAACCCTATATTTTCCACCATTTCAAACTTGGAAGGTAACTTGCTGGTATCGCCAATAAGGATCGGCGGCTAAATTTTCAGACCACGCCCACACCTGCCGCCACTCCGTCTCTCTAAATCGATACACCCTTTAGTGTACATCGACAAGACCATATATCTCACACTGTTGGAAAGATAGTCACCAAGCTTGAAAGGTAGATTGCTCGTAACACCCTTAAAAAATCCGAAAAAATAAAGTTGAGCGACGCCCACTTCCGCTTGCGAAAACGGTAAAAGCCTATATCCCTCGTAACTAAAGAGCTTGTAATGGTCGGTAGATAGATAGGCTTTGGGTATCGAATGGAGGATCTTTAAAAGGTGGAAAAAGGAAGAGAGAAAAGAGGAAAAAGGGGAAAATAAGGAAGGAAAGAAAAGGCCGCATGCGCATGCGCATAAAAATATGAGTTTAAAAACTTTGAATAAATTAGAAATAGAAAAATAACGAATATAATAATAAAAAAAAAAACCTGCGGCAATAAAAGGCGGAATAATCCAACTGGGACAAATCAGGAACCAAGGAGTGGCATCCAGGGAACATTGAGACGACTCGGATCTTCCCAACATACCAGTGAGTTTGTTCTCGCACGATTAATTGCGGCGAATTGGCACGAAGACACAGCTAATCGTTCTAAAAGTTCACAATGTACAATTATTAACTAAGTATATTGTGGATAAAGAGAGCTATGATTTGTGAATTAAATAGTCTAGTATGAAACGAATGAAGATGAAATGTTAAAATAATATGATCGGGTGCGGTGAGGGTATAACAAAGGAACGAAAATGGAATAATAATAAAAGGGAATTTCTCCGGGAAATTCTGACGAGGAATCATTAGGAAGGGAAGGACACGCAGGCGGTACAACATCCACACAACCAAAATAGCAGCTAGCGGACTGCTTTGATGGAAGTACTTGATGGTTTTTATTTACAAAAAATACAAATTATTGTTAACTTGTCGCCCAATATATCGCGGTCGAACCACACCTGAGCCGATAACTAGCTGGCTGAGCGATATATTGGTGCTTCCAATAGGCAAGGCATGAAAAGTTATACTTACTAAACTTAGAAGGTGCCCCCCGCCTCGAAAATTCCCAGAAGCCTATACCTCCCGCAATTTATTAGCTACAGTTACCAAACTTGGAAGGAAGGTTGCTAGCTTATATCTACCGCAATTTGAAAGGCAAACTTGGCCAATACTTCTTGGGTACACCCACCCTGTTCTTTGTTACTTGTTATCCACTGGAATAACTTATGGTATCAAAGTATTTCACAGCCGGTTATGCCCGACTGCAACGTTCTCTCTCGTTTTATTTTAGAAAATCCAGCACTAGTTTGTGTTGCCTGCCTTAAGGCAATGTTGGTAGCAGCAGCAACGAATCTACAATCACTTTAATTATGTGTGTATATATATTGAATTTGTCGTCCTGTGAGGCGAAACATAAATAGTTGTTATTGCATATGCGATATAAATCGATTTCCGAAAGCATTTTAAACGTATAATCATACAACTTATATATACTTCTGTTCAGAAAGTGTTTCGACACAGGAAAAATTAATATTTTCTCATTTCTTTTGCAAAAAGTTATATTTTGTTATTGACTTTTATTTTTGTTCTTATTTATCTACTATTAAATGGACTTCTTAAAACTATTAAAACATTATTTATTGTTCATTAACTTAAACAATTGGGAAATTATACGAACCCAAATTAACCATTCGTTGGACTGTCAAGAAAGTGTTTGGCCGATCCCGATTGACATGAAAAATTACCTTGGCGAACATATTCTGTTGTTTGTACAGGGTAATTTTCAAAACTACCTTTGCACCATGGCGCGAAAATTCACGTGTGCCGCGAGGACGAATGTAGCAAGCATTATGAAGCGGCAGAAAGCAAATGCAGCGGCCAATCTTCAACCGGAAAGTGAAACAAGGTGGAGTGTGCCAAAAGGGTGTTGTCAAATTTCAACAAGACGCTGTCAGGTATGGAGCAGAGCCAAGTGAAAAGGCAACGATCTCAGGAAGTGCAGGGACCCGTCGCCAAACGAGCCGGGGAAACGTTTCGCCGAGATTGCCAAGGAAAGAATCCTTATAGGGGTCCTCGACAAGGGCAAAAAAGACGGAAGAATCCCCAAGAACCAGTGGAAGTGGGTGGAATCCTATCCGCTATCCGCTGCTTCCAGCTGCTATGCAATGTACCTAGGTCACCAGCGTGTAAAGATGTTGGCTGGTACCAATCTTCATCTACCTCCAAACTCTGTGTGACCTTTTGCTAGTAAACTTAAAATACGGTCATGTTGGGCACATAAGTATGGTTAAGGTGTTAACCCCAATAAAACGGAACTTGTTCTTTTTGCGAGAAATTACAGAGACCTTCTTCACAGATGGCTCAAAGCTAGACAACCGCATAGGTAATATACAGCTATCCTTCAGTCTTCCGAACTGCAGTGATTTTCAAGGACATTGAATGCAACGGTAAGGCTGATGAGTTAGCTAGGAAAGGAACTCTATTATCACTCCAAATGTATGCCTTTATCTACATGCAAGTTCAAAAAAGACGCAGATCAAATGATAAATGGCGAAATGCAAACTGCGCTCGCACAGCACACCAAATATGGCCCAATATTAACACAAAGAACAATAAAGAGCTGTGTAATCTGATTCTCACGAACTGCTCTGCAGTAATCCGTGCTCTAGCAGGGCCCTGGTTAGTCGACATTCATGCCAATAGAATCCAGGTGCCGTATAATGATTTTTGAAGAAGCTGCAAAGAAGAGGAAGAACTAGAATCTCCGGAACACTTCTTCTGTTTCTGCCCAGTTGACCTGACAACCATTTTAACCTAACCTAACCGGTATGATGGTAAATACTGTTGCTAAAGACAAGACGCTTTAAGTTGATTTACAATCATAGAATTCCAGTAAACTCCAAAGCTCAGCATGAAGTTGCACGGCCATCTATGGTGTTCATGCCAAGAGACTTTTTAATTTAACTTCTTCTTGTGGCCTCATTAGGTTGATACAGCGAATCCAGTCAGTGCGAGACTACTCGCTAGGTATACTGTGATGTAGGTTCCGAATTGTCACTCTATAGTAGCGTTCGTTCCTTGGCTGATGCGTTTCCGCTTGTACGTTCATCTTGGTTAGTAATTCACACATTTTTCGTGCGACATATAATCACTCAGTCAGCAGCAAACAAAGCCCTTATAACACAATAATTCTTACTTTGTAATGGTTGGCGATAGATCGATAATAGATGTTAGCACCACCTTTAGGGAATGAAGAGGAAGAAAAAAATAGAGCAGAGAGGAAGACAAGGAGGAAGAATAAAAAAAGGCCACCTGCGCAAGAGCATAGAAAAAAGAAAAAGTGATGTTAACGAAATAATGGATATACAAGCTTATCCATATATAAACATATATATATATATTTATATATCAATAAAAATAAATAAATTAAAATAAAAAAGATGAAAAGGACTAAGCAAACGGCAACCACTGACAGAAAAACTAAAGACCGACCAGCCGCCACCAGAGAGCCGCAGTCCAGGGAACAGTAAGACGATCTGGAGCATAACACCAGACCAGTGATTTGGTTCGCGCCCAATTAATTACGGCAAATTGGCACGCCATAATCAGCTGATCGTCCATAACCACTAATATATCAGTATGCGATGAAAAAAATATATATTTTCTTATGTAAACATAAAGTAATATAAATAATTGTTAAAATAAGTCAGTTGTAAAAGAATTAGTGTTGGCCAACAGAGCATTAGGCATTAAAATTGTTCACTTACTAGATAAGAATATTGATGATGAACAAATATGACATGGTGTGAATTAAATAGTCTAGTGTAAAATGAAATGAAAATGAAGGAAATGGGATTAGGTGAGGTATAGCAAACAAACGAAAGTGGAATGAATAACCAAAGGGAATTTCTCAAATAAATGTTGACAAGAGATTTAAAGGAATGGAGGGACACGCAATCTGCCAAGACGGTAGCGATCGGACTAGTCTGATAGAGATTTTTGTTTGATTATTTATGAAAGAATTAAGACTTATTACAAATTATTGTTAACTTGCCGGTCGATCGATAGCTAGCAGGCAGAGCGATGTATTGGTGCTTCCGATAGTCAAGGTGTAGCGACTTTATTAATAAAGAAAGTTAATAAAATTAAAATATTACTGCACAATATAATACACCACTACCATCTAGAAGCGCAAAAGATTCGAATCCCTTGACTTAATTTTCTTTGACAACGTCGCTATTAATATTTTGGCGGGACGCTCTACAAGTTTGCCGAATTTGGATTTAACAGACCAACGGTAAACATATCTGTCTAGCTTCTTGGCAAGTTTTGAAGTTGAAGTGATGTGTTAATTTAAAAATTACCATTCCTGGTTTCGAACTCTCACAATCCCACACAATAATTTACGGCTTCCTAATCGGGAAAAAATTTATGACCAAAATTTATTTGATTAATAGATTAGTTGTGGAGCTGTTTTACTCTTTAAACGGCATCGCATTCGCTTATAAATCCGTCATTGTGATTTGTTTATGTATTTAATTAAATAACTACATAATGCATATGGATATAATTTAAACTGAATGTCAATTTTAGCATAGGAAAAATATATGTGGTTTATATGCATATACTTGAATTGAGCTGAAAGATCGCTTACGCCAAAAATACGTCAGATCTAATCTCATTTTATATTCCTCGTAAGGCTTAAATGGCCGTACACTTTTGGAAAAGGTAAACAAAGTCTCAGTTTGTGGCATTGGAGCATATACAATAACAAAGCGACAAAAGCAGGTTATCCTTGTTGTCCGCATACACGAATGCCCATGATTATGATTTTTATACTCAATGAAGTGGCTAAATTCAGTATTTGTCTTTGATGAAATTAAAATCGCCAAGAATATTTGATAACTGAATGTCGTCCAAATATACCACTCTCAGCGTGTTCATCAGAAACTCTTCATCCTTTTAAGTGATCGCTAATTGTTTGTGGGGCAAGGATAAGGTTTATGATTTCTTTATTTTTGCTTTATTTTTGGCAGTCAGGCGAGGGATATCGATGGGGGACCATCTTCAGAAAAATATGGTATAGAGAAGAAAGAAAGAAGAAAAAGAGAGGAAGAGACCGCATGCGTATGCGCTGCAAAAATATTGATTTAAAAAGAAATTCAAATAAATTAATTGTGAATAAATTATGAAGTAACTATATATAAAATAAAATAATGTAAAATAAATAAATATAAAGCAAAAGTAAAAAAGATAAATAAAACTAAAACATACAAACAGGCGGCAGCAACAGGCGGAACTATCCATCGCCGCCATCAAGGAGAAAATCGTCAGGGACAACTGGACTCAGGAACCAGGAAGTCGAACCCCGGATACCCTGAGACGACTCGGATTATACCAACACACCTGTGAGTTTGTTCCCGCCTAATTGCGGCAGATTGGGTCAAAGACAGCTGATCGGCCCTAACCAATGCAATAGTGATGCTTATTTTGCCATTCAGTGATGCGCACTTTTGAAGCCAAAAATAAAAGAAAAGAAAGATCATAAATATTTTGTAAGCTTTACATTAAGTAAATAGATAAAATTGTACTAAATATATATAAGCGAATTTAGTGTTGGCTAACAAAATGTTAGGGATCACGATGTCACATGTATCTCATGAGTTGTAAATTAAATAGTCTGAAAAAAGTAAACATGAGGTGGTAAATTAATGTGATTGGGTGAGATGAGGGCATAAGAAACCAGCGAGAAAGGAATAATTGTGAAAGGGAATTTCTCCAGGAAATTTAAAGGAGGAATCACTGGGAAGGGAGGAACACGCAGGCTGTACAACATCCACACAGCAGCGAGCCGACTGGTTCGATAGAAATATTTGCTTTTTTTTATTTATAAAAGAATACAAATTTTTTTGTTAACTTGCCACCCAATATATCGCGGTCGAACTACCCCTGAGTCGATAGCTAGCCGGCTGAGCGAAATATTGGTGCTTTCGACAGGCAAGCCATAACATGTTATATATTTTCAAATATCCCAATCAATACCGTATATCTATATGCCTGCTTCATGCAAGGTACACAGATTTTTTAACAAATCTTCTTTGGGCGAATTTGCCAAGAGTAAAATAACATACATGTATTTCCTCTTGCAGCTCAATGCCAATCTCTGATAACTGCTCCACAGCGTTCGCAAAATTTGCAATACACATTTGCATTTTCGCATTATCGTTCATCCGCATGAAGAGTAATCTCTTGAACAATGTGACCTTTCTCACTGTACCGATGGGCTGATGCCTTTAGTGTCCGCGCAGTAGACGCCGAACCACATTTCTTAATGTGACCAATCTCAGAACATCTTATTGATAGAGTAATCACTGCTAAGCCTTTTTCATTTTTTCGATATCAATTGACTATATTCACTCGTTCTGCCTGAACTTGGGCATTTCATAGCTCCGGTGACGGACCATAGCTCCTGGTGAATCAGCACACTTTTTATTTGGATACACTATGAATAATCATTTGCTTCGTCCAACTTGTCTGAATTGTACAGCGCACTCACTTTTCGCTTGTTCTTGTTCTTACGCAGAAAACTTTAGTTGTGGTATGCAATATAGCAATATATATGATGAAAATTTCACTCGATTTTAAATACGGCTTTTCAACGTAACCTTAGTTGTATTTCACTTTTGCTTTATTTTTGGGCCCATAACCTGTTTTAAGAAGCAAAGTGATGCTTTGTGCAAAGAACGTATATTCAATATGTGCACTATTTCCATTGTTTGCTTAAAGAAATTAAGTTGTAATTTTTGTAATGGCCCCATAGTCCGTTTCATTAAATTTTATTGAATAGAGCCATACCATGCGATATATCGCAACGAATTCTACAGTGGGGTCTGTTGTCGGCAGCACCCCTGTTAAAAGCTCTGCTGAAGAGAAGGTGCTGCTTCTTAGCTCCACCTTCCTCCTTTTTTTCTATTGTTACGCCTTGCCTATCGAAAACACCAATATATCGCTCAGCCAGCTAGCTATCGGCTCAGGGGGTTCGATCGCGAAATATTGGGCGGCAAATTAACAAAAATTTGTATTATTTTAAAATTTAAAAAAAAAAAACAAATATTTCCACACAAACCAGTCTGCTCGATAGTGTGTTGGCTGTGTGTGGTTCTCGTACAGCCTGCGTGTCCCTCCCTAATGATTCCTCCTCTAATACAATTATTCCATTCTCATTTGTTTGATATGTCCTCATCTTACCCGATCACATTAATTTACCACTTCATCTTCCTTTGTTTCAGAGTGTTTAATTTACAAATCACATTTATTTTTACGCACAATTTATACTTAGTTAATAACTGTACATAGTGATTCCTAATACTTTGTTGGAAAACGCTAAGTTCTCTTAGGTAGTACATTAATTAAAAGTTTACAAAACATTTATGATTTTTCTTTTGTTTTTATTGGCTGCAAAAGCGTGCATCACTGATGGACAAAATGAGCATCACTGTTGCAGGCTTTGCTCATCACTGATGCCTGAATGGTTAAGGCCGATCAGTTGTGTCTTTGACCCAATTCGCCGCAATTAATTAGGCGGGAACAAACTCACTGATATGTTGGTATAATCCGAGTCGTCTCAGGATTTCCGGGATTTCACTTCCTGGTTACTGGTTCCAGTTGTCCCCGGTGATTTCATCCTTGGATAACTCCGCCTGTTACTGCCGCAGGTTTGTTTTTGTTTTGTGTTTTGTATTTATAATTTTTTTTTTTAAATATATAATTAATTCATAATTTATTCATAACTAATTTTTTTAAATTTTTTTTTCTTTTTAAATAAATCTTTTCTTCTTAGACGCATGCGCATGCGGCCTTTTTCTTCTTTTTTTCTTTTTCTCTGTCTTCCTTTTCTCTCTCTCCCTGAAGATGGTCCTCACACTACGGTATTGAAGTTCATTTCAGAGAAACAGGAGTGCAAAAGAAGGCTATATTTGTCCAACGTGGGCCATCGCCCACACCCTGGGATTAAGAGGCTCATGCTCTACTGACTGAGCTCGCCGCGCTTACACTACGCTATTGTTTCATGTCCTTGACAAGGAATACTCCAAATCTGTTTCCTTAGAGGGTCTCTAGAAACTGTTTTCAATCGGTTTAATGACTCGACATTTGACGTATTTCGGACAAAACTTGGCACTAATCCGATTCTTGAAATCACTTAGCACGAAAACGTTTTCCGTTTGAAAACTTCTTGACCAGAAACATAGTAGATATCACGTGTTTTTAAATTATAATTCTTAGCCGCTCTCTCATATGCGCTGTGCAGATTCTTCTGGACTTCTTGCCGAGTTATTTGTTGCTGGTCTTGCCTGGAAAGGTGTTGGACTTCGGCATCCGTTAAGGCTCCCAATCTGCGAGCGAGTTTGTAATCCTTTCCGCTTGTAAGCATATGCTGTCCAAACAGCTTAAAATATGGCAATGGTCCAATACTGTGCTGTATAGCGCTTCAATATATATTTATAGCGCAATCTCTCGTCCCAACGTGTGTGATCGTCTCCAACATTTGTCCTTATTGCCGCTAAGATAGTTTGTTGACCCTTTCCGCTGCGTTTGACTGCGTAATTTCCATATCGCATCGGTTATGTCTCGTCGACTTAGAAAATTTGTAAACTCCTCTGATATGTGCTGTCTACCGTTATCCGTATGAATGATTTCGGGGACCCCAAACATGGAAAATATCTCGCTGTGTAGAAATCGGATGTCCGCCTTTGCCGTCGCTTTTGGCATTGCCTTCAACCACATAAACTTTGACTTATGATCAAGGACTATCAGAATGACTACATTACCACTACGCAATCTTGGATATGGTACCAAAAAATCCATATATAGTTTTTTATGGGTCTATCCGTCATTGTCTCTCCTCCCATGGCTGGTCTGTTCGTCTGCGTCGAGTGTTTGGTCTCATTACACGTGTCGCAGTTCGCAATGTAAGCATTCACTTGCATTGCCAATCTCGGCCAGAAATACATTTGTTTGAGTTTACCTATGGTCCTTGCCCATCCACCATGCATATTCGCATGGCATTCATGTGCCCCTTTAATTAGGGTGTTCGTTAACGCTTCTGGAATCCATAGTTTCCAATTGAACTCTTCCATAATTGGCTGAATAAATTGTGTTTTTTTTTTTTAACAATAATCCATCCTCAATACGCAAATTGGGAAATTTTTCCCCGTTCTCCTGCACCAGCTTGATACGATCAAGGCATATTTGATCCTCAAAGGCGGTAGTTTCGAACTGCAAGAAATCAGCTTCCTCTGCATCAAATGGACGAGAGAGCATGTCGGCAACTACATTATCGTTCGATTTGGAAGTGATACGCCTGAAGTGTTATCGACCATCTCGCAAGCTTATCATCCAGTGCTTTGAAGGACATTAACCATTGAAGACTTGCATGATCCATTATGATAGTGAACGGCATGATACATATGCTCTGAATTTCTGCACTGCTCTCACTGCTGCCATGCATTCCTTTTCTGGAACACTGTAATTTAACTGAGCTTCTCGCAATTTCACGGAAAATAAGGCAATTGGGTGGTCGGCGTTCTCCTCGTCGAACTGTAATAGGACGGCTTCAATGCTGTGAGGAGCCATAGAAGCATGCACTTGTGAGTATGCATACATGTGTATGTTTTTGATTATAAACATATGTATATATAATTACGTTTTTGGAGAGTGTTGTACCGGCTGCGCCAATTGAAAAATCCGACAACGGTTTTTTAGGAATAATATAATTCTTTATTAAACAAAAAAAAAACACGTCTTCTCGGCTTCGTGTACAAAATAACTCTGCTTATGCTAGTGGTTTAATCTATAAGGAAACCTCGCACTTGCTTCTATCTCATGGTCTGTTTATTGAGGGTCTCTTTTGCATTCCTTGTTTATGTTTATCTTATCTTGCCTGCTATGATTCTATTTAGAGAAAGTGCGTCTGCGATGTTGACATGCTGTATGATACTTTGACCACCCATCTATGTAGGGGTCTCTTTTGATAGTTGCATTCTTTGTTTATGCTTATCTTATCTTGCCTGCTATGATTCTATTAAGAGAAAGTGCGTCTGCGATGTTGACATGCTGTATGATTATTTTGTTTTGGTAAATTTTTGAATTTGAACAAAGAATAGCTTATTATTACTATTGACAATACTGTCACTAATGTTAAGCTTATGATTAACAAGGTATTATTTGTTTTTGTATGTTCTCTTATGAGTTCTTTAGTTTCTAACAATGCTAACGGCTCTGTTTTAGTTATATTATTACTTATATAAATGGTTTGCGTAAAGTCTGATATTACATTTGAAATCTGGATATCTTCTAATTGAACAGAACAATTGGTTGCTTTGATAATGTTGTTTCCTAAAATTTCGACTTGTTGTGGTATACAATTTTGATTAAGTGTGGTTTTAGGTAGGTTCCAAGTTAATATTACATTTGGTTCTATGAAATTTATTTCATAGTTTTTTCTTGTTTTAGTATATTTACATTCAACTTTTATTTGTTTTAAAATACCGTTTATGCATTCGTTTGCTATTAGTTTTTTATTTGTTGCTGAATAAGTGTTATTTTTGTGTAAATAATATTTATCACTAATAGTTAGCCCTAGTTCGGTTAAAATTATTTTTTTCTCATCTGGATATGGTATTATTGAATACAAAGTTTCTTGTGACAGAGTTTTTGGTATATGTGATATTATTATAATTTCATTTGTTGTGGATTTTATCCAAGTTGACGTTTTTATATTTAACAATTTTTCTGAATCAACATTTAACAAATGATCATGTTTTAGTAGTTTTGGGTTAAAAATTCCCAATCTGGATAGTTGCATCCCTAATTCGATATCTTCGATGTATTCAGTGAATTGTTGTTAAACATTAATAAACTTAATTTCTTTTGTGATATTTCTGTCATGCTGTCCATTACTTGTATGCCATGATTGACTGCTTCTATGACTTTGTTTAGTTCGTTTACCTGTATGCTATTAGCTTCTAAATCATCAATTTGTTCTGTAAGTTCTGTTTTGTCGTCTTCAGTTAATGTGCCAAATAAATATTTGTAACCTTTTCCTACTACATTTAGGAGTCCTCGTTTCTGTCTTTTGATTATCTTTATTCCGTTCATTTCTCTATGAAGTTTTTCTACTAGATATTCTATTTGGGGTAGAACACTAAAATCATGTGTCTGAGATATTAAACCTTTTTCAGTATTTTCGGTTTTTGTTGTTTACTGTTAGGCAATGGTATTCGAAATCTGAGGGTATGCTCAATGAGCCTGTTTTAAATAAAACGAACCCGTTTTGTGCTTTTACGTGGTTTACTTCTATATTTTGGGTGTTACTCTGAGTTACGGCTAGCGTTAATATTATAAGTATTAGCAGGTGGACTGGTAGATGGATCTTCCGTAGTTGACCTGAAATTATTGTTATATTTATTTATGTTTATTTTCTTTTTCTTTTTAAATTTAGTTTTATAATGTATGATTCTTCGGCCTTTATTTGTTTCTTCGAAATGTTTGCTGTCTAATTGTTTTATTATGCCTGTTTTCCTGAATGGATTTGTTGTTTTTGATTTGATAAGTGGCATTTCTCTATAGTTTGTATCTACTTCGTAAGTTTTTCTGTTTTCATTTAGCTTATTGATCTTTTTAATTTTTTTCAACTGGGTATTGTATGCTGGTTATCCGGCATAGATAAAGATATCTGCTGGTGTTCTACCAGTAGTGCTATTTCGAGTTTGGTTAACTTATTTTTTTCGTTTGTGTCCGAATTGATTATTCTTAGTTTTTCGTTGATTGTTTTATGAAACCGCTCTACGTCTGATATTCCGTTCTTGCTTGTTGTGATTTGAATTTTAACATTTTCTGAATCTAACCAAATTTTTAATGCTGTACTCATGAATGCCGAGTCTTTGTCTGCTTTTATTTCTAATGGTTTTCCCATTTCGTTGAATATTTTTAATAATGCTCGTTTTGCTTCTAACCAATCTTTACCATGTATTTCTATTAATGTAGCATATTTTGAGTATACGTCTATGCATGATAAAAATTGCTTATTATTGATCATATAAAAATCTATAACGTATTTTTCTCTAGGGTTGAAAATCTCAGGTGTTATTTCATAACGAAATTTTGTGTCCCTGTGTTCCACTTTTGACGTATTACAGATTTGGCATTCGTTAATCATGTATTAGTTTTTGGTAATCCGGGAAATAATATTTTTCTTTAAACGTTACTATAGTTTTTTCTATTCCTGGATGTAAAAGTTTTGTATGGTCGTTTAATTTGGTCTGTTTTAATTCTGAATAAGTTTGGATATCTCTTAATTTTTTTGTGGTTCTCATAATTTTTATCCGACAATCTCTTTGTATTATTTCTAAATAAGCTTTTTGGAATATTGTGTAGTCACCTTCATGTGGGAAGTATATAACGCTGGGTTTTGCACAAAGATATTTTTTTATGATCTCTTCCGCTTTTTCCGGTGTCATTTCTATGTAAGTTATTATAATCTTAGTTTTGTGAAAATAGCTAATTTTCTTTATTTCTTCGGTATTTGCTTTTATAAATTCTATTTGATGATTAAAATTATTCAATGGTTTTTCTGTGATAGGAATACAATTTTGATTATCCTCGTTTGCGCTATGCATTGTTGCTACTATGCTATCTTGAGCATTCCCCATGAAATTTTCTTCTATGTTATTTTCTTCAGTTTTAATTCGTGAAAGTGCATCAGCTACGTAGTTTTCTTTGCCTGGTATGTATTTTATTTCATAATCGAATTCGTTGAGTCTTATTTTCCACCTTTGTAACTTCATGTTTGGCTCTTTTATGTTATTTAGCCATATGAGAGGTTTGTGATCGCTAAGTATTTCAAAATTTCTACCAAATAAATATGATCTGAAATTTTTGGTTGCCCATATTATTGCTAATAATTCTTTTTCTATTGCTGAGTAATTTATCTCGTGCTCGTTCAAAGTTATGCTAGCATAACATATTGGTTTGTGATCCTGTGATAATACTGCTCCTAATGCATAATTACTTGCGTCTGTATTAAGTGAGAATTTTTTCTTGAAATCCGGATATACCAATATTGGGTCGGATACTATGAGTAACTTTAATTTCTCGAAGGCTTCTGTGTATGTTTCATCTTTTTCATTTACTTTTGATCCTTTTTTTAGCTTTATGGTCATTGGCTTCGCAACTTTGGCGAAATCTGGGATGAACTTCCTGTAAAATCCGCATAATCCGAGGAATCTTTTGATTTCTTTGGGAGTCTTAGGAATTGGAAATTCCTTAACGGCTTTTATTTTGATTGGATTAGGTTTTATCCCTTCTGTTGTTATTATGTGTCCTAGAAATTCAGTTTATTTTTTCATGAATTCACACTTTACTAGTTGTAGTTTTAGATTTGCTTCTCTGAGCTTTCCAAAGACTTTCTATAATGCTAATATGTGTTCTTCCAATGAAGTGGAATACACTATTATGTCATCCATGTAAACTAGACAATGTTTGTGAATTAAGTCTCCCAGAAGAAAGGTTGCTGGTGCATTTTTCAAGCCAAATGGCATTCGTGTGTATTCGAAATGTCCCGCTTTGGTTGAGAATGCTGTTTTCGCGATTGATTGTTCGTCCATCTGAATTTGGTGAAATCCTTTGGCTAAATCGATTGTGGTGAAATATTGACATTTTCCGAGTTTGTCCAATATTTCATCCATTACAGGTATAGGAAACTTATCGCTAATTATTTTTTCGTTAAGGCCGCGATAGTCGACGACAATTCTATATTTTTTCTCTCCGGATGCATCTTCTTTTTTTTGTACGACCCAGATAGGAGAAGAATAAGGTGAATTAGATGGTCGTATAATGCCTTGGTGCATAATTTCTTTCATTTGCTTTTCAACTTCTTGGTCATAGCTTTGTGGATATTTATAAGGTTTTCGATAACAAGGGTCCTCATTCTTTGTATTGATAACGTGTTTTACAGTATTTGTGAAAGTCAAATTGTCACTCTCATTATACTGAATATCGTTAAATTCGAACAAAACTCTTGTTAACTTGGATTTTTCTTCTTTATTTAGATGTTCTAATCTAAATTGGTTACTATCCACTAATTCATTTTCCAATGCGTATGCTGTATGTATATCTTGTATTAGTGGTGGGTCTTCATATTCTTCTTCTTTAGTTTCGTTTTCATATTCTTCTTTCTTATTTTCGTTACTATATTCTTTTTTCCTATTTTCGTTTTCATATTCTTTTTTCCTATTTTCGTTAACATATTCTTTTTTCTTATTTTCGTTATTATACTTAAATAAAAATTGGAAATTATTAAGTCGAACAAACTCATCCTCGTAATTGATCTCGCTTTTACAATCCTTAAGGAACGTTCGGCCTAAGAGGATGTCAACATTTTTTGAAAAATTATGTATGTAAAACTTCTGATCTGTAGGACAAAGCTTGCTAGGGGCTAAAGATATGCTAGTATTTAATTGTACTTTCCCACATATGGTGTGACAAGTAATATTTTCTGTGGAAGTTTCGTAGTTAAGGAAATTTTTATTCATTAAATTTACTGATGACCCTGTGTCTATTAGGCATCGCATTCGTATGTTATTCAAAATTATGTTTATGAATGGGGTTTTGGATTCCTTTCCGAGGCTGTTTGATGAAAATTTGCCTCCCAATCCATTTTTGATTGACCACTGTTACTGGGTCGTTGTCTTTTTATGGGTTGGTTAGGTGGTCTATTATTATTATTATTTGATTGGTAATTCATAGGGTTGTGTATTCTGCCCTGATTTAATTTTTGCTGAAATTCATTATACAATGGTTCGTTAACCATTGGTTCATTTTGGGGATACTGATTCCTATTAAAATTTTGCTGACTTCTAAAATTCTGATTATATTTGGGATTAAAATTTTGTTGACTCCTAAAATTCTGATTGTAATTGGGGTTAAAATTTGGTTGACTCCTAAAATTCTGATTGTAATTGGGGTTAAAATTTTGATAAGTTCTTGGGTTCTGATTATAATTTTTATTGTAATATGTATTATTTATTTTTTCAGGAATGCGGTCCCCGTACAACCCTAATTCTTGGGCTACCGCTTTCAGTTTGTCAGTTGTATAATCTGTCCGGTAGTCTCTTATTTATGACGTCTCTAACTGTATTATTTAATGCATTAATATAAAATGTTTTATTTTCTAGGTTATTTTCTAGTGCTAATTTATTAGTTATTACATGTGATTTGTGCTCGAGTTCTTCGAGGAACTTACGAATACTTCCTCCATAATATGTGTTGTACACTCTTCTGAGGAGTTCCGCACAAGGTGTTTGAGTTTTGTAAGTGGAGATGAGGATGCTCCGTAGTGTTGCCCAGTCTCCCGGTGAGTATCTGAATGATGTTCTCATCGCGTCGCCATACAACTGCATCTGGATTGCGCTGTACAGTATGAGGATTTGGCGCGCATCACTGATCGCATGATGAGATCAATCCGTTCGATAAAGTTGCCCAGATCGTCCATTTCTCCACCGAAGATGGGTGCTTGGCGGATTTGCCCGAGTGCCTGGTTTAATGATTCTGACATCGTTTTGTTGTAGATTTAATTCCTTTTTTTTTTTTTGTTGTTTTGTTCACTTTTTAGAAAAAAAAGTTTTTCAAGGATCACGGGGTCCTTATGCGGATAACAGTTTCGCGAAACAATAGTACGTTTTCCTGAATGGAATAAAACGACGTTTCACAAAGTTAATCTGTTATCCTACCGGCTGCGCCAATTACGTTTTTGGAGAGTGTTGTACCGGCTGCGCCAATTGAAAAATCCGACAACGGTTTTTTGGGAATAATATAATTCTTTATTAAACAAAAAAAAAACACGTCTTCTCGGCTTCGTGTACAAAATAACTCTGCTTATGCTAGTGGTTTAATCTATAAGGAAACCTCGCACTTGCTTCTATCTCATGGTCTGTTTATTGAGGGTCTCTTTTGCATTCCTTGTTTATGTTTATCTTATCTTGCCTGCTATGATTCTATTTAGAGAAAGTGCGTCTGCGATGTTGACATGCTGTATGATACTTTGACCTGCCATCTATGTAGGGGTCTCTTTTGATAGTTGCATTCTTTGTTTATGCTTATCTTATCTTGCCTGCTATGATTCTATTAAGAGAAAGTGCGTCTGCGATGTTGACATGCTGTATGATAAGCGTGAGTGTGGACATGAGAGATCTGCGTGATCTGGATATGTCACTATATATATGTATGTTCACGAATGGGCATGAGAAATGCCCGTGACCATGTTATATGCGCCCTCACAACAACTGTCCATTCAGGCCGAAATCCGGCACTGATGCAGTTGCGGCGAATTCGCTTTCTTTCGCCCTCTCTCTTTCTAACGCAGGTGTTCAGCTATTTGAACGTGTCTGACACACATGTCCATCAGGACATGTGCCGTTAGTGTGTGAGGAGTATTGCGGGAGCAATACGGTTGTCTATACTCACACTGACGGCAGACAATGGCTGGCGCCAGCAAAAGGGCAGTGAAAAAGTGTCCAGAAAATCACGCCACCAAAAGATCACGCCACTGGGGTACAGTGCCGGCAAAAGGTGGCCAGCCACTGCCTATAAAGATACGCGAGGCTGTGAAAGTAAACACCTGTGAGAGTAAACACGCGAAGCTGTGCAAATTAAACAAGAGAAGCTGCGCGCATATACACGGTGCGAACATATGTGCAAGTGAAAGCCAGAGATACCAGTGAAAGTGCAAGGACACGGAGTGTCAAACTCAACGAGACACAAGGATCACAGGACATCGAGGTCCTGAAATTAGGTGCGAAACGTATATCCTTGCCACGCTTGAAGTATGGCAACAGGCGATATCCGCAATTAACCAAGCGAAGCAAGCGAGGCTTGGTCTGTGATTAGCCAGAGAGTGAGACACGCGAATCCTGACTCACAAAAGGACTAGGCGCAATCCTTGGGGAACAAGGAAGCCGTCAAACCTGGTGAGCGTCAGGAGTGCTGTACGGAATCTCTGGCGGGCAGACTGAGATCCTGGGCTTGCGTAGCTGGCGGTCGGAGGGCCGGGGGCAGATTCTGGCGCACAGGAGCTCGAATCAAACCTGATCAAGGGCAACGGAACAAGTAACAATTAAGCGATCAGAAAACCAACAGTGGAAAGTGTAATTTCAAGCAATACAAGTGAAATAAAATAAGGCAAGTTTTAATATATTGACGCTGTGTTATTAATTATTGCAAACGCAATATAAATTTGTTGCACGAACCCTCAGCTCGACTGAGTTTTAGCCTATCTAAAACACAACCTAGCAAATAGGTCCGTTACAATATGACTTATATATGACTTGCATCACACTGTGAAAAAAATGGCTTCTTAAAGCCGGGATGGACCAAAAGTGCCACACTGGTGATTTCAATTTTGTGAAAACTTGTAACGAACACTAACACTTTCGTCTCGGCTTGCACACCCTGTCTACTATTTGGGGCGGCCTTGCACAGGGAAATTTGGCGTGGGTATTCTGCCGCCTAAACAAACGGTGCTACACTAATAATTTCCTAGACAGGGAAGAACGGGATAAGGAATGTGAGCCATACAAATGGAACGGACTGATGTTGCTTATAGCCTATCTAAAGTTGGAGAACTAAGTTGTTAGAGTTCTCCTTCTTCACCCACCCAACCTTGTAGGAATCTATCGCAGTTTCGGATCCTACCCTATGAAGCCTGCGGTGCTACAAACCTAAGGTGCCTTTACTAATAACAAATTATTCTATGTTTATATTTCTATAATTGAATTAAAGTTAAATACAAAGGGCAATTCATGATAATGGGATTCAATAAGGACATTGTAGCTTCATTCTAAATTATTGCTCTTATACTATTATGATCTTATTAATTTTATACTATTAGGAATATCAATATTTATGCAGTTGAATGCATGAACTAAATTCTATGGGCGCTTTAGTTACCACTATTGCATCTCCGATGCCATAACATCCGGCTACGGCGTACTTACTACCATGTCATCCTTAGCGATCCATCGATGTCAGCAGGCCTGTCGACGTCGACGATCTGTAAGCGGTGATAATTAGAGTCAAAGGTGCAAAATGGATACAAAGCGCTCACTAGAAAATATTGTACAAATTTATAAGTATGGAGTATAATATTACTTAGAGCTAAAATTCATTTTTTCTCTTTTTTTTTAATACTATGGGGGTTGTTGTCCCTGTGTTGTTGTAGTTGTTCTTCTGTTGTTGTTATTGTTGCTCTTGTTATTGTTGTTGTAGTTGTTCTTCTGTTGTTGTTATTAAGCCGCGTTGAGCAGCCCTGAATAGACGCTGGCAACGCTTCTCCGCTGAATTCGGCTTGATTTTATTTTTAACAAAATCTATCGCCGATCACAAAAGAGAAACAACTTTAAAGTTTACTCACAATTACTATGCTTCAGGAAATACTCACAATGAGGTATAAGAATAGAAGAAAAGGCATCGGTGGCCAGTTCCGTGGTTGATGGTGTATTGTGGTGTGGTGCAATGATTGGATGTGGTGTGCTGTGGGTGCTGCAGTATTTGCAGGGTACAAGTCAGTATGCACTTTTTGTTTTGTTTGCAATGCCTTGCCACGTGAACTGCCAAATTTCATTAAATTCAACTGCTGTCGGGTATGACCGGTCTTCAGTGTTATGGTATCCGTAATATCGCACTTTAAATTCTATCCCAGCTTCGGATGTTTGATGATTGTATTTGTTTTACCACGTGCAAATTTTCACGTAAAACAAACAAACAAAATTATTTTTTTTTTTTTTGCACCGATCTGCTGTTTGCTTCTTGCATCGATAGCATGCGGAAGAATAAAATGCATTCAGAAAACGCAAGCGCAGCCAACTTGACAGTTCAAGAGCGAAAGCTCGCGTTAGAAAGATTAAGAGCGAAAGTTCGCGTTCGAAAGCTCTCTAACGCACCATAAGGATCGACTCTATGCACTGTAGCGGATATACATCCTTGATGGTCGCCTTATTCAGCTTGTGAGCATCCAGACAGAGCCAATTTTTTCTTGACTTTCGACTCTCACTAAGCTCTATGACTCCTAGCCGTCAACCTCACCAAATGCGTTCTTTCACCGGAACTGTATCTTTGACAAGTCGAATTTCGTGATTTTCCAGCGATTTCCTGCTTAGATCGAATTCAGCGAACTATCTAAATTTGGCCTTTACCCGCTCCATTGGCTACTGTTGTTCCCGTGATAAGGTATGTGGTTCAGTGGGATGACTTTTCGATAATTGCTCTAGCTCAATTTCGACTATCACCTCCACATCTTTTTCCAGGCCTTCTATATGGGGAGCCAATCCAAATCTGCGCCAGAAATCTACGCCTAAATACAGCGGTTGTCTTAACGAGGGACATGGAGATGTTCAAAACGGAAGATGAACTCAGCCACCGGCATTCCCTTCGGATTAGTCGACTAGTTCTCGCCTCTCTCGCTTCTTGTGAACTCGAATCGCTTCTTCCTTTTTACACTTTCAGGGATGTGACCACTTCGTTAATTTCCCGCATGAAACTTGACATGCTTGCCTCCATTGTCTTATTAAATGCGCTCATTTCCTGGAAATGAAAGCTTTGAAAGCTTGGGCTATCGCTATATTAATAGCCGACTTCAGTTCACTGGCCAGTTCCACTTCGCTCATGGTTTGCTGCGTTGATGACGAGGTGCCCGCTACATCTTCTCGGCTACGCATTCCGACTTGATGAGAAGTGGTCTCCATTTCCTCGGTGGGTTTGCCATTTTGTGCGCGAGTAGTTTGACCCATTCTTTCTTGCTCTCTACCTCTCTGAAAGTCCCCGCTACGCCGCACTTTCCTCGATGGCTTAAATACCCCGCCTTCGCTCATGTAATTATTAATTTTCAATTTATTTTAACATACAACAAAAAACCGTATAATTATTTAACCCCCAAATTGCATTATATATATATAAATATATATATATATATATATATGAAATATTTACTAAGCTAATCTCTAACTCCAAATTTTATTCTATCCATAATGTTGCGAACTAAGCTATCACAGGAAATTGACTTATTAACAAAAAGATAACACTCAAAACGAAAACTCAGCACTCTCGAAAATACTATTCAAACATTTAGATGGGTGAGATGCAGGTAACATTCCATACAACATGAAACGAAAATAATCTAATATCACACGCTAAAACCCTCTTTTATTGTTTGAGGTGGCCTACAACTGTTCCTCTCTATTCTGGAAGGTTTTCGAAGGCGGACAACGTTGACAATACCCAAATGGTAATGCACCGAACACGACTTGAAAACGTACTTTGGAAACCCTATTTCAAGGTATGCTATCTTTAAGAACAAATTTTAATTGGCCGGTAATCTAATCATCAAATTCTATTTTTCTTTTTTGCTCCAAATACACTTCAGCGGCAATGTGGATCGGCCTTTTCCCCGGCTCACGGACCAGCTAAGCTTTACTTTCACTACGAGTGACCATTGAAAGATGTTCTTGGACCAAATCGGCAGGACTACTATTTGTGTCAGCGATGGACTCAGCATAGTGGGATGCTCATCCACGGTCCGATTAAACATTCCTCCTACTTGTTGGTTAAGGTCACCTGTTCAATATGTGTAAGATTTTAATATTATTTATACTCTGAATTTCAAGTGTACAATCTCCTGACTATTTTAAATTCTTATCTGTTCATTTTTATGTCCCTCCCTTCCTAATGATTCCTCCTCTAAATTCACTGGAGAAATTCCCTTATACATTATTCCATTCTCACTTGTTTGATATGTCCTCATCTCACCCGATCAGATTAATTTACCACTTCATCTTCATTCGTTTCAGACTGTTTAATTTACAAATCACATTTATTTTTACGCACAATTTATACTTAGTTAATAACTGTACATAGTGATTCCTAATACTTTGTGGGCCCACACTAAATTCTCTTATATACTGTAACGAACCTATTTCCTAGGTTGTGTTTTAGCTAGGCTAAAACTCAGTCGAGCTGTGGGTTCGTGCAACAAATTTATATTGCGTTTGCAATAATTAATAACACAGCGTCAATATATTAAAACTTGCTTTATTTATTTTCACTTCTATTGCTAGAAATTGCACTTTCCACTGGTGGTTTCTGATCGCTTAATTGTTACTTGCTTCGTAGCGTCTCGCCACACATCGGTGTCCTTGGTCAGTTGGAAGCGAGCTCCTGTGCGCCAAAATCTGCCCCAGGCACTCCGCCCGCCAGCTATGCAAGCCCGGATCTCAACCTGCCCACCAGAGATTTCGTACCGCACTCCTGATGCTCACCAGGACTAGCGGTTTCCTTGTTCCTCAAGGATCGCCCCTAGTACTCTTGGGAGTCAGGATTCGCGTGTCACTCTCTGGCTCAGCACAGACCAAGCCTCGCTTGCTTCGCCCGGTTTCTTGCGGATGTCGCCTGTTGCCACAATTTAGGCGTGGCAAGGATATACACTTCGCAACTGTTCACAGGACCTCGATGTCCTGTGATCCTTGTCTGGTTGCGTTTGGCACTCCGTGTCCTTGCACTTTCTCTCGTGTCCCTGGCTTTCACTCGCACATATATCCGCACTGTGTATATGCGCGCCGCCTCGCTTGTTTTATTTTCACTGTCTCCCGTGTTTGTTCACAGCGTGTTCACTTTCGCAGCCGCGTATCTCCTCTCGATCACCGTGGCGCGGCGGCGTTCCTTTTATAGGCCTTGGCTGGCCACCTTTTGCCGGGACTGTACCCAGGTGACATGATCTTCTGGTGGCGTGATTTCTTGGTACTTTTCCACTGCCCTATTGCTGGCGCCAGCCATTGTCTGCCGTCAGTGTGAGTGTGGACAACAGTATTGCTCCCGCAATACTCCTCACACACTAACGGCACATGTCCTGATGGGCATGTGTGTCAGACACGTTCAAATGGCTGAACACCTGCGTTAGAAAGAAAGAGGGCGAAAGAGAGCAAATTCGCCGCAACTGTATCAGGGCCGGATTACGGTCTGGATGCCAGTTGTTGTGAGGGCGCATATAACATGCTCACGGGCATTTTGCATGCCCGCTCGCGAACATGCATACATATATATGTTTCAATCACAAACATACATATACATGCATGCCCACAAGTGCATGGTTACATGGCTCCTCACACTCTCCTCTTTCTTCGACAGCGGAAAGTTTCCACTTTCCAACCTAAAAGGAGAAAACAAACCCTAAAATGTAAATAGTGCGGACATCTCTAGATTTTCTTATATTTTTTTTCTTGGCCTGTTGTTGCTCTTTTCCGTTTTGCATGCTCACACGTCTGCACTGATATTGGTGAGTAACCAACGGTGCCCTTTGTGTACACGCATCTGTACTAGTGTGGGTGAGTAACCAACGGCGCATGTGCAAAATTGTAGTTGCCCTTTTTGTGCGCAAACGCGCGGCTGATTAGTTTTTGGTGCGTTTAACTTTTTCGCTGCGCGTGCATGTGCACTCGCTCACATATTATCGTTGCACTTTAGATGTGCAAGCGCGTTGCTGAGCGAAAGTTTTAGCGGCTGTTCATCTCTAGCTCTCTCTAGTACGTTTGCGGTCGATTGTAGGTCATGGTCATGCGCTCTCTTTGCATGTTTCCCTTTTCGCTCTCCCGCTGTAAAGCTGATCAGCGTAATTGTTGTCTCTATTTGCCTTGTTCAGGGCCGCCTTTTGGTTTGGTTTTTGGGCCCACCTTGGGGCGATGCTATATATTTATGTTTATTCCATGTTTATACGTACACATATACATACATACATACATATACGTACATATATACATATATATATATGTATACCTTTTTTCTTTACTAGGTTACGTGTATACCCTTTCCTGTTGGGTTTATATTTATATATATTTTATTGTATTATTTTAATACCCTTTCCTTTTGGATTGTATTGAGTTATTTTTATACCCTTTCCTTTTGGGTTTATTTTTATTTATGATTATAAATGTGTTATATATGTATAACGTCACATTTATTTTCCCCCTCTCTTTATGTTGGGAAAAAAAATAATGTGACTTATGGAATTTTGGCAAATTTTTTAGTGATGGGGATTTTCAGGCTCACCCGTATCCTTCCGGTCGCTGTGCGGCTTCAGGTCGCTCACGTGTGCTGTCCTTATCCGCCTGTCCGTTATGCCCTTTATCTTGCATATTACGGGTGAGGTGAAATCCACAATCTGGTAAGGGCCTCCGTATCTCGGTGCTAGCTTCGCCGCGAATCCTTCTGCTGCATTCGACAGGTGGTGTAATTTTACCCACACTCTGTCTCCGATATTGGGTTTCCACGGTCTACGACGCAGGTTGTAATGCCTTGCTTGGTCCTGTGCTGCCTTTTCTAAACTCCGCCGGACAATTTCGAATACCTCCTTTAGTTTGTTCGCATTGTCGGACGGTGTTTGAGCTGCTTGGCCTGTTCCGACTGTCGCCTCGTCGAACAGCGCCTTTGGAAGCCTAGGCTCTCGGCCTTGAGTTATGAACGCCGCGCTGTACCCGGTGGAGCTTGAGACGCTGGTGTTAACTGCCAGTGTCAGCTATGGTAGAGTTTCATCCCAACGTCTTTGGTTGTCCTTGGTGAATTGTGCGATCATTGTTTTCACCGTGCGATTCGCGCGTTCAGTGGGGTTTTCTTGTGGAGTGTAGGGCTGTTTAGGGATGTTTGACCCCCATCTCCTCGAGGAATTTTTTAAATGCTCGACTTGTAAATTGTGTTCCGTTGTCGGTTATTAACACTTTGGGTACTCCAAACCGTGCAAGAATCCTTTTCCTGAAGGCCTTTTGTAGCGTTGCTGTAGTGGCGCTTCGGAGTGGTACCATTTCCGTCCATTTCGAGAAGCGGTCTATAAAGACCAACAGCATCGTGTTTCCGTGGGTCGATCTCGGTAGTGGTCCCACGAAGTCGGCACAAACTGTGGACCATGGTTCTTCCGGTATGTTGGTCAGCATTTGTCCTGCCGCGGCCATTTGACTTGGCTTATACTGCTGACATATTTCGCATTGTTGGACATATGCACGTAGGTCTCTGTATAAGCCTGGCCAATAGTAGCGTGCTGCTATTCGGGCTATTGTTTTTCTGCTACCCGTATGACCTGCGGTGGCGGTGTTGTGGTTCTCGCTTAGCACTTGCCTTCTCTTTCCGGTGGGCACACATAGTTTCCAGGCTACCACATCCTCGGTTCCAGCTCTATGCGGGATGTGTCTATAGAGATTGCCGGATTCTTCACTATAGTCTGGGAACTTTCTCGGATTTTTCGCTATGTCCGTCCGCATCTTTTGGATCCAGTTACAACTCTTGTTTGCCTGGTCCATCGCGTCGTCCATAGTCGAGACTCTGAGGCACGTATCCTTCAGGGGTTGTCGGGATAGGGCGTCTGCAACAACATTAAGGTTTCCCTTTCTGTATTTGACGTCAAAGTCAAACTGTTGCAGTTCGAGTACCCATCTCGCTATCCTGCCTGAATGGCTTTCAATGGAGTTCAGCCACTTCAGTGCCATATGATCCGTGATGACAGTGAAGTGGTATCCTTCCAAGTACGGTCTTAGCTTCCTTATTCCCCAGATTATCGCAAGACACTCTTTTTCGGTCGCAGATTAGTTACGCTCCGCACCATTTAAAGATCTGCCGGCACACGATATGATCCGTTCGCCCTCCTCTGAGTCTTGGGTCAGTATCGCCCCCAAGCCATAGTTGCTTGCATCCGTTTGCAAGCAAAATGGCCTTGAGAAATCTGGGCATGCTAGCACGGGGGATTGTGTCAGCTTAGCTTTGACCTTTTCGAAAGCTTCTTGGTGCTCTACGGTCCATTCCCATTTTGAACCTTTCTTCAAAAGTGTGTGTAGTGGGTGTACTGTGGTGGTAAAATCTGGTACGAATCGCCTGTACCACGATGCCATTCCCAGGTACTGTCGTAGTTCCTTGACGTTTCCAGGGGGTTTCAACTCGGCGATAGCAGCTAGTTTCTCCGGATCCGTGCGTATGCCTTCTTCGGTCACCTGATGGCCAAGGTACTTAAGTTCCTTTTTGAAGAAGTCGCACTTGTCCACGTTGATCCTCAGATTCGCTGCTCTTAACCGTCGGAACACTTCTCTCAAGTTGTTCATGTGTTCCTCGCGTGTTTTCCCTATTACAATAATGTCGTCCAAGTATGCAAACGCATGCGGCATCATTTCGGGTCCAACTACGCGATCGAGGGCCCTCTGGAACGTGGCTGGTGCCGAATGGAGTCCGAATGGCATTACTTTCCATTGGAACAGTCCTTTCCCTGGAACTGTGAATACCGTCATCGCTCGACTCTCCTTCTCCATCGGGATCTGCCAGTATCTATCTTTCAGGTCCAAGCTCGTTATGAATTTCGCCTCTCTCAGCTGGTCCAGAATGTGGTGGACTCGCGGCAACGGATATGCATCTTTTATAGATTTGCCGTTTAGTTGCCGAAAGTCCACACAGAGACGCCATTTTCCCGTTTTCTTTTTCACCATCACGATTGGTGCGCTGTGTGGGCTTCTTGAGGGCTCGATGCACCCTTTGGCCAACAAGTCGTCCACCTGTGTGTTTATTTCGGCTTGCATCTCGCAAAAATTGATCAATCTCTGCATCCGGATGTATTGGTGTTTCAACTGTTTTGGCTACCGACAACCTCTCTTCTTGATGGCTTGTCTCGCATTTTGGAATGCTTACTAGCAACCCTGCGCACTCCAAAACTGTACCCATGCCGGACAAGAAGTCCCATCCGAGAACTATGTCGTCGATGACTCCTGGGACTATCAGTAGGGCAATATCCATCTTGCTCCGTCCTAGTCCGATGTTCACCTCGACTTGTTCTCGGACTCCGCTGTTTCGGCCATCTGCCAACCGGACTCGACGTTCGGTTGCGCTTCGTCGGCCTACGTTGATCAGTCCATGAGCTAGCTTCTCGCTAACGAAGCTACTCGTGGCCCCTGTGTCAATCGTAGCCTTATACTGACGGTTGCCGATCTCTACGACCGCTGTCAGCTGCGCTCCCTCGTCCTGCAGGCTTCCGATTAGCGTCTTGGGGCTGACCTGTTCGGCTCCCGCTCGCCCCTCAGTGGCGGACGCCGGTGTCTGTTTCCCGACGGACAACATACTGACGTACGAACTCCGATACGTCCACATAGCCAGCAATATTCTAGCATAGGATTCGTACACTCTATTGCGAAGTGTCCCTCCTGGCAGCAAAATCTGCATGCCCTCGCTGGGTTGCTTATATGTGTTTGTATGTTGTCTCGTCTCGTCCTCGGGGCCGGTCTGGGTCTCGTGTCGAATTCTGTCCGCTCCTGATACGCCTGATTTTGTGTGTTATGGTTGTCCGTCATTGTCATAAATCGTGGTCGATTATGTCTCTGCGCGGATTCTCTGTGGCTGTATTGTGGAGCTTCCTGACGCATTTGTGGCGGCTCCATGCGGCGTCGTGGTGATTCCATAGCTCTCGGTTGCTCCATGTGGCTCTGTCGTCTCAGCTTCTCCCTGTCCGCTTCGAGCTCCTCAAACGCTTCGGCCAAATGCATCAATTCTGCCAAATTATTGAATTGATATGGCCTTGCGTAAGCTCGTAGATCCGGGAGGCTGTTGTTGTATATCTTATTTAGCTCTCTTTCCGCCGAGTACTGCAGTGGCCGCATGAGCGTCTGCATTTCTACCATGTACACCTTAAATGGTTCGTGCATCGCCTGCCGTCTTCTGGTAACTTCGTCCTTCAAGTTTTCGAAGTAGTCTCTTGGAAGGAAATACTCCTGAAAACTTTGGACGAATGCTACCCATCTCGTCCAGTGCTGATTGTTGGCTACATACCACTTAAGAGCCATTCCCTGGAGTAATTCGGGCATTGCCCTGGGAATTAACTTCAGGTTCAATCCATAAGTGTCTGCTGACCATGCGACTTGTTCCAGGAATTCCAGAGGCTTGGTGGTGCCGTCGAAGCGAAAATTCCATTCGCTGACTTGTTTCGCGACTCTGGGGTATTCCTGGGACATGGTCGGCGCCGCTTGCTCGTTTATGGACACTCTTCTTTGTGGCTGTGGCGTGGACGCTACCCCCCAAAGAGTATTATTGGCGTCTCGAGTCCGCGCTGCTTTGCTTGTTGCCGGGATGCTCAGCTGGGCGAGATTTATGTCCGTCGACTCTCTCGCGTCTGCAACATTTTCTGTTTCACTGGCCGGCGATTGTCTGCCATGAATCGCCGCCAGTTCCTCCAATCTTCTGCTATATGGCAATCTATTTTCGTGAGTACTCACCCACTCTCCAAATTGTCTGCGCATAGCATCCAAAGTTCCGGATTACTCCACTTCGAATTCAGCTCCATATTTCAGCACTTCATCTTTTTTTAAATTGTACACCCACGCGCGAACCATTTTTGTTTTATGTTGTTTTAATATATATTATGTGTTTTAATTTATTGCAACCACCAAAGTTGGGCGCCAGTTGTAACGAACCTATTTCCTAGGTTGTGTTTTAGCTAGGCTAAAACTCAGTCGAGCTGTGGGTTCGTGCAACAAATTTATATTGCGTTTGCAATAATTAATAACACAGCGTCAATATATTAAAACTTGCTTTATTTATTTTCACTTCTATTGCTAGAAATTGCACTTTCCACTGGTGGTTTCTGATCGCTTAATTGTTACTTGCTTCGTAGCGTCTCGATACACATCGGTGTCCTTGGTCAGTTGGAAGCGAGCTCCTGTGCGCCAAAATCTGCCCCAGGCACTCCGCCCGCCAGCTATGCAAGCCCGGATCTCAACCTGCCCACCAGAGATTTCGTACCGCACTCCTGATGCTCACCAGGACTAGCGGTTTCCTTGTTCCTCAAGGATCGCCCCTAGTACTCTTGGGAGTCAGGATTCGCGTGTCACTCTCTGGCTCAGCACAGACCAAGCCTCGCTTGCTTCGCCCGGTTTCTTGCGGATGTCGCCTGTTGCCACAATTTAGGCGTGGCAAGGATATACACTTCGCAACTGTTCACAGGACCTCGATGTCCTGTGATCCTTGTCTGGTTGCGTTTGGCACTCCGTGTCCTTGCACTTTCTCTCGTGTCCCTGGCTTTCACTCGCACATATATCCGCACTGTGTATATGCGCGCCGCCTCGCTTGTTTTATTTTCACTGTCTCCCGTGTTTGTTCACAGCGTGTTCACTTTCGCAGCCGCGTATCTCCTCTCGATCATCGTGGCGCGGCGGCGTTCCTTTTATAGGCCTTGGCTGGCCACCTTTTGCCGGGACTGTACCCCGGTGGCGTGATCTTCTGGTGGCGTGATTTCTTGGTACTTTTCCACTGCCCTATTGCTGGCGCCAGCCATTGTCTGCCGTCAGTGTGAGTGTGGACAACAGTATTGCTCCCGCAATACTCCTCACACACTTACGGCACATGTCCTGATGGGCATGTGTGTCAGACACGTTCAAATGGCTGAACACCTGCGTTAGGGCGAAAGAGAGCGAATTCGCCGCAACTGTATCAGGGCCGGATTACGGTCTAGATGCCAGTTGTTGTGAGGGCGCATATAACATGCTCACGGGCATTTTGCATGCCCGCTCGCGAACATGCATACATATATATGTTTCAATCACAAACATACATATACATGCATGCCCACAAGTGCATGGTTACATGGCTCCTCACAATACATATGTAGTACATTAATAATTATCTACTTAATTTAAAGTTTACCAAATATTTATGATTTTTCTTTTGTTTTTATTGGCTGCAAAAGCGTGCATCACTGATGGACAAAATGAGCATCACTGTTGCAGGCTTTGCTCATCACTGATGCCTGAATGGTTAGGGCCGATCAGTTGTGTCTTCGACCCAATTCGCCGCAATTAATTAGGCGGGAACAAACTCACTGATATGTTGGTATAATCCGAGTCGTCTCTGGGTTTCCGGGATTCCACTTCCTGGTTACTGGTTCCAGTTGTCCCCAGGGATTTCATCCTTGGATAACTCCCCCTGTTGCTGCCGCCGGTTTATTTGTTTTTGTGTTTTGTATTTATTATCATTATTTTTTTAATATATAATTAATTCATAACTAATTTATTTATTTTTTTTTTTTTTTAATAAATCTTTTCTTCTTACACGCATGCGCATGCGGCCTTTTTCCTCTTTTTTTTATTTTTCTCTCTCTTCCTTTTCTTTCTCTCCCTGAAGATTGTCCATTCGATACCCGCAACCTATCGATGTATCTACCGACCATTACACTGTTCGAGGTCCAGGAGTAAAATAGACGTATCCCGCCACTTTATAATTATAAATTGAGAACTGGCAAGAAAGAAAACCAAATCTAACATTTTTTTAAGCCATCCACAACTTAAATTGGAAGTGATTTCATCGCTGATAGTAGACAATAGTGCAGTGATCGAAAAGAAAATAAAATAAACCAAAATTAACAAGTAAGAGTGCTGTAGTCGAGTAAGCTCGACTACGATTTACCCTGAACCCAGATAGCAAACTCAGGCACTGAAGAGTAAAAAACGAGCAGTGCAGTTATTATTATAATGGGGCTCTGCAGAATACACACGAAGACATATTGACGTACGCGTCGATTATCATGTCATCTCTTTCTCACACATGCGCTCGCATATTTATGCATACAGAAAATGCTTGCGGCTGCTGATCGGAATGAGATCAATATGATAATATATATTGGACAATAACTTGGGTCTTTCTTATCCAATCTTGATTAAATTTAGGCAGTTGTTCAATAATATGCAGATGCATTTGTTACGAGTCGGTTTGTCCTAATGGGGCAGCTCCGGCCAGCCAGTACTCCATTAGGGGTGGGTATACTCATGCCCGCCGACCGTACAATAACACAACACTAAACAAATCTACACATCACTATTAAACAGCTGATTTAACGGACAGTAGCAACAATTATTTAAAACAAAAAAATACGTTAACTTCGACCACCCTTTTAATATCAAAGATCACATCTTATCCCAAGAACATTTTTGATCCCCTTAAACTTAAGCCGTCATTTTAACTGAGTTCGTATATTTAATGTTCATAGCTTACGGCTAACATTTTATGCTTAGACTTATTAGTATATATAGTTATCATCCCAAATTTAATTTAAACGAACGAGACCTGACAAATCTTTATTCGACCTTCTACGCCTTCACAATTGCCGTCTTTTGCGCAGTCTTGTTTTGGGGCTTAAAGTCTTTTTACATAACCTATATACAAAGATTAGGTTATTTTATATGTACATATGTATTTTTGTATTTATTTCAACATGAACGTTTTCAGATCATTGGGGGACACCATTAAATACCCTACGGAGCTCCCCGGGATAAATATGAGGGTACCTACTCCCAGAAATTGTATGCCAAAGGAAAGAAAAATATTTGCACCAAATAATCAACTAGCATTTGCCACGTAGAAAACCAACATATAGCTGTCTCGCTGACGATTAAAGCTTAAAGCCGGAATAAGTTATTTGCCCAGCGCAAATAATTACTTATAACAATTAATAATTAAGTTACCTTAGTCGATGACGGGCCTCAAGGTAATAAATGTTAGCCGTACTGATAAAATAATAATTAAATAGATTACAACAAACAAACAAATATAAATACATAAACTATAATCTACAAATATAGCCAACAAAAAAGTTACGCATCACTGTCGACGGTTGCGCATCACTGGTGTAACACGGATCAGCTGTGCGAGAGGTGCGTTAGGCCTGCGCACTGTTGACAGATACCAGTTTCCTTCCGCCGTGATTTTATTGGAACAGACTCACGATTTTGTTGGATGGTTCCGATCCCTCTCCCCCGATCCCTCCCCCCCTCGTCCTGCTCTTGTCGCCGTTGATTCCGGATGGCGGCCTGCTCCTGGTAGCCTTATCCAGGTGTGGATTTCACTTTAATCGGTTTATGTTTACATTTAGATTTTTGGTGTCTTTGTCGGCTGTTTTTGATTGTGGTTTGTCGTCGGGGCGGATTTTATTAAACTTGGCGACTGTGCATTTCGGCGTTTTTACGTAAATATTTAAACTTTTGCCGCCGGTTGCTTTTATATACTTTGCAGGTTCGTATTTGCGGTCTTTAAATTCTTATTTATTATTTGGATTTGTTGCCGTCGGTGGATTTTATTAAATATTGTATGTTTGGATTTTCGGTTTTTGATTCAATTTTAGTCCCGATATTTCTCTCATTTTTTTTCATAAAAAAAATAATTTTTACTCCCGCACTTTGCGTTCCTTCGTACTCCTTTCTTCTCGCCGCTGACTTTCAACTGTCCTCCAAAAAATCAGATCATTGGCCTTTTTATTCCATCTTTTGCTCGCCGCTCGGATAATATTCTACCCTCTCCTTTTCTTGAGCGCGCGAACTCCCTCTCTCTTTCCAAAAAAAACTTCCTCTCCCTCTCTAGAGCGCGCGAACTCCCTCTCTCTTTCCAGAAAAAAACTTCCTCTCCCTCCACTCTCTTAAAATTCAAATCTGTGGGTTACCACCTGTTTGCCTATTGGCAGCTCCAACTATCAATATCACGCCACCCGCCGAAGCAGTCCCCGAGATTCAGTGGGACGCCTCGCCACTGAAGGAATCTTGGGAGCAAAAGGGATTTCCGGAAATATCTCAGATATCTCGCCCATGCCCAATCTGGACGAGCTGCCCATTTGGCATCCGGAGCGCCCCACGTGAGGCTCACCACGGTTTGTTTCATGACCTGAGGTCCTTGGCATGAAAAATCCCAAAGGATCTACCTTGCAAGTCCTCTAATAAATAGGCATTATTTCCGATTCGTCTTACCACTCTCGCTTTCAAGTATTTCTTAGCAAATTTGGCGTTAAAGCCTTTCGCAAAGTAACTCAAAACGAAGTTCGGTCGGTAGACTTCTTGGCCCGGCTTCGCATCAAATCCGCGTGTGCGAACCTCTCCACGCTGGTGACTTCGTTCATACGCCTTATGTAGCTGGTTTTGGATCCCCTGTCGAATGAGTTTCATCTTATCCGCTGCACGCAGATGACAAACATCCTGTTTGCACATGGACCCTAATTTTCGAGATAGTTTGTAGTTAGCCCCATTGAGGAACATATGATGTCCGAAAACTGCGAAAAAGGAAGTAACTCCTATCGCCTTGTGTACGGCGTTGCGTATGGATACCTCTATCTCGGGAAGGTACAAATCCCAGTCTCGGTGATCTTTCTCAATGTATGCTCTTATGGACGTTAGAACTGTCCGGTTAACCCGTTCTGCAGCATTACTTTGTGGTGAGTACACAGGCGTGCGCATATGCGAAATCCCGAAGGATTCAATCATATTCTGAAAGGCCTCGGCACGACGCCTGGCGCAGGAATGGGGGTCTCCACTCCGGCGGCGGGGGTGGTAATGATCCCACGGTGGGCGGTGCAGGGCTTCGGTGTCGTTGCGAGGGGTTGGGGCCTGCGGGAGGTTGTTCCTCCTCCATCTGCCAGGTGCGTGGCAACCAAGCCTCGGCACGGGGGCGTGGCCTGGCAAACCGCACTGTGGTGGTATCTGCGTCCGGCGTCGGGGGCAGTTCCGGGTACTTCCAGCGAAGCCACTCTGGATTGACATCGTCCATGTCGCTCGGGTAGCGTCGGCGTCGTGGCAGCACCTCCTCGTCGGCTTCCGGAACTGCGTCCATTACTACGGCCCCTTCGATGCTGTAGCGGTGATGCCAGCAGTTCCATCTCGCCGCTTTCACTATTTGGATCTCCCTCGACGCTGGGGGCGTGTGATGGCGACGCCAGCAGCTCGATCTCGTCGTATTGGCGATTTCGCTGCTCCTGCCCGATACGACGCAGGGCTCGGCGCCTCGCGACGCGCACCACGCGCACTTCACGCACCAAGCGCACAAATCTCCATTGTGGGCGTCGCGGCCGACGACCAGCAGCAGCGCGCACACCCGGACCGGCTCTCTCGCCGCACGGAATCCCAGCTTCGCTGACGCCCACGCTTATATTTTGCTGTCCGTTCATTTTGATGCTGCTGGTTGAAATTTTCAAAGAAGTCGAGCGCGTCGCTGATTCCGCCTTTTATACCCTTTTGGGGCGTGTGTGTTTGGGTTGTTCGCTCGCGATGCCAAAATTCTCACTCTCAAAGCTCTAATGCACATTCTCAAAATTCTAATGCACTAGTATAAGAGACGAGCTTAGGTCGCACTTCGGGCGTACGCCTGCGCACCAGCAAAAGTGTTGTAATTGCTCTCTTTTGCCCTTCGGGTACGCATCTCTAAGCACAGACGTTTTGTCTCTCTTTGTGTTTGTGCTCTCTATTTAATTATGTGTATCTCTCTGCACCTGCACACATTGTTGTTGCCCTTCTCGTTTTGCATGTCCACACGTCTGCACTGATATTGGTGAGTAACCAATGGTGCCCTTTGTGTACACGCATCTGCCCTAGTGTGGGTGAGTATCCAACGGCGCGTGTGCAAAGTTTGTTGTTGCGCATTTTGTGCGCAAACGCGCGGCTGATTAGAGCTTTTGGTGCGTTGAACTTTTTCGCTGCGCCTGCATGTGCACTAACTCACATGTTGTTGTTGCACTTTTAATGTGCAAGCGTGTTGCTGAGCAAAAGTTTTGGCAGTATGTTTGTGGTCCCACGTAGTCAGCACGAACTGTGGTCCAGGGCTCTTCCGGTATGTTGGTCAGCATTTGTCCTGCCGCGGCCATTTGACTTGGCTTATACTGCTGACATATTTCGCATTGTTGGACATATGCACGTACGTCTCTGTATAAGCCTGGCTAATAGTAGCGTGCTGCTATTCGGGCTATTGTCTTTCTGCTACCCGTATGACCTGAGGTCGCGGTGTTGTACTTTTCGCTTAGCACTTGCCTTCTCCTTCCGGGGGGCACACATAGTTTCCAGGCTACCACATCCTCGGTTCCAGCTCTATGCGGGATGTGTCTATAGAGATTGCCGGATTCTTCACTATAGTCTGGGAACTTTCTCGGATTTTTCGCTATGTCCGTCCGCATCTTTTGGATCCAGTTACAACTCTTGTTTGCCTGGTCCATCGCGTCGTCCATAGTCGAGACTCTGAGGCACGTATCCTTCAGGGGTTGTCGGGATAGGGCGTCTGCAACAGCATTAAGGTTTCCCTTTCTGTATTTGACGTCAAAGTCAAACTGTTGCAGTTCGAGTGCCCATCTCGCTATCCTGCCTGAAGGGCTTTCAATGGAGTTCAGCCACTTCAGTGCCATATGATCCGTGATGACAGTGAAGTGGTATCCTTCCAAGTACGGTCTTAGCTTCCTTATTCCCCAGATTATCGCAAGACACTCTTTTTCGGTCGCAGATTAGTTACGCTCCGCACCATTTAAAGATCTGCCGGCACACGATATGATCCGTTCGCCCTTCTCTGAGTCTTGGGTCAGTATCGCTTCCAAGCCATAATTGCTAGCATCCATCTGCAAGCAAAATGGTCTTGAGAAATCTGGGCATGCTAGCACAGGGGATTGCGTCAACTTAGCTTTGACATTTTCGAAAGCTTCTTGGTGCTCTCCGGTCCATTCCCATGTTGTACCTATTTTTAATAGTGTGTTTAGTGGCTGTTGTGGCAAAATCTGGTACGAACCGCCTGTACCATGATGCCACTCCCAGGTACTGTCGTAGTTCTTTTACGTTTCCATGAGGCTTCAACTCGGCGATAGCAGCTAGTTTCTCCGGAACCGTGCGTATCCCTTCTTCGGTCACCTGATGGCCAAGGTATTTAAGTTCCTTTTTGAAGAAGTCGCACTTGTCCACGTTGATCCTCAGATTCGCTGCTCTCAACCGTCGGAGCACTTCTCTCAAGTTGTCCATGTGTTCCTCGCGTGTTTTTCCGATTACAATAATGTCGTCCAAATATGCAAGCGCGTGCGGCATCATTTCGGGTCCAACTACGCGATCGAGGGCCCTCTGGAACGTGGCTGGTGCCGAATGGAGTCCGAATGGCATTACTTTCCATTGGAACAGTCCTTTCCCTGGAACTGTGAATACCGTCATCGCTCGACTCTCCTTCTCCATCGGGATCTGCCAGTATCTATCTTTCAGGTCCAAGCTCGTTATGAATTTCGCCTCTCTCAGCTGGTCCAGAATGTGGTGGACTCGCGGCAACGGATATGCATCTTTTATAGATTTGCCGTTTAGTTGCCGAAAGTCCACACAGAGACGCCATTTTCCCGTTTTCTTTTTCACCATCACGATTGGTGCGCTGTGTGGGCTTCTTGAGGGCCCGACGCACCCTTTGGCCAACAAATCGTCCACCTGTTTGTTTATTTCGGCTTGCAATTTAGGATTTTTAGGGAAGTATCGCTGTTTAATTGGCCGATCGTCACTCATGACAATGCGATGCTCAGTTATAGGCGATGTTCCTTTTATATCCCCAAAGGCCGCCAATTCTCCTTGCAAAAATAGATTAATCTCTGCATCCAGATGTATTGGTGTTTCGACTGTTGTGCTGTTCTGTTCGGCTCCCGCTCGCCCCTCGGTAGCGGACGCCGGTGTCCGTTTCCCGACGGACAACATACTGACGAACGAACTCCGACACGTCCACATAGCCACCAATATTACAGCATAGGATTCGTACACTCTATTGCGAAGTGTTCCCTCTGACCAAAATCTGCATGCCCTCGCTGGGTTGCTTATATGTGTTCGTATGTTGTCCCGTCTCGTCCTCGGGGCAGGTCTGGTTCTCGTGTCGAATTCTGTCCGCTACTGATACGCCTGATAGTGTGTGTTCTGGGTGTCCGTCATTGCCATAAATCGTGATCGACTATGTCTCTGCGCGGATATCCTGTGGCTGTATTGTGGAGTTTCCTGACGCGTTTGTGGCGGCTCTATGCGGCGTCGTGCTGATTCCATGGGTCTCGGTTGCTCCATGCGGCTCTGTCGTCTCAGCTTCTTCCTGTCCGCTTCGAACTCTTCGAACGCTTCGGCCAAATGCATCAATTGTGCCAAATTGTTGAATTGATATGGCCTGACGAAAGCTCGTAGATCCGGGAGGCTGTTGTTTTAAATTTTATTAAGCTCTCTTTCCGCCGAATACTGCAGTGGCCGCATGAGCGTCTGCATTTCTACCATGTACACTTTAAACGCTGCGTGTTCAAGTTTTCGAAGTAGTCTCTTGGAAGAAAATACTCCTGAAAACTTTGGACGAATGCTACCCATCTCGTCCAGTGCTGTTTGTTGGCAAAATACCACTTAAAAGTCATTCCCTGAAGTAATTCGGGCATGGCCCTGGAAATTAAATTCAGGTTCAATCCATATTAATCTGCTGACCATTCGACTTGTTCCAGAAATTGCAAAGGCTTGGTGGTGCCGTCAAAACGAAAATTCCATTCGTGGACTTGTTTCGCTACTCTGGGGTATTCCGGAGCAGAGTCCGTGCAGTTCGTTCGTTTATGGACACCCTTCTTTGTGGCTGTGGTGTGGACGCTACCCCCCAAAGAGTACGATTGGAGTCTCGAGTCTGCGCTGCTGCGCTTGTTGCTGGGATGCTCAGCTGGGCGAAATTTATATTCGTCGACTCTCTCCCATCCGCAACATTTTCTGTTTCTCTGGCCGGCGATTGTCTGCCATGAATCGCCGCCAGTTCGTGAGTACTCACCCACTCTCCAAATTGTCTGTGCATAGCATCTAAAGTTCCGGATAACTCCACTTCGAATTCTGCTCCATATTTTGGCACATCGTCTTTTTTTAAATTGTACACCAACGCGCGAACCATTTTTATTTCATTTTATTTTAATATATATTATGTGTTTTAATTTATTGCAACCACCAAAGTTGGGCGTCAGTTGTAACGAACCTATTTTCAAAGTTGTGTTTTAGCTAAGCTAAAACTCAGTCGAGCTGCGGGTTCGAGCAACAAAATTTATTATTGCGTTTGCAACAATTAACAACACAGTCGATATATGTATTAATACTTGCTTTATTCACTCATGTTACTTGCGATTACACTTGTTGGGTTTTTTGCTTAACGACTGCCCGTTCCGTGTTGTCTCGCCATACATCGGTGCCATTGGTCAGTTGGAAGCGAGCTCCTGTGCGCCAGAATCTCCCCCAACTACTCCGCCCGCCAGCGATTTCCTTGTTTTCCAGGGATTGCCCTTAGTACTCTTGTGAGTCAGGATTCGCGTGTCTCACTGTCTGGCTTATTACAGAACAAGCCTCGCTTGTTTCGCTTGGGTGTTCGCGGATGTCACCTGTTGCCACAATTCTGGCGTGCAAGGATATACGTTTCGCACCTGATTTCAGGACCCCGATGTCCTGTGATCCTTGTGTTCTATTTAAGTCCTTCGATACACAGTGTCGTTGCACTCGTCCTTTGTGTCTCGCGTTCACGTATCTAGCTGACTTCGTATTTGCGATCGACTCACTTTCACCTTTGCACAGATCGATTCTCACTTGCTTATAGGTTCGCCTCTCGTGTTTATTTGCACAGCCCCCGCCTTATGTTGCGGCTCTCCTTTTATAGGCCTTGGTTGGCCACCTTTTGTCGGAACTGTAACACGGTGGCGTGATTTCGGCCTGATAGACAGATATTGTTATGGGCATTTCGCATGCACATCCATGAACCTACATATATACATATATATATATATATATATATAATATATATATAATTATAAGTCTGATTAGTAAAAATTACCATTCTTTATTCAAAAATACGTCTTCTCAGATTGGTGTCCAAAATGTAACTCTCCTTATGCTAGTGGTTTAATCTATAAGGAAACCACACACTTGCTTCTTATCTCATAGTCTGTTTATGGAGGGTCTCTTTTGGTAGTTGCATTCTTTGTTTATGCTTATCTTATCTTGCCTGCTATGATTCTATTAATATAAAGTGCGTCTGCGGTGTTGACATGCTGTATGATAAGCGTGAGTGTGGTGTGAGTGTGGACATGAGGGATCTGCGTGATCTGAATATGTCACTATATATAATCATAAATATACATATATATGCATACTCACACGTGCATGGTTATAGGGCTGCTCGCAATATTGTACAGTGAAAATCTAACAAGGGAATTACTGCGACGGCAAGCGATTTCCTTGATTTATCGATGGCCACACTGACACGCATACAAATTTAGGCTTGAGCGGGTAAGTGTTGGCCCTGGTATCCAGCCAGGTTAGATAATATAAATTCCATACGAACGATCGGTCCATAGATTCAAAACAATTCGACCAAATTCACAAAATATGCGTGCTTTTATATTGTTGTATTTAATTAATGTAAAAACACTCTAGCTCTGTGTTGCCTACTTCAAGTCATCTACTGTGACATATGTTATCTTACAATTCCCAAACAGTTCAAGCTAAAATGGATTACCTTGGCAGTCTAGCATTTTAAAGGTATATTCTTCTTTTTTTTACCTAATACTAAAAGTCATAATCATTTATATTATAATAAATCAAACGAATGAAACCGTAAACATAAAAAATCTGTTCCGGCCAGAAGTGAACGAATAATACTTTTTATACCGTGATCCCATTGAAAAAGTTGATACAGGAGTGTTCAGATGAACGTCTGTAGGATCGCGAGGATTTCAGAGATTATGAGTGCTAGTATCAAGTTTGCTTGATTTTATATACAGCTGCCTCCGTTTCTCGAATGTCGATACTTATTGATTTGAGATAGGAATAAAACCCACCACTATAAAAGCGGTGGCTTCGAGATCTGCACTGTTAGATCCGAATGGACCCTGACTGGGTGTTACTGGCAATATACGTTTAAAAATTTGTGACTCCAGCTTTCAAATTGTATGAGATATATGGTCTTATCGATTTACACTACCAGGTGCATCGGTTTAAGGAGGCGGAGTGGGCGTGGCCATTCAATTTTTTAAACGATCTCTTAGGGGAGTTACCAGTAGCATACTTTTAAGGTTTGGTGACTCTAGCTTACAAATTGTGAAAGATATGCCCATTTCAGATTTCTTGGGCCGAAGTTCCTGGGGGCGGCGCATGTAGGCGTAGTATGTGCCGATCCTTCGAGGAGGTTTCTAGCAAGTTACATTTTAGGTTTGGTCACTTTTAAAAATTGTGGGAAATATTCGGATTTATCGAATTACACTTTGCGAAATATAAGCATTGGCGATTATGGGCGCAGGTGTGAATAAATATGAATTTTTTTTTAATTACTATTTTTGGCAGCAGCTGCATATAACTTTTAATGATAGTTTGCTTACATACTTGAATTTAGAGCCCTGCGTGACTTAATATTAATAGCTTATTGTTAGTTGTTATTACATATGCACAATATGTTTTAGTTACTCTCTCGTTTTGAGAAGGTTTAGCGGTGGCCTCAAATCTTCATTTCGCTGGGTAGTTATTCTTATTATGAAAAGATTTAGCAATTGTCTTCAAATCTTTAATAAACAAATCGTTGATAGAAAAAACTAAGCGTTGGCTTCTAGTCTAAATACATTTGAATAAACTATAAAGCTTATAAAGCGTGTTCTGAATTAACATTGTGTTATTTTTTGAAAATAAAGCTATAAAAAACTGATAGCGCAAACCACTAGTACAGTAAAATATTGGAATGGCTTTCGTTAAGAAATTGTAATAACAAAGAATATAATTTGATGCAATTAAGGTTATACTTAAATATTCTGTTGGCTTTCGCAAAGAAGTTGTAACATCAAAGAGCTTTTTAATCGATTCATTAATGATTCAAATTGTACTTCTCATACTCTCCTTATTTACGACGACATAAAAGGCTGTGTGCTACATTGGCGTGCAATAGAGTACTTAAGTCAGTCGTATCGTAATGTTCAATCCACAGCCACTTCGAGATAACGTCTTTCGCATACCTATGCAGTGCATTTGGTTAAAATTAAATGGTTGTTGGCCTCTAGAAACCATATCGCTGAAATTAAGGCCAGCTTCACTGACGCGGAAGAACATATATGGCTTAGCCTATACTTTGTGGGCATGGTATGTTATTATATCGGTGGGCATTACAATTAGCTTTCAAACAGCATTTTTGGTCAACAACTTTGGGGATATTATTATGATTACGGAAAGTTGCTGTACTACTTTAATGGGTGCCTTAAACTTTGTTCGCTTAATGCACCTACGGCTGAACCAGCAAAAATTTCATGAAATAATTCAACAATTCGTAGTCGATATTTGGATACCAAAGTAAGTAGAATAAAATAATGTACGTAATCTACATCTTTTCGGCAAGTATGTTTTTTTTCTTAGTACATATATTAATTGTTCAATGTTTGTTTGTCTATACAAAGTCAATTTTTTGTAAGCAGCCAAAACTTCTGAATATAAAAAGCGACAGATTCAATTTCTGCAATAATGTGTTCATTGCGTCCATATATCATACACAATTAAAGTCTGAAACTACTTTATACTTACGTATAAACGTTATATTACAAGTATACTTACGTAAATACAACGGCACCAGCACTTTTCAGTATGTTGGCTACAATATCTAATACGTATACGAAAGGGCGTAAAGACGAGAGCTGAATTGTAATTTTTCATACCCTTAAGCCACATTATGATGAAAGGCCCATACGTAGGCATATCCTAGTGGCTATTTCTCCAAACATCAAACAATATACTTATCCCGTAAACTTATCGCTGGACTGGTAAATTCCTAGAAGCTGTCTCCTAATATTGCCAAGAAAAAAAAACAAAAAGTATAAAAAAAAATATATTCTAAATTTTAAAAAAAAATTCTTGTCCACAACCAGTATTTTAGGAATTCGGTTATCAAATTCATAGCACATGAATTATTATTCATTAGTTAGAGACAAACACATTCAGTGCACAACTGTCCCACCTTCACCAAAAAGATGGTTGTTTGCAATCTGTGATTAGCAGGTACTGGTATCAGTACCGCAGTCGGTTACGACCGATTGCAACATTTTTAATTATTTCGAATTTATATTATTATGCAATTTCTGTATAGCGACTCAAATGTCAAAGTTTCCAATGAGTGCCGCAAGTCGATGAATACCTATCGAGTGATGAGTGTTTTACTGTCTTGCCTCATACTCATGTATTGTATACTGCCACTGTTGGAGCTATTCTGGATTGTTGGCATCGACGCATCGACTAAGCCATTTCCATATAAAATGCTCTTTCCTTTCAACCCGTACAACAATTGGATACCATATTGGCTTACGTACATATTTACAGCATATGCCGGCATTTGTGTAGTTACAACTCTATTTGCTGAAGATTCTATATTTGGATTCTTTGTAACATACACATGCGGACAATTTCGCCAACTGCATGAGAGAATTGATGTTTTAATTGATTCCACAAATCTACAAATGTGCTCAAAATCTAACATAAAACAGTTTCACTTAAAACAAATACGAGAGCTTCACAGCATTGCCCATCATCATAACAAGATTATTTGGTAAGCATTCGAATATAATATACTTTTCTATATCCAGTTGAGTAAATTGATGTAACATGTACGTGTCAGAGATGGGATACTTTTTATAGTGTGATTAGAATAGATTAGATTAGAATAGAATTAAAGAACACTTTACAAAACTAATGGTGTGGTATGTCAGCTGTTACTTATAAGCCAAATATTAAGACTAAGTGCAATGGGAGGCTTTCCATAAACTGAGCGCATCCATTTACTTCATTGTCTATTCAAATTTAAATAAAAAAAGTAATAATTGTAATGCCAATTGGGTTTTCAAAGCTTCCTATATGACCTATACAAAGAGAAACCCTCCTTACTGTCACATAGAATAATTCTAAGATCCATCAATGAATGTTCAGAAAGGACCCTCCAGTTGTAGATGAGTGTGGATAATCTTTCGGTTTCGAAGGATATATTAAGAGCATCAGCTCGCAATCACCTGGGCACAGATTCCATTCAGGCATATTCTATCTATCTAACAGTTCATGGCTCCTTGCATCAACCTGTTGATTTGGCTAGGTGCCGCCTCGTGTGATAGGTGCTTTGCAGCGCTGGTGCTTAAAATCTTTCTCAGGCTCCCCCTATGGCACTCTAGCATCGGTCATTGGCGCTGAACCCCTTCACACTGTTATCGCATTTTCTTCTTCTGCACAGTGTGCTGCTCAACACCCAGGGCCACTAGGCGACCACCCATTATGTCAGTGCACATAAGCACCGCCCAAGACCTTTGCGACCTTCTCCGCCTAGACCCTGTCTAAGCGGAAGGTGTATCATCCTGTACTCGGCTTCACCTTTAAGAAAATAGACGGCCAATAGCAGTCTCCCACATTGGCATAATAACCAAACTAATTTGAACATATGTGTATATTTCCAATTTGACTTATAAAGATGTATTTTTAGTTTTGCTAAACTGTTGGAAGATTTTTTTAATCCCATACTTCTTGTGAATCTGACCATTTCGGCACTTCTTATTTGCATGGTTGGTTTTCAGCTCGTTACTGTAAGTATTTATTTTTAGTTATCTTATAGTATAATTTACTGTTATACTTATTAACAGGGTAAAAACATGTTTATTGGCGACTACATTAAGTTCGTCGTTTACATCTCATCGGCAATATCGCAGTTATACATACTTTGCGGCAACGGTGATACATTAATACAACATGTAAGCGTTAAAATCTTAATCTTTAATAATCTTATTATTGTTCTTTATATAATCTTTAAAATTCGCAAATGCAAAATTAAATAAACAGGATCATATTGGGCTTTTACGCAAATCAATTTTCTTTCCTTTCAGATATAACTTTCCCGGCTTTCTTTATTAAAAAAAAAAAAAAAAAATGCAGAATTAAGTTGTTTTGTTTTTGTGCAATGCCCATCAAGCTGTTTGTCTGTACCATACCCGTCACTTAAAAATAAGAATTTAAACTTCAAACATATTCTTATCTGTGCCCGCGTCAGATAAAAACCCTATATATCCCAAATTTTTTTTAGATAGAGTTATTGAAATTATTCACTGCAATGTTCTCACTTCTACATTATTGCACAACGCTGTCCGAGTTTAATAAATTTCAAAAACAAATATGTATTTTTCCATTTTCTTATAGTCAACAATCACGGCTTATCATCTTTATAATTGCGGTTGGGAAGGAACATCCAAAATACCGTACAACAAAGAGTTCCGCACAAGCTTAGAATTCATGATACTTTGTAGTCAGCGACCTGTGAAAATAACAGCTTTTAAGTTTTCAACTTTATCCCTTCAGAGCTTTGCAGCGGTAAGAAGCATATAACCTAAGCTTACACAAAAATAGCAAAAATGTTGCCTTTTTTTTAGATACTTAGCACTTCAATGAGCTATTTTACATTGCTGCGGTCGCTTTATTTTGATGATCAATAATAAATAAACTCAAAACATTGGCAACAGTTGAAATCATCTTGTAAAAAATATATAAATATTTAAAAATAATAAACGCAAGCACGTGGATAGCTATGATTACAGAGAGTTCTTGTGCCCGCTAATATTAAAGAGATCAATATGTTCTGAAGTATAACTTGTTTATATGTGGGGTCGGAGATACTTCTTTCTGCAAGTTACATACTTTCGCACATATTTAGTCCCATTATACAGTTATAAATCAAAATAATATGAACAATGAAATAGCATTGGCCTACCTATGTTTTGATTTAGGCCTTGAAACCTCTGTTCCCGCGTCAGACAATGTGTTAATAACGCCGCCATTTTAAAGCTAGAGTCACTAAATTTGGCTAGTAGGCTGTTGGATATTTTCCGTAACACACACACTTTATTATCGTTCTCAAGATTTATCTCTTAGTTAGCATGTATTTTCAACATAAAATAACAAAACTTTCCGCCTGGAAAAACTACAACGGGAATTACAATATGAATTTGAATAACAATTTGCCAGCTACATCTCACCAAATATATGTGAAAATAATTCAAATGAAATTTTACCAGAGTCCTAATAATAATATTACGGGGATCGTTTGTGTATCAAAATTTATGAAGTTTGGCAAAATCAGGATGCCGGATTTGAACAGTATAATATTTAATTTTGTAAATCGAAATAAATATTTGCATAATATATAAGTGGATAATTAAATATATAAATATACAAATTAATGAATAAAAAGGAACTAAAAATTGAGCTTAATGGGCACAAACGATTAAGCGTTTTATTTAAGGTTGGTATACAATTTTTCTGCCATTCATATACGGCTACGGATGGCCCGCCTATATTTATAAATATATACATATATATATATATATACACTCTGCGAAATTCGATTAAGGGCACTTAATTTTTTTCCCTATCAAATTAAAAAAAAAAACATTTTTTTGTTCCTCAAAAGTTAGCAATTTTAAATACACGGCAAATAAAAAAGGAACTAAATTTGTAACATATAATAAATTTTTTAATTAATGTTCTTTTTTCTATGTGAGGTTAAGTTGCGAAATGTGTAACTATTAACCAAGTCAGAACGGATATTTTACCTAACGTGCTTCAGTACGGTATAAAAAAGACCAATACAACCTACTAAGGAGCTACAGAATCACAGCTGAGGTCGGGACCCTTTGATACCCTAGCTCTTTCAGGAGGAATGGGAGGGGTTGCTGTGACCTGTGGCTCTATTACATAATTTTTAAATTATTGTAGAGTCCCTTCTGTACTAAATAGAAAGTGCTGGACTTCGAAATGCAAAAAAAAATTTAAAAAATCGGACGAAATACTAATATTAAAGGTGACTGTTCTAATATATGCTGGACTATCTAAATAAATGTAGCGGGATCTCAGATGGCATTCGATCCTCGCAGTCTCTACCCACCCAATCATGAATCTCCGAAGGCGAGTTGTGAGATTCCCTAACCCAAAATTTTCTATCTCATTATATCATTTTGGTTGGCCCCATATACTCGACAAATACTCCATCATTGGTTTTACTGAATACATGATTAATTTTTATTTGCTCTGATTATTCATTTTGGGGAGTGGTTTCTAATCTTACCTTACTTAAAGTTAACACAAATGAGTAGCTTAAAAGCTAATATGGATATGCAGAGGTATACATAGTTTTTTTTTATTTAACAAAATAGCATTAATAATTTTAATAACTCTATTTTTAGAAATTTCAGGTTCTAAATTGTAGTTTTATTTTTGGTACTATAAAGAATTGGTTTCCATATTTTAATCCTTTATTTATTTTTATTCATAATTAAAAATTTCTTGGTTTTTTTTTTTATAATTGTATTATTATTTTTCCTGCTTTTACAATGTTCGGTCTAGTTTTTTTTATATATTTATAAATTTTTTCTTTTCATTTCTATAAAAAAAATGAAGCTTAATTGAATACAATAGTTGAAGTACAAAAATTAAAAAAATATATAAGAGAAAATCAATTGTTCTTTGCCGAGTGGAATTTTTTTTTGTATTTTTATTATAATTAAATTTTGTCTGGTATTATTTTTTCAGACTTTAATATGGGATTTTTTTAGTATTGCACTTATACAAAAATACACAGCCCGTCGCTTTTATCAATTTGATTTGTAAGTTCTGCGCTTATTTATGATATAAAAAATGCGAACTTTCCTGTTTTATATATTTTAAAATTTTTTCTGAATCGATAGTTTTAATGATGATTGTTTGTTGTAATATATTGTTTCTCTGTTGGTTTGTTTGAATTAATGGATTAATGAATTCTCCGGTTTGGCTGCAGATGAGCTGTCGCCGTCTACAGGGGACGAAAAAAATGGGGCTCTCTTTCTTGCGTCATGGAGTAGCGATCAGGGCCGCGGGCTTCTTGATGATGCATACACACGTTGCAATAATTTTAAAAAGGACGAGGGCTTTAGCTGAGATCAGCTCACTTTTATACTCGGTTGTGCTCGCTCAAGCCGCCAGATGCTAGCGGAGACAACAAAGTTGGCTGCGTTTCGGAAGCTCCGTTTGCGTAAAAGTTTCATTTTTTTTGGGTGCTCAGCTTTTTGCGTGCTCAGATGCACTGCTTTGGGTACTATTCGTCCGTTACAGCGCAGGCGACCAATTTGTCGCAAACGATTAGCGCTGCAACTCTACATTTTTTTAAGTTGCGTGCTGACCATTAGAAATGCTATTAAAGGCAGTTCGAATAAAATTAATATAATATGTAGAAATGACTTAAAAATAACAAATTAACCTTCAGATTTGTGTATTACTATAAACATTCGATTTGACATCGACTCAACTACTTTTTATACCCTGAGTCCATTCAAAATGGTTAAATAGGGTATAATGGTTTTGTGCAAATGTGTGTAACAGGCAGAACGAAGTATCTCCGACCCCATAAAGTATATATATTCTTGATCAAGGTCAACAGCCGAGTTGATATAGCCATGTCCGTCTGTTCGTCCGTCCGAAACATAGGTCCTTGTATATCCGGCGCATATCAATTTTGCTATATTTTATTGATAGCTGCCTCAGTTTATCGTATATCGATACATTTTTAGTTTTCGACAGCAATAAATGCTACCATTTTTAAGATATAATCTAATTAAAACATAAAATGCATCCGCACATTACTGATCAACTGCCCTAATTTCGTCAAGATCGGATAAGAAACACCCAAGTTATAGTAGAAAATATATTCTCATATTGGTCCCATTTCTATCAGTCGCCGCAAGCATTTTCTGTATGCATAAATATGCGAGCACATGTGTAAGAAAGACACGGCATGATAATCGACGCGACCGTTCTGCGGACCCTCGTTACCTACAATTGCATGTACATGTATGTATATATGTGTATGTGTGTAAATTAACGTGTTTGTCGGCAGAGCGCACTTGCAGACCTGTAGACATTTTGGTGCAAAACTTTTAACGGGAAATTTTCCAATAAAACTAAAATATATTTATATATATTCTCCATAATGTTCGGCGAAACTTCGTCCAACAGGTTTACATAATCCTCCGGGCTCATGCGGCCTGCAATTTCACAAATCAGGGTCTTGTTGTGATAACTGAATGCAGATCATGAGTGCAGCACCGCCACAACTTCGAGTACGGAAATATCTCTCGGACTTCTTTAAATCGTACCAGGAATAATTAGAGCTCTATAAACCATCGAAATGAAATTTTTACTTATTAGAAAATACCACATTTTGCCACTCCTGCGTTCAGAACATGTGTTCTCTAGAAACATTTAATCTGCCTATGTGGTGTGCCTTTGTTAATACTGGCTTTGACCCCATTTTCATCCAAACCAATCGCTCATTATCTGAAAAAAATTTGTTGAACACTATGTTTCAACATTTATAACCTTAACTCAAATAGAATTTTAAATGCCGGAGCATTTTTATCCAGTCCAGCATATAAGATTGCAGATTTCTGTCTGTGTGATAATTGTTTTATCTTGGTTTTGTAGCATTATTAGTTGTAGTTTTCGGTTAATTTTAAAATGTCATCGATTGCTGATGCCAATCGACATAATTTAATTTATATTTGTCTGTTGTTCATTCAAGTATCATTGTAAGCAAGGATCTTAGCTATCTCCTCAGGTTAGAGTGTTTTTTTCTTTTCCGATTAAATAAATATGTACACTTTATTATCCTATTCGAAGAAATTCCATATAACGCTCTACTTCTTCTAACGAAGGTTAGAAATTGACTGCCTTTAATCGAAATCCGCACCCAAACTAACTCAAAAAACACAAATATACATAAATCTTAGAGGAAGCTAACGTAACTTTCATTCCAACTCATCATAACAGTGTAAGAAGAAAAAGCGCCGTTATAAAATGTGTAAAAACAGCCCCGTGAGGCTTCGTACAGTTTTTAGCACCCGAGTGCCTTTAATCGAATTTCGCGGAGTGTATTTGGTAGCTCATCCGGTGCTGAAGATATTGAAATTTAAAAAAGAACGAATGAGTGAAATTTAAAAATGGTGAAAAAGTTAAATAAAAAGAATCGACGATAAACTTAAATTTAAAACGACAAAAGATATAAATCTAAAACTACGAAATTATTCAACAGTGTGATTAAGTGAAATAGGTTAACTGAAGTAAAGATGGCAAATTTAAATTACTTGATTGCAAAAAGTTTGCGATCTACACAGAAGTCGAGCATATGCGCATTGCACCAAATTCATATTCGAGGCAGAAGGACACAGAGCGAATAGAAATCGGTTGCGCGAGTTCAGTGGTTTTAGCTATAAAGAAAATGACGCAAAATACTTAGCAAAACTAGTGTACATACGAGAACGAGTATCCAAAAATAAACTTGTATCGATTTGCTGTATATTGGGCATAAGTTCAAAATATGCATAAGCTGATAATATGGTGTTACATATTTTTCGTAATTTACATGCAGGACAACTGCTGCAACACAGTTACGAAGACAAAGGCAGTCACGATGAGGAAGGCAGTGACAATCAACAAGGTAACGATGAAGAAAACTAAGGACGCGAACACAGAACGAAGAGTATGGAGCGGACAGCATTGAAGAAAACACACTGGGCAGAACTATCAATGATGAACGAGAAGCAACGGATATGATCAAAATATCGCACATAAAAAGTTGAAAATCAAATCGAAGAAAAAGCGCGTTGTGATTAATAACATTGGGTTAACATCAAATGAAGTTCTCTTAAGAGACATGAAGTGCTTAGCATTGTTTGATACTGGCAGTAAATGTAATGTGCGACGCTTTGATCTGTATAAAGAAGTATTTGCGCTAAAATTAAAAGACCGTAACGGGTGTTTAGTCAGTTTTAGAAACGATCGTAATTTAAATAAGATACAGCCAATGGACAGTTTGATCATACTGTGTCCATTGATTAAAAAATGATTATGGTTTCAACTTTCAGGTGGTGGCAACATGGATGTTAAGCTTGTTATTGGAGAAGAGCTACGTCTACATGCAGAAACATTGTTTAATCACAAAGGTGTTATACTGTCCATAAGATTAAAACTGAAACTGATGAGTACGACATGAACTTTGAAAAAATCGTAATGAAAATCGACGTGGTGAATGCAAATTCAATATAAACGATACAGTCGGTGATATAATTAATTAATTAAAAAACAAGCTATTCGCTTCAACTGAAGCGCGCATAATCAAGAAGCAGATTGTGGTGGACAGTTCTTGGAGGGCAAATGAAAGACTTAATGCTGAAATTTGGAAAATTGAACAGAGGCAAAATACGATTGATCATGCACGGAGGCGTACGAATACACAAATTCGGCAAGCCAAACAAAGTTACGAACAGGCAAAATGTAATATTTTAGGGCTTAGAATTTCCTATCCTCCCACCATGTCTAAAGGATTTGACATCTTAAGAGGGAAGCCTAATTTCTCCTTGTCTTCCATTTATGATAATCAAGCCATTAGGACATTGGTAGTTCAGCTCCACTTCAAATGTAGAATAACCATGATTTCGAGGCTGAAACTATTAGACCTTCTAAAATCATTAATACCATTATTTATTATAATAATTAAGCATAGTATTTCTATTAATGATCGAATAATGTCGTCTCTCTCTCAATTGCACGAAACAGAGTGCCATTCTTTCTGACTAACGAAGAATGTCAACGACCCTTTCATATGATTGATGCAGAGGAGTTGCCTTTTCCAACGATATTTGCTTGCAACAAAAGGAAGTTCTCAGAAAATTGAACTACTGTTGATAGATCTGAATTACGATATTATGATATAAGAGGCTTAATAACTGAACAAAATATTATTTAATTATAAAAAGTTGAAAATGAAATTAGAAGTAACACTTCCATTTGCCTTCGTAAGCCCTCCATTCCTCGCTGCATTACATCAGGCAACGCATTACATGATAATCTCGTAAGCCAACCTTTTTTATAACATTGTCAGCTGCTGAAACTAGGAAGGGCGGGCTACTGGTTTTATTGAAAAAAATTTCGATAAGGAGCCCCAAAATTCAAATTGCAAGACGAAGAGAGTAGAGACTGTCCTATTCCACCGGTAATAGACTTTATCAATCAATTTGTCACTACTGATGTGACAAATGGGTATCTTACCGCTGCAATGAGTTTGATACTCAAAGCCTTTGGTAAGGACAATCATGTGCATTCTTGTATGCTGGAAATACGGATAACCTGCATTTGTCGCACACCAAAGAAAAATTATGTTTCCCTTGTCCGAAAGTGATCGCAATAATTCTAATCTTAAAAATCTTCAGATTTTCGAAACATTAAATTGTTTTTTTTTTCGACTCATTTAACTATTTTCTATCTCACGATCATATAAACCTTACTTACGAGGAATATAAAATGGCAATTAGATCTGGTTTGAAGAAACCACAAAATTTTCTTTTAACGCAATTAAAGTAAATCCGTATAATAAACATATTCATTCCATGCAAAGGGCTAATATTGACATTCAGTTTACATTGGATCCCTATGACCTGATCCCACGACTATAATATTAAGCAAAAGCATCAGCATATTGGCCAACAATTTATTTCGGGTACTGAGATATCCGCTCAGCAAGACATAAATTGCGTTTGTGCGAGACCAGTAATGGTGATATTTACATTAACACTGCACTTTGAATGTTTCGGCCCAAGCAACAACTTCAAAACATTCCAGAAATTTCGACAGATATTTTTATATAGATTATTATACACAGTGGCCTAATGATAAGAAAGAAAATATTTCCTTAGCTGATTTGGCCACAAATTATAATTTCAGCAAAATTATACAGTATAGTGTCCCGCCAAAATACTGATAGCGACGATGACGAAGAAAATTATGTCAAAGAATTTTTTCCGCTTTTAGATGGCTGTGGTTTTATAAAGAGAAGGTTCAAGTACCACATAATAAGGTACAGAAGTTTTGGACTTAAAACGGATAGCACTTCAGAGAGTTGGTGATGTTTATTTCGCCTTGGTGGCAGCAACAACGAGAGTTGGTTAATAGAAATTGTGAAGAGTTTTATTGGAAAAATGAAGACCTCATAAATAACGAACGCGACAATTTCAACGAATTTGGATATAGACCCGCTATACTGAAAGACGTGCTTAGGGAAGCCGTGGATGGTGACGGCGTAATAAAAAATAATTTCGAAAATCAAGTATTTCTTGATCTCGAATATTCTTCATAACGCCAATATGAATAACACTTTTAATGAGTTTGTTGGTGGGGGTGCTGGCATTGGCGAGAGTCGATTTTTTTTGCACTTTAGCAGCCGTCAACTTCGTTAAATAATAAACCTGCATCTGAAACAACTTCGGCAAAAGTTGTTTTGTGTGCTAGGACAGGTAAAGCAGCTTTTAGAATCAATGGTTCCACCTTTCATACAATGTTTTCTCTTCCTATTAACCAGTCAATTTCTGCTCTTAGAGAATTGGGTACAGATTTGCTTAAGATTCAAAAATATTTTCCCATTCTCTTTGAGGATGCTTTAAGTTTTTTGAAATTACAGATATAAAGCGAGCGCGTAATGATCAAATTTTGCAATAACCTTAAATAATAAGACATCTGCGTACGATGTCAATAGGATTTGACCAAGTTCTAGATGATGTTATTCTTTCACCTGTAACTATCTGTAATGTTGGATATTATGAGTCTCACAATAATTCTTGAAAGCATGGGAGGTGAACGCGGTGACCCTGTCATACACAATACGTTAAGGATTAAACAAATTTGACTGCTTGCTTTACCAAACCATTCAAAATCTCTTCCACAACTGTGCTACGAGTTGGGTAAAGCCATACATACTTTAAAATCCATCTACCTCTACTGATAGCGTCTACCTCTACTAGCGCTTGGCAATAACAGGAGACAACTTTGACAACAACAACTTTCCCATTAAGTTTCGGAATAAAGTACCACCTTTCAATTACACCTTGCGTTTTCTATGAAGAAAAATGTCGTTGATTATGCACGTTAACTATTATTTCTTACTCCATTTGAGCTGGCACTACAACTAATCCAGAATTTGGATTTTTGAAAATAATCTGATAAAAGTTTTCGTAAGAACCCAGTTTATTGGGATCATATATTCATTATGGTGGTTAATATATGTACCTGCCATCGGTCTTTGGAATTGTTGAAAAATATTGGGTAATTAGTTTATGGCAGGCAATTAAATTTTTTGCTAGACACTGGGCCAAATGAACTGTGAGACACTGTATGTTGCGATTAACCTATTATATTTAATAACTGTCTTTCTGAGGCTTCTGAAGGGGTCCCGCGGCAGTGCCTCTCCGCCTCCAGAGTGCTTATGTTAAGGCCGACCTGCCCGGGCACGTTCACAAGATAGTTCTGTGGTTTTTATAATTAATTTTTATTGGTTCCTTTTTTCACACATTTTATAACCTTTTTTTGTTGTTTTGTTGTCTTTTTAAGTTAGCGGTTTTCTTTCTTGTTTTATGGTTACAAGATTCCTGCACTATTTTAATTTTTTTTTTCCATCTGCCACGTGATATATAAATTCTCGCCGACCGACGTTTTACTTTTCTTTTGCACCCGTAGATTGCGAAAAATTTTTAAAAGGAGCTTTAGCTGCTCGCTTTTATACCCGGTTTTGTTCGCTAAAGACACCGGATGCAAGTGGAGACAACAAAGTTGGCTGCGTTGTAAAAGCTCCCTTAAGCGATCTATCAGTAACCTTGAGCTTGCTCCGTTTGCGTTGTTCGCATACTTTTGGACTCTGCTTTAATTCAAATTAGCACCTTAAAAGACCACTCAGCTTTAGCTCGGAGATCGTTGTGAGAGCAAAAGTCTTCCGCTCATTGTAAGGGTGATAAAAGTTGACTGCATTTTTTGATCGATGATGTCTTTCTTATCATAAATTTGAGAAAGTTTTGCACATGAAATTTTACACGGCTTCACATTTTAATACACTTCAAAATCGAAGTATTATTGTTGCTTACCTACAATTAAATTGATATAAAAAGCAAAATTGTGGATCAGAGGTACTTTCTTGAATATCCTTGTTTGCGCTATCAGCTTTTTGATAGCTTTATTTTCCAATTAACAACACTAAGTAATTTCCACGTTATAAACTTTATTGAGTGTATTTAGACTGGAAGTCAAATGCTTAGTCTTTTCTTAAAGGTTTGGAGCCACTTGCTAAACCTTTAGACTAGAAGCCAAATATTTAGTCTTTTCAACAACGAGAATGTTTTATTGTCTATTACAAGTTAGATTATTACAGGTTTGAAGTCACTTGCTAAACCTTTAGACTAGAAGCCCAATTCATAGTCTTTTCAATATAATTACGAAATTATCGATCAGCTGGAGTTATGCGAAACAACTGATTAGCTGCAGCAGCCGGCCGATCAGCGAACGCACTTTATCGAGAAAGAGATAGAGAGCAAGCGCTGCACAAAGAGAGCGCTGCTAACGCTGGCTGCTGCAGCTCAAACTGCACTTAACATAATGTGCTTATGTTATTAAGACTAACTATGCTATTTATATTAAGCCACGCAGGGCTCCAAATTCAAGCAAGTTAACAACTCATAAGCAATGAAATGTCTTTGCTGCTGCTACCAACAATCCTCCACATCCAATAGATCTTGTGTAGGCGTGGCATCTGATTGGCTTTAGGGGTAAACTTATTGTGGTTAAATTGAAATCAAAAGTTTTAATGTTGGCGAATCTTGTAATTTTTGTTCTCATTTCTTAACTTATTGTTTCGTTTAATATAAATTTATTTGCACCAATTTGACTTCATATTATTCATATTTTGATTTCACAATAGATGGACTTTGATCATTTTAATATGGGGTTTCTCTTAATTCTTTAATTAAAAATAATACTATCAAACTGTTGTGAATTATAGTTAAACAAATTGTATGTATATATGCCGGATTGCTTAAGGAATCGGCAGACACTCTGTAGAAGTAGGGAAGCCTCAATCCCCTCAATACCACTGTAGTGCATTGGCGACTGTATAATGGAGCCGAGCTGGCGATGGCTGTTTGCGATGGAAACTCCACTTGCTTGTGCAATAGTCTGAAGCATCAGTTCCGTAACAAAAACATTTTTCTTTTTGATTCTCCAGTAGGTAAATTGGTCACGGGTTTTATTATTGAATATATTTATTATATTTATTTATATTTATTGTTTTCTTCTTTTTTTTACGTGCTTATTTGTCGGCGGCTTGGAAATCATTGTAGCTGATTTTATTTATGTTTAATGCCGATAAAAACAATTTAGAATATAATTTCCGCAAGAAATAATTTATGTTTGTTTGGAGACGCACTTGCACACAGACAATTTTCTTTTGGCGGCTATTATTTTATTTGTTCAATTGGTAAAAAAAAAATTTTTTCGGTAGAGTAGATTTTTATCGCGTCCACGTGTAACTTTTTCTATATCTACGATGAAAAGAAATCTAAGTTGATGGGACTTGCAAAACCATCACTTTCGAGAAAAAATTGATTGACATATCTACTTAATTATATTCTGACACATTACACACTTGTCACTTTTAGGTTGAGTTGGCCATAGCTTAATTTGAAGCTGCTTTAAAGAAGGCAAAACAATTTTGAAGAAAAATGTTTAATAACCATATAAAAAAGGGTGTAACAAAATTTGAAAAAAAAACAAACATGTTGAACATAACCCCAACTAAAAAAAAATTATAAAATTTGCAATCAAAAATAAACAAAATGTTCTCTTTCCTTTTTATTGTCCAAAAGTATGCTGATATGGTTTGTTTTATTTTATTGTGTAATTATGAAATCGCCCTTAAGAAATAATGAATAAACCTGTAAATATTTAAAAATGAATTCTTAAAGTGAGTTGTATTTTCTTACTTGCCGAAGTGTTAATATAATGTGATCGTCAAAACTTTCTTTTAAGGACTTGCCATAATAAATCATGCAGCACCACGCACCACGACACCATATACCAACACCAACAAAGCTGTCGCGTTTCTCACATCATAGTGGATTAATATTATACACTTCGCCTTTTTGGGGGGAGCTGTCATTTATGTTCGAATTGCTTGCTTCGGAGTTAGACTCCAATTAATCGGGACTCTAATTAAATAAAATTATGATCGAATAGGAGTTCCAGAATGGTAGCAACAACCCACTCTGACTTCCCGGCACGACTTCCCGGCAATCCAACAAAGAGAATGTAAGAATCGCAGCAAGTTATTTCATATGATTGAAGAAATTAACCCAATCGAAAAACTCCAGTTTAGTTTGCAAAATGCTGCTTAAGAATAGGAATACGTGGCAAGAAGAAAACAAAATACTTGGTTCCGGGCTTAAATGAAAACAACTTATTGCTAAACATATTTTCATATATGAATGAACAGAGTAAGCATTCTGCGTTAATATTTGGCGAAATTACAAATATAAATGAGCTGCACTATAATTTGTACCGCGATGAAGTGGAAGGATTTGTCGATGATGGTGTTGAAAAATCAAGTTAGCTCTGCAAGCAAGTTTGTGTGTTTATGGTGTGAGGTCTCTTTGACAACTGGAAATTTGTCTTAAAATCTTTTGCAACGTCCAATGGTATGTCTGCTTCAAAATTAAAAGAAATAAGAGAAAATAATATTAGAGTTTTGGATATTAACATAAGAGCAATTGTTTGCGACCAAGGATCAAATAATCTAGGTGCCTTTGTGTTTGAAGAGGCAAAACGAGAACTAGAAGGTGAAGCCGAGCAGCTTAACGAAGAGCAGTTGCCCTGCCAAATGCTTAGCGGCCACAACTTCCGATTGTGCGATTCCATCTTAAAGAAAGCTGTGAAAACTTTTAAAAATTTTTGATTTTGTCTTACATAAATCACAATAAAAGTTTAATTGTGACACTTATAAGAGTAAGATGAAAGTCGATTATAATATTTTCCATAATTATTTTCAAACAAGCCCTCATGCCAGGAATATTAAAGAACGAATTTATAACCAATGTATTTCAGATACTGCTAGCGATGTGAAATATTGTACTTGGTTTTCAGAATCATATATGTAGCTCCAGTGAACATCGAAACATGTTTTAAATTACTTCCTTCTAGTTCTGATTAGGGAAAATAGTATTTGGCTTTCAGATAAATTGTATCCTCGTCTGCAACTATATGAAATTCTATCTTTATCGAATTGTCATCACTTTCTACCAGAATAAAAACACTTTCAAATGTCAATACCTCGCTCTCGCTCATTCCAGTCAAACACTTTGGGTTTTCAGTTGTCAACTTTTTTCCAACCTTGAGCAAAACTGTTCGCATTACGCAGTGTTGTAAATAACGTGGCAAAATGAAGAGTCAAACGCAGTTTCTAATTATGAATTATTTTTATTATGCGCGAGTGCGTCTTTACTTGTTGAAGAATTGAGAACAACTTAACTTAGGAGAATACATTGCAAAAAAGAACACAATACATGTGTGTCCAGAGCTCGATATTAATCGATATAGCGATACTTAAGTATTAATCGTTGCTATGATATTCAAGCATAGTCAACAAACAGAAATCAACTCCTGTGTCAATTAAATCCTTAAAACCAAATACGGAATAGAAAACATTTTTAAGTTCAAGACCGGAAACAGAAAACTCACTCTTTGGTGAGTTCTGCCTTTCCACTCTGAATCTTATGGGTGTTGTTCACTTCTTTGATTTCCACTTCAACCTTGCAAAGCACGGTGACCTGCTTTACCACATCACGCATCAACATCAGGGTTGTTTGCTCAAAAAAAAAAAACTCGACGAACTTCCCTCTCAGCCAATTGCATCTTGAAGTTAATCCTTACAACTAAGTCAGTAATGTTCTTAAATTAGGTTAGTTATCAAACTCATTTTGCCGATATTATATTATATAGTGTATTTATGTTATTATAATAGACGGCTAAGCGATATTCACTGGTGTGTTTGTGCTTATCGATAATGAAGTTGAACTTGTGCTGATCAGATATCTATACTTTACTTGCTCTCTATAGTATTGGGACTGTTTAGTCAAACTAATTTGTAATTTTAGTAAATATCGATAGTTGTCACTATCGGATAGTTTTAGTTTGAGATAAGAACAAGCAAGACCTCTGTGTCTGTCATAAAATAAAGTTGTTAATTAAAATAGTTTAAATACCGCCCACACTTGAAGTTTCATGTTTGCATAAAAAACGCTTTGTGCAACGAGCAAGGACAATGGCAACAAGGTTGCCAGATAGCTTCTTCTTCTGACCGCTTCTTGCCTGGAAGCACCAGGCAAGTATACCGGGTAGCTACCGGGTACTCTGGTGTTAACAATAATTTGTATTTCTATCATAAATAAACAAACAAATCTCTACAACTGTGTTGGCGTCGTAACCCTTCCTTTAAGTCTTTCGTCAAAATTTATTTGAGAAATTCCATTTGGTTTATCATTCCACTTTCGCAATACCCTCACTCCACTTAATCACATTAACTTAAGGCATCATATTCATTTCATACTACACTTGACTATTAATTCACACTTCGTCATTTTTTCTCATCAACAATATTCTTATCTAAAAAATGTATATTTTGAATATCTAATACTCTGTTGGTCAATATTAAATTATTTTACATACATATGTCTTATATTTACAATTATTTATATTTCTTAATGCTTACAGAAGAATAATTATATATTTTTTTGCTACGTGGACAAGGGCAAACTCACAAATATGTTGGGATCGCTTCTGATCCTGTGTTAGCCCAATTGTTCCCCGGGCATCTCTTTCTTGCTGGCGGCTGTCTTTTGTTGCCATTTGCATAACATAACTTATAAATTTTCTATGCGCATGCGCATCCTCTTTCTTCTCTTTGTCTCTCTAAAGGTGGTGCTAACTAAATTATCGATCTTTTGTCGACCATTACACCACACTACTGTTTCGAGGGTCCTTTCAGAGCAACGGGAGTCACCCTGGTGTGTGTTTGCGAGGAGGAGACGGGGTTGCAACCAGCATGGCATGTGGAGGAAGAGCGGGCCTGAACCCCCAACAGCGGGTCCCGATGCCAGGCACTCCCTCCGTGGAGTCCCCACCACCACCGGAATGGAGCCGCCCAGCATTCATACGCCAGGCATCATGCCTCGAGGCGCATCAGGAGTGCTGTATGGAATCTCTGACGGGCATGGGGCAGATTCTTGCGCACAGGAGTTCGAATCAAACCTGACCAAGGACACCGGTGTATTGTGAGACGCAACTAAAAGAGGAGCAAATAAATGATCAGAAACTAATCTTGGAAAGTTTAATATCTATAAACACTGTGTTTTTAAGTGTCGCAAACGCAATATAAACTTGTTGCTCGAACCCTCGGCTCGACTGAGTTTTAGCTTAGCTAAAATACAACCGAAATAAAACGTTCGTTACATACTCAAGCTGAGTTTGCTGATGGCCCTGTACTGCTTTTTCCAAGGCCTCGAGGACACGCTGTACTACTCGATGAACTTGCTCTGTTGTACCATGGTGATGCCTGAAGCCAATCTGATGATTAGGAATGGCCCCATGAAAGCCACTTACTGCCGACAACCTTCCAAGAAATATTTTTTCAAATATTTTGGAGAAATTGGACAGCAAGCTTATCGGTCGATATGATGGGACAAGATTATCCGGCTTGCCAGGTTTCGGAATCATCGCAATCACAGCGCACTTGCACAGAGTGGCGAAGTGGTGGATGCGAATCATGACTGGATGATCCAAGTGCAAAGGCCGTGAACCGAACTTGCAGCTCGTCCGCAAACGCCGATGCAATTTCTGCATCCGATCGATACCAGGTGTTGTTCGGTCGCATAATGGGGATCCGCCTAAGTGGCTGCCGCTTGACACAACGCGTTGCCCTCCACAAATCCATGATTCTTATTGGGATGGGCATCGCGGAGCATATCCTAGAAATATTTGCTCTTAATGTCAAACAGCAGCTTTCGCAGCTCGTGCGCAGCCCGCCTAAAGACCCTTAGATCCAACGGATTGCGTGAGCACATATATTGACAACGCAGTGTTCTTTCTCTTGTGCCTTACTCGAGCTGGACTGGGAGGCGAACAGGGTTGTTGGCCAAGTATGGAGTATTCAGCTGCTAGGTTAATATTACGCAGGAATAACTCCGCTGATATTGACTATCAGCAGGTGAACTCAGCTCCATGTTCAAGTTGACAAGATGATCCAACCTGGAATGCCGGAATCGTATAATGTTTGACGCGCGCGGCAGAAGACGTGTCTTGGGAGCGTTCAGAGCTGCAGCCACTCTGTACTCAGCGATCAAATGAATGTGATCGGAGTTAAGCTTAAATCGCTTTGATATACCAAGACAGTCAAACCGGATCCCAATGTACACAGAAAAGTCAATTGCTGTTGGCTTATGGTTGCCGCAGGAGTAGTGCGTTGCATCTCCTGTGGCAAGTACTTGGAGGTTGGAGTCTCTCACGCAATCCGCACGCGCAATCCCACGGCGAGTGTCCAACGCTACACCCCAGAGATTGTGTTGAGCATTCCAGCCTCCAGCAATCAGGAACTTTGGGCCAAGCCACACAAAACGTGGTGGACAGTAGACAGCCGCTAGGACTACTTCGCCTTGATCACTAGAGACTTTAACGACGGCACATTGCGCTCATAGCCAACTTAATGAGTTCAGCGCATGATTTTGCAGTGAAGATTTTATGATCACTGCTGCTCCGCCACGCATGCGATTCGAGGGATGATTGTCAAGGTGTACAACGTAGCCTGGAAGCTTGTAGTGCGATCTGGAGCAGTAGTGAGTCTCGCAGACTAACATTACATCTATTTGATGGCGTTGAATAAATAACTCCAGCTCATTGGCGTTATTCGCAAGGCCATTGGCGTTCCACACGCCAATGCGCAACCCTAATTGGCTCATCTGATTGCAAGTGCAACTCAACTTGTCGAATTTCGACATCAGACTGTCAAACAGGAGCTGGGAGTGCTCATGGTACAGATAAGGCTACTGCACTAGCTGAAATTGTTGCTGCGGGGGCTGCTGATGATGCTGGCGCTGTGGCTGCTGGAGTTGGTTTTGATGTCGTGGTTGTTGCCGTTCTTGTTGTATGATATGTTGCTGTTGGTGTTGCTGCTGCTGGCGTAGCTGCTGCTGGTGTTGCTATGAGTATTTATGTTGTTTCTGTATGCGCTCAGGAAGCCTAAGCATCTGGCGAACTTTGTGACGTTGAGTTTTCTTTTTTTTGCTGTTGCTTCGGAGCCTGCGGTGCAACTTGCTGGACCGATGAGAGTTGTTGTTGCTGCTGCTGCGGTTGCTGGCGGGGCTGCTGTTGAGATTGTTGTTCAGGATGAACCTGCTGCTGACGGTAATGCTGTTGTTGTTGCTCCAGAGTCTGAGGAGCCTTTGGAAGTCTGGCAGCATCAGTAAAAGAAAAATTTTCCTTGCCGGGCTTCTTGGGCGCGACTTTTGCAGGTCTTGAGCCGGCCTTCGTGACTGAGCCACAAGCTTCCGTTCGTTGGCAACGCGCTGATAAGCAAGGCATCCCTTCCAGCTTGCTGGATGGTTACCACCGCAGTTGGCACATTTCGGGTCAGCGTCCAAAGGTTTTTCGCGTACCCTACTTGCTTGTGCTGAGCCACACTTCACGCGGCGATGCTGCTTTTGGCAGTATTTCATTGTGTGGCCGAACTCCTGGCAACGGTGGCACTGGGGAATGTCCGTGTGGCGGTCAGGGCATTCCACTGAGATGCGCACTTGAGAGATGGAGCGTAGGTTGAATATTTCTTAGTTATTTGTAGCCGGTTTCAACTCCAAATAACAAAGATTCAGCTCCTTCTTGGTAGCACGACTAAAGATGGTTTCAACAGCTCATCTCTGATGAGATCCATTTTCTGCAGGGATGGATGCAGTCGCCTGATCACCACGCGGAAACCTCTGTCCTCTTTCAATTGGTACGAATGGAACGGGATTCGTTTATCTGTGAACAATCTCTGTATTGCCCTGTAGGCGTCAATACCACTTGGCATTACCCTTACTGTGCCACCACCACTGCATATGAGCATAAAGCTGTCGGGCGGCGTGACATCATTTAGCGCTTGCAAGAGCTCAGCAACGTTGCTAATACCCTCAGCAATAAGTGGGGGAGGTTTAGAAGGTCTTGTTGGCCGAACTTCAACAGTGTCAACATGTGGTGCGTTTGATTGCGAGCAATCGCGTATCTCGACAGCAGCGCTTAAATGAATGTCCTCATCATTAGCAACTTCATTACGAGTACACGCACTCGGCGGGTATATTGGTGAACCAGGCTCTTCCATGTCGACCAAATCAATATCTGCGTCCAAATCTGACAGCAAGTCCTCGAGGGCTTGTGGTGCTGCACGAGCTCCAGCAGAAGTTGACGGTACTGCATCCAAATCAATTTCATCTGCGATTGTCGAAATTTTCCTCTTTTTATTGGGATTGATGTGATTTAAATTATTATTGGTGTTGGCGCTGTTGTTGTTGCTGTTGGCATTGGTGTTGTTGTTAGAGCCGGTGTTGTTGTTGTTGTTGGCATTGTTGTTGTTTAAAATACTTTTGTGAGCATTGCTTTTCTTGTTGATGTTTTCGCTGTTAGCACTGTTGGCATTTGCCACTCTTGCTGCTTATCAGGCGAGTGCGCAGATTGTAACGGTGTTCACTGGTCAGTCTGACAAGTGAAGGCGAGTACCAAGAAACTGTAGCTGCGGTATCAGGCGCATTGCCGGCAGTAGAGGTAGGGTGGGTGTTGCTCATAAGTGTGCAATCGGCGCACACCAAGCGCACTCACTCTAGAAGAGTGGTCGCGGCGCACGCACAAATTGCACTAGTTTAACTAGTTAACATAATCACCAAATTAGATTAAAAAGACGCCTATTAGCAAATTAAACGGTCAGAAGATTCAAAGCCTCTAACTGCCTTTACAGTTCCAGGAAAACCACTTTACCAGTTTACAGTAATGCCATTTGGGCTATGTAATGGTCCATTTACAATGTGTTGCCTGATGGATGATCTCATTCCTCGTGATCTGCGTTATTGTGTATTTGGCTAGATTGATGACCTGTGTATAGTTTCAGAAACCTTTTCGGATAATCGCTCAGTATTGGTAAGATTAGCCGAGCAGCTTAGAGAAACTAATCTCACATTAAACATGTCAAAGAGTCAGTTTTGTGTTACAAAAATCAACTATCTAGGATTTGTAATTGATTATGCCGATGCAGACCCATCAAAAATGTACTGCTTTCTTAGCTGGCCAACTCCAATAAACCTAAAACAAGCCAGAGTCTTTAATTTTGCTGAAGCTACATTCGCCATTACTGAAGTGCTGTCGACGAAAAAATCGCTTAACTGGACAATCGATGCTCAGTCTGCAATGGATCGATTAAGAAAGTTACTGACGTCCACTGCAGTGTTGCATAATCCAAATTGTGCAAATAAATTTTATTTGCATTGTGATGCCAGCGACTACGGTATTGGTGCTGTACTTGTTTAACGTGGAAAAAACAACGAAGAACTACCGATAGCAATTATGTCAAAGAAATTGTCGACAGACCAACGGAATGACAGTGTTACGGAACGCGAATGCCTGGCTGTATTTTGGCATTCGAATCAAATCATTGCTTCAAGAATTCGAAGTGGTCACCGATCACTCCAGTTTAATATGGCTTCAAAGACAACAAAACGTTTCTGGTCGGCTAGCTCAGTGGGTTTTCAGGTTACAATCCTATAATTTCACAATTTCTCATCGCAAAGGCAAGGATCAGATTGTAAATGATGCTGTAGTGCGCTTGCCTAAGTTAATAAAATTGTATGCCTAGGATTATGCTTTGGTTTTTTTTTTATTTTAATACCAAGCCGAGCTTTTGCCGACGCCCTCTATGAGATATAGTACAATATCGAGCCCTTTTTAGTAATTTAATTAGAAATTTTTTTAATCGCGTCTCTTAAGTTTTTGTCTGCCGAAAGGGATGGTCGTGCGAGTCCCATCGACTTTATTTTTTTTTTTGTCTCTTGGATAGAAAAGTTACTCGTAGAAGCGATGAGCATCGACCCTAAACCGGATTTTTTTTCTTCAATTGAACAAATAATATAATTGCCACCGGCCAAAAATTCTTTGTGGGCAAGTGCGTCTCCGACAAACAAACAAATTATTTCGTGTGTGATTATTTTGTGAAATCAGCTACAATGATTTGCACGCTAAACGAAAAAAAAAAAACAATAAATATATTATAACCAAATACATATACATGTAATAATAAAACCCGTGTCCAATTTAACTGCTGGAGAATAAAAGAAAAAGAATATGTTTTTGTCACGGCACTAATCGGCTGATCATCGTTTTCCATCGCCAACCTCCATTGCCAGCTCGGCTCCACGGTGCAGTCACCGCTGCACCACAGTGGTATGGAGAGGATTGAGGCTTCCCCTACGTCTACGTTTATCAAGCGACCCGGCATATATGCATACACTTTGCATAACCATAATTCATTTTTTATAGTATAGTGAATATATTTTTTTTATTATTATTTGTAATATACAAAAATTAAGAGAAACCCCTATATTACAATTATTAAAGTCCATGTAAAATTAAATCAAAATGTGAACAATATTGAGTCTAATTGGAGCAAAGAAATTATATTAAACGACAAAAAAAAATGAAGGAACAAAAAAAATTACAACACTCGCCAGCATTAAAATTGCTCTTTTAAATTTAACCATAACGAATTTACCTCTCAAGCCTATCAAATGCCCCGCGTACAAAAGATCTTTTGGATATGGAGGGTATTCAAGTAAGTGCATCTGATCCCTAACTTTACTTTTCATTTAAATTTTATTGTTGGTCAGCAGCAATAATACTTCGGTTTTAAAGTTCGTTAAAATGTGAAGAAATGTAAAATTGCAAGTGCAAAACTCTCTCAATTTGATGATGAGAAAGACATCAAAGATAAGAAAAAAAACTCACTCAACTTTGATCGACCTTACAATAAGCGGAAGACTTTTGAGTGGGCTTTTATGTTGTTAATTAAAGTTAAAGCACATAACCGAAAGTATGCTAACTTTAATATTGAAGTCGCTGCCGAAATATATGAATGAATAAACATAGAAATGGAAATGATTTTTTTTTTTTATGTAGCAATTTTTTTAAACATTAATCAACCTATTGAGAAGCTATGAATTGTAAAGGTATGAAAGAAAAATGGCAGTGAATTAAAATCTATACCATAAACATAGAACTGGTTTTAGCAGATAATTAATAACATAAATAGCACATTAATTTATCGCCCAACAGACCAGAGATCGCTGGTGTGGAGGCGCTTCAACCTCTTGCTCGTTGTATTTGACCCAAGTGTGCAGGCCATAGGGTTGACGTGGTTGTGCAACCGGTCATTATACCGACTCGTATGTCGGTTAATTTGTTGCGTGACTAGCGGTAGAGCGAAGTCGTTGTGCAGCGCCCTGTTACTCACGTTTGGGGGAGCACCAGAGATGTCTCTGAGCACCTTGTTCTGCAAGACTTGAATTTGCTTTATCCAAGATTTTGCAGCTGTGCCCCAAAATGGAATCCCATATGTCCATGTGGGTACGATGATACTCCTGTACACCAGCAGCTTGTTTGTCAAGCTGAGTTTTCTAGATGGCCTCAGCAACCAGGAAATGAAAGTATAAAGGAAATAAATATAAGTAAATAAAATATAAATAATATAATAAATATATATTATTATTATTAATATTATAAAAATAAAAATAACAAATTGATAATCATAGCATTGAAATAGTATATATATATATATATATATAGTCAGCCAGGCTGGGGGCCCTCAAATAGCCCAGTCTTCAACGGAGCATATCGGATACCTGGCGACCTCCGATATTAATCAGCCTTACCTGCATATCGCGGATCTCTGTGCAGGCGGACATTCCTTTCTCCGCAGCTCGTGGGGTCAGAATGCATTCCAATAAGAAAACCCAAAAAGAGTCCGGTACTCTCCCAAAACCGGTAGGGAGCAATCCCAGACTTGTAGCGGAGGCAGTGGCTCGTAAGCCTGGCCAAAGCGGCAACATGACATAAGTGGCGGAAAAGCCTGTTTGTCAAGCCAGTGGCTAGGGTGCAGCTGGTAAGAACCCCGAACAACTTGTGCGGCCAACCTGCCAAAGCGGACCAAGGTGCAGCAGGGAAGGTCCTTTGCTGACATTGCCAAGGAGAGAATCCTGATAGGGATCCTTGACATGGGAAGCAAGGACGGACGAATCCCAAGGAATCAGTGGAAGTGGGTGGAAGGAGCTCTCGCGGTCCACTGCCTGAGCAAGGCGCCTGTTGACCCTGTTGTCTACAACAAGACGGCTGAACGGTCCTCCTGCGGAGATCGGAGCAACCGATGAGGAGCTGGAGCCAGGATATACGTCGGACACGTCGACTCTGACTCGGGGTCTTGATGCCTTGTGTCACGAGTTGGACGAAGACGATTTCACGCTGTCGGACGAGGACGACAGCAACAACACAGTGGTGAGGGTGAAATCTCCGGATCTCCTTGAGACTACGGCAGATTAACCTTCACCACAGTAAAGCAGCATCCGCTGATCTGATGCTCCGCCTGGCTGGAGGCGGAGACGACATAGTACTAGTCCAAGAACCTTGGGTGATTGCAGGAAAGGTGTGCGGACTAGGCAACAAAGATTACAAGCTGTTAGTAGCTGGCAATGAAGGTAAAAAACGCACCTGCATCCTCGCGAAAAAACACCTAAATATTTTTCTGCTCCACAATTTTAGCAATGACGACAACACAGCGGTAAGCCTGGAGCTCCAGTCAGCTTCGGTAAGGCTACTGTCTCTCTATATGGCCTCCGACAACGCCGGCCCGCCACCAGATGAGACAACACGATCCCTCGTCCAAGAGTGCGAGAAGCACAGCATTGGCCTAATCATAGGCTGTGACGCCAATGCTCACCACACTCAGTAGGGGAGTACGGGCACAAATCCGAGGAGTGAGTCACTCTTATTCTTCATTCTAAATACTAACCTTTTAGTATGTAATACAGGTAATGAACCCACCTTCATTATTAAAAATAGACGAGAGGTCATTGATGTGACCCTCATCTCACAATCTATGAGTGACCAGCTAATGGGTTGGAGAGTGTCTGATGACCACTCCTCTGATCACAGATACATCGAATTTGAGCTTCTCGCGAGCCACCCAGAACCAGTTCACTTCACAAATCAGAAGAAGGGGAACTGGGAAATTTTCAAAGCCAAACTTGACCAAATCCTTTCGGAACACCCACCGAAAGGCCCGGACAACTTAGCTCATCTCTGCAATATCAGAGGCTTTCACTACAGCATGTAATAAGGCTTTTAAGGCAGCTTGCCCTGTCAGTAATCCAGTGCACAAGAAACCACCATGGTGGACACCTCCACTAAATGTCCTTCGACAAAGTTGCAGGTCTCTCTTCAATGCAGCTAAAGCGCAAAATAACGACCTGCAATGGTCAAAATACAAATCAAGTCTGGCTGAATACAAAAAAGCCACCAGACGGGAAAGAAGGAAATCTTGGAGAGATTACTGCACGGTTATTGATTCAACTACTGAAGCTGCAAGGCTTAGGAAAGTTTTATCAATAACCACACCCGCACTATGTTATCTGAAAAAAGATGACAACTCTTGGTCGGTCTCCAGTGAAGAGTCACTGGAAATCATCCTCAAAACACACTTCCCTGGCTGTTCCGAGCAGACCCCGAGGTGCACAGAAACCAACACATCTTTAAAGTCTCTTATACACAAAGGTAACATTAAGTGGGCAGTAAACAGCTTCAAGCCGTTCAAATCTCCAGGCCCAGATCAAATAAGCCCAGTCCAACTACAAAAGGCGGGAAATACAGCCAGAAACTGGCTACATGAGATCTTCGGGAAGATTCTGAAGACTGGTCGCATCCCACCGACATGGCTCTAGTCAAAAATCACCTTCATACCCAAAGCTGGGAAGCCATCGCACACCAGCGCCAAAGATTTCAGACCCATCAGTCTGTCATCTTTCATGCTAAAGACCCTGGAACAACTTATAAGTCTCCATCTCACAGCATCCATTGACCCCAGGCTTATGTCGGAGTCCCAACATGCCTACAGGAAGGGCAGATCCACCGATACTGCCCTTCACTCTGTGGTCTCTACTATAGAGAAATCTCTACTCTATAAGGAGTACACCCTAATAACGTTTCTCGACATTGAGGGCGCCTTTAACAACGTCACTCTAGCACCCATAACTGGAGCTCTGCTGGGACTGGGGATTGATACCGGTACGGTAGGATTGATCAGTCAATTGCTCACTTGCAGGACTGTGATGTCCACACTACTCTCTCAACTCTCTCCAGGTTCGTAAGCAGGTTCGCCACAAGGAGGCGTCCTGTCACCCCTACTATGGAACATAGCTATTAACAAACTGCTGTGGGACATGGAGGGGGCGGCTCCCAAACAGTTGCATACGCAGATGACGTTGCAGTAATTTTCAGGGGAAAATACCCACAAACTCTCTGTGACCTCATGACTAGTAAACTATATATACTTTCAAGCTGGACAAAAGAGAGTGGATTAGAGGTAAACCCAAATAAAACGGAACTGGTTCTTTTCACAAGAAATTACAAGGTACATTCTCTTGTCCCACCCTGACTAAATAATGTGAATCTGATCTTCAATAACAGTGCCAATTTCCTTGGACTGACACTGGATAGGAAACTAGACTGGAACCTAAATATCCAATCACGGGTTAAGAAGTCGCTCTATATACGTGTACATGATCCATTGGGCTGAAATGGGGTATGTCCCCAAATATCGTTCAATGGTTATACACATCTATAGTCAGACCTATACTTCAGTACGACGTCACCGGATGGTGGCCCTGTCTTAAAAAGAAAACCACCCTTTCTAAACTAAACAAAGTTCAGCGTATGGCTGAACTATGCATATCAGGGGCGCTTCGTACCACACCTAGTGAGGGACTTGACGCTATCCTGGCCATCCCATGTCTGCAAAGACAAGAAGTGGAAAATGCAACACTCACGGCCATAAGACTCAGAGAATCCCTTGCCTGGGCTACTCAGAGCACTGGCCATGCCTCAATCCTAGAAGGGTAGCCGACCATCCCTTCAATAACAGATTACTGCGTGCCAGTAACACAACGGGAAGCTCCCTTCAATACATACTTCCTTCAAAGCGAGGAATGGATTCATGGCACCTTCGGTACACCGGCGACCATAACTCTCTTTACAGACGGCTCCAAACTAGACAACCGCGTAGGAGGAGGAGTCTACTCCGGCCAACTCAACATACAGACAACATACATCAGCCTTCCAACACACTGCAGTGTCTTTCAAGCAGAGGTACTGGCCATAAAGGAAGCTATAGACTGCCAAGAAAGGCTAAAAGTTAGCCTTGGCTACATAAACATATATATTCACAGTCAGGCAACAATCAAATCCATCAGCTCGATATCTTCAAATTCGATATCAGTAACAAGCTGTCGCAAATCTCTACACGAGATGGCAAAACAGCATGTTATTACCCTAATATGGGTCCCTGGCCACCAGGACATTGAAGGCAACTGTAAAGCCGATGAGCTAGCTAGGAAAGGTACTATACTACCACTCCTCGCGGACAAGGAAGGTATAAGTATGCCTCTAGCTACCTGTGAGCTCAACATTAAGGAGGAGTACAGGCGCAGGTCATGCAGAAAATGGCAAAGTGCCACCTGTGCCCGCATAGCACACCAGACGTGGCCAATTATCAACTCCAAGCGCAGCAAAGAGCTGTGCAGTCTAAGTCGGCCCAACTGTTCTGAAGTGATCTGGGCTCTAACTGGGCACTGGCTGGTCGGCATCCATGCCAACAGACATCAGGTGCCATACAATGACTTTTGCAGAAGCTGCAATGACGAGGAGGAAGTGGAATCTCCGGAACATTTATTCTGCCACTGCCCAGCACTTGCCAGGAAAAGGCTGGAAATCCTGGGAAACCACTCCCTAATTGATTTATCGAAGCTCCGATATATGAGACCGGCCAAGATAGCGAAATTCATAAACGCATCTGGCTGGTCAAATGTTTGAATGTTAGAAATGCTTTGGGAGCACGACTGCAGTAGGAAACCCCCCCCTAGATCCCCTTTCGGTATCACAACGGGCCAAATGTGACCTAAGTGTGTCAGCCTATCGGGCTGACAGCCGATATAACCTAACCTAACCTACATATGTAAGTAAATATAATAAACTTGAATATGGGTTTACAAAAAAAAAAAATTAAAATTAAAATAGTGAGGACAGAAATGAATTTCTTATGTTAACTATCGAAATTGTATACCTAAATTTTTTTGCGCTCTGCCCAAAAATAAATTAAATTAAAGGGTAAAGTTACCTAAATATTATTGATAATAAGTTGGTAAAAATAATTCATACTAAAATCTATTGAACTTATTTTGTATTATATTAGACCATATAATTTCATATTATTGTATTTTGTTCTAGTTAAGTGGAACAAACTCATTTAGAGTTATAATTTTCGAGTAATATACAATATAAAAATATTAGATGTTACAAAAAAAAAAAAATAATTATCCGTAAATTAAAATTAAAATAAATGAATACCTGTTGTTAGAATATTGTTAAAATTAATAATTAATTTTTTTCTTTTGGGAGTCACGCAACGCACACTGAATATAGGATGAAATAAGTAGTCGGTGTTTTAGGAGTCATCCAATATTATTATGTTTAGGTGCCTGATTATCTAGGTAGGGTGGGCATCTGCTGTGGCAATTACAGCAGCCCAGCTCATACGACGAAAACCCAGAAGTATCGCCTCCATATAATATTTATGAGATCGTTTCTATTCCTTTTCCTCTCTATTCGTTTTCCTCAGTAATTTGTTCGAACTATGACCGCATGCGATATATTTTAATTGGTATTATGCACAGCGAGTACATAGCGCAAGAAACTTTAAGGAACCCTGACCAACTATCGATCATACAGCCGGACCCAGCACGTGCACTAGTTCTTGTAGGTTACATTAACATCTGCTCGTCAAATACCAGGTTATATGCTACATTAATGTTAATTAAAATGCCGCTCAACGTAAAGGCCCGAATAGCCTCGAAATGGCCCAATCGACCGAACTTCAATTAAAGAACTTTTGTCAAAACACCTGACACTTAACGTTCGACTTATTATTTTAGCTCCCATCCTTTTTTTATTGACCCCTTGTCCTTGTTATTGGAATATGCAGTAGATACCCAACAGCTAGTGGGTATAGACTTTGACTTACTGGATATGTTATAACTTTTATTGGATATAACTTGTAATGAACACGTTGAAGTGTGCAGCAAACTGGAGGCATACTCTGCCTACAGGGTCAACTGTGCTCAGGGAAAATGGGGTGGGTGCTTTTGCTACGTAGTAAGCTGCCGTGTCACATAACTAAAAAATAGTAGACAGAGTGCTAAAGGAACGGAATAAACAACCAGACAGAATAGCTAACAGAATCCACTAATGATATATTTAGATCGAAGAAGAGAGATGTTTCTGTTCTTATTCTTTTACCCGCCCAACCTGTAAAGACTAATATTCGGTGCCTTTACCCTATTAAAGATGCAAACCCATATTTATCTCAGGAGTCCATTTAAACTATTTTTAATCCATAATTAATTCCTTATATACTTCATAATGATGGTTGTAGTTCCATTATTTTTAACATTAATTTTAAGAGTTTTACTTAATTAAAAGTTTTCAAGTTTCATATTTGGGAGGGTTACTTAATTACTAATAATTCCTTCAATTTCTTTTTCTTCAATTTGGATCTAATAATATTTAATAATAAACTTATGCTACAAAGGCCCTTGGCTATATAAATATAATATATATATGTAATTGGCATATGTCTTTGTACCAAAACAGCTGTGTTAGTAGTCCATCGTAGTCGACAGGCCTGAAGACGGATGACGTTGCTGTTTTAACTTCAAAATGGATTAGACAATATAACAGCTGATATCACTTAAACATACCCTACCAAGTATAGTTAATGCATTACAAAACTAAATTTTAATTCCTCACAAATTCATTCTATGTTAATTTAAAATAAAGTTTAAAAAACCCTTTAAAGGGCTGGTACCGCTACACGTGAGCACTGTACTGATGTATTCCCCGTAGTGCACACCCAACAGATTAACAGCAAGACAATTGTTAACGGCAGCAATACGCTAGTCGCCCTGGCACAATTTGCTTATGGCAGACGCCACGTTTCGGGAAGACGCCTATACATATATATATATATATATAATATTTACACAATTGCTATCCAATATTGGTGGGGACGCACTTTTCACTGTTTGTATATGCGAATGGTTATCATTTTTTTTTTTTTTTAATATTAATGTACATATAGGTACACCACTACAACACAGGTTTAATGTAAGTCAGCTAGATGAAGATAAAAGCTGAAGAAAGGTGCTCATGAGATTTACCTTATGTCTTTCATATGAAAGGAGCCTAACTCCCTGCCATTCAGGTCTATAATATATAGCGAGTTTCCTAACCTTTTCTTTATACGAACTTTGGTTCCAATAGGAGCTAGCTTTGCATTAAAATTAGCAGATGCATTACTTTTTTTTTTTTTTTATGTAGCAATTTATTTAAACATTAATCAACCTATTGAAAGGCTATAAAACATTGAATTGTAAAGGTATGAAAGAAAAAATGGCAGTGAATTAAAATCTATAACATAAACATAGAACTGTTTTTGGCAGATAATAAATAACATTAAATATTACATTTGTAGCACATTAATTTATCGCCCAACAGTCCATAGGTCGCTGGTGTGGAGGCGCTTCAACCTCCTGCGCGTTGTATTTGACCCAAGTGTGCAGGCCAAAGGGTTGACGTGGTTGTGCAACCGGTCATTATACCGACTCGTATGCCTGTTGATTTGTTGTCTTACTGTCAGTAGAGCGAAGTCGTTGTGCAGCGCCAGAGATGTCTCTGAGCACCTTGTTCTGCAAAACTTGAATTTGATTAATCCAAGATTTTGCAGCTGTACCCCAGAATGGAATACCATATGTCCATGTAGGCACGATGATGCTCCTATAGACCAACAGCTTGTTGCTCAAGCTGAGTTTGCTTGATGGCTTCAGCAACCAGTTGAGTTTAGTTGTTTTGGATCTACACGCTGCTGCAGTGATCTGGATGTGTTTGCGCCAGGTAAGTTTCCTGTCCAAAAACATACCCAGGTAGCGAACATGGTTCTCCTGAGGTATGACCGTGTTGTTAAGTCGGACAGTTGGACAATTACCATTCCTGAGCGCAAACGTGCAGTGCTGAGACTTGCTCCCATTGACGCAGATGTTCCACCGGTTTGCCCAATTACTAAAACCATCCAAGAACCTCTGCGTAACCGCAGCTGCTCCCCAAGCAGTGGTAGAGTTAGCAAGGAACACAGTGTAGATGCATTACTTAATACAAAGTTTCGTTTAACAACTATTTGTCCAACTTCAAATCCCAATCTCTCTGATCAAGTCGTACATACAATTTTAAAGCAGCGTTAATCGACCAACTAACTCGTTCTGCACTATTTGATTGAGGTGAGTAAGCAGCGGTATAGATATGCTTTTGTAACGAACATATTAACTTGGTCGTGTTTTAACTAAACTAAAACTCAGTCGAGCTGCGGGTTCGAGCGACAAAATTTATTATTGCGTTTGGAACAATTAACAATTCGCTTATATTACTTGCGATTACACTTGTTGGTTTTATTTCCGTTCTCCTTTGCGCCAGAATTTGCCCCAGGCACTCCGCCCGCCAGCTACGCATGTTTGGGATCGCAGTCTGACCGCCAAAGATTTCGTACAGCACTCCTGATGCCCACCAGGACTAGTGGTTTCTTTGTTCCTCATTCGCGTGTCACTCTCTGGCTCAGCACAGACCAAGCTTCGTTTGCTTCGCCTGGTTTCTTGCGGATATCGCCTGTTGCCACAATTCTGGCGTATCAGGGATATACGCTTCACACCTGCTTACAGGACATCGATGTCCTGTGATCCTTGTGTTCTCATTGAGTCCTTTGACACACCGTGTCCTTGCACTTTCACTTATATACTTCGATTCTCAATCGCTTATATGTTCGCGCAGCCTCGCGTATATGTTTGCACAGTCTCGCGTGTATATGCGCGCAGCCTCTCGTGTTTAATTGCAGAGCCCCCGCCTTTTGCTGCGGCGCTGCTGTTATAGGCCGAGGCTGGCCACCTTTTGCCGGGACTGTACCTCGGTGGCGTGATCTTCTCGTAATTTTCCACTGCCCTTTTGCTGGCGCCAGCCAATGTCTGACATCAGTGTGTGTATAGACAACAGTATTGCTCCCGCAATACTCCGCACACACTAACGGCACATGTCCTGATGGACATGTGTGACAGAATCGGTGCGGGGGCGTGGCCCGGCGAACCGTACCGCGGTGGTGTTGGCATCCGGTGTCGGGGGCAGTTCCGGGTACTGCCAACGAAGCCACTCCGGATTGACATCGTCCATGTCACTCGGATGTCGTCGGCGTCGTGGCAGCACCTCCTCATCGGCTTCCGGTTTGGCGGTGGTGCCAACAACTTCACCTCGTCGTGCTCTCCTCCTGAATCTCCCTCGACGCTGGAGGAGTGTAGTGGCGACGCCAGCAGCTCAATCTCGTCGCGTTGGCGATTTCGCCTTTGTGTACACGCATCTGCACCGTGGGTGAGTAACCAACGGCGCATGTGCAAAGTTGTTGTTGCCCTATTTGTGCGCAAACGCGCGGCTGATCAGAGTTTTTGGTGCGTTGAACTTTTTCGCTGCGCATGCATGTGCACTCGCTTACATATTGTTGTTGCACTTTTAATGTGCAAGCGTGTTGCTGAGCAAAAGTTTTGGCAGTATGTTTGCGGTCGATTGTAGGTCATGGTAATGCGCTCTCTTTGCATGTTTCCTCTCTTGCTCTCCCGCTGTAAAGCTGATCAGCGTAATTGTTGTCTCTCTTCGCCTTGTTCAAGGCCGCCTTCGCTTTTGATTTTTGGGCCCGCTTTGGAGCGCTGGTATGTATTTACATTTATTTCATATTTATATATATATATATACATACACATATGTATATATATGTAAAATTATTTTTTCTTTCTCTTTATTAGTTAACGTGTATAACCTTTCCTTTTGGGTTTATATTAATTTATTTTGATACCCTTTCCTTCTGGGTTTATATTGACTTTATGTTTATACCCTTTACTTTTGGGTTTATATTGATTTATTTTTATACCCTTTCCTTTCCGGTTTATATATATTCTATTATATTTTTATTTTTTGTTAATGTGTGTACACCCTTCCTTTTGGGTTTATTTTTTTAAATATGTATACCCTTCCCTTGTGGGCTTTATTAGTTTATATGCTTGTAAATGTATTATATATTCTTGTATAAAACCATGTTTATTTTCCTTCTCTATATTGGGGGGAAAAAAATTTGACTTCTTGAATTGCTTATATATTGATATATTGTTTTTGTATGGAATTTTGGTTGATTTTAATGTTTGCATTTTACGGGTGATGTAAAATCCACAATCTGGTATGGGCCTCCGTATCTCGGTGCTAGCTTCGCCGCGAATCCTTCTGCTGCATTCGACAGGTGGTGTAATTTCACCAACACTCTGTCTCCGATATTGGGCTCCCACGGTCTACGACGCAGGTTGTAGTGCCTTGCTTGGTCTTGTGCTGCCTTTTCTAAACTCCGCCGGACAATTTCGAATACTTCCTTTAGTTTATTTTCCTTGTCGGACGGTGTTTGAGCTGCTTGGCCTGTTCCGACTGTCACCTCGTCGAACAACGCCTTTGGAAGCCTAGGCTCTCGGCCTTGTGTTACGAACGCCGCGCTGTACCCGGTGGAGCTTGAGACGTGTTAACTGCCAGTGTCAGCTCGGGTAGAGTTTCATCCCAACGTCTTTGGTTGTCCTTGGTGAATTGTGCGATCATTGTTTTCACCGTGCGATTCGCGCGTTCAGTGGGGTTTTCTTGAGGACTGTAGGGCGCTGTGAATTGATGCTTAACTCCCATCTCCTCGAGTAATTTTTTAAATGCCCGACTTGTAAATTGTGTTCCATTGTCGGCTATTAACACTTTGGGTACTCCAAACCGTGCAAGAATCCTTTCCCTGAAGGCCTTTTGTAGCGTTGCTGTAGTGGCGCATCGGAGTGGTACCATTTCCGTCAATTTCGAAAAGCGGTATATAAAGACCAACAGCATCGTGTTTCCGTGGGTTGATCTGGGTAGTGGTCCCACGAAGTCAGCACGAACTGTGGTCCAGGGCTCTTCCGGTATGTTGGTCAGCATTTGTCCTGCCGCGGCCATTTGACTTGGCTTATACTGCTGACATATTTCGCATTGTTGGACATATGCACGTACGTCTCTGTATAAGCCTGGCTAATAGTAGCGTGCTGCTATTCGGGCTATTGTCTTTCTGCTACCCATATGACCTGCGGTCGCGGTGTTGTACTTTTCGCTTAGCACTTGCCTTCTCCTTCCGGTGGGCACACATAGTTTCCAGGCTACCACATCCTCGGTTCCAGCTCTATGCGGGATGTGTCTATAGAGATTGCCGGATTCTTCACTATAGTCTGGGAACTTTCTCGGATTTTTCGCTATGTCCGTCCGCATCTTTTGGATCCAGTTACAACTCTTGTTTGCCTGGTCCATCGCGTCGTCCATAGTCGAGACTCTGAGGCACGTATCCTTCAGGGGTTGTCGGGATAGGGCGTCTGCAACAGCATTAAGGTTTCCCTTTCTGTATTTGACGTCAAAGTCAAACTGTTGCAGTTCGAGTACCCATCTCGCTATCCTGCCTGAAGGGCTTTCAATGGAGTTCAGCCACTTCAGTGCCATATGATCCGTGATGACAGTGAAGTGGTATCCTTCCAAGTACGGTCTTAGCTTCCTTATTCCCCAGATTATCGCAAGACACTCTTTTTCGGTCGCAGATAGTTACGCTCCGCACCATTTAAAGATCTGCCGGCACACGATATGATCCGTTCGCCCTTCTCTGAGTCTTGGGTCAGTATTGCTTCCAAGCCATAATTGCTAGCATCCGTCTGCAAGCAAAATGGTCTTGAGAAATCTGGGCATGCTAGCACAGGGGATTGCGTCAACTTAGCTTTGACATTTTCGAAAGCTTCTTGGTGCTCTCCGGTCCATTCCCATGTTGTACCTATTTTTAATAGTGTGTTTAGTGGCTGTTGTGGCAAAATCTGGTACGAACCGCCTGTACCATGATGCCACTCCCAGGTACTGTCGTAGTTCATTTACGTTTCCAGGAGGCTTCAACTCGGCGATAGCAGCTAGTTTCTCCGGAACCGTGCGTATCCCTTTTTTGGTCACCTGATGGCCAAGGTATTTAAGTTCCTTTTTGAAGAAATCGCACTTGTCCACGTTGATCCTCAGATTCGCTGCTCTCAACCGTCGGAGCACTTCTCTCAATTTGTCCATGTGTTCCTCGCGTGTTTTTCCGATTACAATAATGTCGTCCAAATATGCAAGCGCATGCGGCATCATTTCGGGTCCAATCAGGCGATCGAGGGCCTTCTGAAACGTGGCTGGCGCCGAATGGCATTACTTTCTATTGGAACAGTCCTTTCACTGGAACGATGAAGAACGTCATCGCTCGACTCTCCTTTTCCATCGGGATCTGCCAGTATCCATCTTTCAGGTCCAAGCTCGTTATATATTTTGCCTCTCTCAGCTGGTCCAGAATGAGGTGGACTCGCGGCAACGGATATGCATCTTTTATAGATTTGCTGTTTAGTTGCCGAAAGTCCACACAGAGACGCCATTTTCCCGTTTTCTTTTTCACCATTACGATTGGTGCGCTGTGTGGGCTTCTTGAGGGCCCGACGCACCCTTTGGCCAACAAGTCGTCCACCTGTTTGTTTATTTCGGCTTGCATTTTAGGATTTTTAGGGAAGTATCGCTGTTTAATTGGCCGATCGTCACTCATGACAATGCGATGCTCAGTTATAGGCGATGTTCCTTTTATATCCCCAAAGGCCGCCAATTCTCCTTGCAAAAATAGATTAATCTCTGCATCCGGATGTATTGGTGTTTCGACTGTTGTGCTGTTCTGTTCGGCTCCCGCTCGCACCTCGGTGGCGGACGCCGGTGTCCTTTTCCCGACGGACAACATACTGACGTACGAGCTCCGACACGTCCACATAGCCACCAATAGTACAGGATTCGTACACTCTATTGCGAAGTGTTCCCTCTGACCAAAATCTGCATGCCCTCGTGTCGCATTCTTTCCGCTCCTGATACGCCTGATTGTGTGTATTCTGGTTGTCCGTCATTGCCATAAATCGTGGTCGTTTATGTCTCTGCGCAGATTCTCTGTGGCTGTATTGTGGAGCTTCCTGACGCGTTTGTGGCGGCTCCATGTGGCGTCGTGGTGATTCCATGGGTCTCGGTTGCTCCATGCGGCTCTGTTGTCTCAGCTTCTCCCTGTCCGCATCGAGCTCCTCGAACGGGTCGGCCAAATGCATAAATTGAGATGGCCTGGCGTAGATCCAGGAGACTGTTGTTGTATATTTTATTAAGCTCTCTTTCCGCCGAATACTGCAGTGGCCGCGTGAGGGTATGCATTTCCGCCATATATACTTTAAACGGTTCGTGCATACCTACCACTTAAGAGCATACATACCACTTAAGAGCCTAAAGTTCCAGATAACTCCCCTTCGAATTCTGCTCCATATTTTAGCACTTCATCTTTTTTTAAATTGTACACCCACGCGCGAAACATTTTTATTTTATTTTATTTTAAAATAAATTATGTGTTTTAATTTATTGCAACCACCAAAGTTGGGCGCCAGTTGTAACGAACCCATGTACTTGGTCGTGTTTTAGCTAAGCTAAAACTTAATCGAGCAGCGGGTTTGAGCAACAAAATTTATTATTGCGTTTGCAACAAGTAACAACACAGTCGATATATATACTAAAACTTGCTTTATTCACTTATATTACTTGCGATTACACTTTTTGGTTTTGTTTACTTGATGACTGCCCGTTCCGTGTCATCTCGCCATACATCAGTGTCCTTGGTTAGTTGGAAGCGAGCTCCTATGCGCCAGAATCTGCCCCAGGCACTCCGCCCGCCAGCTACGCAAGCCCGGGATCTCAGCCTGCTCGCCAGAGATTTCGTACAGCACTCCTGATGCTCACCAGGACTAGCGGTTTCCGTGTTCCTCAATCGCCCCTAGTACTCTTGTGAGTCACGATACACGTGTCACTCTCTGGCTCAGCACAGACCAAGCTTCGTTTGCTTCGCCTGGTTTCTTGCGGATATCGCCTGTTGCCACAATTCAAGCGTGGCAAGGATATACGTTTCGCACCTAATTTCAGGACCTCGATGTCCTGTGATCCTTGTGTCTTGTTGAGTTGGACACTCCGTGTCCTTGCACTTTTACTAGTATCGCTGGCTTTCACTCGCACATATGTTTCCACCGTATATATGCGCGCAGCCTCTCTTGTTTAATTTGCACAGCTTATTTACTTTCACAGTGTCGCGTATGTCGCGTCTCTAAGTCTCTCGGCGTCGCGTCTCTAACTCCTAGCCTTGTGCGGCGGCGCTCCTTTTATAGGCCGTGGCTGGCCACCTTTTGCCGGGACTGTACCCCGGTGGCGTGATCTTTTGGTGGCGTGATCTTCTGGTGGCGTGATTTTCTGGTACTTTTCCACTGCTCTTTTGCTGGCGCCAGCCATTGTCTGCCGTCAGTGTGAGTATAGACAACAGTATTGCTCCCGCAATACTCCTCACATACTAACGGCACATGTCCTAATGAACATGTGTGTCAGACACGTTCAAATGGCTGAACACCTGCGTTAGAAAGGGAGAGGGCGAAAGAGAGCAAATTCGCCGCAACTGCATCAGGGCCGGATTTCGGCCTGAATGGACAGTTGTTGTGAGGGCGCATATAACACGCTCACGGGTATTTCGCATGCCCATTCGCGAACATACATATATATATATGTTTATAATCATAAACATACACACACATGCACGCTCACAAGAGTATGTTATATGGCTCCTCACAAAACATAATCATAGTTAAGAAAAATTTATTCACCACGCATAACACTTTCAACATTACGAAGCCTTTTTTATACAAATGAATTCTGCATCAGAGGTTGAAAATATGTAATTTTGAATAAAAATTGTGAAATTCAAGTTTAAAGGTTTTTTTATTTCAAATTCAAACTCTTATATCATCGCCGAAAATTATCCAAAATGCGAATTACTTTCTACATTTGTAATGATCGGCAAATAGATCGATAGGCGAGGGATATCGGTGGGGGACCATCTTGAGAAAAATAGGGTGGTGAGAAAAAAAAAGAGAAAAGACAGAGAAAGAAGAGACCGCATGCGCATGCGCTGCAAAAAGACTGATTTAAAAAAGAAATTCTAATAAATTATTTGTGAATAAATTATGAAGCAATTATATATAAAATAAAATAAATATATATAAAACAAAAATAAAATTAATAAATAAAATAAAAACATACAAACCGGCGGCAGCAACAGGCGGAGCTATCCATCGCCGCCATCAAGGAGAAAATCGTCAGGTACAACTGGACTCAGGAACCAGGAAGTCGAAGTCCGGAGACCCTGAGACCCTGAGACGCCCCGGATTATATCAACACCTGTGAGTTTGTTCCCACCTAACTGCGGCAGAGTTAGCCAAAGACAGCTGATCGGCCCTAACCAGCTAGCTAGCCGGCTGAGCGATATATTGGTGCTTTCGACAGGCAAGGCATAACAAATGGAGCCCAAATGAAAAAACTAGGCTGACATTATAAGAACAAATGTCACCCTATTTAAACAACACCGCGAAGCACATTTGTATCAACAAATGCCGCTTGCATGAAAGAAATAAAAAAATGAATAGATAAGAAATTAAAATTATCAGGAGATTGTACTTGAAATTCTGAGTATCAACAATATTACAATTTTCCATATATTGAACAGGGGGCCTTAACCAACAAGTAGGAGGAATGTTTAGTTTGACCGTCGATGAGCATCCTACTATGCTGAGTCCATCGCTGCCACGAACAAGAGTCCTGCCGATTTGGTCAAAGAACATCTTTCAAGTGTCATTAGTAGTGAAAGTGAAGCTTAGCTGGTCCGTGAGCCGGGGAAAAGGCCGAGCCACGTTGCCGCTGAAGTGCATCTGAAGCTAAAAAGAAAAATATAATTCGATAATTAGTTTATCGGCCAATTAAAATTTCTTAAAGATAGCATACCTGGAAATGAGGTTTACGTCGAGTTTTCGAGTCTCGATGCGTGCATTACTGTCTAGTGATTGGCAACGTTGTCCGACTTTGAGAACGCGCGCAGTCAATAGAATTAATTAATATTTCAGAATAGAGAGGAACAATCGTCGGCGAGCTAGAAAGATAAAGGAGTGTTTTAGCGTGTGATATTAAATTGTTTTCGTTTCTTGTTGTATGGATTGTTGTTGATATATTTATTGAATATTTATTTATTTAATAAATCTATAGATTTAATCAATGTTTATTGAGTAAGTGGTTATATGTCGCTTATTTAATAATATAATAATTTATTTTTCCACTGGAGGTTGAGTAGAAGTACACATAATTATTTTCCGTAGACATATTTATGCATATATATCTATATACATATATTTATGAAAATTGGGGGTCAAATATTTATACGTTTTTTTTGTTGCATGTTGAAATATATATAAAATTAATAATAATTCAAGCAATCGAGGAAAGTGCGGCGTAGCGGGGACTTTCAGAGAGATAAAGAGCAAGAGAAAATGCGTCCAACTACTCGCGCACAAAATACCAAAACCACCGAAGAAATGGAGAGTACTTCTCATTCAATCGGAATGCGTAGCCGAGAAGATGTAGCGGGTACCTCGTCAACAGCGCAACAAACCAAGAGCGAGGTGGAACTGCCCAGTGAGCTGAAGTCGGCTATTAATATAGCGATAGCCCAGGCGCGCGAGACCTACAAAGCATCGCTGTTCCAGGAAATGAGCGCTTTTAAAAAGACAATGGAGGCCAGCATGTTAAGTTTCATGCGGGAAATCAACGAAGTGGTCTCATCCCTGAAAGTGGACAAAGGAAGAAGCGATTCAAGTCCACAAGAAGCGAGAGAGGCGAGAACTAATCGTCCACCTGCACCTACTCACCTTTTCGTGGATAATCGAGCGTTGGAATCCGAACAGCAGAAACAAGCCGAACATCAACAAGTGCTGGATGAAACAAACGGCTAATGATAGTGGACATTATCAAAGAAACCGCACGAGCATCGGGGATACGAGGCAGGAGACTAATCAAATCCGAAGGTGGGGACTGATCTTCGACGGAGACCCGAGGGGAATACCGGTGGCGGATTTCATCGTCCGTTTGGAACATCTCCAGTCGCTGTACCAAGTTCCGTGGTCAGATGTACTGAGGGATTTCCATGGATTAGTGAACGGGCAGGCTAAAAACTGGTACTGGATGTATGTGCGTACCTCTGGAGTCCCAGATTGGCCAAATCTCAGATATGGCCTATAGCAGCAGTTCCAAATAAATCGATCTGAATTTGAGAGAGAACAGGAACTGATGAATACATTCAGGACATGTTAGTGCTAAGATCGCGGCTATCCAGGTGTTTCTCGGACTACGACTTAATCAAAGTGATTAAAATGAATGTCATAGATCAGCTATCAAGGATAATTTACCCGATGCCGATTGCCAACCTCCAGAAACTGCGCGAAGAGTGCCAAGACGCGGAAACACGATGGGCTAGAACGTCAGCGAGTCAAGACTATGCTCGGTCCCAAGAACAGGTAGATGCGACGGAACAGGATCCAAGGAGCGAACCACCAGAAACTATAGAAGCTATTTATCGACCGAAAGAAGCGGGAGGTCGAACAAGCCTAACGTGCTGGAATTGCAAGCAGATAGGACATACATTCTTTGAATGTGAGGCACCAGTACGGAACATATTTTGCTATAAATGTGGACATTCCGGCGTAGTGTTGCCCAAATGCCCAAAGTGTCGACCGGGAAACACTGGTCAGAACCCGGCACAAGCGGAGGAGTCGCGTTCCAATTCGGCCAAAAGCAATCACCTCCCATAGACACCGCCTCGGCTAGTAATTATAAGCCTGTAAATAAGGATAAGGAAATAATATTACTGCAAAAGTTCATCAAATAAACCACAGTATTAGCTTACCAAACACCAGATGGTCACAACGTAAGTTCCTAGAGCAGAGACAAGCGGAGTATGCTCAAGCGAAGGGAAGGATATTTAGAGATGCAGGTCAGAAGATGAGTGAGAAGACACACTATAAAGTTCAGCGAGCACGATTAAAATTCCAACAACGAAAGGCGAGACGAAACAGTTTGTGTGCAGCCAGAAGAACGGCGATGCGCACGGATAGCAGGCCGTTCGCCAACGTATGGATCGGTCACAAGGAACTCAATGGCCTGTTAGACACAGGGGTTTCAGTGAGTTTGCTGGGACATGGTGGTGCTGAAAGGAGTTGAGCTGGAGGATCTGCTCACCGCATCATGGGAAAGATACAGACCGCCATGACCTTTGATGGACGTAGATCTCTTCGTATGCCCCTCGTTAAGACAACCGCTGTATTTAGGTGTAGATTTCTGGCGCAGATTTGGATTATCTCCCCATATAGAAGGCCTGGAAGGAGATGTGGAGTGGTAGTCGAAATTGAGCTAGAGCAATTATCAAAAAGCCATCCTACGGAACCACATACTTTATCACGGGAACAACAGGAGCAACTGGAGCGGGTTAAGGCCAAATTTAAATCGTTCGCTGAATTCGGTCTAGGCAGGACATCGCTGGAAAAGCATGAAATTCGACTTTTCAAGGATACAGTACCGGTGAAAGAACGCTTCTATCCAGTTTCACCAGCAATACTTTGCTGAGGTTGACGAGATGTTACGGCTAGGAGTCATAGAGCTTAGTGAGAGTCCTTGGAGTAACAGAGTAACGCTTGTTCGAAAGCCAGGAAAAAATCGTCTCTGTCTGGATGCTCGCAAGCTGAATAAGGTGACAATCAAGGATGCGTATCCACTGCAGAGCATAGAGTCGATTCTTAGCCGAGTAGAAGATACGGTTTTCATCAGCAGTATCGACCTAAAACATGCCTTTTGGCAGATTGAACTGGAGGCAGAAAGTAGACCTTATACAGCCTTCACCATACCCGGGAGACCACTGTATCAGTTTAAAGCTATGCCCTTTGGTCTTTGCAATGCAGCGCAACGACTTTGCTGACTAGTGGACAAGGTGATTCCACAAAGGGTCCGAAGTCATTTTTTCGTTTATCTAAATGATCTGCTAGTGATTTCTCGCACATTTGAAGAACATTGCCATTTATTATCCGAAGTAGGAGACTGTATGGAAGCAGCAAACTTAACAATCGGGATAAAGAAATCTAAGTTTTGCTATAAATATTCAAAATATCTGGGATATGTAGTTGGCGATGGTGCACTACGGACTGATCCAGAAAAGGTTCAAGCCATTACGGAGATACCCGTTCCGAAAAGTGTACGTCAGCTACGTCGGTTTTTAGGTACCGCTGGATGGTATCGCCGCTTCATCCGAAATATTTCAGCCTTATCAGCACCGCTTACGGATTGCCTGAAAGGAAAAAGTCCGTTTAAAATGACAGAGAACTGGAAGCTTTCACAAAGTTGAAAAAGGCACTCACCAGTGCACCAGTTTTGATCCATCCCGACTTTAAGAAGTCATTTTTTATACAGTGCGATGCAAGTCATGTAGGTATTGGAGCAGTCCTATTCCAGCTCGACGAGGAGAACGTCGAGCACCCAATTGCCTTCTTTTCCGCGAAATTGCGGGGAGCCCAATTAAACTACAGTGTTCCAGAAAAAGAATGCATGGCCGCAGTGAGAGCAGTGGAGAAATTCAGAGCATATGTGGATCTCATGCCATTCACCATTATAACGGACCATGCAAGTCTTCAATGGTTAATGTCATTCAAAGCACTGGATGGTAGGCTAGCGAGATGGTCATTAACACTTCAGGCGTATGACTTCCAGATCGAGCATAGAAAGGGTGTAGATAATGTAGTTGCCGACATGCTCTCTCGTCCTTTCGATCCAGAGGAGGCTGACTTCTTTCAATTCCAAACGACCACCTTTGAGGATCAAATATACCTTGATCGTGTCAAACTGGTACAGCAGAATGAGGAAAAGTTTCCTGATTTGCGTGTGGAGGATGGATTATTGTTTAAAAAAGCACAATTTATTCAGCCAGATATGGAAGAGTTCCATGGGAAACTATGGATTCCAGAAGCACTAATGGACATACTGATCAAAGAGGCACATGAAGGCGACGCGAATATGCATGGTGGATGCGCAAGGACCATAGGTAGGCTCAAACAAATGTATTTCTGGCCGAGTGAAGGCTTACATTGCGAACTGCGACACGTGTAAGGAGACCAAACACTCGACGCAGACGAATAGACCAGCCATGGCAGGAGAGACAATGACGGATAGACCCATGAAAAAACTATATATGGATTTTTTGGGATCATACCCAAGGTCGCGAAGTGGTAATGTGGTTATCCTGGTAGTCCTTGATCATATGTCAAAGTTCATTTGGTTGAAAACAATGACAAAAGCGACGTCAAAGGCGGTGATCCGATTTCTGCACAGCGAGATATTTTCCATGTTTGGGGTTCCAGAAATCGTTCATACGGATAACGACAGACAGTTCACATCGGAGGAGCTTACAAATTTCCTAAGTCGGCGAGACATAACCCACATGCGATCTGGAAATTACGCACCACAGGCAAACGCAGCGGAAAGGGTCAACCAAACTATCATAGCGGCATGTGAGCGATGGCCTACGTTGGACAAATATAGCCTCCTTTTGCACTCCTGTTTCTCTGAAATGGACCTCGAAACCGTAGTGTGGTGTAATGATCGGCAGATAGATCGATAGGCGAGGGATATCGATGGGGGACCATCTTGAGGAAATTGTATCAAATATATATAAGCGAATTTTGTGTTGGCCAACAAAATGCTAGGGACCACTATGTCACATATATCACATGAGTGGTAAATTAAATAGTCTGAAAAAAATTAACATGAGGAGGTAAATTAATGTGATTGGGTGAGATGAGGGCATAAGAAACAAACGAGAAAGGAATAATTGTGGAAGGGAATTTCTCCAGGAAATCTAGAGGAGGAATCACTACGAAGGGAGGGACACGAAGGCACACAGCCAACACAGCACACAGCCAACACATCAGCGAGCGGACTGGTTTGATGGAAATATTTGTTTTTTTTTTTTATTTATAAAAGAATACAAATTTTTTGTTAACTTGCCGCCCAATATATCGCGGTCGAACTACCCCTGAGCCGATAGCTAGCCGGCTGAGCGATATATTGGTGCTTTCGACAGGCAAGGCATAACACATTATGAAGCCATTTATATATATATTAATTCTGCATCGAATACTTCTTGAAAGAAATTCGAGAAACTCACGTTTTAATTTTTTTGTGGAAAAAATGCAGCTTCAAAATGTTATATTTGTTATGACTTGCCTGTCGAAAGCACCAATATATCGCTCAGCCGGCTAGCTATCGGCTCAGGGGTAGTTCGACCGCGATATATTGGGCGGCAAGTTAACAAAAAAATTTGTATTCTTTTATAAATAAAAAAAAAACAAATATTTCAATCAAACCAGTCCGCTCGCTGCTGTGTTGACTGTGTGGATATTGTACAGCCTACGTGTCCCTCCCTTCCTGTTGGTTCCACCTCTAAATTTTCTGGAGAAATCCCCTTTCATAATTATTCCTTTCTCGTTTGTTTATGCCCTCATCTCACCCGATCACATTAAGTTCTACCACCTCATATTCATTTTTTTAGACTATTTAATTTACAAATTAAATGATACATGTGACATAGAGATTCCTAACATTTTGTTGGCCAACACTAAATTTGCTTATATATGTTACAAGTCTATCTATTTACTTAATTTAAAGCTTACAGCATATTTATAAATATTTATTATTTTTCTTATTTGGCTTTAAAAGTGCGCATCACTGATTGACAAAGTGTGCATCACTATGGCACTGGTTAGGGCCGAACAGCTGTCTTTGGCTCACTCTGCCGCAGTTAGGCGGGAACAAACTCACGGATGTTGATATAATCCGGGGCGTCTCAGAGTCTCTGGGCTTCGACTTCCTGGTTCCTGAGTCCAGTTGTCCCGGGCGATTTTCTCCTTGATGCTGGCGATGGGTAGCTCCGCCTGTTGCTGCCGCCGGTTTGTATGTTTGTGTGTTTTTATTTTATTTATTAATTTTACTTTTGTTTTATTTTTATTTATTTTATTTGATATATAATTAATGATTTATTCACAAATAATATATTGGCATTTCTTTTTGAATCTCAAAAGCCTTTTTTTCAGCAGCGCATGCGCATGCGGTCTCCTCTCTTCTTTTTCTCTTTTTTCCTCTCATTTTCTCTGAAGATGGTCCCCCATCGATATCCCTCGCCTATCGATCTATCTCCCGACCATAACATATTTTCGCCAAAGAACTTGTCGAATGGTTCGGATGGGGCTGAGCTACGACCACCAGGCGGGTCGCTGGTTGCGGATAGGGATCGTCCCCCCGTCGGAGAAGTTTGCTGTGAATAATACGAGATTCTTTGTAAATAGGCAATCCCGGACAAACAGCGGATACGATTACGACAGTGGTACTGACAAGGCGCCACATCTCACTCCGGGCCGGACTAAGATGGTCTCGAACGGTGAGCTCAGGGAAATGGCGATGGCCTGTTCTAATTAGCTCTGTTACCTGTACTCAGAATTTACTACTTATATATTTCACACATCTTATACATAAAATCATATTTCCATTTTAGCATGCTGAGGAATATTTCTGCATTCCGTTGGAAAATTAAGAGATACATTTTTAACTTCGGTTAGATATTCAAGTTCAGTTTAAATCATGTTATTCTTTCTGGCAACGATGTCTGCGCCGCTGTTAACGAGCGTGTAGCCCGTGTACTTTGAAAAAGTTCTAAATAATAGATTCTTTTATACTTTAATATTTTTGCTTTCACTGCTCTCGCAAATCAATCACAGGTATCTACTGTAAGTAAAAAATAATTTTCGACTTTACAAAACTCACTTATATTTCAAGCTACGAAAGATCGTTCTGCTGGCGATGTTTTCTGTAAATTACAATTTATTTTAAATATATATGCACGTTTACAGTCCAGTATTTTTAATTTCGTTTTGCTATCTTACTTTTCTTAATAACTAATTTTACCAGCTTTATTTTCTTATTAACATCACATTATATATTTATTAAACTTTAATTCCATTTATCCACAAACGATATCCAGATATTCCGTTAATTTTTGCCCGGACAAACCCTTCGTGGCCTGTGCTAGTGTTCTTTACTGGTCACTTGGCCACACTTCCTTTCCGCCCCGCCACTTCCAGTGGTTGGCCAGTTGGTTCACAGATAATGCGCTCCCGGAATCTTGAGTTGACCCATCCCACTTTTAAGACGCCATGCAAAGCTTCCCTTGCACTATCTGCTGGTAGCCTAATCACAGCCATTTAGGTCTGCTCATATGCCATACGCAGGTTGATATCATGATTAGTCGTGACCTCATCCAGATCACTGGATTCGCTAGTCATGCGGTGAGCAAAAGACAGAACCTCTGAATGCTCACACAAGGCTCCTGATACCAAGGTATCCATACCTGGCTTATCCAGCTGCAGGAATAGCTCACCCTTTTAAGTCCTCCTGATCCTATTGACCACCTTCTCAAGCTCGCAAATCTTATCTTTCGCTTTTATCTTGCATAATACCTACGCGTACATCACCCTTTGGCGCAATAAAGCAATTACAATATGGCATCCTAATTACTGATTGAGTCGATTGAGTCCCGCATCGGTTGATGGATGGAACACCGTTTGCCATCCTCTAGCATCGCCACCAGCGTCATAATCTTTTGATCAAGGTCGCATAACACTGTGGTACGCTGCTTCGCCAATCTTACATCTTTCTGCTCAGATTTCTCCAACAGTGGCGATGACGCTGCTATACCTACTGGATATCTAATCATCATTTCACTCTTGTGAAAGCATTGCAGCTCTTGTTTGTTTGTGTTTGAATATTTCCCATTTTGTTGGGTCACAATTCCTGTTGAAAATATGTAAAAGATCAATACAACATTCCAATTACTAATGTTAATAACAGAAAATATCGATACTGCGCTCGATACTTTAACTTGAGAATACCTTGAATAAAAGTTCTTAGTCTAACCCAACAGGTTATGGGCCCAGGCATAAAGAAAAAGTTGAATGAAACTAAAGTTATGCTGAAAAGCCGCGTTCAAGGTTGAGTGAAATTTTTCATTAGAATTTCATAATTTTGTATTGCTGTGTGCATTACCAACTAAAGTTTTCTGTGTGAGAACAAGTACGAGCAAAAAATTAGTGCGCTGTACAATATAGACAGGTTGGACGAAACAAACATGATTCGTGGTATGTCCAAATGAAAAGTGTGCTAATTCACCAGGAGCTATGGTCCGTCACTTCGGGAGCTATGAAATGCCCAAGTTCAGACAAGACGAGTGAATGTAGTCTGTGGATATCATAAAACGAAAAGGCTTTAGCGATGATTACTCTCTCAATAAGAAGCTCTGAGATTGGTCACATTAAGAAATGTGATTCGGTGTCGAGTGCGTGGATAACCCTAAAGGCAGTGCATCAGCCCACCGGTCCAGTGAGAAAGGTCACATTGTTCAAGAGATTACTCTTCATGCGGATGAACGAGAATGAGAACATGCAAATATATATTGCAAATTTTGTGAACACCGTGCAGCAGTTAACAGAAATTGGCATTGTGCTGCAAGAGGAAATATATGTTATTTTACTATTGGCAAGTTTACATAAATCATATGAAAATTTGGTTGTAGCATTGGAATCACGTGATGAATTACTAAAGTTTAGTACTTTGAAGGTTAAATCGATCGAAGAGTGTGATAGACGCAAGAGCGAAGCACATATAGAGAGTGTGAACGAAAATAATGCACAGGCATTTTTAAGCAAAGCACACTACTCTAAAGAGAGTGCAAAAAAGAAAGACAAAGTAGGCAAGAACCGAAACAAAAAAAAATAAAATTTTACAATTGCGGTAAAATTGGCCACATTTCTGCATAATGTAGGTCCAAAGCAAACGAAGGTAATGTAAGAGGAAGAGACGAAAAATCATTCTTCACGTTGCCAAGTGCAAAAAAGGGTGAACGACTGCTTGATAAGTCAGCGTGGTGCTTAGATAGTGGCGTAACAGCTCATATGTGCGCAAATCAAAATATGTTTAATTCATTTGAACAATTCACTGATACAGTCACACTTGCTAGTGAAAAATCACTAGAAGTAGTCGGACGAGGAGTCGTCATGATTGAAACGAAATCGTCAACAGTAAAACTTACAGCAGAGGCAGCAGCAAAGGCACCGGCGAAGATAACGGCAACACCGATACCAATAAAAGACAAGTCAGCAAGAAAAGTAACCCAATTGAAAAAACCAGTGGGCACGGATGGCGAAGACCAGACGACGAGAGGCATAAGCTGAATCTTCTGAGCAGTGATAACGCCGTAACACCAGAAACTGTGGAAGAAGCATTGGAAAGTCCACAGGCGATCGAATGGCAAAAGCCCATGGCACAAGAATTCGGAGCACTGAAAGTGAATGGAACTTGGGAACCAGCCGAATTACCATCCAATCATAAGGCGATTGGATGCAGATGGGCCTTTGCACTAAAACGTGACAAAAATGGCACCATAGAACATACATACATACATACAAGGCTAGGCTAGTAGAAAAGGGCTGCAGCCAGAAACACGAAGTGAACTACGACGAAACGTATTCGCCAGTAGTGCGATATACGACAATAAGGATGGTGTTGGCCATGGCAGCTGAACTGGAGCTACATGTACACCAGCTTGATGTATCCACGGCATATCTAAATGGAGAATTGCAGGAGGATGTTTTCATGAAGCAACCCCGTATGTTTGAAGAACAAGGAGTGTCTGTTCTTAAACTTCGAAAGTCCTTATATGTGCTAAAACAGTCTGGACGGATGTGGAACAAAAAGCTGAACGAGATGATGACAAAAATTGGTTTTTCGCCTATCCAAGCGAGCTGTGTGTATATACTAAGCATACACAAAACAACATAAACATAATCGCAGTATATGTGGATGATATGATGATATGTTCATCAGATATTGGTGAGTTGGCCAGTATAAAAGAAAGTATGTCTCGAATTTTCCAGGTGGTTGACAAGGGCCCTATACATAATTTCCTTGGTATGGAAATCAATAGGAAGGGCATAATAGGGGCGATAACGATCACCCAGCAGCAGCATGTGTTACAGCTGCTTAAGAAGTTTGGCATGGAAGCGTGTCGGCCAGCATCAGTACCGTTGGCGTCCGGGTACACCACCAAATGTGAGAGCCAACAATGCAAAACGGTCAACCAGGCAAAGTACCAGTCACTGATCGGATCATCATGTATCTGGCAGTTACATCCAGACCTGACATTTTACATTCAGTATGTAAGCTGTCTCAACGGAATACGGATCCCCACCAAGAGCACTCGGCAGCAGCAAAACAAGTGCTGCGATATCTGAGGACGACGGCTTCAATGGGCATAACATATGCTGAAACTGGAAATCCCATCAAAGGCTACGTTGATGCGGACTGGATACGCATTCTTGGCGGCAGCGCATTCTCATGGGAAAGCAAGAAGCAGTCGTCAGTAGCACTAAGTAGTACTAAAGCCGAATATATGAGAATATCGGAAGCAACTAAAGAAGCTATTTATATTCTGAAATTATGTAACGAAATGAACACATACGGAAATATGAAAAGTATTATAATTCATGGCGATAATTTGAGCGCTATGAACTTAGTTAAAAATCCAGTTTACCATGCAAGAAGCAAGCATATAGATATTCTTTATCACTTCATGCGAGAAGTTTTTAATAAGCTTGTGATTCAGCTGGAATATTGTCCAACGAGTCAAATGATGACAGATATCATAACTAAGAACTTGAGCAAGTCAAAACATGAAAATTGTAATAGATTGCTTGGTCTCAAATTAATTGTCAATAATGTGTATTGAGGGGGACTGTTGAAAATATGTAAAAGATCAATACAACATTGCGATTACTAATGTTAATAACAGAAAATATCGATACTGCGCTCGATACTTTAACTTGAGAATACATTGAATAAAAGTTCTTCTTAGTCTAACCACCAAACCTAGTGCATCACTTTTTGCCGCTTTAAAAACCCAACAAGTCCAAGTCGTTATTTCTGGTCGTTGTACAGTTACGTAATAATGCCATGGTTATCTTTGCATACAAATGTTGACACCCGGCCTAATTAAAGTAAATTCAGAGCCGGATTCGCTTTAGCCAGGAGTGTAAAATCTGATCCTGAACTGTCAACATAATAACGACGTACCACAAAAACGTGCTTGGAGATTTGCCAAGTCTTAATGGGACGGAGGTGGTAAAAGCATTGCCTTAACCGCCATTCGGCAATATTGCACTCCTTTTACTGATTTCGTAGAATAAGGCTACCGTTTCAACAAATTCGAAGAGGGTGGTTGAATGTATTAGCCTTCTCGTAAGTGGATTTATAGCGGCTTACCCGGGGATATCTGGTATACTGCTGAAAGTCAGAAGTTGCTTACACTACTCAAGACAAGAATCGACTTGGTCAATGCCATCTTAATGACGATCAAGACCTTTTTTGCCTATCAGAGGTACTTATCCGAGTACTATCATCCCCGTGACATATTAGTCGCCTCATATGACAAGCTAGGACTCGCAGTGGAAGTGTGTGTGAGTGGTGTGTGAGTGCATACGTATTGGGTGTGTGAGTGCATTCGTATTCTGCAGCGTTATCTACGATTGGGTGTATACAAGCACACATACACCAATATCTCAATATATGTATCTCAAGGCGGCGATTTCAGTTCGGACTTGTGAATAAAATAAAGCGCTGCAATTTGTACTTTTTTTTACTTTTCTGAAAAAGCCTGCAAAACTTTCAAAGGGAAATTTGCCCATAAAAATCAAATATATTTAACTGGCTATTATCGAAGTCACTCAAGTAAAGCATTCTTATTTGTTTTTTTTTTATGCCTAAGCCCACAATTTATCATCGTTTTTTTGGAAACTATTTATTATTTCATACCCCGAACCCATTAATAATGGACTCATTTGAGAGTATAAAACTTAATGCGATATTTGAAAATATAACTACAATATATTTAACACCAAATGTAGATCGTGTTGAAAATTATATATGTATATATAAGTCCCTTGTTAATGAATATCAATACTGCTAACTAACAGATTATCGACAGTCTTGAATAAACTTTGGTTGAGTACACAATGGTACTTCGCTTTATTTTATTATTCAGGCATTCCCTGACGCGGGGAAACTTCGCTCTAACAGGTTATGGGCCCAGAACACGTGGCCTGATAATATTGGTTAAAGTCTATTGACTCGATATCTAGAGTTACGAACTTGGTTAAAAAGAAAAAATCGGCAGTTGCGTGTATGTAAATGTAAATTGCGTCGCAGAAGTAGAAAAAATGAGTGCATTGTACGAAATTGAGAAGCTTGAAGAAAAGAATTATGATTCTTGGAGCACACAGATGCGAAGCGAGGGAAGTTGCGTCGGGGAATTTACTGAAGTCTGATGCAGGCGAAAATATTAACTGGAGTGCGCTGGATCGTAAGGCATTGGCAACGATCACGCTAAGTGTTAAGGAATCGCAGTTGGGATACATCAAGAATTGCATAACGTCGCAGGAGGCATGGACTAAGTTGCGCGAAGCTCATCAGCCAAGCTGGCCGGTTCGTACAATCTCGCTATACAAAAAGTTGCTCAATTCACGCATGGCGGAGGGGCAAATCATGGCTAGCTATTTGATCACATTTAATGAAATCGTGGATCAGCTTGTCAGAGTTGGAATAGCAATAGTTGACGAGCTCAAGGTCATTATTTTGCTTTGCAGCCTTCCAGATTTTTATGAGAATTTCGTTGTCGCCATCGAGGCGCGCGACAGTCTTCCAACGTTTGAAATTCTATGCATAAAATTGAAGGAAGAAGGCGAGAGGAAAGAGAGCGCAGAAAAGCACAGCAATATCGCGCATTCCTTTACAGTGAGACAGAGGCATAGCGCTAGTGCGAAAGTCACGACAAAGAAGAAAATAAAAAATGTTGCCTGTTACAACTTGACAGGCAATTTCATGTCTGTGGGTCAAGCCGTAGCAAGGAAGTGCATTGTAAATTTTGATGCAATAAGTACAAGAGTCTTTAAAGGCGGCGAATGTATACTCGAGGCCAAACGATGAGGAAATCTGTATACGTTTGAAAGTCATCGTAACAGATGTTATGCTGCTGTTAAGTCAGACAGCGAGTTGTGGCATAACAGATATGGTCACCTGAATTATGATAGTTTGCGTGAAATGGCAAACAAGACATGCATCTTGAATAAGGTTCACTTGCAGCCATTTCCAGGATCAACAGAAAGCCGAGCGCAAGAACTTCTGAATCTAGTGCACACTGATGTGTGTGGCCCTTTCGAAGCAAAGTCTCTTGGCGGCTCTAAGTATTTCCTCACGTTCATTAATGACAAGTCAAGGCGGATTTTTGTGTATTTCCTCAAAGGAAAAGACGATGTTTTTCATCAGTTCGTGGAGTACAAAAATCTGGTAGAGCGTCAAACAGGAAAAATGATCAAGTGTATTTGCAGCGACAACGGGCGCGAATACGTTAACAATACGTTCAACGAGTATTTAAAAAACAATGGAATTGCATGACAATTGACGGTGGCGTACACTCCACAACAAAACGGTGTGGCAGAACGAGCTAATCGTACACTTGTGGAGATGGCTAGATGCTTATTGGAGCAGTCAGGATTAGATCAGTCACTGTGGGCAGAGGCAGTAAGCACAGCGGTGTATTTACGTAATCGTGCAGTCAGAAAGGCACTGATCAAGATGACACCAATAGAAGCGTGGACTGGTAAGAAACCAACGATAAGCCATCTTAAAGTTTTTGGTTCCGTTGCAGTGGCACTGGACAAGGGTCATTACAAGGGCAAGTTTAAGCCCAAGGGGAAAGAATACCGCATGGTTGGTTACTCAATGTCGTGGTCAACAAACGAGATATTCTCTTTGACGAGGTCAGCTACTTGGAGCAGGCAAAGGGCGAAGCGGTAACATTTGATATGTCAAATGTAGGGCATCGAGTTGAGCAAGCTGACGAAGAGGATGATGATGGGGAAGACATCACATATCGCTCAGATGCTACTGATGAAAGTAGTGCGGATGACAAAAAGCTGGAGGAAGAGCAGATCCCACGAATTGAACCTGGAAGACCGAAATTGCTAAGGACGGGCAGACCTGGTCGTCCGAGGAAGCTATTTAATATACTCAGTGCAATGGTTACAAGTGATGTACCCATTCCAATAACCTACGAGGAGGCAACGTGCGGTTCGCATGCTTCGTTTTGGCAAGAAGCGATGCAAAAGGAGTATGAGGCATTGATTACGAATCAAACCTGGCAGCTGGCAGATTTACCGAACAGTCATCGTGCAATTGGCTGCAAGTGGGTCTACAGTTTGAAGCGAGATGCTCACGGCCAAATACAACGGTTCAAGGTACGACTGGTGGCAAAAGGATGCGCACAGCAGAATTGATGTTTTGTAAGCATTTTTGCATTGTGGAAGGGTGTTGAAAATTATGTTAATTGACATTTAATGCAACCATGCATCCATGTATATGTTAAGTCCCTTGTTAATGAATATCAATACTGTGAACTAACAGAATATCGACAGTCTTGAATAAACTTTGGTTGAGTACACAATGCTGGTGGTACTTCGCTTTATTTTATTATTCAGGCATTCCCTGACGCGGGGAAACTTCGCTCTAACAGATCGCGTTCTTACTTGTTTTTTTTCAAAGTTTTCTGAGAAATCTAAAAACCGCATCTTTCCCAATTTAACAACTGGTACCTCGGTGACACAAATAATTTGTAATTTGCACTGAGCAACGGTCTTCATTTTCTTTCCAAATATTTATGAAAGTTGTATCTTCGTTCTAGGCAGCCGACATAGGCATGAATACATTAATCTGTATCTATCAAGCGCAACATTTTCTTTTATGTTTTAATTAGTTGCCTGTGCTCTCAACTGCATTCACCATTCCATTCCATTCTAAATCAAGCCTCAGGATCCGTATGTGCCAGGATTAAAAACTCCATATAAGAAAAATGTTACATCTGGCATATTATATTTTAAAAATTTGTTTATACTAATTTTGGAAGGAATTTAAATCATTTACCACAAATCCGGATGAAATATAATACGCACTATAATATAATATAGTTCGGTAGATTTTTTCATTAAACTTATTATACAATACATATTGCAGAAGGTATTAACTTTTTGTAATGAGGTGTGTAACGCTTTGAAGGAGACTTCTCCAAACCGTCTATGCAAACTAGTTTCTTAATAATGAACCAATCTTAACGAATTCACAACTTTCCTTTTACTGCAGACACTACATATGTCTGAGTCTGAAGATTCGAATCAGGATTCGGGTAACTACCATATGAACGATCGGTAGAAAGATGAAAGCTTTTAACAAGTTATCCAAACCAAATTCCACTGCTATGCGTGCTATCCGAATATTTAGGCAACAAAATTATTAATTTTGACATTTGAAAATTTTTTTTAAATTTATAAACACATTATTCTTCACGAGCTAATAACTTCATTCGTATCAATTATAATGTGAACAGCAAAATCAAATGCAATGTCACTTTTAAATGCGAAAATTTCAAATGTCTTATTATTGGTAATTTTACGCGTAGGTTTTACATAGTAAACAATAAACAGCATTGGCTTCAAAAAATAATAAACCGCATTGGCTTCTATGGAAGACAAAACAAATTGTATTTGCTGTCCCGTCTCTTAGACAACTTATCCACAAATGTATTAAATGTATTTAATTACAGTAATCCTTATTTATTCATCAAATTCTTCGACAATTAAATCTGCGATGTCCATTTCGGTTGCCTCATCCGAGATTTCTTCAATTGTATCACATTTGGTGCCCAACATATCGGCAGCTCTTCTTTGATGTTGCTTTGAACGATAGTGTAATTTTAAATTCGTTTTTCTGGGAAACGCCACATTGCATATTTCGCATCTGAAATATAATTACAATAATGATAATAATTGCAATTTGCAAGTGACATAATAGTTAAAGACGTAATTAAACATACAGAAATGGTCGTTGACCCGTGTGAAGGAACTCATGTTTGTTTAAGCACGATTTTGTAAGGTATGTTTTTCCACAATATTTGCACACAAATGAATATTTCTTCGTGTGTTTTACCCTGTTGAGTAATAAAAATTACAGTAATGTAAAACCGAGTCATGCCCATTACCCACCGTTCATGCCGACAGCGGGCGGTGCTCGTGAAGAAGCGCTGGCCACAATATTTGCAGGCATATGGCTTTTCTCCCTTGTGCCTGACGCGTATATGCAAATTCAGAAGATGATTTGTATAATACTTTGCATCACAATCCGGACATTCGAAATTCTTGATACCGTGTCGCAATATATGGACTTTCAAGTTGCTGTGATCTGCAAAACATTTGCCGCACTGGTCACAGACGAATTTCTTAATAACAGCCGACTGTGTTCTAAGAAATTCGCTTTCGTAATCCACTGTTGATGACTGCGTAAACTCCAAGCCCGATCCTTTGCTTCTTGACTTCGCTGAACTAGGATTATTAGCGCTACCACAGCGTTCTGCCTCTGTATAAGATTTGTGTGGTTCGAAGGTCAAAGGAGCGGGATTTATAATCGTTTTGGCGTTGCTTCTGGTACGATGTGCTGCGCTTGGAGCATTCACTGATACTGAATGCATAACCTTCTTTGTTTCGTTGCTCCATATCAGAGAAGTCGCTTTCGTTGGACTAGGATTAGTTGCCTTCGCATGCCGGTCTGCCTCTGGGTAAGCTATGGATGCTTCATAGGTCGCATCAGGCGATGTAACCCCTTTGAAACTGCATCTGACATGCTGAACTGTGCTTTGAGCAACTGTCATCCGTCGTGTAGTGTGGCTACTTGATATATGATACGGTTCCATATGAGTCCTGACAATCTTAGATTGCGGTTGCTTGCTACTCTTAATCTTTAAAGTAGTCATCTTTCGTTGTGGACTACAGTTCAGTGGATCCAACGTAGTCGCTTTCTCGTGCTGACCATCACGCAGAAGTCGTTGTACGTTTATACAACGCTCTCGGAAGGCAATTGAATAGTTTAAGTCCAAAACGCAGCACGGGCAAATGTGTTTAGGCATGCCTTCACCTTCATCAAACTTTAAGCAAACATACAGCTTGTTAAAACATCTGATTACACACAGGTGTACATATTGTAAACAAAGTCTTACTCTGATTCCCGTCAAAGTGGCGATATTTTCAATAATCTCGCGACTTTCCTTCTCAAAGAGATTCGTGGCATTGAGATGGTAAATCTTTTCGCCACACGTTCTACATAAATGTACAGCCGACATATTTGAATAAAATACAAATTAAATTATTATATTGGCCTGACCAAGTTAGGCATCGGTGTTTTTTAATATGATTCTATTATCTAAATCAAAGTGTGAATGGCAACATAACAGCTGATGCACTATAACAACGTGTGACTGTCAATGTGGGCGCATCTTTTTAATTGTGGGCTCTAAATAACTTCATCCATCGCCGTTTGCACATCGAGTTCTTCTATGATCGAGTCGGGAAACACTAGAATATCGTCCGCAACTGTTATCTGTTTAATGACATCAAGTTGATTATTTAAGACCTCGCTAGCCCTCTTCTGATGCTGCTTTGTGCGGCAATGGATCCTTAAGCCCGGTTTCCGAGGAAATGCCACATTGCATAAATCGCAACTGATAAATTAAATATGGTATTATATGATATAATATATAATATAAAACATATAATATATAATATAAAACATATAATATAAATAGTGTAACATACCGATGTGGTCGAAAACCTGTGTGCAGAAATTCGTGTTTATTCAAACATGATTTAGTTAGATACTTTTTGCCGCAAACCTTGCATTCAAATGAAAAACTTCTTATGTGTCGAACTCTGTTAAAGAAAAAAGAAAATTAAGAGGATATTCAGAATTATATTTGTGCTTTTGTTGTGCATCCTCACTGTTCGTGGCGTTGGCGTGTGCTGCCGGAAAAGAAGCGCTGCTCACAATATCTGCATGAAAATGGCATCTCTCCTCGATGCTTAACCCGAATATGCAGCTGTAATAAGTATTTGGAGTAGTGCTTCAAGCCACATTCTTCACATTCGAAGTTCTTTTCGCCCTTGTGACGCAGTATGTGAATCTGCAAGTTCTTCTGATTTGAAGATTGATGACCACAAAGGTCACAGATGAAAACCTTTGGATCCGCCGTAGGTTTCGCATTGCTTTTCTTGCCCTTCTTGCTGCTAGATATCGTATTGGTCGTAACGCTATCATTTCGGGCTGAGGAGCGTGGGGCAATGGAAGATCCTTCCATTGGACTGGAAATAGGGGATATTTCTTCTTGGAAATCGGAAATCTCACCGAAGGCGTTATGCAACTCATCCATTGATGTGCTATTGTGTAAACTACTGGTAGGCGAATCATTAAATGTATCCGCCGCTTCGAGGTTCACCATAGCCTCTGGAATTTTCTGAGTCATTTCGACTGAATCCGCTTGAGCAGGACTCGAATCATAGGAATCTTTACAATTCTCCGGTGTCTGCTTGCGACCACGTAAAAGGCGGCATTGTGAAGAATATTGCTGATTGGAGACAGTTGGATCGGGTGTACTCGATATGTGCTCGTCTTTTATTTTTACGCCCAACGGCCTGTTTACACTAGCATTTCCGACAAGGATATCTTTTTGCGCCGCTTTAAGTGGATCGAACTTAGCCTTGGGCTTCTCGTTCTGCAAGAATTGTTGCGTTCTTATGCATCGCTCGCGAAATGCCATCGAATGGTAGAGCTCCAAATGGCAACAGGTGCAAATGTGTGTGGGCATATTTCTTTCTTCAAATAACTATAGAAAAACACATATTGTTCATATTTCACTTCAAAGATTTGCATACAAATTTTACTGAGATAAATTTTTACCCGGATTCCAGTTAGCGTCTCGATGTTAAGTAGTATCTCGTTGTCATCTTGCTCGAAGATATTTTTGGCATTTGGATTGAAAATGTTGTCCGCACACGTCCTGCACTGCATCGACATTTTTGCGAGCGTCCTTTAATTGCATTAATATTTTTGTATAAATTCAGATCATCACCCTAGAGTGGAGCAGGGCTGTTATTTGAGTATTTTTCTAAGTTAACATGTGACTTATCTAAGAGATATCGATAACATATCGAGAAAAAAGTTTAAGCCTAAAATTTTTCACAATTTAAACAAATTTTTGTCGTTTTTTTGGAAATTGCTTATCTGCAAAATTGTTGTGGATGGTAAAACTATATTTTAGTGTAAGGGAGTTGGGAATTTTTGCTTAACTAATTCTATAATTTTCAATGGCCCATTTGTTTAAATACGGAAATATTGGCTTAACGAGATACTCAATAAATCCTCTTTTCTGGAAATTATCGCCTTTAGTTTTAAAATAAGGTAAACTGTTTAATTTTCAATCTCTTCAATAATAGAATCGGAAAAATCAAAATTAACATCGTCATCGCTGACCGTTGTTATATCAGCTGTCTCCAAGTCATCTTTAATCATTTGATTAACTCTCCTCTGATGAAACTTTGTAGTGTAATGATTTTTTAAAAATGTGGCTCCCTTAAAGGTCTTCTTGCACGTTTCGCAGCTAAAATTAGAATATTAATAGATTAATAATAGCCGTGGAGTGTCAAAATGCATACCGATAGATCTTTTCTCCCAAATCATGAGCCTCTCTGTGCTTTTCCAAGCTAATTTTACTTATAAACGTCCTGCTACAAAGATTGCACACGAAGGGTAATTCCTTTGCATGGTATTTCCTTTAAATTGAAATTAAGAGCAGGTCATTCAGAGGAAGGGGAGAATTTTGTCCACTTACCGTTCGTGCCGGCACCGACTGGGACTGTTGCGAAAGGCCATTCCGCAATATTTGCATACGAAGGGCTTCTCGCCTTTATGGTGGACACGCACGTGGAGCATGAGAAGAGGTCGCGTGAAGAATTTACAGCCGCATTCTTCACATTCAAAGTTTTTGACGCCCGAATGGCGCACTGCATGATCCTTCATATTGCTCAGATCACGGAAAGACCAGCCGCATTGGTCGCAAACGAATTTCTTCTCCAGTGGCGCAATACGCGGCTTATTTTTCTTGACATTTCGCATTTCATCGGTCAACTTTCTGATTACTTTTCTTGTCGACCTTGAAATGATTGAAGGTGCCGCAGGATTTGTTGTCGGACGAATTGGTTTTTCGAGAGCTTCACTTGGATGACGACACCGCATAATACGTACTCGATGCGAAAGATGGCTTGGGGTATTTTGGACAAGTTTCTTAGGGGACGACGATGATACATTGGTACTTGAGGGGTAGTCAGTCATGTACTTGGATTCAATGATCGCATCTTCTTCAGCACTAAGATCATAATCAAGCAATGGATCAATGGCCAGCAAAGATTGTTTGGAAATTAAGTTGTTCTCAGCGAAATCTGCTTGTTTTACGCTCATGAAATGCTGGTGTGTCACCAGACAGCGTTGCCGAAATGCCATAGAATGGTTCAAGTCCAAATAACAACAGGAACACACATGGCTCGGTAGATGCGAGTGGTAAGATAACTGAAAATGTATAAAATTTATAAACATAAAATATCTTTTAATATATTTTAAGAGTCCAACGGACTCTTAAATTACTTACTTTTATTCCTGTAATTGCTTCGATGTTTTTGCGAATGTCTTTGTTCTCATGACTGAAGAGATTTCTGGGGTTGAGATTGTAAATAGGTTCTCCACAAGTTCTACAGTAAACCGACATTATTATTTTATAAACATTTATATTTGTTTACTAAATGCACAAATAAAATACCATCAGTGTGTACACACATATTCATCCAAAATGCACAAAAAATGACCACAATGAAGTAACAGTGTCAACTGTTGCTCCGGCTTTTATGCTGCCATTCGCCCAAAAACCAAAAACTTTAGTCACATATTCAAAGCACAGATTTTAGATTTAATTAAAACCAAAATGGAAGACTGGCGCGGTCTTTGCCGCACCTGTGGAATAACAATAAATGAAAAGATCGCAAGAGCAAAGCTTTTTGAGGAACTCAACTACCCACTAGTATCTTTAATTGAAGACATCACCGACATGTGGGCAAGTTTTCCTTAATATGCATATTTGGTATAAGTAAATAATTAAATTAAAAAAAGGAAATAATTATAGATGGAGAGCGACAGGAGCTTGCCGGAATATATATGCATTAAATGCAAATCCTTGTTGGAAGAGGTTGTTGAATTTCGTGTCAGTTGCCTCGACACTCACAAAAAGCTATTGAACGCCAAAAGACAGGCGATAAAAAATCTTAAGCATGAGCACAGCTTGTGTGAAGACATCGAAAATGTAAATAATACGGACTGTATTGAACTTCAACAAGCAAACCCGAAATCCAATTGCGAAGCAGTTGAAATTCAAAGCCCGGAACCATCCAAGTTCAGCGCCAAAGAAAATAGAATAAATAGAAGAAACAGTTCCAAAAAACCAAACACATGGATTTGCGAACAATGTGGCGGAGAGTTTAAATGCTCAACATATTTAAAACTGCATATGTTACGCCATACGGGGAAAAAGGAATTTGAGTGCGATATTTGTAAGAGGCGATATTACACACATAACGAAATGATTCGTCACAAGATCTTGCACTCCAAAGCCAGACCATATTCTTGTCGCTTCTGTGACAAATCATTTCGTGGCACCAGCAGTAAGGCAGTTCATGAAAGGTTGGTTAAATCGAACTACATTCGAGTTAAATATATATTTTATTAAATTATTATAGAACTCATACAAATGAACGCCCCTTTGCCTGCCAATACTGCGAGAAAACATTTACCTCCACCTCTGTTCGAAGAATGCACGAACGTGTTCATATTAATAATCGAAAATATCAGTAAGAAATCTATAATAATTACATACATATGTACCAGAAGATCTTGTTAATATATAAATATAAATTATATATTGCAGTTGTGAACCGTGCGACCAATGGTTTCAGCGATCCTCCCATTTATCGCTGCATCAACGGACCAAGCTGCACAAGAGTAAAATTATTAATACTTAATGGTTTTTTAATTTTTTTAAATAATGTCATTCAAAATTTGTGAAGTACAGTTGCTTCGGTGTGAGTGTCAGACAAACAGCTGATGTAATTTGTGTGAATGGTAACTTTGCTCAATCACTTTGCACTTGAGGTGTGTACGCTGTTCTTAATAAATAAAATAATACGACAAATTATGGATTGGAATTATTTGTGCTTTATCTCACGACATATTAAAATATTACGAATTTAGGTTTTTTCAGTTGTTTTAACAAATTTTCATCAGTTTCTTAAGCCGCATTATGTATCGTAGAAAGATTCTGCGATTTCAAAAGGAGGATAAGTCACAGCTGATTGCTGCAGTTAGGATTCGGCGTCTTCTCTGGGACGTGACGGATAAAGAGCACAATGATCTTACAAGATTGAAGGCGGCTTGGATGTCCGTGGGTGCTGAGATGGGCAGAGATCGTAAGTTATAAATGATGATACTTCATTGCATATAGTTGTAATTAATAATTTATTGTATTTAAAAAGCGCACGAATGCAAGGTTGGTTGGCGTTCATTGCGGCAGTGCTATCGTTATCATTGTAAGACGGCGCACAGCCGTTCCAAGATGGATGGTGACGATACGGAAGCTGAAGCCGATCCCCTAGAAACTCCACACATTAAATGGGAGTTCGCCGATGATATGGCATTCCTGCAGCAATTGTCAAAGAAAAAAAGGTAACCAAATAATTGTCAGATTGTCAGAACTGAAATCAATATTATCGAAAAAAATTTAGCTCGGATTTTGAAAGTTTCGACGAAACTCCTGCTCCCAACTCGCCATTGGAAGATGATACGGAATATACCGATACAGAATACTTGGAAGGCGCATATGACGAGAACAATGGCATTGTCAATGACGATGTAGATGCCAATGACACCATTGACAATGAAGTCGAAGACGATGTCAGTATTTTTAAACTGAAAGTCGCATATGTCAGCTTTGCACTTAAATCAATAATTTGGCGTTTATTTAAATATCTATTTTATTAAGGGGAAGAAACAACCAAAGAACGTAATGAAAGATGACGTTTGCAGAACATGCGCGCAGCCGATTGAATCTACCACAGCGCAGAATTTATTTAATTCAGAAAATGATATTCTGCTGCAAATTAAAATGGTGACAGAACTGGTTGTAAGTTCGACTATACAGAGATGCGTTTTTTAACAATAATTAATAATAATTATTTACCTTTCGTATTCAGCTAAATCGAGAAGAAGACCTTTCGGACTTTATTTGCCAACAATGCCTGCAAAATCTAGAAGTTGCAGTAGAGTTTCGCAGAGTTTGCATTGAGGCACAAACACAACTCCTCCTTCAAGTACAGGTCAAGGAGGAGGCGGAACAAGAAATACTAACATATCCAGAGTCACCTACACAGCACATCATTCGCAGTACGGACTTAGACATGGAAGATGAACAACTGGAAGACTTTGTGAATTCAGATAATGAGAACTATTACGAAGAAAAGGTGGAAATCCAGCCGCTACCAACGGCTACACCATCAGCACTAATCAGAAAAAAGTATAAAAGAGAGCCGAGAAATCAGAAATACCAGTGTCATCAGTGTGGATTGACATTTACCAATCAAGATCAACTGAAGATGCACATGCACCAAGTGCATGACGTGCAGCTCCAAACTAGGTGAATTTTCAACATGTATAAATATGTATGGAAATAATATAAATGATTTCAGATTTGTGTGCAAGCATTGCGGACATGATTTTAAATATTCTGCTCCACTCGTTGACCACCTAAAGACCATCGGAGTACATTTTGGACACAGCTGCGAGGAGTGTGGACAGAACTTCCACAGCAGGCACTTTCTCAAAAAGCATAAGAGACGAATTCATGGGCTGGCGGACGAGCATATTTGCCACATATGTGGTAAAAATTTCACCACTGGATTTAATCTGCGCAATCACATTGTACGCCACACTGGCACTCGACCCCATAAGTGCAAACTATGCAGCGCAGCCTTTTGTACAAGTGGCGAACTGAATCATCATAAGCGCACTCACGACAATGTGCGTCCGTATCCGTGTCGTTATGCTTGTGGCAAAACATTTCGTCATTGCAGCAATCGCAGTACGCACGAGAGGTGAGAGCAACTAAAGTTCATACGACTTCAATACATACCAATATAACAACAATTTGACTCACAGAATACACATGGCTGGCAATCTGCGTCCGTTCCAATGCGAATATTGTGATAAAACTTTTGTGACAAAAGGCGACTGCAGAGCCCATCAAATGATTCACACAATGAGCCGTGATTTTAGGTAATTTCAACAATTAAAGATTCCACTGGCTTTACACATTTTTTTTAACATTTCTCTAATCTAATCTATTTCGTAGCTGTGACGTTTGCCAGCAGAGTTTCAAGCTACAGAAACATTATCTGCAACACTTAACGACCAAGTCTCACAAAAGGGTCGAAGATCATGTTAAAGGAACGAAGAAGAGTGATTAGTTGGAGCCGTGATATGCATATTAAGATTTCGATATTTTGAAAAGTTATCATTTGAGATGCTCTGAACAATGCGTTTTATCAAACTTTAAGTCTTTAAATAGTTGTATACCTTGGAGAGAATATTATAATTTTGTCTTTTTTGTTTTATTTTAATGAAATATCGTTCATATTACTTATTGTTCTGTTTTACTTTGTCAATTCGAAATATTGAAAGCGTCGGAAAGTAATTCTGTCGGTGTAACACTTATCAAGATAGACTGACATTTGGGAATGGGCGTGGTCTCTATTAGCTTTTTGAAGAGTGTTGCTGCCAATATACCTTTAAAATTTGGTGATTTCCATGATTTTGAGGATCAGATGTATAATATAAAAGTTGTTATCTATGTGCCTTTGACCGGCGGGGGTGATCATAAAGACTATCACCGGCAATCCAACCAAATTTTATGACTAACTTTAAAATAGTATGGGATATTGCATATATATATATATATATATGTTTTTATCGATTTCATTTGGTGTCAGTGTATATAAAAACACTTACATATGTTTGTAAAAATTGAGTATATCTCATAATTTAGTAGCAAAAATATAAAATCGGAAATGCACGCTGTTGTTACGCTTTAAGGATATTTAGTCACGCAAAATTAAGAGAGACGATTTTAATGATAGCCTCTAATGATCGCCGCTTCCAATACCGTTTTGCTTGGCGGCATCGCCAGATGCTATATATGAGGTGACATCCAGTTTGGTGGCCAGTGCCAAGATCGGGTCCTTGGCTTCGCTGCTCTTTTTCAAAATTAGCACACTGGACTCAATCTCCAAAATGCGCGCCAGCTTGCCAAGTTTCTCATTCTCCGGCAGACGAATGGCTCGCTTGTTGAGGGCTTTGACCACGGGGACATTTAGCTTGCAATTCATACTGACAATTTGGCTCATGAGCGTTTCCTGGGTGACAACGCCCAGTACACTGCTGCAAGATGATTAAGCTATTAGAAATAAAACGAAAGCTGACAGACACTAGCTAACATACCCATCATTCTGATCGATCATGGCCAGCTGTTCCACATGGTGCTGCTTCATCAAGGCAATGGCATCGGCAAAACTTGCGTCGGACTTGAGCAGGGCGACTGGAGCTGGCAGCTTTAGCTGCGATATGGGCACATTCCACCACCAGTGACCATGCTCATTCACCGGCTGCTTGAATTCGCGCGCCTCCATCCAATTGTCGGACACGAACTTGGTCATATAGTTACGAATGCCGTCGGGCAAGATAACCACACAACGCTGGCCGGGCTTCAGGCTGCGTGCTTGCTGCAGAGCTACGTGCATGGCGCCACCGCTGGAACCGCCGCAGAGCAGGCCCTCCTCGGCATTGAGGCGACGACTCATGGGAAAGCAGTCGATATCGTAGATCTTCGACCACACATCGATCACATTGCCATCAAAGACAGTGGGTGGAAAATCATAGCCAATGCCTTCCACCTCATAGAACTTTACATCAGACTTGTTCAGCTCGGCGGGGCGCGCCAACACCGACCCATATGGATCAACGCCGACAATACGGCAATTCGGAGCCTGCTCCTTGATTTTGCGCCCAAGGCCACTAATAGTGCCAGCTGTACCGGCTGTGGCCACAATCATGTCCACCTTATTATCCAGCTGCCAGAGTATCTCCGCGGCGGTGCCGTCATAGTGCGCCAGCGGATTGCCTGCATTCCGATACTGATCCAGCACAATCGAATTGGGCGTCTCGCGTTGCAGCTGCTGGGCCACATAGATGAGACCGTCCGGCGAATCGTAGGCAGCCTCTGTGGGCGTACGAATTATTTTGGCACCCAACGCACGCAGCGCATACACCTTCTCATTTGACATCTTTTCGGGCATTACAATGATGCATTTGTAGCCCTTAACCGCACAGGCCATTGCCAGGCCAATGCCTGTGTTGCCAGACGTCGGCTCTATGATGGTGAATCCTGGCTTCAGCAGACCTTTCTCCTCCGCATCCTGAACCATGCGATAGCCAATCCGATCCTTCACTGAACCGCCCGGATTCAAGAACTCGCACTTGGCATCTAGTCAACAGGAATATTTTATTATTTCGTATCAGTTCATAAAAAGAATGATAGTGAAAGTGTAGTGATAAACAAGTCAATTAATTAATGTGAACAATCTGAATAATCAGAATATTGTGGCATACTCACACATCTCACATTGAATGCCCTCCTTGGCTGGTATGGAATTCAGCCTGACCAGCGGAGTGCATCCAATCACTGACAGGATGTCTGGAGTAATCTTTTGGCGGTGCGCAATGCCACGTTGCGTGTGCGGCGTCTGCTCCTTGGTACCCAGATGCCATGTGCACTTCGAGGGCTTTCCGGGATCTACAAAATCGGCCGGACGCACGTATGTTTTACTCGCGGACATGTTCGTCGATAATTTAAGACTGATTGAGCAAATTTGCAGTGTGCCTGTAAAGAATCGTTTAGTGAGTTGTCTGGCTCACACCATCTGGCAGATTGTCAGGGGTCAAAGCAGGCACTGAAACCAGCTCATTATCAGTGATTTGTGTTTTCATATTCTAAACAGTTTATTGTGAAATAAATTTGGACTTATACACATGTTCACATACATATCTACATATTCAAGAACAAGGCCAGGGAGGGTCCGAATTTTTTTAAAGTTTGTAACGCATTTAAAGTCACGTTGCTCGTATCTGCTATTCCAGCCATACCTGGCTACGAACATTACAGTATATATGCAATGGCCACCATGTGATCTAAATCAATTAATCTTCAACAAGTTTTTGTTCGCTTTGATGCGAAGACAACCGGCATTCATCCCAGTTTTAAGTACACTCAACTTAAAAAAAATTGGGTGCACATTTTTATTTATTTATCATTTTATATTTTTATGAGTGACAATATGCGGCAGTAAAATTACCCGTTGTATATTTTTAATCAATGAAAACAAACCTCTCAGTTGTGACTACAAGATATGATGATAATTTCACTACAATAAAATGGGACGTGATCGATAAAGCTTCGTTGTTGTTTCCGCAAATAGACCATTGACTTCTCTGCCATGTGCCTAATGTATATGTGTAAACTCATGTTGCGTATCTTTATTGGTATTGGTTAGTAGTGCTGTAAAATGTGAAAAAGTGTTGTTCAATTTGAAACCACTGCGGGTGTTATTTAAGATTTTCGGCAAAGAATTGTTTATCCCATATAAAAGTAATTTTACTCAACCGATTTACCAGCAATAAAATAAATAAAACACATTTTGTTTCTGCTCTCCCGCTAAGCATACGTGTCAAGATTTCAATGCCCAACTACATTTTCTCTCTCTCTCTCTCTCTCTCTCTCTCTCTCTCTCTCTCTCTCTCTCTCTCTCTCTCTCGTATCTCTCTGTACTACTCTAGTAAGCACTTAAAACAAGGACAAAATCTCACTTTGGTTTTATCGATACAATTGAAAATTCTAATACTCTTGTAGAATGGTAAAAGTTAATTACAAAACGGTTTTATGTTTCGATTTCTTACATTTAAAATACTATAAAAATGTATTTTATAATTACAAATTGAATTTCGACTTTCCTTGAAATTGCTCTGAATGGATATATTTAAAATATTATACTGTATGCTTCGTCATCATTTATAAACACATTTAGCACTCAATTTTATTTCTGTTTGTTATTTCCAATGAATATTCATAATAATTTACGTCATATACTTATCACATTTACGACCCTTGTCTTATCGCTAACCCCACTCGTATTCATCAATGAATAGTAAACAAAGTAAATTTATAATTATAAATTTTTTCCCCCTCGCAACAAAAAGTCTATAAAGTAATAAATGAAAATAGCTATAAGCTTAATCTTTGATCTTTTGGTTTAAAAATACGAACATTTTTTTTTTTAATTGATTTGGCATTTTACTTGAGTTATATTAATATAGAAACCATTGCCATTTAGTTTTGGGCATCCATTTCTTTGATAATATTAATTATTGGATCATTAATATACTTTTGCACCTCCCAGTTGGTTACAAAATCACCATGATTCCACTCAGAATCTTCCATATGATGCAATTCCATATTGGGTAGGGTATCAGCTAATCTCAATACATCTACCACTGCGGCCACAATATCGTTATCCCCTTACCACAAATGAGTTTTGCTGGTTATCAAGCTCGGTGGGTAGTCTGGCGGTATTTTCGAATCGTATACTTTCATATTTTTCTTTTTGCCATAGTCATAATAACGAAAGTGGCCAGACTGTTGTTCCTGTATATAATGCAAAAATTGGCTGGTCGAAACGCCGGCGGGACCTGTTGCAATACTAATCGCAAGAGCACTCTATGGAGACCTACATATAATATTAAGTAAAAGTTCAACAGATACTTTATCACTTAAAAGCGACTAACCGTGTTAGAGCGTCTATCGGGGCTGATGTCATGTCAAAATGCTGCAGTAGCTGGAAAATCTTGAATCCTGACCACACGCGTTGTAGGCTAAGGCCAGCACGAAGTCATTATATGGTAGAAATTCCTTTGACTCAAATAATAGCGAATAGGTGTTTTGATATCCCAGATATGGTCCCAGCGCTCGAACCAACGGATTAACCATGTTGTTCATGACCGGCTCTGGAGCCAGCATTTGTGTGGTTCTGATCTTGTCATTGTACTCAGGTCGTGTGGACCAGAAATAGAGATGCTCCGTGGACCTGGTCGTGTGATTCCTGGAGTAGGTATTACCTCGAGCATTGCCCAGCCACACATCATAGCCCTCATCAGCTAGTTGAAAAGCCAGGGCATTGTCAGGGCCCATGGCCCAATAGGCCATGCTGCGAATGCGAAAAAGTCCAATTATGTAGCCATCTTCGGTAGTCACAAAATGACTCTCATGTTCCGCCTTGAATGCCAATCCAAAGACATGGGAATGCCAAAAAAACGTTTAGACTTCTAACCATTTCGTTGCGGAACTGAAAATTCGTAGGAAACAAAACGTCTTTTAAATATAGCTACTTAACCACTTAAACCTAAACTGCCGATGAGCCACGAGTCCCAATTTTATACTACAGTGGTTTGATAGATTCAGGTTTGGAGGTGATCATAATTTCGGTATAGTTCAAAACAAGTAAAAAGTATATGATAAGGTCATAGCACTCAGCATGTATAAACATGTATATATTATATTCTTCAATTATGCGCTTTATTATTTCATAGGGTTTTTCGTTGAAATGTTTGCTTTTAATTTAAATTTTAACTTTATATATATGGTTATGGATTTCCCTTATATATTAAAGTTAGTGCTTTTCCTGGAATTCTATTATTTTTTTTTTGAAAGGAAAAAAATAATAGCGCCACTTACATACTTTATAGAAATCGTTTGTTTAATTCTAATTTACTTAATTGATTAATTAAATAATTCTTACTTTACATTTGAAAAATGGTCTTTAATTTTCTTTCTTTTTCATAATATTTAATTTTGTAATTATATTTTTAATTAAATTTAAATAAGTTGAAAACGGTAAATAAAATTATGGTTTTTTACTTCTCACTTTTTTAAGAGCATTCTTCCAATTTTTAAAAGTTATATGAGTTTCTTAAAATTACAGATTTGAAAACGCACATTTTGAAAATATGTCTTGTGAAAGTGGTGCTATTGTTTTTTTAATTCCGCACTTCCGCTGTATGTCCGATTCAACAGCGCACTCGAGCTGGAATACTTTTAATTTGATAGTTCTCGCCGATCTTGAGCACAGCCGTCATGCCTTGGACCGCATGGGATTCGATGTGACAGTGGTAACTCCAGAAGCCTGGATTGTCCGAGATGAAGCGCAAAATCACGTAGCCCAGTCCGGGTACCTGGACTGTGTCCTTAGCCACGGCAGCGTAGTCGTCGGGCAGGCGTGACAGGCGTCCTTGGCGATCCAATTGGCGTATCTGAAGCAAAAGGAGTTAAGCTTGCTTTGGATTGGGCTGGCTAACTTACATTTCTCAAATCGTTAAGATTACCCAGCACGCCCTGGCCGACCAAGCGGAAGGTGAGCCCGTGCAGGTGAATGGGATGTGTGGCATCCGTGTGACTGGCCACGACCATTTCAATGGGTCGATAGGCGGGTAGGCGTATAACGTGCACACACTCGCATAGCTCCCGGGCACAGTTGCGTCCCTGGCTGGCCAGCGAGCTACGATTGCAGAAGTAGCCATCGTCCTGATACAGATGACGTCCTTGCAGCAGGGAAATTCCTGGGGGATTGTAGCTAATCTCATCGATTTGGAAGAGCTGTTCGCCATTTGATGCCTGTCGCATGCTTAAACTGGAGTAGTGCGTTAAGAATTTGGTGTATCTTGGCCAGGGGACGGGCTGCACGGAGCGCAGGGATACAGTGCCCACATCTGTGTCCTTGGTCTGGTTCGCCTGTCGCAGCAAAGTGATGGAATCATTGATGGATGATTTGAATCGAAAATCATTGATGTACGTGGGAGGCTCCTCAAGTTCTCTTCCCTGCTTCCTTTCCAGAATGCTGCGTAGGGGCAACTCGCTGCGTGCGGCACCCCGATAGCTGAGCACCGCGCCTTGGTAGAGATTCTGCTCCTGACACTGCTCGTAACCCCGGACGCGTAACCAATAGTTCTTTGCATATTGATTTGCCTCGAGCACAAAGTCAAAACGCTCCGCTGCTGTGAGAAAGAAGCCATCGGCCAGCACTGGCTCAATATCGTTGCCATCCGCGCTGATGATCAGCAGCTTGTGCTGCTCAATGGAGAACTCCACCGGACAATTGAACACACCATTTAGCACGACCCGCATGCGATATCGATAGCCAGGCGTAACGCGCAGACGCTCATAGCGATGCCTGGGATCCTGATCGGGCAGCTGGCTAAGATGATTGCGTCCCTTGCCGTTGATCAAAATATTGCGCACCTGCTGAATGTTGTTGTCATAGAAAATGTCCTGCACCATCAGCGCATGCTCCACCAGATCGTAGTCATAGAGCCGTGCATGCGGGTTCGCCTGATGGGGCTGTCGTACTATTAGATTGCCAGCCACACCAAAGCCCCGTTGCCAGCCCTCATGGCTGTGGTACCACAGAGATCCGCAGCGATCTGCCTGAAACTCATAGCGATACACCTCGCCCGGCTGCACCGGATATTGGGTGACATGGGCTACGCCATCCATTTCGGGAGAACGCGACATGTGCACTCCATGCCAGTGGATTGTGCTCGGCTCACTCAAGTAGTTCAGCACATCCACCACAACGGTGTCGTTCTCACACAGCTCGATAGCTGGTCCGGGCACCATTCGATTGACGGCCATAACTGTCGTGGCAATGCCATCTCCATAGATGCAGTTCTCGCCGGCACAGGCGCGTTCATCGAACTGGCAACGTTGACATTCGGCACCCAGGCGACGATAGTTGTGCACCACCAGCTGATAGTAGCAACTCTGTGTCTGGCCCTGCTGGCAGACGCGACGGCAGGGATGACTTTCGAAACCAGCGAAACTGGATATGTCCACCTGACTGTACTCATCCTTCAGGTGCAAGCCCGCAGCCAAGTATGTCACCTTATTGGTTTTGTTTTGGCGCGACCAGGGAAATGTCAGCCAGTCAGTTTTGGTGCTAGCCGGCTGATCCATCTCCAGCTGCATCTGGGCCTGGCCCTCCTCCAGATGACAGTAGACAACCATCGCAACACTCAAAGCGCTTAGAAGCCAGCAACGGCTTTTACTTATAGCAATCATGTCAAATTACAACCTTCAACTGCGCCCAAAGGTCTAGCGCAACTCCCGAAGAAAGTTTGGAAATCCAAACTGGGGAGGCCTCCAAATAGTTACGCATGCGCAGCACGTTCACATAATAAAAGCTGAGCTGCATTTTATTGGTTTTTAATTTGCCAAACACAAAATACGCTCGTTTGCTAGATACCCTGTAAGCCCATATCAAGCAGACACAACAGTTGGAAGACTTTAGTCGAAAGAGCTTTTCGGATCATTAAGTGGTAATACTTTAAAAAGTATTTTTGTAAAATCATTTCACATTTTACATTGCAAAATTCATTACAATTTTGAAATAAATAATACATTCCACATATGCACAAATTAAATATGCACATAATTCTTAACGATTATTTTCGTTTGCTGTGCTTATTCGCTTTTTGTACTCAAGCTCACATCGTAAATTGGAACATAACTATTAACAATTATATATTTTTGGCAAAAATACTTTTCATTTATTTGCAGATTGCTATGAAAATTTAGTGCTTATTGTTTTAAATGTTGATTATGATGATTATCAAATAATTATAACTATGGTGCACTAGTGGTAGACGGGGTCGGTGCCGTGCTAGCTGTGCTCATCAGACTGATGACGCCACAGGCAATTGGGGCACCGACCGACATCTCCTCGTTCTGATAGGCCAAGGCATTGGGCATGGATAGCGCGGAGGAGAACACCTCTGCGTTGAGAGCCGTATTCAAATCGATTGGCTTACTGTGGATAACGAGGGAGCGGCCAACGATGCCATTGAAGCCAAACAGCTGCAGGTAGATGCTCATAAATACGGCCGATATGCTGCCATCATCCTTGACTTCCAGATTACCAAGCTGAAAACAAGTCAATGGTTGAAAGTGAAAGAAAAATATTGGGAAGAATTGCTTGTCTGCATTTTTTTACATTTAAATTTATAGGTATTATTTGTGCTTCAAATATTTGTAACATTTATTTATACTGGATTTTTCATATTTTATAATGTATTTTGTTTTTGTGTGTATTTACATTTTCCTCTAATTAATTACGTTGAAAACCATTAATTTAATTTTAAATTTTTTTTTCAATAATCTTCGATTTTTTCTATCGGTTAAAATTCAAATAAATAAGCATTTTACAAAATATCAGACAATTTTGAATATATGTACTCGAATATAACGTTTTCATAAAAAATAATTACTCATTTTTACTCATAAATTAAAAAGGATATTCGAAAACGCCACTAATGCAAAAATTGTTCTATTGTGTGCCCAAAGTTAATGGATCGACATATTCTCAAAATAGATTGCAAAAACTTAAAATTAATTTGTTTGGTTTAAATGAATTATAATTGAACTGGAGCGACTTACAAAATTGTTGGGAAACTGTCCGCCTGTGGACCTGCAGCCCTCGGTGACATCGCCATATGTGTGTATGTGAAGGGCATGCTTTCCCGGGGGCAGCCCCGTCACATTGATAGTCACTTTGATGTCACTGTTGTAGGGTAGTTGCTGGAAAGTGATCATGCCGGCTGCAGCCGCTGATTCGCCATCACCTACAAGCCTTGCGCCCGCCTGCCACTGGGGTACCTGAGGAAGAGCTCTGGCTTAACTCGCTTGAATCATGGCTAATTAAATGGGACCTACGTAAGCGTAGCCGACGTATGCCAGTTGTGGATGCAGCAGGGGGCTAAGCAGTCCGGCTGCACCGATGCCACCCACAACTGGCCCAAAGCCCCCCAGTGGCACTGTCATGCGTTCGTAGCGTTTCACCTTTGTGCCGGACACCACTTTGACGTCATCGGGGCGCGTCAGATTGGCGGGCGCGGGCCGGAAGCGATCCAACAGATTTTGTGCGCTGCCAGGCACAAAATTGCTGTTAAAAACGTTATAAAGCAGAAACGCTAAAATTGGGTTGCAACTGAGCAGCAGCATAGCAGCTAATTGCTGTCAAGCGATTTTCGGAGTTAAGACAAAATATTGGTAAAACACTCCTCGGTAGTGCTACCGATCTCTGCGAATATTTCGGTCGAACTGAACTGAAAGCTGTGTGGGCCTGTCCATGTCGTTGTCATTTGGATGACTTCGACATAGTTTTCACGCCGATTGAACACGTTAATTGCCGGCTGTTGACAGTAGCTATATCACCAGAATATATCGCTAGATTGAGCCGCTGCTCAATGGCAATTGAGTGTCGCGTGTTTGATGCTTCGTTACCTTTCCAGGGGCGTAGGGTATGCCATTCAATCGCAGATCTAACCTAAATCTAAACATTGTACTATGCACGTAGTTCCAAGCCAAATTTTGAATAATGTATATTCGCACATCTATATAAATTAGGCTAACTTATCAGTCAGCTCAGCAAGCAAAACAGATGAGGTGATATTTTTCAAAAATGAACACTAAGATGGATTTCTGAAATATACAATAATTTCATTCGATTGTGCTCAAATTCATTTCTTAAAGCCTATGTTGAAATATCTACGTTTCGATTGTCCGTCCTTAAACTAATATTCTGAGCAGAAATTATTCAAAATTTACTCCACGAACGGAAAAAAAATCCTCCATAAATAATTTCAAGCAATTTGAAAATACATATATGCATACAATTTTAAAAGAGTAAAATAAATTTTGAAAGAGTTAAAACATCAATAAATTTGAATTGTCTAAAAGTGAATACAAATAGTTTAAAAGCCTCAAGCATAAATCAGATATTTTAAAGAACTTGTTTCTAAATTTATATTTATTTTCAACTGAATTACAATTTTAAAGGCCTCAAACATAAGTCTCATATTTTTTAAGAAGCTTTTTTATTTATTTATTACAATTATGAAATACGTGTTTGGAAATTTTTTTATTTGTAATATGCTATATATAGAAACGAAAGTTTCAGAAATTGAATTTTATAAAATATATTAATAATTTTAAAGGAGTTAAATTTTATGCTCTGATGTTTTCAAACACATTTGAATATAAACTTGTGAATTCCACAAACTCTAACATCTAATATTTTTAAGAAGCTTTTATTTTTAAGGTTTTTTATGTTTTAGTGAAGTTTCTGTGTAAAATTATGAAATAAGTCTCGGAAATTATTTTTTTTGTTGTATAAGAAATGGAAACTTTTTGAAATTAATTTTTTTTTTAATTTATTAGCTATTAGGTTTTCAAACACATTTGGACATAGCTTTCTGAAATGGCGAGACTTGTAAATATAAATTTGTTTGAGAAACTATAAAATTATGAAACGCAAGTACGTTAGGTACTTTGATAACAGCTTATAGCTTATCAACAGCTTGACTCCCAGTTGGTGACGTCTCTGCGCGATAGGAAAACAAAAACAAACGCCAAACTAGATTAGCCAATTGAAAGTAAAAACGCCACCTCAAATATTAAACGCGATGCATGATTTTATATTCGAGATGAAAAGGTTTTTCTATATTTTTAATTTCTCCCTACTAACAATTAACATATGAATTTATGGGTTTTGCAGAACATGTTAAATTAGGTGACAGGCACGTTGTTGGGAGAATAAAAAACATTGAAACATTCTATCGTAAATAAATAGTTAAATTAAGGTAATTAGTATAAGCGGCAAATAACTCTGACTAGAATGGGTCAACGGAAGCCGCCGCGTTGATTGTGGTGATTGTAGCCGTCACGTCCGCCACCACCACCACCATAGTAGCCACCAGCGCCACGCCCGCCAGCTTGAGGATTCCAGCCAGTGCCTTGGACACGTCCACTGCTGTTGATCCACTGCTGCTGATCCATGTTGAGCTGCTGCAGTTGATGTTCTTGGTACGGCTGATTATATTGTTGCGGCTGTTGCTGCCCTGGCTGTTGCCAGTTTTGGCCACCACCACCACCGCCGCGACCTCTATTGCCGCCACGGAAATTGCCGCCACCGCCACGGCCTCCTCCTCCTCCACCACGGCATCCTCCGCCGCCACCACGACCGCCACCGCCAGGTCCGCCGGCACGCTGCTGCTGCCAGGAGGGCATCTCTGGTGGCGGCGGTGCGTGCTCATTGGCACGTCCACCACGATCCGGCACGTGGCCAATCACATGTTTCTCAATCTTCGACGCAGTGTTCTTGCGCACATTCGCCGAGCTCGTCTTCTCAATGATGGCCAGATCCGTGCGAGCAGCTAACAGTGCGACAATATTAGTATCCCCTCCGCCATATTTGAGTTTCTCAATCTCCTTGAGATTACGCTGAAAACGATCGCCAATCTCTTTCTGTTGCTTCTTCATGCTTTCAGACCACTGAAAACTCTGCACAGTCGCCTCCAGGCGCGTCAACATCATCTGACGCCGCAGATTGTACTCCTCCTCCAGATCCTTGTGCATGGTTTCGAGTACACGCCATTGGACATCAGTCAACGGTTTGCCCATGCGCATTAGGGGCTCATCAAGCAGCGACTGCTGCCTCTCCTTCAGTCGTTGCTCCAGTTTGGGAGTGAGCCGCTCGAACAGCAGCTTTGCATTGATGTTTTTGGGTAAGTCACCCAGTTGAAGGTCAGCAGTAAGCTGCGTCACCGCATGCTGCACATGCGATTCAGTCTTTGATTTTTTATTGGGCGGCTCATTTGGCTGCAGTTTCATTGTCATTTTGGTGGCCATCAGCTCGGCGGTGAGGTAATCGAGCAGCTGCAGCAGCGAAGCACGTGTCTGAAAGCGTTCCGACATCGGCCCAGCCACAAACTGTTTGTACGGACAGCCCAGCTCCGTTAGCAGCAGCGACAGCTCGAACGCGAAATCATTGTTCTCCTTGCTGCTGGATGCGATATGTTCGTCGGTCTTGCGCAGCAAGTGCAATTGATTGGCCAGCCAGTAAATCAGTTCGCGCAAGCCAGCACTGCCAATGCCACCGTTCAGGGCTTGGGTCAGTGCCTCCTGCTGCACGTTTTTATAGCCAAGTGCGTCCAGAGAATCTACTATATCCAATTCGAGATCCATTGCCGGCTGTTCTCTTTTTTTTGTTATTTTTTCCGGCTCTGTATATTATTTCTCCGACTGCTGGTCACACTCATTTAAATGTCACAAAGAGGCTAGCTCCGAATACCCATCTCTAATAATTTTGAAAAGTAACTGAAGCCGTTATTAAAGCTTATTATCATCATAGACGTTTATTACCATTCTGAGAATTTTTGATTTAATTTTGTTGGTTTTTCTTGAATGTAACTTCATAAATAAACAGATGGAGAGACTCATCGATGTCTAAAATCGATTCATAATTGCTCAACTATCGAATGAGTAGCTCACGGATGGAGCGAACTGCGTTTTCGGAAACGCACCGAATTGTTATCGCATTTATTTGTAATCGAAGCTAAATGTATCCTATTGCCAACGGCTGTTGATTTAAAAAATAATAATTAAGGAAGTAAATCTAAAATAAATACATTTCTCTCATTCCCATTCAATGCCGCTTTTCATACGCGTACTTTCTTTCTTTTAAATATATTTTTATTTGTATGCATTCATATAACTTCATTTATTGTAGTTTATCAGTTTTAATATAATTTAAATATATATATGATTTCATATTTTTAAGTGTAGTATATATATTTATATATAGTTATATGTATATACCCATATTTAGATATATATGTATATATATGTATACATGTATGTATTTTTTTGTAAAGCAGGAAGTTTTAGGATTCGCAAGTGTCGCACCTTTGGTGCCACAAATTTTACACTTTTGTTTTTGTTTTTTGTTATACATACAACACTTACATATGTACTTAAAATGAACACACACATTTAACTATTTAATGTATATTATCATAATCATAATCGTAATCGTAATAATATTCAGTTACTTCATGTCTTCCAAAAAGTCTCTCAAATTAATAGAAACAAGAATGCGACTTACATACCGACATTTGTTGTTTGCAAACACAAAACAGTTTTAAAAAAAATATAGAAGAAGGAAATTAACAAAATACAAAAATATTTCGCTGATGCTGCAATGGCACAAAAATAAATTCCGCGCAAGAAGTTTCAAATCTCATTCCATGCATTGGCGCGACATGCGCCTAAGTGAAGCTATACTGATTATCAATGGCGCGTCCGCTGCACTCGGCTCCGGCTGCTGCACCACTGCCGCCACCACCACTGCTGCTGCTGCCAGCACCACCACCACCACTGCCACCGGCGTTCGTTTCGCCGCCATGACGTGCCGTGCCAGCGCCCGGATGGGCAGCCTGAAGTGATGCATTCGAAGCCCGTAGATGCGGCTGATCCAGGAATCCTTGACCCGCCGGCGGCGATTGGTGAACGGTCAGTGTTGTGGGATCCAAATGAAAGTAGACTTGCTCCGGAAAATAGACATGTGTTGGCTCCTGTGGCAGTTCGATTTCGTTTGTCTTTAGGCGAACACTTAGATTCATGGTAATCACTTCGTTGCACTGTAAATGTTTAAGAATTTCAAATTACGATTAGATTTCAACTATCCACTTAAAATATGTTTTGTGTGAGCTAACACATGAAACATTCGACAATAATGGATACGCATTTAAACTGAACACAAAAAATAAAAGATACAAAACACAGCTTACCAAATGAAATGCAACATTTAAATTAACAAAAATTCATTTAGTGAAGAATCAATCAAGAATTTAGACGGAAGGGAGACAGCTAAATTTCCCATTACATATAAAAGAACAAATTTAACCGTTTCAGATATAAAGTATCCTAGTAGAATATTTAATAGGTAAATGTTCGCTCCGTTATTATTACTATCTGATGCAAGATAATAATTATCATTAAAATTGTAGACTTAAATACAATACTATAATTTTTGAAAATATCTACCGAATGTTTTCAAAAACAATTCCAACAGAAACCCTTTGAAATTGATTTACAACTATAACTCAATAAATATATAGAATTTTACGCACAAAATCTATAATGAAGCATTATTGTAAGGCATTTTTTGTGTAAAAAGGAGAAACACACAAAACTACGCGACTTTAACTTAATGAATCAAAGCTTATTTCTATATTAATAGATATTTTGTCTTATGGGGCTCGGCTGCAGTTGAAAATCAAAACTTTTAGTTAATATGCAAGCCATGATGCATTTGCTGTTAATCTCAGATTATTCCTATGGCTGATGGTGGTCATTGATAATTTCCGGATAATTTATGGCAATCCTGTTCTTAATTCCTATTGATAATATGATTCATTTATGGCAATTTCTGGCAATCCCCACCATTATAAAATTATAATGTTACAAAATCAAATAAAGGAAAATAAAAACCATCACTGACACTGAATTGACTCCAAAATTTTGGCTATCTCACATGTCTCGGCGATGGATGTCCATTGCCATTGCCATTTGCATTGCCGGAGATGCTGGCCACGTTGCTTGTGCCACCAGCAGCAGCAGCAGCAGCTGCCACATCGACGCCTGCCTCATGCGCTGCGGCGGCATTTGGAGCTGTTGCCATGTTGGCGGCTGGATCGTTCAGTCTGCTCGTGTGATGCACCCAATCCGTGAGCGTCACATCTGAAGTGCCACCGGACTCAAGCGGTATGGGATTGTGCCGGAAGTGCTCGAGCATCTCTTGGATGGTCGGGAACCATAAATGCTGCACTCGACACTGGCCCTTCTCCGAGATTGTCAGGCGCAGATGCTTGGCCCGTCCTTGGAAATTGAATGTGAGCACAAATTCACCGCGTCGCGTTTCGCTTTGCCGCACCAAAAAGTAACCATGACCGGCTGCCTCCGATTGGAGCACCATGCGAGCCGCCTCGGCACGTGGCAACGTACCATGGAACCAGGGAAATAGACGCATCTCAGCCGTCAGATCGGCCACATTCACATCGGATTCGTTCTCCACTAGCTCATTGCCATCAAAGTTACTCGACGAGGACAAACGCTGTTCGCCCCGCCCACCCTCGGCTCGGGATGGACGCGAGGGGATTTCAGGTGGCGTGCTACTCAACTCATGGCTGGCCTGCGAAATGGCATTCACATCCGTGGCGGAATTGGCTGCATTGTTGCTGCCCGAGCCGGCGGCGGCAGTCAAGGCGCTGTCCGCTGACTGCGAATTGACTAGATTGCCATTGGAGGCGCCAAGGCCCCCCTGCTGCTGATATTGGGGATTCTGTATGCCGCCCAATGCACCGCCTGCACCCGCACCGCCGCTCGTTGTCGGATTGGGATTAGTGGTCACCGGCGATGTTTGCATCGCTGCCGCAATCACATCGGAGTCGAGCATTGGCTGTTGGGTTGGCGGCGTTCGCATGCAATAACGGATAGTGGCCAGCCAGCTGCGCATATCGTCGGCGCTTTCGGCCTCAATCACATACTCCATGTTGTTGTCCGCCTTGAGCACGAACGTATTCATGCGATCAGGCATCTCGAGTGTGGTTGTTTCGCGTGCCTCCGAGATGAGGAAACAGAAGACACCACTGCGCGGCTTTGTCGATTTGGGGGGCGTATAAAACTCAAGCATATAACCGCCCACGGCCTTGACCAATGCCAGTCGGCATTTTTCCCATTTTTGTGTGCCAGCCGTTTGATCCAAGCTTTCGGCAGTTAAATTATTAACGATACCTTCCTTGCGACATTCCACAACAATTTTGGCTAGCTTGGTTTTGTTGCTTTGCTTGCTGCTGCCGAAACCATCGACATCGTCCGAGTTCTTGTGAAAGAAGGCCTGCAAAAAGAAGAGCTTCTAACGTTAACCTTTGATGACCTGGAGCATTGGCCACAATTGTCCACATTGTACGCTCACCTTGCCCTTGCGCAGTCCCTTGAAGGAGAGCCGGCGCAGCAGCGACTTGGGGAACAGACGCGACACCTCGTGCTCCTCCGCACCGAAATCACTGCTTACAGCTCCGCCTCCAACATCGAAGAGGGGGCCGATGTCCGTCTTCAAATTGCTGCGTCGTCTGAAGAACTCGGTATTGTAGTGCTGTGAGAAATACTCGACAAATTTGACAGCAAAACTGCTATACGGAATATTGCGTGCCACTTCCGGCGGCAGACTGCCGTTGATGAAGGTGATACATGCCTTGGCAAAGTCGCTGGCGGCAACGCGTGCATGACGATCGCAGAACTCCTCCCAAGTGGTACCACCCGAGGAATAGGGTGCGCTGCTGCCCCCAATCGCTGTGCCGGTGCCCATCGGGGCTGGTATCAAATCACTGCCACCGGCAGCACCCAGACTCGTTGTCGGGCCAATGTAGCCGCCAGCGCTGAAAGCGCTCGCATTAGACGCAGCGCTGTTGCCACCCATGTGCAAATGCGACGGCTGCTGTCTGTGCGGGTGGTGGTGGCGCTGCTCCGGTTCGTGGTGCCCGTTTATATTCAGTTTGATGCAAGAGTTACCCAGCGGAAGTCCGTGCTGCTGCAAAATAACATATAAATAAATTGTTTTAATTGTAATGCATTTATGGATGAACTTTCATTGTATAATCTACATATGTAAGCCAATTACAATTACTATTATTACAATTACTCCCAACATTCTTGCACAACATTATCAGCATCGAGAACAAAAAACATTCCTAATTAAACTCAGTCATGAAATAACTAATCATTCAAAAAGAATTAAAAATATTAGATTTTGCTAAATATACAACAAAACTGTTCCATAAAAAAAATAATAATGATAATAACAAATATCTTATCTTAATCTTATAAAGTATTTCCGTCTTTTTGTACTTTAATCAAAGTGATTAAAACAGAAAATGTCTCTTCGATTTTTAAGATCGAAGGAGCTTAATGCAATGAATTTAGAATTGTCTTTGCAGAAATTTTATAATTATGATTTCTTATTTGCGAATTAAGGTGATTAAAACATAAAATGTGCATTGATTTCTTATAAATAAGAATTGACGATCGAATAAGACCAATAGAGTGAATATTGTATTTTCTGGAAATTATTATTAAATTAAAATGACATCTTATAATTATATATGGTCAGTTCGTTCAGGCTCAGGTACTTCTGAAGAGCATCCTGTTTGGTAAACAAAATGAACTAGTTCGCAAAATGCGCATTTTGCGTTTACGTTGCTGATTTTGCGCACTGGTTACGTTACATACACCGTTACGTTCTTACGTTCTCGGTTTATTGTAAATGCTACTTTACGTCAAGTGTAGGCGTAAAACGTATCTACACACACATACACACTGCATATCTATAAATGTGTGTGGAATGCGTGTTATGTGTGTGTGTGATATGGCTACTGTTTTGTTTTTGTTTTGCAGATTCGATGATAAGCTGAAGTCACAGCGCATTCAGAGTCAAGACCTCAACTCAGAAAATGCTACAATTTCCCATTTGTTATTGAAATGCAACTGGCTGCACGCTCAGCATGCACATGTATGCGTATCACACCTACACATTTGTTCTTGGCGTTGCAATTTTTTCACATATTAAACTTACATTTACGCGTTATTCAACTATTTATTGGGTGGTGCGCACTCAACTATTACTTGTAATTCTCCACTTAATTTACAATTTTTCTATATTTTCTCCGCAATATTTTTATTTTCCAGAAGAAAAACACAACGCAATACAATCGTCTATCGTCTGAACACCACAAGAATCGTCAGTCATAACTTATTAAATTATCGACCCTCCTCCACTGCACCGCTATTTTTTATCTATCGGAGCGGAGCAAGAAGTAATCGATGGTTGATATTTTCGGAATTGGGCGCCAATTATTATTATTTTTTTAATTTCAACGATGATCATATTTTCGGAATTAAAATTATTTAGTAAATTTCGTGATTATTATTTTTTGAATGTCAACGAGGATCAAATTATCAGAATTAAAATTATATAATAAATTTCGTGACATTTTGAAGCAGACAGATTCTAATTCCGGAAAATATAAACTTTAAACATCTAAGTGGCACTACGAAATGTTGGCATTTTACATCCCGATTAACATTTTCCCAGCCAAAAAAAAAAATAAAAACGAAGCAAATCCGTTTATTAAAACTGTATGTATATATGTTTAAGTAATATATACACAGTCGAGTAATATTAAAGTGAATTTATTTATTTGAATGATTTATGTTCAAATCTCACATTTTTTATTGTTTCTATATGTTTCGAAATTGCATTTACTTAAAATTATTATGTAACTACTATGCATGTATTTATAATTATGTATTATTGTTGGGTTTGCTTGATCGTTATAAATAATTAAAATTCTTGAAACTTAATTTGTGAAACACAGAGTGCAACATATGTTTTCTTTGTTTGTTTGCTTTCTTTCTTTCTTCAATATTTATCTTTTTAATCGAACACATGCATTTTGGCAAAACATCATTTTTTTGTGTGTGCAAGTTGAATGCAGGAAATAGAAATGGGGACGGAAATGTGTGTTGAAAAAGACAATTTAAATCGTATGAATTCAAAATGCGGGCCACTTACTAACTATTATTTGTGATTGTTATTAAAATTAAGTATTTACAGAAAATGCTCAATAATTGATACGAATACAAAAATGTTGGTGAAGTTATGTTCGCTTTTCACGTGTTGTTGGAACTGTTGAAAATGCTTTTTTAAAACTAACTGAACAAAATTAAATCTCAACAGTTGCTAAATAAAAAATCGAGCTAATACTAAACCTTTACTATATATAGTATATATGCAGGTTTGTATGTAAGTAAAATTGCAGCTTGAGTCTGAGCGAGATTGAAGCGCATCTGAAATCTCCCATTTGATTCCATTCTCAATATTACGTTCAGCATAAGCTGGGTCTTTTTCCTTTGCGTAACGTAAAGCCCAAATTCAATTAACATATACAAGTACATTCGTGTGGTTTAAAAAACTTTCCCACTTAGGCTAAAACTACGTACATTTATTATTCGGTTTTGCTGTTACTGTACTAAAAAGATGATCACCTAACTTAAAAAAAAGCTTTTTAAGAGATATATTTCATAGTTTTAGAATTGTGTGGTGTTCGTTTGTCTCTTATTCCTTATTTTTCTTGGGTTTTTATTTTGTTTAATTCTGTTTTAAGATAGAGTTCACTCAGACTTCCATTTGTTTTGATGGTTGATGCGCAATAAAAGGTTCACTCCACATCCGCCGGAGATCGCCCTGCAATAAACAGTTATAATTAGTGAATATATATATAAGATATATTAAGTCGTCTATCGCATACCTTCAAATAGGCCATCAGCAGCAGTGGCAATAACGTAAACGGTACTAAATAGAGTAAGGCGGGCTGCGCGGCCTTAAACACCTCCGAACTGACCGTAGCCGTTAAAAGACCCAAGAAATAGCTGCAATAGAATAATAATAATAATAAAAACGTGAACAAAACAACAAAAGCAACGAGCGATCGACTTACCCCAATAAGGAACAATGAAAATATGTTAACCGGGAGCCAACACCCTTTGGCGGCGATAGCGTTGGATCCGATGTAAAGCCCTGTGACTTTTTATATGCATCATAGCGAAGCACAAAGCAGAGCAGCAGACCCGGCATCACGACATCGCCGAGGCCAAGCATTGAGAAATGTCCGGTGTTGTGTATGCTGGGGAAGACCAGTTTGCCCGGCAAATTTAGCTTCGGTGTGTCCCGCACAATGCCGCCCAAATTCAATTTGCGGGCCACAATGCCAACGGGATTATCGGCGGGTCGTGTGGCCACTTTGACCATCACGTTTGTGCTGAATATGTACGATGAGAGGAATACCCAAAAGACGTCATAGATCAGCAGACCGGTCAACAGCAGAGTTGACACCTTTAAACTGGGCAATCGAACGAACGCTATAAATGCGACACACAGACCCATGCCCATGGCTGTAACAAATACCAACATTGAAATTTAATGTAATGCAATAATGCATTTCAATTGAAATTCAAGGTGATCTAATTTCTCGTACCGTCCATTAGCAGCCAGTGACCAGTGAGCACCCAGACGCACACAATGGATACGGAGAGCGTAAAGCTAAAGAGCTCCGCTGCCGTAAAACGACCACAGATCCCAAATGAGAAACGCTTCCCATCCGTGCAGGGACGTATGATGTACTGGCACATCGGCAGCAGGAGGAATGCCAGCGCCACAGTGGCAATGACTGCAAACAGCCGCATTAATAACAACAATGAGAAAATATGTATAAAATGTTTGTTCAATTATTGTAAGCAAGTGTGCATAACACATAACTTAACAACATAACAACTTAACAAGTTACACTCACTGGCTGTGCACACGGCGAAGAGCAGCTGCATCGAGTCGAAAAAGAAGAACATGATGAGCAGCGATATGGAAGCGCCAAGTGGCAGACACAGCGCATGCATCGTATCCAGCGTTGCAAACTTGTCCGCTACAACAGAATCGACTAAGAATTTTGAGTTTCATATTTAACGATAGCTTATGTACTTAAATTACAAATAATAATTGCTAATAATGCTATTGCTCTTTCATTTAAGCAAATCTATAAAATAGCTTCAACAAAAACATAATCATTTAATTTCAATATTTATCCTTAATTAAATTACTAAAGCGAAATAACATAAACGTAAAGTGACGCTTAATGTTTGTGCATATGATTTCGCTCTTTGTTGAGTCCAATTAATTCACTGATTTTGGCAGTTACTGATTGCATTTTTATTGAGAATGTCGAGTGTACATCAAACATGTTTTTTTCTTGTGTTGCCAATTTATATGCAATTCAACTACAATTTTGAATCATTAAGTACCGAGCAGAAATTTGTATAAAAATATATATTTACAGAGCAGCAAGTTTGTAAGCAGATTTTCAGAAAGGGGAACCGAAAATTGTAAGGTGTCATTGCCGAATTATAATTTTCCCACAAATTTTAATCTAAACCATTTTGTGTCTCTTCCTCCCTCTGCGTACTCCCTTGTAATCCCTTGATAAAATCGATATTCGACAATCGGAAATCGATAAATCCATACATCTCATCATACCAAATTTGGTTGGTACGTGGTTCTTCAAAGGCATATGACACGCCTCCGTGTTGGATATTACTGAATCTTTCGCAGTTTTTGAGCTATCAATAATATCAAAATTGATTTGAAAGGTATATTACTGGTAACCGCCATTAAATATCGATAACAAATTGTATGCCCAAAAGCGATATTTCTGAATATCTTCCCAAAACCGATATACCTGATGGTTAAAATTTATAAAACGCGAAACCCAAAACCAAAAATTTAAGAGCTACATTTAGGAAACTTCTATGATATTTTTCCCAAAAGCCTATATTGGAAAGTAGATTACAAGGAAACTCCTTCAACCTTTTTTTTGGGCCACGTCCAATCCCATCCCCAAAAGATTCGCAAAAACCAATTTCAAAGACAAAATTAAAGGATAGATTACTAGATACTTCCATCAAAGATTGGTATTTCTTGACTATACGCAACCTGTTCTGTTATCAGATGATATCACGTGCTGATATCAGAGTATTTCGGGTCTATTTAAAAAAAAAAACAATTTGCTTAAGAAATCAATAAACTTCAGACAATATTCCTACATTCGGTTCACTAATTCAGTCATGTAAATATATATTTCAAGCTAAGGCTAAAGCGATGAATATATATTTAAGAAAAAAAATTGTTAAAAATGGCAGAAGGCATAAAGTTGACTTACTTGGTTCCTTTTCGACCTGCTCGCCCGTTAGCAGATTTGTCATGGACTCGTTGCGCTTCTTCTGCTCACGCTCGCGAGCCTCCTGCTCGATGTTGAGGCTGCGAAAACTGCCGTAGACAATCAGGAGCATCGATATAAGGCAGGTGGATACGCGTGACGAGTCCATCACGCTCGACACCGTCCAATGTAGCTCACGATATTCGGAATTAGATGCTGCTGCTGCTGCCGCCGCAGCCGATGCGCCGCCGCCAACACTGCCGCTACCAGCGCCAACGCCACCGCCACCAGATTGCGCGCCGGCGCTGCCGTGCGACATGCTCGGTCAATGATAAGCGAGAATGTGGCCGCTGCCGCTGCCGCTGCGCAGGAGACTCGTTCGGTCAATCGAAACCAGTTTCAGTTTGAGTTTCGGTCTCAGTATCAATTGTTATCAATAGTGCTTATCTGCACCAACCAACCAACTGCTGCTGCTGCTGATGCTCCGTTGTTGTCTGTGCGACGCTACTGCCTGCAATGAAACTGAAATTTATTTTGGGCTTATTAGAAAATTAAATGATAGCCTTGGAATACATGAAAGTTCGAAACCAGCTATGGTAAACCCAAAATGTCTGCTCTGCGTGTGTGTGTTTAGTTATTGTCGACTTTGTTTGCTTTGTTTCTTCTTGTATTTGCTATAGTTTCTTGTAGAACTTTAAACAGCTGCTCTGACTGAAAAACAAATTGTATGATTTACTTTGTATAGTTAAATATTGGTTCAGCACTCGCAAGACCTGAAAATCCCAACCAACGTCCACACAATAAGGTTAACTTTCATGCGGGTTAAAGTTTTTCACCCCGTCGCGGCAGAAACAGCAGCAGCAAAACCGGAACACGGCAAACCACAACTGTTGCCGGTGTGTGTGAAAAAATAAACGGGCCTAAGCGCAAAGAAGCAGGCCATAAAAAGTCACTGGAATAAATTATAAAAGCATTACCCAGTTTCTGTTGTGCTTTTGCCACTTGTAGTTATACACCCTATGTTGCTTGTTGTTGTTGTGGGCGCCTATTGTTATTGCAACAAATTCTCTGGCATGTTCACACACCATTTTCAAGCTGCCGTTAGAATAGACTGTTTTTTTTTTTTTTTTTTTTTTTAATTGAGTTTATTTGGAGTGTATGGATTTAGTTTTAGATGAGCGCCCCAAAACTAAATCATAATAAGTCAAACGGTCATTAAGAATTGAATTTCAGATAAGTTTCCCAAAATTCCCAGAAAACTTAAAATTAGTAAGTCATCAAAAACACAAAAGAAATTTTTGTAACATTATGAATTGAATTTCAAATGAGTTTCCCTAAAAACGTTTAAAAGAATTTCTTTTCCATCTTCATCTACTGTGGTTTCGAAATTTGAGGCGGTATCAACTTTGTCGTATTTTGGCCTTTTCCTACTGAGCTAGTGAGTTGTGGTAGAAACATTTCTATGCTTATGATAAGCAACAAGCGCACAGAATTCCAGCAAAGTATGGAAACTAATCAATTGATATTCTAATACCTTTTCTTGATTTTCGATTGAGATCCAAACTTACTTTAAAGTTTATTTGCACCAACTTTACCACATGTAATTCATGAGCCAGCAGAATTCCTATTAGGTTTAGAATAAAGTTTTTCTAGTTAGGACAATATCTTTTGATTATACTACAGCTCGTTCTGATTGTAATTCGTTTTACATGTGCATACAGAATGCATAACATTACTAAGCATACAATAGAAGACAAGGTTAGAGTGTTGCTGCTCTCTTTACATATATTTAAAAGTATGCACGATGTTGCTACTATATTTACACAGATAAGAAGTCGGTCCTTGTTCGCACAAGGGATCAGAGAGGGAGAGGCTCATAGATTTTATCTGCAATCAGTTCTTAGCCGATTTGATGATTGGAGACAGCATACTTTTAAGCACATGCCTTCAAATTAAACAGGGTATGGGATAGTCGGGCACGTAAACATTTATTAACATGTGCGCCTGCTGTTGCTATTGGGTTTAATGCACTTGTACAATGTTAACCCACTGTTATCGTTAATGTTGAATGCTGTGCTCTGTTCAAGATAATGAAGACGTTCGTTAATGTTAATAAAGAGAATTGAAGCACAAAAGACAAAAGCGAAACAGTTGCCAACAACTTCCTAGCTGTCGGTTGTCTATTATTGTTGTCTATTATTTTTGTTGTTGTTGTTTGTTGTTTTTTTTTTGTTGTTGTTGTCGCATGTTGCCAAGTGCCGTTGGTCGCACTAAATTATGTGCTTTGTAGCTGTGTGTATGGAATGCAAATGATTGAAATATCTAAATGTGTGTCCCCCTTTTTGATCCAACAATTTAACAGTTCCCACACGTTGCACGCTTGCTGAAATTGTCAGCACTGCGTCTGGCAGAGACAGACACACAATTAGACGCCGACGGGGCAGAAAGGCGCTAATTAGAAATAAACCATGCGAGGGGAACGAAGTTGAATATATACATACATATATACGATACTTTTCTAATTAAGGCAAATTAAGAAGCAGCCAGGGGAGCGTGTCGGATTTTTAAAAAGCGAACAACGAACAGAAGAAACAATTAAAGATATTTATTTACTAAAAGATAAGAAGAAATTTTTGGCAAAATGCGCATTGTTATCTTTTGTGTAAATACGATTGACTGCTTACATTTCACTTTAAGTTTTTATTTTACTTAATTTATTTATTATTTCTATTTTGTTTTTAGCTATTTGTGCGATTTAAATTATGGTATTTTATTTAATATGATTGAATATATGTAAGAGCAAAAGCAGTGTTATCTTAAAACATATAATAAATATAATGTTGATCATCGTTTGCAACAATTTTTGTATTATTTTTTTTTTTAAGTTAAAATTTGTATATTTATTTAAATTTATTTCAATAATTCAATTCGACTTCCTTTTTGCACCTTTTTTCATTTCATACACACAACACACAGCACACACCTACACATTCACTTTCGAATTTGCCAAGGCGACCAATAATTTAAGTTAAAGAAGTACACAAACTAATTGGTCGACTATTCCCGCTACTCGAAGCTGCCCACAATCGAAGGTGAAAGTGAATTTTATTTACGAGAAGCTCAAGCGCGGGGCGGAAAACCAATACAAACATATGTTTCGACATATGTATATGTGTGTGATCACATTTCTGTGTCTGTTACACACACACACACATGCATATATATGCAAAGTAAGTGCTGAGTTTTCCTTATTTTTTTTTGGCTTTTGCACTACTTCAATCATTTTTGGGCAAGATACAAACACACAACAAAAACAACAAGAAGAAGTCGTCTCGCAACTGGCTTCAAATGCAGCACTTGTGAAATTTTATATACATAATAACAACAGCAATAACAGCAACAAAACCTTAAAGCGCAGGCAAAGCTTTTTTGTCTGATTTTTTTTCTCATATACAAAATGCTTAGACTCTACTTCAACAGCCACCGCAGCGCTCCACTGCGTAACAAAATTACAAGACACACACACACACACTTGCTCACTGTGGGGCATGTATGTATAAAGTCAAATGCGGTGAGGGAACGAGGGGCAAGTAGCGGGGGGCTGGTCTTTAATTACTAAAACTGCAGCCTGTTTCAATTTGATTGCAGCTCGTAGTCGGTGCAGACTAGGTGGAGTGGGAGAGAGGGTGGGGTGTGTGGGGGGAGGGGTGAGGAGATATGGTGCTTACCTTTTGCTTGCACTTTACATTTACATTCGCGTTTGGCTGTGTATTTTGTTTTCCTTTTGCACCGATTTTCTTTTCGCTTTTTTTGGAGGGGGGAATTTACCACAGCGCAGCTACATGTTTTGTTAATGCATTTTGATTTTTTTCTCAATCAGCTGCAGCCTTTTGCACTATTCACTAATTAGTTATTTTGCAGTTTTGTTACTTGTAATGCATTTTTTCTCACTATTTCTTTCTGCACTCTTTCACTGTTTTTTTTTCTGATGGAAAAACAACGAACCACGAGTGTGACCCTACACCGCGAAGCCATAAATGACAATTCCTTGAATTCGTATTTGCTTATCGATAGTAATGTATTCGATTTTTGTTGAATGATCGATAATGGTATAATTCATAGTGTAAATTAAAGATTGTGGGATGAGTACGACATACCATGCTATTTTTTTATATTTTAGTATTAGATTTTAACACACTTAATTTATCGAATTAGGCTCATCCTTAAAGCAGTGCTGCATAGCGCTTGAAAGAGTAATTTGTTATCGAAATAGAATTCTTGCAATCTGTGCATTATTCAGCTATTCAACGGCGGTCACACTGACTCAGACGCGATTGAGAGAGCGCCGCTGCTACTTCGTTGTACAAATAAAGATTTAAATTATTGCTAAATGTAACGCGCTTAACGGTAAAAAAAAACCAGGATGTCGATGTCTTAAACGAAAAGTGTTGTTTAAACCGAGTGCAAAACGAGCGAGCGCATTTGAATTGAATATTGTGCAAGTGCAAGGAGTAGAGAAATTGCATCTAACGCAGCTTCTCAAATATAAATCGGCGGCAGGAAACCAACAACGGTCGTGAAAAAAGCCGTCAAGTAAACGAACGAAAAAATCTGGGAAACGAGTTAAATTAAAACCATAAAAATGGGTCTCAACGGCTGCTGTTCGTGTGTTAAATATTTGATGGTCCTTATAAACATCTTATTTTGGGTAGGTATGCAAGCAGACAACAACAATAGCGGATAACAACAACAACAAAAGCAGAAACAGGCAGCTCACCAACACAAAAATAAACTGGAACACATAAACATCCAATACACTCATACACAGTCCGTCAATTTTTTAACTGTGTGTTTGTGCGCGCGTTCCCTTTTGCTCGCGCGCACACTCTGTGCAGTTGCTGCGCTGCTCACACTCCTTACACTCCAATAAACAATAGAAGTTCCGCTGTGGGTGGAGAGAGTATGCGACATATACACACACACACATACACGAACACAAACGCACATATAGAAAGCATCTCACCCCCCCCCCCCCCCCACACACACACACACACTTTTGCGGCTCCCACACATGGGTTTGTGTGTTGTTTTTCTTCTTTTCGTCTTGACTTTTTCCTGTTGGGTTTTTCTTTTTATTTTTATATGCGTGCCTTGTTGTTGTTATTTTTTAGTCTGCTTCTTGCTACACCTTCGTATTTCTCGTATTCTTATTCTTATCTACAACGCCTCATTCATTCTTTTAACGCCCGAGTGTGTATCTGTATCTGTCTCTGTATGCATACATACACACACACACACACACATTGATTGTTGTGTATGGGCAGGACCTAGACTTGGCGCCTTTTGGGTGCGCCACTCTCTCTCTCTCGCTCTCATCTAGCCGAAAGGGTTCAACGTTTTTTTCCCCGTGTGATATTTTACGCAATTTACTCTTTCCCGATTACTTCATCGACTTAATTGTTATGTGTTGTTTGTTTTAGTTTGCTTGTAGAAAATTTGACCATTTCAATTTGAATTTTTAATTTTTTTTTATGTTTTGTTGGTTTTTTGATTTTTTCCTATAGTATTTATTAGTCAAATCTATTTTCGAACAAACCAACAAAAATATTTGCTTTCGTTCCGTGTGGACGTTGATTTGAATGCTATAGTTGTTTTTGTTGCTGCTTCTGCAAGTGGGAGGTGGACGACGATTGTTGTTGCTGGCCACAGTGGTGCGAAGTATTCATAAGTTGGGCAAATATTCCATATCTATATATATATATATATATATATATATATTATATATTATTTATATTATACCTATAATATACCTTCATGACATATATGACACGCAGCATACAATCAGACGATTCAAATTTACGTAGTAATTTTGATTGATGTTGATTTTATTTGCATAATTTGTAATTTAAGCTTTTTCCATACACATTTGCAGCACTGTGACTGAGATTTCCAATCATTTTCACGATTTCCGATGACGCTGCTGATGCTGAAATGCGTCTGACGTTTAAATTGGCATCCGCTTGCGTCTCTCTATAAAATCAATTTCAGTGATTCGCTTTACTCTTCCTTATTTTTTATTAATTTTTTTTTTTTAATTTGTTATGCTATTTTTTGCACAATTATTCATTTACTATGTATATACGTTTGGAATATAAAAATAGTGGTTAATTTTTAAATGCGAGGACAAGTGCTCAACTGTTCTTCTTTCTTTGTCTTTCTTCGCTCGCAATTTTTCACAGAGCAGAGCTCCGAATGTAGGTCATGTAAGGAGTTTATTAAGCGTTTGGCACACATTTCTCTTGCACGCGACGTTTTGTCAGTTGTGTGCACTGTGTGTATGGGTGTATGTGCACATGTGTGTGTGTGTATGTATGTGCACATGTGTGTGTGTGTGTGTGTGTATATATGTTGTAATCAATTTTCCGCCAATGGCAACATTTGTTTTACAACTGTGCTTTATTGGGACACGCACACTTTTAAATTGTTCGCAGAATGCACTTTGCTTTGGCCTATTTTTGACTTGTTCTCTTTTCTGTTTGCGCACTCTCTCTCTCTATCTCTAGCAGTCACTTAAACTCGTTCTTTGCTCACTCTTACTCATAGCAAAAGATCGTCTTAAACTTAAATTAATATACTTCAAATTTGTGATAAACGGTATAATACAAAAAATTAATATATAAATTTGTATTATGTATATATATATATGTATGTAGGTGTATATGTATATGTATATGTATATGCATATGTATATGTATATGTATATGTATATGTATATGTATATGTATATGTATATGTATATGTATATGTATATGTATATGTATATGTATATGTATATGTATATGTATATGTATATGTATATGTATATGTATATGTATATGTATATGTATATGTATATGTATATGTATATGTATTTATGTATTATGTATAATATATAAGGAATGAATCCTTATAAATATTCTTTATCTATCTGTAGTATAAGCAAACTCAACAGCTAAAGGTTCTATTCACTTGATTAAAAATGATTTAATTTAAAAATACAATTTTAGGCTTGCTTGAAATGAGCTTTGCTAACGATGTCGTAAGTTATGTTAGTTTAGTTTCATTAAAAAAAATAGTTAATTGTCAAGAGTTCACGTTGGGGGTTGCATTTGGTATTTATGAATTTATTTATGGGGAAAATATTTTTGACTTGGGGTAGGTCGCCATTGTCGAAAATTTAAATTCTGCCTATTTCAATATACACAAGAACTGGGCAAGTTTTGATCCATATAGTGTAGGTGCTGTGTCAGTTTGCGTTGGAATAAAAGGTGTTTGCTCGGCTGAACAGTTTTGTTTGCGTTTCCTTGTTTTGTATATACTACAAGATTGTATCGTGTACAATACGTTTTTAAAAATTTGTTGGCTATAATTTTTATATTTATTTTGAACACCTGTCATATGTTTAAAAGTCTTCTTATTATGACTGTATTTCACCCAGTTGACCAGACCAGATGTATCTGTCTTATGCACTATGATCAAAGTTAAATCTAATTTATGTATATATGTAATATTTAACTGGCAGATTGACTCAGCTCTCAAAATGTATATATGAGAAAACTGCACAAGTTGCTATTTTCGTGTCTCTAATCGGTATGCTTATTACATTTTAGCAACGAATTGCGGTCTTTGTGGCATATGTACATACACATACACACACACACACATATATATATATATATAAATATATATATTTATATGCTCATATTTCATAGTGTTCCTCATCGCAAATTACAGGCACACATGATATGCAAAGTTGATTGCAACACCGCAAAGGGGTTTGACTAGAAGTGCTTTATATGTTATTTAAATTATGATCTAGTCATGCAAGACAACCAGCAATTTTTTGGTTTTTCGAATAATGTCTTACAACCAACAAAATGTTGACAATTATTTTTTCCAATAAATATACACAATTATTATACAAGCAATAGAAGTTTTTTTTTTTGTAATTAATTAAATATGCAATTATATACAACTTTACTTTCGGTACCAACAAAAGCTTCTAGGTTTGGGTTTTTTCTAGAACTTGATTCTCTACAGAAGCGTCTTCTTACTTTTGTTTTGTTTTCACTAACTCTGACCGTAAGCTGCATAATCTTATCATTAGCAGCAGTTGGAAAGGCAAAAATTACAATGCACCAGAATCTAGCATTACAAAATCACTCGTGGCAGAAGTCGTAAATAGAAGCCGTGATACTATTAAAACATTTGGTGACATTCTAATATTTGAAGAGCATTTCGTAATGGATATCAGGAAGTACAACAAGATTCGCAAAACAGAATAATCAGCGTTGAGTTCAGTACATACATACCTATTATTCAAGTGGAATGAGTACACAGCCCAAAATATTAGCTGGCATTTTTAAGAGATGCTTCGTTTGCTTCATAATCCCCACGGACAAATGATAAGGTTATGGCCTCTCCTTCGCATCGGCACTTGGTTCAATGTTTTGGCAAAAAAAAAAAAGAAACAATAAAATAAAAAACAAAAAAAGAACGCAGAAAGGAAATAGGAAGGGGCTCTTAATGTCAGGAAGAGCGTAAACACACAAAACAAATAGACAAACGTAGACTCGAAATAATGAACAAAATATACAATTTCTCTGTCTGTCTGTCTGCTGACATCATAAGTTACAAACGGACCATGTTTCATAATGCCCATGAGGGGATGGAGGATGGTGGGGCAAATACTACATTCGGATTCTTGGCACGACTTTTGCCGCCCGCTTTAATTGCCGCCCCCTCGTGTCGCACACACACACACAAGCACACACATGGCGTCATTGAAGCGTTTTGCTGCTAATGTTTCGATTGATGAGATTGAGGGGAAAATATGACGTTACTTCACTGAGCAAATGAACGCATGACCTATTTATACAAACTAATTTTTAAATTTATTTATATTCTCTTTAAACATTTTTTTGTTTCTTCTCACAGCTCATCGGTTTGACCATTGTGGTCACCTCGCTGTGGATGCTAACGGATCCCACGTTCATGCTGTCGATGACACAATCGTATAACCATTATCACATAGCTCTCTACGTCTTCCTGGCGATTGGCATACTAATCACACTGGGCGCATTCTTCGGCTGCTTGGGCGTTTGTCGCGAGAGTCAGTGCCTGCTTGTCTCGGTAAGTCTCAATTAAAATGCACAGCAGCAGCCCACACATCCTGCGGTTGTCTGCATTTGTCTCGCCCACCACAGTCTCATTAAAATTGCATTTTGTAAATCGTTCTTTTTTCGACTGCTGCTTATTTACGCCCACTTGCACACTTACGCTCAAGTCTCATTCATAAATCGCGTACTCTTTGCAGTTCTTCTGTGTCATACTCATTGTGATGGTGGCACAAATTGCAGCCGGTGCCTGGGCCTTCCACAACAAAGACAAACTGGATGATATTGTGCGTGCGGCGGTCAAATCATCTGTTCAGGAAGAGTACGGACAGTCTAGCATGAGTTCACGCACCGTTACCTTTGATACGCTGCAAAAGAATGTAGATATATGAACACTTAGCATATTTATTATTTATTTTGTGTATTCATATATTCCATTTTATGTTGCAGTTGAAGTGCTGCGGCGCAGATGGACCTGGAGATTGGGCCACGAGTCGTTTTAATAATGTGGATCGCACGAATATCGTTGATATTGCCGTCTCCTCGATGAACGTATTTTACAATATACCTGAATCGTGTTGCAAAGAGGGTCTCAACGACTGTGAAAAGTCGCGTATTTTGAAATTTGGCGGTCCGTTGAATACGTCCATTTATCAGCAGGTAAACTCGAATTATATTTGGCTTTATATAAACGGAGAATATAAACATATGGGGAAGACTGCTGGTGTATCAAAGTACATAAAATAATAATATGAATCTGTAGAATATAAATCGAGCAATGTGAAAACAAAAGGCAATTTGATAGTGATTTTAATTTAAAGAACTAAGTCATCATTTTAAAATAATTAAATCATTTAAATTAAAGATTTTTTGTATTATTTTAGTACTTATCTGTTAGGAGATTAGTAGTTTTATATGCAAATATAATTATGTATAGACAATCGTATTGTATTCATATGCGGGGTTAGGTTAGGTTATCAGTAAGTTGTCAGCAAGGGAGGAGAAAAAACCCAACATCGACCATATTGAACCATGCTGGTTTTTTGTGGTTAATATATAATATATGGATATACTACTCCTGCAACTGTACATGAGTTCGAGGTACCATGTTCCATCCTGCGGATTGGGTGCACATGGTTAGTTTTTAGGTTGAGTGTCCGAAAGTTTCCCTACATCTGCAAGGAAGAGAGACCTCAGGAATTGAAGTCTTCGCTTAGTCCGATTCTTCTTTTCTGCATCGAGACAGCTTTTACAATCGTTATACGTAGATGCATCCTCTATATAAACGGGTTTAACAGCATATTAAAAATATAAGTTCTTTATGTGCTTTAATTTTATGGTTTCTTATTATTATTTTTTCCCCCATTTTGATATTTAACACTATTTAAAACTTAATCTCGACAATTTATGGGGTTGCGTGTGAGCAAATTTTACCTGACCTTTGATGGCTATCGGTGGGTTTTTGAACACCAGCAAGCGGTAGACCATAAAAATGAATAATCCTTTGCATTGATAATTTTGTTTCAAGTTAATAAAAATTCTACGCCTGCCAGTCACAGCGACAATAGAAATGTGTTAATTATTATTGATATTCCGCACGCATTTAAAATGTCTAATAAACATTCAATAAATATTTGATTGCAGTGAAAATGAGAAGCAGACAAATACACCCGCACACACACACACACACACACAGAGTCTATGTATTTTATTAATGAAATTGTTTTGCTTTGCAGGGCTGCGTTGATAAGCTGATCGATATCATATATGAGAATTGGGTTACTATTTTTGCAATTACCGCCGCTGTTATTCTGCTGGAGCTGCTGTCCCTGACCTTCGCATTGAGCCTGTGCTGTGCGGTGAGAAATCAGCATTACAAGGCCTGAGAATTACAGAATTCCCATAGGGAAATAACGGATGATGAGAAGTACTAACAAACCAAATGTAAACTAAAGCATAAGCGTTACTAAAAGCAACAACAACAACAACAACAATTGAAGCGAAATCAATGCATTTAACACTGACAGCGGCATTGGCAAAGAGCTGTAGCTGGCTACATTTGAGGGAGCTGTCAGTCGTTGCAAATACTTTAATACACTTTTGTAGTACTTCAACAAATAACAACTGAGCTGAGCAATTGTGGCAGACTTGGAATTAACGAAGAGTCACAGTAATTGAATGAACTTTATATGAACTTGAGATACGCAAAAACTTTTCTAAAATTATTCTACATAAACAAACCGAAAACATTTTACAATACAAAAACACACAACTCTTTACACAGCCGTAAACTCCTTAACATTAGGATAGTTTAACCGCATAAGGCGAAAAATTTCAAATTAAAACAACAAATTGCATAATGTTTTAGCAATACATAAATAAATATAGTACGACTCATACTATAAATAAATCATATAATAAATTAACAATTTAAGCAAAAAGTAAAATCTTATTTGCCAAAACACAGAAGCATAAATGCAATCATAGTTTTCGTTTCAAATTTGTTGTTTTGATGTTCGAAACATTTTTGATCGTATGCAAATTTATATGTGCATAACTTACAAAAAAATAAAATAAATAAACATCTTTCAAATGAGCATTCCACAAGTGAAAATGATTAAAATGTCATCTTTCAGTTCTGATTCGACGTTGAAATCCAAAGATCCAAACCTAAAAAAAAAACAAAAACTCTTATCATTTCTCTTGTGTAAAATCATGTGCTAAAACTAATAAGTAAACATTATATGAAATTCGTTGAGCTTCGCGAAATTAAATGCCAAATATTTTATGTATTTACAAAATTTGTTCTAACATCCAATGTTAAAAAAAACGCACTGTTAACTTAATGCCAACTAGCTGCCATAAGAAGAAGCGCTGCTGTAGTTCAAGCACTGTTCGACATGCTGTTAACTAACAGCTCTCTGTAAATGACCCTGCCATCAATTAAATACGATCGAAACTACACTCACACCACGCTAATCACACACACACACAAACTCATCCGATCTAAACATATGTCAAATCAGACTACTTGCAATTTGGAATGAATAATTATTTATTGTTAATCAAAGTACAATTATTTATACAAACAGTTATTAAAAAAAAAATATAATTGAAAATAAAACACGAACTAAAATTTTTGTTTACTTAAAATCGAGATCGAAAAACCCCTAAATACATATATATTTATAAACGTATACATTCATATATATATTTTGTTGAACTCTGTTTTATTTTCATTTCATTCATACGAGCGAAACTACACGAATTTTTGTATTTTTACTATTGTTAAATGTATTTTGTTGTTAGCTAAACGTAGCTGAGCGTTATACTTTGTACCCTTCACAACGTTAAAATAAATCTAATATACAACCAATCCAATGACAAAATTAAATTAAATTTACATAATTTACAAATAATCGTAATTAAATAAATATATTTAAATTTACACATCAAAACGTAAACATTTATTTACATTTTATAGTAGTTAAGCCAATTTTTGATTTAGCGAAGTAAAAATGTTTGTGCAAATGGAGTTAAATTTTAAAATATAGTCTAAGTGAACAATTTCACAAAAAACAAATATGTATAACAAATCAAAGTAACATAAAATAACACGTTCAAATTGTAGTGAATCATTTTATAAACAAATATAGAAATTTAACGAAATCACTCAAGTAAAACATTTGACATACACATTTGTCACAAAACCTCAAAAGTTGATTACGGCGCAAAGCTCATAAGACGTTAAAATCAAACCCAAATCAATACATCAAACATATTGCATTAATCAAAGTAAAAGTAGTTCATAAACAATCAATTCGTAATGCAAAAATAGTGCATTGTCAATCCCCTTGTGAAATGTCTGTCAAAACGGGGGTCATGCGGAATATAAACTTGATTTCCTTGCATACAATCAACATCCGAGTCCTTATGCAAGTCAACTTTAAAAAATAACGATGAAAATGAAGATTAAACACAAAAATTAGTGGGGTGAAAAATGCACAATTGGATTTACATACATATTTATGAGGAAACAAGTTAAGCAATATTAATTGAATCCTACGATATGGACGCTCAAAAATCGTATATATTAAAAAAAAACACACAAATGTATGTGAAATACTTCATGTTAGTAATATGTAAGAAACACACACATTCAAATATAGATATTCACAGCCGGACGCATAAATACAAAATTCAATACATGAACAGAATCAATTTGATTGAATGTATTTAATCAGTGACATATTATTGATATTTCATAAATAAATAAACATCTATTTAACAAATAAATTAATGGGGCTTTACTATAAATCGGAGCACGCGGCTTATTTAACTGAATAACACAAGAGATCTTTTCGGAGGTTTTTTTTGCCTCTTTTTGACTGTGTGGGAGTTATCAGCATCGGTTGTATTTTGGTCAGAGATTTTGCAAGCTCTCGAGTATCTGGCGTTAGACAGAAGCAAAGTTTTTCAAGGTGTTTCTGGATATCCATGACCGTAAAAAAGCTGACAGTTCTGATCGACACGCTACACCAATCTGGTAGATGAAAGAAAGGATATATGTGTCACTGGTACGTCTTTGATAACAGAAACTCGCTTAGAACGCTTGTCGCTTCATTTGGGAAACCTTCCTAGCAAATGAAGAGGGACCGGGAAACAAGAGCATGCCTGGCATTTCCAACAAATCCGATAATGGTTGATAATCCAAGTAAATACCAAACGCATAAATATTAACTACAATATTTTTCTATTCTTTTAAACTATGGTCCAATAGAAGCTTGTAAGGCATTTGAATTGCATTATAAGCTTACATAGGTTAAGTCGAAACTGACGCAAAGAAATTCAATCCAGCTTTAAATTTTATACTTAATGTTTTTAGTAGTACACAGTAAATTTTAATTAAGAGAAAAGACAATGAGAGCATAGTTGACATTGATTACACATATGTCGTGACGGGACAATGAGGCATTCGACAATAAAATACGGATTGAGTTTCTTGAGCATGTGCTCCTTGCAGGCAGTGTCTAATAAAACCCACTATCGGAATATAAATGTGGGTTTTTTTCTGTCGCAGCACATTTTTTACAGAAGATATCATATTATATTGGTTTTGTCCAATGTCCATCATACTCTCTGTGCGTCTGTATGAACATAAATTTTTTAAACACCCTAACATAGAGACTTGAACCTTGGAACATATATTGGTCTGTGCCCGCGTTAGACAAAGTGTGGAATGCTCTACAAGGGGGCTAAACCTATAAAATCGATAATCGCAAATCGATAAAGCCACATATCTCCCTAAACTTAGGGCTACCGTCACCAAATTTGATTGGTATGTTGTTGGCGATGTCCTCAAATGGTCGGCATATGGCACGTATACCGCCGTCGAGCCCTGGCCCCCGTCACACCTACACCCCCACCTATACTCGCCAAAGCGATATTTCTATATGTGTAGGTCAATAAAACCGCATATGTCCCATAATTTAAGAGATAGACTCCCTAAACTTAGAAGGTTGCTAGCTGGCAACCTCCTTCACAGATCGGATGAAAATGTATATGTCAAGCGACGCCCGCAACCGCCTCCCAAAGGAACATCGACATTAGAAATCTGAAATACATCTTCCATAATTTTGCAGCTAGAGTCATCAATTTTGAAAAGATGATTATTACACCATCCAAAATTCTCAGAAGCCTATTTCTCCTGCTAAAAAAGTTAGAATGAATATAACTACGAACCTTCTCTATAATTTTTTTCAGCCACAACCACTCACGCCCCCAAATTTACGAAAGCCTATATCTACAGCAATTTTAAAGGTACTGTGGCACCTGTCATCAGAGGGTTAATTTCGAAACTGCTTACTTGTTAAGTGTTCTCCGGCATTTACTGTGATCACGTCAGAAATCCAAGCTTTCTTGTGGAAAAATATCACTGGAGGTCACTGGCCTCGGGCAATTTTATCGGCATTTTTCAATGCTGCAATTCATTTTGAAAATCAACCAGTGTATAAACTAATTCCTTATAAAATAGACTGCTCTATGTTAAGTCTTGACACGAATTTTTTTATAACTAAATTTAAGAAAAGACAACCGTATATTATTAAATTGTTATTTTTATTAAAACTGTTTATTTTTGCCCAGTTTTCATTTGTTATTTGATGTTCTCTTTTATCATGACATATATTTAATTAAATGAGAACTAAAACTAACAGATTTAAATTAAGTATATATATTTCAATTCGTATGGGAAACAATAACCAAACTGACACCGAATCTAAACTAACAATTACGTATACATATGCAATAAGTTAATAAGATCATAGCGAATTCATACAACTGAAAAAGGGTTTTGGTTTGAGAGAAGAGTATTTGGTGTGTCGAATGTATGAAATTCCAAATGCTTTTTTTTTAATTTAAGAGTTGACCACAAATATTTTTAGTCGCCGACTCGGCTTGAATATTAAACAACAAAGAAGTATGTACGGATGGTCCTAGCACATTTATACACACATATGATATTTGTATGTATTAGACAATTAAATAAATTGAATAGAGTTTGTTTTGATTTAATATCGTTAGTTAATAGTTGTATTAGTTCATATTTATTATCAATGTGTATGGGTCTTCTATTATAGTATGTACTTATAAACAATCCAAATCACTAACCACGATTACTGCTGTTAAGTTACTTTTAAGTATTTTGTTTGGTTTATAAATTAGTTAATTTAAAATTTCGCTTAAGGGTTGACAGCATAAATAATAAAATTTAAATTATTAAAAATGTCAGGAGCCATGAAGTGAGTGAATTACCTTGGGTTTCGTTTCTTTATCGCCTCATTTCATTCCAAGTTCCTTTACATTTAATCGTAATTTAAATAGCTTATATTGGAAAATTATTATCATAATTTACATTTACTAGGTACATTTTGATTTAATTTAGTTTCAACTAAATGCGAATGCAATATATGTAGTTAAAAAATACATCATTTCGTTTTTTTTTTCAATTTCAATTTCTCCAATCTTAATCATGCTAAAAATAGTTGCTACACAGTTAGGGACTTATCTTTGCTAACTAGCTACATATTTAGGACATCATTAAAAATTTTAATTCCTCGAATTTGTTATATTTGTATGTGTTTTTTTAAATTTGTAGTTCGATCGATTTAGGAGTAGCTTAGTAGACATTTACACAAAATTTCGATACGTTTACTGAACATTTAACTGCTAAAAACAATGACAATATTTGGCTTTAGCATAAAGTTGATCAATTGATTAATTAATAAAGGAATTAAGTTTGAAGCGTTTCAATTTCATTCATTATTTAGTATTTTACTAGTTAGACATTTAAATGGTAAATTTTATTTTCCGTTTATTTTTATGGACAGTGTAAGTTTATACATATTGCACAATAATAATCCATACAGACTAGGTAGGTAGAATCTTTGGGTGGTTTATTAAATAGGTCGCATAGGTTTTCAAGTTTCAAGTTCAAGGACATTGATGTCATGCACTTAGTTACAAGTTAGTTGCAATTAAATACTTATAAAAGCGCATTTGCTAGTATTGCCAATCATTTTGACTAGTTCATGATAGAACCTGATAATGGTATTTGAGATAGGTATGGAATATTGACGCATTGCCTAGTGAAGAAAATCGTTTAGCATGAAAGGCTCAAACAAATGCCTTGAGAGCCTCTTGTTCAATATTTCACAGAAAAGCAGATGAATTGCTCAAAAAATACACATTTTAAATAGACTGTTTGCAGCGTGAGATTCAAAAGATGTTTAAATTCATGCTCATCAGACTTAATGGGCCTTGAGCAATTTTCTTTTCTCTATTTCAATATTTGTCTTATTAAACGCCAATTGCGGCAATACGTTCATTGCGACAGAGAACAGTTTGCGTCTTTCTATAAGCTTGTAAATATAAATATGTAGAGGTGTGTTATATAAATATTTAGCTTTTGTTGTTAAAAACAACAATGGAAAAACATTTATATAACTAAGGGGAAATTTCAAACCACATTGATTGTCTCGACTCCATGCACAGTGGCATTCAATGAACGCGACGCGTATTACATGTATTATATGTAAGTAAGTATAAAACTTTTGCTGAAACAACAATTGTATTGTGTGGAAGGTACAATGTAAAAAGACCTTTTTTGCTCTCGTGCTTTGAGGGAATGTTAAATATTTCCACAGCTTAGTCAATCGTATCATACTGCTGCCGGTCTCATCTCTGCCTGTCTCTGTTGATATGCTAAGAACTAAATTAATAGTATGTACTATAATTAAAATGTAGGGCACATGTGGCGCATTAACAGATAATACGAGTACATGGCACATACGAAGAGTGGATGCATTTGCACAAGCTTAAGCTTTACTGTTTTTTTTTTTTTTTTTTTTATATATATATTGATGGCACGTAGTCCGGCCGTATGATTTATTAATGCCGGCGCAATTTAATTTTTAATTACAAAACGCATTTTAATGCCGTTATGGAAACATGTGGTTTAAAGTGTCAAGTGCTTTTTTGTCGGTGGTAGTTTTGCATCCAGAAATAAAAGACAAATTTTACAAAATACGATTAAAACTTAACAGGAAACATATGCAATTGGTATAAATTAAAATTTAATGGAAATCAAATTTGGCGTATTGAAATGTGGCATATTTTTTATTCTTTAATTGACCGCATAGTTCATAAATTTAAAATATGAGCATTATGAATTTGAATATTTATTTTGTATTCCAGAATTTTCCGGTTACGTGTCAAAATAAATAATAGTAATAAAAATAAATAAGGAACAACTTTTAAACCGCTGAGTTAAACTGTTAAAACTAACACTCAAATGCACATAGTTTAGTCAAGGAATTAAATTCACTCACAAACGATTATTGTTATGTCTGCTAAAAAGTACAATTATGAACGTATGTTAATGGGTATGTATTTACTTATTTGTATGTAAGTACTTATGCATATACGCGTATGTATATATAAATTGCTGTTACTCTTTTGACTTTTATTTCATTTTATATTTAAATCGTGTAAAGTAAATCGTGTTGCATTTTGTTGCTAGACTGCATTTCTAGTTATCAAATAACCAATTCCGTTTCAAAGTTATTCTGTTTATTTATTATGGTTGGTGGTTCAGTTTAGCTGTTTGCTCATTTAATATCATGAAATAAAGTATTTCTTTTTTATACATACATATACATTTAATAACTACATATAAGACCAAATCGCTTCTGACGGCAGGATTAAATTCATAATATGCTTAAAAAAATTACATATTTCATAAATTTTATTCAATTGGTTTTTTATCCGTTTCTCACCTAAGTACTTGTACCGTTACACACATATAAATGTTAAAGTTGGTTATTTGGTTTTCTGTTCGCCCGATATTCATATTTTTATTAGTTGCCTAAAATAAAATTAGATACTAATATGTTGTTTCTTCTTTTATATCATTGTTATACTGGTGTCATTTGACCGTTGAACTTTGCACACACACATTTATTCAGAACAATTAATGTTGTCTTCGATTTTGCTTGGTGAAACTGGCGCAGCATATGTTTATTCAATCTATAGATCTATAAGCGATATTATAGTCCTCGTATTGCATATCTCTGGTTCGTCTTGTCATCAAAGGTCATTGTCGAACATTTGCAATGAGCGCGTTACCAAATCGTCCTTGAGACACGCCTCAAGAAACTCTTCTATCGTTATGATGCCATCCTGATTTAAATCCAATTTGCGAAAAACTCGATCCACCTGCAATACGATAACATTTAGCCATAGTTTGCACCTTATTGAAATATGCACATTTAAATTAATCAATAGTTGATGTTAAACTTTCATTCACAACTTTTTGTTAATCATCGTCAAAATCCCTTTACTCACATTCACACCCTCATCGCTTATCGACGATATGTGCAATGACGCCCTCATCGTTAAATAAAATATCCGCTGCAGTTTCCGCTCATAGGCGCACACAAAGCATCTGCTCGTGTTTCCAATCCAATTCCCCAGAGCTGCACTCACATACAAGCACAACAAATAGAAATGAATGCCTTTGTCGATATATGTGCACAATCATAATTACTCATACGCAGCATAAGCCGTGTCGACTCGCAACGCGCTTATGTCGTTGAATCGGTAACGTCATCGGATGCTACACGTTGTCAAGTGCGGCTCTGGCATAAAAAATGATGCATGCACATAAGGCAAAAAACTAAAGCCACAACCGCATTGCATTCAACATAAACTCAATTGATTTTTTTTGTCAACTTGTCATCGCTGGTGTCGAAATTTAATGTTTTAATAACTTGATTTTAGTGGAACTTTTGTTGAAAATACAGATACATATGTGGATCATATTTCCATTTGTATAACAAATCAAACAAGTCTCTTAAATACAAATTTTAATTGCGCATGCTAACGGGAAAATCTATTATATTCTGCATTAGCGAATATTGTTAGCATAATTTAAATTAGTTTGCGCTTTTGACCAAGACAATTTGAGTTTCATTTATTTGTTTAGTTGGAGTTTAGTTAGTTATATTAATCGAATCTCAACTACTACATCTGAACAATAATAATTATTTAAATATAAGACCTCGCACAGATTTGGTTCAATTGGATTTATATATATACCGATACACTCCGCGAGTTTCGATTAAAGTCACTCGTGTTTATCGTGCGGGATAGAACGGGACCTTTTATAGCGGTGCTTCTCCTTCTTACACAGTTATGATGCATTGGAATGCAAGTTCCGTTAGTTTTGCCAAAATTTTTGGGTTATCCCCTTTTTATGGTTAGTTTAGGTGAGAAACTCGAATAAAGGCAGTCACTTTCAAGCCTTTGGAAATGCAGGTAGTGCGTTATATGAATTTTTTGTTAATGGGATAATAAAGTTTACATATTTATTTAATGTTTTATATAAAAAACAAATTAGTTGCTTAAAAAATTACGAATGGGAAGGGCAAATATCAAATAAATTGCGTCGATCGGCATCAGCACTTGATAATGTGTTAAAAATGAGTAAAAGTACAACAAAAAACGTTCAAAAACGAAAGCCAAAAAATTATCTCACCGGCTGCATTCAGTTATCACAACACCTTCACCTGGATATGTAACAACACCATCACCTTGATTTGTAAAATTTCAGGTCGTATGAGCTCGGAGGGTTATACGAACTTGTTGGACAAAGTTTTCTTGAACTTTATGGAGCATCCAACAGACCCAAATGCCTTATTTCAGTCGGTGGTTTCGGGATAAGAATTTTATGCTTTTAGAGTGGCCAGGAAAATGACCCGCCCTGAATCCCATAGAGAGCATATGTGGACACCTGTTCCTTCTATTTTAAGTAGGTAATTAACAGTTTGAGACAGTTGAGCAGCTATGAAGGCCGTCGTTAAGGAATGGTCCAAAAGCGCACTATCTGAGTTCTAAATAGTTGTTGAATCGATTTCAAATAGAACTTTTTTAGTTATAAACAAATCTGGAGATTGAACATATTATTAAGTTGTTATTTTCATCTCATTTATATATATTATATTAATTTTATTGGCACTGCCTTTAATCGAAATTCGCACCTTAACCTCACTTAAAAAAAAAAAAAAAATCATATAAAATGTTATGTTAATATTACAAGTTTTAATTTATCGTGCACTTAAAACCGCTAACTTTTGTGTAACAAATATTTTTTTTTAATTTTATTTAAAACTTTATAATGAATAAAGTGCCTTTAAGCAAATTTCGCGGCGTTATTTGCTATACTATATATATTATATCCTATAGATATTTGTATTTATTTATTTTTTATTAAGCTCCAGAGCCGTGTTGTTCTACTGTTACACTGACCAAATAACTTTGAAGACATCTTAGTATATAGTTATATACTAGCAGCAATTTTGGAAGATATATTAGCAGAAACCGATTTCATGTATCGACCCAAAAGTTAAAGACACGCCTGCATGTCTCACACAATTGTAAATCTTGGCGCGTATATTGCTTGTCTCGTCCACAAAAAATCGACAAATATATTTTCCGGTGACAACCACTCTGCTATGTACTCGGCCCTAACAATCGAAAATGGCATACGGTTTCCGATTTCCATGAACCTCCTTCAAAGATTCCTTTCCGGCCTCTCTCGCCAGAAAAATTGGAAAGTTCTATATTTCCTGCAATTTTAGATCTAAAGTTATGAACTCTCCTTCAAAGATTTAAAAAAAAAAAAAAATAACAAACACGCCATTGCACTATGCTATCAGCTGGTATTATATTTTGATCAGACTTCAACGTTCTCACTTGTTATTATAAACAATAGTCAATAAAATAATAATTAAAGAATTTATGATTTTTCCATCATATACAATTTTTGCGCACCTGATCCCTCGCCTTTCGATCGTCCTCTGGTTGATGTGGCCTCCTTCCCATAAGCTCGTGTATGGCCAAAACAATTTCGCTCAGCTCGCCGCGACTGATGCGACCATCTCCGTTCAGGTCATACAGCTTGAAGGTCCAGCGGAGACGTTCATAGACGGAGCCCCGCAGCAGCGTGGATAAGGTGACTAGCAAATCCTTTTGTGTACGTATATATAAATGTGTTTATTTAACGAAACAGAAAACAACATAATAACATAAGGAGCGTAATTACCCGAAAACTAATGGCGCCATTGCAATTAACATCAAAAGCTTTGAACACATAATGAGCGTATAAGCTGGAATCTGAGGAAATAGAAAATATTTGGATCGTATAAGTACTTAATGTGAGTACTGCCATTTTTGGGGTACGCAACTGCAAGCTCCCAAATCTGCCACACATAACTGAAATACTGCTGAAAGTTGCACTTTATGACGCGCAGCCATAAAAAGACCGAAAAACGCCAGCAAGGACATTGATATGCAACATACATACACACACACACACAAGCAAAATTCACAAAAATACTTACTGCCATGTGGAAAGAATTTGGCGTAAATATCCTTAAAACAATCCTCGTGCACCACACCCTCGGGACATTCCTGTAAAAAAAATTATGAAATCTATGAAAATATGAGCGCAAATGTACTGACCATAAGCTTAGTTCACACTCGAACTGAATCCTTGCCAAAGTATGCTGTACACCTATACATTTCCCCTCGCAAAAAGTATTTCAAGTGACTACTAGCTTTTATTAGAATCATTTTGAATACTCTAGTCAAGAGAGCTCGACTAGGAGATGCCCTGAAGCTATTACATTGCAATAATTTACTTAGATATATTTAATGATTTAAAGATCAACAGTTTAGCTTTAGATAAAAGAGCTTTTCAATCTCATCTGTTATCTACATTATTTTTTTTGCTCTATGATTATTTATTTTGAATATATTGTGGTCTCTGTAAAAAATTAGATCATAAAACTACCAGTTTTTATCTATTTATCTGGTTGACCCACATTTGTGAGAACTGCTTTACTTATGAATGTATGCGTGCATCCACACATTCGCAGTGATGGTGTGCAATGAAATTCAAAACGCGTATGCATTAAATTGGCTGGCATTATTTGACGTCCAACCAAAAAGCACTTGGCTATGTTATCGTTTACAGTGCTTTTCTTTTTCTTTTTTTTTTTGCTGACTTCCAGACTCATAAATTTATGTGCTTAGCCTACGCTAGAAATGTATATTCATATAAATACGAGCATATGTGTAGACATACAAACGTGCTCTCTTCTTTCTTCACATAGGAGTATATATAAGTATACATATATATTTCATTTTGAGGGTGGTGCAAATAAATTGCGATGCGTATGTCCACTTACCGTTTTAAATCCTCTGTACATGACGCGGATTTCCTGCTTGGTGAACTTGGTTTGGCGGCACAAATCTTCGAGGGCAACTGGGATGGGCTTAGGCACGCGTGTGTGTTCCAACTCATAGACCACCTCTTCAATGGGACTTTCTGGTGGTGATGCCATGGTTGTTGTTGTTTTGGTTTTTGTTGTTGTTGATGTTGTTAATCTAAATGTTAATGTTAATGTTGTTTGCTGTTGTTGCTATGCAATTCAAGCTCGGATGCTGATTAATTTTAATTTGCCGCGTTTATTTATAGCTGCAGCATAATATCAATTTCCATTTTCATTCGCTCGTAAAAAGCAACTCATTAACCGAATTCGTTGGTCACTCAAGCATCACATACATACATAGATCTATGTATATATTTAGTTAGGTCGTGTGTCCTTGTAAACTCCTTTAGTGGTTTTTCTTATTTTCGGGGGGCGGTTGTCGTTTTGGCTTTCACTTTGGATTATTTGGATTTGCATTTGGCTTCCCCTGCATTTACCTTTACACTTTCGGCATTCGAAGCACTAAGTCGCTAATGAGGCAAGCATCGCTGAAAAGAGCCAAATGCATAGCATGAGAAATGAGCCTGAATAAAAAGTTACATAAATCACGGATGGTCGACGGATGCCACAGCGCAAGGACGCTGCTCGTCATCAGCGCTAGTCGGCGGTCTCTGGGTCCCGATTCAAAAGGTCGAAGGGCCAACTTGCAGCTGCCGCAAGTGCTACTTGTTGTTGCCGTCAGTCGGCTAACCAACTAGCTATCAATATTTGTGTGTGCATGCACCTAAATAAATAGGTACCTACCTAGTATATATCGTGTTTGCTTGTGGCAAAAACTTGCTTACTTGTTCACTTGCCCACTTGCTCAGAAACGTGCGTGTTTTTTTTGCGCGTGTGTGTGTTTGTTTGTGTTTGGTTGCATGTAAGCCTTGTCGGTAACATGCAAATGCTGATTATTATTGCGTGCCATAAATCAAAGAAAATCAAGTTATGAGCGCGCCTTGGCGAATGCAGCACCTATTTCTCACATCGCTATTGGAACAGTTGACAGGCGTGGGAGAGGGGCTGGAGTTTGGGGTTTTGGGTTGGGTGGGGGAGGGGAGGGGTGCAGATATTGACTGTCAGACTGTCTGTCAGTTGTGCTAACTCAGATGATATTAATGAGCACTTTGCATGCAGATGAATTGAGTGTGCATCGGTTTTGATGCCGCACTTAACGATAGCATTTAATGGGGTTTACCCCATGCTTGACCCTCAAAACCACCTATACACAAATCATCAAATTTGAGATGAAGAACCTTCATTTGAAGTTGTGGTATTGCGCATATCTAAAATTCGTTTTGATCAATGATGTTTGAAACAAATTTACGCTCTTTTTGAAATGTAATCATTCGAATATTAAGCAATTATAAAATAATTTACCTCTCACTTGTAAATAGTACATTTCTGCGGATGTGTATTGATTGATGAGTTAAATTTATTATCCCAGTACTTATTTATTTTTCAATATTTTATTCAAAACAGCTGCAAAATAAAATTATTTATGATTCATTTTAATTATATTTTGTGTTTGCCCGCTGCATAAAACTGCAATGGATTCATAAGTTTTCAAAACTTTTTTAATTATGAAAATCAGTTTAAATTTTAATATTCTAATTCTAAAATGTGTGATTGTATATACGTCTGCCCATTATAACACACCAGATGACAAAATTTGCATTTATCCTTTTAATTGAAGATGCAGTAAAGACGATTTGAAAAATAGTTTGGAGAAATGAAAAATTTAAAAAAAAAATATTTTAATTTTCACAGATAAGAATTGGTTGAAGCAAACCATTGTGAAAATATGTTTTTCTTCTTTCAAGCCTGTGACAATAATGACAAAAGGTAGATCCGCCAAAAAAAACACAATTTTTTCAATAAACTCTCTAAATACATATCTACGTGCAAAATTGTATGTTCAACTTCCGCCTTTCCAAATGTTATGTATTCGTAATAATGTAATCCGTAATTGGCAATGAGTATGTACCACAAGTCGAATCTTCAAATAACCGAGAAAAAGCATTGATTTATTGAAGCTTTGATAATTGATATATTTGTGCGAAGGACAAATTGAGCTTACCACGAATTGTGCATTTGATGCATTGCTTTCAATTGAGTTAGAATTTAACATAGAAGCAAGTTGGCATAGCAGCGAATTTGGGAATAAGAAAATTGCAAAGACATGCCAAGGAGCAACTTAATCGCACTTTCAGCCAACACGAGTGAGCAACTTGACCTCCCTGCATTGATAAAATGCAATAGTGCTTCAACATGGAGCATTTTTTTCTCTTGTGCAAGTGCATCGAATTCTCTATGGCATTTAAACTAGACTTGAATTTGAGTGAATGCACAATGATGCACACAGAGACAAACAAAAGTGCTATCTAGCTGTTGACAGCAAAGAGTAATTTCCGACGACTCAGCAATTTTTCAGTTGAAATTGATAAATCCAGTTGATAGCGACAAAAAATATAGGGAATGGCGGAAATAGCTTTCACAGTTTAATCCAGGCAAACATTTCTCGCAGTTCGCCAATTTGCTGCGATTACCGCATACCTTTTGGCATACAAACTCACTTAAGCATCAAATGCAACCTTTTGTATCCAAAATATGCATTCCTAAAGTTCCTGCTTAACTTTCAGCTTTCTGGCAATTTAAATATGTTGCAGGCTGCTTAAGCTCAATCCAGAAGCATAATTCATCAATGTCAGAGCCTGAGTACCGCAATACTTAGAAGCTGAGTCAACATCTATTTATGAATAACAACAACAACATCAAATCGATAAAGATATACGTACTATAGAATAGTCATATTACCTTGCACTTTGCAAAAACTTGAAAATTATGCACAAATTGCAGCTGAATAAAAGCCTTAAGCAACGCACAACTATGTTGTATTTTATAGTTTGATTAAAAGATATTGTTGAATGCTTTAGTAAATTTCTGAGTTTTTCGTTATTTGATTGCAATGGAAATGGAAAAAAGCCAAGTTGGGAAAATGTATTCTAAAACATTAGATTTGAAGCAAAGTTTCTGACAATGTTGTCTGTAAACAATCGTGTATCGGTAGACTATGTAAGAGTACTTATGCAAGTATTACAGTTGAAATTTGTAAGCTTACAAATTAGGATGATGTGAACAATCTGCACAATGCTCAAAGGTTCAAGCTCACGTACTCGTCTTAGTAAGGGTTTCCTAGTTTCCATCTAAGAAAATAATTGTTGTATATATATTCGGGCTGATTACTTCAAGAACTTTTTGAGAAATTTAAGAACATTCAAAGTAAAACAGTGAGACCACTTCGGTTGAACGAAACACAAACCACTTTTTGAAACCTTTATTTCTCTTTAGTGGATGACTACACATACAGGTTTACACATCAATCAGATATACTCAAATTTATAAGTGACTAGTATTGCTTATTTAAATTTAAAAATATATTCCACATACTTATGTTTATTTACTTGTACACAATCAAATGTACATTTTATGTTTATTTATCTCAATTTTGTTTACCAAAAATTAAACAAAAATTACAATCGTAGATACGTCAGGATTGTTATCCTTGAAAATATAATACTTGTAAAATAACCGGAGAAAGCTACCATTCACAAAATACTAATATTCTTATTTTGTATTCCAAAATAAATAATATTTATTTGGGCTGGAGCTAACAGACTTTCTTAAAGGCAAGGAGATACGAATAGTGCACGAAAGATTATCATTAATCATAACAATTTAGAATTATAAAATGATGTCCTTAAAGTTAAATATTTGCGCATGCAAATCCGAAGTCAGTCTATCAAGCGTAAATTTTCATAAAATGCATCAATCCTCTACTTGTTGTTTCTATCACTACAAATAAACATTTCTTATTCTGGGAAAAACAGTTTAACATTAAGACCACTACGGTGTGAATGTCTTCGTTATTTTTAACCACACCAAACATCTGCTGAATAAAATTGTACAGCTAATTGCATGACTCTATTTGCACAAATCAGAGACGGTTGCAGCTGCTGCAACGACAGTAAATGCCTCGATTGCCTGCATTTTACAACATTTTTATATCGCTTAAGGAGCGGAAGTCAAGGCGAACGTCCCATTTAGGGGCTTAAATCTACCCACAAACTCAAAATGCAGTAAGCCAGCTGGTGTTTTGCCGGTGCTGCTTTTCCAATTTGAGTGCCAGAAAAATATGATTGTCGAATGTCACGTATACGACACATATGCTTCCGTCAGCGAGCACACGAACAACCAGCACAGCTCAATGCCGGTCCTTAATATTCAATGCCGAGCTAATTAAATATTAAATTAGGTCAGAGCTTAAACGTCTTAATGCGCCAATTGTGCCAAATGGTAAATGACAACCCCAACAAATATGAGCACATTAAAATTCTTTTAAAGAGCTTTAAGACAAAAGCGATATGCAGGTTTGTTGGAATATACCATTTGCATCGAGTAAATGTTACGGCACATTGTATTGCCAAGAATAGCATACTTATTCATTTGTCTAATTGAGTTTGTGTGTGCGGTCTTCAGCCAGAGATGGAAGTATGAAATTGGAACTACGACGTAGCAAGCTCTGCTCTCTTCTACTCTGTGCTGCTCTGCTCTACTCTGATGTGCTGGAATGGTGTGCATGTCAGGCATTTAGCTTCTAAATAGCAACGACAGGCAGCAGCAGCAACAGCAAGGAAAAGGCTTGCCTGCATTCAGTCATGCAATGCTACTACTTGAAAAGAACCTAAACAAAAACGCAAGCCAATTCCCCTAAAGGCCCCTCGGGGCGTACACAGTGGCTCAAAAACCTCGTCAAATAACCTGACTGTAATATATATCCCAAATTATTCATTATATTGTATGATGGCCTCCACAAGAAGATAAAGGCCTCTTAATCAAATTGTAAGTTATAACAAACCATAAATAAAATTGATATGATAATAAAATTATAAATTGTAATTGGAAATATTGACAAACTACATTTTCTAGTCAATTTTGTCCTGCTTAAATTAAATGTTAACCAGCTAGATATGCGACTTTATAATTGAAGATGGATCCAATTATGCTTAATAATTTTGTATTTTGAATAAAATTGAAATAAAACATTTCATACATTTAACTTGGAATATCTTATATGTGTATTTAGAAATTATAGGAAATTATTGACGAAACAGCTAAAAGGTACAGAATTTTCTTCATGTATAATTTGGCTTGTGTATCCATATGATTATATTCTAAAATGTTGAATTGATGAGATTCCCTCATACCTAAGCACCACTGTACAATGGACAATGTCGCTAAGCCTTTGTCACTTCACACAGCTTTCATGCCATTTATAGGGACACGGCTGACATACATAGAGGAGTGGCATACTCGAAAAGCAATCGTCTAAATAATCAACTAACCAGCAACTATCTACAATATATAGCCTGACAGTGGCGACACGCGATGGCCGCAAAACCGTATTTGTGTGTATACCTGTGAGTTCTTTTATGTAGAAATGTGTATACCAATTTACATATACAAAATTTACTTATTTAAGTTGAATTTTTTATTGGCGTTGAACACAATTACACAATTGAATTTTTGGATTATCTAAAGACCCCATAAGATCGAAGCTACATCTTGATACGAACACGAAGATAATAAATCAACGCCAATTATACTTCCACCAGCAGTAAACATGTGCAGTATATTTTTTATTTGGGGGTTTTACTTTTTATTCTTGGCCAGATGATAAACGACTTTCGGCAAATCAGAAATTGCAACACTTCAATCTGCTCTTAGATCTAGCCCAACCTGATTTGGGTGTGAAGGGTTCTTGTGGTTTCAAAACCAAATCTGGCTAGACCTTTGCCAAAAAGAGAAACGACTAAATAATGAACCAGCAAATTCCGTGTCGACATGTGAGATATACTGTCGGCAAATTGAAATTTGCAATGGCATTTCACAGCACTTTTGCATGTGAAGTCCTTGCACAAGTGGGACTTGTGAGCCGCACATCCACATTTTGTCCAAATTTAAAATGCATTTCCACTGTGCCGATGCGGTTTGAAATTGGCCAATATTGACTTTTATACTTTAGCTGTTGGATGTTGTAGTTGTTGCTAATGATGATGTTTCGTGCTGACATTTGCGTGTGGAGGATTAAGATTTGCATTTGCGACAATGTCTTCATTGATGCATGCAGGCGTAATAATTATGTAGGGAGTTGACAATCAATTGATTTATAATACATCTAGTGGCATTCCCCATTGCGAGTGCGCAATAAATAATTAAGTTATGCGACAATCTGAGCGAGGGCATTACCCACGTATTTATATTCGCAATTGCGAGAAGGGTAACAAGTTTTGCAAATTAGGGATTGGCCACATCTTTAATTTTTTATTATAAATTAGACGGAATAAATGATTATTTATTCGATCGAATTACGAGATAAATTAAACCCAGCTGTAAAATATATTAATCTAGTTTTATGGCAAATTTCATTCTTTAAAGTTTGCCGTACTCAAATATAAGTATCAGTGGATGTGCTCCTTTTTATTATGACTGGCAGAAGGACTGAAGCGCAAAAGAAAATTGCAGTATTTTTAGTTGATCAATAATATATCAAGAAATTTTATATATTACTTTAGGCTTTTATAGCTAAGGGAAATTGATAACATTGATCTTAGCGAACCGGAAACAGTTATCGATAAAATAAGCAACGTGTTGTACACTATAACCTATATTCTAAATTTGATGTCTTTAGCTTATATAGTTTTTGAGATCGGCACATAGTCGTACGGAAGGGTATTTTTACTTAATTTTAATGAGTTCAGGGTGTTATAATTTTAATCGTTCTCCGGAATACATGAACTTTTGAACCTTTAGTTCCTATGAACATTTGCTGAGATAGTGTATATCATACAGATGACAGATCAAATGATGTATTTATGTACCTTATGTGCTCAGATATCTCTTTTAATGTTCGGACTTAATTTTGGCTGAATTTATTTGTAAAACCGTTTAAAAGGTTAACTTTAAATAGTTGGCTGAAATTGGGAAGAAAAGGCTACACTGTACAATCGCAATTATGCATAATAGTAGACAACTATCAACCCATATCAACCCATATAAATTGACTGATTTTAATCTATTTAATTGTATTAGTGTATTCCAATTTAATCAGTTTTTACTTTTTTATGCAGATTAAATAAAGTCAAGTCTTTGAATTGCTCTACAGCAAGAGAGTACATACATGTTTTGAGTTCGTTGTAGATGTCGGTTGCTGTCGGTTTGGAATATATTTTAATTTTATTATAGAAATGCTACTAAACTTAAATATATATGTATATACACATATGTTGTATGTATAAATATATAAATATATATTTGTGTGTGTTCCATGTGGCAGCATGACGCATAATTAAAGCTAGTATATTTGCCAAAAAAGTTGGCTATACAATTATGTGATATTTTGGATATAAGCCAGCTGTTATTATAAATGTCTACGTTGGAAAAAGGAAGACATTTGTTATTATAGGTTTGCGTGTCCGAAAAGTGACGGATATGCAAAATATTTTGATTGCATTAAACTACCAAGTGGACAGTTGGCCAGCAGAAACTATGCGTACATGGAATAAAGCTAATAAATGGCATTAAAATGTAGTTAAGCATTAAACTTTCGTTTGAGAGTCTCGCTGGGGAAATTAGGCAAAAAGTGTTGATGGAAACTTGCACGATTCTAAAGCAGCGTTATTATTTTATTTTTGTTTTTTTTTTTTTTGTGGTTAGTTGCTCGCTATTAAAAAAAACTCGACTACGTCGTGATAATTTAGGGGACCACTTTGCAGCTACCATGTACGCAGCATTTGCCCCCACTGGGACTTTGAGATATGCCAAGAAATAATAACAAATGTCTCCCACGAGCATGCTGAACAGCGTTATATTTGTTATGTTCGTATCCCTCTTCGTGATACTTTGTCTCCGTGACCTTGTCCCTGTTCTTCTTTTTGTTACGAGGTAGTGAGAAGCTCCATTCGTAATAATTTGTTAGTTAAATACTGTACCCACAAGCAATTTGGGCTACCACCATCCAGACAAATCTAGAATAAGTGCCATTCATATCTCGATTTGCAATCAGCATGCGACACCCTCTCATACTCAATACTCTTATTAGTGATTACAAATAATAACGTGAACGTAAGTTGAATATACTTAATAGCTAAATAATGAGGTTGTAAACTCAATTGAATGATTTATTTATGATACAAGTTAAGTCTCATATACATACATTAAGAATCAGTATTAGATTTGACCTGAAATATGCTGAATAGGTTAACAAATTTTTAGACGACACGTCGTCGGTTCACGTGACAGAAAATCAATTTCACGTAACCGTCTCTATCAGAATATCACTTCCGGTAGGCACAAAACTATACGAAACTTAGAAAAGTTAATTGGTGCCTCACCCAGTTGTAGCTCCAAAACTATAACAATAGCTTACATGGAAATGAGTATACAATGTCGAATGAGTAGAATTAACTTTTATTTTTCTCGTGTTAGGTTTATAAATATGCTGAATAGGCTACCTGTTATTTTTTTTGCATGTTGAACAAATTTTAACTTATTATACTTTTTATTTCCTCCCGCATTCCTCTTCAAGCTTGCTTAATTTTTATAACAAATTGGTACTTCTGTCCCGTAAAATGTATAAGGGGAGTAGATAACATAAAAATTCTATGACGCTAATTGTCATCATAAAAAAGTCTGGGCAACAATATCGCGTGAAATCATTGAAAAATATTTCCTTACAAAATCGAATGAGTTATATTAACATATATAATTAAAAAATAAAATATTTGAATTATTAATTCAAACACTTGTTTAAGTTTAGTTAACAAAAGTATTCAATTTAGCTAAAAAACAAATATTTGGGTTGTTTTTCAGCTTTGAGATCGCTAACTATCGTGTTTCGCTAACAATTAAACTATTGGAATTGAAGAACTTTGTAGATTGAAGAATTCTTTACATGAGAGCTACATAAATATTAAACTTGTTACTAGCGAGCTTGCACCGCATTTAAAGTACAAGCAAACCAAATTGTCACCCATTGAACAAGTTCAAAGTTTTATGAACACGAATTTTAAATAATGAGACTATGCCAGAATTTTAGAGAATCGATATACTTTCTATTTTATTATATCTATTGTGGATAATTATATATTTTGTATTTCCAACAAGCGAGTTGTATATTTATAAATTATTTCTGAAAACAAGATTTTAGTGTGATTTTCAACGCAATTTTTTTATTAGCGTACTTTATGTGATCGATTACAAAAACAATTTTTTATAAATCCATCTTTATGTGTTTTCATCGCTATTCAAATTTAATTTGATAATGAAGTGAAAATAAGAGTTAAGCTACTTAAGCTTGTTTGTATGCGTGTTTTAGGCTGCTGTCAATAAAATAAATAGACACAACAACAACATAAATTTTCTGCTCGCCAATTAATTTCATTCCTCTTCGCCATTTCTAGTTTGGTGGATTAATCCTTTATCCAAATATATCTTTGCAGGGTACAGTCTAAGAATAATTGTAAATGTGACATAATAAGCACATTACGTTTCAAGCAATTTGCAGAAAAAAAAAATTTAGAAAAAAAAACATTTTCCAAAACTTGTTTTTAGACATGCTGGCATTTATTATGTGTATATGGCGGGCGGAAATAAATTAAGCCAGCTCATAAATTAGAGCAATTCAAGCAAAAAATTGTTGTCCAGTCAACATTTTGTGGTGCCCGCACTAGCACGCATACAGCCATACAAATAGTGCCGCATATTTATATTTTGGCCAAAAATTATTGTAGTGAGTGCCCTCAAAGTACTCAGTCACTGGCCCTGAATTCCCATTTTCTTCATCAAGCAACAAAAATTGCTAAGCATTTGCGTTTCGCCATTTGCTTTGTTGGCCGATAAAGAAAATGATTGTCTAAAACTTGGCGCATATCGCCAAGCCGGATGTTCTGGGGGCCATAAAAACTAGCGGGCGGCTCTAGAAGTGTTTCTGTATTTGTGTGATGATTGTGTGCGGGTGTGTGGGTGTATGATGTGTGTGTGTGTGTATGTACGTCGCCAGTAGGACGACGCTCAATGGCGTTTTATTGTTAACCATTTCGCACAGCTATACGACGAGTACAATCGTATATGGAAATGCCCGCTACAGCACAAGCGAAGTCAATGTGTTGGAGGAGTGGGGTCCAAAACTATTTTGGCAGTTTGTTAGTTTGACTAGCCGACAATGAAGTCAGTTTTTAGCCGGTTGGCCAGTGCCAAGTAAGCCAACTTTTTCATTGTAAAGAGTTAGTAAAACTATCGTATCGGAAATGCAGCGCCAAGTTACTTGCCTCCTTAGATATTTTTTGTGGCATTTTCGTAGCACTGCTGAAAATGTTAAGTTTTAATTTCTCTAGGCCATTTTAAATTTTTAGTCGAATTGATGAATGCAATTACACGGTTCAAGTTTTCGATTGGGCTGCGTATCCAAGTGGCCCTCAATTGACCCCTAATTAAACTTCAATGCGAAACAGTTGCATGTAACAAGCTTCCGATTTGCCTACACTTCTTCCATCTTTTTAAAATGAAACTTTGACATTTGTAGCTCTCTCGGGTTATATGGTTATGCTGAAACAAATATATAGAACTGAATGCTGTTTCACTCAATTAAAATTTTCGTTTGCCCGAAGTCCCAGCTCTTGATGTGAAGTCGATTTTCAGCTACTTGTACTCCTTAGCAATGCAGGTGCGTAAAATACTCGTAGGCATTTACGCAGATCATTTAAAACATCAGTATAGTATAAAATATTATTTTATTTGATTTGTAAAATTCTGCATTATATAATTTGCTTAAGTCAATAACCGCAGACTTACGTAGCCAACATTTATTAGCGCTAAACATGTTTTATTATTTTTAAGCAGTTTTTTTTTTGTTCATCATCAGCAACAACAGCAATAACAATAACAAGTAAGTCGAATAAAAAAAAATATGAAAAGCTTTTTCAGCCGAAAACAACGTAGCAGCAATAGCAAGAACAATGTTAATAAAAATTGAAACATTGAAGGCACAACTCATACAAAAAATACGCAATGCGCGAAAAAGTATGCTATACATATAGACACATATATATATTATTTTATTAAATCGCAGAATGACTGTCGACTCCACGAGTGGCAGTATCTTGGCTGCTGCTGGAGGCCATTTGCCGTTAACTTGGCCAGTGCCGGCATAGTAATTAATGCTTGTAAGTGCCACTTGTCTCGCTTTCTGTGTGTGTGTGCGAGTATGTTTGTGTGAATGTGGTTGTGTGAGTGGGCAGCATAAGCTGCGAAGCGTTGCCACATTTTCAGATTTTGCGTTATATTTTTTATTTTCGGAGGCTGATTGTTAATTGCATGTTGCCAACATATGTTTGCTTGTAAATCTGAATTTTTCGACAACTACGCCTCTCTCAGCTAATGCGCGGCAATTAAAAAGTGTTGCCATTGCTTTACAACAAGGCCGCACAAGCCACAGTGGCAGGCAAATCTTTCGCTCCATCATCCTTAATATCGTTTTCAAACTTGCCACATGACGTATGCGTATTGCCGCTATGAGCGCCAAACTTTGCACAACTTTACATTCGTCAGCTGGCAATAAAAACAATCAGCAAGGGTGACAGCTCATATCAAAAACAAGTACGTAACAATTAAACAGTGAGTGCTCAACTGAAATGTACCCTGTCTACAAAAATATAATTATAGAATGGGTTTTTGTTTGGTATACATCGAATTTTATTTATATCTATTATTACTTTTAAATTAATAATTAATTGCAGCAATAACTCAGCAAAATAGGCTTGATCGAATCATCTACAATGATTGTATATGTATACACACTATGTTTATTCATTTTTCTATCTGCTCAACTTTATTATACCCCACACATATATATTAATTAGTACGTGGCATAAAAAAGTACATATTTATACATAAACAAAAATATATAAGGATGTGTGTGTGTGTGTACATTTTCTAGACACATCTGCGTATCATGATGTTGTCCTTGGCGTAATTGTGTTTAATAAGTTCACCAATAATGAGAAAATATTCTTATAATAAAAGCTTGTGTTGATAAGTTAATTTTAGCTATTATCTGCCGACTATAACATCTGCTTGCATAACATAATTAAATATGTTTTGATTTTATAAAATACATTATAAAAAATATATTATATATTATATTGTCTGAATTATTTATTTATTATATATATTTAGTTCTATAACAAATTAAGTTTTATATTCTATGGTCTGAATTATTTACTTATTAATATAAAATATTAAACATTTATATACAAATAAAATTACAATTAATAGTCCAACAATAATTAGCAGCGCTGCTAAATATTATAGTCATTTCTACTTTTAAATGTGTTCTAGTAAATTACAGCCTTTAATTATTTTATATATTCTATCGATATTGGTGGACGACATGGATGTTAAATGGAATGAGAGGGAGTTGTTTGTAAGGTGGGCTTTTGTGGTACTCAGTTATTACATGTACCTAACACAAGGATATTTGTTAATGTAAAGGAAGCAGCAATTTAAAAGTTCTTATTATTATTCCTGCTGAAAACTAGTTAGCCATAAATTAACTTACACGGAATTTCAATAATAGTTGTGTGATCAGCAGAGGGGAGAACATGAGAGTATTCACCTGATTCCGATTTCACATTACATAACTGCAGCAATGGAATACTAAAGCAATTGGCGATATTACCAAATTGTCTGTCACTATTATTAATTTCCAATATCGTAAATTGATGTATATAGTAGTATGTAGGCTTTAACCATGTACACGTCCATTCAATTTTCTGTGGCTGTGATTACCTGTGTATTTTGATAGCCGGTGCCCAACACCCAGAGTGATTAGGCAATTTGTAAAAGCGTTTGAATCATTTCACGCCTTCGGCTTTTGGCATTCGAGGTTTGCGTGTTTAAATGCTTAGGTAACAAATATTTGACCAGGTCACGAGGTGTGACTTGAACACTCGAATGCAATCGCAAAAATACTGTTTAATCAAATTCAAATACCACACACACACACATGCATACATTCTTTTATAGCACTCGCAAATGATAATTTGATTAAATTCTTCTTCCACTGCTTCACACCCCCGCCCCTCCGTAACTAACCAATAGTACGTTGAATTGAATTCAGTTTATTTTTAACATTTTCTATTTACAGTACTTTTGTGGGCGTTTGCCCACTTTGCATAGAGAAGCTACTTTTGTGTAGGCGTAGGCGTGTGTGTGCTTGTGTGTGTGTGTGTGCGTGTATGAGCGTATGTGTGAATTAAACTAGAGCGCACCTTGGTGCTATTTTTATACACCACAGAAGCCAACAACAGCCACGAACAACAATTGTCGCTTACTATTGCACTAAGTGTTTTTTTTTTTCATGTTGCCGCCGCATCTTTGGTGCAGCATCCTGGGGCAAGTTCGCGTTGTTTTTGTTGCTGCTGTTAGTTGGCAACACTTAAAATATAGCTGAGCAAATAACGTCAAGCATTGCATAAATATATACATGACACTAAACGTTTTACTCATACATTATTTAATAAATTGCAGTGCAGCTGAAGGACCCTCAAAGCCCGTGTGGATGCAATGCTCGAGCGTTGTTGCAACAACATTTAAATGTTTTTTTTGTAACACAACACACAATACGTATGTGTTTTATTAATTAAAGTACTTTTAATATTCCGGTAAAAGAATCTTTTATTTTGAAAATCAATCAATAATTGAAAAAGTGTCAGATTCAATTTTTATGTACATTTCCGTTGTTGAATTTGTAATGAAAGTAGGTAAACGGATGTCGTTTATTGAGCCACACAGAATTCAGAATTATTTTTGTATACCATGTACTCATTATAAGTGGGGAACTGTCTATAATAAGTATTTAACAAGTAGAACAAAGCATGTTTGAGCCCATAAAGTATATATTCTTGATCCGCATCAGTCAAGTCGATATCGTTGCGATATACGCTGATAAAATTTATCTCAGTGTCGAACTCTCGAATTTCTCGAATGGATTTTCAGTGAATATCGGTTTGTTTGTTGTATCACAGGCGAATTTGCTGATAATTACCTCTTCATTATTTTATGGAGCTAAAAACCGAAGCTTCAAATGCTTCGCTTTAGTAAAACTAAATTGAAGTCTCTTGTCACCAAACAATAAAATCGCTTTTTCAAAATCCTCACTTAGGTTAAGCATTTTAATGTTACAATTTTAAAATTGAACTCTATATCCATCATAACGAGTAATGACAGTTTAAAGTAAAATTCTCAATTGACTGAACATTATTTTCCATTATTAAAATAGCTTTTTACTTCGACACTAATTTGCTAAGATTCTAACGTCTAGGTTCAAATTTTAATTAGTGACTACTACATTATCTTAGGGAATGATTCATGTGTGTGAAAATGTATAGCGCGTACTGTTCGCGTAAGGTGATTTTTGTATGCAAGTGGATGGCCATGTACGACTAGGGAGCCTAGTTAAATAAATAGCAAGCGATTACAAATTTATACACATACTTCGCTTTAGGGCCATGCGTTTTGGTTTTTTTTTTATCGGTATTTTCAGTTTCTGGTATAGTTTCAAATTCTATTTCAGCTTCGCAGGTTTTTTCATTGCGCTGTTTCGTGACTACTGTCGTCGCACAATAAGTCCAATTCTAAAAAAGGTGTAGCACTGAATATATATTGGAAAGTATCGGCATGAAACGATAATTTGATATAAGTTGATAGAGTGAATATTATAACTCTCTTCTATTTAAAGCCAACAACCATTAATAACAGTTAAGCACACAAAAGTCACAAATAAGGACACTTTGGTCTATATGCTTAAGGTAAACTAGATTGAAGAAGTGTTTTTATATTTACGAGTCTTACTTTCATAGGCGATCCTAATTGCCAGATACCGTGTGATCACAAGAGATTCTTACATTAGTCATTAGTATTAGCTGTGTAAATAAACTGTGTGATTCAAATTGAGGTCAAGCGAAGTTAAACTTAATTATTGTGTTTAAATTAAATATGATATTTTATTTTTATTGTTAAATATTTTAGTGTAGATAAGGACTACTATTTTTTTTATTGATTTGAAGTCTCGACATCAGACTGTTGAGGAGTGTTGATTGTTAAACCACTCTTTTTATACATAAGAGAGTGTGAGTGTGGGTGTGTGTGCGCGTGAGTAGGTGATAAATTTGCATTCATACCTTACGCTATTGTTTACTTTGTATGTTAGTTTGTTTGGCTTGCCTCTGCTATGTATATATTTACCTTCGATGCCTTTGACGGCAGCAATGTCGATGACGATGACGATGACGACGGCGAGGACGAGGACGAGGACCACGGACGAGTTAACCTCAAAGCATAGCAGCCAGCAGATCCCTCCGATACAAACCCGATACTCCAAGCCAGAACAGAACAGAACAGAACAGAGCAGAACCTCTTGACTTGCCACACTCGACTCGGCTCGTCCCACTTGACTTGGCCCTCGTCTGGTTCTTCCTTTTTTTCTTATTTTTTTTTCGCCTTCTGCGTGTCTCGTTTTAATTTGGTAATGACTTTGGCTTATTAATTTATTTGTTGTATAGTTGCGCACATTTTTGTTACATTTTCAGTTTTTGCCAACTTGTCACTCACTTCACTTTACTCTCAACCCGCACGCACACCACGCATTCTAATTTTACTTTGTTTTCTGCTGTTTTTGTTGTTCTTCTGGCTGTTGTTGTTCTTGTTGTTCTTGCCTAAATTCGCTTGCGAATGGAGCGACACAGCAAAAAGCCAAACAAGCAGCCTGCAGAAGTAAAAAAAACTGTATCTTTTAGATCTGGGCATATCCTTTATCTCGGACAACGTAGCAGCGCAGTCGGCAGCAGCAGCAGCTGCGACGTTAGCGGAGCAGCAGCAGAAGCAGCATGAGCAGCTGCGGCTGTGGCATCGCCAGCAGCTGTAGCTGAAAAAAAAATGTTTGACTACGCTGCTAGCCGAAAATTTAACGCTCGCATTTAGTGAATTCGTTTGAATTGATAACAATCAACAATCGATGACAAACAAGAAGAAAAAAAAAACAGCAGCAGCAGTAGCAGCAGCAGTAACCCTAAATAAAAGTTAAGAACAAACCGCGGTGCGTTGCCGCCAAGCAGCCCAGTTTTCGTTGGCGTCACAGTTAACCGTTGCCGTTATTCAGGAACCTTGCGACGCGCACACGAGAGTATCCTATACACAACTGATTACAGTTACAGTCCCTGCAGCGACGGCAAACGCGACCGCGATTCAAATGCTGACGTCGACGTCGTCGTCGCCTCGTCTCTGATTCATTTCGGTTTTGCGTTCGTGTCGGCAGTGCGGCGACATTGACGGAGACGGCCAGGTTCCATTACTGAAATTTGGCTAAGCACAGCTTTGGTATTGCCTTACTCGTGAGAAGCTGAATGCGACAGAGACTGAAGCGGCAGCGCCGACAGCTTCACATTATTATGCTCTCGCCGCTGCCTTGATGGCGGGGACTATTTGCGGCGAGAGTGAAAGCCAAAGAGAGCGTACGAAACCAGAGAGTCAGATAGAAGCTCGTCAGAAGAGAGGTTTTGGTGAGATGGCTCCCGCGCATACAGTGGCACAATCAGACATAATTAAATGACTAATTGATACAGATTTAAAAAATGTATAAAATGCGAGTAACATTGTATTTAATTTTGAAGAAATGGCCAAATTTGAGAATATTAAAATTCGATTACAATAAGCTTCTCTCTTAATTTTAGTTATTAAGACACTACACTAAACATTATTGTACTTCTGTTTTAAAGTTATTTCCCATACTACCAGGAAAGTTTAGAATATAATAAAAATTTGATAACATAATATGTAATTTCATAAATTACATTGCATAACTGGTCCCACTGTGCCGCCTGCAAACCCCATTTTGTTTAGCAGGTTGCGAGTGACACAGTCTGGCAGCACCAAACAATTGTGTGGCTTCTCTCGTCTCGGCTTTCGGTCTGTTTCTGGTCTCGACTCTGTCTCGGACATATGTATGCACATATGTACATACGTTTTGGCATATTTTGAGCCCATGTTGCGTTGCTGGCGTCGCAGTCGCAGTCGACGACGCTGTTAACTTTCACTGTTAGTCGACATCGTCGTCTTTTGCCAGGTGCCTAAGAAATTACACCCCAGAGCTTAGGATGAGCATACTTCGTGTGCCTGCCCTATGCCTCGCACTCCCCCTCCTTACCCAAGGATTGTTGAGTATTGAGTATTGCCACACTTTTCACCAACAACCGACGAGAAACAGAAGGACGAATATTTAACAACCAAATGACAAGAGTTTAGTGTGCGTGTGCATGTTGTCTCTGTGTGTGTGTGTGTGTCTGATTATTGTTGCTCTTGCTGTTGTTTTTCATTTTTCAAGCTCTAAAATGGACTACTTGTGGGATGATGGACACGGCAAGCAATGAGCATTTGGGAAGCTGGGAATATGACAGGAAGCTTTCTGGACGAGTACTTGGCGCACGCTTGCGAGCCTTTCAAATTTAGCGTATTAACTCATTAAACTTTGAAAAGCCCATTGCCTGCTAAGTGTGCACACATCTGCCGAACGAGGTGTGTGTGTGTGTGTGTGTGAGGATGGTGTGCATGAGTAAAATATGCGCAAGTGACGCCTATGCAGCTGGCTTGGCTTGGCTTGCTGCTACAGTGGCTACGGCTGGCATATTTCACACTCAGACCGCGAGGGAGCGGTGGGTTATGGGGGTGGTTTGCTTCAACTCGCCGCTTTATGCAATTTAAATTAATTTCTGTAATTATTTTAGTGAAGCACTTAAATGGCTTTATTTAAAATGCCCATGCTTTGTAGCATGAGATCCTTTGTGCGTCTTTGTTGGCGTTACTCATACACCGCGTTGCATGCGCTTAAAATATGCACAGGAAAGTGCGACATGGCTTAGCTAAAATGACAGTTGCGTGCCTCAAGTAATTACAACGCAATTATAATGACCATGAAGTGTCGTCGTAGTCTAAGCCCTGGCAGCCTTAGTCGCGCACTCAGCACAATGTGTTGCATGCCCCGGCAGACACTATGGCACCAGCTGCCAATTCTCAGTTCATTGCGATACGTAAAGCGGTGGTCGCGACGGCTTTAGAAGTGGCACCACACCAGCTTTAGCAGCGACTTTTAGCACACGAAACTAAATGAAAACATTCCCAAGTTTCTTACCAAAGTTTTGCAGTTAACACAACAAAAATAACAACAACAACAATGAGAACTACGGTAAACAATATTGTTTAACAAACTGTGGCATGCGGCATTTCGTCACTTATTAATTTAATAATAATGCAGAGAATCTGGCTGAGATAAGATAAATTTGGTACACAAAACTTGTTCGACTTTTGTTTAAAAAGTGTTGATAAAAATATATTTAAATTCTAGTGCTATTTTAACTGACTTGTTGTTAGTAATTCCTGTAATTCTGGTCTAAGCATGGAATAAGAAACAAAAATAATTCCAGCAAAGACTTTAGCAGCCGTGGTTCCATCTTGATGCCTTAAGTATATAAATAAATTTATTTTATAACTTAAATACATAAAAAGAGAATAAATAACTTTAAATGTTTGACAATATTCCTTTATACTCAATTTGTATTATTTAATATAATAATATATAAAATATATATGAAAATGTCTAAGCTCCTTTTACCCTGAACCTATTGAAAATAAATATATTTTTGGTCTATCTATTTATTCTGTTTTTCTGTTATGTCGTCATAACACTTCTTTTCTTGGCAAACTTATAAGATAATTTTGTCTTCATTGTTTTGCCGTTATGCACAAAAGATCATCCTGTTCGAGTAATTTGTAAATCGTAGAATGCCTTATGTAACGCATTCTCGACGGAACTCTCTCGTCCTTTAATTGAATTTTCAATAAATAAATATATATCGTGGCAACCTCAGAACATGCGTAGCTGTGGTAAACTTATCTTACACCACAGCTTTTCTTTATTTTATATTTGACTCTATATCTCCCTTTCTCTCGTCTTCTTAACTTTTTTAATTCCTTTATTATTAAGCCACTGACGCTTAAAAAATGTTAATCAGTTTGGATTTTTTCTGAGGTTTCCTAATCATTTTAAGAGCTCAGGTTTTTTTTTATTTATTGTATTCTTTAATTTTTTGTTTATCATTTAAAATTTAAAATTTTTTCTTTTAATTTAATATAATTTAATTCGAGACATTCATTTTAAATTGTTGTTTTTTAAAACCTCTACAAAATTATGCACTTTGTTAGTCCACATTGCATAATGAACTACTAATAAAAAAGCCGATCTCAAAGACAACAAGAGCTAGATACTTCAATGATAATGTAAGTTCTCTTACACCAAACGCATATCGAGTATCTTTTAATTTTCGATAACTTTCACCGTTTCCAAAATTTCAATAACAATTGATTAGTAGCCAAAATTTTAAAGATATTACTATACTACTTTGACCTACTATTTATCATTTTTAGAAATTTTATTAAGATCGATTGAGAAACAGCGAGGAAAATCGTATTTTTCCAAATTACACAGCAATATTTTTTAAACTAAAGTAAATTACAGATTTTTAAAAATTCACATAAAAAGAACATTATCATTACACTAGATAAAAGTTGTGTAATTATTTAAAAAAATATATATTTTAATATATATATATATTTAATAATTTAATATATATATATTTTATATAAAAATACATATTTTAGCTCATAAATTGTCATCATCGTATTAACAATTACACTTTGATAGGAGTGGAGAAAGTATCTATTTATCCAAGATAAGCAAAATGCAAACTTAACCATTGCCTTACTTACACATTCATATTAACTTTCCATTCAGAATAAACAGACAGATTAGCGCTATTTTATTAATATTATATTTGTAATATTCTCTTTGCTGTTCGCCTTCATAAAAACTTGCACTACGTCCTGCAGGATTATATTAAAATACATTTTTGTTTCTGTGTATTTTTAAACAGTTTAATTTTTGTAATATACATATATGCACACAGACATGCATATATATATATATATATATATATATATGTATATATAAAATACAATAAATAATTATTTAGATGCGGATGGTTTTACATTTGTTGTTTTGAATGATACGTTTTACAAAATTACGAATATGACAAATACACATATGTATTTATGTACGTATGTATTAATGTATTTATGTATTCATGTAGGATGGAGGAAGGCTTGATACAATAACAGTCGAAGGAGGAGTCGCTTGTTAGTTTGTTTACGGATGCATCGTATGCCATTCTATTCCGCCGTGGAATCAATCGTTGAAGGCACTGCCGGTTGCTCAATGGCTGCAGACTTTGTAGCAGCATCGTCCGCCTTTTGCGGAGATTCTGGCACATTATGGACAGGTTTTTTCTCGCCAGAAGCTTCCGTTGCTGTTGCCTCCGCTTCTGGCTCCAATGTTGAGGTTTGTTCCGATGAGGCGGTGTCCGTTTCGACCTCCGATGCCGATGCTGCCGCCGCCGCTGCTGCCGCCGCAGCAGCTGCCGCCTTCGCCTTTGATTTGGCCTTCTTTTTGTTGGCGTTCTTCTTGGCATTGTTTGCCCGCTGCTGATCCTCGGCAGCTTTGCATTTCTCCGCCTCGGCGGCGACAATCTTCGCGTCATTTGTCGTCAGCAGTTTCATTTGGTTCTGCAGATTGGCCAACGTTTGTTTCAATTCCGCACAATTACGTGTCATCAGCTCCATTTTGGCATTGTCCGCCAGTGGTGCCACTTTAATGGGCTCCGGCTCTGGGGGCAGTTGCGGCATGGCGGGTATCTCAATATTCTGATCTCGCAGCGTCTGATGTAAAGTTGTCCTCTCCAGTTGCAGGGCCCGCAGCAGCTTTTGCAGCTGCTCCACCTGTTTGAGGAGACGTTCCGATTGCTGATCCCGCTGCTGCTTCTCGGTGGCCAGTTCAATCACCATGGCATTGGCCTTGTCATGCTTTTGGCGCCAGCCGAGCGCTTCCTTTTCAATCTTCTTCGTGTGCTTCGACATTTTCTCTAGCTCCAGCTTGTAGCTGCTAAAGACTTCGTTGGATTTGTGCAGCGATTGCTGAAAATCATCGTATTTAGCCGTGTAAATGTTCAACTGTTCCTTCATCTGCTGTTCCCGCTCCGTTAGCTCCTTGATGGCACGCTGCGCCTGCAACAGTTTCTCGAGTCCAATTTGATTTTCTCTGTTAATATATAGCATCAGAATATATATGGAATTATAAGTAACGCGCTCACTTGGTGAGTATCTCCTTCTCCATGGCCGCCTCCACCTGTGCCTTGTTGAGCTTGGCCTGATGCAGCTGGGACTCCAGTTGAACCTGCTCGTTCAGCTTCTCCAAATGCTTCTCACGCGCCTGATATTGCTCCGCCAGCAGTTTTAACCTAAAAATAAAGAGAGAAGAAAAACAAATGAAGAACATATGGTTGTCTTGTTGTGTGGCAGCCACACACACACACACACACACAAACACAGAGGCACAAGCACATGGATGGTGTCTATAAATAGAGAGGTCGGTGTTTCTATTTGAGTTAATGTTGCTCACTTTTTGGTCATTTCGATGTTGTAATCGCGCAGTTTGATGTTCTCCTCGTTGTTTTTGGTCAGCGACTTTTGCACCTCGTTCAGCGAGCTCTGAAACTTGATCTGGCTCTCCTTGCGTCGCTCCTCCTCCACCTTGATCTGGAGCATGCTCTCGTTCTTCACCGACTTGAGGATGCGCTGCTGCTCGCGGCACACCTCCTGCAGCTTGTCCCGCATCAGGACACTCTTGTTCAGCTCGCGCTGTACCTGTTCCTTCTCCCGCTGCTGCGCCTCCATCTGGCGCTGAAGCGCTCGCATCTCGCTGTTCAGTTTGCTCACCATCTTCTCGCTTTCCATGTGCCGCTGCAGCAGCAACTTCAGTTTGTCCTCATTTGTGCTGCACTCGTCCAAGGATTTTAGCACCTGCCAAATGTGTTGTTGTTTAAATGAATATGATTTGTCGATTGTCATTACTTACCACATCCTCTAGTTTTGAGTCCCGTTGCTTTTCGTCGCGGGCGATCCGCTTGTTCTTGCTCGCCTTCTCCATGCTTGATCTTGATTCGTCCGTCCGTCCGTCTTTCTCTTTCTATATCAATGTATATGTACCGCTCGTTCAAATTATTCCTATATTTGTTGAGTTTGCTGACTACAGAGTAGCCGTATCTTTCAATTGCAAATTACCTATTCGCTATAAGAAATTTGACCAAAATACCTCTTTAAATAAACATGTCTTCATAAAAATATTCCAAATACTTGAAATATACCACCAAATCGAATAGGTGTGTCCGCTATTCGATAAGTGGGAGGGCGGGATGTTGCCAACATTCAAAAATACGATTTATACGCATAAGATAGCTGTTCAGCTATATTACATTTAGCACAGTAGTATTTTATATTGGTCTCAGTTGTCATACATGTAAGCAAATAGCTATTAAAGATATCTTTCTCAGCATATTTTACCACTTAAGCAGCACAATAAATATTAGCTTCTATCTCTAAAGTTTCCAATTTATGCCAATAGGTGGTGATTATCGATAGTTATTGTGGTTGAAACATAGGTAGCGATAGGTATGGCTGGCAACTCTAGTTATACACTCGATACATTCGATTTTAGGGTTAATTTTGTATGTATGCGTGTGTGTGACTTCGTCATATGACATTTTTCACGTCGCTCGTATCAAGTCCGTTTTCGTCTTCGTCACTTGCTTTTTTCAACTTGCACGGGAACCACGGCCAAAGCGAGCACCAAAAAAAACCACATTAAATTGTAGAAACAGCTTAAGATGGCCAGTCAAACGCAGGGAATTCAGCAGTTGCTTGCTGCTGAAAAGAAGGCAGCCGAAAAGGTGGCCGAGGCCAGGAAACGTAAGTGCATATCGAACACAACAAAATTGCACCCCCTCCTCACCCACTAAACGGTTGATAGTTACAAAAAAGCTTACGACTTTTTTTCGCTAACGACAACGTAACGCGTTATGCGCCTCGAGTCGAATCGCGTATCGTGTATCGAGTCACATGATGCGTTTTGCGTTTGGAGTAAATATTGACAGAGAAAGAGAGAGAGAGTAAAATGTAACAAATTGAATTAAATTGTAGGCAAGGCGAGGAGACTGAAGCAGGCCAAGGATGAGGCCACCGAGGAGATTGAGAAATTCCGTCAGGAGCGCGAACGCGCCTTCAAAGAATTCGAGGCCAAGGTAAATATTAATCACAATTTACGATATGCACTTTTATTAATTTTGACATTTTTAAATAAAATCAGCACATGGGCAGCCGCGAGGGAGTTGCTGCTAAAATCGATGCGGATACTCGGGTGAAGCTGTCGGACATGGAGGGAGCGATTCGGACGCGCAAGGAGCCCGTCATCCAGGAGATTTTGCAGTTCGTCTACAATATCTCGCCGGAGGTGCACAAAAACTATAACAAGAAGGTTTAGGGGCTGTTTCCTGCTGCTTTTATTTGATTGTTTTTGGCCAGCTCGCTCGCAAAAATATGCTCGTTTCTATTGTAAATTCGATGTCCAAGTTCAACTCTTTTAATTCATAATTTAGCCACTTATTAATAATAGAGCGTACAATATGCCTATACATTAATTAAACACTGCTGTATTATTATTCCATATATTAAAATTTGTTGTTTCACCAAGAGAGTATCCCTCGGTGCAGTTAAAAAAAATGTTATATTTCTTATTGGTTAATTTGCCTTGGCCATTGTTTTCCAACTATTTGTATTGTATTTTGTATTTTAATTATGTTTAATTCCATACAAATACAAGTTGTTTTCCTGAACTGGGTTTTCATTTTATGTATTCTAATTTAATATCAGAAGCACTGATAACATCAACGACGTTCAGACATGAATGACAGCTGTACGGATTATCATTTTACTCTTACAAGAAATGCTATCATTTTGTCGTGTGCCTTGTAATGATACAAACAGCCGGAAGCGAATAATATGTTTATAAAATTTATCTCAAGAGTGTTCCTATGGATGAAAGAGCTACAATCATTCACCAAACCCAAAAAAAACATATAATTGTTAACAGTTATTACTTAAGCTATTAATCCGTTATGGATCAGACGGGGAACCAAACATAATTTTTAAAATGTTTGAAATGTACTTTCATTCTGTTAACCATTATTTTTTAGATTGGGTCAAATAAGCTTTGATCTTAAATTGGTGAATATTTTTTTGTTTTCTTCTTTGTTGATATCTTCCATTCGTTTAAATATTAGACTCATTTAACATATACATTTGTTTGTCGCACTTGTCGTATTTAATCTTCGGTGTGCTTAAGTGAAGCACAAATTTTTCTCTTTCGCATTCTTATCAATGCAAACATGTCGTACAACTTGTATGTCAGTCTTTCTAGGTTAGGTGATTTTTGCATTTGGTATTTTTTTCGTTAGGATTTTTCTCTGCTTTTTTATCTTTGTGAGGGAATTGTAATCGTTAGTGTTTATTTTGGTTTCGTTCGGAGAGGTGCTGTGGCGCTCGCCGCTTGGTCTAGTCCATTATTTTAAGCGGAATCATTGCCAGTTAATTGTGTAATAAAAGAGAATGAATTACATTAATAACAGTCGCAATTGCTAAGTCCAATCATATCTGATGCTCGCGTTGACCGCTAGCTGACCAGCCTAACACATATACAAATACACACACATACATATACACACACATACCCACACACATAGATAACGAGCGAGAAATTCGCACAGTTTACCAAAAATTAAAACACGTCTAAAGCGAAATGCTAAATTTAGATAATGGCGGCTATGCTGCTGATGAGCTGGAAATGGAGACAGCGGAGTCATTAGCATCAACCCAGATGCTGCCTGCCTCCGACGAGGTTTCCTCACGGCTGTTGAGCGAAGTGCAACCAGTTGCCCAGTTTGAGAAACCCTATTCGGCTCCATTGGCGCCTTACAATGAGGAATTGTTGCAGCGAGTTGGCCTCGGAGACAAACTGGTGGCTAAAGGTAGCATCTGGGGGGACGAAAGAGATGCCTCTCGGCGATTTGTGCGGCTCGAGCGAGGCGACTATTGCGACGATGAGTCTAATATCAGAAACTCATCATCGTACGAAGCAATCAACATGCACGAGAAGCGCACCAGGTTTGCTGAGAGGTAAGCAAAATGTAGATACACTTGGGGAAATAATAAAAGCACCACTGTCTTTTTCTAATTTGTAAGTTTAGGGAACTTATAAAAACGTTTTTAGAAGACGAAAAAGATCATTAAACAAGTGAGAAAGAAAAAGACGTTATTTTATTCAGCGCCTGAAACTTACTTAATTTTAATAAAAATAAAAATGCCTGAATAACAAAATAAAACGAAGTACCACCAACGTTGTGTACTCAACCAAAGTTTATTCAAGATGTGATGTCTTCGCCTGCATTAAGTAACCGACCATGTGGTATTCTTTCCCCTTAGGTTTAAGCTTGTCCTTATGACGACCCTTGTCCAGTGCCACTGCAGCGGAACCAAAAACTTTAAGATGGCTTATCGTTGATTTCTTACCAGTCCACGTTTCCATTGGTGTCATCTCGATCAGTGCCTTTTTTCAAATAACTGTTGAGCGTTTTGTTTACATATTCGCGCCCGTTGTCGTTGCAAAGCACTTGATCATCTTTCCTGCTTTGGACTCCACGAACTTGAGACAGACCTTGTCCTTCCATTTAAGGAAATACACAAAAAGCCGCCTTGATTTTCGCTCGACTTTCTCTTGATCCTGGAAATGGCTGAACCTTATTCAACATGCACGTATGTATGTATATTATGCCACAACGCGCCGTCTGACTTAACAGCAGCATAACATCTGTTACGATGACTTTCAAACGTATGTATGTATATATCTATGTGTGTGTATGCGTGTGTGTGTATGCACTATCGAGGCCTATACTAAGGGAAATGCTTATTAACTTAATTACCTTTCGTTTATTGCTATCTATTGTTGTGCTCAGCTATTCGTTTTTACCGTTACAGGGTGATTCCCTACAGTTGGTAGCTTTAAATCAGAATTATCGGATTTTCGTTTTTAATGCATCATTATTCTTATTATTATTATTATTATTATTATTATTATTATTATTATTCCTCCTACTTTAGAGATATTTTGATCACAGCAGTTTCGCACACACTAAGAAATTTCTACATAGAAAATAAAAACCTTTTAAAAAGAGGAACAGATTACTTGAAGAGTACAAATTTAATTTATTATTTGTATATTGCATACATATAAATATATATTTATGTATATATATATATATATATATATATATATATTTTTTTTTTGGCAGAAAAATAGTGCGCAGAAATTTGATTTAGTTGAAAATTAGAATCTATTCTAGAATTAAATCGTTTTGGGTCGTGCAAAGCAAACACGTTTTAGACATTAGTTTTAGCTATATCAATTTAGATAGGTGCCCTGTAAAAGCTCTTTGTACATTTGCGACGTTCTAATTTTGTTTATTTAAGATTAAAAAAATTGTCCGTCTTTTTAAAGTGTGAAATTATGTTGGACTGCCATAAATTTTTGATAAAAGCCCGTGATAAAATCTTTAATAAACAATCAGCAGATGTTTGGTTTGACTTCGGTCTGTGAGGATAAATATTCTTCAGCATTGATTCTTGATTTTTTAATATTCGTTAATACGGTATAGTTTTTAGATATGCATATACATATACACTTATAGGCCTATATTTCTATACATGAAATATTATTAAATGCACTCAAGAAGTCACATTCCCGCGTTTTTTAAGCTGATGATTTTATGCTGCAATTGGAGTGTAATACTCTGATGTCGGTTAGTCCCTTGTTTGTGCCCTTAATGGCAATATAATATAATCACAGGCTGCTTTTTAAGTTTCTCTATTAAAACACATTCGAATTGCAATTTCAAGTTTACTGTAAATTTGATGAATGTGTATATTGAAAATTGATCTAGAAGAAATGTGAATTTTAATGAACGTCTGAAAAATACAAATATATATAAAATTTATTAGCTGGCGTAGTGCACCCTGTGTAAATCCAGATATTAATGCATTCATTTATCTCTGTATCTCTGTTAGTAACAAAGGTCACTCCCCTTTTAGGTTGATATTTAATTCATATTATCAAACGTTATTATTAACGGCACTCACTATCAGGATAGTAGACAGTTTTCTGATAATTGTTATGACATGTTGGAATAACTGTAACTGTGTAACTACAATTAAAGCCGGAAGCAGAATCCAACACACACACACACACGCACACAGATGCGCGCAAACAGATTAAACCTCACTGATCTGATATACTCTGCTCAAGTGCTCTGACTCACTCTCTTACACAGCTATGCTCACTTTGTCTTGTGCGACGCAGACGCTAACAACAGCTGATTTCTCGCTCTCGTCTGAGTGTAAGGTGGAATGTAGGCTGACAAAGGGTGGGGCGGGGGTAACAGGTGCTTGACAATACAACTCGGTAAACGGGCAGACGCCTCTTGAATTACTCTGTTCGCTCAGCTGACTGTCGGCGAAGTCTCTTTTTTTTTTGTTCAGTTGGTTGACGTTGCTGCTGCGCGTTAGTGGTCGTCATCGCGTTGGGTTTTTTCTCCATCCGCTGTGCTTAAGTGAATATATATATATATATATATTAATAATTCGCGTAAAAAAAAATTTAAAGACATTAGCCTAACCTTATTTTTGCTAATTTCTTTGGCTAATGTCAGTTTACTATTGGGTAGGTTAACAATATGACAGATGATGCGATACTCTGCTTTGGTGAATTCTTTTGTTGGAGTTTTCTTGGTTACGAGCAGTGTTGTTGTTGTGATGTATTAATCATCAATTCGGGGACATAATTCAAGGACTTCTCTGTGTGCAAATCTTTTGTGTGGGTGCACATGATGCGTGTGTCAGTTTATTATTATTATAATTTTTTAAATTTTTTATTTGTTATTTATATATCCACTTATTTGTCAAATCAAGACGGCGTATAACGCCTATAACTATATGTCAAGCAATGCGTTATATAAGCATTAAAATGCTTCTGCCAATTCTCGCATCTTTCTCTAATTTTTGTGTTGTGAATAAATTTTATATGTCGTGGCCTTGATTACAAAAAATAAGTATATATATATGACAAGATGAAACAGTGGGCTTGTAGTCGAAAAAATACCTCAAACATGTCCAAATGTATTGTGTGTAAATGTGTCTAATTTTTAAGAAACTTCAAGTTAATCACTTTGTGCTGGAAGGTCATTTTTGGTATGAACTTTTGCGGCACATAAGCAATACAATCTAAAATCAAAACCATAAACACGAATTATAGGTGCACAGAGAACACTCAACAACGAACTGCTGATAAAGATAGCTAAAAACACTCAACTTTAAATTAAGTTGCAGCAACTAATTCGTTTTGGTGATTCACATTTAATGAGAAAACCAAGTTGTGTACCACAATGCATCAATAATTGAAATGTAGTACAGAAAACCACAGGCTTTACAAATAAAAGTTTTTTTTTATAAAAAAAAATTAACAACGCTTTATTTACATTGTTTTCTTATTTCATATATTAATCGCAAAGACCCTTGCATAAAACCTTATCGCTTTTTTAAATGCACTTCTGAGAATTTTAATAATGTTCGCGATACCAACATTGTACAAAGATATTACAGAAGTAAAACAAGGCTTTTATAATCGTAATGATAAAATGTATACTCATAATTGGATTTGAGTGATTAAGTTCTGGCTAGCAGCGCCTCGAATTTCAACCAAATTGTGTTATCTATTATAAAAGAAAGCAAATGATATTTAAAATATTTAGAAACCGTCAAATATTCGTCTTGATAAGAGCTGAATTAAGTATCACATACATTTTGCTCTCGACGATTATTCATACTCATTGAATATGTACTTGTTGTTAATTTGATGCCACAGTGATTCATCTGAGGTATTTTTGTAAAGCGCCAAAGCATCTGAATCATAAGAGATGTCAATGGAAATGTATTTCACAGGCAAATAATAAATTGCAAATATATATATATATCTGAAAAAGTGTAGGCAATTTTCTCATTAGCACGTGTCCACAAATTGGCATTAGCTCTAGGGAGAAATTGAAAATATAGTGTGATGAGAAATTTAAAATGTCTCAGTGCTGTTTTGCGTTGTTATGACTTTTGTACATTTTCACAATTCTCTATTTGATATACAAAACGGCTGCATAAACAAATAAATTCATCAATATATAAACAATCCCCTGATGTTAACATAGGCGCCGTCTGGCTTGCAGTTAAATGTACTGTCTTCGTTATAATATTATACGTGTCATTTAGTGTCAACGGCTCTCATTCGCATTGACCTGAATAATTGGGGAGTGGAGTACCGTAGCTGTTATGAGCTCTGGACACGCCAGGCCACAGGACGTCGCTGTTGCGCTAATAGGTCGTGTAGAGACCCCGGGGAATCATTCCAGGGCAGTGTCCTTGTATTGGATTTTGTTTAATGAAATCACTCTCACATATTTATCCATTATACAACAACATATTGTGACCGTTATAATTGAAAATATATGTTTGCCATACTCAACAGCGAGTCATCTACATTTCAACTGCCAGACGCACCCGAACAGCAACTATCGAACGGCAAGTCCAACCAGCATAGGACGAACAGCTTCATCCACTCCACACCTCTACTGCCAATGACTGAACCCACTCTGGATACCAATAGCTACGATGAGCGCGAGTGCAGTTGCCCACGTGAATTTTACCAAAGAGCCGAGCTCAACACTTCATTGTTCTTTGCAGACTGCAAGCGATCGATTGATTTTGTTTTGGCCTACAAGATCAATTCACACGCACCCACGGAGGTGGAGTATGCGGATAAGCGACACATATTTGAGGAGAGACTTATAAAACAGGGACTCGAGGTGGAAATCAGTCACTTGGATCAAATCTATTTTGTCAAAGTGAGTAGTGTTTGAAATAAATTCTAGTTATTATTTATTAAACAATACGTCAAATTCACATATTTCAGTTGCATGCTCCTCTGGAGGTGTTGCGTCGCTATGCGGAGATACTTAAGCTGCGTATGCCCATGAAGGAGGTGAGTACCCATTTCTGGAGCCTTAAGTTTTACACCCTGGGTGCATACAGTTCCATGCACAATGATTGTTTTTAATATGCACATGTTTTATGTTATTTTAGTTCTTATCTAATTTGAGTGTTAATGAAAGGTCAAATCGTCTACAATATGCGGCGCAATATTTGTCAAAGGTCTGCCAAATTATTCTGGTCAAAATTAAGCATAATTAACAATTGTTATGGAAACGCTCCTAACCAACCAAATGGTCAATCACAAAAAATAGTATCATTAAGAACATAGATAATTAATATTTTATAATTTTGTGAAGTGTTTAATGAGTCAATATATGAGTGCGTCTGTCTATCTGGGGCTAAATTTATATATTTCAGTAACTATATATTCCTTAGGAACTAGTTTTTAATTAACCAAGGCCCGCTTAGTGTAATTATTATGCCTCGAAGATTTTGCAAGATTCATAATCATAATCTAATTATAATAATCAATCATAAATCATTATATAATCTTTATAGATGTGGGCAGGTGGATCTCGGCCAGATATAGTTGTTCTTTCTTAAATTATATAAAACTCAGGATGATTTGATTTCTAGACATTACAAAGTTAATGGGAATGTGTCTTATTTCAACTGACTTCAGTTTAATCAAAATAGCTTTAAATATTGAGAGAATATATGTTGTTAGAATTGACTATAACCTTCTGTGGATGTGAATCAGTAATATGTAATATATTTATTTGAGAACGCAGATTTTCCCATCCATGCATTAAAAACTTAATGTTTAACTTAATATTTAAAATGATCTGAAATAGTCGTACAGAAAATTGATCATTTTATCGTTTTAAATATGTTTTACATTACATATCCACACTAAATATAATGTGTATAAATATTTGAATGTATATTCAAAATAAGTGCTAGTATTATTCATTGTAGTATATCCAGCTTTTACTTACGCCACAATTATAAAAAGTGCTCTAGCTAGTTTTGTTTGATGTTATTTTACCAAGTACATTTTGAGTAAACATGCAATTCCCTGGCTAAATAATCGATGTTTTATATTATTTCAGATACCCGGCTTATCTGTGGTCAAAACTTCAACAAAAAGTGTATTTTCTAGTCTCAAAACAGTCTGGCAATTCTTTCTGCGTAATATTTATGTCGACGAGAATTTGTTCCCGAAACGTGCCCATCGATTTACGGCCATCTACAGCCGTGACAAGGAATATCTGTAAGTGTGAACATTGTGGTTACTTATAACTAGCTAATAATTTTTATCATTGCTTATAGATTTGACATACGTCAGGACTGCTTTTTTACGACCGCAGTGCGTTCTCGTATTGTGGAATTCATTTTGGATCGCCAGCGCTTTCCTGCCAAGCGAGACAGTGAAATGGCCTTTGGCATCGAACGCTTGATAGCCATGGGTGTCTATTGTGCCGCCTATCCGTTGCATGATGTGACTATTATTAATATTATCAATAAAAACTATTTAATCTAATAGTTGATTTTTAAACAACAGGGCGACATTATGGAGGTGGGCACAATGCGTGAATTGCTCTACACAAACTGGGCGTCGGTGAAGAAATGGTATCGCTATCAGCCACTAGATGATATTAAGGAGTACTTTGGCGTCAAGATTGGTAAGAATTCGTCACGAAATGTGAAATACACCCTTTCTGACAATTGCATTGTGCCATTTCTAGGACTCTACTTTGCCTGGCTGGGCTACTACACGTACATGCTGTTGCTGGCCTCCATAGTTGGTCTTGCTTGTTTTCTTTACTCCTGGATATCCCTAAAGAATTATGTGCCTGTGTAATTTACTATGAAATACGATACGATACTTTGCTTCAGCTAATGGATATTTTTGCATTTGCAGTAAAGATATTTGTTTGCGATCAAACGTCAATATCACAATGTGTCCGCTGTGCGAGTGGTGTGAATTCTGGGATCTGAAAGAGACCTGCAACTACGCAAAGATAACATATCTTATTGACAATCCGAGTACCGTATTCTTTGCCGTCTTCATGTCCTTTTGGGCAACACTTTTTCTGGAACTTTGGAAACGCTATTCAGCTGAAATTACGCATCGATGGGATTTAACCGGTTTCGATGTCCACGAAGAGCATCCAAGGCCGCAGTACTTGGCGCGTCTGAAGAACATTAAACCAACACGGACCGACTACGTCACCAACATAAAAGAGCCGACGGTGCCATTTTGGCGAATGAAGTTGCCAGCAACCGTGTTCAGTTTTTCCGTGGTACTGCTACTGATTGCCTCGGCATTTGTTGCTCTCGTCGCCGTTGTCGTTTATCGCATGTCCCTGGTGGCCACCCTAAACAATGACCGCAGCGGAATGACCACATCGAAAGCGATTGTTGTGGCGACTTCAGCGGCGGCATTTGTCAATCTCTGCTTGCTTTATGTACTCAACTATGTAAGTAGCTGATAATAAGATCAACTATGATCTAACTGATGTAATTAATTTACTTTATTTCAGTTATATAGTCACTTGGCCGAGTATCTGACTGAACTCGAAATGTGGCGCACTCAAACACAATTTGACGATTCGCTGACGTTGAAGATTTACTTGTTGCAATTCGTAAATTATTATGCTTCCATATTTTATATAGCATTCTTTAAGGGCAAATATATTGGCCATCCGGGTCAGTACATAAAGGTATTTCAGTACCGTCAGGAAGAGGTAATTTAGCGTATTCATCATAATTGTATTAATTCTAATTGATCCGCTTTTTTAGTGCTCCTCGGGTGGCTGTCTGACAGAGCTGTGCATACAGCTGGCTATTATAATGATAGGCAAGCAGGCATTTAATACCATATTGGAGGTATGCTTGCCTATGTTTTGGCGTCGGGTGCTGGTCATTAAAGTAGGCCTCAAGAAACTCATTGGAAACGCGGTTAAGCCTAACAAGGGTAAAGATGAGCGCTGGATGCGTGATTTCAAATTGCTGGACTGGGGCGCACGTAGCCTGTTCCCGGAGTATCTGGAAATGGTATTGCAATATGGTTTTGTTACCATTTTTGTGGCTGCCTTTCCGCTTGCTCCATTCTTTGCGCTACTCAATAACATACTCGAAATGCGCTTGGATGCTAAGAAGCTACTGACGCATCACAAGAGGGCGGTTTCACAGCGTGTACGGGATATTGGTGTCTGGTATCGCATACTGGACTGCATTGGCAAGCTAAGTGTCATCACGAATGTGAGTTGAAATTATTCTTGTTGTAAAACATAATGTGACTTATTTAATTATTTAGGGATTTATCATTGCGTTCACTTCGGATATGATACCTCGTTGGGTGTATAGGTATAAGTCAGCAAATGGGAGCTTGGACGGCTACTTGGACTTTACATTGTCAGAATTTAAAATCTCTGATTCCGCAGAGCTTCGCAGACTGGCTGGTGATTCTTCCAATATAACCATGTGCAAGTAAATATATTTTCAATGCGTATTATCTAAGTTGTCTTTTAACTTACGTTTTCTTATCCTTATACCAAGGTACACGGACTTTCGGGAGCCGCCTAATTCACCAAACCAGTATACTTATTCGGACATGTACTTTATTATTTTGGCTTGTCGTTTGGCCTTCGTAGTCGTTTTTGAAGTGAGTTCAATTGGGCATGCTCTGCATTGTTCGTTTTATTTGTTTCATTACATAAATGCTTGTACATCAAATAAGAAAATACCTTTAATTTATGATTAGATTAGATTAGTTTGCTTTCTGTTCGTTCAGATGTATATAGAATGCCAATTAATAGGCAGTGAATGCTTTAAACCTTGATATGCTGAAACATACCCGACGTTTCCACAATGCTCTCCTGCAGCTCTCGATTCTCATTTGTTGATGTCTTCAGCATGCGGTACAGCGCATAAATGCCATAGGCAAAGAGCGCATTTAGTACTACCAGAAATAAATCGGATTAATTGCGTTATTTCTGGTCGTAAGATTGTGAGCCTTGCTTACCAATAAATACACCAAAGAGCACGCTGCGCGCAATGCGTCGATCTATGGAGGCATCCACTTCATCAATTTTTAGCTCTAGGCATACAAAGATAGCCACTTCGATGATCATCGATGCACACGCATTAATCAACCATGGGGCAATACAAATAAGTCGTCGCTATTCAGTAAATATAAAGTAGATCAATTATTTAGCAATATATTCGGCAGCGAACTTCTTACCTGTCTGATGCCATCGACTAGAATACAAGCCACCACCAGATTTATCAACGCCTTTACCCAAACAGTGACCGTCAGTATCATATAGAATGCCTGTGAAAATTCATGGACCAGCACATAGTCCACTACAGAATCAATGAGTTATTTTTATAAAAACTGATGTACATCGCATTCTCTGGTTACCCAATGTGGCCACAAATGTTCCGAATGGACTCAGGATCTGCACATCACTCTGTTGCCATTGACTCAAGTCCATAAAATTATTATATAGATGATAGCTGCACAGGCTCAAGGTGCCTAGAGCAATTAAAACATCCAAACAGGCTATGCTTAGGCCAAAGGAGCGTATATTCAAACAGGCAAATCGTTTCATTGTTGCAGAAGTACTAAATTGTTAATAGTTTTGTTTCTATGTTTTATTTTTTAATATTTATAATATTTAATTATCAGATTTATTTTGAATGACAATTACTTGAAATATTTATTTTGTTTAAAATCACGAAATTTTTATTTTATTTGTGGTTTTTATGTTGTTTTATTTAACATCCTTTTCTGTTAGATCCTCGAAATTATGTATTTATACATTTTTATGAACGCGTGCGTTCGATTCAAACTATTTGCCGCTACTAAATCAGACATTTGCATTGTGTGACAAAATTAGGTCCGGTTTTAATTTAGTTGCCATTTTCTCTTCTTGTACTTTCTTTGTTACTTTTTCCATTTATGTTTCAGATAGATAAGTTCTCACTTGTGTTTTTCGCTTGTACATAAGTGGCACATGAACTAGATATATGGGCTTCTTCGATTCTCAATTTTAAAATGTATCCCAGCTCTTTAACTAATGTTTTGACCATATTAGGGTGGAGGCTAATGTATGTCTGCCAAGTGATTAGCAAAACAATTGAATTAACTACAAAGTGTTCTTTTGTTTCGGTGGCTGGGCGATGATGCATTTTTATGGTTTTACTTTGAGCTAATGACCCCAATTGGTAGAAGTGGTGAAAATTTATAACAAACGGTTCTACAGTTAGTTAAATGTAAATGCTATTTGAAGGTTGTTCCTTAGCGAATTAATCAGTTTTGTGAAATTTTAAATTTTGTAGAAGCACGTGGGTTCATAAAATAATTTTTGTATTAATATAAATCAGTCATTATCTTAGCTTCGTTGAGCGCGAATGTGTATTTTGGTGACTGCGATAATTTGGTGCTCAAAAAGCATTATATATTGGACAATCACTAAAATTAGTGGCAACATTAACGATAATATTAATGTCGTAAAAATATTAACAGTATTCCTGTGTTTAAAATAAGAAATAAGTGCTAAATTCGCGCAAATATAAAACTACGCGCAATCAAAACAATAACAAATAACAAAGCAAAGTGCATACGCTCTTGCTCAGTGCGTTGCCCTTTTCTAATTTTGCTCTGCCTGTTTCTGAGCCTCTGAGAGCTCACGTCGTGCTTAAGCTTGATTATCTCGTCGTATCCTATGCACTTTTCCGTCTGCGACCCACTGATCATTCTCTCGTGCTGATACGAACGACGCGCGCAGCTGGTCTGCCAGTTGCTTGGTGTCGGCATTTGTACGTGTGAGCGTGCGCGCTATTTCTCTCCCGCTCTCTCAAATTATCGACGCTCGCGAACAATACTGCAGGTGAATTACGATTTTTGCGAGATTTGCAATTTGTGCGTGCGCCGCGACCACTCTTCTAGAGTGAGTGCGCTTGTTGCACAATTATGAGCAACATCCCCCCTACCTCTACTGCCGGCGATGCGCCTGACACCGCAGCTACAGTTTCTTGGTGCTCGCCTTCACTTGCCAGACTGCCCAGTGAACAACGTTACAATCTGCGCACTCTTCTGATAAGCAGCAACAGTAACAATAACAAAAATGCAAATGCCAACAGTGCTAACAGCCACAACAACAACATCAACAAGAACACTGTCATCAAAATAAGCAATGCTCTCAAAAGCATTTTAAACAACAACAACAACGCCGGCTCTAACAATAACACCAATGCCAACGCCAACAATGCCAACAGCAACAACAACAACGCCAACACCAATAATAATTTAAATCACATCAATCCCAATAAAAAGAGGAAAATTGCGACAATCGCAGATGAAATTGATTTGGATGCAGTACCGTCAAATTCTGCTGGAGCTCGTGCAGCACCACAAGCCCGCGAGGATTTGCAGATGTTTGATTTGCCTGGTTCACCTATATACCCGCCTAGTGCATCTACTCGCAATGAAGTTGCGTCCGATGAGGACCTTCATTTAAGTGCTGCTGCCGAGATACGCGATTGTTCCCTATCAAACGCACCAAATCCTGACACTGTTGAAGTTCGGCCAACAAGACCTTCTAAACCTCCCCCAATTATTGGCTTCCAGACGGCCATTCCTGATCATCAGTTTGGCTTCAGGCATCACCATGGTACACCAGAGCAAGTTCATCGAGTAGTACAGCACGTCCTCGAGGCCTTGGAAAATAAGCAGTACAGCTCTGCCGTCTTCCTGGATATCCAGCAAGCATTTGATCGCGTATGGCATGATGGTCTGCTTTTTAAGCTTAAGTCCGTGCTACCATTAGCGCAGTATCTACTGCTCAAGTCTTACCTGCTTGGACGTTCTTTTATGGTAGAGCGATCAAGTAGTAGTGTCCTTGGACCTGCCTTGTACACATTATACACCGCGGACTTGCCGATACTTGTAGTCAGAAACACGCTCCTTGCCACATACGCGGATGACACTGTGTTCCTTGCTAACTCCACCACTGCTTGTGGAGCAGCTGCGGTTACGCAGAGGTTCTTGGATGGTTTTAGTAATTGGGCCAACCGGTGGAACATCTGCGTCAATGGGAGCAAGTCTCAGCACTGCACGTTTGCGCTCAGGAATGGTAATTGTCCAACTGCCGACTTAATAACACGGTCATACCTCAGGAGAAGCATGTTCGCTACCTGGGTATGTTTTTGGACAGGAAACTTAGCTGGCGCAAACACATCCAGATCACGGCTGAAGCCATCAAGCAAACTCAGCTTGAGCAACAAGCTGCTGGTCTATAGGAGCATCATTGTGCCTACGTGGACATATGGTATTCCATTCTGGGGCACAGCTGCAAAATCTTGGATTAATCAAATTCAAGTTTTGCAGAACAAAGTGCTCAGAGACATCTCTGGACGCTGCACAACGACTTCGCTCTACCGACAGTAACACAACAAATTAACAGGCATACGAGTCGGTATAATGACCGGATGCACAACCACGTCAACCCTTTGGCCTGCACACTTCGGTCAAATACAACGCGCAGGCGGTTGAAGCGACTCCACACCAGCGACCTCTGGACTGTTGGGTGTTGAATTTATGTGCTATAAATATAATATTTAATGTTATTTATTAACTGATAAAACCTATTTTATGTTTATGTTATAGATTGTAATTCATTGTTATTATTTATTCTTTTAAAATTCAATGTTTTATAACCTTTGAATATGTTGATTAATGCTTAAAATATAAATGCTATATAAAAAAATTATCAATATTATAATAAATAATACTATATTTTTCGAATGTCTTCCATATTTTTCAGAACTTTGTGGCCCTTGTAATGATATTCGTACGCTGGTGCATTCCCGACATGAGCGTAGAGCTGCGGGATCAAATAAGACGTGAAATCTACATCACGAATGAAATTATCATTAATCAAGAAGCGCAACGCGCTCGTTTTGGTAAGTTATTCAAATATTCTCTTAATATATTAACCAATCACTGTTGCCAATATTCAAAGACTTTTGACTTTTCGCACTTCACTTATCAAGCTAATGAAACCACAATACTAAAGACAAACCAAATCTTTTGGCAATATTGGTACTCACTTAAAATAAAATGCTTATGTATTTATAATTTGTACTTTCAGAACGCTCTAGGCGAATGTCAATGTCACGAAATCCAAGCGTAGATGATGTGGATGCTGCCTCTGTGACTGAACCCAATTTAAAGTTGATTCAAATGGAAAAACTACTCACCGCAAATGAAATTGAAATGGACTCAATTATACATGGAGAAAATTCGACCACAGGAATCTCTGGTGCAGACAGTTAGAAACCACTTTGAATCTGCACAAATTTGCATATATATTTATATTTGATTTTTAGTTTAGGTTGTAAAAGTGCTTCATTGTGTTATATCAGTTCCTTTGCAGAAACTTAATTAGTTATATAATTATTTGAAATACGTATGTGCAAATGCTTGCAATATGGTTAAAAGGCTTTACTCATTAAACCACTCGGATTTGTTTATAACAATCGTGAATGTGATACCAATTCACTACTAAAATTGCTATTGGGAACCTGTGCAAGGTCTCAATGTAGATATCATTAAATCTCAAATAGTTAAGCCCATTAAGTGCCAAACGAAATATTGCACAAAATATTTACGTTATTGTTATTAAAATTAAAAAGCATTAGCTTTTTAATTTGTCAACGACAAAAGAATTACCACAGAAGAAATTAATTCTTTGTAAATGGCGTTATTGTTAAAATCATTTTTGTTTTTAGTTTGCAATGTACTTAAAGTGCACATACACAAATTTCATACTTCCTTAAATCTCATAAATTTTGACCAAAACTCAGGCTCTCTCGAACACCCATTGAAATCTCATCTAAACAAGCATAAACTATAAAAAATGTGAATATATTTAGATGAAGTAGTTATATTAAAAAAAATTTTGTAGACATATATAATCGGTGCAATAATGTATTTATTTACCGTTTGCAAAGTAAAACTGTTTTATACGGCAAAAAATTTGGACTGTGTTTCAATATTTATAATCTGTTTTTTTTTAAATTATTTTTAAATTATTCGCGCAAGTCGAAGGCGATTGTCTGTTTAATGCTTAAAATGATCAATAAATTAAAGTTGTATTATTTATATAGATTATTTTATAAACATTTAAATTTACATTTTTAAATACTTATACATTATAGTCATAAAGATTATTGTCTCAGTAGATTAGGAATATTCTTATTTGTATCGGATTGGAGTCTCCTTTAATATATATATATATATATATATATATATATATATATATATGTATATATATGCTTAGGTAAAGTTACACAAATTTATCGCGAGTTGTGTTTTTTAACATGGTACTTTACCGACTAGTAGTTTACTAAAGTTTGGTTGCCTAATGAAATATTTTGTCAAATTTGTGGCACCTTGACCCTGAGCAAAATCTATAGTAAAAAGTCTAGATAGGTATTTTCTGGTAGAAAATTAGTTATGATATGTTCCAACTGGTTGTGGAGACAGCAATTTTGCTCGCCCTCCATTCATCGCTTTTATGTTCTGAACCCATTAAAATTAACCAAAAGTTGGAAATCAGATACATTTTCTGGTTTTTTTTTTTAAAATATTTTTTTATTTACAAATAAAAAACAAAATTTGTTAAACTTAGAAAAATTTTCAATTTTTTTATATATAAATATAAATATTTTTTTTTAGTAATGGATACTATTTAAAAAAAAGTGTAAGTTGTATATTTGAAACCTTAAAATACTGATGTTAAATGATAATATAATGAAGCAGAAATCTATTGTCACAGTTATGAGTAAAATGTAGGAAAATGTACCCTGGAATTAAAGAAAAAAGACCCCGAAAAGACACAACCATAAGATTTCAAAATACATTGTCTGGAGGAGATTTACAAAAATTCAGGACGATTTTGTCTGTGTATAAGCATTTGGGTGTTGGAAAAGATTAACAACTTATGATATGAGAGGATTTGGGTTCAGGGTATGGGCTACGCGAGCACTCTCAAAGATTCTTGCTTGTTTTTCTTTTTAAGATCACACTATATGTAAATATAAATCGCTTATGTGTCATGTTGAAATTCATTTAATTAAATCTTTTATAGATTTAATGTTAAGGTATCTATGCTTAATTGTATGCCGAACTAATTGGAGGATTATCTAACATAAGTCAGACCATGGCATTGCCTTTTTGGAGAATTCTGCTGGCCAGTCTTTATAAGGACAAACTTGTGCCTTCACTTACTCAAGTTGCTGTGTAGTCAAAATGAGCGCACAATTTCTTCAAGTGTATTCTAGCTCATACATCAGCCCAGAATCAGTTGCTTTCCCAATGCTGGACATCGATGGCATCCCCAAAGCGCAACAAGCATGCACAAATTGTGAGCAACCACACTGCCAGATAATGAGAGCTTGTTGCTATACTGGGGCCAACAGCGGGAGTGGGATGGCCAATGTTGATGTTGAGAGTGCTCCCCTTTTGGTGCGCATGTGCCAAACAATGACGTCACTTGGGAAAGCGTGCGCTCTATTATGTGGAGCGCAGCTGTTTTTCTTGCCGCCAGTGCAAATGGCGCACATGTCGCTGTCGCTGTCGATGGCGATGGCGTTGGCAGCGTCCTCTGTTCACTCTGGGCTCATGAAAATAATAATTTTCATTCGTTTATTTTGTTTTCCACAGAGTGGTGCGTATTTGGCTGTTCGTCGTGCTCTCTGCGGTTCGTGGTGCGGTTTCTGTAATTGGTTCTACTTCGTTGTCGGATTTGTTGGGTGCGCACAGTTTGTATTACGGATTTCTCGTGTGAACGGCCAAGCAAAAGCCGGACGCGGGATAATGCTGGGTTCGATTGCCGTTCGTTGTTGCGGCTGCTTCAATTCGAATCTGCTGCTTGGAGCAATTCAGGTGCAATCGCAGCGGGCATTGCCCTAAGGAGGAGGGTGTTGTCCTGGCAACTTGCGGGGCATAAACCGGGAGGCAATTAAGTAACTTTATTCGTCAAGGCCGCTCAGCCGGAAATCACAAGTATGTCCTAATTAAATAAAATCCTACGCATGTATGGATTTGTGTGTTTAGTATATCCTAATTAAATCTCGACACAATCGAGTACCTTCAGGCCAAATGACCGTTTGCGATTTCTAGACTATCGATTTTGGTTGCCGTTGCCGGTTTAGCATTTGAGGAAATGCTTTCTTTCATTCCATGCTAACTTAGTGTGTATGTGTTGTGTGTGTGTGTGCTCTCGGATTTGGCGTCTTTGCAGTTGCATTGCGCCGCCTTGGCGCCTCTTTGTTTAACTCGCTGGGGCGCCTATTTCGACAAGTTTTTCACATGTAACGAGATAGCTGAGTTTTTCTTTGTACTCCATTGTGCTCTTGTCTTGGGTTCATGGGGCAAATCTTTAAATTTACTATGGCATATATTAAAACACGAAAAGTTTTTAAGTTACCAATTGTAACATGAAGCAGACAAAAATTTGTTTATTATTTGTAAATTTTTGACTTTTGGAGTTCTCAAGATTTTTGTCGTGTACTATAATCTGTTTACAATATTCTTGGGTTATACATTATCATAAGTATACTTGTACTTTGTTTTGATACTTTTTCCTCGCTAAATTCCGAGTGGCCTTCAGAAATTGTTGATAATTTTATTGATTTAATAAGCGACTCTGAGTGGGTAACTGAACTTATGCATTAGTCATTAATCCCGCGTTGATTTCGCGATATATAATATTCCTAAAGTAATTAAACGTAATTTTAATACGATTCAAATTATTTATTTAGCTTGCTTTGTGTCTGCGTGCTTAACGGTCTATGTGGCATATGTGCTAATATTCAGAACCACACGATTAACTGACTGACTGTTCCTGTTCCACAACATTTCTAAATAAGGCAAATGGGGCAGCTGGCAGTCTTTTGTTTCCTGTCAGCATACCTTTTGAATGCACAGGCTAAAGTACAACAACGAGTAACCGATTGTATTTAACTGACATTGAAAAATTTTTATTACTTTAAAATGTGTGTGACGCTTCTTTTTATACTTTGATACCCAAGGCATCAATAGTATGTTGGTTTTCTGCAATATCGGTCATGCTGTCCGTCTGTCTGTCTGTCCATCTGTATGAACGCAACTTTTTTCGCCACCATTAGAGATAGAGACTTGAAACTTGGAACACATATTGGTCTGTGCCCGTGTCAGACAAAGGGTAAAAATTGGAGTGGTGCATCTACCAGGGCACTAGGAATTCGGTAAAATCGATATTTGAAAATCGATAAAGCCACAGGTGACAGTCACCAAATTTGTTTGGTAGGTTGTTGGCGATGTCCTTCGGAGATTTGTTTATGCCACGCCCATTGCCTAAACAAATTTCAAATGGCTTTGTCTTCCGCAGTTTTTGAGTTAGAGCCGTGAAATTAGGTAGATATGTTACTGGTAGCCGCCTTTAAGAGCCGATAACTTTTATCATGGCCACGCCCATACCTACGCCCACCAAGGATCGGCATATAAAGTTTGAAACCACGCCCACACCCGCCGCCCCAGGAACGTCGTCCCTAGAAATCTGAATTAAAAGAATGTTACTGGTAACTCCCCTAACAGATCGATAAAATTGGATGGCCACGCCCACTCCGCCTCCCTGAACCGATACATCTGTTAGTGTAAATCGATAAGACAATTTGAAAGCTCGAGTCACAAAATCTGAAAGGTATATTGCTAAAACACCCTTCACCCTGCACCCCCGCACCCTAAAACGACGAAAGCAATTTAAGAGCTACAGTTACCAAACTTGGAAGGCAGATTACTAAGATCGTACTACAACATTTGGCCACACCCACTCCCGCCTCCAAAATGCCCAGAAGCCTATATCTTCCGCAATTTAATAACTACAATTACCAAGCTTAGAAGGAAGTTTACTAGGAAATTTCTCTAATCATTTTTTCAGCCACGCCCACTCCCACTTTCCAAAATCACATATCTCCATAATTTAAGAGCCACGATTACAAACTTCGAAGGTACGGTACTAGCTTATATCTACCGCAATTTGAAAGGCAAACTTGGAGAGTGCGTCTTGGCTACACCCACTCAGTTCTTTGTTACTATCTGGTGGGCTAACTTATGATACCAAAGTATTTCGCAGTCGGTTACGCCCGCCTGCAACGTTCTTTCTTGTGTAAGTAGAACCTGAATGTGTCATGGTGGTGATCAATTATGTACCAATTTAATCATGCCGATTAAATAATCGAGGATAAATTGTGACTTATGTCTAATATTTAGCCCACTATTAGCTGAACTCCACATGCTTAGCGAATTGAATTAACACTTCCTCTTTGTTATGGGGGCTAACAAATTAGATCAAATCAGATAAAAATAGAGTTTTTATATGTTTTTTATGGCTATAATCATAAATAAAAAATAAAACCAGTGCAAACTTGACAAAAATTGAAAGCAAGGCGTGCTTCAGCAATAAACTCATAAAGATAATATAATTTATTTAAAATAACACGTGCAATAAATTGCGTATACAATATTTTTTTAATAAAAATGGTGTATTGTTAATAAATTAACTTTTGTTTGAATAGATTTAAATATTATTGAATATTTATTGCATTTTTTGTATAAAATGAAATCAATACTCGGCCCATAAATTTGCTGTCAATTGCAAACAAATTCATAGAAAACTCGCATAAAATGTGCACATCATTGTGTCCTAACTAAGAAAACTCAAATTAAACTAACTAAGAAAACTCAAATTAAATACAAAAATTACGTTTGTATGTACACAAAAGGCAGAAGAAGCCAATCAACATCAAAAACACAAAATTGTTTAGCCATTGAATGAAGAAATAAATAAATACAATTTTGCTTACTCACGAGCGGATATGATAATGCCGTCCAGATACAAACCCTCCCCCAAAAAAATATTTAATGTGAAATATATATTAAGAAAAAACATGAGAATATATATATATATATATATATATATATATATATATTCTATATATATATATATATATTCTCATGCCAGAATTTAGACAATTCAATTTCAATATTTATTTGTCAAACTGACTGATTGTACCTACACTACGAAAAAAAATTGCCATGAAATGTAGGAAATTGTGAATTTTTTTTTGGGCCATGGGTGACTCACCTATTATTCACAAATTGCATTAGTATAACGGTAGGTTAGGAAAAATATGTCTAATTTCCAGGGTATAGTTTTTTATTTGTGTACAAATAACTATAAATTATATAAAATTCAGTTTAGAACTATTAAATTATATTTTTTGTTAATTGTGTTATTATTAAACATTCGTATTTTAATATTTCAAATATACAAATATAGTTTATATTAATAATTAATTTATTTTTAATTAATTTATAATTAATTAAATTCAAAAATAATTTTTTCTAAAAATAAAAGTTTGTATTGCTGATTTTTATAAATATTTTCGATTATTACGAAAGATATATCTGAAAAATAGAAAATAAACCTTTCCAATTTTAAGACGCTCTTTTCACATATTTAGAAATTATCCAGAAAAACAAGAAAAATTGTGTAATTTGCAGGGCGATTTGTTTTTTGAGCGGATTCGAGAATTAAATAAATATAATAGTCCAGCAGCCAGGCAGATGGTCATGATATATATAACATATAGACTCGGCTAGTGATGCTAATCAAGATTATATATAATTTATGGGCTAAGTGATGTCTCCTTCCAAGCGTTACACATTTTATGCCAAAATTAGAATGCCCTCTGTATGGGTATGAGAACAAAGTCCACGCGATTTCCGTTCTGATAATTTAACGCAATGTTTACGTTCTTTCTTTAGTGCTTTAGAGCATATACTATATGCAGTTGTCCTTGAGTGCTATATTTAGCAACTCCGCAACTAGCACTGTCACAACCACAACCTCCAATTTCAGTTACAAGACAGGAATGACATTTCCGCGGGCACCCTCTTTCATCACACGGTGTCTCTGTGTGTTCGTTGGCTTGTCTGCAAGTGATTAGTTTTTTTGTGATTCCGTTTCTTATGTCACAAAAGGTTCATTCGGTGATTTATAGTGTGCAGAAGAAAATTTTCCAGGTTGTCTGAAGCAAAAAACGGAACCTTCTAAATTTTAAAATTTTTATGTAATTACTTATTACTTTGTTTATTATTAATTATATTATTTGCTTGATTTATTAAGCGAAGTGTATTGATGCAATTTTTATTGTTTTGTTTACTTCAGATTAAAATTAGCATAAGCATAAACCAAGTTTCAGTATAAAAAACAAAATAACCGTGGCATACAAATTTCGTGCTTGGAAAATTATTTGATTAATAAAAATATTAACAGACAGTGGAAAAAAACCGATTCCTAACTTTTGTTATTATTCATATTAACATATGAACATTATTCAAGGCGAATGAACGGCATGCAACGAGACATTTATACTCAAAGATGTATACCAATAAATTAAAATAAAACAAATAAAAAATTATATATATGTTAAGTATGCATTAGCAAAAGCAAATAACTGATAGCTGTCGTACTATAATGACTTATCAGTTACCTTATCGCGTATTTAGTCATATTTTCAGAGACTTTGGCGCGCCTCAATACAGTGTACAGTTTGTGTTCCCTTTGACAAATATATATAGAAGACAAGTGCAATATATTAATTGAGACATGTTGGCAAGCAAAGTCTGTCGCATTAATTAAAATGAAATCAAATTAATGACGACATACGACATTGAGGCCAATCACCTTATTCTCATAACTTTATTGATTAAACGACAATTATTTGGGCTCATCCATTAGACCGATTAATTTAAAGCCAAAACTAAACTCAAATTGCATAATTTATATTCACATCCATCTATATATATTAGGAAGAACGATGAAGTACTCAAATACCAACTGATAAAAAGCGTCAAAGTCCTTTTTCATAGGTGTTGCGATAGGGCGCAGACGGTGGGCGTGGCTCGAGCACTCATTGATATTTTTTTCAAATTCTAAATTCTAAATTTTAAATTCTAAGACAGCTATAGATATGGGTTTTCGTTTTTGTGGGCGCGGATTATAGCTTTATAGTACATATTATACATACGATGCTATACCATTGTACTTATCGATTTTCCGTAATCGATTAAAATTATGCAAAAACTTGGAACAACATCATTTTTTTCTTGCTAATGCTATAGAACTTATTTATTTTGATTCTGATTGCACCACCGGATTGGTTGCCTATGATCATTAAGCAGACAATATGTAAGTTACGAACTATTATTACAAAGAGCCTACGCACTCAAACTAATGACCGATGCCAAGCTATATCAAAAGGCATATTACACGTATGCCTCATAAGCATATTCACCAATGCTGGACTCAGACGCAAATATCCAGAACCAACTATCACATTTTCAGCATATTTCACGAACTGGCCGAAAATACCCAAAACCAACGATCACCGCGGAACTAAGACGCTCGCGTCGATACCCGACATTTCCACCAATCGGACAAGAGTGACCAGATCGGCAGAGCAAGAAGTCTGAGGTTTAATTATTATTAGCAGTCAAAGAAAACGATCCGGTTTTTTTCAATAAAAAACAATAATGAATTGTTTAATTTATATATAATATTTATATATATTATATAATATTGTGTTGTCTGCTTAGTGGTACAATACCACAAAATTCTTTTCTAGAATACTTAAATTTTTGCACATCAATATGTCACCAAATGCTGGCAATTAAGAAAATTGATCCTTTTGTTTGAATATGTCTGAAGTATATAATTTTGCACAAGAACAATGAGAAAGCGCAAGGGGCGCGTACGGCTTGAAATCTTTTTAAGTGCTGCTGGGTATGCTTTTGTCCACAATAGTAGCACATTACTATATCTATCACTTATTTACATACGCTTATACATTTTCCCTCTCGGGGTAAATTATTTTCCATGGATAATGTTAACTTTCATTTTTTTCCTGTAATACATCATGCATTTTAAAACACTCACGTCAGGTACTTCATCAATTGAATAATACTTTAACTGAAATAAAATGAATTCATCTTTAAAATTTTCCATTTTTTAATCTTGGGTCAGTCATCTGTAAGCGGTGTTATTTAGTCTTACAAGTCTCAAAAAGCTAAAAGGGAATCGGCAATATTTTTCTGTAATTTCAATTTGTCGTCACTTTTGTTCTTAATTCAGATTAGCGCTGTCTGATCCGCTAGTTATCATGTCATATATTTAAAGCTACCCCGTTCTGAAAACATTGCTGAATCTTCATTATTAAATTAATCTTCATCGTGAAATTCGTTATTCAGATTTTAATCAGCATTATGACGTAAACTTTTTGTTAATTGCAAGATCACGTCTGCTATAATGCAAGCTAATTTTTTCTCCTTTTTTTTAGTAACAGATCATTAGCCTAAAGACGTTCTCTTATGTAACTTTTTTGTTATTAAAATTACTCATTCCTTTCCTAAACGCTCTCGATTGCCTCTATCTCCCATTGTGCAAAACCAAGGTTACTGAAAAGCTTGGCAATATTGGAAAATTCCTCCTGTCGTTTCCTAGTCGATCCAATCACCATAAATTCTATACCCTCGCTGCTGAAGTCCTTTTAGTAGTCGTTTAATTATCAATAGCGTTATTGTTTCGAATTTGGTGAGCCTCCAAATTGCTGGCACTAAGTTCTAATGCTTCTGAAAGCACAACTGGCTCAGGCCGTATTCAAAGAAAATGTTTTTTGATATATTTGTATTAAGTCGACAACGGTCAAAAATGAGTAATCAACAATTCTTGTGACTGTTAAGATGATGTTTCCGACTCACGAAATATTCACGGTGAAGGTCGTAGACATTTTGATAAGCGTCGCTTTGAATGCTCTCAGGAAGTTAATCGGAGACGCACAATCAAAATAAATATTAGTATTAATGCGTATGCACGCGCGTATGTTTTTTTATTTGTTAGAAAAGAAAACATTTGTCTTGAAATACGAACAACATAAGTTTATTTATCTTTACGAAATTAATCTTGTTCCGTTTAGTTAATTATGAAAACAAAAAGACTATTTAGCTGGGTCCGTTTAGCAATTTATGTAAATAAGGCAATTTAAGTACATAAAAGTAAGCAGTTTATTTATTTAACACTAAATGCATTAAAGTCAATCCTATTTTGGGAGTCATGCAATTTTTGTCTCGTCTCCATTTATTTCTATTGCGTCAAAGTAATCTTCATTATGTTGCAAGGGATATTATTGTTTTTCATTGCTTCAGATTTTCTTTTGCATTCGGGAAGAGGGTTGTTTTTATGAGTTTGTGAAAAGCTCTGCTTTATGTTTGATCGTTAATTCTGCTATTCCTTTCTGATTGCTAATTTCCTGCACCAGGATTTTGCGTAGCAATTTTGTTTAAAAGTGGCTTGTAAGCAGAACGCATAACTAAACTAGATCTCTAATTTGAAGCTGAGTCTTTGAGTATTTTTACTTTGGGCCATTTAGAAAAACGACTCATCATTATTTTGTAATAATATAATATACATATATAGCGGCAATACATCACTGAAAAATTTAAGAATTTGCATTTTTTGTTATGGGATTTTGTTGTGGATTTTTGTTATGGATTTAATTAAATATTACTGTGTACAAAATACAAATACTAATTAAGTTCCAAATTAAAGAATTATGTTAAATATTTTATAAAAATATAAGAAATGTAAAATTAATTAGTAACTAGTTACACGGTAAAAAATCTGACTCGGAAATGTATGATATGTGAAATATAAGAATTGTGGGAATATTGCACTTTGAAAAATGTGCAACCAAATATTATTGCGTGATTATGGAAATTGTTGTAAATAATTTGATTACTTGCGCGTAATTTGCAGTAAATACATTAATTTCTGGCAAAGTGCCCGCTCTTCGTTTGACTCACTCTAACACGGAGCAATCATAAGGATTATGAAAATTGCATTATAAGTGTATTTATTACACATTTGTCTCAGACCGTTTCGGACCTTGCACACTGAACTGGTTCAAACTGACTCACGAGCACAGCAGGTCGCGTATACTGTATGCAAAACGCATAAATAACAAAGCAGAGCAAAGCAAAGCAAAGCAAAGCAATGCAAAGCAAGCAAAATAAAATACGGTGATATCAACTGAGTGGCAGTGGCAATGGCAATGACAAAAACAAAAGCAATGCAAACGCAAACTGCATCCGAAAGGGCTTAAATTCAAATCAACTTCAATGCTCTCTTTAATGCAATTAAAATAATGTAAGCAGGCAGAATTAAAAAAATACTTTGGACTTTCAAATCGTAAAACTGTAAATTTAAACTTGAAATATACAAAATAAATTGCTTGTTGTCTAGCGCGAGTGCAGGGTATCTATGATTCGAGCGATTGCGATATTGTACAATCATAGTGTTTTCCGTGTTTTACAATTGCGCTCTTGCTCTTTGGTAGTGTTTTCAATAGTTTTGTTGTTGCTGCGTAGACACTCTCAAAGTCATGGCCGATATTCGCATATACCTGAATAGAGGAACAGAATCATCCCACTGCGGTGAACAGTCTAACGACGGCTCTCATGCCGCAGGCGACCGACCGAATGAACAAAGATCAAAACACAAATTTTGATCAAATAAACGCACTGTCGATGCAATGCCAGATGTATTCGGAGAACCAACGGTAAATCTGCGAAACGGTGAAATGTAAAACATAGAAAAATAATAGATAGCAAAGTGCGATGTTTTGGTGGACTCTGTATAGAGTTCAGTTCACGTGCTGCTCGCTATTATAACATATATTTTGTCTATTAAAATCAATAAAAAAGAATAACCAACAAATTGTGTAGCCACTGAGTGGCATATCTAAAGTATGAACCATAGGCATATGATGATCATTGATATAATAACAACTCATTGACGGCAATTGAAGTGCAACAGAACCAGAAGCATGCAAAGTTTATCACAGGCGAGTGGAAAGTTTTGTTCAATATTCGATTCGATTTTTGTCGCCAAGTTTCGCATATAAAAATAGCAATTAACAAATTTATGCAACCCATTGCGGCAACAGTTCCAACACATTCCCACCTATGTATGTATGTATTGCATCTGCTTAGGCGCTTAAATGTGTCTTAAAAATAAATAACTGTATACAAAACACATGTGAGAAAAACATAAGCATATACTAATGCACAGATTGTCAAATGTGTACCTATACATAAATATACATATGTATATTTCTTTATAATTTTTTGTTAATTGATCTACGGCCAAAATGTTTGTAATTTCCTTAGACACACCACTCGCGTCTTGCCTTGGGCACTTAAATTCAGTTTGTGTTGTTTTAGCTTCTTTCACTTGTTAACTAGTTCTCGTTAGACATTTCATGGTACGACTCGACTCTTTCGTATTTTATTATTCTATGCTTGCAGCGACATCATTAAAACGGGCACAGTGAAGCAACAGCTGACTAAATCAGCAAAAACAACAACGACAACAAAAACAACAACATTGCGCAGAATTCGCGCAGCAAGCATAACCATTTTTATGTTCCTGTTCGACCTTGCAGGGCGTACTTTAAATATTTGCGGGGGGCGGGGCATGGCAAGGTGAACTGCGTGTTCCAAAGTAGCTTAAGAGCCCAATTCAAAGACTTTTTAAAGTGATGCTTTTGAAAGAGTTTTTATGTGGTCAGTGGCTTTTAAGAAAAGTATTAGAAAAATTGCAAAACGCAAAATAAAATATGAGAACTTTTTTACATGCAACTTGTTAAAAAACAAGAAACAATTTTTGTTAACTTTAACTTGTTCTTATGTAATACAGTTTACATATATACAAGATATATGTAAGAATGTATGTATAATATGACACTTTACAACTTTAAAGTGCAACAAAAGAAATAAAACTTCAATAATATTTATGTCTTATTTTATTTTTCAATCAAGTCTGTCTTTTGCACGAAACATAAAGCTACTAAAAGGCTATCTAAAAATAAAAATTACACAAAAAATGTTGAAGGTTTCTTTGATTTAATGCCATTTTAAGTTGTAAAATGTCACGTTCGCGAACATGCAAATACCAATGCAAATATGTTTATCCTCTTTAGGAGATTGAATTCGATTTAAGTATTTGGGATAATGAAAAGTATACAAGACTTTGCTGTTTTGCTAGTCAGCCTTTTTTTTGCGGTTTCTTTGGTTACGAAGCTAACCGATAACAAAAAAGGGACAAAGCATATAATGCTTTAAATTTTTAACGTATTTAGAAAGGGAAAAATATGTTTGCTAAATACAAAACAATCTTACCCTACCTTCAACTGACTTAATGAAGTAATAACATTAGTCAATAATATTCGAACGAGTTTTACAAAATGTAACGACTATTTAAATGCTAAACTTGTTGAATGGATTGGGAAAAACCCAGAAAAAAAACCAAAACACACATGCAAATGCAAATTTTATTTGCGAGACAAAACGTTTAAAATTTACTTCTTAATGAAAGAAATAGAGGACTCTGAACTGATTGCATGTTATCATCACAGAGTATGCGAAAACGTCCATGTAAGAAAGTACAACGCTTAAGAGAAAGTGTATATTTTAGTCTTAAAAACAGTGGAATCGGTTTCACCATTTAGTAACTAAACTACAAACATGAAGCCTGACATAAGTCGACTATTAGCTAGGGAGGGAAAGTTGAAAACAAGGAGTCTATCGGTGTGTGGAGTTAATAACCCTCAGACTTAGCGACGAAGATCAAAAAGCTTAAATTGATTTTGCATTGGATTATATATTGTTGGAGAGCACACACAATATCCGTATTCCAGAGTTGGACTTCTAAGAGCGAAAAGTAAAGATCAAATTCCTATGATAATAAGACCAAGGCCTTGAAATGCTTTGTGAATTTATTATGATTATCAAATCTTAATCACTCAGTAAACCTAAATAATTTACTTCAATCAAATTATTTAAGAATTCAAAGCCACCTAAAAAGTGACCACTATTTTATGTATTTTGCAAATGTATTTCTTGAAGTATTTCTATGTTTAATATGTATACCAATTATTGTTGATTTATTGTATTAAGCACATCATTGTCCTTTTCTTTTTCTTAATATTGTTCTTACCGTGTTGTTGAACCCACTTGAAGTGTTTTTATCTTCCCCATATGAAGCAAAATAATTGGGATTTATAAATTATACAGCCACTCATAAATACGTGCAATTCGTACGTTCATAAGTGCCTCGTCAAGTACTGCCTATAAACTTGGCTGTGGTTCTAGGTAAACCGCATTTGTAGCTTATTTGATTCAATTTCAATTTAATTTTCAATTGCACATTGCTGAGCGGCAATAGCAGAAAGAAAAGTTGCTGGTAGCTGGTAACATATGATAACAATAATTGTTAGTTGTGTTCTTGGAAATTGCTGTTTGCATCTAATAACGTGTTTTACTCGAATACATCATACTTCTGACTGGTTTCCAAGAGTGTAGACAAATGGCATTTGATTATCTAGAGTTGTGTCCGTTCAAAACTGATCTGCAACAACAGGTTTTCGGTATTTACTAGGTTTTAAGCTTTAACAGTTAAACTAAGTGAGCACCTAATGTGAAGATGAAACAATTCTTAGAAGCGATCATTAAATAAAATGCTCAAAATAAAACAAAATAATAAAAAATAACAAATTATTTCACAGAGTACATAAATAAATTGATAAAAAAAAAAAAATACTTTTGTCACGTTTTTGACTCATTTAAAAAAATCAACAAAAATAAAAGTTTTGTGCGTTCTTCGTCTGTTGCCTGCCACGAATACTAAAATATAAATAAATGTGTAAATAATAGATACAATACTTTATCCCCATCGAGTATATATTTTAGAGACTATATATATATATTATGGTATATTTTTAAAATTCAGTGTTGATGTTGCCAAGCGCTTAAGTTGTCGTCAGCCAATTATTATTGCCCAGGCTTCATTTTTGTTCACCTCATTTCTAATGGGTTGAGAGTCATCAGCAGTAGACACTTCAATTGTAGCCTGTCCCATATTCGCTCAACGGTTACTCAATTTGTGTTTGCCTGGCGCTTATCATTGCACAATATCGAAGCGTGCTGTCGTCGTTGTTGTTGCCTGGGTCTAGGTCTAGGTCTGGGTGTGGGTCTGGGTCTGGGCAAAATATGGGCTGGCTGATCGGGCAGCGTCTATGCCAGCTGTTTTAGCTAGTCCGTCACGTTGCCATTCCCCGCATCATTTGCTGCCATTTGCAGTCAACTCTGGGGGCTGTTGTCTGCTCTGTTCAATCGGCTAATTGTTTGTGCGTTTAGTTTGCATTTGAAATCATGGTGAGGATCATTTGCATTCTGTGTCTAGTTATCTGTTGCACCTGGATGCCACATGCACAAACTCAAGCGGTTCACCTGCTATGAGTAAATACTTGACATTAACTGTAGAATCAATCGTTCGACATTTCTCTTTCACTGCCAATTGCTTTTGTGAGCACAAAGGTTGTTCGAGTTTTCAATAAGTTTTTATTTGTATTTTTATTGTGTGGCTGGCCACACCCTGTGCCAATTTGTTTACGTCACGGTAACATGAATCCGTGAAATATATTTCCAACATTTATGCTGGCACAACATAATCAAAAATGAGATCATTTGAATATGCATGCGCAACTCAATTGATTTATTTTGATGACTTGCAGCTATTCTTTGGTGATTCACTCATAAGATATTCAGATTGGATTTGTGGTTAATTTATTTTCATTGTTATTGTAAAGTGACCCCAGAAAGCATATCTATTTTATTTAGAAAGTTGCCATTTTAAAAACGATATGATATGGTTAACGTTGTAGCTGGTATGGTCTGAAAAGCGAATCAATGGGTTTGGTTATGTATTTATTTATTTATTTTTTTTTAAATATTGTTCTAAGTTATCCAAATAACGATAAACATCGGTAGGTGGATTTTCTACTGATCAAAAATTTTATTTCAAAATAAGCATTTTGTTGCAAATTAATGAGCAGATTCTTAATAAATCAAAACTCTTTTCAAATTAAAAATTACAGCCAAAGTCACAGTTAATAATTTAGGAGTAACTTATAAATGTCATGTGTATTTTGACATGCTAGCTTATGATTTTTTAAATTATAGCTGTGTTAATGAATAGTTCATGAAATTAGTTTGGCACGAGGTGAGTTACACTTCATTGTTTATATACTCTTATCCACTTACAACATTTATCAACATATTTCAATTGAGAGTTTGTCCCTGTTACGCAGAAAAAGCATTCAAAACAAATCATTTAAATGTTAGAATATATATATTTATTTATAAATGTTTCTTAATAAAAGTGTAATGTGCTTGTCATATTAGAAATATTTTATTATTTTTATTCATGGAATAAAAGTATTTTTAGCCTTCCATGTATATTTTCACAAGATCTGGTTGGCTATTGGACACGGTTGTCATTGAACCTATTAAAAATGTTTAAAAGGGGTATAATGAAGTTGAGAAAAAAATGAATGAATTATCAAAAATAAAAAAAATGTAAGAGACAAAGGAATGCAACCCAATTGCATAAAATATATTTGTATATAAAGGGAAACTTCTTTAACTCATATTCGTAAAGAAGGGCGTAGGAGAGAGTAATTGAGCCCTGTCTAATAGTCGAATTAATAAATAGAATGTCAATCAATTTAGTTGGCACTTGTTATAGTCGAAATCGGATTTAATAACCTGACAAAATCGCATAACAGCTGTCGTATTTTAACCAACTATATTTCATTCTTTTACTTACACTATAAATGACGACATTTTCTGACCATTACGACACGATGTCCTTCCTCTTTGCTTCTTTGCCTAACTAGTTGATGGATGTGTCGCGTCTGGTAGTTGGATCCGACCAGCGTCGTTAGCCGTTGTAATCGGTCTCGCTTGATTGCCTGTCTGGCGAAGATGTTCTGATAGCTTTATCTATTTGGATGGGTGGGACTGGGCAATAAACTACTACTACGTTGAAAGCACGTCCAGAGACATCTTATCAGCTGAATCTATTCCCTTGCCGTTTTTCCCGTAAATTCCTATGTAATTGTCCTGTCTGTCTGCCTCCCCACATTGTTAAGTTCACGTGCTCTGCCACTTGTTGTTTTTGATTTGTTCCGCTACTGGGCTATCTTATCGGTGTACAACCAAATTACTAAAATTTTAGTGTTCTCACTCCATGAAGATGATAACCTACCATAAACTAATAATCATCATTTTGTATCTTTTTGCTAATTCATATATTTTAAGCTTCATATATAAACATATCATTGATTCTTTATTGCCGATGAGATCACGAAGTTTTATGGATGAATTAGAGTCTAAATAGGTTAGTTTTCGGCACTGTTGAAATGGGGCTAATCATCAGTCTATAGGGAAAAACCTTCTACTGAACGACTAAAGAAAACCATAAGGGGTAAAGAAAACCTATTGAAACAACAGCTGATTGAAGCAATGCAGGTTTTATGTGTATTAAATAAAGCACATTTTAAAGTTGCAAATAAATCTGTTTAACCATTGGAGAATGTATCTTACAAAGATAAGATAACGAACTTTTGTAAACATATAAACACGTTTTCAAATCTCAACAGCGAATAAATTTATTCACATTTAAAATTATTTTTATATGTAAATCGCATTAAGAGTGGTGCCACTCTTCATTACTCTCATCGTTATGAAGAATATAAATTTTATTGTTGTTTTATTAATGTGCCATATAAGCACTTCAATTGACACCAAGTGTTTTGTGTGTCTATTTATGTGTCTGTGTGTATTCAAACAAATGTATCAGAGTACCCCCATCTTTGTGTAGATAAACATAAAAATATTCATAAGAAATGAAACAGCAACAAGCAGGCGCAAACATTTGCCATTAAAAACAATTGAACATTATTAGAATAGGAATTTCATAATTGACAGAATGACAATTTGTTACATTTGTATTGTACATCTCCTATCTCTCTCTCTCTCCCACAAGGGGGTTTTCAGCTGAATCGCTTGCCGGATATCTTATTCGACAACGCCTCTGCTCAGTAACAATTAACTATGCACCCAGCGGGAATTTGGTTGATTACTTCATTGCTTCTATGTGCCTGCAGTGGTACATTGCACTGCAGCGAGCATGTTGGAGACTTAATGACGCCATACCAATAAAAGAATTTGCATGTGCAGGCACAGAAGGGCTACTTATAACTCGTAAATTCTATAGATTAGAGATGGGTCTGTGCTTTACGGCTTACTAACCCGAATTTAATGTGAATTCTCGATGAATTCTTATAGACTTTTGCGATTAGCAATTAATATCAATTCGATAATATTACAAGTTTATTTGGCAGCTGGTTGCCGTTTTGTTATTGAATTTTTTGCCATTTCAGTAGTAGTATAGAAAAAGAGTAAAACAGAAATGCGATTGCTATAGCAGTAACAGAAGCTTTGCATTTTCTTTGTTACGCTCTCGTTCCGCGCTTGGTCTTTGTGCTATTGCTCTTGCAAATGACAAAGCAGAGCAGTGCAGTGCAAAAGATTTATTTCAGTATTCTGTTATTGGCTTTGTTATTGCTCTGTGTACATACATATGTAAAAATCAGTTTTTAAAAAGCTTACACTAATATAATTTGTATTTACTTGCTTCTCTTTCCTATTTTACTCAAAAATAAGCTGCCAGCCGAAATTCCATTATACTCAAAGACAAGCTGCCCAGCTTAAATCTATCGAATATATCGTTTTTAATAGTGTCTTCAAAGATATCATTTATAATGCTTAAGGGGCGCCTCTTATGTATGTATGTACTGAAAAGATCTTCGCTCTGTCTCTCTTTGTCTCACCTAGCCATAGATAAACGAGGGCAAATTGAATAAAACTGTCACGCATTGCTTTTATTAGCCGAAGCTATTCGTTGAACTTGAAGTCGAAGCGAATTCAATTGTCACGAGAGCAGTAGCCGATGCAGATCGCGAACCGAACCCAACATCGGACTGCATCAACCGAATGCAAGAGCAGTCAAGCTTGATGTCTGTGTGTGTTTGTTTGTTGTGTGTAATAGGAAGAGCTGGCGCTTTCATTGCAGGAGTAGTGAGTATTGATAATATATTTATATATATGTATATATATACAAAAAAACAACAGAAAAAAATTCTATGAATTCAGGGCAAAACATCGTAAACCCTTAATAATTACTAGGTTAAATATGAGCATCTAATTTTGACTATAATCAAATTTTTATCGAGTGTGTGCGAAACGAAAAAAAAACCAATCACATAAAGAGTTTAAATTTATACGGTTCACATTTGGATTTTGCGTTTTAGGAAATGTGAAAATAATACGCACAAAAAAATATTGGAATATGTTGTTGAATTAGAGACTTGGTGTTGCATTCCATTCATTGCAATATTGCGATGGGGAAATCAAGTGCACATTTAATTGATTCAAAATAGCCCGTTATTATGATAATAAGTTCTATGAAAATCTACATATATATATATATATAATAATATATAATAATATAATATTATATAAATGTGTGTGTCTCAATCTATATTTATTTAAAATAAGATGACATAAGAATTAATTCACAGAATTTCCATTTCATTGACATCGTTTTCTGATAAGAGCAATTTAATATCGAGTCATTTTGAGCACTACCAATTTCTATAAAATTAAATTTATCAAAGGCACCTACATTTATGTTATAAATAGCCATATGTTCGTGGCTCCTCCTTTTTTTTTTTTAGATATATTTGTATGTATTTTTCAAATCGACAATTAGGTGTAAAAGTTAGCATCGGAGACTGTGAAATCACAAGTGTCAATTGGCTATTCAATGGCGCTTAGTCATAGCTTGCAATGTGAAAAAATATTTTAAAACATGCAAATGAAACAATTTGAAATAAGTCAAATTTGTAATGCTGCTGAAAGTTTCACAATAAATTATATCATAATCAGGTAAATAAATAAACATTTTTAGCTGAGCGTTGTGGATACGTTTATATACATATATGTGTATAAGCAACAGCAATCGGATAACTCGTGTTGATAGTTGAACCCAGTTATTGTTTGGACATTTGATATAAGAGTTGCCTTGAGGGGATTTCTTGACTCTTTGCTGACTTGTGCGTCAAGAGTTTTCTTTATTCTTTGTTGAGTTGCCAACGGATGATAAACAAAGGAAAATCCATCATGTAAATATTTGGATGCGCAATAATGTATCTGTCTTTCTGTCTACGATAAGTACTGTTCTTGGCAACGGTCTTCCTTCGCGACCCCGGTGCAGCTTCCTAAAAATTCTCAAACATTTTTTAATCGATTGTCTGTTTAACGCACTCCTTAATAGTTGTAAGCCGTAAATTAATTAGCACTTTCTTGTCTTTTCGTGTACTTAACTGCCTATGCTTAGAAGTTATTATGCAATCTCTATTATTTGAGTGTAGTATATATATATATATATATATATATATACAAATATATACAAATATATGAACACTGATGGGAGATAGAAAGATGCTATGTATGGATCTTAACTATAACTGATATTTAATCATCTTCCAGAATGTTATTTGTATTTTGAGTTGAAAGAACAACTTTTATTTATTTATTTTATTTATTAGTCAATTCCGGAATTTGGGTTTTAAGAAATTCTTAAGCTTTGGTTTTGATTACGATTTTAATTTCAGTCGGGAAGCCGGGAATTAAAAAAATTTATATAGTGTTCGATTTGAAATACATAAAAGTGGAAGAATTCGTTTATTTTATATACATTTATTTGATTGACAAATGTATAAAAAAATTCATTTAAAAATAGCTACAATAATGATAATATATTAATTTGCAAACGGGCCCCAAGATAGTTAGATAGATATTATTTGATACGATAGGATAACTAGAAGCTTAAGAAATATGTTGTAGAAGATAAAATATTAATTTGCAAACGGGCCCCAAGATAGTTAGATAGATATTATTTGATACGATAGGATAACTAGATGCTTAAGAAATATGTTGTAGAAGAACGTTATGCTTTCTGTTTTCTCCCTCTGGGTCTTCACAAAGTAATATATAAAAACAATTAGCAAGTAGTCCCCTAAAGCATTAGTCATTTAATTGCTGGCGCCTCATGTATTTTCACTTTTGTGAAATGCAGTCATACGAAATATAATTGTGAATAATTGAATTAAGATCGCAAATTGGCCAGTCAGAAGGCCGCCCAATAAAGGTAAAAGTCACAATTGTGGTAACAATGTTGCAATATCGATCTAACTGCGAGTAAATCAAATAAAATGTGTACATGTGTATATGTATGCTTAGTATATTTAGCGCCAATAATTAGCGAGGCAATTTCTAATGGCTAACTGTTATTCGCGTGTGCTTGTCACAAGGCACATATGAGCATGTAAATTAAATGAAATCGTATCGAATCCAATCAGCGCGTATACGACGTGTGGTAGCACGTAAAAGTCAAAAGCCCGACTTGAGTCTGACTTTCATCTAAGTATTATTCGCTGCTCACAGCTTATGATTTGTTTTCGCTCTAGTCATTCATCCCCTCCCACCACGCCTACAATACGCGAAACTGGTTCAAGCGATCGTTTGAAGTATAGCCCCCCAAAGTCCCCAATGGGGAATTAATTCAAAACTCTGTCCCTGGTCTGCCGCCAGTGGATATAATAATGTTTGACTTGGCGTCGACGTCGACGTCAGCGCTCAGAGCTCAGTCGAACAGCTGTTTGTTGTTTATTATAAACAAACGGCGGCGTTGTCTGGCTCAGTACGCAAAAGATACTTCGTGGATACACATCGCTAGAGATATTCGCGGGCACGTTACAAGCGCGCGCTAAACGGGCCGTTCGCCAGAACACAGACCCAAAATCAAAGCAATCAGCAGCCAACTACTCAGTTTGTAAGAAAATCCCCATTAAATTGTGCGTCTCACTAACAATAAGAACAATTTTAACAGCAGCTAAATCAAGAAATTTCAAATTTTGTTGACTGCTTTTATTATTAGCCTAGTCGTGTTTGCCATTTCAATCCGTTGAACTTTGAAATAAATACATACTTTCCAAATGTGTTGTGTGTTTTCAAAAAAAATATAAAATATATATTTCTATTCTATATGCGGCTGTCACAAAATCAACAAAAATTTGTGTACAATTTCTCGGAAATATGCATCTGTTTTCTGTTTTGTTGTTCTCTTCGTAAACAAATTTGTTTCGTGTTTTGACTTGATTTGTTGTGCGTATTCAAAGCTAAAAATTTAATTATTTATATTGGTTTTCGTTTTCAGACAATTTAGTATTGTAATTATATAATAAAATTTACGTTAGTAATATTTTAATCAATATAATATTTTCTTTCTTTAGTTCTTAAAATTTAAAAACGTTTTCGTTAATTTTCGATTAATGCTGAGAATGTTTCTGTACACATATTTGACAAAATACCCAGCCACATTCAACTTTTAATCCTAAAACCTTGAACCACTTTTTTGTTTTAATCGATTCTTAAACTTTGTATGAGATATCTTAGAAAAAAGTAATGCACTTAAGGCTGATCTTTTCCAATCACTTTTAACTAAAACCAGTTGTCAAAATGTAAAATATTCAAAGTCGAAGTACACAAAAACAAATTCAGTTTGTGAACATGACATTCTCACACTGACTGACTTCAACTCAACTCGCATCTAGGGTGCTGAAAAAATATTGTAATTTATGCGTTCAGTATTTCATCAAAATAAAGTCGCATCGATTTGATTGCTTACGTATCTGTCACACGTGTTCATTCGACCCAATTAGTAGTCGATTACTTTGGACCAGTTGACAACCAACGACATGCTTATTAGTCAATAATTATTAGATAACTCTTGATATAGTTAGTTTTGTTTGTTCTCGTAACACCCAAACTACTTATTTACTGCTTAATTAGACTCACGGCTAATTTTCAGCTTAAATAATTCAAGTGTTAAATGAATTTATTTAATTATTCATTGCAACATGGTTTGTTATAGAAAAAAAAAAAAATAAAAAAAAAATCGCCCTAAATGTGGCAACTAAAAGTGGCAAAACGTGTTTTGTAAAAATTTCAATAATATTATTGAGTATATTTTTAATTTCTTTGAAATGTTTCAGTATATTTGGGACAGTTGCAATTGTAAATAAATGAAATGTAAAATGTACACAAAAACAAAGACAAATACTTGCACTTATTTCGAGAAAGTCGACCGACTTTATCTTAAACAACTTTCTCTTTAACATAATAAATATATTGGGTTCTTTACCATTGTACATATACAATCAATTCAGTTAATATATGCACACTGATTTTGTTTTGCTATAATCGTCAGCTCATTAATTGAGAAATCACAAGGCTAACATCTTGGTTATTAATTAGTTGCCTATGTAAATTAGTTGTTTACTTCTTTATTTTTTATCATAATATTGAAGAAAACCAAAAGGTTTAATTGTTTTTATTTGCAGGCAATTCAGAGTTTCAAATGTGAACCAAATGTGTATACATTTATTACCTTTGTAACACAACACACACACAACAGACACGCACACACACCAGACACGTAACAAATTGTGATACGCCATCCAACAACAACACGAGCAGAGTAGCTAAGCAACAAATACACACCCATCAAAGTACACACACATCCAATACACCCAAACAAGGAGCTTAGAAAAGATCAGAATGGATTTCGATCAAATTCTTGCCAAATGTGGCGACTTCAATCGCTATCAGTTTATGATACTTGCCCTCTTTGGCTTCATCAACATCATTGTATCATTGGTGAGTACAGAATGTCTAAAAATGCTTACATTTTATCATTAACATTATCCAACTCACGCTCCTTGCAGCATTACTTCACACAAACCGTGATAAGTTTCGTTCCGGATCATTGGTGCTATCATGAGAAGCTAGTTAATATGACATATAAAGAGATAGCTGATATCTATTCCAAATTTGAGAGTCCCTCGTGCACCCGCTTAGCAGACATTAATGGTACCAATGTGACTGTCAGCACTGAGAGGTGCGAACGATGGATCTATAACTATGACTTTGGCTATAGAAGTATGAACACCGAAGTAAGTTCACATCAAAAATGTACTGTAGCAATATGTGTGAAACTAGTACGAAACTACAATCAACATTTTATCTTTTTGAGGGTATTTTATACGTATGCATGGAGTTGACCCCCTTAGCTAGGTCACAGTGCTAGGAACTACATTAGCTCCACAATCTATATATAAGCTGGTTAATTTACTGGCTAACACTAAGAATAATGAGAATTTACATCAATCGTATTGAAATTAAAAGTAATATGCTCCTGTACAAGCGCAAGCTTTTCTTAGATGATATAAAAATGAAAAGTCAAACTCGATTTTATTATACTTAGGATTCGAGTCCCGTTATCCTTCAGCCTTCCAACACACTGCAGTGTTTTTCAAGCTGAGGTACTGGCCATAAAGGAAGCTATAGACTGCCTAGAAAGGTTCAAAGTTAGCCCTAGCAATATAAACATATATATTGACAGTCAGGCGGCAATTAAATCCATCAGTTCGACATCTTCAAACTCGATATCAGTAACAATCTGTCGCAAATCTCTACACGAGATGGCTAAACAGCATGTTATTAGCCTAATATGGGTCCCTGGCCACCAGGACATTGAATGCAACTCTAAAGCCGATGAGCTAGCTAGGAAAGGTACTATACTACCACTCCTCGCCGACAAGGAAGTATAAGTATGCCTCTAGCTACCTGTAGGCTAAATATCAAGGAGGAGTACAGGCGCAGGTTATGCAGAAAATGGCAAAGTGCCACTTGTGCCTGCATAGCACACCAGACCAATTATCAACTCCAAGCGCAGCAAAGAGCTGTGCAGTCTAAGTCGGACCAACTGTTCTGCAGTGATCCGGGCTCTAACTGGGCACTGGCTGGTCGGCATCCATGCCAAAAGACTCCAGGTGCCATACAATGACTTTTGCAGAAGCTGCAAAGACGAGGAAGAACTGGAATCTGCGGAACATTTCTTCTGTCACTGCCCAGCACTTGCTAGAAAAAGGCTGGAAATCCTGGGAAACTACTCCCTAACTGACTTATCGGAGCTCCGACACATGAGACCGGCCAAGATAGCGAAAGTTATAAACGCATCTGGCTGGGCAAATGTTCGACTTGTCAGAATACTTTGAAGGCATGACTTCAGGAAAAAATCCCTTGATCAAATTCGATATCACAACGGGCCAAATATGGCCTAAGTGTGTCAGCCCATCGGGCTGACAGCCGATCTAACCTAACCTAACCTAGGATTTGAGTTGATAAGATCTCTATGTCAAGAAATGTCTGTTGGTTTGCTTTAGTCAGACTCCATCTCAATACTTCTCAGTACAATTTTCATAAAAACAAAATGAATATAGCTATCTGCAAAATGAATTACTTCGACAGGATAGGCAGTTGGATAGTAGGCACAAACACAATTTTATATTAAAAACAAATCTACTATCTTCTTCAGAATTTTGTTTTCGTAAATTTAAACAACTTTGAGACTAGGTTTTAATTAACCAAATTGGCTCTCATTATTGTTTACATTTATCGACATTTATCTATGCTTGCGTTTTTAAAATTCTTTAATAATAGTTGTTTGTTTCTTCTTTTTAAATTTGTACACAATTGTCACTATATGTTTTTCTCTACAGCTCAACTGGGTCTGTGACTCAGCGTATAAGGCTCGCATTGGACAATCGCTGTTCTTTATTGGGTCCGTTGTGGGTACCCTATTCTATGGTCTGCTGTCCGATAAAATTGGACGCGTACCAGCGCTGATATTGTCAAATTTCTGCGGCTTTGCTGGCGATTTCTCTACCATTTTTACCAAGAGTGTTGCAACATTTACGCTCTGTCGTTTCATATCGGGCCTGGCGGCCGATACTAACTTTTATCTCATGTACATTATAGGTGAGTACGGTCTTTTTCACTTTGTCTCATTATAATCTAACCAAGATGAACTCTATTGTGACAGTCCTCGAATATATACGTCCCAGCATGCGAACCCTGGGTCTGAATATGGCTGTGGGCCTGTTCTACTGTCTGGGCCTGGTGTTTACGCCTTGGCTGGCTGTCTTGGCCGGGCACTGGCAGATCTACTTGGCCTGCACATCGCTGCCCATACTGCTGGTGGTGCTCTACTATTTTGTAGTGCAGGAGAGCGCGCAGTGGCTGGTAACGCGCAATGACATCGACGGAGCCATCGTTCGCCTGAAGCGCGTAGCACGCTTTAATGGCTGCCATGTGACCCAAGCGGAATTTGACGAGTTCCGACGTCATTGTCAAATGACCCGCGAAATGCAAGGTGGCGATAACAAGAAGCATGCCACACTATTGGATATGTTCAAGACGCCGCGCATGCGCAAGAATACGCTTATTCTTTTCTTCAAGTCGTACGTTTTAATGAGTCCTGCACTATTTGGTATACAAATATTTCAAGGCTATTTTATTTTCAGAATGGTGATTACATTGTGCTACGATGCCGTGTCTCGCAATGTTGAAGGAATGGGAATATCGCCATTCATAATGTTTTCGCTGAGCGCATTAGCCGTGCTGCCCTCGAGTATTTTGCTGGTCCTCCTGCAGGATCGCATTGGACGCAAGGGCATGGCATCGGGTTCCCTGTTGATTGGCGGTTTGTTCACATCGGCCGCTGGCATAGCCATTGCCTATCAGCAGCACAACCACAATGCCATTTTGTTGGCCTGCCTGACAATTGCGGCGCGTTTCGGCGTTGCCATTTCATACGAATCGGGCTCACAGTATGCCACAGAACTGATACCGACGTGTGTGCGCGGCCAGGGTGTAGCTGCTGTGCATGTGGCTGGATTTGCAGCCTCCTTCCTCGCACCCTATATTCTTTGGCTGGGCACGTTCTTTAAGGCAGCGCCCTCCATTATTCTGGGCGTGCTCTTCTTTTCTGGCTCATTTGTGTGCCTCCTGCTGCCCGAGACGCTTAACCGGTGAGTGCGCGAAATGTGTTTCTATAAACTTATATATGACAATTTGCTGCCTTAACAGGACTTTGCCGACGACTATCGAGGAAGGTGAGGTGTTTGGCAGGGGCGACAGCATGTTCGACTTCCCATGCCTGCACCATCACAACGATGATGAGTCGGACTCTGATTTGGAAAAGTACAAGCGCAAGCATTCACTAATCGATGCCAAGCAGCATGTGGAGTCCGGCCAATGCACCAAGCGCAAGCAATCGTTGATCGATGCCGATCGCGAGGAGCAGGCCATGAAGGATGCCAAGCAATGAGCCAAGTTGAAATGCTAATGACTAGTTCGTAGTGTAGTTAAACAATTTTTTTATAATGTCCCAATCAACTAATCAGCCAAGGAACAACAAAAATAGTCCTAAGTAGCCAGATCTTTGGGATAGATCTAAAAATCAAACTTTTGCTTTATTTACCAATAACAAACATTTAATGGTTACTTGAAGAATATAAAATGAGTGCTCAGCATCTAGACATCTTCTTTGAAACTTTTTCTTTCTATACGCACTCGGACACACTTACGTACATAAATATACCTATATATATATTTATATATATATTAAAATTTAGGATTAAATACCTACATAAATAAACTTCAAAGTTTATATGTATTCTTATGTCTCTTTAATAACTAAATAAATCGATTCACTAGATAGCCATTGAAAACATTTTCCAAAAACGTGTAAAATATCGAACGGAATCGGAATCGCATAGTTAACATTTAAGCGGCACAATTTCACTTAATTGAATAAATTGAAAACTTATATACATTTATAAATATGTAATTAATAATTTATCATAAGTGTATAAGTATATAGCAGAGTTTATTTTGATTTGATGCATTGAAAATGCAAGTGCAAAACTGATAATAACTACAATTTTAGAAAAAAATTAAAAATAAAATAAAACACTTGTATACAAATTTGTATAACTCTTTGTGATTTATTTGCTTTTATGAATATATTTTTAATCAATTTTTGTTTTACCGTTTTACACCTTCAAAAGAAACTAAAAATATTTCCATAATACTGATAGTCGAGATTTCTACAGAAATTTGAAAAGTTTTTCTTTTGCGTTCTTGGCGCAATTAACATTATCCCCTCGACCTAAGACTTTTGCTTCTAACTTTCTCACAATCCATTAAAAGCACTTTCCGGGTATACGACTAGCGATATTATCTCACGGGCTTCATGCTCGTTACTAGTCTTGAAGTTGTTGTATTAGCTAGCTGTATTACTAGATCATTGGGTCATAAAATGGAACTTTCGGTATCATACAAATTCCTAGTAATTTACCTTCCCAGTTTGAGAACTGTACCTTCCAAATATTGTGGCGGTCCGGAAGTTTATTTATCAATCCTTGAAGGATCTACAATCTATGTTAGATCATTGAGGATGATTGATGACCGTACCTTTAAAATTTTGGGAGATATGTGGCTTTATCAATTTACAATTATCGATTATAACAGTGTCCTAGCCCATACATAAAAATTTCAGCAGTTTTCAAGTCTCTAAGGTGTCGAAACAATTGCATTCACAAGTGCGGAGAGACTAACACATATCGTGCCGCACATTTCACAAAATCAATATACTCTCCCTGCGAAAACTACTAATTTGAGCGACCATTTAATTTCAAATTTAAATACATTTTCACATTAAGAGGTATTTTCTAAATATGTTCTCGGAACTCGCAATTAGCAAGGGAATACACAATGCACATCACAATGCTTCTGGGTACAACAATATTTCCTCACAATTAGCAATGTCTATAGAATTTAGTTTAGGTATACACCATGTATTGGATTTCATTAATGGTGTTTCTAAATTCCACAAAATACCATAGTATCAAATATCATCCACACGACATTTGTCTTTCATACGCCCGATCGAACGAAAGCAGCAAAGAAATATCTGTTTTATTGGCTGTTGTCGATGAATTTGTCATAAGTAAAAGAGTTATATAAAGGCTCGAAATATGGCCGGCGATCAGAAAAGCAAAAAGAGCACAAGCAACTGAAATCTGAAAGCAAATAAAATATCAAAGTAATTGCAGTTACTGCTAAGAGCCGCTTGGCAAATTGCCAAGTTGAAAGTTTTGGTTATTATTTGCGAGTTTAAGAATACGTTTTATTTGAAGCACCCAAACTTTTTGTTATATAGAATTGTTATTTTGAATTTGGCACCAATTGTGGAGTTTTTTTTTTAACTCTGTTAACTCTGCATCCACAAGTATCATAACTGCTGTCGACACCACTAACATCAATGCTCTTTATGTGCTTCTCTCGCTCTTTAAGAAGGGGTTCTCTCTTTTCTGCCGGATGCTGCAGGTTAGTCTGTGTTACCTTTCTCATTGGTTGACGTTTCCTATAAAAATGATAAGCCGTGCTTCAAGCCTCTGCCAAAATTAATTTGAAAACATTAAAACGTTATTGAAAACAACTCTGTGTATATTTGCCGAACTTAAGACCACCAAAACTCTGGTGTTGTTTTATGATTATTTAACTGTTTTTGTAATTTTATGTGAAAGAAAACTGAGTATACTCCATATCAAACTCAATATGCATACAACAATCCGTTTTTTAGGGTAATATGGCTTTTCATCTAGGCTTATCAAATATATAGCTTATCAAACAGATTTTTTTTTTAATTCAAATAATCTCGCCCATGCTTCTGCTCCAGCTTAATCAGATATCTTTTAATTTTCACCATCAAGTTATCCAGCTCATCATTAATGGGAAGGACATGCCAAAGTTCCTGGTCTGAACTACCTGGAAGTTCAATGTTGTACGCCAAGTACATATGCCTTAAAGCCTGAACAAATTTCTTAAGGTCCTTAGTGAACACGAGAATCTCCGGGTCATCTTGCTGAGCAGAGGGCAGAGCACATGGAGCATTTAGTTAAAAAGCCGCCAAATGCAGAACGAATATAGAAGAATGCGTTTTGGTTAATAGCTTCTGCTAACTGATTAATTCTCAATCCTTGATTAATTAATTCTTGTATATGGTGTCTACTTGATTGTAGCTCGTCCTGCAACTTGTGTTTCTCAACTGAATAACATTGCTGTTTACTTTTCGTTATATACCCTGCTGATCTATCGATTATCACTTAGTATCCATTTGATTTCCTGGCAGGTGAGATAATCCTTACCGAGAGTTTCATGCGTTGCTGTTGGTATATTTTTCAGTTTTTTTTTCTTATTGGCTGAAAGCGAATTGAATATTGGCTGAATTACCTATAAGTGTTATTTTCTTGGAAACCTATATTGTATATTTTGCTCACAGCTGCTGGATATTTCCTTTCAACTTACAAGTGCTATATATAATTGTTGAAAATTCACACGAATTCGTTTAATTCGCTTAAAGGTTTGTTTGTAATGAGCAATTTACATAAATAAACTAAAACTTGTATGTACTACGTAAGTTGTTTTTAGGCGTACTATCTACTAAGTAGATTGTACTATAGTTTTATCGTAAAGTTTGTAACGCGATATCTCCGACTTCATGCGAATTCCTGATAATCAACACAAGCGAAGTTGTCTGTTTATTTCTATGCGAACAAGTCTCTTTTTAAAACTATAACAAACTTCTTCCGCATCAGAACATCAGAACCGTGTACACATATCTTGAAAATTATTAAACAGAATATGTTGAAATTAATTTAAAATAATTTTATAGTCTAACATGCCTAAGAAATCCTTTCTAACTTGCTTAAATGAAGCCTCCGCTATTCTTAATCTCATTGGAGTTCATATTGATCAGTATTTATGAGCAATTCCCTCAGCTGAAAACTTAATGCACTAGAAACAAGAACTTATACCAACCAGTTTGAAATGTTAAGCTGCTAATGTGTCACCAATTTCCGAGAGATAAATTTTTTTTGGGATTCACAATGCCTTTTTTGGTTTGTTGTATTTCATATTAGCGAAAGCAAATATGCAAATATGTTGAAGTGTACCTCTTATAAAATAAATAAAATAAGGCTAAGACATAATTTGTCGTATCTATCGGATTTTGTACACCCCATGACCACCTCAGAGATTTTAATTATTCTGGGCTGAAACTGGGAAGGACTAGTTAAAGCTTTATAAAAGTCAAGTGTTTGTGAGGTGCTGATAGCAGCTGGGACCAATCCAAGTGGATGTCAAAGTGCTTCTATTTATAATTTTTGTTTTAAGTCTATTTTTGCTTATTTTTTTGCTTTTGGTTTTTCAGAAGTGAAAATGAAATAAATGGAATAGATTTAAAGATGTTTAATTATTGAGAATCTTCTTATTATGACAATTTACATTTTAGAAGATCGAATATCGAGCTGGAACGCACTTACAGTGAAATTCTAATTTTAAATAATACTCATATCCTTGACTTTCTTATATTAATAAGTTATACACCGAAACTTTTCAGCGTCGTACTTGAACTTTAAAATCGTGGAGTGAGTCACAAACCTATTATAAATTTCTTTGTGAAGTACAAACTTATACATTTTCTGTGTGCCTTATAGTATGTTTACTTGAGCCAAATTTCATCCATTTTCGATGTTCCTCTTTTGTTAGCATAAGATCTCTACTAGTTTTTCAATATTCATATCTATACAATAATTTAGTTTCCTGACGATTATTCTAAACAATAATGAAATAAAAATTGAATGTACTCAATGTTTATAAAAATCAAAAATTCATTCAAATAACTAGCCCTCTTCGTCCCGATCTAGGCATAGTGATGTCGAAGATAATGTGCTTACAAGCATTATATATAGACATTATATGAATGTCCAAAGCAATAGAAGATGGCGAGAATAATGTTGAGGCCAAAGGTGCGACGTTTTGGACTCAGGTACTCGAACACTGGTATGTCAAATGGGATGAATGCAAAGTGAATATTGAAATATTGGTAACGATTAAAGATATTATATATAGACATTATATGAAAAATCATGCCTTAGGTGGCGTATGAGAATCGTCTCCATCAACCGGCAGCAAAGAAATATTTATTTCGATCGCTGTGATGATTTCATCATTGCTGAATAACTTATAGAAACACGACGTTAGTGTTATTTCCAGTTGCTTTTGTGGCCATTGTTGTTTTTTTTTCGCCTATGGATCATGTTAATGTAACAGAAAAAAACATGTAAGAAAGTTCGAAATACTCTAATACCATAGGTTTTGCCACCTGATAACAGGTGCCACAGAACAGGGTGGATGTAGCCAAGAAATACCGATCTTTAAATGAGGTTCCTAGTGATCTTCAATTTGTGGGGGTGGTAGTGGGCGTAACCAAAATAATGTTGGAGGAGTTTCCAAGTAATCTAATTTTCAAGTTTGGTAACCTTAGCTCTAAATTTGCAAAAGACACACATTTTGGAGAATTTGAGGGGCGGAAGTGGCCGTGGCCGCAATAAACATTAGTAATCTGCCATCCAACTTTGGTAGCTATATCTTTTAAATTGCAAGACATATAGGCTTTTGAGATTTTTAGGGGCACGTATTGGCGTGGGTGAATATTTCTTTAGAGGACGTTCCTTGTAATCTACTTTCCATGTTCGGTAACTGTAGACATATAGTGCGTGGTCCAAATGTTGTCAATAGAGTTTTAAAGGGTGTTACTAGCACCTTTAAAATTTGGTGACAGCTTGAAAATTGTGCGAGATCTGCGGTTTTATCGACTTACCCCATGAGGAGTATGGGTTTTGTAGGCGATTTCCGATAATGGTATATTCATCCATATTTATGATCAGCTGTAAAAAGTTATTATTACTAGTCATTACTCATTACTGTTAGCAGACGCAAGCATTTTCCGTAGGCGCACTATCACAAGGCGTTGACTATGATCTGTTACCGAAAGTATAATAATTGCACTCTAATACTGACGGTATAATGCACATTGGTATTGTGCAATGTCTACCTTCTGTTTGTCCGCAATTTCTATGAAATGTAGAACATGTTCTCGTCTGTCCTCCAACAAAGTGTTCGAAAAGTGGGGCTGGAAAATTGCTATAATCGCAAATAAAAACTGCTAAAGAAAGTTACTAAATTTTGTTGGTAGATTACCGTTTACTCTCTTTAAAGATCGATAAAAAAATATTTGGTCACGCTCAGTCTAGCAGATAAATGCAGATATATCTGATGGTATAAATCGATACAATCATCTATCTCACAATTTTAAAGCTACATTCAACAAATGTAAAATGTATATTACTAGTATCAGCCTCAAAAAAGCGGATAAAGTCTTCCCACTACAACAAATAAATTAATTTCTTATTGTTATATTAAAAGCAAATATTTATTTATTTACTTAAAGTTGTTGGTATACACTTTAAGGTTAAATGGTAAGAGGTATACAAAGGGGTTTTCTTAGTTCAGTTTAAGTACAGTAGAAATACTATAAGGGGAACACGTATTGTGTAATTTATCAGCTACATCTGTATTACTATGCATCCTTGGCATGAATAATACTTATCAGACCATTCTGTTACAGGAACTAACTTTACGTTAAGCTCATCTTCAGGTTATTTGTCATCTACATCAGATTCAGTATAATCCTAGTACTAAGCCTTTGACTTCTCTTCGGTGCACTGGGACGCGCTTTCGCAATGCTTTTTAAAGCACGGAAAATACAAGTAACCCTCGTTCATGGCGAATTTCTCACCATCGGCCAAGTTCTCCGGTAGTTTTCTAGATAACAGCAAAATATTAACTAATTCGAGCTCTGCTTGAATATTGTGACTTACTTGTGCAGAGTTTCAGGAAGCGTCAGGCATAAGCCAGCACCAATGATCATCAAAATACTTATGAAAATTGATGGCAGTGGCTTATAAAATTGGGCCAAGTAGATCACATAGAAAGCCATCGTACTGGAGGCCAAGCCAACGACATGTATATTGGACACGGCCCTCCCCCTGACACTGGTTGGGATTATCTCGGCAGCATATTGGATTTCCGCATCATAGGAGACCGTGGCTCCGTAGCGACCCAAACCGATCATAACAGCCAGCAGAATGGCATTCTCTTTCGGATCCATAAAGGCAATAATGAAACCCGTTACTGTGGTTATAATTCCGCCCACCAGCAACGCGCCACAGGCCATTCCCTTCCGCCCGATAATGTTTTGAAGCAAGAGAATTGTGCAGCCTGCAGGCAAATAGTTGATCGATGTGTACGAGAATAGCTTGAATGGAGAGAAGCCCAGACCCTCCATATTGCGGTTGATCACATCGTAAGAGAGTGTAATGATGACCCTGCATAGAATAAATATCGTAAGACAATCTACGAACGATTAACTAGCAGTACTTACGATTTCAGCAGAAGGGTCAGCGTGAAACGACGCAGACGCGGTGTTCTAAACATTCCCATGAAAGTATCCTCATGATTTGTTAGCTTTTGTTGCTCGTTCATCTTCTCGCGATAGTGTTTCACAAACTCATCGAAAACAGAGTCCTCCACCTGTCTCCCATTGAACCTGGCCACCCATTTGAGACTCTTCACTGCCTGATCGTATCTCTGTTTGGTGAGCAGCCACTGAGCACTCTCACAGAGTAGCAGCGGATAGCAGAGCACCCCAAGAGCTGGTAGCGAAGCTATCCACAGATAGTGGCGCCAGCTGCCTATCCAGATGGCGACCCAGGGCGAGGTCATCAGTCCAAAGCAATAGAAGATGGCGAGAATAATGTTGAGGCCAAAGGTGCGACGTTTTGGACTCAGGTACTCGAACACTGGTATGTCAAATGGGATGAATGCAAAGTGAATATTGAAATATTGGTAACGATTAAAGATATTAGGTCGTCGTATAAAGGCTTTCGCTTACTCACCCAGAATGTACACCAAATAATACATGGTGTCGGTGGAGAGACCAGAGACAAAGCGCGAAAATGCAAACCATGGTAAGGTGTGCACGAAGGAAGTCATCATGTCACCGGTAGCACCAGCTAATGTTGTCATTATCAAGGTAGGTAGCCGGCCAATGCGGTCCGATAGATAGCCAAAGGTGATGGTACCCACCACGGAGCCCACAAAGAAGAAGGATTGGCCTACGGCCGGCTGATGGGATTTGTCGCAGACCCACTGGAGCTCAGTTGTGAGGCTCTCGTAGCCGCTTTCACGTTCGAAAATCCAATCCTGGCAGGTTTCGCTAGTGGACACAATGCCCGTTCCATTGATGACGCCCTCGAGCTGTGTGCAGGCGGGTTGACTTACATTTGAATAAATCGAGCGTATCGATTCCGCATTGAGTCCAAGAAGATCATCATGGGAGCACCTGTACCGACCAAGTTTCGAGTGTTTAATTAGTAAAGATGACATGCAGAAGCTTAATGGCTTCAAGTACTGACCAATGTTCCGGCGTAAACGTGATGAGTGTTTGCGAGAAATAATGCAACGAGCTGAGTATATTCGTATAGCCGTACAATATCAAGAGTACAAATTGGAAGCGGTTAAAGCTGCCGCATTTCTCGAGCACACGATCGAAATCCATATTCAATTCTGTACTTATCTGCTTTAGGTGAACTTGGTTTACTTCATATACTATGTATTATATATGTATTCAAATCACGGCGCACTTTATACTGCAGGTATCGGGTTGAGAGCGAAGACTTCAAAGCTTCCCGTTAACAACATGCTCGGTGCGAAGCAGGCTTCCAAGTGTTTTGGTTCAGATGTTGAGTGCTGGCCTTATATAGTATAATTGCCGTAAAGCGTCTCCCCAGATTAAAGTGCGAAATTAGTGATAAAATTTAAATTTGACTATCTGTGTGGGTTTCTAATACGTTGAGACTTTCGCAAATATTGTATTCGTAGCGCCAAAAAGTCAGTGACTGCCTGCTTTGAATTGCCTACTTTATGTGGCCAACAAACAATAACCAATTCATATGGTACTCATTTTTGTTGACACTACTCCTTGGATATTCTTTTATTTATATTTACATACAAGAATATGCTCTTATGGTAATCTGGTAATCTTGTATCCGTAGTAAGAAATTACGCTTCTGCATTATGGTTATAGCGATGCAATTGTTGCACAAACACTTGCAACAAACTTAAATAATATTGTGCATTCGAAAGGGCATTTTTCGAAAGGCGTATTGGACTCCGTTGCTTTTATCAGGCATTTAACTCGACCGATCAAGTGACGAACGTGTCTTTGTTGATGGCTTTAGAATTTTCGGCAGTCACAAGTGTGTGTGATTAGTCTAAGATTTATGCTAGAGTTAGTGGCGGCAATTGCTGTAAGTCACGCCTGTACAGCAAACATTGTATATGCATTACCGCTGGACTTATCCGGTACCTGACACCTTTATGGTACGGCCTAGACTAATATTTATATATATTTATATATGTATGCGTTATACACGTGTATAGTATATATTACAATTGTATTGACATTGCGAAATTCAGGTAATATGCGCACATTCCAAGCATTTCCAAAGCAGAGTGAAACACATCCAAATCGACGTGATAATTATTGACCTTTCTGCATAGCTCCGGTAATGGAATTGGGTTAGTTGGATTTATTGGGTTGCTAGCAGTAGTCTCAGCATTACTGACAATTTATGCATTTATTGCTTTATTTAACTTTTATAACAACATTAATGTTATAACATTCATATTAAGCAATGATATCACGCCGCTCTAAGCTAAACTGATTATAGTGGGTGTGCCGTATGGCAATAAATGATAAATTCGAAACGTAAATACTATAAATTAAAGAACTTTACTTTCAGAGATTTTCTTTTATATATGTTTTACAAGTTTTTTCTATGGACGCAACAGACACTACCGTCTCCTCGGCCGGTTTCCTGCTTTGGCCAAAGCAGGGAAAGTAATACCAGTTTTCGCCTTTACCAAAATTCTCGCCATCTGCCAGTGTTTGGGGCAGTTTCCTAAACGAATCAATAAATAAAATATTTGCAAAATTGTGTGCCATTTTTACTTACTTTTTCACTGTTTCCGGTAGAGCCAGACACAATGCGGCTCCAATGAACATCAGCAGACTAATGAAAATCGACGGCAGCGGCTTATAAAAGGTTCCCAGGAATATAATATATGAACTGAAGAAGCCAAATGCATAGCCCACTACATGTATATTAGACATGCCACGCCCTCGTACACTGGTGGGTATAATTTCGGCGGCATATTGAGCCTCCGCATCGTAGGCGACAACACCACCATATCTGCCCAGGCCCACCATTAAGGCCAAAAGAAGCGAGTGCTCCGACGGATCCAAACTGGCTACCAGAAAGCCAGTTAAGGCGGTAATCACTGCACCTACAAAGAGGGAGGCACAGGCCATGCCCTTACGACCGATGAAGTTCTGGAAGAGGATTATGGTCAGGCCGGCGGGTAGGTACGTAATGCTAGTGAATGAGAAGAGCTTGAAGGGTGAGGTGCCCAGGCCCTCCATATTGCGGCTGAGTATGTCAAAGGCCACCGTGATGATCATGCTGGTAGAGAAAAATCTTTTTAAGTCTGTAATCTTAAGCACTTGCACTCGCTTTCGACTTACGACTTGATGAACAGTATGATGGTAAATTTACGCAATCGTGGCGTCCTCAGCATGCCCATGAATGTATCAGATGTGGTTTTCTGCTGCTCGTTCATCTTCTTGCTATAATACGTAATGAAATCATCAAATACATTTTCCTCTACTTGGCGTCCATTGAATTTGGCAATACGACGCAGACACTCCGCCGCACGCTCATATTGTCGCTTGGTCAGCAGCCACTCGGCGCTCTCGAAGAGCAGGCACGGATAGCAGAGTACGCCTAACGCCGGCAATGAGGCAGCCCTCAAATAATTGCGCCAGTTGCTCACCCAAATGGCCAGCCACGGTGAGACCATCAGACCCACACAATAGAAAACGGCCAACACAATGTTAAGGCCCAGAGTGCGGCGTTTGGGACTGAGGTACTCAAATACTGTAAGAACAGCTCGAATATAATCGGAGCTTGCATTCAGACTCATTGTTCAGACTCACCTAATATGTACATGAGAATGTACTGAGTATCTGTCGATAGACCAGCTATGAAACGGCCAGCCGAGAAAAATGGCAGCGAGTGCACAAATGAGGTGATGAAATCGCCAAAAGCTCCCGTCAATGTGGTCAGCATGCAGGCTTTGAGTCGACCAATGCGATCCGCCAGACAGCCAAAGAATATGGTGCCCAGAACGGAGCCCACGAAGAAAAAGGATTGACCCACGGCCAATTTATAGGCATCATCGCAAACCCATTCAAGCTGTGCACAATATTCAGAGAAGCGAGTATAACTCTGTGAATTCCGTAAACTGCTGCCTACTCTTAGGGTTAACATACCTCAGTCGTAATGCTTTCATAGCCACTCTCGCGCTCAAATTGCCATGACTCGCATTTGAATTCCTCATTCATTAAGAGCACCGGATCCCACTGAATGTAGTTACAGCGACTAGAGGATGAGTTATAAGCGTAAACATCATGCGGAACTGCAGGCATGCATCTATAAAATGGGAAAATTATTTACATTTATTAAAATAATTTAAATTGCATTAAACTGGATTTACGTATGCGACGGCGTGAAGCTTATGATCGTCTGCGAAAAATAATGAAACGACGACAGTATATTCGTATAGCCATAGAGAGCCAGCAATACGAACTGGTAGCGCCCAAAGCTGCCACATTTCTCCAATACACTCTCGAAGTCCATTGTGTTGAGAATTCTCGTGACAAGAATAGCGGTTCCAACGTCTGCATTGCTCGTTGGCCGCCGATCGTGTGCCAAGAAACGACTGCTGCAATATTCATATATGTGTATATATAGATATATACCTACATATATCCATATACGTTATACGAATCGCATGCCATAAGATCATCTATTGCTTGCAATATCTGGCAACGCCAAGCGTTTTCTATGCAAACAGCAAGGCGAAAAAATCTGTAATGGCTTATTTTGTAGACGGTGGTTTTATTTTATTATTCAGTAGCTGTGTAATATGTATACGTATAGATAAGAGGTCGTCATATGCTTGTGCATATGATTTGGTGATTAAGTTAAGATTAATTTAATACGCTATTTTCCCAAAGGCTTTAGAGGACATATTTAAATCTTATGTATCAAAATCTCATTTTAAAACAGTCAAGCAAATACTTTCTTTATTCATTCAATACTCGCTCTGTATCGAATTAACTACTCAAAAACTCAATTGAAAAAATTAAATACAACCATTTAATCTGAGCCAAATGGTCATTTTAAAAATTTTGTTTATTTTTGCATTGAATTTTTTTTCGTTATGTAAAATGCACAACAAGCTACTAAACAAACTTTCAAATTGATTATAAGTATTTTTGTACACTTTTATGCTTCTTTAAACCCATTGATATTGGAATCGCGAAATGTCTTGAGTCATTTTTATCTGCAGATAGAGTATGTGGATGCTAGCTCTTTTGTCAAATCTCTATTCATTGTTATCTTTTGAATCCAGTCATATGCCAAACATATGACAAACGTTATTATGAAAACGAATAAGAAATTAAAATCAAAATGCAAAGTAAATAACGAATTAAATGTGCATTTGCCTAGCCTGCTACAATGTAAAGTGCCGTTGTTTTTAAGCTTTGTTATATGACTTTGAAATGTTGCTAAAGCAAATAAGTGTGAATAGGGCAACGATCTGAGAACTTTGTTTTACTTAAAATTTTTCTGTAGTAGAGTACCACATACTCTGCCTCAGTGCTGCTTATTGCTACGACGCTCTGCTTTTCTTACTCCCATGTGAAAACAGCACCTGCTGCAATGAACGCCCAGCCATTGTAGAACTTCCAGTCTGTAATGTCTCCAGCCCAATCTGCATTGACGTAACAGTGTATCACCTGACTGGTCTTCTGGTAGTGCAAACTCCACTCAGCAGTGCCTCTTAAGTATCTCGTTACTTGCTGCGATATATTAGGCCATGCAGTTATGTCTATATACCTATGGGCGACAGTAAGGCTGCCCGTGTGCTGGAAATAATAAGATCGTCGACATTTACGACTATTACAATCAGTTTGCTGGCTTCACGACGCATATACAAACCAATCTTGATGAGCACGGCGCTCAGTTTTTCATTTAACTCACGGCAACTCTGTTTAAGGCTGAATAGAGCCTTCTTGAGTTTTAGAACTCGTTCGGGCAAATCTTGGTTAGCAAATCACTCCGCAATTAAACTACATCTCGCAGATCACTGCTAAAATAAGCATAATACACGTCAATCTGATGCATATACGAACCATTTTCTATCGCTAGAGCAATCACTAAGCTGATTGTCGAAAATCTGGCCACGGCAGAAATTCTCATTGTAAGTTACGCCATATTATTGGGCGCATCCTTTGGTCACTAGTCTAGATTTCAAGCGTACTACATTGCCATGCCATTCGTCACGCTTTACTGCAAATACCCATTTACAGCTAATTGCCTTCTCTCCCTTTATCAACAACTTTCAAGACTTGTTGGCTTGTAGACTATCTATCTCCTTCTGCATCGACGACCTCTTTTCACTGATCGGAAATCAACGATGCAATGACACTAGCAGGTGCAGCTACGTTGTCATAAAATTCAAAATGCTATAGTTTTCATTGGCGTCCTGGCTGCTGGGTGCGCACTTTCTTTGGCCGCCCAGGACCAATTTTATCCGGTGCTTCGCATGACACAATTTTCTCATTGTCACCAATGTCTCCATCTGTAGATATATTTGGCACCTTGTCATCTCGTTCGGAATTCACGTGATCCTCAGTTTGATCGCCATTATGAAGACATAGGCTCATCGTCGACTTTCTTCATGATCAGTGTAACATTATGTTGCAAATGTGACTCAAATGTTTGTTATGTAACAATCTGGCAACCCTCATTTAGCTTATCCTAAGTTTTGCATTGTCCGTTCGTTCGCATATACTCAAATATTAATCTCTAAATAGTTCTGTACTCACTCCGTTTTTGACTGCCGAATGCGTCGCGTCATTAGACTAATAAAAGTGTGATTCCTGTATATCGTTATCTTGTTTGTACGCTGTAAAAATGTGCGCTTGGATCAAACAAATCCAACAGGTTATGGGCCCAGTGATAAATAAATAAGAAAACGTTGACAATAAATAGTGTAGCTGTGAAAAATGGCTGGCGCATTTATTAAGATTGAGCCACTGTGTGCGGAGAACTATGACACGTGAAAACTGCAGATGCGTGCTATATTAGTGAAAAACGAACTATGGCAATATGTTAATGGAACGAAAATTTGCCCAGAAAATGTGGCACATCGAGCAGTATGGAAAACATGCGATGAGAAGGCGCGCGCGGACATATTATTATCGATTAGCCCATCGGAATTGGCTATAATTGAAGATTGTAATTCGTCAAAAGAATACTGGTTGAAATTGCAGGAGACATTTCAATCAAAGGGGCCAGTGCGAAAAGCAAGCTTGCTGAAACGAGTGGCATTGTCGCGAATGAACGAGGGCGCTAGTGCGCACCAGCATGTAAATGAATTTTTCGACGCAGTGAAAAAATTGAAAGAAATGGGTGTCGTGATTGGAAATGATTTGTTAGTAATCTTATTGCTATGTAGTTTGCCTGACTCTTATGAAATGTTCAGATGCGCGACGGAAGCACGAGATGAGTTGCCGCATCCCGATGTGCTTCGCGTTAAAATTCTTGAAGAGTCAGAAGCGCGTGAAAATAAAGAGAATCGCGAAGAACAAAACGCAATGTTCGCTAATCGTCGGAAAGATGTAACGGAAAGGTTGCAACCCAAAAAAGACTTTACATTTTCGGAAAAATGAAGCACTTGTTATGAAAAATAACGAAGTTTGGCTGCGTGCGCAAATATACGGTAACTTGTATTACTTGTATTACTTGAATGGCGAAGAGCATCAAGTGAATAGTGCAATGTAGGGTGGTCAAAACGACCTTGATCTATGGCATTATAGAATGGGACATCTGAATGAAAGCGATTTGAAAAATAATACTAAAAGTGGTAAAGCCTATGGCATGAAGATGTTTGGGAATGGAAAATTGTCGAAATGCGAAATCTGCATAAGCGAAAAGCAAACTGCAAGCATTTATAAAAGTGGAAACGAAACACGCACGACAGAACTATTGGAAATAGTTCACAACGATGTATGCGGCCCAATGAGAATGCAATCCCTGGGAGGATGTAAATACTTCGCTACTTTTATAGATGACTATTCGGAGTTATTTGAAGCCTTTAAAGTATATAAAGCTACAGCTGAAAATTCACGGGTAAGAAGATAAAAGTACTTCAGTCAGATAATGGGACTGAGTATTGCAACAAAGAGTTCGACAAGAACGGAATCCAGAGACGGAGACCTTACAACACCACACACGCCACAGCAGAATGGCTTAGCTGAGAGAAAGAATCGTCCCCTGGTCGACATGGCACGCTATATGATGAAGCAATCCGGTGTGCCACCATCCTTTTGGGCAGAAGAAGTAAATGCTGCATGTTACATCAGAAACAGATGTGTAACGCTGAGTCTGTTTGCGAGATTCCCCATACTTACTGGACGAAGAAAATTCCTACAGTGTCGCATTTACGTATATTTAGTACGAAGGCATATGCATTCATAAAGGGTTCAAATAAGGGTAAATTCGAATCAAGATCGGAAGAATGCATACTGGTCGGCTACTCAAATACATCGAAGGCATATCGATTATATTTACCTGAGAAGCGTAAGGTAAAAGTAAGCAAAGATGTCATTTCTTGAATGTTCCAGGTTTCAAAAGTGAGTACGCTGAGTTCTACGAACGTGATCAAAACCCAAACGCAGGTTTCGACATCAATATCACGAGTAATCCTTGTGATGGGTCTACTAGTTCAGTTCAGTTCAGAACAGATATTGCGTACGCCATACATTTCATGAGTCAGTTTAACTGCTGTTATAACGCTGAACACTGGAAGACGGCGAAGCGCATCCTTCGGTACCTACGCGGTACCAAACAACTCGGCCTGTTATTCAAGCGAGCAGGCGAAGATATGTACGGAGTCGTTGATGCTGTCTGGGGCGCAAATTTGATCGATAGACGGTCTTATTCTGGACAGGCGTTTAAATTAGCAGGTGCTGCTATAAGTTGGGAGGCACGAAAACAACGCACCGTCGCTTTGTCAAGCACAGAGTCCGGATACTGAAAGTCATACTCAACAGGATTGGCAGAAGATGTGATTCAGTTCTGCTCCTAAGCGACAACCAAAGCGCTGAAAAATTGGTTAAAGGCTTTGGTTTTCCTCCACGCACAAAACACATCGATGTGCGCCGTCAGCAGAAGCACCAGAGTGGCGACATCCAGGTTGGCTACATGCAGACGGAGCAAATGCCAGCAGATGTCCTAACAAAGGGTCTAAGCAGTGCCAAGCATCATGGTTGCATCTCTGCATTGGGCGTCAATAGTATTTAAGTTTAACAGAATTGTTACTTTGAGAGGGCGTGTTGCAACTGGGACTCAAATTTTTGCAATGTAACAATCTGAAAACCCTCGTTTAGCTTATCCTAAGTTTTGCATTGTCCGTTCGTTGGCATATACTCAAATATTAATCTCTCAATAGTTCTGTACCCACTATGTTTTTGACTGCCGAATGCGTCGCGTCATCAGACTAATAAAAGTGTGATTCCTGCATATCGTTATTTTGTTTGTATATGCTGTAAAACGGTGCGCTTGGATCTAACAAATGCAACACATTATTATTACCCAACGATATTGTGTCCCTTACGCTGTCATCTGTCGTTTCACCTTCAAGAAATACCACATCACTTGTTTCGATTACTTTTCATTAAACCGGTTTATTCGTGTCATTTCGCGCGCTCTGCTGCACTATTTTCTTGGGGTTTATACGGCACACTACGCTGTCTCTTGATGCCGTTGCTCACTAAATATTTTTCGAAATCGCCGCTCAAAAATTCAGGACCGTTGTCGCTGAGACATTTTAGTTTGCGTCCAGTATGTTTTCTGCATACGCCTTCTATACTTTGAACTTTTCAAAGATTTCATCGCGAGTTTTCATAAAACACACATATACAAGTCGCGATCTATAGTCAGTAAATGTGCCAAAGTATCGCGCACCACGTACAGAACATTTCATCAAATGTATGTGTGTATGAAATCTAGTGTGCCTTTCGCGAACACCTATTTTATACTTATTTTGCACTTCATACATGTTCTGTTAAGTCCGAACACTGCGCTACTTGCAAACCGTGCACTAAATTTCTCTTAATCATTTTATTTAGGCTGATATAATTTAAATGGCCAAGCTGCTTGTGCCACTTCAGTGTGTTTGTTAAATTATCTTGAACCCTGAAACACTGTTGCTCATCTGTGTTGAACAAATATAAGTCTTACCGCTTGTAACTATTAAACAAGTCAGAACGGATATTTTACCTAACTTGCTTTAGTAGGGTATTAAAAAATGAATACAACCTACTAAGGAGCTACAGAATCACAGCTGAGGTGGGGACCCTTTGATACCCTAGCTCTTTCGAGAGGAATGGGATATGTTGCTGTGACCTGTGGCTCTATTATATAATCTTTAAATTATTGTAGAGCTGTTGTTGTACTAAATAGGAAGTGCTGGCCTTCGAAATGCAAAAAAAAAAATGAGAAAAATCGGACGAAATGGACTAATGGATCCTCGCACTCTCTACCCACCCAACCATGAATCTCCGAAGGCGAGTTGTGAGATTCCCTATTAAAAAATTTTCTATCTCATTATATCATTTTGGTTGGCCCCATATACTCGACAATTACTCCATCATTGGATTTACTAAATACATGCTTAATTTTTATTTGCTCTGATTATTCATTTTGGGGATGTTTCTAATCTTACCCTACGTAAAGTTAACACAAATGAGTAGCTTAAAAGTTAAAATGGTTATGCAAAGGTATATATAGTTTTTTTTAAATTTATTTTTTTAACAAATTGGCATTAATAATTTGAATAACTCTATTTTTATAAATTTCAGCTTATAAATTGTATTTTTATTTTTTGTAGTATAAATAATTGGTTTTCCATATTTTGATCCTTTATTTATTTTTATTAATAATTAAAATTTTTTCATGTTTTTTTTTATTTAGTTTTTATAATTGTTTTATTATTTTCCCTGCTTTAACAATGTTTGGTCTAGTTTTTTAAAAAATATATTTATATTTTTTTCTTTTCGTTTTATAAAAAATTAAGCTTAATTGAATACAATAGTTGAAGTGCAATTGTTCTTTGCCGAGGGTAATTTTTTTTTTACTATAATTAATTTTGTTTATTTCTAGCTAAATTTTGTTTTATTATGCCATGGCTAAATAGTGAATTGGTAGATTTATTTTTATTTTATTATTTTTGTAATGTTAAGTGTTTTTCTATGTTTGACTTTAATTGTTTTTATTTTTTTGAGTGCCAAGTGGGCATATAATTTTGTTGGCAACTGTAAGCATTGCAATCTAATTCAAGGCAAAAAGCTATCGATTGCGCCACCGACTTTAAGCTTTCAAAGCTCCCAAGCTATACTCTAGGCCGAAAGCTCCCATAGGCGAAAGCTTCAAGCTTAGCCTGGGATAAGCTGCAGCCTAAAGCGGATAAAAGTTCAAGCTGATGTGTGTATGTATATGAATCAAGTTTTAAATATTAGTGCGGATTTGGTTTTTTTTTGTGGTTTTTTTGTTATTGCTTAGGGATTCGTATTAATTCCTTTTTTTTATGCCTGAATAAAAAATATTTTGGAAAAATTCGGGTGCTTCTCAAATTTGTCTTTTTAAATTGTTAGCTATGTTCCGTACGAAAGTACGTTTATTGGCACCGAATTTTACCAAATTTCAGGAAGAGTAGATTCTTGACTTACGTTTTTCTCCGATCCGATGAAAGGCCTTCCAAGCATGGGTTTATTTCTTGTAGTCAGAGTTTTATATAGATGTATATTTTTTCTCACTGAAACTCAATTAATTATTCAATCACAAAAAAAATTAATAAGGGGGGAGTTATCTGGTATTTTTTTTTATGACTTTAATATGGGATTTTATTAGTCTTGCACTTATACAAAAACACGCAGCCCGGTCACTTTTATCGATTTGATTTGGAAGTTCTGAGCTTATTTATGATATAAAAAAATTCTAACTTTCCGGTTTTATATATTTTAAGATTTTTCTGCAACGATAGTTTTTTATGATGTTTGTTTTAATTTCCCTGCACTTTTAGTATTTTAAGTTATTATTATTATAATTTTTTTTTCAATTAATTTTTTTAATTCTGCTATGGCATTATGGATATTTAATTTGTTCTTATTATTTGTAAAATATTTGCAGATTTACTTATAATATATATAATAACTTTCTTACAACTAAGCACTTATTTTATACACAATTTCTCTCTTTTTTTTTTTTGTTGTAATATATTGTTTCTGTAGTCTATTTTGGTTCATTGTAATTAATGGATTAATTAATTCGCCGGTTTGGCTGCTGCTGCAGATGAGCTGTCTCCGTCTCCAGGGGATGAACAAATTGGTGCTGTCTTCCTAGCGTCATGGAGTAGCGATCGGGGCAGCAGGCTTCTTGATGGCTTCCAGAGGCTTCTGAAGGGGTCCAGCGGCTGTGCCTCTCCACTTCCAGAGGGCTTTGGTTAGGGCCGCTCTGGCCGGGCACGAGATGATACGTGGCACGTTCACAAGATATATATGGGGCGGTTATAATTATTTTTGTTGGTTCGTTTTTTTCACAATTAGTATAACTTTATTTGTAGTTTTGGTGTCTTTTTAAATTGGTGCGTTTTTTTTAAAGAGAGAATTCGGCACTACTTTAATTTATTTTATTTTTTTCAGCCGCCACGTGTTATATACATTTTCGCCGACCGACGTTTTACTTTCTATTTTCATCCGCACGTTGCAATAATTTTAAAAAGGAGGAGGGCTTTAGCTGGGATCAGCTCCCTTTTATACCCGGTTGTGCTCGCTCAAGCCGCCGGATGTAAGCGGAGACAACAAAGTTGGCTGCGTTTCAAAAGCTCCTTAAGCGATCTATCTCTAACCTTGAGCATGCTCCGTTTGCGTAAAAGTTTAATTTTTTGGAAGCTCAGCTTTTTGCGTGCTCAGATGCACTGCTTTGCTTACTATTCGTCCGTTACTGCGCAGGCTCTCTATATTTTTTTAAGTTGCCTACGCTCGTTAGCAACAATGATCACATCGCATGTACGATTTTCCATGCGCTCACTCTTTTGCCCATATTTAACATTGAATCCCTTTTGAGTACTTTCGAGCCTGACACAGTTACATTGAAGGTCTTTTACGCAGCAAATCGACAAAAAGTGCATCAGGTTTTTTCTGAGTCTCTGGACGCAAGTGTGTCATTATTTCACTTGACTTCTCTGCGAGAACATGGCGGGTAAATGAAAAACCCAGCCTTTTATGAGCATGTATGCATGCGTGCGAACAGGCACTCACCTTTTCTAGTAGGCCCTAGAGGGTTATGAATGTTTGCGAAAAATCATATAATGATATAAGATATAATGTATCGGTCAAATTAATAGTGTTATTTTTCCACTTTATTCGCGCTTTCCCACGCTCATATGCCTGTATATAATTATTTGCAGCTCAAATAATTTTATCTTTGTGCTCTCACAATTCTATAAAGCACGATCTATCGTTACACAAATGCGCTGTGGCACCACTGCCTAGACACCACATGTTCTTTGCGAAACCAACACCAGTTGGGTAACTTTTCGCTGCAAATAGTGATTTCGATTCCTGACTCTCTTTATTTCTGTCGCCTTGCACTTTTTCAGTGCCCGCGATGATTACATGTCTAGCAGGCGGCCTGTGTTGCCTATCTCTGCTGCGCAGTTTTACGATGCACTTTACAGTTACTTTTGCCTTCATTTCTGTTTGTTGGATTGTCTATATGCGTCGAGAACATTTTTGTCTCTCCGCTTGACGCTGTCTGTCCGTCTATCCGATCTACGCCGTTGACTCCCTTCGAGTAACTTGATTTTTATCACACTTAGCGACGGCAACGTGTCACGAGTTTCCATGGCGATCACGAAATTGTTGTATCCGTCCGACAAACTCGACAACAACAATATAGACAAACACTTTTCGATTATTGCAAAGCCGATCGCGCTTAGTCTTCCAACTGAGTCTGCAAACTTATGCATGTGCTCTACCATTTCACCCGACTCTACCAATCTTAGCTGTAGCAACTGCTTTAACAAAGTTGCCCGATGCAAAGATCCCATTCGCGTATGAATTTCTTTCAGGGTGTTCCAGGCACTTGGCGATGTTTGGCAATTCTTCGCGTGATTTATTTGGGATGCCTTTATGCTTGCGAGAGTCTTTTCGACTCTTGTATCAAATATTGCCTTTTCCTCGGCACGCATACTGTCATAGCTCTGAATATATGAGTACGCTTTTCACTTCAACGTCCCAGACACTATATTTTGGTCGTCCAACTTGTCGATCAAAGTCATGGAGGTATTCATTTTCATTAATCACACTTGTCCAAGAAAGTCCAAAATGCTCTGATTCTCCTACTACATGTAATCCTCAGAATAATTCACTGCATTTTCTACGAACGAAATTTTTCGTGTTCTGGGCATATAACCTATTACATTTAGTCAGAGCCTTGTGTTTAATACAGAAGCAACATATTAAGACTACAAAACGGGAATGCAAGACAAACTGCGGTGTACATAGGCAAATACAACTATTTCCAACAAACTCCAATTGTTTAGGTAATAAAATAACACTTTGAGATATCAGAAAGCAGGATTTAAAATGTATTTAATTGTTTTAATTTTTAATTTGACGCTCTGCATGTCATAAATGCAATTATCGTAAGCTTTGTTAATAACACACACCATCAAATTGCACAACATTGTAGTCGCTCTTTAGGTTAAGCTCGTGCTATAAAAAGCTCCTGCTAATCACCTGACAGCTGCAGTCAAAGCAGTCTTATCACTTTCGTTGTTTGACAGCGAGGAAATGTTTTCGTTATTGAAGGGCTAAGCCGGTGCTTGAAGCTTCCAGTTCATATTATCTTATAAGCATTAGGACGTTGTTGAAATCAACTATGATTTATATTTATTTGCAAGTGGAACAAATCGCTGGTAGCGCAGCAATTGACAACAACTAGATTAGCAATTTCAACAAACTAAAACTACAACATCTTAAATCATTTTTTATTGGTCTTAAAGACGATTGTTGTTATTTGTATGCATAGTTTAATATGTATACTATCTTTTGGACTCTGGAATATTTTTATTTGCTTAGCAACAGTGTTTCATTGACTTAACTAACTTTAAGTGAGAGCTTAAAAGTACAATAACTAAAAACTAAAGTAGTTTATAATGTCCTGATTTAAAAATAAATGGAGGAATTATTCGAAGTAGAGAGGGACTGGCCATTTCCCGGGGTGAGACGTGCCGTCGATCTCTTCTTCTCCATGAAGCTAAATATATACCAGTTATCGTTCTTGCCAAAGTTCTCGCCATCCTCTAGTGAAGCGGGTAGCGTGCGATTCAGGGTCTCCGGCAGCAGCAGACACAGGCAGGCGCCCAGCAAGGACAGCACGCCCAGAATGATTTCCGGTAGCGGCGAGAAAATGGTTCGCGTAAACAGGATATAGGCGCTGAAGAATGTGAATGCATAGCCCATCACATGTACAGCAGCCACGCCCTGACCCCGCACACAGGTGGGAATCAGCTCTGTTGCATATTGGGCTCCCGAGTTGTAGGCAACCGTGACACCAAAGCGACCGATCACTGAAAGTGTCACTAGTAATGTTGTAGCTGCGCAAAATGTGCATGTTTAGTTAGATGCACTTCAATTGTAGGTATATAATGTAGATATGTGGATAAAAACGTAAAACGATTTAATGAAGACTGCTTCCTAAAAGTAAAGTACTGTTCAAAAAAATTTCATTTGAAAAATTATTCCCTTATCCCTTAATCTAAGTTATTGCAAAGCTCATCTCTAAGGATTATCTAAAAGCTTCATAAAGCTCAAATTAACTCAATGGATATTCTACATAAGCATTGCAATATCAAGTTGTTTATATGTATTTAATACGTAGATAAAAAAAAAGCTCCGGCCACATAAAGTAAACAAAATCTTTTCCATCGACATCTATAATTTTAAAGTACATCCTTGCATATCCTATTAAAAGTAAGTGAATATATTTTGTATATTCCCTTTTTTCATAGTATCTGCCTTTCATAGTATAAGCGCGTAAGTTTTAGAAGGAACACTCCGACTCCGGCTCAAACTCATTAATTTATTAATTTTAATTTTACAAGTCCGCATAACTTTATATGTGGACCATCGTATCTTTAAATTGGTCAATTACGTAGATCCATCAAATTTAAATTTTCATTTCACTATGCATTTAATAATAAGAAGTCATAAAACTATATATTTTCTAAAGAATTCTCTTAGAATCTTATAAATCACCAGTGAGGGCATTCTCCTATAGAAAAATTTATTAAAATGTATTCATCTCCAATTCTGAACTAAAATTTGTTGAAGCTATAAAATATATAATTCTTGCAGTTCGCAAGAAAATTGTCCTAAGTAAATTATGATTCAGCTATGACTTACTTCGATCAGTGGCAGCAGTAGCGGCATAAAGAACACCGCCCGTCACAGAAATGAAAATGCCACTGAGGAGCAGTGACATGGAAGCCATTGCCTTTCGTCCGATGCGATCTTGGAGAGCAATGAGTAGCAGGCAGGCGGGAAAAATTGTGGTTGCGCTCAACGAGAACATAATGAATGGCGAAATGCCAAGGCCTTGCACATTTCGCGAGACGGCATCATAGCAGAGGGTAATGACCATGCTGTGTGGGTGAGCGGCGAACAGATAAATACAGATTACTGTGAATTAGTCAACCAACTGAGACTGTGAATGCTACTCACGATTTGAAGAACAAAATGAGAGTGTTGCGGCGTAGACGCGGCGTTTTGAAGAGGTCCAGCATGTTTGGCGTCGTCTTCGGGGTCAGCTGACGTAGTTTGCACTGTTCCACGAATTGCAAATAGACGCTCTCATCAAGTTGGCGCCCATTGATTTTGGCCATTCGCCGCAAGCAGTCAACAGCTCGCTCATATTTCTGTTTGGAGATCAGCCACTGCACACTCTCCGGCACAATAAAGTAGAATAACGTCACCAATGCGAATGGCAGCGATGTGACTAGTAGAAAGCCACGCCAGCTACCCACTAGCACTGCTATCCAAGGCACAACCATCGAGCCCAAGCAGTAAAAGATGCCGATACAGATGCTCAGGCCAAGAGTTCGCAGCGAGGGTCGCATGTATTCCATAACTGCGAAAAATAAATAATTTAAATTAATAATTAATAAGTGAATCTATACACTGCTCACCCAATATGTACATCATTAAGAAGTTGCTGTCCGTGGCAAAGCCGGAGATGAAGCGAAATAAACAAAACAGTGTCAGATTCGTGCCAAATATTGTCAAAATGTTGCCCAGCATCGCAATGAGGTTGGCAAAAATTAGGATGGGCAGCCGACCCACTATGTCCGCTAGATAGCCCAATACCAGAGTGCCCACCACGGAGCCCACAAAGAACATAGACTGGCCGAGTGTGAGTTTCCACGCCTCATCGCATATCCAGTTCATTTCGCTGGTGAAGCTATGGTAGCCCATGTAGAGCTTATAGTTGTAGCTCTTGCATGTCTGTGAATCGGTTTCATTGCTGCCCAGTGGCAAGCAGCTGGATGTGTCTGGAATGCCGGATTCAGGGTCCCAGTTATCGGCGCACCTGGGCGTATGAATGATAATTATTTATTAGGTATGTGTATTGATACAGTGATACATACCAATACCTTGGCACGAAACTAATAATCGTTTGGGAATAGTAATGCACAGATGCGAGCACATTTATTAAACTGAAGAGTAGCATCATGAGCAACTGCAGCCGACTGAAGTCGCCGCATTTCTCCAACACCTTATCCACTTCCAGCATTATACCTGCTTGCTCCCTCACAAACTGCATTCACATATACAGCGGATACTTTCTATTACTCCCTTGGATTATGTTCAGTTCTCTCTGATAAGCTAAAGATTTGCCCAATCTTGCTCGTAGTTAGCAGCAGCGTTGCACTTGCAGCACTTGCATCGCAACTCACTTCATTAAATCAGATTTTTTCGCGTAGCGCTGAATTCACTTAATTATCTGAGCCAATTAGCGTTTTTTATTTCCGGCACGACTCAGCTTCATGAAAAACACTTTTATAATTAATGTTTGACATTTTTTTCTAAGTTGTGTGTATACTTGATGTAATATTTTGCAAGGATAGAATTTATATATATCCACTTTGTTCAATTACTTTTTATTATCATCATAATTTAGTAATTTTCTTAATTTCTTGCCTGAATTCACATTTATATAATTAAGATATATAACAAGTGAGATCGTGGCATTCGGGCGTAACCGACTGCGTAATACTCTGATACCAATAAGTTATACCACCTAATAACAGGTGGTACAGAACAGGGCGGGTGTAGTCAAAAAATACCAATCTTTGAAGGCGGTTCCAAGTTATCATCGTCCAAGTTTGCCTTTAAAATTTCGGTAAGTATGAGCTTTTGTGAGTGGGTGTAGGTCAATATCTTAATTCCGGATTTTTAAGGTTGTTTCTATCAATATACTTAACAAATTTTGGTGGCTATAGCTTTCAAATTGTGAGAGATATGTGGTTTTATCGACTTATACCAACAGGTTTATCAGTTTGGTTATGTGGAGTGGGCGTTGCCATCCAATTTTATCGATCTCTTAGGCGAGTTACCAATAAAATTGTGGAAGATATGCGACTTTTAGATTTCTAGGGCAGATTTTTCTGGGTGTGGACTTTGTTTGAAAATGTATATGCCGATCTTTGAAGAAAGTTACCAGTAAGTTACTTTAAAGGTTTGATGACTCTCATTTTAAAATTGTTGGAGATGTGGGGATTTATCGATTTACATTTTTTGATTATGGGCGCAGGTGTCATAAAAATTTTATATCAGTCTTTAAGGGCGACTACGCGTAATACTGTACCGTATTTGACTCTAACTCTCTAACTCAAAAACTGCGAGAGATATAGCCATTTATAATTTTTAGGGCTGGAGCTTGGGTGGCGGAGGTGGGCTTGGCATATGCCGATATTTGCAGTACATTGCCAACAACCAAATTTGGTAAGTGCAGCCTTAAAATTGTCGACAAAGCCACATATGGCTTTGTCGACTTGCGATGAGGGTTTTTTTTATCCTCTCAGTGGGCGTAACACCCCAGTATAGTATCTCTTGCAAGTTTCTAGTGTTTATCTGTAAGATTGTCGAAAAAAGTTGCGTTGATACAGACAGAAAATCGGACAGACAGCAGGACAGACAATGCACAAATCCAATATACTATTATATCTTCGGTGTCAGAGTATTAAAAATGGAATGAAAATTCTTTAGTTTGAATCAATACCTTACAATTTTTAATAAAATTTTGACTCTATCTGCGTATAGTAAAGAAAAAAAGATATTTAATAGTCTCTGAGATCGACTAGGTTTTTAATACGCAAATTTCTGGTTCTTATTTTTTATGAGTTAGGTATAAAAATAAGCTGAAATCCGATTTTATAACCCAATAACTTGTTGGGGTTACATTTGATCAGCTAATTGAGTATAGAATAGAATATGAAATTATTTTTTAATTACAACCAATACCGTACAAAGAAGCCGTAAAAGATAACCAAAAGTTCTGGATATATGGGCAACTTGTTGTGGACTCATATTCATATTTATATTTGATGAAAATTTTATAAAGATCACTGTGATTATTCACATATACTAACATATTTCTGATGAAAAACTAGTTACATAACACTACATTTTATGAAAGTATATATATATTTACCACAAATCGACATATATATAATATTGAATTTATGAAGTAAATAATGCCGAAAGTATAAATTTTTGTGTGCTGGTTTGCATTTATGATAAATTCTTATATTTTCACAATTTTTATTTATTTCCTCATTCACAGTACTGAGCAACAAGTTTCACTGAATTAACTTCCAATATGAAATGCTTTCTTTGGCTGTATTGATTGACTCAGATGGCCGCTCAGAAGATTACGATAGGGAACAGCTTTTTGCAAATGACCATAAAACAGCTGAAGCCCGAGTGTTTTGAACCAGCGCTTGGAACAGCCACCGACAGATGCGATTGTGATGATTTTATATTTCGACTAGAGCAGAACAGTTATAATGCGAACCGCAGCACACCGAAGTCAAGTTGGAAATGTCGCCAGCTCGCTCATTGTTATTGTCAGTCGAAAACAAATGCAACCGTATGCATAAGTACGTATGTCTATATGCACATAGGCGTTGTGTTTCTGGAAGACAAATATAGATTTTGAGCGATGCGATTGCCGTGCTTAAAGCGATTTTGCATGCAATGCGATTCGCTTACAGTTATTACAATATAATTTTTTTTTGGTCTGCGTGACGTAGCTGCGAGTTTAGAGCCTGCGTGCCGTAGGGCGTCTAGTTGAGAATTTAGTGACAAAACTGTCGTGCGCCCATTTCTGGAATCGCAATTTGATTTTGTTTTCTTTTTTTTAATAACGAACTCTATCTTTATCTCGTAGAATAATCCAAATGTTGACGTTCTGCGATTGATTGCACGTGCACAGATCATTTCACATTATTATCGTGCAAAAACTTTAATTAACTTTTTTTTACGAATAATTATTTAAAGTTCTTTAAAACTTATGTGACATTTTTTGAATTGTATAATTATTTTCTTGCTTTATGTAGTTTTAATTTTTTCGCCTAATTTTTGCTTAAAAGCAATAAATTCAAAATTGATTAGCAAAAACAAGTAGGAACGCTGTAGTTCAGGGAGCTCGACTACGATATACCCAGAACACAGCTGTTAAATATATTCCAAAAATGTATTATAATAAAATAAGCCTGATCTGAAATCACAGAAATGCGACAAGCGCATATATGTATATATATATATATATATATATATATATATATACAATATATATTGATTATGATTGCGTCTACGCTCGCGTCGAATATCTAGTCGTCTCTTTCTCACACATGCAGTTGATCAAAATTATAAAAATGTACATTATATATAAATTAGAAGAATATTTCTTTAGGATTGTGAAATTTATTGCTATCGGAAAACGATATGTATCGATATTTGCGAATCGAAGACAGTTATCGATATGATGAAGTTTCTAGCTTTTATAGTCTCTGAGATCCGCGTATTCTTACAGACGGAGGACATGACTTTATCGACTCGACGAAGCCGTTATATCCGTTCTACCCATTTTCAATGGGTTGAGAGTATACAAAATAAACAAAAGCTAATGGGTATAACACATGTGGTAGTAAAAAGTTAAACACACATAAGTAAACACAATTTTATCACAATTTACAGCAATTCAAGCTGATGAAAAAAATATATTCTTTATGAGGTCGAAAACGTCTTATTTAATGTGGTACACTCTCCTCGATAAAATTATAATCGTCTTTTGCGCGGGTATACAAAATTACTAAAGTAATTTTGTAAAAAAAGACTTGCTAGTGCCGATGATGATTGCATACTATTTTGGTGAGGTGTTATATTTTATAATTTTAATTTTATCATTATGGCATTAAATTTAAATTTATACACAGTCTCGTGCCGATTCAATTGCAATTTGAACGAATATCGTATTTACCTACTTACCTTGATCGTACATATTTTGCAATCATGTCAATAACTTATTTGATATTAAGCCTCTTCTACTTAAATTTGTACTGGACTAAAGTATACACTTATATGTACATTTTTTTGTAAGTATGTATTGTGTCACAGCGCATTTTTTATGGCATTGAACCATATTATATGCGTATCTTAAAATCTTGTTATATATTGCAATACAATCGAAAAATAATATAATAACTATCAACTAATTAATTAAATTAATTGATTATTAACAAATTATTTTGAATAAACTAAATTGAATTTTTTGAATGTTTCGGTATTTCGTAGTTTGCTACGTGGCATGTTCTAGTCGAGCATTCTCAGTCGTACTTTGTTGCTTCGCTTTGTTTTGTTTGTTTCGCTGTGGGCTATCATCTAGCATAAACGTACAAACGTAAACAGATGTCTTGCAAAAATGCAGCCGCTCAATTCATAAATATAATATTTTTGTCATTAAAAAAAAATATGCCTATTTAATAAGATTCCATTAATAATATATATAATGACTGAACGACTGGATCTACAAAGCTATATTTTGTACTGAAAGTCCCTTTTTGTACTCTGGTAATAAAAGTATCATAGTATATTGGTTTTGTATGGTGTCCATCATGCTGTCTGTCTGTATGAATGCAACTTTTTTGGACATCCTTAGAGACAAAGTCTTGAAACTTGCAAGATATACTGGTCTGTGCCCGCGCCAAACAAAGTGTCAAAATTGGGGTGCTCCGCGTACTAGAACTATGAAATCGATAAAATCGATAATGGCAAATCGATAAAGCTAAAGTGTAACAGTAATATGGCACAAGTACAACTGAAAGGTGCAAATTTAGAACACGACGACGTTGTTAAAGCATCGAACATAGCCTGTTGCCGAGCTGCACCGGCAGGATTTTTGAAACATCCTAAATTATCTTAAAGCTATTTACAATTATTCTTATTCGACTAAGGACATAGGTAGCTACATATTAATTACTGCAAATGTGTCTACACTAATTATCGTATCAGTTCAGATAACTCTTATCGCGGAAGGTTTTATTATGGTAACGATGAGAGTCGCGCACATGTCTGTTCACGTCTTTACCTATTTTCTCGAAAAGAGTCCTCCTTTGTTATCTTACCGTTGTAAGATTGAGCAATACCCATATACCATATTGTAGGCTAGAGTCTCCTAAATCGATAAGACCATATATCTCACACAATTTGAAAGCTGGAGTCACAAAATCTGAAAAATAAATTGTAACACCCCCAAAAGCTCCTCGTCACCAAAAACGATAATATTCTATATCTCCCGGAATTTATTAACTACAGTTACCAAACTTGGAAGGTAGATTACTAAGATCGTACTCCCAAATTTTTTTGGCCACACCCATTTCCGCCTCCAAAATTCCCAGAAGGCTATATCTCCCGCAATTTAATAACTACAGTTACCAAACTTGGAAGGAAAATTACTAGAAACCTCCTCTAATCATTTTTTTGGTCACGCACACTCCCGCCCCCAAAATTTCCAAGCTCACATCTCATAATTTAAGAGCTTTGGTTACCAAACTTCAAAGGAACAGTACCAGCTTATATCTACCGCAATTTGAAAGGGAAACCTGGACAGTACTTGTTGGCTACACCCTCCCTTTTCTTTGTTACTTGTTATCTGCTGGTCTAACTTCTATCTTGTTAATGTATAAGAAGGGTATAAAGAGCAACCTTCAATCACGTGCACTTACTCGTTAAGCGGTATTTCGTAATTTGTCGGCGCAGTGGAATTTGAGAGAATGAATAATCACTTTTTCAAACAAACTAAACTAATAAAATATTCCTCAAAAATGTATTCATAGTACTTGAATATGCAAAATGCATGCGCAAATGTTCAAATGCTCTGGAATATTTTGTTTTATAGAAGGTATACTAAATATTTTGTTAATTATCAATTGGTTAGGCAGGTAAGCAATTTTCTCTAACTAATGCATTCGTAATAAGCACGAGCTGCATTTCACTAGGTATAAACTTATGCAAAAATGTTCACGTGATTGTCGCGAGCCGGGGGTTTTTTACACTCTGAACTCATTGAAAATGGGTCAAAAGCGAATAAGTTGTTAAGAATGAAATCTGTCCGACCCCTTATAGTATATATATATTGATGATCAGGGTCAACAGCCGAGTCGATTTGGCCATATCTATCCTCTGTCTTCTCTTAACCTCCTCCTACCTCCTTCTACCTTCCGCGACTGTCGAAAGTATAAATTTCCAATTTATTATATTGGTTTTGTGCAAAGTCCGTCTTTATGAATGCGGCGTGCATATCGATAAAGCCACATATCTCCCACAACTTTGAGACTACAGTCACAAAATTTAGTTGGTAGGTTGTTAGCGATGTCCTCAAAAAATGGGCATATGCTACGCCACCTCCGCTGCCCTCAAGTCCCTCGCCCCTAACATTTTTGAGTAAGAGCCGTTAAATTTGGAATGTAAATTACTACCAACTGCCTTTAAGAGCCGATGGCCAGGCCCACACTTGCGTCCATAATTGCCAAAGCAGATATTTCGGAAAGTGTAAATCGATAAGTCCGCATATTTCCCAAAATTTTAAAAATAGAGTCACCAAACTTGGAAGGTAACTTGCTGGTAACTGCCTTCAAAGATCGGCATATATCTTCCTTAATTTGTGTAAATCGGTAAGACAATTTGAAGACAATGTGAAAGCTAGACTAACCAGTCCTACTCCTGGTTACGCCCGACTGCAACGTTTTCACTGGGTTTTATTTAATTTTGTGGATAACTTCATCCGACTCGCGGATTTGGATGCAAATTATCAATATCAATATTAGACTCAATTTTAATGATATAGTTTCCTAAATGGTATGTTTATACCTTAACATAATATTGATAGTCTTTACAAATTTCATCGAGATCGGCGAGGAAATTTGCAAGAGCACAAGAAATTTGTGGACTCATATGAAAACAAAAGTTTCAGTATTTTTTAACGCTTTGCTGTGAATTTGAAATACGTGTATGCCCCATGATATATGAAGATTTTGGTTTAGTATATCTGCTAGTCGAGCTGTTTCGACTACACCTAAAGGAGTTTATTTAAAATTATCGTTTTCATATTATCATGTTCTATTCCGTTTGTATATCTTAAATGTTTAACGTTAAGATTTCAATCTAATTTGATAAAAAAAAATATATTTTTTTTTTTGTATATTTGTTTGTGGTAATGTATGAAAGTATTATGTATAATTGTACACAACTTTGCTTAGCATGTTGTCGATTGAATGGGAAGCAAAGCTTATTTGTAACAATGTTCGACCTTAAAGGCAGAATATCCCAAATATAAAGTTTATTTATAGAATCTTTTTTTTTTAATTCAAACTCTTAGCAGTCCAAACCATTTGGCAAAAAAAAAAATAAATAAATAAAAAATGGTAATGTGAAACACTACCTTTTAATTAAATACCATTTTTATACATTTGTTTTTTGCTGGACCCATGGCAACTGATCTTTAAAATTTTTTTTTTTTATGTACGGTGCCAGAAAAAAAAATATTTCAATTAAAAAAGCAATCAACAAATAATCAAAAATGTGTAGTTTATCGGGTTTTCAACATTTATTTTTAACTTCGAAATCGAATTATTAAAAATGCCGGCTAAGGTTTGGCCCTACATTGATTCCCAGCTAGACTCTTATATTTATATTTATATATAGATTGGAGATTAATGAAAAACCTAAGTGCTGTAGCAGAAAATATTTATTTATTTAAGATAAAGTGAATATTTAAAGACTGTGCTCACAGAATATGATACGAACCCACTTGTACTGGTGTTCGTTTTATTTTAATGTAATCACACTTTATAAATGTATAAATATAATTAGCTATGGTGAATAAGCCGTTTAATTTTACCCTTATTTGTAATAATCTTTTTATTATTTAAGAAGTGTTCAATCGATTTTTATCTTCTTTGATCCTTTGTCAATTTCAAGTACTTATGCGAATGGTCGCCAGAAAGTACATACATAGTATGTACACTGCACAATGCAAATGGACATTTTAAATTTGTATTTACGTTTTTAAACTGAATTCTGCGAAATTTGTCGACGTATCGTGCACCATGGAAAAGAAAACCTATGCGTCTTCATAGCAAAACTTTCCGCTTCGGCAAGGTTTTCTGGCAACTTTCTAAAATTAGACAAGTCTACAAATGAGGTTTGCGCAAAAGGTACTAATCAAAATAACAACATACTTGTTCAGTGTTTCAGGTAGCATCAGACATAAGCCAGCGCCGAGGAACATCAAACTGCTAATGAAAATTGATGGCAATGGTTTATAAAACTTGGCCAAGTAGATCACATAAAACACTAGAAAATTCGATGCCAGGCCCACAACATGTATATTGGAGAGAGCTCGCCCCCTCACGCTAGTTGGAATTATCTCGGCAGCGTATTGGATTTCCGCATCATAGGAGACCGTCACGCCATAGCGGCCCAGGCCAATCATAACGGCCAGCAAAAGATAGTTTTCCTTTGGGTCGAGGAATGCAATAAGAAAGCCGGTAACCGTATTGATTATACCACTTATCAGCAGGGCACTGCAGGCCATTCCCTTGCGTCCGATGTTATTTTGGAGTAAGAGGATCGTCCAGCCGGCTGGTAAATAATTGACTGATGTGTAAGAGAATAACTTAAATGGGGAGGTGCCCAGACCCTCCATGTTGCGGTTGATCACGTCATATGTGAGTGTAATGATGACCCTGCATAGTCGATGGGATATCAATATATAACGATATGCTCGCAATTACTTACGATTTCAGCATCAAGAACAGCGTGCAGCGACGCAGATACGGTGTTCTAAACATTCCCATGAATGTATCCTCATGATTTGGTAGCTTCTGTTGCTCGTTCATCTTTTTTTTATAGTGTTTGACAAACTCATCGAACACAGCGTCCTCCACCTGCCTCCCATTGAACCTGGCTACCCATCTGAGACTCTTTACTGCCTGATCGTATCTCTGTTTGGTGAGCAGCCACTGAGCACTCTCACAGAGTAGCAGCGGATAGCAGAGCACACCAAGAGCTGGCAGCGAAGCTATCCACAGATAGTGACGCCAGTTGCCTATCCAGATGGCGACCCAGGGGGAGGTCATCAGTCCAAAGCAATAGAAGATGGCGAGAATAATGTTGAGGCCAAAGGTGCGACGTTTTGGACTCAGGTACTCGAACACTGAAAACATGAAATGATAAATATTTTCATAATAGTTCAGAAGTTTTTGTTGTCTAACCCAAAATGTACATTAAATAGTACATGGTGTCGGTGGAGAGTCCAGAAACAAATCGAGAAACAGCAAATAATGGAAAGCTATAAGCAAATGATGTGAGAAAATCTCCAGATGCGCCCGTCAATGTTGCCATCAACAGTGCTGGAAGTCGTCCAATGCGATCCGAGAGATGTCCAAATATGACGGTGCCCACAACTGACCCAAGGAAAAAGAACGATTGACCTACGGTTGAGTGATGTGACTTGTGGCAGACCCAATTCAGCTGCAATTGTCAGAAGTGAGTTGCTAATTAAATTGTCAGCATGGCAAAATACCTCAGTTGTAACACTCTCATAGCCCTGTTCACGCTTAAATATCCAGTTCTGGCACTGACCAGTCTTTGCGACAAGACCCGTTCCATTGACCACTGCATCCAATAGTGTGCAGGATTTGTGCGTCACATTTGCGTATACCGATCGAATTTCTGACTCATTTAAATTCTGCAGGTCGTCATGGTAGCACCTTTAAATATTGAAGTAGTACATAGAGGTTTGAGTAACTGTTGTCACGTACTTACCAATGCTCTGGCGTAAATGTTATAAGAGTTTGCGAAAAGTAGTGCAAGGAACTGAGTATATTCGTATAACCGTATAAAAGTAATATAACATATTGAAAACGCCCAAAACTTCCGCATTTGTCGAGCACACTAGTGAAGTCCATGATTTTACCGCTTGAACCTGCAAATTGCAATTGCAGACTAAATTAAGGTTGACTTAAGACTTGTCGCTTAAACGTTAAAACGAATCCGATCAAATACTCGATAGCCATCACGATTACACATGTTTCTAAAACAGCTGACTAAATTGGAACTGAAACGCAACTGCTTTGGTATCACGTAAATTTTACCAATTCTATCTTTAAACAAATTTTCAATTAAAATAATTTTAGCAATATTATTTATTGGTAGTTTAGACTAATAGTTGCTATCAGTATTATTTTAACGATTCCAGTTGCATCGATAGCTATATGAGTAAATTCCGTGGTAGTCTTATATATTAAGTTGATCCCGACAGTTCCAAGTAAATCAGCTATCAGCTTAGTAATACAGCTATTTTATTAAAGTCTTAAATTTGATTACAGATAATGGCATTCGAGTAATGGTAATGCAGGCAAATTACTTTGCTCAAATAATAAGTACTCAAATCTATTTGGCGTTCAAACAAATTATCAGAAAAGTTGTAATGCCAAAATTTAGACAAAACGCTACATAGTAATTGAAAATTAGGTATAAATAATAAAATAAATAATTGCATGTGTAGTCTTTTGGTTTTTGATATGAAAATATCTATTTATTTTTAGGTGCCATAACGTTTCGATAGCGTTTCTTTCCAAAAGGGAAAGCTTTCCCGCTTTTCTCTAATTGGGCGTCCAGATGCCCGTTTTAAAAATTAAGCCGGAAAGGTTTTCTTTCTTCGCAAATTAGGGCACGCCTGATAGACAGACCAATTATTGGACAGACGAACATGACTACATTAGTTCAGCCGGGCAACCTGCTGAAGAATGGGAGCTATATAAACATATGTATATATGATGGAGCGTATGCACTTACAATTTGCATAATGCACGTTTGCAACATGGCTTGATTTGTTTTGATCAATTGTTTTGATCTTCGTGTTACCAAATGTAGAATTGAATAACGGCAACATGCACGATTTCTTACTTTACTTGTCACATACCAAAACTGGATGAGAAACAATGGTTGGAACTGTCGATACCCTTGCAGGTCTGCGGCCTGTTACAAATTTGCCATCATAAATTAAGCGCACAAAGTGAACATGAAACTAATGACATTATTCGTTCTCGCTTGCTGACTGGAGGACCTGAGGGGATGACTGGGTAATGGGTGCTGGGTACTGGTTATATGGTATGCCTGTGCCAGGGCACAAAGCGTCTGGTAAGTTGACCTTTCGCGGCTGCTGGAGCCAGGCATTTGCTTTGCTGTAATTTAATTGTCGACTGTCTGACCTTTTGAGCATGCGCAATTTGGTTGTTGTTGCTGTTGCTGTTGCTGTTGTTGCTGCTGCCGGTTGCCATTTCATTGGTTTAAATTTTCATTTAGCTGGCACTCATTACGCGCAGTTAAGCTTGGTCCAAGTCCTAGCTGATAATAAGTGAACGTTTCAATTGGGTATGCAACGAAATAAATTTCCACACAATTGCAACAATCGTAAGCGAATCACAAACAGGGCAAAAAATAGAAAGGGCAAATTGCAAACGGGTCCCTTTAAATGGTTTAGCGGAAGAATAACCTTTCTAAGTCGATGCGAGCGATGCCAGCATCAATGTTGAACCCAAGCACACGATTCAGCGCCAGGTGGCTGCTGCCCACTCTAGCTAATACATAAATATACCAACATCGTCTTGTTGTTGTTGTTGTCTGGCTGGTTGGTTGTTGTTTGTTGTTGTTGCTGGATGTCAGGCTGTCTGTGTGTCTAACTGATTGTGTGTTGTTGTGTGCGCGCCATGTGGTATGATCAGTCTGGGCCTGTTTCTATCGCTGTATCTGGTCTCTGAGTTGATCTTCAATTAGTTTATTGTTCGCTTGGTCTTTTGCACCATGTGAAGCAGCCGACATTTGCCGCCAGGTTTTACTATAAATTGCCAGAACGCCGTCGAAACATTTGCAGTTGTTGTTTCCTCTTCTGGCGCGTTTGTCGTTCGTTGTTGTGCTGCAATCCTCGATTCGGTTAGCCACGTTCCAAGTGGTGTTAAGTATTTGGTGTCTGGACTACAAAAGGATTGATTAAAGTGGAGAGACACGCAAGGACAACTTAAAACTCAAATGCTGAAGGTGTGTGGAACCCTTACAAAATTGATGTGTTAATGAAAGTGTTCTAAGCTTGTAGTAAATCGGTTGTAAATTTGTAACAGCGGTTCCCTAGGAGTAAAATTTTATGAGAACTTTGAATGATGTCAATTAAAGTGTCACCGTTTTAAATTTATATCGTCTCGTTTGCAGATATTTCTGCTGAGCGCTGCGCTTGGCTTAGCTTACGCCGGCAGTTTTGGACCCGGTCCATACTATGGGGGCCCAGCTGGACCCCTACAAGCCTATGCGGGCTACGGTCCGTATCACGGGCCACAGCCATATGTGGCGCCTGGTGAGTCGGAGGAACAGTTAAATCAATTTCAGGATTATTATCTATTTGCCTCGGCCGCACAGCTCCCGCACCCAAGCCAGTTGCACCTGAACCGTATGATGCTGATCCCAAGTACTCCTTCGGCTACGATATCCAGGACGGATACACCGGTGACCTGAAGAGCCAACATGAAACGCGCCACGGTGATGTGGTCAAGGGCAGCTATTCAGTGGTGGATCCAGATGGCACCAAGCGCACAGTTGACTACACAGCCGATCCCCATCACGGCTTCAATGCAGTTGTACGCAAAGAGCCGCTCTCTTATAAGCCATTGGCTGCACCAGGACCTGCACCACATGCGCTGCTCGCAGGACCGGCGCCAGCACCTGCATTGCCGGCAGTGCCCAAGGCTCCGCACCCGCTGCTCTCCTATCCCTACGCCTTGAGCCACTTACATCGTGCAGCAGCAGCACCGGCTCCAGCACCGGCTCCAGCACCGGCACCAGCACCAGCTCCTGCTCCTGGTCCCGTAGTTTCCACCGCACATTTCCATGCTGCCTATCCAGCACTTGCCCATAGTCCCTATGCCCAATATCCCGCTGCTCTTCACGCACCTGCTGCCGACCCTCATCACGCCTATTATCATCATTGAGCTCCTCAGGCATTTGGCAACTAGAAGGCAATCTATTTCTGGCTTTCTCTGATCTTTGATTAGCTTTGACTTTATTAACACCACCTCCCATATGTGTTTATCTATTTCTCCGATTTCACTCTGCTCTCTAAACGGTCCACTCTATTCCTTGTTGTGTTCGTCATTGGATGTTGGTAATATATGCTTATATATACTATTAAATATATACGCGGCCTTATCTCACAAGTTTTGCTTAATATAAGTTCAAATACTTTAAAAATGTATGTGTTGTTATATTTAAAGTATAGACTTAAATTTGCTGCCAAGGTTTTTGACCTTGAAATAAAATGAAAGATTGAATAATATCGATGTTTTGCTTAAAGTTCTCTGCGAACTAATTTTAAGATACTTGTGTACCTTGGACAGAAAGACTCCGAAATTTATGTTGTAATAGTTTAACTTATGGAGTAAAAGTACATATATATGTATACAAATAATGAAAGAGTTTAACTTAATATAGTAGCGATATATCTTAATCCTTCCTTCTAGAATCGGAACATTGTGCATAGCATACTTCCAGAAGCACTTTAACAATAAGCCAACTGGCTGTTGTTGATTTGGATTTATATCCCTAAAAGTTTTATTGACTTATTCATTAGTATAATTTATCGTTTACGTTGTTCCAAGAATTTAAAATTATAAAATCAAGATAAAATATAACTGTTTAGATAGCCTATTTAGAAACTATGTTGCTATTCCTTTGCACAGGTTGTTACAATTAGCAGTGTGTGTGACGACTCCGACCCTATGAAGTATTTTTCTTTATGTCATCGTGGCTTTCTATGCAAACAAGTATTTTATCGTTAAAACTATTTTGGTAAAACTGAATGAATTTTAGGTTGCGATCTCGATTCTGATATGTAAAGTATACAAATTTCAGTATTTGGTATTGCTTTTTACGATACCGATACGTAATAATACAATACTAAAGTTAAAAAAATAGATAACTGTTCAATCGCAATAAAATAATCAACATCGGAAAAATATATCATATAGCTCGGTTATGTCTGCCGGTCTGTAAGACTTTTTGTCTTTGGCGTGTCTAGAATAGTGGCTTATTGTTGAACCCTATGAACCCATTAAAAATTGGTAAGAAGGAGTTAATGAAGAAGTCTCTGACACCGCCAAGAATATTTTTACTTGATCAAGAAAAATAGCCAAGTCGATCTAGTCGATCCATATCCGTATGTCTGTCATAATTCTTTACACCCATTTTATAGATGATATTTATACTTAATGGGCTCGGAGATAGTTACATGTGCAAGACGTTACGACTTTTGATAGATATAGACTTGGGTTATGGGATCCTTATTTGGGATCTCTCCCGATTAGACAATTGTTACGTAAAGATTATGACTTTGAGCTATCTTAAGAGTGTTAAGAACAAGGAAATGATCACTGGGTTGATTCGAATAATATTTATACTACTAAATGCAATAGTAAATATTTAAAAGAGTAAATACAACTCCTACTTTATGTCTAACGGTCCCTTCAAAAAAATATTTTCGGCAGCATACGAACTTTGGGTTTATTTGGTCGGTTTATAAGTTATGTTCTATGTGATAAAATCGATAATTGTAAGTCGAAAAAGCCACATATCTCTTACAATTTTAAAGCTACAGTCACCATAACCAGCTCCGTCACCAGCAAGCCCCTCGCCCATACAAACTGGAAATCTTCTGCAATGAAAGTCTATATCTCCTATAATTTTAAAGATAGAGTCACCAAATTTGGAAGCTAGCTAGCTGGTAACCTCCTTCAAAAGAAACTTTATTAGCTTATATTTACCGCAATTTGAAAGGCAAACTTGGGCAGTAATTCTTGGCTGCAGCCATCCTGTTCTGTGTAACGTGTTATCTGTTGGGATACCTTATGGTATCAAAGTATTTCAAAGTCGGTTACACCCGACTGCAACGTTCTCACTTGTTATTTGCATAATTTTGAGAGATTTTTATGTACCAAAAAAGGGAGTTAAGTACAATACTACAATATATAATTGTAAGCATTTATAATGAAATCATAATGTAATACTTGCCATGTAGGAACTTGTGTGGATCAGGTTAGTAAATTCCTTAAAAGGTGTGAAAACCATAATTGCAAATGGCTTTACTAAAAAAAAAATAACGACAAAAATCAGTGGCCAAAAGCTTCAAATCATAGTGATATGTCACTGGCACGATGAAGAAGAGTTACTTTAAAATTAAAAATTATTTTATGACGGTTAATAGCTCGTCGCCGACATTTGTGTATGACAACCCATGATTTGTTGTAGCTGTCACAAATCGCATTAGTTATCTTGAACTCGATTGCTTCCTACAAACGAGTATAAATAAATTAAAATAAGAGAGTATAAATAAAAATGTTGTCCAAAATGTAAGCCAAAGGCGTACTTATATTGTAATGCATTTTTAGAGTAATCCACAATTGCAATATTCCGACAAGAATTAGAGTAGTGCGCATGTTGAGAAGTTTCGATTGCTTTTGATTATACATACAATACATTTATTTTATACTTTCTTTTATTTAATTTAATATGATTTGAGGCAGACACAATTAGTATACTCTTTATATTAATATACCCCCACCAGGGGGCTAGGGAAGCGATAAAATCGATATTCGCAAATCGATAAAGCCACATATCTCCTACAATTTTCAGATTACAGACATCAAATTTGGTTCGCAGATTGTTGGCAATGTCCTTCAAAGACCAGCATATACCACGCCCACCTCCACAACCCCTACGCCCCTCGCTTACAAAAATTTTAAATGACTATATCTTCCGCAGTATTTGAGTTAGAGCCGTCAAATAAGGTAGGTATGTTTAAGCCGATAACTTTTTTCATGGCCACGTCCACACCTGCGCCCATAATCGCCAATGCCGAAATTTTGGAAAGTGTAAATCGATAAACCCGCATATCTACCAAAATTTTGAAAATAGAGTGACCAAACTTGGAAGGTAACTTGCTGGTAACTGCCTTCAAGGATCGGCATATACATTTTCCGACCACGCCCACATCCGCTGCCCCAAGGAACTTTGGCCCAGAGATTGCTGGTAACTCGCCTAAGAGATTGATGAAAAATTGAATGGCTACATCCACTCCGCCTCCCTAAGCCGATACACCTGTTAGGGTATATCGGTAAGACCATATATCTCACACAATTTGATAGCTAGAGTCTCAAAATCTGAAAGATAAATTGTAACACCCCCAAAAGCTCCTCGTCACCAAAAACGATAATATTCTATATCTCCCGGAATTTATTAACTACAGTTACCAAACTTGGAAGGTAGATTACTAAGATGGTACTCCCAAATTTTTTTGGCCACACCCATTTCCGCCTCCAAAATTCCCAGAAGTCTATATCTCCTGCAATTTAATAGCTACGGTTACCAAATTTAGAAGGAAGATTACTAGGAACCTTCACAAATATTTTTTTTTGGCCACGTTCACTCCCACTTTCCAAAATCACATATCTCCATAACTTAAGAGCCACGATTACAAACTTCGAAGGTACGGTACTAGCTTATATCTACCGCAATTTGAAAGGCAAACTTGGAGAGTGTTTTGTGTAACTTGTTATATGCTGGGCTAACCTTATGGTATCAAAGTATTTCGCAGTCGGTTACGCCCAACGGCAACGTTCTCTCTTGTTTTTTAAACTTTCAGCTAAGCTGTCTTGCTGAAATTTGTCACTTATCCGAGCCCTGCTGCCATTGCAGAAATCGGTCAAAGGCGGAGTCTTAAATGTGGAACAGTCAAAAGCCAGACCATAATCTATCTTTAAATAATTATGGAGGAATATTGCAATGTTCCAAAGCTTTGTAAGATACAAAGTTAAAGAAAACATTTATTTGTAACGCAATTTATGTATTTTCCTTTGTATTTATTGTATCAACTTTTTGTAATTGTCATATATGTTTATATTATATGATGTAGTATAATTATCCCATTATGTATAAATAGATGTATGTATGTGTGTTTTGTATATAAACGTTTAAGTATTGTTTGTTGATATTATTGTTAAAAGTTTTTTTTTGCATGATTGCTCATGTATATGTGTGTGTATGTACGCTTTATTATATCTGTGTATATATATACTTTCTACCTTTTGCAGAGCAGGTTGAAATGTTTAAGATCTCATCATAGATTTACTCTGCCACAAGTTACAAATTAAATTGATATATTTGTTTTCTTCGCATTGGTCTTGCAGAATCAAATAAAATGTACACTGTTGTAAGATTATAGTCCTTAGTTTTGTAGTAAACTGTATCAAAAGATAGGTACAATTGAGTTTGCTCGTACTGATGTACAAGCTACCACTAAAACAATTTTGGAGCTAGTTCAAGCCCCTTGTATACTTTCGCTTCTAGGTAGTAGAGAAACAAACAAAAGGTAATTTAAGTTTTAATTTATATAGATAGTTGCGATATTATTATTCATAAAAAGACGTTTCTCTAGTGAATAGGTAAGCATTTAACTAAGGGTTTGGGTGAATGTGAAAGGTGTGCTTCAATGCTTTACAATTGGACATAATTTCGCTAGGTGAACTTAGAATTAGGTGGTAGGACTTTGTGTATTTATGTGACATTAAGTTCCGCTTAATATTTCGAGCATGTACTGTACATATGTATGTATAAATACATATTTATTAAATAAGGAGCTAATATAGCACGTAATATATTTTGTATAATTTTCGTTGATTGTTTGGCTTTGTGTCTATCTTTGTATCATATAGTAATTCATAGCATGGCATATAGAACACCGTATTTATCATAGACAACCACTTGATGCACCGAAGACTATTTGGGATATGCTTGAATTGCTTCACTTCATTTTTATTTATATCTTTTTCTTTTTCTTTATCTTATATAATTAAATATAAAATTATTCCAAAGCTGGCAGCTTTTACAGTTGTATTTTAAAATACAAATTGTGGCTTGCCTGATAAACAGCAATAACTCAATTATTTTGCAAATTGAATGGAATGGAAAACGACAGTTTACTTTATTATTGATGTAGTTTAAATAACATGCATTCATTTAAATTCGTGTTGAATATATGTATGTAGTGTTAGCTTAAGTCAAATTGCATATTGTTGCATTTTAAGGATATGTTTACTAATGATTTCATATGTTAATTTGATGATGTATCTAGCGTCTGGTGTAAGCTTTATTTGTTAGCTCTTTTGGTTCATTTGTTTTTAACTTGAAACGGAGGGTTTTAAACTGTTGGTTATTGGTAGGACTTCTTTTCATGATTCGGTTAGAAAAATATTCATATTGGGTATTTTTTCTACACTGATTATGAATTGTGAGAAAGATCATATATATGTATATATACTATGTATGGATTTCTATAGTCAGTTCTTGCTCTATGCATTAAATTAAATAAAATGTAACTATATTACTTTTAAATTTGTATTCGATTATGAAAATAAAAATTGTATTCATATATGTTATAAATATAATTCTTTGTGTTGAATATTGTCGCTAGTTGAGATTTTTTTTTAAAAACAAACTAGAGATTGCCATTTAAAATAGTTCGTTGGACGAAATTAAAATATTAATGTAAAGGTTCGTGTACTTTTGAATTTTTAAAATGCTACTATTTACTGTTGTGGATATTCTAAGAAAATTATTTATTTGCCTTTGGTCATATCTGATTTATGTTTTCTTTGATATTTGTATAAATTTATGTTCTACATATAAACGTATATGTTATGTGATATGATTATTTTTGAATTTTTTAGACATCTAAAAACGTTCGATTAGTTTGGTATTTAATGCAATTTGTGTTGTATTTATCGTTTTCACATATGCGTATTTATGTAGGTAAATATGGATGTAATTTGACTAGCAGTATTAAGTCGAATTGTATTGATTTATCTAGTAAACATCTCAATCAGTTGATTTATGAGTCATATGTTTGCTTTTATTGTGATAGTAAAGATCATAGAAAATGTGGTCCATTTGGTGATCGTATTCGTCAATATTACATTGATTAAGTTCGGGGAAAACTAATTGGTATTGTATCTACAATTCAAAAATATATGTATTTAAGAATGCGTAAAAATAAATAAATAAAAATACAAAATAAATAGTTTTTGAATAATGACTATTTTTTTAATTAAAAACATTGCAGCACACTTTTAGTTAGCACGTACATTATAATACAAAATACACATTAATGGAATATTAATAAATTACAAATTAAACTGAAATAAAGTATTTTTTATTCAAAGTAAAATGATAAAGTTGCAATTAAATTCTTATTAAATATGCTTCACCATTTTTTTTATTTAACGTATACAAAATATAATGTAAGTGGGAACATCAAAAATCATTTTTAATCTATTGTTGCCTTGTTTCGAAAAGAGTGCATCTATAACAGTTTTGCAAGTGCTCGCAGTTGATTATTCATTATTATTACGATGGTTTTTAGACTCTTAACTATACTTTATATTTCTGCATTATTTTCAGCTTTTAATATGTATCGTTCACTTACTATTAGGGATATTTTCTGATAACTAATAAAAAACTTTCAGCTTTATTTCTTTCTTTCTGCATCCTGTCCTTTTTGTATATTCATATGTATAAATATATGTACCACGATATTTATATGTTAAGTTGCGTGTTGTAATTATATATAAGTAAATGTATATGTAAGTATATGTATACTGTTTAGAATTTGCTTGCACGCCAGCCATTATAATGAATTATCCGTTAGTTGGGTTTCTATTTCTTAGTATTGCCTTGCATCTGTAATTATCGCAACTTCTTCATTTCCTTAAATCCACACAAGTTTTCTCCGTATTTGTGGTCGTGGTCGTCGTTGTATTCGTAGTCGTGCAGCTGCTCGTCTCATCCAAGTCATCGTTGATTGGCTCGATTTCCTGCTCCGTTATAACAGTGACCAAATTCGTGGCGATATCTGTTTCCAAAGACACGGAAATAAATTTTGTCAGATATTTGTGGTAATTATTTTTAAATATTTCATATTCTGTCTTATTTTTTTTTAAGACAATATAGTTGTTTGCATTACCGCTTTGACATACACTCCAAACGCTCTAGCCAAGATCTATGGTCATTAGGTGCGAAATGGCAGGGGAATTAAGCAAGAGAGATATCATATTAGTTTTTCGGATTAAATAGAGTTTGGCTTTCAAACACAAATGTACAAACAACATCAAAAGCAAAAAGAGCTCTAAAAAAATTTAATCAACATATCTTAACAGAAGAACAAATCAACCAACTGAAAAAACTGAGGAAAAGTACAAAAATTCTAAAGAATTAAGTAATTTTCAAGATGTTTCCGCACCATTCATGTGCTGTTGCAACAAACTGGAATGCGGCGGAGGCGGCGGACGTCCGTCGTCACCCAAATAGTTTGACGTCTGCATGCCTATGTTGGGCATATCGATGCCACCGTTGCCAGTAAGGATTCCCCTTTGAGCGTGCTGCTGCTGCTGCTGATGCAGTGCGTTTAAGGCCCCGCTCAACTGGTTCTGATGATGCTTGGCGGCCAGATTGGCCAGTTGCGGATGCTGCTGCAGCTCGTTGCATAGACCGGGCAGCATAATACCCTCTACATATGCATATAGATATGGGGAATCACAGATACATATGTTAGGCATGATCGTAAATGGATTTAATGCGGGATAACACTTTAATTTAGCAGCGCTATAGAGACTATAAAATGTACTTGTTGTTATTAAGTAAGTAACCCAAATTTAATGCTAATTTATAAGATTTTATCTATTTTATGTTTTTGCCTAACAACTCAGGGAATAAATGTTATTTCCCGATTATAGAAAAACTCAAACTATAACTTTTAAAATCAACAATCTTCCAAATAGTAGCTTACAGATTCTCTAAGTGGATAAGTTTTTGATTTGAACATTGAAAGTAATCATTATTATTATTAACGTTCCCTGAATCCAATGATAATTGGGCAGCTTGCACTTACTTGAATTGTGTTCGTAGTGGCCATTCTGCTGATTCATCTTGGCCGGGGAGTCGGTGTTCAGCTGCGAGGCAGTCACCGAGCGCGTTTGCAATGTGTTTGGTTTGGAGTTGAGCGCTGAACCCGGTGCGCTGGGTAGTCCGCTGCTGGTGGCACTGCCGCCGCCGTTGGGCTCGTCGAGCAGCTGACGCAGACGCTGCAGTTGCGCTTCCAGCTGGCGATTGTGATCCTCGAGTATTTGCATGCGCGCCTCCAGGCGACCCTTGTGCTGGCGAAGCAACTTCGCCTCGGCCATCATGTCCTGCTGGCAAGAATAACAACAAAAGTTACTTTGATTTGTTTGGATGTATTGTGAGTCTTATTTTCTAACCTGTCCGTGCTCGCCTTGACTGGCCAGGCCCGCCGTACTGGAGCTGGAGTGTTGCATTCCGTTGGAGTCGTCGGGTGTGCCGCTTTGTTGTTTGCTGCACAGCTGCTGGTATTCGGCCTGCAAATTGGAATTCTCCTCCTCCAGGTCGCGTATGATGGCCTCCAGTTCCTCGCGCTGCTCCGCATCCATGGCGGCCATCACCTGTACCGGTGATTTGGGAGCGCTGCCATTGTTCGTGGGCAGCGCCTGACAATACTGTGCTATCAGCTGATGCTCATCGTCGCTGTCCGGCGTCGAGTTAGACCCAGTGCCGCCATACTCTACTTGTGCCAGTCGCGACGCATACATCTCCAATCGCGAGTGCATATCGCTCTGCAGCTGATGTGTCGTGTGTTGCGGACTGGGCGCCGGGCTCTCAAGTGCATCTCCTGCAAATGGTTATAACGCTTACTTTTAGTAAAAGGCAAATCGATCTATCAAAATGCAAGTGCAATTGTATATTCTTCAATTTATCATTGAATTCCAAAATAACATAAATACTTTAATTTATATAAAATATCGAGTTCCTGAGAGCGAGGCAACGAATTTATTTTCTTCAGTTTCCTATAATTAAATGGTTCTAAAGAAATATTTGAATTGTTGCACTTGCTGCAATAATAGTAATACTAAAAATACAAATTTGATCGCTTCATATTTTCTTAAATTTATTGTTTTTTGTTTAAGTCAAGCAATGACTTAATGAAAAATTAATTAATATATAATTTTCTTAACACCGCTAAATAGGAAATACCTAATATTCTGTCAGTGTACCCACCTTCTAGAACGCTCTGCACGGGCAGGTAGCCGACGCGAGGATGCTTCTTAAAGTATTTGCGACTCTTGAATTTGTTTTTGAGCGCACGCGTGAAATCGCGCACGTCCTCGGTGGATGTGGTCTGTGGAATGAGAAATGAAAAAAAATTTTGTCGATTGTGTGTGTTTAGTTGGGTGATCATTGGGCATACGCACCGTTGTGCAGTATTCATGCATGGGATGCGTTAGCTTGTGATTCTTGGCATTGCGTCCAAAGAAGAAACACTTTTGGCACATGTCGAAATTGAAGCACTTGAGACAACGATAGCGGAAGCCTACAATTGGATACTCCTTGCATATGTTGCACTTGGCCTGATGCTTCGCAGCTTCAGCTGCGGCCAGACGATGCAGCACTGGCAACCACACAAGACTCTGTGGCTCGTGCTGTAACCAGCCGAGGAAGGGTTGCAACTCAATTGAGATTTCCTGATTGCCATCGATGGCTTCTTGGGAGATGCCCGCCTGCTCCAGGCATGAACGTACCGAGGGCTCAATATTAGAGCCGCCAAATGCGGCCACCTCGCCCAGTTGACGCGGCACCTGTAAGCAATTAATTGGATTATGCATACTTAATACATTGTCTGATTGCCACTCCCCACACTCACCTGTATGCAGTCGTGCAGCAGCAGTCCCAAGCGTCGCTGATCCGCCCTTCGCTCCGTGTCGGCGACCAGGCGGAACAGATAGCGATACTTTTCCTCGAGATGACCCCTGCAGAGCAGCACGAGCCCCACCTTGAAACTGAGCACGCGTATCTGACCGGTCCGCTGCGAGTCGTACACGTTCAGTATCCAGTTGATGGCCAGGTCGAGCATTAGCGTCAAATCAATTTTATCGATTGTCACATAGAGCGAATGCAGCACCGTCGTCATGTCCGGTATATCGATAAGCTTGTCGTTCTGTGCCCGGAGTCCGTGACGATCAAACGATTCACACGCGGTGGCCATTGAAATGCGATCAAGTGCTAAAATTAGAAACATATCACATTAAAAATTAGATGTAATTATTATATGTAGAACAGAAGTATACAACGGCTTCGAGAAGGCTTAAAGAGGGTTTTAATTTAAAATACAAAAATAATTTCATTGAACTCTGTAGTAATTTTTCAGCCATTTTATTAAGAGTCAAAACACGAAAAAATTTGATTGCTGGTGAAACCAATTAACTATTTCCGATGGAAAATACTCTTGCAGCTTTGGGTGCATCCAAAGAGACATCAACAATAAATAAGATATACATATATATGTATGTATTTTAAAATGAAATTAAACTGATTTTAATGTAAATATTCAATTATTGTTGTTACCTTTTTTCAGGAATTAGATTTTATTTTGAATTATAATCACATATGAAACCCAAATGTATTGGCCGCGTATATTTCATATAATACACTGTTTGAGTTACTTTGAATAACTTTTTTAAGCTTCAAAGGGTAAATTAAATTTGCACACCCCATTACAACAAATTAATTTAAGACCTGTACGTAGTATCACTGCCTGCAATCAGGTACTTACCCAGTCGGGTTTGGACGGCTCGCAGCTTCATGGCCGTGCGATAGGCTGAGAAGCGAATCTCATTAAGGTCAGCCAGCCCCTTCATCAGTTCAATCATCTCCGGGTGGTCCCAGTGTGTGGTCTCGCGTTCGTGGCTGCATAATGGAGATTTGGGTGAGTTAGGTTCAGTTGTAATTGACCGCCGTTTAAATGGAAGCTGTGGGACTAAGGTGTTAATACTTACTCGATGTAGTAAGGCACATTGGCGGCGGTTGTGGCACGTTCCCAAGGCGGCTTAACACTTTGCCCCAAATTAGGTAATGGCCCAATGGTGCCACTGTTCGATGTGTTGCGTCCATCGTCGCCGTTCTCGTGCGTATGATTTGCGCCTGCCTGACACAATACCTTTTGACGCTCGTCCATCGCAATTTGCAGCAATTTCATGCTGTGACAAATAAAGCAATCAAAAAAATAAAGTAATCGGAGCGAAACTAAAAATCAGTGCCGTGCTGTGATAAAATTCACAATATACAATTACCGTGTATTCAAATCCTCTAGTTTGGATAAACATGGCGTCGGCACCAGCACCTGATTGGCGGTGAAGAAGGATTGCTGCTCGTTGCAATCATCCAGTAATGCACTTGCTGTTGTCATCTTATCACGGAGTCGCTGCAGCTGCTGCATCTGTTCATTTGCCTCACCCTCAGATGTGGGCGTCTGCCAGGCATTCTTTGTCTGCTCAGCCAGGGCAACACGGGAGCTCAAATCCTCTAGGACCTTCTGGAATTGGCGCATTTTCTGCAAGAAATAAGATTTAAATATCGAAGTTAGTAATGTTTATAAATTTGTGTTATTTTGCTTACGAAAGTAGTATAAAAGTTTCATATAGTAAATAATAAAAGCATTGCTGCGTCATGAAATGGTCGTGCATTAATATTAAATTTGAAATATACCCATATTGTGTTTATTACCGCTGTTCCGTTGAATGCAATTGCGTCTTAAACTTAGAAACTATTGTTTTATTGATAATACCGCAAGACTCCACAATATAGATGAACCAATCTATCTCTAATGGCATAAAAAGACATAATATTAAAAATATTTTTTTTTATATACCTCAAAAAGCATAATATACAAAAAACGATAATTTGATGGGATTTAATAGAATTCGAAAAACATTGTATGGCTGAAAGGCGAAACGTTACTCTTTATTAAAATAATATCTCTCAAAACAACAAATGATATTGCAATACTGAATCTAATTGTAGCTTATCCCAGAAACTACTTTCAGAAGTCCATTCTAATATGACACCTTTATGCAAAACCCTTGTAATTGCTGGCGAACATCTCAGAAGTACTGTATGTAATCTAAATTTGTTTTAAAAGGTGGGCAAGGATTTCGACCAAATGTAAAAAGAAGTAGAAACAAAATCATTTATTTTGACTCTTCACAACTTCCTCCACAAAAATAATAAAAAAAAATATATATATATATATATATAAATAAGAACACTTGCACTTGAAGAGTCTACAAAGGAATTTAAAGGAAAATTTAGCAATATAACTGGGTACTGCACTTTAAACGATTTAATACATATACTTGCTGGGCGCTGGTATTTCCTTGTCGAGCATTGTCGAATTTAGTATTTTGTATTTATTCAATATTTGTTTAAATAAAATTCAGATTTTTTATTCTTTCTATATTAATGTGTTTGTTTAATATTTGTTCCGGAATATTTTTAGCTTGGCCTCAAAATATTTGCACTTAAGCAATTCAGTATTAGTATTAATTTGCCGTAGATCAAACAAACTCTTGCTTATCTTGTTTTGCATTTTAAAATATTTTACATGTTATTTATTATGCATAAGTGCTTAAATTAAATAAAGTGTACTCCGATGAAATCTATGTAGGTGTGCATGTATATATAGCAAGCCCATTTAAAAAGTATTGGTCTGGAGTTGGCTCTTCATTTCAAAGTTAGTTTATATGCACATAGCTGCATCAGAAGGGATAAAATATAATAAACTAACACCAGTTAAGGGTAGTTGCATATTATTTACATAGACACACACACATACATGCATCTGTGTATCTTTATACACATTGCGTTGGACTTGTTTTATCCATTGTCTCAAAATATTTGCTGCCTACTTTTCGGCTGACTTGTTTAATTATCTCGAGAGGCAAAATCAAGCAGTCGAGGTAGCCCTTTAGTGGTGATGAGTATATTACGCATACGCCACATTGCTCGCATTGTTGCTGCAATAATAGAGTAAAGTGTTTATCGCCGGGCATTGTTGTGGCTGTGTATTAAGCGAACTGCAATTTGAAGTTGGGCATGCATAAGTAAATCAAAGGCATATTTTCTCCACATCATACTCCTTTGGTCTTTGCTGCTTTGCGTGCATGCTCTTCATTAGCAATAAAGAACACTTTAATTTTTGCGCACAGGGGGTGAGGATGCGAGGCTGCCAATTTGAACGCTTTGTAAGTGGATGCTGGCATCGGGGAGCTGAGGTGGGAGCATTTATTACAGCATTGCACATAGTTTCATTTTGCACATTTTCATCATTTTCGCTTTTCAATTTCACTTTGGCAGACCATTTGGCGAAGCTGCTGTCGTCCGCTTGGAGTTTGCAACACAAACTTTCTTTTCCTGCCATTTTGCATGCAAATGCATGCAACAAGCAAAATGCATTTACCTGTGCACAGCTTTCAACTTTCAACTTTGCCGCAGTGCAACGTGCATTCAGCAGGATGATAGGATACCACACCGTGCGTGGAAAGCAACTCCTGCCCCATTCCGTTCCCCAGTTACCCTAATATTTAATTTGGTTATCTTCCTGCTGCTTTTTAGCTATCGTCTTTTTGTCCTCCTTTATGTACACACATACAAATGCGTAATTCTGTTTTCTTGAAGTTTGTGTTTATTATATTGAACTTTGTAGCTTCTGTTGGCTGCCAGGAGCAAGTTTATGTTCCATAATGCATGCATAGCCAATGTACATGTGCCGGAGCCGAAATGAGCTCATTGAAAGGAGTTGCGGACAATGGGCCTGGCTTTGTTTGCCATTTAACTCTTACTTGCAATTTAAGTTCATTTTAGTTTTGTACCACACTCTTGAATTTGTTGTGATTGTTTGAAACTTAGTTAGATAACTTAATATTTTCAAATGTTTTTTATTTTATTTTATAAGAAAGACATTTTAGATTCAACTAAAATAAGAATGCACATTTTGAAGAGTTTAATTTATGTACAACTTTGATATAAAAAGTTAATCAGTTATTGCAAATTATGTTTGATGATAATGGAAAATGACTTTACTCTCAATCACATTTTAAATTTGTGTGGCTTTTTAAGTATCGAGTTGGTTTATTATTTAAAGCAATTGTTCATTCATTTTGTGGTTTTACGTAGGCTTTAAGGTTTATATTAATTTAAATATTATTATTGTGAACTTGTTTTCCAGAATTAAGTGTAGCCTGCTTTCTGAAGCAATCTGATTTGTCCTGAAAAGTTTTGCTCACTTGCTAATTAGGGGCAAGCATAATTGAAGTTACAATTTACTGCGCTTCCTTTTGCCACAAACAACCGCAACAAGAACAACAAGTGGGGGAAACCACTTTGTATTGCTGTTTAATTAGGAAAAAGGGGGCACCAACAATAAAGGAAAATTACGATACTGAGGCTTCACTTGTCGCCGCAAATGGTTTGAAGCTGCAATCAATAATTTGATATTTGCAATAAATATGCAGCGTGGCGCACCCAGTTTCGCCTTGCCCTGCCCTGCCCCGCCACGTCTGCTTCCAGCAGCACTAATTAGAGGCAACAAGGCAACGTTGCCGCAACAATAGCAAGAAACCGTTTGATATAAAAGTCATTAGAAGAACTACACAGTACGATAGGAGGGCAATGCCCTCTGAAAGCCCAAGTATGTCAGAAAAAGTTTGTGCAGTTTTAATCAACGGGAACAAAGCCACTGTCAAAGCCAAAGCTAAAGCCTGAAAGATGCGTAATAATGTGCTGCGAACCCCTGCAAAGTAATATGCCTGCTTTGGTTTCCCTCTCCAGCCTCCGTACAAAAATAAAAAAATTAAAAAATGTGCAACACGGTTACGTGGCACTTGCCAGGCATCGCAGCAGCTAATGCGGCGACTCCTATATCATTGCGACCGCTGACCAACTAAAATAGCAAAACTAAAACTGTCGTCATACTTTCTATGCCATCTCAGCACGATGACGACCGGATGAGTTAAGCACCTCAGGGCATGCACTGGTCGCTTTCTTATTAAAAATGCCTTTACTTGCTCCCACTGAGTGCATTTTATGACGTCTGCTGTCGTTTGGCATGTCAAATGGCTTAGCAATTGACCAGCTGGAGTCATATCAAATTTACTTCCATTGTCAGTTTGATCTATTGGAAATCTGTTTTAATGCCAGCACTAAGCCTTAATTGACATTTTGAGTGGTAAGAAAAAAATGTTGATTAAACGAGCTCACAGATAATTTCAACAGAATCATTGTTCAAATAATCCATCTTCATTCATGTCAAAAATATGTACATTACAAAATAATGTTAAGAAAGTAATGTTCTATTGTACTTCAGACTTCAGTTGTTTCAGTTCCCATTCAGACATATTTGAGATATATAAATTAAATACCACAAATATATTGAGACTCAGCTGTGTGAAAATATATAAAAATTAATGAAAGGACAGTATTTATTTACACTATTTTTTAAAAGTATTAGTTGTGATCTTACATAAAATATTTTCATGTTAGGGGAAAATATTTTTAAGGTGATTTCCCGCCCTAAATTGATAGCTTTCAATTTGCTTTCGTTAGGAATTTTGTATTAATTAAACGGAGATTATAAATAAAATTGCACCGCTTAAAATCATGCAATTTCATCGCTGGAAAAACTGCAGTCGGAACTGCTGTTAAATTTACAGTTGCCAGCGAAATGTTCATATATATATTTGTGCGAGCTGCGGACAAACCTTATTGGGGAGAAGTGGCTATAATTTAATCAAGATTTTATATGCAGTCAAGCGAAAGCGTGGGAGACCAAAGACTGTGTTTAATTAAAATCGTATAGCTTAAATATGCCATTTTGGAAAATGAAGCAACTACTTATGCATCTTTTGCATATGTATATACATATGTATGTTCGGTAAAGTACAACGAGCTGTTAAGCCAAGACACAAACCTCATTTTCATCACGCAACATGCCAACAATTTGAAGAAACATGCGTTCCGCATCGTTCTGTGGATCGCAGTTGGAGTAGGTGTCGTCCATGAGGGTGATGTCGCCGATACGGCAGTGCAGCTGCTCCTCCGACGAGGATGAGTACAGCGACAACATGTTGCGTCGTCGGCGCTCGTCCACAACATGTTGCAGTGCAACATCAACATTTAGCGAATGCGATGCATGTGTTGTTGCTGCTGCTATTGTTGCTGCCTCATCATCGGCATCGGCCTCATCGCAGCCACTGCTGCTGAGCTGGGAGTAGCTGAGACTGAGTTGACTGCTCTCATCGTGTTCCTCCTCATCGTGATCCAACTCCAACTCGAGCTCCAGCTCGTGCTCCAGCTCGGTGCCACCCGTGCCACTGTCGCCGCTCTGAGAACTGGCCTTGGCAGCAATCGCAGCAGCATTGGCAGCACTCGGCGCAGCAGCCGCTGCATTGGCCACCACCACTGCGAGATGATTGTAGGCTTGAGAGTCGCCGCTGCTGCTGCTGCTGCGACTGCGACGCTTCATCGAGCGAAACGGCGAAAGCAGACGGCGTCGTGTGCTGCTCGTGGGCGTGGCATAGGGCGGCAGTTGCTGTTGCTGCTGATTCTGTTGCTGCTGGGATGGCGCACCCGAATAGCGTTCCAATGACCTTGACTTGCTGTGGTTGCTGTAGATCGTTGCACCACCAGCTCCGGCACCTCCCTCATCAGGCCTAGCTGCACCCGTGCGTCCTGGCGACTGTCGTCGTTGCCTTCTGCCAGCCTCAATGTGCGCGTTCTTTATAATTTCGCCAGCCTCATCGGAGCTGGAGTTGTGCGACATTGTCGCTGCCGGCGTTGTTGCAGCAAAGAGTCGCATAGTAGTTGTTGATTCTGGTATTGATTCTGTTGCTGTTGTTGTTGTTGCTACTGCTTGGTTTCATTAATCTTTTTACTACTACTATGCAGATTTCAGGTTTTGTTGTTTTTGATGTTTTTTCTTAGGCACTTTGCTGCATCGTTTTAGGGCACATTCTTGCGTAATGAACGTTTCTATTTTTATAGACCGGTTAGACAGGATTATTTTTTCTTTTGGTTTTCTTATTATTAGTTAGCTTGCTGGATCAATATAGCAACGGGCATTAGGCAAATGGCCAAACAACTACAAATACACATAAAGAGAACACATCCATGTTTGTGGATCTTAATCGACGGTGCAAATAAGCCACTCAATTACGCCGAAATTTCTCAGTGCCGTAAGCATTACCTAGCGTTAATTATCTAGACATCTTGGAATGTTTAATAAACACGTTGTTGTTACTGTATTTTGTTGTTATTCTTGTTGTTTTTGTTTTTGTTGTTTTTGTTTTTGTTGTTGTTGTTGGTGTTTGTGGTGTTTATAGAGTCGAGCAGAAGGTTGTCGGCTGCATTTTGTTTGCACAATTGCTGGGCGTGTGTAAATTATGTTGGGCAATATTTGCCCGTAGATAGGCTCTTCAATGTTACAGACACCAAGTTAAAATGTTGTTGCTGTCTCCGTTTCCGACTTACATATCTGACAATGAGTTTGCCAGAAATGAGTAAATGAGAGGGAGGGTGGGGGGAGCAGAGGATGTTGTTGGTGGAAACCAACAGAAAAGGTGACAAAGGTTAGTGGAACACCACCAAGAATGAAAAAGAATAAGTTACACTGGTGTAAAGCAAGTGTGAAATGAATTGTGTGAGTAAAGTGGAATCGAAGTCAAATATTTTGGATTTCACACAATTAATGCTGGGATTAATTAAGTCATACAAGTTCGCTTCTACAAGGCCAAATCATTCCAAAGGTTTCAAAAAATCTTTGAAAAAAAAGACAAACAAGCAAAGAACACACCACCTTATGGCAAACTTAACTTGATGCTGAAAGTCAAAAGTGTCAAGTAGTTAATACTTATAACTAAGCAATAACGCCACAAAAAAATTACAACAATATCTATGGACGAAGAACGTGGATTGTGAACAGCATGATGATGAAAAAATATGATATTTCAGAATGAAGTGACAAAAAGCGCAGTAGACGAAAGCTCATTAAAATTCTAAGCCGTAAAGCAAAACAAAGTTTTAAACAAAGTCAAGAGCGGTTCGTCGAGGGGGGTTTGAAGGGGCTTGTTCGTTGTGGAGCGAGTTCACGACAGACAAGAAAGCTAACAAGCCAATGACAGACAGGCCAGACGTTTCCCTTCCAACCCTCTTCGACCGACCCGTTGACTGCCGCCAGTTAAGAGAAGTTCTTAAACAAAGAGGAGAAACAAAAATACTGGAATACCGTCAAGTAATGCCGGTAATGACATTGTAACGGTATTTATTACAACATTACGACGAATGACAAGTGTCTAATTAGTTGGGCAAACATGTACCCTCTTCCCCCTCCTTCGCCCCTTGGCCAACCACTGTTGTACCAATCTGTTGTTGTTTGTTTGGGAAATGCATAAATTAAAGTTGCTTACACAGAGTCTCCACAGTTTTCAACTGAAAATTGAAAGACACTCACATGCGCTTTGCAGCTAATTGAAAATGTGCCACACGCATTTAACATTTTTGCACATACATTTTCTTGATTGCAATCAATGTGCAACAGCATGTTTTTGTGTGGCACAAACGAAACGCGTGTGCAACTAAAAAAATTTGAAACTATTATTTGATTTGTAATTTGTTGTTTTTATTCTTGAATGCTACACAAATTATTTACGTAGAAAATGCATTTCAAATTTGATTGATGCACTCTGACGAACATGAGGAAAATCCAAATGAATTTCACTTTTACTCTCTATCTCTCTTGCTCACTCTCTTTCTGTCTCTCTCTCCCTCTCTTTCTCCTTCTCTTTCTCTCTCTCTGTCTGTCTCTTTATCCCTTTTCAGCTTGTGGCTCTGTTGTCTTCTAAATTATAAAGTATGCATATGGTATCTGCTCTGGGACGTGGCGTTGCATATGCAATCTATGTGCAAGTTTGACAGAATGCCGCATTGATGTTTGAATAAATGCCGGGATGAATATTGGAATGTTTTGTTGCTGTTGTTGGTAATTTCTTTTGATATGCAAATACTTTTTTGCAGCAACAGCTAAAAGTAGACAAGAACAAAAAAGTGCTCACGAATCGCTGCGAGGGATGGGAAATGGAATGGATTTCAGTCGCATTTGTAAATTGTGTAATTGAATAGCACCAAACAATCGTATGAAAGTATTTATGTGTAAAATGACTAGGTTCACTTGTGACATGAAATATCTTCAGCTCTGAGAGTGGAATGCAAATAGTGTAGAATTGTAAATAAGAACCAACTATAACGGCACTGATTTATGATACGTTATCATTATGAAAAAATTAATTATTTACTTCAATTTGGATTTTAAATTCTTCACAATTTGTAAAATCTTTACAAATTTAAAAATTTGAAATCGAAATTAGAGTTACAAATTAAATGTTATACAATTAAAAGTGATTAATTCAATCAATTAAACATCATTTAAAATGAATAATTAAAAATAATAAAAAATTAAAGTTTAAAAGAAAATATAATATGATTGAAAGGCAGTAGCATTTCCAAAATAGGCTTCAAAAATAAAAATTACAATTTAACTTTCAAATTAAATGATATAAAATTTAAAGTGAATAATACAATTTAAATTTAAAATAAAACAAAAGAGAATAATGTTTGCAATAAATGAGCAATTTGTTGGAGATTTATACGAAATTCTTAAAGTTTATTTTTCGTTCGCATTCCTGTCGAACTGTCAAACTGTTTTGCGATTCGCTGCACATTAACAAGATGTTATCTTTGATCTATTCGGTAGCTATTTTGGTGTATCAACAATAAACAATTTCACTTTCGACTCGACTAATCCAAAATGCGCGGCACATGCGATGGAGCCAAAGATTTTAATGGCGAATTGTAGACAAGAAATCAAACAACTCCAACAACCACACAACTTATTAATCACACGAATTTGGTTATTTATGTAAAACCACAGACAAAAAACAACCGAATTTTAAATCCGTTTACCTGCGCCCCATTGACGAACCATTTTTGTTGTTTATCAACAACGATTTCCAAAACTAATTAAGTGGCCAAAGCTTGGCCTCTGGGCCGAAGACAATGCGAATAGAAAGCCTGCGGCCACATCGATAACTCGTCACGATCTCGAGGTGTTTTTTCAGATTTTCGATGGTCCAACAAAGGGCAGACACAAAGCTCGAAACTGAGCGATGTAGACGGACATGGAGAGAGAGAGATCAACAGCCGTGACAAGAATACAAACAATAATTCAAGCGTGGAAAGTCAAAGTTATTGCGCTGCGGTAATAGAAATGCTGATTCATGGACCGCAATCAAAATGTAACGAAAACTGTGCATTTAAATCATAAACATAATGTCAATTGACACTGACTTTTGGCCAAGCCTAAGCCCCAGTGATTTTATCAGCATCAGTTTTTGATAACAAAAACGCGGCACGTGCTTTGGATAATCGTGAATTGATTGAAGCGCAGAACTCAATGAAAAATCTCAGCTTTGCTGCTAGCATTTTTAATCAATCAGTGCGTAATAAGTTTTTGTAATTGTTTTGAGTAATTGCCAAGCCACAAAACGCAGACTCGTCAAGCCAACGACTTTGCGTAGTGCATTCAACTTTGAAATTAATTCCAAAAATAAGAAGAGAAAAAAAAAACAATTCAATGTAAAACAGAACTGTCGTCTGGAGAAACATTGGACACGTTGCCTTTGCGGATTATTATATTAACATACAACCAATATGCATTCGGAAGTTTTCGTCAGTTTTATTCACTTTATTGTGATTCAATGGAAATAGAAATAATAAAAAACAGCAAAAATGCATAATGTGTCATGGCTCTCACTTGGTCCCCTCAATTTGTGCTTTGTCGGCCGCCTATCGGCTTGTTGCGCTCTGTTTCGCATTTGCTTTCAAAACTGCCAGATAAGTTCTACGCCCTTCCCCATACCATTTCTCCCAACATCTAAACGAGTTTAAAGCTACTCGCTGTGCCCGTCCATGCATAATTTTTAAACTCTGAGCTCCAAACGACCCATTGTACATGTAGTTGTTGTTGTAGTGCGTAAATCGTACTCGAAATGCATTTCTCACTGAGTGCTACAAACAATGGGAAAGCGGAAAATGTGTGGGCGTATTAGCATGCGTTGCGTTTTGTTTTCGATTTTATTTTTGTTTTTGTTCCAAATGTGGTTTGTTCTCTTTTTAATGGTTGTGTGGCACTGAATACAAGGCCATTGGATAACAAGTATTTGTATGCATTCAGATTTAGCAGACAGTTGAACTTGTCTTATTTCAAACGATAACGAATGAAATTTACGTAAGTAAGCTACCCGCATCTACGATATCATCTAAGAAAGGTACTAAGAATGATATTAACCAGATAGCTTCATATCACTCAACATAAAATATTCACAAAATATAATTCTGTGAATAATCCATTTCAAATGTATGTACAAAATTGAAAATAAATGGAAAGGAATATATATATATATATACGCTCAAACTGGCAAATATCATAAGACTCTGTCGCATTTCAGTGGCACAACAATACAAATTTGGTTTCGCATCTAGAAAAAAACTCACATTTGTAGTTTACTGCATCACGCCTCAAGCTAAGAGGGTTTCGGAGCGGGGCATAACATACACACCAATTCGAATGCGTCATGCACCAAGTGGTAACCATAAAGACATTTGCCACGCCCTTGTTATACATCAATTTGGGCGGCAGCCGTCATAGAAAATCACAACTTAAACTGGCGTTGAAAATAGTATTTCGTGTATAAAATGCGACTTTTTGTTGCTGCAGCATAAGGATTGAGTGGCAGGCAGCAGCTAGCTGAGCATTTGCCGAGTTACCTAGTTTTTCTAAGCAGAAAACAAAACGAAAAAAAATTGCAAAGACTATGAGGTAAACGGCTTTGACCATGGTCAGCAATGAAAGTCAAAAGTGGCAAGCGATGTGGCACAATTTATCACACACAAATGATCGCAGCATGCCGAGGCATGAAACCGAGACTGGAGAGTGGATAGTGCGAAATTGGATATGGAAATAGAAATGGCAATGGGAATCCGAATCCGATCCGAATCGGAATCTGAATACGAAAATAGGAAGGAGGTCAGTGCCGAGAGTCTCTCAAATTCAAGGATGACGGCCCCAGAGGCGAGGGCGTGGCCATGTCTACGACGCCTTTTAAAACGCTTTTGGTTAAACGAATTTTCATATCAATTTCGTGTGGCAACGTTCTGCGGCGCAAGACGACTCGGGTCGGTGGATTGGCAAATGGAATCAATTGTTGAATTTTCCTCAGTCGAGGCGGCAGCATCTTGAGGCAAAAATACCGTGGAAAATTTACAAGATGTTTTTGCTACGATAAATAAAGTTGCAAATGTGAGCTGCATCAGCTGCCAGGCAACTCGATATGCTTCTCAAGACCCCTTCTGCCCCCACCACCAACGTTGCCTGGAGGGTGCACTTTGTGTATCCGCCTGACAGCAATTTGCCACAAATTGCTGCCTAGCATTCATACAAATTGAACGTCTGCATATATATATATATATATATATATGCTTGTATATGTACATATGGGGATTAGAAACTGTTGCAATGGTCGAGAACCTTAAGACTTGTTTATTGCATCGCCAACGGCCAACGCTTTTGATTCTGCTGTCGCTCGCCCGAATTACCTCACTCGGGCCAGAATACAAATGTAGTACTGCTAGTTGTGATTTAAATGGGTCTGTGGACTCTGGCCCAAGGTGGGTGGAGTTACTGGAGCATTGTGTGTGGCTGGACCAGGAGGTTTCCTTGTATGCTCATTGCTTGTTGGATTGACATTGTTATGGCAATTAATTGATATTATTTATACAAAATAGATTTCGTATTTGAAATTTATTCGTCTTTGGTTCTGTCTACAAATATCGTCGGCTAATAAAAGATTTTTTTTTTTTTCATTTACGACTTTAGAAAGAAGTGACGAAATAGGCATATAAGAGCCGCGTAACAATCATTTATTTAATAATTTATAGTTCGCTTAAGAATGTAAGTCTGGTTCGATTCTTATCTTATCATTTTAAGTAAGACTTAAATCAATTTAATCAATTTTGTATTACTCAAAGCGGAAGTCAAACAAGTTAATCAAAACTTTATGCGATATAGAAGAACGTGAACAGTGGTTGTATAGAACCAGCATAAACTTTAATTTTATTAAGCCAAATTAGTCATGTTTCAAAATTTACATTAAAAAAAACATGATAAGAAAACGCACTGCATTGGGCACAAATAAACCAACGCAGTGCAGCGCAGAAAGTAATTTCTCTGGTGTTTTTATGACAACTCTTTTTGAGTAATATTGTTTAATAATGAAAATGTTTTATGGCATTGAGACTGAAATATTTGACAATAGTAAAATGTTTTAATCAAGCGTAGAACAGCTAGTGGTAAAGTTAGTGAGCGGCAAAATGCAAATATATTTATATACAACCAATCAATTATATTTATGTATAGCTTATGCCAAATTGAAGAAAAAGTAGAATTACAAAATTAAAGAAATGATGAAAAAGTTTGAAGCCAAAACCAGCAGGATGACGAAACTTATTTCAAAACTTGACCTGCTGTTGGTGAACGTTATATTTAAATATATTGAGTTAACCTAGCCAATTAGAAAAGTATAAGTGGATTGATCGATTTTGCAAGAAGGACGGTGGTGTGGCCTTTGTTAAAGTTTTTGAAAAAGATCGAATGGAGGCACGTAGCAAGTGCGGCAGCTGAACACAGAATGGGGCAAATGATTAGGTGGGGGGGCTTTAGAGCGACTACGTGTGAGCACTCGTATACATGTTCTTTTGTTTGCGAAAATTATTTTATAATCATTTTATTACACCCTTAAACCGAGTGGCCAGCTGCCAACACCAGCAGCAACAACATGAAAGCGCCTGCAAAACTTTTCATGGCACACACCTGCTGCCCGGATGTTTGGATGCTGTGGACGACAATAGTTTGGCTGCCAGTGTGGCTGGCTAGCTGGTTGCCATTTTGGCCCCCTATTGATGCCAGCGTTCTGAGTGGAACCCACACACGTTTATGATATTGAATCTTAATTTTCGTCAGACAATGACGAAAATGGACCATAATAGATAAAATTAAGTGCAAGTGCAGCAGACAGCAGACAACAGGGGGTGCAAGAAAATCACTGCAAGTAGGGCGCAATAGCTTCGACCGCTAACCTGGAAGCAGAACTTTGCCGTTGTAGCCGCAACTAGCTAACCATAAAGCCATTAATAAAGTGTTTGCAATGGCTTTCAACTAAATGCAACGACTTCAGCAAAATGGCGATTTCGACGCCTTAGAAAAGCTTTTGTGTTAGTGACTGCAATCGCTGGGTAGTCTTGTCAGCTGACAGGCGCCCAAATGATATATGGAAAGCACATTGATCGATAAGCATGACTTAAGGATATATGGCTTTATGTTTATGATGAGATAAATTATACCAAACTATTACAAGTTCAGCTAACTAGAAACCCATTCAACTACTTGCTCCTCACACACTCTGGGCATCAGGGATTTGGCATAACTTACTTACTGAGTGGAGTGAGTCTGATATAACTAAAATGAGCTCCACTTATTGAATTGAAGTCTTGACGCAAAAAAATTTCTTATACCTTTTAATAAGTGTAGTCTTAGTTAACTATATTGGAGTTCTCTGTCAATATTAATTTAGCAAATTTATATTAAACATTTGGTAGATGTCTCAGAACCTCCCCCCCCCCCTCCCCCTGCTCCTCCTCTGAAAAACCTTTGCACAATATTTACGCATATCTTCGACGCCTGTCTTCAGTTGACATTGGCTATGGCAAACTTTATGAGTTTTAATAATACTAGCAGGCCAAACTTAAAGATCCCTTTTCAACCGGAGACGCCCACGTATTGAGCCAAACAAGCTGCGGAAGTTCTCATCAAAATGTAGCACAATTTTGCCACAAATTTCACGCAAATTTTGCCATCATAAATTTAAGATGCTGAATCGTAAACTGGCTGGGTTGGGTGGAAGTGTTGTTTTGGGTGGTGGGTGGCATTCCTCGGAAAAGTAACGTTAAGAGCATAACCTTTAAATGTTTGCCACCTACGCAGCAGAAGAGAATTCCAGTGTTGGTAAGGAGAACAATAATAATTTTAATGAGTTATAAAGAGTGATTTTATAACTCGTGCAAATAAGCAAAATTCTACTGCTGCCAGCGCCAGCTTTAACAGTAAACAGTAAACAACAACAGCAACAAAAGAAGCCTAAATCAAGCACAACAAAAGATGTCGTCAGCTGAGCACCTGAAATTCAGACATAACAATTTGAAAGTTTTAAATGCGCTGCATCAAAATAATTTAGTCGCAATATTTTATGGCTCAATTTCCGTTTTTTTTTTTACCAACTTCCGCTCGCTGCCTGCATTGAGCCGCAGCGAATGCGCCCAAAACAAGTTGAAGCTGCCGCGGATGATTAAACACAACCAGACCCAGCACAACTATCCAGAAAGAGAGGAAGCAAAATATAGGCAGACAGAGACAGAGATGTTTGCACCAAGCCCTGGTCTGTCTGCCAGTTATTTTCTTTGTACAAAATGATAAATATATGTCGAGATCTATTTCGCTTTTGTTTTTTTCTTTTTTTTTGCGGGTGTGTCACTAAATGGCTTTATGTTGAATGCTCAAGTATTGAACAGGCAGGCCAACAATATTGAGTATTACATTCTTTGCACGACAGATTTCCAGCTGTTTTTGTTATCATTTTTGCTGATGATCTGTTTTCAATTTTTGTATTGAAGTCAAGGCGAAAGTGAGGCAAGTCAGTGTTATTATTGCTAGAGGAGTTTATAGATACAAAATGGATATATGATGCTTAACCAACTTGACATGAGATTGAAAGGGATTATATATTATTAAGACAAGTTGCTGGCTCTTGATATACTACAAATATATTTATTTTCATTCAATTTTAAATGTCTCCAGACTTGTTGTAGAACAATTAATCGAGTAAAATAATTAAATAGTATTGCAGCAATAAAACTTTAGAGAATATGACCATTGCATGAAGCATTGAAGAATTTATTTCCCTAAGAATAGTCGCAAACATTAATCATTCCAAGTTTTTCAAAGAAAGAAAAAAATAGAGTTAAACTCAATAAAATCAAATTAGAGAAAGCGAATAAATAGATAGTATACGTGTACAAGTAAAATGTGTTAGAGCCAATATTTATGTAGCATTATACTACATTAAAATAAATGATGGAAAAAGTTAAAGAAATTTCCGTATATATATACCGATATACAGTGCTAAGATTTTTTGCAAATTAAGATAACAAAGCAGCTTTAAGCTGAAATCTTTGGTACAGCTGTTTTTTTTTTTTCAAATTAAACGTAAGTAAATTGAACATCAATCATGCAATGGGATAGCAAACATTTAATTCCGACTGAGTCGTTAAATCAGCTTAAAATTGTTTCTGGCTTCAGTCCTCTAATTACGCAGCGTTAAGCGCATTTCCAGCGCTAAATAAATACAGACGCAAATCTTTAAAACTATCCAACCAACCAATCAACCAGCCAACTAAACAACTTCGTATGCCGTTTGCCACACGATTGAGGATGGCTATAAATAGGAATGGGAACTAAGAACTCAAAATAGACGTGCAACTGGTAGGCGTAATATATTTGCATTAACCTAGTGACACATTTCGACATAATCTGATTAATTGGCGTGTAAAGGAGAAATAAATTGAGCGAGCTAATGAAGCGAAAGAAAGAAAAATACGATGAGAAGATGTTGCAGCAGCAATTCTAACCGATTGGAGCTGGCGTCAACGCCCACGAGTTGCAATCCAGGGTCTGCAAATGAGTAAGAGTCGCCATGTAAGTGGCGTCCAGTAATATTTTGCTCGAATCTTAGTCTCTGACTGGATAGATGATTGGCTGGTTGACTGCCTGAATGCCTGCTTGGCTGATAGTCAATTTTTCTTTTTACAATTAATTGATGTCAACGGCTTGGTGCACCAACCAGGAAGATTGAGCAACGAGACCACAAAACAGCGTCACTATCGTCATATCGGCGCTTTGGCAACTTCATCAAAGACGCGTCAAACTGGCGGCGTTTGTCTTTCTTGTGGCTGCTTTTGTATCTGCCTGTCAGTCTCAGACTCAAACTCAGCCTCAGCTCCAGTCCCAGACGCCGCCAACGCCGCAAAATCAATCAGGCATAGCAAAACACCATACTTTCCACATTTACAATACACACTGGCCCTTTCCCCCACCCAGCTCTCATTCTAATCCACACTTAGGGTAGCGAAGTTGCGCACAGTCGCCCACATTTCCAATTTATTAAATGACATTTGTTTTGTGCGCTCGACTTGTATTTGTTTTCGCCTAGAAACATACATTTATGTATATTATATGTAATATATATATATATATATATATATATACATTACACATACATTTGTGCCTATGGCCCCAGAGCATCAATTTTTAATTTCATTAGCGTGGCGCGACCCCAGAGCCCCACTTCGGATTTTCATTATCTGTTTTTCCAATTTGCATTTGCCGGTTTTGTGTTTTGGTTACAGCACTCACACATTTTCCGGTTCATGCTTTGCCCATTTGAATTTTAAATGATTATTGATTTTCTCCATTTTTATCTGTTTTTCGTGTGCTGTTTTTGAGCTGCGCTTATCGATAGCCTATTTGGTGGCCTTCTAGACAGACACTTGCGGCTGCCAGCTAGGGCACATATTCAAAATTCAGGGCCAAAATTCATGTTAATTACCTAAAGTGCACAAAGTTCTCGGCGTGTGTGTAAAGAAAAAAAACAAACAATCGAAGGCAAATACGGATCGAGTAGTTTTTAAATAAAACACATGTGGCATAAACAAATCTCATCAATGGCACAATTTGAAGTAAAATTCTTTTTACTACTGCCGGAACTAAACATAAACAAAGCAGGCACTTTACTTATCTATTAGTTAGTCTTTAAATCATTAAATCAAATTTTAACGATTTGCAGCTATTTAAAAGCTATTATAACAAACGATTTCAGTTAAACTGCGAAAGATTTTAAGTAATTATCTGATTAAGAAGTCTCTAGTGAAAAATTCTTAACAGCTTTGGCTGAATTTATGTTTATTTAATGTGGGGACCAAATATCAATTTACTTATTAATTCAATACATTTGTATTGAAATAATCATTAAAATCGTGTGTAAACTTTATCATGTGCAGGTGCTGGTCATATAAATTTTGGCAATATTAAGGATAAACTTAAAATTACAATTTGAGTTCTGAGTATAAATTTATCAGTGCGTTGCTTACTCACTTGCTTATAACAATGGAAAACCACAACAACAAATATTTGAAAACCAACGAAACGCACCTGGCCATAATCTAAAATGTTTATTTTACAATGAAATTGCGGAAAATTGCGCAGTAATTTTGCCAAAGCACAGAAGAAACCAACCCATTCAAAACTGTGTGGGGGAAGGCGCGAGGGGAGCTGTTTCAAATATTTTATGGGTGGTGGCGGTTTAAAAATATGTATGCAATTCAAAGAAAATTGTTTACTTTTATTAATGATTTGAAATTGCTGAAATTCAGGTAAAATCGTTGACCAAATCAAACACGAAGCATGCAAAAGCTGTCCAAATATTTGAATTTCGGGCAAGAAAATAATAAAAAAAATAATAATAAGAAAATACATTTTTTTTTTTTAATTTACAAACAAAAATACGTGGATATGCAATGATGATAAAGAATTTTCTACAATGGCAGAAATGGATGATGGATTGTTTTTGTTCAAATAAATATTGGTGTGTGCTTTAACTGTAAAAATACAAATTATATGAGCACAATTTCATAAATAGAAAACTACAAAAATGAGAATGTACTCTTTGTTTACTGAATTATTGTTGCATGTTGGAATTTTTGATGCAAGCTACTTGGCAGCTGTTTATTAAGATCCACTCATTGAGGGTCTAAACCGACTCGACTTTTTCTCAAAAACCATTTGACATGCTTTCGAATATTCGAAGAGCAAAGTAAAATAAATAGTTGCAGCTCATTAAAGTCGCATTAAATTCGTGCTTCGCTATCGCTATGCTTTGTAATTTGGCTTAGTTTGCACTTTAAGCCAGTTGCAATGATGGCTTTTACTTTTTTTTTGTGCTGTGATTTTGGAAACGGTAAAAGAAAAGAGTTCAACTAGTTTGGTTTTTAATGCTTCATGCTTTGCCAGCCCGCCCTTTGGTGGGGCTAATTGTTCATTTGAAATCTTGCTCTTTGATGCGGGCTGACTTGACGTTGATAAATGAGGCGCCACGCCGCTTGTCTGCGAATAGGTTCTGCTTTAGGTTCTGCGGATACGTCGACTAACTAACTAACTTGATAATGCATAACTGAAGCAAACTTGGTTCTAAAGTTCAACTGAGCACCGTTGTGGTTGTTACATGTAAATTTTCTGCTCAATTAAGTTGTCAACATTTTGACAAACATTTGCGCTCATTAGAGACTTTGCCTAGCATTATTAATACTTGGCTGCTGCTGCAGCCTCCCATCTGAAGCGAACTCGAACTCAAACTCAAACTGAGCCCAAGAGCAAAATGTCGAGTGGTAGGCAATTTGTGGGTGATTTGCATAAAATGCCTCTCAGAACTGCCACTTGGGCAGTGAGTTGTGATTTCTTTTGGTTGAGCTGCTTTGCCACTTCCCGACTAATGTAGGTAGCCAAAGCATCTGTCAGTCAACTCTGACATTCGTTGATTTGAATTATTTCATTTGTTTGCACCCCACCCGCCTTTGATTTGCTTAACAGTTCAATGAAGCATATGCGCATTGCGAAGGGGGATGGGGCGACGTGAACACGCCCCCAAATTTTTGATTCTAACTTAATTGAGTGCAACTGTTAAATACGGGAATACTCCCAACATAACTGTTCAATTGCGTCCACTGCTCTCTCTTGATAAACAACATGCGGCAATTAGTGCAGCAATTTTTAATTGATTGAAACAACGCTGGTAGCGACTGTCATTGATAGCCCAAGAACCCACGGGCTATGAGCGTGCGAAAGCCTGAAAAAACTAGTAAGCTATCGAAGAGTGGCTGTTGCTCAGCTCTTATAACTCAACTCTTGGCCCAAAACGCTGATAAGTAGGCTTTAGCCATGCTACGTGCTCAGCCAAGTATTGCAAAAGCTGCATCATGTGTATGTTGCATGTAGCCATGGGCAATGAAAGCAAATCGTTGGGCTTAGCCGCTAAAGCATGCTCTGATATGCGATAGCACTTGGGCTGATTTTTAACGAATACTCGAATAACCGAAGCGAGCAGATAAAACTTTTGATTTCAGCAAGATATGAAATTTATGCATACATATTTAATCTGGCAACAAATCGCGCAAGCAATTTTCAACTGCGCAATGCTTGCAGCTGTTTTCTGGTTCAAATACATTTAATTGTATGTTAAATTATTTAAATTTCTGCTACACCAATAGATAGTTTTTACGCCAGCTCAACTCATACTTATCCAACATGCTCAGCAGCCAATTATTCAGATACGCTTCTTATGCACGCTAGCATATGCTTATTCTGCTGCATGTTCTTCTACGACTTCTACTTCTATTTTTTTTTTAAGCCAAAGATACATTTCATGCTTCGTGCAGATGCTTGAAATGTGTCAATGCCACCACACCAGGCAACAATGACAACAACAACAACAAAATGGGATTCTTGATGTTTTGCCTTCGCCTATGGGTACAACACGCTCGACGAGAGCTGTTAGTTTTTGCCGGCTTATGCAATCCATCGGATACATTTTTGCAGCTCCATCATTCGACATGCAAAATGCACAACTCGCCTGCTTGTCTGTCTATCTGTCTGTTTGTGTGTCCATTAATTTGGCACTCACGTTGCATATGGAATTGAGTTGCAGTTGCAGTTGCATCTTTGGGCCTATAAATAATCACGTCAAACAGTTAACACCATTAACCGCATATTAATTGGCCGAAATAGACACCACGAAAATAACACCAGCAGGATTAAGCGCCACGACAAAGTCGCCAAGTCTCGACATTTGCCTGACATTTGTGTAGATGCCATAGAAGGCGTCGCATTGCCACATGTGGAAAGCCTTAAATGGCTGTCGGCGTCTGCAAGTCGCGTATGTCAAATATATACATATAATATATATATATATATATATGTATATGTATGCATATACATCTGTTTAGCTTGCTATCCACAAAACCACTACCATGCAAATGTCAGCCAGGAGTGAGGAGTTGGTGTGGGGTTTGGTTGCAGTGTGGGTGCGGGCTGGCGGCAATTGTGGCGATAATTGCACATTTGAGGCACGCAAAAATTGTCAGACATTCCCCGCACTGCCCCTGCCTCATAGTGTACTAATAAATATCAATTGTATGCACAACAACAACTATGCGAAGAACAACAACACAAACGCAAACAGCCAACTGTATTTCATTGTCTTTGAATTTCTTTAAAGTTCTTACAACATGTGTACATTAGTAGAGATATTCATATACTCATATACATACACATACATACACACACACACACACACACACACACATACACTTGCAACGCTGCTGAGCACGCATAAATTAAGTGCAATTAGCATAAACAATTTTCAATTTTTAGCTTCAATCAAGAGGGGATCTTATGCACAAGCGGCAACTGCCAGGAGCAGCAATGAAATGCTCACTGCATGCTGCGATCCGCAAATATGGTAAATCAACTACGAGGAGTTCTTAATGTTGCCATCCATTCCGATTATTAAGTAGCCAAATTTGGGAACCGACAACGCAACGTTGTTTGGCCAATAGTTTTCGCTTTAAATTACGAGTTTATTTTGCAGTATATAAAAAGATTTGTTTACCTCGAGAGTACTTGGTGCAATAAACATTATTGCTAAGCTCGAAAGACAAGGATAAACGAACTAAATAAAACTGAGCTAAAATATTTTTTTATCTCCCTTGCTGAAAGAAAATTTCCAATTAAGCTTAACATTTCTTAAACCGTTATATTTTGAAGTATGTACTTAAATTGTAGCCTGATTCGACTATCAACATATTTTCAATTTTCGAATATCTGCAGAATGTAAAGATGTTGCCTGCACATGCTCCTATAAGGGACAACACGTTGTACATTCAACATTTGTAAAGTATGTTGCGAATTTTAGAAATTAGCTTCAATTTTGTAGTGTTTTTTGGAATCGCCAAATTTAAGGAATGTGAATGTATGAAATGAAGGGCATAATAGAGTCCGTTGCATTTGCTTATGCCAATTTATGGTACAATATTAGGCTCTATTGAGTCATTGAGTAATTGTCAAATTCATTAGAATCCAAAATTATGACTTCATACTGCAGCTGTTTTCAAGCGAATTAAAAAAAAAGTTTCACATAACATTTGCAGACGAAGAACCGATTAGATATGCCACAAATTGAAGCCACTCAAAATTAAGTGGGTTCACAGTGTCCACAAGTAACCACAGCGAGGAGTCCCAATGAAGAAGACCTTCGAGCACAGCTCCAGCCAGGCCAGATAAGGCACATTGTTGGTGTTTGTTTACACATTTAATAAGTATACAACACATAAAAACGTATGTGTATATAATATTTAGGTAGTACACAAATACATGTATAGACTTATGGAAATTTATGCACAGTGCCTCTTAACTAAATACGTCAAAACCTCTACCAAAGTTTATATATATATAAATTTATATATATATATAAATTTAATCAAATTAATCGATTTTAATAAACTTTTTTTTTTGTATAGAATATGTCATTGTTAATGTAAAACAGGAAAGTCAGGTCTCAAATATTTATCTTATTTATTTAAAAACTATAAAACAATGTCATTTTTATTTGGCACATTAGCTTAAAATTGAAAAAGGTCGAAAGCAATATTTGTTTGTCAAGGATACGAATTATGTTTCCAAGAAAAGTTTTCTACACATTCGTATTCAATTTTCATGCAACAAACTGCAGCTCGAGATATAAACCAACCAAATGTAAGTGAAGTTGAAGCTGAGATATAAAGCAAAATGCAAAGATGCTTTCATGGACATATTTAGTTGAGCGGCGGTGTATATACATGTATGAAGTGCAAAACGCGTATATTGAACGTATTTATCAGTATGGAATTTAAATAGCGATCACGAAATGCTAAAGTGAATACGTAAAATAAGTGCAGCTTTTGGCTGGCAATCGCAGGTAAATAAATACAAATATTTGAGAAATTTATATAAATATATGGCTGCCTGTTGTAAGGGAAGACAGCAGAGAAGCATGTGAATAACAACGCAAAATATGGAAAAAACCGAAAATATATTTTTGTCGCTATTAAGAAATATTTCACATTTACCTATAATAAAACAGAAAGACTTTGAAACAGAGCATTTAAAATACATTTTTTTTTTAATTTAAAACAAATTTTTTGTGCTAAGTAGTTTTAAATCCAAAGATTTTAAATTAAGTTATTTTAAAATGCTAAATGAATTGAAAGAGAGTAGTTCACTGAATCAAAGGTCTTGCTGAACTCACTGTGTATAACATTCATGTGCATTTTGTTTTAAAAAACCCGCAATTACAATTGAAATAAGAATTTCATATAGTATAATCATTAACAGCTGCAGCTGCAAAAAATATTATACGGATCCCCACGATAATCAAGTCAAGTATTTATCTTTATGGACAATTTGTTCCAAGGTCAAATTTCATTAAAATTTATAGTCGCGGGCAAGCATTTAATCTGTTTAATAAGTGTCTCATTGTCCTTAATATATTTTCATACGTATGATTTAAATTTAAGTATCGCCACATGTTAAATACGTTCATTTAATTTCCCGTTATTGATAATGCTAGCTAATTTTTTAATTCAAAATGTTGCACAGAATTCATCAAGAAATCAAAATATTTTTGTATCATTTAACATTTGTGCCCTCAATTGGGTATCTTAATTGAGAATGTTTTTTTTTTGGGTGCTTAACAATATCCATTTATTTGAATTGAAATTTCTAAGTAAGTGGTGAATTATTATTAACATTGCTTTCTCTGATTGAAGAGTGCGAAGTAATTACATGCAGTGAATTTGGCAGTCGTTCTTGCCTCATAAAGTGAGCTATTGCTATTAATTGGTGGCGATGTGGTGCTTATCTACGCAGCCACCCATTCGAAGTGGGTCAAAGTTGCTTTGGGGTTCAAATCCCTACCGCAACTCATAAATTTGTGGGGCGGCAAACATGTGTGCTTTTAATAAATACGAGCATAGCTTAAATAAAACAGCAGCATCTCAACTCGACCATTAAAGACCCGACGAGGGCAGCTTTCGATTTCATTGTACAAATTTGCTGCATCCAGTGGCATTAATTATGTGCCTTGTGACACTTTTCATCATCATCGTCATGCACATCGGCAGCCTCATAAAGAACAATATAAACAAGAACCGCATCGACATATATGTATACACATAAATATTTACATATGTACTTCAATTGTTATCATCGGACTGTTAGATAAAAGTGACAAATTTATGTACGACTTTTGTTTAGGAATGGGCAACTGAATGTTTTATGTATATGTACAACAAATGAATATTATGGGACCCCCAAAAATGATGTGGGTATTATGTTTTGGTAGAGGTTCATATATATGGGAACATGTAATAACAAAGAAAAGAAGAAAATTATAACATAAAAGAGTAAACGTACTTTGAGCGTGTTGGTAATAAGAATTTGAGCTACAACTGAAACTGAACTGGTCTGCAAAATACAAATATAATAATAAAAAAAACAGATCAGAACAGAATATTGACAGATAAAACGCGGATTATGTACAAATGCATTAATGAAAGTTATTTAATTTGGTATTAAAACAGCCACAAATATGTTTCCTACAAGATGTTGAACCAGATGTTCTGGCTGCAAATGTGTACCGCAGCTGTCAAACGATCAACTCCAGATTGTTTTTCATTTTGCACTTTCAAAATAGCCCACAAATAAGACTAACGAAAGCCAGTTCAAATACATATATGTTGACATCATCGATATGTCCAGGAATTTGATATGAATAACCGGCCAACGGAAATCGAATGGGGAACAGAAGACCCTCAATTTTGTTGCTTGAATGGGTAATAGACTTTGTGTTAGAGCATATAAGAGTGCAAAGTTTTAAATTTTATGGGTTATACAAAACACATTGCAAATAGGGCGTGTGGAAATCAAATGCCGAATAGCCGACCCCCAATATTGGGGCATGAATAATAGAATGGATTTTGTGTTAAATAATTAGGGGAATGTGGTTTTTAATTGCGTGTATATAAACACAAATTTAGAATATATAGGAGTGGATGTTAATCGAAGATCATCTGTAAGCAGCGCAAAGTATTTAATTTTTTTCTAAGAGAATTACCTCGAACCTGATTACCTCGAACACATTTCAGATTGCAGACCCTTAATGTTGGGGCATAAATAATAGAATAGATTTTGTCTCAAATAATTAAAGTGGAGTATGGTTTTTAATATTGTATATATAAGTATAGGCTTTGAGTATATAGGAGTCGATATTTGTCTCAGTAAGATCATCTGCAAACATCGCAAAGTATTTAATTTTTTTATGGGGCATTTAGCAATATGAACTGAGGACCTCGAGCACAATTCAGATGAGGCGTGTGCAGTTTGACTCATATAGTCCTAATTAAAAAGCTGACAAACAAAGACATCTGGGAATGGCTTCTCCACGTTCCCATCCTCATCCCCGCCGCCGCTCTCATTATGGAGCTCGTCCTCGTCAGAGACACGGTTGGAATGTGCACAACGAGATAAGCCAACAGCAGCGGCAATAACAATGACTAACAACTGTAAAAGATAAAAAATCGCACAAGCATATATACAGATGAAGATGTGCGACAATGTAAATCCAGTTGAGAAACAACCAGGCAGATGTGTGTCTGTGAGTAAATGGAGTTACTGAAATCCCAAAGAAACCAACACATATGTTCATAAGGTGCTGGCGAGACTGTGGCTGGGTCTGGCTCTCAATCTCAGTCAGGGACTGATGCTGATGATGCTGGGGAAGCAAGCAAATAAAGTGACAACTTTAACAAATAAACTGCACATAGAAGTGCTGTATGAGTAATCGAGTGAGTACTCCAACTGCAACTTCAACTTGAACTCGAATTCACACTCCACACATAATATTCAGAGGCGGCTTTCTTTCTTCCCTTTTGAGCCACAGAAAAGATTCAATACAATGCAAAGTAAATAATAATAAACGACCTTCGCTGGCTGTCAGCGAGAAACTCGCCTTTATGGCTTATCTGGCTGATGTGCAAAGAAAATTGTTGGGCAAGTTGCATGTAATTAAATGATAAGTCACTTGTAAATTTCATTATCACACAAAGTGGCACACGGGCATAGAGATTGATCTATTTGAGATCGCTTGGTAACCGATGATGACACGATTGGTCTACGAAAACTATTTATCTTATGCGATGTTTGTATTTTAGGTATTATGTTTTTTTTGTATTATTTTTTATTAGCGTACTGTTATCAACATATATTTATATTTATTCTTTAAAATTTTTCTAAGTTCTAAGCTTGAATTGGCATTCGGCTCGTTTCAACTCTTTATATATGTATGTTAAATGATTGTTTATTGATTTCGTTTTTTTTTTTTCATTTCATCGCTGTCTGGCTTATATTATTTTTAAAAATTACAAATTTATGGATTTCAGCGCATGCAGCATAAATTCTTGCTTAACGCCGTCGTTATATTTCCCCAAACCCCGCACAACAACAACAACAGTAAAAACCACTAAACAACAACTTGAAAAAAGAGAAGAAGAAAAAACAGAAGCGTTGGTTCATTTACGGTAGATAAAGTATCGAGTACGCGCACAACCAGCGATGTACTGCAAAATGAAAATGAAATTCACCGCACAATGCGCTCAGAACGCAAATAAAAAAGAGGATAAAAAAAACTAAAAAAAAAGGGCGCACAATTTTAAACGTGACTGTTGCAAAGAATCATTTATCACACACAAATTTTTGCTATGTTGCTGACGTCGCCGACGTTGACAAAAATGATTATTATAAATTCGACCTTATTACTCTTGTTATTCTCGTTTGTTGTACAACAGTTTTTCGCGTTTGGTTTTGTATTTCACCTCATGGGAAGCAAATGAGCGCACAACATTGAGTATGTAAAGCATTGCAGCTGCAACACGACACTGATCACAAAATCACTTTGTTTCCATTACGTATTTTCTTTTTTATATTGAAAAGATCCTCGCAAGTATCTATCACGAATGCAAATGAAATTTTATTTTCGTTTGGTTTCGTTTTGGCCTTTGCCGGTTGATCGCGTTCTGCGCGCGCCGCTTCTGCATACAAAACGCAACCAACTTACGCGCCGGTGTATCGTTAACTGACCCAACAACAACGCCGGCCGCATGCGTTAAGTGAGCGTTTGTTGACGTCGACGTCGGCGTTCGCGTTGGCGTCTCTGTCAGCGTAGCCACTTTGCGCTCAAAACTCCAATAGAAACGAAACTTGTTCTCTCCAATCCACAACACACAAGCACACACACACACTTGCACTCTTATTTGCACTCACAAGCACACACTCACACACACTCACGCATGTAGAGGAGAACTTGTTGCTCGCATTTTGAGTTTTGTTTATGCCGTGGAACTGTTTACATGTCAATGTATAGGATTATATCTGTGTAATTGTTTCTTCTTTTTTTTTTGAGTAGTGCGCTTTGTTTTGTTTCCCGCTTGCGCTTTTTGCCCTCCCCCCTTCGTTCCATCTTTTGTCTCTCAGCGAGCTTCTGGCTCATTAAGGGGTTGTGTCGTACGTTGAGCATGAGCTGAGTGGCTTGTCTGCCGGCCAATTGAGTGGCGCTCTTGAGTGTTGTTGTGATACTCGTAACAATTCAATGAGCATTACGATTCGCTTTGTTTATTGCCGCAGTTTTTTCATTTTCATTTTTATTTTTGCTTTTTTCTGTTTTTGTTTTTATTTTTGTTGTGGCATTTTGGCTTATTTCGATACGATTTATAAATGCATTTGAATGGCCCGTTTTGTCGCCCTGTTTTATTTTTCCGGCATTTCGATTGTTTTTATTTGATTTTTATGACATTTTACACACATTTTTTGCGGCTACCGTTTTCGACTCATGAGTCACGGACGGGTTGTGGATCATAATGGAACACTGAAGGATTTATTGGATGAATTTATGTTTATATGCAACTGGAAGTGTCACCATGGAAAAGAGATGCTTCCAATTTAATGTGTGATTTTTAAGAGCTCAGGTGCTGATATACAAATCGGTAAAGTACTCATGAAATACAGTTGTATTTATTTAATTTTTTTGTATCCTTTTGTTTTCCTTTAAGAGTTTTTTTTTTCATTTTTGAAGTCATTTTAAAAATGCAAATTATTTTGCAAATTTAAACAAGAGTCTGTATGCGAAAAACATTTTTCATTTCACAAGTTTCGAGCAAGACCGAAAATAAATTATGTGGTTCAGTCAAAGAGTCAGTCAGGTTCTCCAACTGCAGCACTTCCTGCCTCACTCACTTGCCAGACATACATTAGTTTCTCTGATTGTCCACATATTTCTTCATTGGCAACTTAACTTAACTCAATGCCAAAAAAGTATGGAAAACTATTGCACAAATAAGCCAATTTCTGCTGACAGATGATATTATTAAGTGGGAAAAAGAAAAATGCAAAAAAAGTCTATTCGCCACTTTACACAGATATCGTCATCGTTGCAACATGTGACAAAGTGCGAAAAATGCTTGCAGCGAGTTTATTATAAGTATAGACATTTTTTCTTTAATTTTAGTCGCTCTGCCAGTGGATTTATCCACACTTGTGCCGCCAGCAAAGAACGTGCCGCAAAATTGTATTAACTGACGCGACAGCTCGGACGACTGAGCTCTGGACGGACAAAGGCGGCAAGAGTTTTTTATATCCATTTTGAAATGTCACTGGAAAATCTATTTTGGGCGCATAATTTTTCACGCTGCCACCTTTTGGGGCAGCATTTTTTTTCCTATTTTTCGGGCTTTGCTTTGCTTTCTATATGCATATATTTCTTCACAAAAGCCGATTTGTCGTCTGCTTGAAAAAAAGTACGAGTATCTTTGGCGTGTTTTTGTTGTTTGCCAGGTTTGTTTTTGTAGCCGGATTTCCTTCATTTGTAAATTGAATTTTAGTCTGAGAGCAGCAGAAGAATTGCAAGTTCTCAAGTTTGAAGTCTTCTTCGCTTTTATTTTTGAACATTTATTAATTACGATCAATGATAAATGCTGGCGAATTTCCAATTCTTGTACTTCAAGATTAATCTACATTTACGGCTGAATCATCGTTTGTTTGCGATAGTAATGAAAAATTATAATAAATAATGTTTTTCAACTTTGAAGCAACGTCGCGGGTATTTACAGACTAAATCTGATTATATTTTAAAGTATATATTGCAGGCAAAAAAAACTTTTGGCCAATTATATTTATGGTTATTTTCTACACGTTTATATTTGCGAAGCAAAGTCAATCAAATAACAGTTTTGTGCAAGCTTTTATTTCTCATTTAATGCCCAAAATGTTAACTAAATATTGTAAAAGGGGCAAACAAATTTTTATGAAATATGCTCAATACCAATTCGGTTAAATTAAATTGGAAAAACGTTTCGTTGCACACAAAAGGGTGCTGAAAGACAGCGAAAAAAATCCCCAAAAATAAAAAACAATTCAGAATGCTGTAGTCGAGTCAACTCGACTACGAGATACCCCGAATAAATATATTATATAAGGATATTAAACATGTCAATATGAAAATAGTTTTTATAAAATGATTGTATCGTATCCGATGCTCATGAAATTTCTGTTGATCAATAATAAGTCAATGTATACTATATATTAATTAGAAGTTTCTGACTTTAAAATTGTGACTTTCAGGCGGACATAGTTACAATGACTCGGCTGTTGATACTGTCTGTTACATACTTTTGCACAAAATCACTCTACCCTTTTTAATAATTTGTAATGCGTTCGGGGTATAAAAAAAAAACAAATGACTGTGTATATAAATTGGCCTGAGTTTCATTCTGTTCGCATATTGGTTTTGTGTGTGTGTGTGTTACGATGTGAGAGTGTATGTGTGTATGTTTGTATATGCCCGCATTTTCAATACAACCGAACACGTTTGACAATTATACACGACTACATTTCGGGGCAGATTGCTGCACTTTTTGCACACAACAATTGCGACATGTTTACAAAAAGTCAACGACAACGAGAGCAGTGTGTGGTCTTAAATTGATAGCGGGTGCTGTTGGATGGGAGTTGGGGTGGCTTATGCACCTGGAGCCGAGTTACAATCATACCCACAGTAATCACATGGAGCAACACACGGAATTCCATAGCCAGAAACAGACTCAGACCCAGAGCAAGAGCCAGAGCTAAAAGCCAAGCCATTTTAGCGTGACAATCAATTGATTTCCCAAGTGGATGGCGGAAAATATTTTGTTTGTAGTTTTGTGTGCTGTGAAAGCTTTTCTATTTATTTTAGAATTGCAATCGCTTTTTTACTTTTTATTTTTGTATTTTTTGGCATTTTTGACAGGTCTGCTGCATTTTGCGATCAATAAATCATTTGCAGTGTGCTGTTTGCGTCTGGCTGATTTAAAAAAATAACATGCCAACAGGACAGCATTGATGAATGGGCACTGTTAGAAAGCTGATTTGCTGTTTTGATTGTTAATATCCATTTTGTAATGGTGTTATTTGATGTGCATTTAAATTCTGATCGGTAAAGTTATAATATTAATGAGCTTGTCGCGGTTTGTTTCCCGACTACATTATCTTAAAAAAGCGTTACATACTTTTGGGATTACATGAGAAATGATCAAATCTGAAAATGTCGCTTGCCCGACATACATTTTGCGAAATATTTTATACTATAGTTAGCACAGTTTTTAAAACATCATTTGTAAACATCAAGCGGTCATAAATCACAGACATTAAGGCATTCACACTGCGTATGAGTGATTTATTAAAGAATTTTCGAAAATCGAAATTGATTTCATTGTGCATGGGCTGCATAATAAACTAAGCCAAGCTGCAATCATGTTGTTGCAACCACATTTTTTACAAACCCGAACTGACCACAGCACCAAAGCTCTCGGTAAGCTGGCCAGTGGCCAGGAGGCCAAGTGGACTCAAAGACAACGATGACAAGAAGGGCAGCAGCTGCTATTGTGGCCTAGTCTACTGGTCATATGGGGTTAAATGAGTTAACTGTGTGTGTGTATATGTTCGACGTCAATATCGACCACATGTGGTTAAATTATGGCAAGTAGAAATGTGCGCAGTGTCAGGGCCCCCAAAGTATTCAGTTGGCCCCCTTTGTGGCTTCTGCAATTTCAGTGCGTTTTTGCCACATTTATTTTGCTATTTTTGCAGTTTAACAGGAAATTATTGAGATATATTTTACAGTGGAAAGCAATTACTTTTTAGTTGCCTAACCCTCTAGCTCAGCACCAACTGACCAACAGACGATCTGACGCTTTAAACGCATTTGTACGACTTAAACGGGCGCATTGGGTTAAGTGGCAACACAATTGGATTCTCCAGACAATATTTATTTATTTTGTGATTTTTAATTTAAAGATATATTTTCAAAAATTCTTTGAAGCGTATGTCAACGTTAATATACTGGATTTTCGGCATACTTTTAGATATAAACAATCTTCTGCAAATGACATATTCCATAATTCGGAACTATTCTTTGTGATTCTCAATAAATATATATTAATAATTAAAGACTAGCTTTTGTTGGCACATGAAAATTTGTCATAGACAACACAGAAAAGAACGCAAATCTTGTCATTGACGTGGTGAATTATTTGAATTTCTTGTGACTTGCTCGACAAAAATGCAGTCAAAAAATTAAAATAAAATTGAAATCTCAATGGTATTTGCACGATTTTATAGATATTCTTCGAGCTATGCAGATAGAACAGAACACGGATGGATTTTTAGTGGTTAATTAACCGAAGTGTTCGCTGCGGCTTAGAGAGAGCTGCTTCTGGTCAGTTCAGGGGAGGTGAATTTTAACCAGTTGTTAGAAAAGTTATTTCCCACATCAGCCTGGCTCGTGTGTGTGTGTGTTTGGGTGTAGATGTGAGTGTGAGTGTACCAAGCCATTGGGAGACTCCATTTAAACAGAGTCGAGCGCTGCATAAAGCGTTTATTTTAGTACACAGAAAGTTTCATTTGCGCTTCTCCAAGCTGCTCCATTTTTGTGCTGGTTTCCTGGTAATTGTTTTAAGTTGCACTTATTTAAACTTTTACGTTTTCTCTACTGAAAACTCCCACGCCCGATGCTAGACTAACTTTGGCAGCTTGTTGAGAAAGTTTTTTAATTCTATTTTGCTCATTTTTCTGTTTTACCATCACGTTGTTAATTTTATTAAAGTTTGCCTTATCAGTTTTTCGTCGGCTGCAACCTGCATGGCAAGTATAATTATTTTTTCCCAAAGCCGCATGGCAGAAAATTAAAAAAAAAATCCAGAACGTTGAGTAGTCTTCGTTCAAACGTATTTTTTTTTTTTGCCTTAATAAAATATTTATTATTTAAAAGATGTAAAGGATACTTTGATAATTTTAGGCGCAGAACCAAACTTTAATCAATCAAAATCTTTAAGTTTTAATGAGATTAAAAATTGGTTTTATTGAGTGTGAATAAGTTTAAATAATACTCAGTTTTAAATTGAAACGCATTTAATTTTCGATGCGTTGAGAGCCAACGAAAAATGTGTATCTAAAACGCGTAGAAAAAGAATAAAGGAAACCGGATTCGGGCGAGAACAATATAAGCTGGCAGGATGGGCTTAACATGAGTTGTTTTGATGTGGATTTGGATTTTCTAAGATAGATTGTGCTTGGCTCTAAATATAGAAACATTAGCATATGCCTTAAAGTAGCACCAGACTGTACAGAGAAGAAGCCTGAGGGCGTAGCACGTTAAACCCTTAACGCCTGACATCTTAAGCCAACTCTCTTGCCTTTCCATTTAAATGTCATATTTATGCGAACTTTGTTGCAAATATATATTACTATGCCGTTGTTCACTTGTTGTTTCTTGCTGCCAGATACAAAAAAGAAACGTATTGTTTCGTTTTATGGCGTTGCCTTTTGCTTCTTGCTTGCTTTTCCTGGCTTTTGCTTGCTGTGTATTGATTTTCGCCTGAGCTTAGCTCGGTTGCCCAAAAGTATGCTACCAGCATACACAATATGTGCATTTTATGCGCTTTGATATTTTATACAAGTTCCCCCTCAACGAGTTATACATGGACATGGATATATATATATATATATATATATATATATATATATATATATGTATCCGCTTGTATATACTACTTGTAGATCCTTGTATATATACTTGTATATCCATTGTTTGCACGCTCTGTGACATTTTTATGCGGCCAAACTTTGTTGCATCAAATTTACGGTGCGTATGAGTAACGACAGCCGTCGCCATCCGACCCGTCACATTTGTGGCCCAAAATGTTGTTGTTATTCGCATTGTTGCTGGCGTTGTTTTGCAAACCAAACGATATGTGTCGTAAAAAGCACACTTGCATTTATTAGCCATCAGCTGAACCTAACCCACAACCCCAACCTAACACCAATCAAACTGCCAACTGCCAAGAGGAAAACTCCAAAAATACTATAACAAACAATGCGAAAGTAAAGGGCATTCAACATTTTCAACATTCTGTGTTGTTTTTCTTTTGGTTAGTTTATTTTTGTCGTTTCTTGGTGTTGTTTTTTACGTGCATAATATAGAAATGTAATTGAATAATATATATATTTGGCAATTCGTATGTGCTAAGAAAACGAAATGTGTAAGATGATAGAATAAAAACACAATTTAGTTGTCTTTTCGCAATAATTGAAATAGCAATCATTTAAATTTTCAATTTAAATTCTTACATGCTGAGAAGAATTTTAACCTTTTTTAATTTTCAAATGAACTGCCAAAGGCATCTGTAATAATCTGCGTGCTCGGAAATTACAAATTATTTATGCTTCTTATGATTCCATTCAAAGACCTAACCACACTTGAAGCACTGATTTGATTTTCTCTACAAATTACTTGCTGAAAAAGTTTGAGCGCACTTCCACTTTGCAAATATAATTGCACAAAAAAGTACGCGAGCACGCACAGAGACAATCAGACACTTGCACACCCACACACAGCGAAACACACCCACACGAACACACACCCAGACACATGAAAAGGACCCTCGAAAAAATAAAGTTGAGATGATGCTTGAACTGCTGAAGCTAAAACAAATTGGAGGCCATACAAATTACAACGGCAAAAAATCACGGGCTCCAAGCCCAGTAAGTCAATTCAAATTCTCGGAAGAAAATTCGCCCGAAAGCCAGATGCAAAATTATGAAAATATAACACAGCAAAAATGTGAATGAAGAAGTAAAGTAAGGCCGTGATAGACTTACCGTCATGTATTCATCCAAACGATGCTTCCAATTGTCAGATCTATCGATTAGATTGTTCCATTGCTCGGAAAGTTTGCCAACCTCGCGTCGAATGCTGCGTGCCAACTCCCGGCTCTGCTCTTCAGCGGTCATGTAACGGGAGTCGGAGTCATGGGGAGCTGTAAGGATACGGCAAATGAATATGTGTGTGTGAGTAAATACAGCGTGAAGAAGTTAGGAAAAAAATGAACTGAACGAGCGGCAGACACGCTCTCTTAAGGCAAGCAAAAACAATAATTGCACCTTCTATCAAATTTGGTAGGCGGTCTACCTGCTCTACATATCCCCTACTCCCTTCCCGCTCACACTTTGTGCTGTGGCACGTAACGTAAGGGCGGCGCCAACTTTATGAATTAGAGATGATATTATGGTTCTTAATGTCTCCCGACAGCGATGATTATGCTGACGATGGTTGTTGGGTGCTTTTTTTTGGGGGGGGGGGGGGGTGGGGAGGGGGTGTAGCGACTTTGATTATGCGGATTGCACACAGTGATTAAATTTGCAATAAAATTATCTCAGCTTGTCGCAAGTGTCGAGCAATTGTCTAGAGTTCGACAATTTTCTACAGTACGCACTGGGGATAAAACAAAGTCAAATTTAGTTGCACATGAGAGAGTTGATTTTCAGTAAAATTAAGTGCTTATCATCTGGATTCAAAGAGTTATCTGTCAGCCCAAATAAATCTGAGCTTCTTTATATTTTCATAGATTTCCGATAACGAGAAAACTCGGACCATGAAAGTAAAAAAAAATACAACAACTTTAGCAATATCCGCTTCGATTAGCAAACTCGAGATCAAATCGACAGTCGATACAACGACAAGAAGCAAAACTGAAAAAGAAAACATAATAGAAGTGTCATGGAACATGAAAGACAGCCTGACATGCATGTGGATGAAATGCAAGAGAAAAGAGAGAGAGAGAGGGAGAGAGTGACAAGTGGCAGCAAAGAGAACTGCTGTGCGACAGTGTCACCGAGAGGTATGACAACAACAGTGGCTTCGGTGGCAGCGCATCAGCATCAATGAATGTCAGGAGCCGTTGGCTAAATCTGAATTTAATTTAATGCACGAACGGAGCCGGCATACAACTTTTATGGCCCGAACCGGAGGCGTTGCTTGTCGGACATTCGACATCATGGTAATATAATGGCGCTAAGCAAATATCACAACTGAAATACTCAAATACTGAAATACTTTCGAGGACGTATCCGCTCCTGCCACTGCTTCTGCTTCTGGCCTGTTGTAATATTCAAATTCAATTTGAAATTGAGTTTATCGCATAGATGTTTTCTGCTCTTTGCGCGCCTCACTGACTAACATAGTGACGGACTGACGACGACACAGTTTGATGGAAATGTAAAATGTATAGTATTGAAGGAGATGGAGACAAACGGTTGGAAAACCTTTTTTGCGTTGATTTCAATTTATATCCGACATTTTCCGTAGACTTGCACATTTTTTCAAAAATTAAATTTGGTCATCTACAAAAAGGCAAAGACAACTGAATAGAAACACTAAAACTAGGTTAAAAGTAAAAGTGAATTTACAATTAGTTTCAGGAAAAGTATAAAATATATGACATTAGAACAACTCCGACTAAACAAAGTGAACTGAATCTGAGTTCCACCATATAGAATTGCAATCAAATACTTTCGAATGCTTCCAGTTAGCAAAAATATGTATCTGGGTAAAGATCAAAACTAACAAATTCATTGTTCTTGGTTGATGAATATTTGGTTTATAAGTGCGGCTAGTCTGCTTTTTATCTCTATTGAAATATTTATGATTATATGGTTTAAGAAACTTACTCCGCTTACTTGGGGAAAGCTGTATTGGAAAGGTAAGTTCCATTACAAAAATGCGTTAGAGGTACTATAAATTCACACTAGCGCAAATAGTTTTTGAAATTATCATTATAAATATTAGTACCACAACTTAAAAGAGTTTAAGCAGTGAAACTGACATTTCGATTAAAAATTCTATATTTATGAGATGACTGCTCGCCTCAGCTTTTGACAGGACATATTCTAAAAGATCCGAAATGCTCGAATTTACCCATGGTTAGTGACAAATCAAAGCTATCGTGACCCAAACCAACCTAAAGTGTCTCAGACCTTATTTCGACCAGTGTCTAGCAAAAAATTTAAAGTGCTATAAAGCTATAAATGCCAATTTGTTCCAAGTTACATCACGTTTGAAAAATAAACTTTATTTTTTATTAAACTATTAATTAATTAATTAAAATTGTATTTGTTACAAGGCGGGTTTTCTCAGAGAAAAACTATATATCAAGTTAAATAAAATTAAAGTCAGAAATGTTTGCTTCAAGCTTTTATCATCTTAAAGAACACGTCTTATTATATTCAAATTAATACAAAATTCGTTAATTAAGAACGGTTAAAAACAGTTAAGTAACATTTTTAGGGGCCACAGATTAAACATCAGTGGTAAAAATCTCTTGTCAGACAAAGACATCCAAATGCCGCCCAGAAATACCTAACATAACGAGATACACACACAGGCACACACACGCACACCCACAAATAGATGGAGCAACTGTTGATGGTTGGCACTAATAGCGTACTAATCGCACTAATTGCTTTGGATGCAATTATCGTTGACGCCTGCTGTTGGGCGGCAGGGTGTGGCAATTGGCGATCTGTCGCCGTTGTGTGAATGCTGTAAATGAAAACAACCCATGACCGAAGGCAACCATTTTCCAAATTGTTAGCTATATTTAAAAAGAACTAAGACCTAAATACACCGAAAGGAAAAAAGGGAAATGCAATGCAACAAAATCAATTGGCAATTCCGCACCAGCCGCACAGCAGTTGTCTACTTTTAGGCTCCTCACGTGTCCTAAACTTTACGGGTGCTTCTCTATTCATGTGGTTGTGTGGGAGTGGGTGTACGTGTGTGATTGGGTGAGGGGTGTGTGCTTTAGTGGTTTGGTCAACTGCTAAGCTTGTAGGGCCAGTGCACAATCGAGTTCTTAGTCGTACATGTTGGTTTGCTGTTTGATTTTGAGATTTGCCATACAAATTGAAAGCGCTGTGAATGGCATTTGTTGAATGTTGATGAGTTGTTTGGCTACTGTTAGAATGGAATGAATAGGTTTCCAACAGTTACTAAAGCGTGTACAGGGAGAGACAGAGACAGAGAGAAAAGAGAGAAAGGTACAGACGGAGGGCGAAGCAAAGTGCTATAGTAAGTATTTCTAGTTTATTCGAAATTTTAAGACTGCCGAAATGAACTTTAAATAGTTGAAAATTCATTGTAACTTTTGTGGTCAAAGTTAATGTGCAGGGATAGTAGATGGGAGGGAGGAGGGGGAGGTGGTTGCTATCCGCCATATATACATAATAATTTAATGGTGTGCCGTAAAACTTACCCTCCGCATCGCTGGTATCCGAAATGGGCGCCTCGCTGGCAATATACTGACGACCGCTCGTTAAATTGCTCTCAACAATTGGGCGTTTATCCTCCAACTGACGACGAAAAGCTTTATGATCATCCTGCGGAGACAGGACACAAAAGAAATGAGATTTGGTTGGCTTAAACTGTTTTTTGCTTGTGCAAATAAAATAAAATGTTATAACCTCCCTATGTATACCATATATATATACTATAGTTGTCAATGCTGCAAAAGATTTATTTATTTGGCCAAATCTGATACAGAGACAAATAATAAGAGTGCCGCAGTTGGCCTCCATAAACTATTTGCTCTACATATATATAATACTATTGCAATTGCTTTTCGACCGAGAAAGCCCCAAAACGAGCAAGCGTTTCAAGTGCCTCCCCACAATAAAACATCATGAAGAACTCACAATAAATTTCATATTTAATGCATTTAGTGTAAAAATATAAAAAAAAAACGATCGCCAAAGGCAGCGAATCAAATGAAAGGCAATACGAAATACAAGCCAAATTCTTTTCTGAGTTTGTTAGTGCCACAACTCAAGTGTTGGCTTCACTCGCCACTCCACTCTCCACACTCCAGTCCACACTCCACACTGCACAAGCCGAAATGTAAATGTCCGGCAGACCGTAACTTAGTGGCAGGCAATAGATTTTCAGAGCCTGCCAGGAACCAAGGGCGAAAGTTGCCCCATTTTTATGCTGAGCCCACGGCGGGGCTGCGTTCTAGGGGTAAGTGAAATTCAAGTGGTGCACGCTGTGCTAGACAGTGTTTCCCCATTTTCAACTGGCCTGGCCAGAACTGGGTCTTGTTGTTGCTGACACGAGTACAACTTCCGCTGGTATTTTTACTCCTGGGCTCTTTTTCTGCCTTGGCAAGTCCTTAAGTGATTTCCGGCACATACATACATGGTACATATGTGCTGCATGTGAGTGTGAATGTTTTTGACATAACAAGCATCATTTAACAATTATTTAAGAATTCGCAGCTAGAGCAGTTTAGCTAAGTGGGACTTTCAATTCAACAAAGCAATTCGGTCAAGTTGGCCAGTTATATAGATTTGAGTACCAGGCATTAGAGGAATCGATAACTGCTATGCATAAAAAACTAAACCGTATGCAATGTGTAAAGCACAATTCTTATGAGGCTATAAAAAACATTGACGCAGGAACTGTTGAATTATTTAATGGATACATTCCAGTATTGAGTGTGACTCAAATCGCATTGATAATCCACATCACAAGCACTCAAGTACATATTATATGTGCACGAACCGATAAATTGAATTGTTTCTCTGCACTTAACTGATTATAAGCAACGATCCAAGGAGTCGTTTTTCAATGTAAATTTATGCCTTTGCCTTAATATAAGTTTATCAGATTGTTTCTTTTCCAAGCGGACACATATATTAAAAACAGTTAACTTACTTATCATATTAGAAGGTGTAGTAGAATTGTATTCTAAAAAGAAATTAGTTGAATGGGATTTGTGTAAGCCGACGTATATCTCGTTTAACTAGAGAATTCTTAATATTTGGAGTAGCAACAACCAATCAGAAGATGACATCCGAAGTTAGTTGTTATAAAAACTCAAAGAGAAACTATATTAAATAACAAAAATTTGACAAGTTGCATCCGAAATGTAAAGCGAGTTGAAAAGAAAAACAGACAGTGGCTGACCAGTATAATGATTGTAGAATTTTATGATAAATTTCAATTTTTTACTTTAAATTTTAATAAACTTCTTTAAGATTAGTTGTATTTCTCATTTTGTGGTTTGTATCAAAAACAGCAACATTTATATAAGCCCAACAGACACACGCAAGCAATGATATAAGTGGAGCGATTTCAATATCGTTAATCATTGAGAGATGACTAAGATATGCAAAGGCTCAATTTTTAATTAATAAGCAACTTTTTTATAGTGTATTGTGAACTATCTCTAAGCAGATAATATTGGCTGCTTAGTGGACTTATTATAAAATTCAAAATACATAAGCAATATTCAAAATTCAATCACATAAACAGATGCTTTGTCCGCTTCTCTGTATGCTGATGCGATTGAGTAGGAATAAAATGCAATTCCAATGGGTTCATTCTGTTTGTGCATAATACTCATGCTAAAATCGCATTTAACAGACTTTGCTATACAAAGTAAACATTGGTATGCGGCGCCGAATGCGGAATTCATATTAATCTCGCTGACTCTGAATAAAGTGTGCGAGAGATTTGCTTGACAAATAATTATGGCTAAATATTTGTTCGAGCTTGAAAAATGTCTGCCACACAAAATGGGCCTGCCAACCACTTTATGCGCCATTAAATCACTGAGACCCTTCATACCAGTGCACCCAGATACACACACACACACAGCGAGGCGAAAAATTACAAATTGTGCCAGAAATGGCACCCAAAATGCCAGCACTCCGCAATTGTATGGAGGAAAGCCTTCCACACAATTAGTTGGGTAGAGCAAATTGAGGTGCAGCCAGTGCTATGACTATGAGAAAAGTTAAAATTAGGTCGTTGGCAGCACACAAAAAACAGCAGAGGGCAGCAGCAGCAATAGCAGCAGCAACCTCATGATGGGCACCAACTGCAGTGTGAACTCTGTGTTCAAATTGAGGGCATGCTTATTACAAATACTACACATAATTGCTGAGGACCTGGCTGACCCAATGGGCACTCCACGGCTGCAACATGAGAGTAGGCCCGCATGTAACAAAAATAAAGCTAAATTAATATTTGATAATAAGTCAAGCTGTAATGTTACTACTCTATATTCACGAATAGTAAACTGGGATATCTGATGACAAAACAGATCCTGAATATGCAATATAATCAAATAATCTTATCACATCAAATATATCATGGTTTAATGATGGGTTACTCTCGTTTCATTATTTAGAAGTATGCTTAATCTTTTCTTTTTGTGGTGTGTTGTATTTTTGACGACCTAATACCGAAGAAAATATAAAAAGAGTATCACACAATGTGGAATTTGAAAATTCATAAATAGTTAAATCCAATCCCATGGCACTGGATTTTTCAGATAAACTTTTTAACAAATATCTTTAAGCGATTTTGAAAATGATGTATATAGAAAATTTGCAATTGCCTTTTAAATATTGACTTATTTTTACTAACAGTAAGTGTTCCTTATTTTTTTGTTTATTGATTTGATTTTTTCTAAGTGAAAGTTAGATTATTAAAAGAACTCAACATTGTGAAGAATACAATAATTATTATTGTAAATATTAAGAACTAAGATTACTTTTTTTTTTGGTTATTTGACGAATTGTCCCCATCAATCACTCATAGCATTTCACATATGTAAATATAAGTAAATCCAGCCAGTCTTTTTTTCTCGAATTTCTTAATATATTTGAAGAATCGCCCTTCAGCCAAAATTATCCTTTATAGTTGTTATAATATTTAGCAAATTTATCAAAATGTTATTCACGCATTTTTTTCGAAATTTGAATTCGAAACCCAAATTTGATTATGAAGATATTATTTAACCTCTTAAATGAAAATAGCATTTAACAAGCTTAAAGTGCATTTATTATCTAATTCTATTCAACTTAAACTTACCAACTGTTTTTGTAGACTGGCCGCATCGCCACGTACTGGACCCAAGCCTAGGGTGCTTAACTCCGTATCCTTGCGAATGACCCATTCAGTTAGTTCGCGGAGTGACAAAAGCAGCGCATTCCAGTGCTCCGAATTTGACTCCAAACGGTTTCTGCAAGCAAAGGCAAAGGATAGGGCTCGGGTTAGAAGTCGCTGACAAGTATGCTACAAACGGCAAATATAAGCGTTATGATAATATTAAATTTAATTTGGCACTTTGCAACACAGGCAAGTAGCAAGCGGCTGTGTTGATTATCATGAAGCATGGCAACGACCGCATGATGCCAGCGACAATTTGTCTGCTTCCGCTCCTTTGGCTGGAGGTAGGGTTTGTGGTGAGATGGGGCGGTTTTCTATTAAACCCTCCGTTGCCGCGCCCGAGGGTCACAGTCGACCCAAGTGGCTGTCGTCTATGTTGAATTTGAGCTTGCGCTCTAATTGTGAGACACCCTGGCATTTTATTCTCATTTTATATGGCCAAAGCAGCGTCCTTTCCTGGCCATATCGCTGCCATATTTTGCCCCATTGTGAGTGGAGGGTGGGATGAGGGGTTGGGTTCAAGAATTCTGAAAAATCTGCATCCACGGGAACTCTGCAATAACAATAGGCATCGCTTGGTGCTTTTGTCTGTTTATCTTTGGTCAAATTCCTTGGCTCGTTTTCATTGTTATTATTTTTATAGTTCGCCTTCGCTTGTAATTAAGGCATGGAATAGAAGTCATGCCCAGACATTCAGACATACGTACAGTATTATATATACATACATATATACATGGGTTATACTTTCGGGCAGCTGCTCAATTTACGCCCACTTTCGCTTTTCGTCCATTCAAATAATGAATGGAACAACTTTCTTCGAAAATATGATTGGGCAATGAGATGTATTCAAATCTTCTTGTCTTGCTCATTATCTCTGTTGTTTTCTTATATATATAATTTTTTTTTGCGTTGTACCTATACCCACTTCAGTTTTTTTTTTTTTTTTTTTTTTGCACAACGTTTGGCAGTGCCATGATAGATTTCTTTTCTTATATATTTTATTTTTATTTTCGACAGCTTCTGTCTTTGACTTTTGCAGACACAATTAGAGCGAGAAACTTATTTTGCTGGCAAATGATCTGGGCACAGGCGGAACAAATCATGTGAACTGGAAATGCATTGCGTCTTCTTTATATTTTTAGGAAATGAGAAATATTTAATTAAAATAACAAAACAAAAGCTGCCTTATTGAAGTCAAGACAAATATTCGCCTTTAATTTAAAATTGAGCCGACTTAAATCCTATGTTACGCTATATTAGTCTCATCATTGAATTTTAAATACTTTGAAAGATAAGATATACTCTTCCCCAGTGTTTGCTGAATAATCAAAATGTTCTGAGCCACTCCACACTTATGCTATGTGGATATTTGAAATACGTGAAACTTTTCTGTCGTGAGGCAAGATTATTTCGAAATGATTTAAGTTGTAGCTAATAAATGCTTAAGGATATAATTCGATTGAGTGAAGTTAAAGCTCTGTATTCATTTTGAAGCCTTAGGAAACTCTTGTGTTCATCATCCATTTATAACAGACAAGAGAATAAATATTGTAATTTTGCAGATCTGTCAGTGCTTAATACATTGATTGAGTATTCTAATACTTTCGTATACATCATTTCAGCTCGCTTTCGGCTTGCAATATGTATTTCAACCCTCATAATTTTTCGGCTTCCGCCTGTTGTGGGTCTCCCAAATGTAATTTAAGACAAACCACACGCATCACAACCACCGCACATGACACCACCCACATGGATTTTATATATAGTATATCAAGTGGGTTCATCAATCTTCGCGCAACTCAAGACGGCAATCAGCAGTGGCAGGCAAAGAATGTGTTGCAATTGGAACACCTGTAGATGCCACAAAAACATAAAACAAACTTGACAAAAGTTAAGTTTGACTGTGGCAAGGAAGTGAACCAGTGGGAGAATGGATGCAATATGCGGAAGGATGGATAAAAGTTCAAAGCCAAGAACTATGCACATAAATGACCCAAGGCGATTGCCCAAGTGCTGCGGCTAATACAAACAAGTCAGCTTAGCTTCAAGAGCAAAACTTTTCAAGTGCTGTCCAAGATATTTCACTGGAATTTATAAGCTAGCAAATCTTTGGCAGTTGAGCAAACAACAAGTAGAGCCAAGGCAAACAAAGTCAACCAAAAAAACAACTGCTGCTGGCCAAACGACAACGACAATGCCAACAACAATATCGGAAGTGCACAAACTTGGCTAACGGAAATATGCCAAAACGCCAACAATGAAAATAAATAGAAGGCGTCTCCGAACTGACAAAGAATAATCGTCAAAACTTGGCTAACAAAAAAAGCGTCACAGGGGGGCTACTGCTGAGCATGGCCAAACATTTCGGACACACTTAAGGTGTCATTCGTTAGCTCTTGTGGCCTAATTGAAAAGCGCTCTAAGAGGACGTTCAATCTGGTTGCCTACTTTTGTGCGCATAGGGTCCACAGACACAGCCCCAGACTCGGCCACATAATTGCCATTTATATTCATTTTGCGTTCGCTTGTTTTTCAGCGCTTTTCGCGTGTCATCATCATTATTCATTTTACACAGCACCGCCCCTCTCTTCACCAGCCCTGTTGAGCGAGTAAACATCGTCGACTGCCTGACTTTGGCCCACATCAGCATCAGCATCAGCTTCAGCTTCTGTCCATCGCCAGCATCAATATCAACAAGCGGACAATATTTGTATACGCTGGTGTGCTTTATTTATGAAACGTGGAAATTACAAACACTGGACCCGAGAAAAAGCCAACGCGTTTTTACCCTGGACTTCATCGTGTTGTTGGCTGGGTTGGTCTGCTGTCAGCATTGTGGCACATCAAACCAGTGACACAGTGTTGGGTCGGTGTCAGTTCAGTCAGTTCCGGCACTTTTCACGCGTTTCGCTTATATTGATTTTCATTTCATCCATCCGAAGCTGTTTGATGGTTTCTTCGCGTTTACATGAAGCTATCTGCCTGGCTGGGCGGAGAGTGTTGTGTTATGTTGCGTTCTGTCTGGCACCACCGAATGGCAACCCGCTTGGCTGGCTTGTTTATGTTGCTATTTTCGCAACACAAAGTCTTTTAACCCAGCTGCTATGGATGCAGCGCGTGGCACACAACTTGAATTTAATTTGGTTTCATTAACGCGTCAGCTCGCAAGGCATTTACACAGTGTCCGTAACTTGGAACTGGCTACTGTTTAAAACGTGTTAAGTGGCTGCTTCTGCAAAACTCTTGATAATGCGACACGCTCGACAAAAATATAACTGTCTAGTCAGTAAAGATATTATGTGAATATGACAAGTTAAGTTACTACTAAGCCTTGTTTTACTTTCAATTTAACCCTCAACGGATATGAAGCCGAAGTAAACGTGGGTAGGTAAATCAACCACTAGGTTTGTAACGAAGATACAGAAGCATCACTACTAATTTCTTACAAAATTGTAAATTGAACAAAAAATAGTTTAAGGAATACTTTAAAAATAAGTATTTGAAGAGTAATTCTATTAGTTTCCACTTGGCTAATTTTTTGTTAATGCTTCATTGGAAATATCAAATTGATATCAAACTATTAATAACACAAAACATAATATAAATAACATAAAGCAATATGTAGAATCAATTAGAAAAAGTGGTAAAAATTCCTCAGTTCTTGCTAGAATGTCATGTTACTTGTTTACAGTTTTTCTTAACCGTTGTACTACTAAATAATGTTTTGCAGGAACCTTTTCGAGTACTCTAAAATAATTACAATTGACTTTATAATGTAATCAATTCAGAGTCCTTTATCTCCATTATTAATAACTCAATATCCTAATAGCTCGGATACATTAGTGTTTAGTCGTCTTAACTAATTTTTACTAACTTTATTAATTTTGCTCAGATTGGGTTTTTACTGAGCTTTCCTTCATCAATGCAACAAATATTGGACCAATTTTTCATTTAAATACTCCCACAAGTTTTGAGCCGTTTTCTTATTATTTTTTAAATTCAAGCGTTTAGTTCAATGAGCTTGTCTCTTCATTCATATGAGGCTTATATATTGTCTTGCTAACATCAATCCACGGCTCATAAGCTGTTGGGTTAATGCACTTTAATTTTAGTTCACATATTTCCCTTCCTCTTATACCTCTTAAGACAATGACTTTCTGCGGGGAGTCTATTTTGTTTTGTTTTATAATTGATTGGGTATTTTGTATAGGTATTTATAACTTGAATGATTTATAATATTTTCCGCATTGTTTCAATTTGTACGCATTTATCATGTTCAGCATGGCCTAGTTAAAAAGCGTTCTTTGTTCATGATTCCCAAGCCGACACTCAATAGCAAGCCCCTTTAAAAACAGCAATAATAACGCCGAACAACAACCGGCAAAAGCAACTTGAAACACTTTTCGGATGTGGTTTGAGTACCATCATCATCATCATCAGCATCCTGTTGAATTCAGCGATACATCCTAACTACGGAAACATTCAGACAGACTGCAGCAACAACAACCAAAACGAGAATGTGAAAAGGTTTGAGGCAAAAAACACTTACCTGATTGCAATACTTTTCGATTTTAAATTATTCCAACGTTGATTCATTTCATCCAAGCGACGCTGCAACATAACCGCGTCCTCTTGTGAGGTGAGCGAACCCAAAAGTTTGCGGCCGGTGCCATCGAGACGATCATAAACAACGCGATGGGTTTCAATTTCCGATTGTAGATCCTGTAACGGCACAAACACAACAAGTTATAAAGTTGCAAAGGTTGAATTTCCAAAAACTTATAAAACAGAAAAAAATAAACATACGCGGAAATGCTAATAAATTAGTGCATGTGGAATTTATTCAAAATTGCGCGACCTCCTCGGCACCTGGCAGGAAATTGAATTTGAATTTCAATATGAATATCGCAGCCAAACACAACCTCACATATTTAGTGTGTTGTTTAGGGTGTTATTGTGTGTGTGTACGTATCTAAAAAATGTGATATGCAAAGCGTGTGCAAACATTTTGAACAAAGCAATCTCCAGTTCACTACAGCCAGAGCGATGGGAGAGGAAGCAGGGGGTTGGATTAAACGTCTGCCATTTAAAACAACAAGCAGGCCATGAAATTGCCGAGCATGCCATCAATAAGCCTGCACGGCGCTTAAGGCCATCTGAGCGCCGCTATTGTGTCCAGCCTCCACCTCCACGTGCTCTTTTCACGGCACTCTTGAACATGAGTGACAAGTTTTTAAACGCCCCGTTGTCCGTGTCCCATATCCGACTCTTGGCGCTTTGCAATTATTAACCGCAGGTAACCCCTACCCAAACCACACTCCTCCCCTTCCGCCCCTCCACCCACCCCATAATAACCCACCAACTGACTAGAATAAAAGCAACGGCTGCGGCTGTGGCTGCGTCTCATTTCTGGCTGTCAGTGGCATCTGTGTTGTGGCAGGTGTTTTATTTGTCAACCCGCTTGGTAAAGGCTTAAAAAAGTTTCATCTCTCTTGGTTTGTTTTGTGTTTTGTGTTTTGCTTGGTCCCAAAAACCCAAAAAATGGGCACAGTTATTTGCTGTGGTTTTCTTGGTTAAGTCACCCACAAAATACACACACACACACACACACAGTCAATATAAGTGTACATGTGCTTGTACGATGAGCTGGACTTGTGAATTTTAAGACAGGCCGTGTAGGGTTTAAAGGCTTTAACTTTGATGTGGCTTGGGTCATGCGGTTGAGTTCCCAGCTCAGCTTATATGCGAAAAGGGTTACCACCATTAAGAAGTTTTTAAGGTACACCATCAGCAAATCCTCCAATTAAACTTTAATTCAATATTTGTGTTACTTAGAATCATAATAATATACATACATCCAAATCTTTTATATCTTGCACTTCTTTCTTATTCTAATCAATTAAAAAATAGATTTGATACCCTCTCACTTGTATAAGATTTTAGATTTGAAATCATCCGAACAAACCGTCCCCACATGAATCTATGTGAATGAGGATGTGTTTCTTAACGAATATAACAACTATACTTTTTACTTAAGTGCACGAGGTATACGAGAACTTTTATTCCAATTTCGAAGTCTCTATCTTTCTGAACAAGATTATATCTATATATACATATATATATATATATATATATATATATATTCTTTGAGGTTGAAGATGCTTCCTGCTGGGTGTTACACAATCCCATTTTACCCTTTTTGACCATTCTTAATGTATGGGTATAAAGATTAAAGAATATAATTCTAAGTAGAAATGCAAACTTTTATTTTGATTCTATCTGAAATTCAGAAAATAGTGATGAAAGTTACCCTGTCGACTGCTATTTGTTTTTGATGCCGTGCATCACAGTGGAAAGTCATTCAATCCGCGAAAGAATGAATTCTGCTTCGAATTGCCGTAATCGATGTAGAATATTTGTGTATGTGATATGATAACTACAGAAATCAGCGTGTTTCCCCGTTAACATCTCCAGAATAAACCATGAGTACATCGCAGGAAGCACGGCATAGCATTGACTAATTGGGCCATATATTTATTTTAATCGTTTCAATTGTCCAATTGGCAAAAATCCTTTCACAGTTGGCGCTTGTCGCGTGAAAGTGCCAAGGCAACGAGTTCAGCTAATTGAATTAACCAATCAATCACACAAAACGTGCCAAATAAACTAATTAAAAGAGGAATTAGTGGCACATATAAAAATAGCTGCGCAGGAAGTGGCTTCTAAAATAATGCTTGCCAAAGTGTGTGTGTGTGTGTGTGTGTGTGTTTGTGTGGGTGCGTGTGTTAGCTAATTAAACCTTCATTATAGGGCCAATGGCTTTTGTTGTATGTAAACAATGGATAAAATATAGAAAAAAGGGGGCAAATAAATAAATCCAAGCAAGCAAAGGGCGTAAAACTCGGCTTTTTTTTTTTTTTGTTGCTATGATGCTGTGCGAAACGAGAGGACAATTAATTTGGCTTATGCATGTCACACACACACACCCGCCCACGCATGCCTGCACACATACACACACTCGCACACACAAACGGAGCAATTCAATTAATGCGCAAAAATTGTTTATACGCCAATGGAGCGGAAATGAGCGATGCGAGCGAAGGGAGCCGTAGGGGGGAAGAGCCGCAAAAAACACAACAAAACAAAGCATTTTTAATGAGCAGTCAGCGTCTCAGCACTGGTGGTTGTGTGTGAGTTGGTTGGGTGTGTATGTGTGCATATGTGTGTTACCAGGCGGTTACGTATTGCCAGCCAGGCGTATTGGAAAAGCCGATTAAATCAATTAAAACCAAAAAATGCCAATGACAACGGCGTCTCCACTAATAACAGCACTTTGTCGCGCTGCACTTGGTCATTATCCTGGCTGCTTTCACCGTCCTACTCCTAACAGTCCAGCCCCCCTCGCTACAACGACAAATGCTCCTAATTTGTACGCTGAAAGACCTCAATTTCTTGCACACTCACACACATAAATACTGATAAGCACACACGCAGTACTTTATATACATATATGACGAGAGCTTGTCATTGTTATCTCCTGTCCATATCCATGTCATAAGCTGCGGGCATTTTTAAGGCCACTTCGTGGCAATTCATTCCCTGATTCGGGAATAGCCTAAGAATCATAAGAGCAGTCATTACATGTGCTTGTGTAAGTGTGTAAGTTGTGTGTGTACTTAGATGATGTCTGCCTCACGCTTTGCTGGCTCGTTTCTCACAGTTCCGCTGCTGCTATTGGTGTGTCGGTGTGTAGAAAGTGACTGCATTTTGCAGTTTTAAGCCCCAATTAAAAAAATGTGGCTCTCTCTCCCAATCATACAGCAGCCTGCCAGACCAGCTGCAGGCATAAGCTAGACGTGAGTTGAATGTCATATACTTTTTTTCTGGCTGCCTGTTGCTGAGTTGTTGCCAATTATGGGTTCATTTCAGACAGCTGGCGCTCTAACGCAATATTTTTCTTTTAAAATAATTAATTGAATTACATTCATACGTGGAAATAAATTTATTTAAAGATTTATAGTAAGAATATATATTTTCTTTCAAATTATTATAAATACAAACCAAACCATCGAGCAATTATTTGATATTATGTTCACAATGTGTATAAAACGTATGGCTTACTTTATATGAAATAAAATGTAATAATAAATAAATAAGATTTCCCAAAAAGTCGTAAGCTCCTGCTTCACATAAATAAAGAATTCAGAAAAATTCTCGGTGCACGAGATGCTTTAGATGGTAACTCCAGTTTTAATTCAAAGATGCTTTAATTAGCATACCATAGATATTTTTAAAAGTCTTTCCAAGTATGGACTTGTTTTTCATTTAACCGAAGTTACAAAACAGATATTTGCAAAAGAAATATATATATATATATATATATATATATATATATATATGCTTTGATTTATATGAGAAACTCAATGTCCAATTCGAAGAGGATCTTTACCTAATCCCACAAATATTGTTCATGTAAGCTTTGCAAATTCCTTTGTTACGTATAACAGAGGCTTGGTTCAAATTAAATCAGTTTATTCATTGAGATGGCTAAGCTCAGAACTTTATAATAAGTACATTTTTCAATTCAGTACTATGAGTATTGTAGAAAAAACTCCATAAGTTGCACATTTAACGTAGGTTAAAGCCTATGGTGACTAAAGTTGCAATATAAATTCATAGAATTAAGAGTATATAAATTATGCAAATGCCCGGCGTATTTCGCATACATTTTCAGAGCGACCACGAAGCGTATGATAAATATTCGCTTGGACCCAACGCCTGCTGCAAAATAAACTTGACAAGGTGGCACTAAATGCTTATATGCAATGTCAGCATGAATTTAAAATCAAATTTTTGAGTAAGCCAAAAATACCTCTGGGTGTTCTTCCATCATAAATAATAGCGCAGCATATCAGCCAAACAGAGAACAACGACAACAGTAAACCATGGATGTGAAGGGCAGGAAAACATCAAGAAGTAGCAGCGGGCCAAATACATATAAAGTGGAAATGCGTTTATAACGCGCTCATAAATATATTAGAGGCACATAATAAACACATCACAGAGGGATGTCGACTGAGGCAGTGACGAATGTTTAACAAGGCTGGCCAGGCACGCAGCCCTCAACCCTCAAATGTCAACCCTCCCCCTTCCTGGTGTGGCACCGCCTGCTTCTCAACAGGAACGGGCGTCGAGCTGTCAAGTGGGGCAAGCCCGAGGCGCTCGTGCGGCAGTGACAGCCATGCCCTTGCCGCCCACTAAACGACTGAAAAACAAAAGCGACAACAAATTTAAAAATTCCCCGATGAGATCTCATTCCCCAGTGAGTGTGCCACCCCCCAAAAATACCCTCCTTCCTCTCAGGTCCTACAAGTGCGCATGTTGATGTAGCACTTTACATATTTTAGTCAGCCGCCTGTTTACATGCGTGTAAATCCTTTATGGCCAACTTTAGCTGTCATTGCCAACAACATGACGAAAGAAAGAAAGAACTGAAATTTGATTTTCACCGAACGACAAGTTGTTTGCTTACCGCTTTCAGGCTTATTTGATTATGTTTATTTCAGGTGTTACCTTTTCTTGGATGAGTTACGTGCGAAAGCATATTATCTCTCTCTCTCTCTCTCTCTCTCCCCCCCCCCCCCTCTATCTGTGTGTGTGTGTGAAAGGGGGAGTTTAATTTTATTTAGTACTGCGAAGAATTCATCATTTCTCCATTTTGTCAATCCAAAATACCCCACTTTATGAAGCCATAAAAATATACAAAATGTAAAGTTAACTTTAAACTCACAAATGACAACACTGTTAAATTCCTTCGAAAAACGTTGGAGATAAAAGATAACTATTTTGACTTCATCACAAGTCACCATTAATTGCTGTGTAAATGCGACATTGCCAAACTTCTTTGAGTAGACAGTTAAGTTGACTGCAGTACATCAAATTGAATTCAAAGTCTGCTTCCGCTTGTAAGGAAAATGCAGTGAAAATGCATAAGCGCAAGTAAATTTTGGCCAATGTTCAATCAGTATAGATTCAATCTATTATTTGTTTCTGGTAAAACATTTTAAGTACACTTTGTACTTTAGAAATCAAAGAGAAATAGTTTGAAGTATGAAAAGCACAAGCGACTGCAAATCCAAATGCAAAAAGTCAAATCAAAAATACAAAAGCTTAAGGAATCTCTGAGAAAGAGAGAGCGTGAAAAAACAAAATATGAGCGGTCCTGTTGGAAAAGTATGAAAACTGTGCTTTGGAATGTATTTTCATGCGATAGAAACTTGACTGCATTTGTCCTTGACTTATCTCTAAGCCTTACGCTGCACTGAGCAAAGCCAGCGCACACACACACACACACAAACACAATTTCTTAATCGGTTATCAAGCTATATTTAGCACGTAAATCGGCAAGCATTAGATACTCTGTCAAAAAATTCAAACTGGAGAAAGTGGCGTGGAATATGGGTTCTTTGGCTGCTGCAAAGCAGCTCTGGTGTTTTCCACACACATTTTACAGCATCTTGGTGCCTAGAACTTTATTTAGTTGAGCAAAGGCAAAAGAGTTCCTCTGAATCTTTAGTACATGAAGCCAACTCACAAAGAGGCCAGGTGAATAGAGGTATCATCGTTTTATTCCAGCTGAGACCTGTCTTCCAGCACTGCCACTCGGCATCCTTTGGCTTCGTTTCTTTTATAGTGCCTTTTGCTCAGTAAGTGACTGAAGTTTACGACATGGGCTTGTCTCCTGTTCCCTTGCTAGTCAGCATTACATTTTTATGGTGTTTCGCACTCATTGTTTTCAACCAGTTGTTCATGTCTTGTCTATTATGTGCCGCATGTTTCGCTGTTTTGTATTTAGGCGCATCTTTGCTCGGTAATTTAATAGTTCTGCTTAAGTGTGTAGCTAGTTTAATAGCGGCATCATTCACAACAATGCCAATAGTAGCATAACAATTACACATATCTGATATCTATACGTCTAATATACATATCCTTATTAAGTTCTGTAGCTATACTGAAACCCTTTTAAGCGACTTAGCTTTACAAATGCCAAACTCTAAGGTATCACACTGCTGAAAATAAGTAGCTCAGTGGGTCTAGCGTAATCTTCAATGAAACGTCCACATCTGTCCGGATCCGGCTTATATTTTACTTTTGACCAGACCTGTCGCCTTTCCCATCATGCTTCTACTCACACACACACACCCACACACACACACAAACACACACACACACAAGCCTTTGTTCCTGTGTTTTGTTTTGTCTGTTGCAGCGTGCAGGTGAGATCAGGTAAGCTCAGGTGACTTCAGTTTCTGTCTTTGTCTGGGCCTCAGTGTGCCACAACTGTCCCATGTCTCCAGTTATTGTTACTCGTATTTGCCTTTGACTTGAATTGTTTTTCTGACGTTGCCGCCAAGGCAAAAAAGAAAACAATAAATAAAAGAAAAGCTGAAACAAAAAACTAAAAAAAAAGAAAAATAACTACAAACAAAACAAACGGTGCCATTATTTTTGTGAGGCTTGCACGTACGCCCGGGCACCTTGGATAGATCCCCGCACCGGGAGCCGGTCATAGTCAAAGCCATTGTTGTTCTTGTTCTTGTTGTTTTTATGTAGTCCTTGCTGCCTGCCGGCTGGCTGCGAGTCGGCTATTAACCCAAATCCCCAGAGTGGCAGTTGTTGTGTATTTCAATGTGTCTGGCTCGCTGACTTTAGCGGAAAGTTCAACGGCAGCGCCCATAAATAAAAACATACGTTTTTTTTGTGTTTTGTTTAATGCATATTAATCATACGCCATGTTGCCGCCCGCATTTCAATTGGCCAGCTGTACGGCGATTTCAATGCAAATATTGGTGAGTCAAATTAATTAATTAATTTCCATTTATTTTTGGCATGCGCTTTAGGAGAGGTGTTTTTTAAAGGCCTCATTAAACCGCTTTAATAACACTTACATCGCATAGAAAATGCAACGCAAGAAAGAAGAGCATATGAAAAATGCATTCAAAACTGTTTTAAAAATATTTTTTAATTAAAAATTTTTACGCGCTTCTACACAAAAAGAGCGGAGCGAGTTGAGCAACAAAAATTTTGTTTGATATTTTCCTGGTTTGGGCCCTATAAAGGCGATTTTCAGACTACATGGAATTGAAGGGGTGACAGCTGGGGCTTTAGGCTGTTATGTGTAAGCCCGGTGAGAAGTTTAACACTCCACTTGGGAATTGAGTGAATAATATACTAGTTAGGGTCGGACTCAAGGCTTCTGTTGTACAATATAGTTTCACTTAATTTAAACCGGCAAGTGGTATTTAAATGTAGTCGTTGCGTTTGTCACTAGATTCCGTAAATGGGTGAGTCAACATAAACATGTCTATCTGTCTAACTAATCGCCCAGTCTTAAAAAATTTTTGATTACATAATAGAATCAGACGGCTCAGTAAAATCAGAAATCATCAATAGAAAGAATTCCTTAATGAAATAACTAAAATAGTTTTAAAAAAAACTCAGTAGTTACACTTATTATTAATAAATATTCGACAGTCGTAATATTATTATTATTATAACCCTAAGGATTGTAATTATTATTATTATATTAAGATTCCGCTTACAAATTATTGAATAAATAATTACGGCTTTCCAAATATTGTGTGGCTCTCGAGTCCGGATTTCAACTTATGTTGCTTATCTGCTAGTTATGCTTGCTTTCACAATGTTTTTTAATTATATTGAGCTTCAACTTGAGCGAATATGAAAATTATTCTAAAATAGAGGCAAGTGAATTCCACTTCAAATACTACACAAAATTTATATGGGAAAGACATGCGTAGTCAGGAAAGATGTCTTTATTGGAGAAGATGCAAATATTTCGATGCGAATTTATTAAGAGACCTCATCCTGTCATATACTATGCAGACAGTCAGCGTTTGTTTGCCAACAAATTTATGCGCCACGTTAACGAACATTTAGTAACGCTAACAAAGGCGGCCCAGTTGGCACATTGGCCAAGTTGGCAACTATTTTCGCGCGGCTGGCACAAAATTTGTTCAGCGTTGCAAAATAAAACAGAACGCAGAGGAAACTGTATGGTTAAAGTCAAAATATGCCAAATTGAGATGAAGAATATGGGAGAAGACGGAGGCGAACAGATGCTGGCATTTTAGCATTGAAGATTTGCGTGACGTTTGTTGCAAAAATATTTTGCATAGCAAACAAGGCAAACAGCAATGGCGAACGCTCATTAAAATTCATAAAGAAAGGCAGCTGACGGAGCAGAGCTCAAAGATGGAAGAAATGTGTAATGCCATTACTTTTGTTTATTTATTTGTTTATTTTCTCCCTTTATTTTTTTGGCACAAAGTAAATTGAAATATATAAAATGCGGTGGCGGTATAATTGCGCCTCGCAGGCGCATATCCTAAAGGGCATAATAAAATTCCACATGCGACCTCGGACTGAGATACAACGTAGCTGGAAAATAACTGAGAAATGTTTGCTGTTGGGAAAATGGTTTGAGGGCGTCAAAGTAATAAATAATGCCTGACAAATTTGAATAGTATGAATGTCTAGAATAAAGTGCATTTTTGGTTACACAGTCGATGTTAAGACAAAATATAGCTTGTTTGTAAAATTTAAATAAATTTTGAGATAATCACGATTTACAACGATCTTTTCTTTTTAATTATTGGAGTCATACAAATTCGTTAAGATAGAACTATTGGTATAATATGAATTTAAATTTTAAGCGATCTTTAAACTTTTCCGGCTTAAGAAGCTTGTAAAAGCCAAATGTATTTCATGTGGTGCTTTGAAATCTTGCATGCTCCTTAGCTGCCAGGGGAGCATATAAAAAAGAGAATAAGCTGTACCGACAGCAAGTTTAATTTGTTTATTAAATATAAACGAGTTTTGTGTGCTCCTCCTCGCTCATGGAGGAGTTCGGGTAAGCTGCAGGGTAGGCAACTAGTTGCAGGAAAGCTCATCAGAAGACTCATCATCATGATGATGGCAACGACGACACTTTTGAACTACTACTTTAACTTTGTCTGGTCCTGGGAGGCAGTCGGCTCGGCCTGAGTGCGGTTTTGACCTGTGCTTTTCATGATGATGTGGCTTGATGTGAATCTGGGTTCAGCACTTAAACCATTTGTTGGGCTGCTCATATGCAGTTACTTTTATGTATGTGGCCACATGAGCAAACGTTTTAACTGGACTGTACTGGGTGACTTTTTAAATTAGTCGTAATAAATAATTAAACATATCACATGTATGTGCTGTGCGACTTTTGGGGCAATCCTTGGGCATGTTGTGGATTTGTGTTTCCCAGAGCGCAAGCACCAAATTACAGTTAATATTTTCTTTTCTGTTTGCACTCACAAAGTTTGGTCCTCAGTAAATAATTGGGCTTGACAAGCAAGCAGTTTGCAAACAAAAGTTTGTGTCAGCAAAATAAGACAAGTGCAAACATGTAAACATTTTTAAGAAAAAATTGTCTATAAAGGGTAAAGGCAATGGAAATATTGTTTGACCCCAAAATGAAACATATGAAAGTTAAAAAAAAACAATAAGAAATATTATTTGAACTTCGCAGTAAATAAGCCATATTAAAAGCGTATAATATTCTGCTACCCAACAATTATCAGCACAGTCTCAACTGCAGGGAACAGATAGTCAACAGTCTAAGCAGAACGTGCTGCTAATTACTCCAAAATTTTAATTAACTTAATGGCATCGCAGCGAAGACTGCAACGAAGCAAAGCAAATACTACGAAGGCAATGATAAGCCATGAACTGGCTGCAGAAAGCTGCAAGGCGCTCGTTTCCGGAATGGCAGTAATGTCACGTAGTGGCAACAACAACAAGTCAGCATGCAGCAATCAGCAGCAACAATAACGGATACAGCAACAGCCACAACAGAGAGGAAGTCAAAGGAAACACAATAACCATATTGAATTGCAGTATGTATGTATTTATCAAATACATATACACACAGATACACACAAGCATAGTCGTACAGCTGTCCCGGGAGACAAAGTGCAACTGGTTAAACGGTATCCGTTGTTGCAGTTCAGCTCGTCCGAGCTCCTCCCAGACACCGGACAACGTTCCAAAAATATTCACAATACATTTGCCAATACATTTGCCAATACATTTGCCAATACATTTGCCATGCCAATACATTTGAATTTCTTCACGAACTATGTCCAAAACAAGAAGAGAAAATTGTCTGTATCTTGTCGATCATTAAGTACCCTTACTCAATAATTTGTCAAATGAGATATTGGCAATAAAATATTTAAGAGTTTGAAGTTCGAAACTAATTCGAAAACAGTAAATCAAAGATTAAAACAAAATCAACGTATTATAAGCGATTCCAGCTTAAAAAAAATATATATATGTATATATATTATAACCTTTGCACAGCTATAAAGCAAACTCAATAACGGTCAACTGGATAAATTGAGTATCGCTCTTCTGAATACATGTTAACAATCAGAAAAAAAGAACAACAAATTTTCTGAATAGAAAGAATTTCGTTTACTTAAAACGGCAAAAGTGTATAGCTCTAGACTCTCCCTTTTGTTCTTGAAATTGTTTTCGAAGTTTTTTTTTTAATTATCTCTAAAGACCCAGTTAAATATTTAAAGTTAAAAATTTGATATTTGAGAGCAGTTTTACACAGTTATATATTTTATTTGGAGTTAATTTACTTGAGTATTTGGAAAAGTAATTCAGTAACTATACGGGAGTCTCTTGATTATAATTCTAGAAACTTAATGAGAGTATAATTAAGCTAGTAATCAAAACAGTTAAATGAGCTACCGTATAAAATAAAAAAGGAAGTACCCAAAACGTGTAATTTATGTTAATAGAAACAATGTGCAATTTTAACTTAAGCGCAAAATGATAAAATATTTATCAAGTTTATACGGCGTGTTTTAGAATTTCAGAATATTCAGAATTTTGCACGCAATATGGTTATATTTGCATTTCAGGCGAAATAATTTCAAAGCATTCTTTTGTTCGGAACTCCGCATTAAATGGGTTTTACCAATTAAATTCCCGCTAATTTGTTTTCGTAATTTTGCACGCTTCGTGCATTTGAACACAGTTACAACAAACACACATAAACATGCCGACACAATTTATATATTCACGCTTAATTAATTAATTAATTACCACCATAAAATGATGGGCATATTTTTTTTCGTTCAAACTAATTTTAAGTGAAAAGTGTTTATGATGACCCCATTTAAAGGCGAATATTAGTTCTTAACTTACATTATGTTATTAGGAAACTACATCTTATAAACAGTTCATCTCTGCCACCCACAGACTTTATAACAATTGAAAATTAAACACGGATATGGTCTGTAGCAGAGAATCAAATAGAATGTAGCAGTTGCTTAAATGTAAAAACATATATATTTATAATGCAGTTATATACATATTTAAAGCTGTGTGCAAGGTAATCCCTTTTTGAGCACTCTCGACAACAGTATTTTAAGTTGCTTATAAAAATGCGCATGAATGCAAATGAATGGTCTTGGCAAAATAAATACTTGTGCGTGTATTGCCTTAATTCATTTTATAGTTTATTTCATGTTTTTGTGTGTTATTTATTCCCAAGCTCTCGCAATTTAAATTTATACTGCCCAGAGTGACCGCTATATTTAAGGCTTTTTATGCGCTCGCTTTTCATTTTTGATGTGCTAGTTTTTAATGTCCCAGAGCAGTGCTCGCTTTGCATAACTAATTAAAGTTTGTTGCCGCTTCTCATGCGCCATTTCTCAGCTTTTGTGTGCAGTGCCTGGTTCAGGCGGCAATAAAAGGAACACGAAAAATTATTATAACACGCAAAAGGCGTTTCTATGCCAGACCTGGATCACAGGCAAATGCCCACTCAGAACAGGCAGAGCAGGGTAGAACAGAATAGGATGGGAAAGGATGGAAATTGTAGTATTAATTAAAAAAAAATGCACCTACAGATATCTCCTATGGAGCGAAAGAGATCAATTAACAAAATTAGGATGTCTACATTTTATTTATGCACTGCAAAAACAAATACATAGTTTTTAAAATTTATTGAGTTAAGTCAAAATGTTATTTGTCCTACATTTTAAAGCGAAGTATCCTCGAATCCTCGACCAGCTAAAACTAATACAATTTCTGTAAGTCTTATCAATGGATATAAATCAAAACACATGGGCATTTGGAATTCAAAAGACTTGCAAGTTTTTCTAGCACCCAGCTGGCCACTGACCTCAGTTGATCCAACAACAGCAGCAGCCTCCGAGGGCCACGAATCTGACCAGTGGAAATAACTTTTCACAAATTATCAGCGCAGTAAATGAAACTTTGCTATGGTCAGGCACAGAAATTACACATGCTGCTGCTGAAAGTTTGTTACACACTGATAACGAAGGTAAAAGAGTATATTGGTTTTGTGGACAGTGTGTCATGCAACTATTTCGACAATTCAAAAATTACAAATTACAAGTTGGAAGTTATACGCGTCAAACAATGTGTTTAAATTAGGGTGCTACGTCGATTAGGCCGCTACGAAATGAACAAAATCTATCATTTAAATTCGATAAAAACCGCATATCTCTCACAATATTAGAGATGGAATCACCAAACTCCGCCCTAAACATCTAAAATGCCTGTACTTTCTGCAATTTTAAGGCTGTCACCTAATTTTTTAAGTTTGTTACAAGTAAATCCCTTGAAATATTGCAAAACTATTTTTTCTTTGCTACACCCATCTTTTTCCTTGCCATCTGTTATCAGCTAGTATCAGAGTATTTTGCAGTTTGTTACGCCCGCCTGCAACGTTCTCGATATTTTGTTCTTTTGTTTTTTGCTGATTATTTCCCGATAAACTTTTAAAACTGACGATGGTCGAGCATTGTGTTACCAGTGTTACCTTTGGCTCAAATCCTAGGAGCCTGCGAACCTCGAATGGCCACTCACGTGTGTACGCTATTATGTTATACAAATATGTAATGGAAGTTTTCCAAACTGACCGCGGAGTTGAGTGGAGCAGCTAAGTTACGAGCTTGCGGGCCAGTTAGTGCCCAATTAAAAAGACAAATAGTCTGGTCAAGTGTTCGAAGCAACAGAAGCTGTGGGGTAAACACACACACACACACACACATACGCATCAGTTTGGTTGCCAAGTGAAAATCACATTGGGGCTAACATTCTAATTGGGTAATTAGATTTATTGAAATAAATTGGCAATTTGTGGTCGGGTTTTGGTCTGCTTTCTTAACTTTTAATGAAAAGTTTGCAAAAAATAACTCCAATTTGACTTTCGGCAAAAAAGAGCTTCCAATTAACTGACCAACTTAAAATAAAATAAAATAAAATATAATATAATAATGCACTGCGATAGGAAATGGCGGAAAAATTTCAACTATTACTGTGACAAAAATACAAATAAAAATGTATGTGCATTAATATTTAAAACAAATGTTTTTGTGCACTTAATGGTGTCGAGAGAGCGTGAAATAGCGTCAACCTTGTTGCCAATCTGCAAGAAAAATATTATAGTGTCGTTGCTGATGGCAACGCTCCCGAGTTTGGTGTCAAGAGCTGAGCAGCACGGGTGGGCGTGTGGTGACACTGTGGTGCTGCTGTTAGCATGCATCACTATAAATAACGATAGTGCAACTTACTGGCTTGGTAAATGTTGCCGTGAAGCCTTCTGCAAATGCTTTGCGTACTTGGTTTTGTTTTTATGTTAAGTAAAAAATAAAAAATGGAAAAATATGTCAAATGGTGTACTAAAAATAAAAGTGTGAATGTATATTGTATACATTAAGTTCTAGGTAAGAAAAGTCGCTAATACAAGAGAAAAAATTGTGCTATGAGAAGTTGTAAGGACAATGATAATGTAGATATAGACAGCACAAGCTCAATTGGCAGCTTAATAATAGCTTTAGGAAAATGGCACAGCCGTAATCTTACTTGGCGAAAATACCAGTATGAATATGTTCATATTGGAAATGATTCGGAATACGGAAAAGTTCTATGGCTTGAAAAGTGTATGCTATAAAAAAGATGCCACGAAGTAAACAACATGAAAATCAGGCAGACACAGTCTATTGAAAAAAAGACAAACAAAAACACAACGGAGAGACGAACATTAATAAAGTTGGCAACTTGCAGTTAACTTTACCCGTGAGTGTGCTTAAGCATTTTAAACTGGAATGGGAACAACAACAAATGGGCAAACAAACGACTAAATTACTTTGGCCAAGACAGGCGCCTTAAAGTCCACAACACGCACCGCAGCAATAAACAATATTAAACCGCAGCCACGTCGCAGGGGAGCTAGAAACCTTCGCAGCGGCAAATGGCAAACTGATTTAAAATTAAGCAAAATGATTTTACCTAACGTGCGTTCGAGCTGCACAACACGCACACAGACCCAAACAGACACACACACACAACATACAAATGAGTATCATCAATCATCCGAGCGAGAGCGAAAATAAATGAACAGAGAGAGAGAGAGAGAGAGAGGGAGAAAAGTGTGTGGGATTGGATTGGGGTTTGCTGTGTACTTGCATTGAGTTTAAAAAAGGATAAGCAGCTAACTTTGTAGCTGGCGGAAGTTGGTGAGCAGGAAATGCTACTGATTTCCCCGATATTAAGTAACCGTCCTGTTGGCCGGGCATCAGCTGCAAGCACTCAACTTTTTTCATAATACTGCTGCAGAAGCATTTTCGCAGCAGTCAATGTTAATAAATACAATAAACAAATTGCTGACTGCCTGACAGGGCTACCTCTTAGTCTTGCCTTTGATTTTGCTTCAGCTTGTTCCACTTTTGGGAAACCAATTTTAAAGTAGGCTCCTCTCCAACTCTCTCTCTCTCTCTCTTTCACTCTCTGTCTCTCTCTCTCCCTGTCTAAGCGATAAAGTTGTTGGCCTAAGTGGCGCACTTCAAGTTTTGCGGTTTTGCGCAAAATACACAAATTCCAAAGTTCGTCTCGCACTTTGTCAACTGGCACACCCCTCATAGCATACACACACTCACACACACCTAAGCCAACGATTGCGATTTCGAGTGGCTGTTTATGTCGCAATTGTCTGTCTCTCTACTGCTCTTCAGCCGAAGCTAATAAGTGTTGCTTTTTTTGGTATTACTGGTGCTGCTGCTGTTGCTGCTCTTGATAACTTTCTACGGCTTCCAGAAACAAGTTGTTGCCTCGTTCAGTTTATTTATTTGAAAATGATTTTGCCAAGAAAACCACAGGTACTTGAAATTAAATTATTTACATTTCCCTGTCATCATCGCAAGCAAGCAAAATACTCCACAGTAGATCCACAGTAGCATCAGCTGATATACCCCCCAAACCCTCTTCCCAATTCCCCGAACAAACAATGGATCCTCTGGTGAAAACTTTTCTCATTTGCATGATTTTTACTTGCTCTTGTGTTCGCAGGAATTGTTGTGTTCCTTAAGAAATTAACTAAGTCTTGTACTACATGTGATCAAGACAACTTCGTGCTTAGAATCTGCTTAAAAAGCTGAAACAAACTATTTTGTCTTCGACAAATGGATAATGGATGGATGGACAAATGTTATTGATATCATCAGTTAGTTATTATGTACTTATGGAAAATATAAATATATGATTTGACATGTTTATGAATAATTATTATTATTATTATTATTCATCTACTATATATGATTTACCAAACATATTTATGAAATGCTTATATATTTTAACTGATATGTACATTTATATAATAATTATTATTCATCTACTATAAGTCAAATAGTCAGTTACCGAAATATATCCACTTCAATCTATATATAATTTGCTGTCAAGTACGTTGTTACAAATGTGCAATGGTAAGTGCATGTCGCATAAATAAATTGCCAACGCCATTAAAACGCACATGAAGCAGATTAAACAATGCTCAGAGAGATACGTAAATTATGAAGGCAGCTGAGGCAAGCAGAGTCGCAATAAGAACAGGCGATGTGTCAGGAAAATATGGACAAAGTATGTGGATTGTCAAACGATAGGAGTAAATCTTACAATTCCAGAAGCAGCGCAGACAATTGGACTAATGTGTGTATGCGATGATGGGTGTGGGTATATGTGGGTGTGCGTGTGGCAGTTGCTGCTGCCAACATAGACAAATTACGCAAGGGGAAGGCAAAACTGGCACGAAAAACATCTCGAGGATACTAGATGTTAACAGTGACAATAACAAGTTATGAGACAGTCGGCAAGGCAAACAGCGCATAACAATAAAATGCAAAGAGCAACTTGGCAAATTTATTTCACAAAACTATGGCACAAATAATAAGGCCTTGGGATTGGATGGGTACAAGAGACTAAGGAGACAAGGAGTGAGGAACACATGTTGGCATGTTGATTGTCACGTGTGTTTCTTTATTTTTTCATAGTCTGCCTTTTTGGCCAACTTATCCCCATGGACATGGAGAGACATGAGACACGCAAACAGACAGGCGCACACTGAGAGCTAAAAGTATTTTGCAAGTAGATTTTTGACTTGCCATTTACGACACCGTCACCATTAAGCGTTTTAGCGACCCACACACGTTCCAACCTCTCTCTTAACAACCACCCCCTCCCCCCTCCCCCACCCTACCCTCCTCCTACGTCCACGTCCTTTTCGTAACGCTTCATTTTGCCTGGCTGAGCCTGCCAACTTCTGACGTGGCATTTGAAAAGTTTTTTTGCTAGATTTGAGTGCGACCCCAGTTACCTCTATGCATCTACATACAAGCAGACACTATGAGCACACTTACTTATATAGCGCTTTATTTAACCACACACCACATTAAGCGCCGTGTCTGTGTGCGCACAAATCTTTGAGTTCATGTCTGTAGCTTAACTTTGATTTCTGTGTGTAACTTTCTCACATAAAGTGGCGTTAAGAGCGCTACAAACTGTCGTCACTAGGAAAAGTTGCAACCGTTTGCATCCAAGAAAAACGCATAAAACGTATTAAGATAAGCTAAGGCCCTGCAACTATTTTTATATATTCCGATAAGAATATTATGATATATATCAAAAGTTATTTTAGTTCAGTTTTAAGTCTTTGACCCGATTGTAAACGTCCTACATGAAATCAACTCGATTGGTAGCCATAAGCATATTTATTTACCAATTTAAATATTTAGTATTTCCTTTGAAGGCCGCAAAAAGCTTTTAAGGGATTTTTTACTTCCACTCTGACCAGCTTAAAAATTGCTGTGATTCAGCTTATTGATTTTTTTGCCAAAGTATTTACGAACCAGGTATAAATGTCAAAATAAATAAGAGTGCAACATAAAACTAAAACCAAGTCGACAGCCAGCCGCAAAGAGCATCAGAAAACTTTTCTCAATACCAACAACAACAACGACAACGACAAAAGAATAAGAGAGAGCTCAAAGAACAAAATTTATAATGTTGAACATTGAGTTTGGCGTAGGGTTCTTTAGCTTGGTTATGTTCTAGAGGGGTTCCATGGCATTGTATGGCTTTCACAAGCAATTGAAGTGTGCCAACTGTCATTTAGTGAGATAATGTTATTTGGGCCCGCCCACAAGCAACCCTTTTTGGCCCACAGACCCACGGCCTCACAAATGTGGCACAAGATAAGATGGCTAGTGAGACCGATTTGTGGGCGTGACATTTGAAAATTCTTTAAATATTAAAATCTTGATTAAGTTAAATGCGCATTTGGGGCCGAGCAACTTAAGTACACATTTTACATTTGCCACGCACATAAACTGATTCCTTGGCCATATGCTCCGCCAAACAGGCCCAAAGTCAGTGGATCCAACAAATCTCTGGCTGTGCCGATTGTGCTGAAGTTGAGTCCTGTTGCTTTTTGTTAAGGGTCTTCCACGTCGCATGCATTTCTTAAGAAATGTACCGTGCCTGCTTATCTTGTTGTGTTTAATTTAAATAATTTAAAAACTTTACGCACGATTTGCGAAAATGATACAGATGGCAGCTCCTGTCAACACTTGCAGGACACTCCACCAATGTTTGGCATTTTAAATTTGTTTTCGTAGCTGCCAAAATGTATATCTCCCACCCTTTTTTAAAAGAACCGACATCTACAAAGTGGAGCGAATTGTCTGCTACAATTATAGGCATACAATTAGGCCCTAATTGAGCCCACATTTCTCAACGATTTTAACGCTTCACACCCCCACCAACTAGAGGGTTCACCCCTTATTTCAATACCCGAAAGGGATGCTCCGTTGTACATTTTTTTCTGACATTTGTCCGCCTTTCGTTTCGGTCGCACATATTCAATTTTTGCTGCGAAGCCTACTTAAGTTGTCATCTTGATTGCTTTTGAAACCCACGCTAATTTTTCTTTTTCCCTTCACACGTCTCGTACTGCTGTCTTTCATTTATCATTTTGCCAGCCTGTCGCAGCTAACAAAATTTTCATTTTTTCACAGCATTTTTTTCCATTTCTCTGTCGCGCATATTAAAATACAGATTTGCCTGCAAAATATTTTGTAGAAAATGAAAAAAGAAAATTAAATAAAAACCTAAATCGCTGCAGAAGGCCAACAAATTGGGTCGAAGAGTTCCCACGTTATAGCATTGTTCTATTGAGTGACAGACTCGAAACTGAGACTCGCCTTCACTTTTCATTTATTCAACTGAATCATTTCTTGGAAAAATCTCTGCAAGCTGATCCGATTTATATTTAAATTTTGAAGGCCAGAGTTAAGGCGACATTTTGCAAAATTGTATTATAAAGATTTCGCAAATGGCGACTAATGTTTTAAAGTACGTTGAAATTACTAGAAAACATTTTTATAATTGAAGATGAACTTGTGCCTGATTATTGAATATGTAACGAATATGAGCTATATATTGAAAATTATGTTACATTTCTAGTTGAGAGTTGTTAAATGCAAAGGGAACTGGTTCGAAGTATCTATTTAAGTATTTTTTGTTTAATAATTTTTTTCTTTTTATTCGCGTAACTTACGTCAGCTTATATATTGTTTTGGATTAATGGTCACTGTTCGATGCATAAAGCGTTTTTTATGCAAACATGAAACTTCAGATCTGGGCGGTGTTTAAACTATTTAATTTAGCACGTTTAATTATGGCCGAAACAAAAGCGCGCGTCTGGCTTGCTTGAATCTTCACCTCGGACTCTTCGATAGTGAAATCTATCGATACTTACTAAAATTACAATGTAGTGTTTACATGTGTGAATAAGATTTAACAGAGTTATGTAAAGTAGCGATAAATTGACAAATTAACAGCTGATCATTCAATATCAGTTGTATTCAAATCAGTTTGACCAAACAGTCACTGTGCACAAGGCATTCAACTTACTTGCAAAGAAGGAATTCCAAACAGAAATAATTATTAAAATGGATACGTGTGAAAACCAATGAAACAGGTTAATGTTGTCCATAAAAATTTAAAGTCAACTTCTGCAAACATTTATAAATAATTGAAAATTCTTCCAGCACAAGTGACATAACATTTAATAAATGCTGGACATGCATTGAATTCCATTGAACTAAAAATCCTCCGTCACAGGAGCATCAGAAGAAATAATAGGTATATTTTGAGAGAAACATATGGAATTGCTGCTGCCATAGACAGCCTTGAGACTTTATTTCATTTATTTTTATTTAATATAGACTAAGGCAGATCACGAATTTTCAAAACATTTAAATAATAAAAACTGTAACAATCAATTTAAGTAAACTAAGGTTACAAATTAAATTGCTTAAAATTTATGTGGAATTATAAAACTTTAACAAATTTTAAATTTAAAAATGGGGTATTATAGCATAAAATGGACATGTGAAAGTCATATCAAATCAAAGAGAGAAGCAAAATGTATTTCACCCAGCTGCCTGATACTAGGTCAGTATTTTTTTGCCTGGAACTCATTTCCTCGCATTTCCTGGCCCAGCCGCTTTAAATCAACGGTTAGTATTTTGTAGACTTGCATTACTTGCTCTTCCCTCCTCTGTCCAATTGGGCGCGGTACTGCTCAGATATTTTTATATCAAAGAATATGCTGCCTAGCTTGAGGCCGCCATAACAAAAAACGAAATGGTGGGGCGGGGCGGTGCAGGCGGAAGGCAGGCCCAGCAAACGTAACAAAAGTGATGGCAAAAATGAGCAAGCGGCAAATGAGATTTTTAGGTCAACAAAGTCCAACCAGGGAATGCGTTTGGGCTATGCCAGCGCTGTTTGTGAGTCACTTTCTGCCCGTTTAAATACTCTTCAATAGGGTATTTGAATTGTGTTAAGGAAAACGTCACTTCTCGTTGCACCAAATATTCAATATATATTTTGTGTTTAGAATAACGAACGGGTATCAAAAACTTGCAATATCTTCAGAAATTGCGCTAAACACAAATTTTCTTTCCTATAATGACATTTGCTTGTTGTAGAAAATATAATTACAAATTTACACAATTTGTTTTTACTATTCAGAAAGGGATCGTATTAAATTAAAAAAAAAAACACAATTTAATGATTATTTAATTTTTCTACTCATCACACAATTATAAATATTTTCCATACTTGAGTGTATTAATAATAATTTATTTTTATCCATTTTATCACACAATTATAATTCTTTTTAAGTTGTATTCTAAGTGCATAAGAAAACTCAAAAATAATGCTGACGCATAAAATTCAAGGGCCGCTTATGACTTGTGGAAGAAAATTAGTTAACTGATGATTTTTGAATTAAAATATTAAAATTAATTAGAATTCATATTATTACAGATGCCTAGCCTACATATTTAATAAGGGTATTTAAGTTTTGCTTGGACTTAAACTTATACCATATTCGTTCTTCAGTGTTTTTTGTTCACTTTCCCCACAGCTTTTACCTTCGTTTCTGTTTTTTTTTTGTGTCATGCTTGAACGCTTTGATGCTGTGCGAGCAGCTCGCTAGCCATGTGTGCTCATTTTTGTCCTTTCTTTTTTAACTGCTGTAACCAACCAACTGACGCATTATAGGCTAAATAAACACAGCTAGCGGACTGCGCTGCGGGGCAGTGCGGGGCTATAATGGGCTATGGTCTGACATCACACTTTTGTGCGTTGCTTTTCGCCCGTTGGTGGTCTAAACAGCTTTTCATGCAGCTTTCCATATAGTCTTGTGGACTTCTGTCTTTTTTTCTGTATGCCGCAATCTGCGTTCATAGCTGTAACTGAGCAAAAGTACATTGCATACCTAGAGGCACTTATGCAAATGACCTGAATCCAATGAAGCTAATAGTATTGAGAGAGCGAGAGAGAGTGAGCGAGAATGGACCAACTTATGGGAACCACAAGTGTGCTCGGTATTAATGTGACTAAAGTTGGTATACCTGCCTAACTATTTATAAACAACACACTGACCTAAATGAATGCTGCTATTAACTGCAATGATACATTTTAAGCAGTGCAGCAGAATCCGAAGCAGCAGCAGCAACTGAAGTTCCAGCAAAGTTTTCATTCAATTTAGCAACTACCGAGTTCGTTATATTTGCACATCATTACGATGCAGCCATTTGCAGCCAGTCGACTGTAACAGCCAGAGTCGAAAGCATTGCACGTTTGCCATAACTATGCTAATTTTAACTCGTTTCGAAAATAACAAACTCGCATGTAAGCACCCCTACACAGAGCAGAGAACAGAAGATGGAGACATAAGCGAGGAGCGAGTGCAGGAGGACAAGAGAGGATAGAATCTCATAACGTTGACGAGAGTTGTTAGCGCGCCAGTTGCCTAGCTAGCAACCACAGACAGACAACTAAACCAAAATAGGATACTGACACCCAGACGGGCATAGTTACGGAGCACACAGACCTGGTCTTGCACCAACAAATAGATTTCCCATGTTGCATGTTGCAGCCGACAACGATGCTAATATTTTATATTTGTGTGCGTGCTTTTAAAGTTATCATTTTTTTCTCTTTTGATCTATTTTTTTTCTGCCATCACAATTTTGGTGTAAAACTCTTGTTTGCTCAACTGTTGCCTCTCGTACAACTGTGCGAATGTGTAATACTGCAACAGTCTGTGAGTTGTGGACTATTATGATTGCACAGCAAGCTGCCAACTGCTGCTGGTTGCACACTCATTAATGGTCGCAGTTATGACTCTGAAGCAGTGAATTTCAGATATACTCGCATTGCACTACTACGCAAAATGGGAACGCAAGCAAATATTTCACAATTACTAAAGGCAATATCAAGCTACAAATTCATTTTGTGGAGCATCCGACTTATTACCATCATTAAAATCAAATCCCCATCAGAAATGGCCAAAAACATTTGTTCTTTTGCCATATTGGCAAATCCACAATTTTTCAATCCATTTTTTATTTATTTATTTATTTTAAAGCAGTTGCCAACTCAGTTAGTTATTACCCATAAAGTTATTTTTCTTTCTCTTTTTTATTACACAAAACTATTAGCTATGAATTATGAATAGCCTAAATGCCAGACCACAGAGTCTGCCACAAATCCACAGCATGAATTCAGCACAGGCCGCAAAAAAAATGAGTAAATTAAAGGCCATAAATAATTGGAATTAATTTCAGTAGCAGTTACAAGAGAGCTCACACTTATACACACACACACACACACACATATGTGCTATATGGAACTAATAATGGCAATGACACACTCCCAACTCACACACACACACGCACACATGCAGAGACACAGACCCTAGCACATGACACATAATCGCATAAAAGTAATAAACTCGGCAAAAAGTGGTCTCATGACTGACTGACTGAGTGACTGACTAACTGAGTACTTGGTTGGTTGGTTGCTGGTTGTTGGTTGGATTATATTGTGTGACTGAGAGTGAAGCTGCTGGTGAATAGAGTACAGAGAAGTTCCCTCCGTTTCACAATAGGGCCACTTATAGAGTGCGTCTTTGTGAGTGCTCCTGTTCTATCCAGACGCATCCCAAGCGTAAATGTAACACAGCTTTAATGCAGCTAGGAGGCAGAGAAAAGATGTCATGTAGCAAATCGCATCAGCGTTGTATAAGCTGTTAGCAATGAAACATATTTGGCAATAAAATTCTTGCTACAAATTAAAATACAACTGTTTGTCTTTGATATTTAAATAGATAAAATATTTAAAAGCTATATTTTGCATATGCTAAAGTATTTTTGTAAAACATTTGAGAAAAATTTTACTGTAGGTATACCCGTGTGCATGGATATCACCGTAGTTCGCCCAAATCGATAGCTCGTCTTCCCCTACCAGTCGTTATTAATGATATAAAAGAAAAATCCAGTCTACTTCAAAAACTTAATAAATTGGATGCTCCAGAGTGTATATTCTTAAGAATATTGTATTATTATCGGCGTTGCATTAGAAAAAAGATTAATCCATATTCATTTGTTCCACCACGTTGCAATGTGTTCATGTGTTCCACATTGTTGTTCATAAAGCTGGAAGATAGGAATTATCAGCCCCTCTTCATATTTAACTGGTTTGAACGGCCTTTGAACATCAAAGTAATTCTCTACAAAACCTTGATAGTGCATACCTAGACTAGATTATTCTATTTAATTAACTAAACTGAACACTATCCGTCGGGAAATATTTGAAAATCCTCCGTTGGTTTTCAGCATTTTTTCAGATTAAACGATATTTACCATTCAAACGTGCAAATAATACAGATATAATAATTCTTTTCAATTAAAAACTAAATAAACTGTATGTAAGATAAATCGAAAAGTAAAATAATTGCAAATTAAAATGTGTGTTATAAAAGTCAACAATTACAAATATGGCAGGTCAAACAACGAAACAGCCAAGCTGATTTTCCTATTTCTAATAACCTATGAGAGCATCATCTCTATGATACTGTTTTAGCTGGTTTGTCTTAATTAACAGATTGTTAACCCCGGTGAAATTAGATTCAATTTTTTAATCGCAAATTTCTATACCCCCCTATATATGAAAAATAATTATTGAAATTTTAGTTAAGCTATTGAATTTTTGCACATATCAGATGTTTTAAGCATATGTATGAAAAACACTGACATTTACAATGAATTTAAAATAGCAGTGAAAAAGTAGCCAGGATTTTTGGCAAAAATGTTATCAGAATGGCAACAGCAGGCGTTGACAACTAGGGCTTTATTAGTATGTAAGGCGCACATGCCATTCCAGGGACGATGTTGCCGTCGTTCCCTAGTTGGGGCCCACCCAATGGGGCAACCACGGCTCCTACTGCTGGCGCTGTTGCTGATGTCCGTGTCGGTGTGATGTGGTCATGTCATTGCCTCTGCATGCTGATAAAAATGTTGAACAAACTTTGAGCTAACGACAACGCCACCATTCACTATTGTATAAAAGGGAAGAGAGTAGTTGTTGTGTGAGGCTGCTGAGGGTTGTATCTAACGAGTTCTCTACGAGAGCTGAGAGTTGAGCACTGCACTCGTCCAGCACGCCTTTCCGCCAATTTCGAGCGTTCGCCACGTGACAGACATTTTGAAAAATGGCCAAACACTATTAGCTGCTTCTCTTGCTGGCGGAAAAGGGGGTGGATAAAGCAGCAGGGCCAAAAAAAAAGCATAAGAGCAACAAAAAAAATCAACTGCCAGCACAAGGTCTAAAATATTAGTTGCTACATGTTTTGTGCGATAAAACTTTATTGTAGTTTTTGCTGTTACGATTGCAATTGCAGCTGCAGCTGTGCTATCAAAAAATGTTCATAAATTTCGCCTCAGTGCTTGTTGTGCAGAGAATACAAAAATCTATTACAAATACTTAATATGGATTTATTATGTAATATTCGATAGATACAAATAGATATATGACATCCAGCCAATAAATAGAAATTCCACACATCCGAGGACTGAAAGCAAATATAGATACAACTAACAGAAATGGAGCACTTCACATCAGCTCTGCTCTGTGGATGGATATGTGGTCAAGAACACTGCTTTAGAGGAATTTACTTGGAAGGACTTCCACTTGGTCAAGTTTACTTTATGCATTTATCGTAACTCTGCGTGCCCATAACTCAATAGTTATAAGGAGCCAATACATAAATATGAATAATGATGTAGGACAGTTATTAATGCTATGCAAAGCTACTTAAAGAATCAAGTGAATAATGGAGTTTTTTTTTTAAGGAATATTAAATTTCAATTCCAGCTAAGCTGATTGACTTAGAGCTACATATGTATTGATCATATCGAGTAAAAGAACAAATTATGATTCTTATGCAGGAAATTTGTTTTCTAATAGTCGTAATTTTGTCGTAAAGTGTGTAATGCATTTAAGGAAAGATCTCAGACTTTTAAAGGATATAATTCCTGGAATGCTGAAGATTGCTGTTAATTCATGTGTACATATTCTTATTCTTTAACAGCACATTAGATGTGACTATCTAATGATCAAATCCATTATCTATATATTACATTTATTATCATTGTTTAGTCACACAAATCAAATTATTCCCAAATTAATTCTTATTTATTCATTTGGATTATACTGTAATTTCTTAAGGAATATTTAATCTAAAAATTTCAGCTTAAGTGTCTAAAGTGGAGGTATGAATCGATCATCAATCTTGTGTTGTGCATCCATCATCTGGCTTTATAATGATTATTGATGACCGATTTCCAATGAGATTTTATACCCTTGCATATGATATAATTTCTATTATTTATTATATATTTTAATCTAGTATTTATTAAACAAACATCTCTGCTTTCATATATAGAAAGCATTTTGTTTATAAGGTTTAATAGAATCGATTGGTTGTTTTCTTTTTTCAAGTGAAGAAGAGTGTAAATTCATGTTTAGATATATCTTACTCTTTAACAGCACATCAAATGTTATTATCCAATGAACTTACTATTACAATCTATTACTGTTATTATCCCCATTTAGTCATTCAAATCCAAAAAATTCCCAAATCAATTCAAATTTATTGCTCTTGCCCAACGTTGTCCCACAATAGAGAAATGCACAGTCGAAAGGATAAGGAGAAGCGCAGCAATACCCACTAGAAAACTGGTAGTGAAACCATTTTTTCTTTCAATTTTCCACACAATCAAGCGAAAGGCAACAGAATCGATGACAAAAACACATGAAACATTGAGCCCAACTATTTTGACTGGCGTATATCGCATAGGGCAAACCCTTGAAGACAACCAGACTCACAGGCGAACACACACACACATACACACACATTAGTTGTTATGTGTGTGCGCATGTGTGAGGAGAAGAAGACGAAATCAGTGCCATAAATAAGCAGACTTTTCAGCACATTAAACACAATAAATCCGAGCCGTAACAAAAACAACGAGTAAACAACTTGACGCGTCTGCCAAACTGGGCGTTGAGTAATGTCAACAACATGGGCGAAAAACAACAACAACAGCAACAACACTGACAAAGCGTCAAGAGCGAAAAAAAGATAACTCTGAATGGCAGTTGGCATCTGAACTCGCTGAGTAATCTAAAATCCACACAGCACACACAACACACACGTAAAAAATCCAATTGAGTGTGACCGTATTGTTGCGACTGCTGCTGCTGCTGCAAAGCCGCAACACATTTGCCAGCATTAGTGAGATTGCAATTACGTGTGTATGTGTATGTGTGTGTGTGTGTGTGTGTGTGAGAGAGTTAAAAGCAGGCTGTAAAACATAAGTACCGCACACAATACAATTGTCATGACAACGAGCTAAACTGCAGTCAGAATGTTGCAGAGATCAGAGGCAGCAGCAAAGAATTTTGCATCAGTTGGCTGTGCAGCATTTCAGCGCCGCCTTTAATAAACACACTCGACCAGCTTTTCACTTTGATGTGGCGCACTAGAGAAATGTCAAGTTGTCGCACTGTTTGCTTTAGCTACTATTCTCAACAACAGAAAAAATAAATCAACTAATGGGGTGCTAAAGTATCAATCTTAAAGACTCAAGTCGACTTTGCAGTTGAGACACGGCACAGTAAAAGTAGTTTCTGCCAGAGTTAGAGCCTAAGTGAGATTGGCATTTAAGTCTAGAAATTGCACACTCAATTTGAGTTTTCATCAGGCTCGGCTCGGCATATGAGCAGCAATCACAAAATTTCCTGTCTGCATGCAACAAGCTGGAAGGAAAATCATTCACGACGAGACTCTGTTTTCCCCCATGCACAATTCAATTTAGCAAAATGTAATCGATGCAAAGATGTGCCAAAATACATACAACAAAAAAAAGCAACATATTACCGATTGTTTGGATAATCTGCATGTGGGTATGTATATGTATCTATGTATTTGTCTCATATTGATTAACTCAAACGTACAATGCAAGAGATCATTTTGAATCTCATGGTATACTCTAAAGCAATGATTGAGAATTCTACGCTATTTCGTAATGTTCCGTTTTGCTACTGCTATTCTTACGAACTTTAACAGAGCAATAGCAGAGCCAATAACAGACAGCTGCAATGAATCTTTCGCTTTTTTTCTCTGATTTGCAAAATCAAGATCAATTAAAGAGCAAAATATAGCGCAATATATAGTTGAAACGGTAGCAAAAAGGACGATTAAAACGTTAAAACGCTTGGAAATGGAAGAAGCACGTGAAGAACAAATTTATACTTCAATCAATATCATTCAATCCATTTTTTTATCTCACCAAAATATAATCCAGAAAATATCACTACTCCGCTCTTTTTTCGGTTTTTTTTTAGTGGAGCTCGTCTCAAATAAAAATAAAATATTATCTGTAAGGCATTCATAGCATTATTAGTAGTAGTGACGACACCATATTATGGGCAGACAATATGGCTCGGAATGCAGTCAAATGTAATCAGTGTTTTCCAGAGACTCTATGACCTTGGTTAACCACTGACGCATTAAGTTGAAATTTCCAATTACCAATGCCATAGAGCTGCAAATGCCACTATCAATCACAGCAATATCTTCTCAATGAGTGTCCTGCTACATTACAAGACTTTCCAATAAACTTTATAAAGTTTGATAAAATTACTGTGCAGTTGCATACACGACAAGTTAATCCATTTGTGAAATCCGATCACGTGATTGTAATAAACGCAGCTCGGTGTACATAATTAATTCTGTGTACATGGTAATTCTGGCCAAATTCAAGTGAGATTTGTTGGAATTTTCACTTTTTAATTCGCGTACTGCAATTAATGGATGTCACGCACGCATATGCACCGCAAAACGAGCATTGGCTTCTGGCTCTATTCAATGTTCAATGATGGGGGAGGAGCTTGAATGGTTGAAAATAGTTCAGTAACCAATTGACTGAATGCCAGAGGCATTCAAGTAATTGCTTGCAATTTTATTTCACATATGAATTTCCACATTTGTACAATCATGCAAATACCATCACAAAAAAAGGATGAAGAGTCACAATACACGAGTTGTAAATGCAGCTACGTATTCTGATTAATGAAGCTGCCATTCAAAAACGCCAAATACGTTGCGTGCCACAATACCAAATTGAGCTGTTACATATGCCAAGTAGCAACGACTGAAAATAGACTGAAAGAGTGAAAAAGCGAGGGAGGTAGCTTGCAAATTGGGAAAATCTGTGAGATACATTTTTTATTTTATTTTTTATCTATTTTCGCACGGCATTTGCATAGCTCTCTATGTTGCACTTCAGGTTAACCCAGTTGCACCTTGCAAAAACGCCCTGCAGTCTGACATTTTGTTTACTGTTCTCGCTGCCAAAGAAAATATGTCAAAAATCAGCATAAAAACCTGGCGAAAAAGGAACTTTCTTCGATCGCCTAAAGCCCACACACTATATACACACACACACACACACACACAAGTGTTCAAATACACACGTATGCGGCACAGCAACTCGAGCTGCTTGTTGCCTGACGGCTGTTATGTAAATGCATTGAGGCTGACGACTTGTCAGGCACCGAGACGACTGGGGAACTGGAGAGCTGGGAGCACATCCAAACCGTTTCGTCTACCGGCTCAGTTTTCATTTCATTTTCAAAAATAAAATCGATTTCATTTTAGCAGCAACGCGTTTACTCCTTTTGTTGCCATTGTTGCTATCTGTAACTCCTTTGAGACAAGTGCAAACAGAAAGTGCACCACCTTAATCATAGAATGATTTTGTATAGATTTTCACAATTGTAAACAAAATAATTCATGTTTTGGGGTAAACCAATGCAAACACACATTATCAAAAAAGAGTCATGACTTAAAGTATGAAAATATTAATGGTTACTTTAATTGTCTAATTCAGGGCTTAGCAAAATATACCTTATGAAAACATTAATAATATAATGTTGTAAATTTAAATTGAATGTTATAGAAGTAAGATAGCCTTTGCTATTAGCCTTTGCTCAACTTACATTAAGCAATCTTTCTAATCCATTTAAAATAGTTGCTGAGTTGTTTTGTCTGTCGCTCGTAGGCAAAGCTTGTTTGTTATTTTTGCGCCGGCTATTGCTATAACTGGTACGAGTGCTATTAAAATAGCAATTTGGGTTTTTGATTGTCTCTTGCCGTTGAAACTTCAATTTGATTTAATTGCGGCAACTTAATGTTGCTTTGATGCACAACTGCAGGCGCGTTGATTAAGCGCTCACTTGTAGTCTACTTTCCAGCGAGAGCAGTTTTCGCCTGTTTCCTCACTCTGTGGACTGTGAGTAATGAACTGGTTTAAATATTAAAACCAATTTACGCGAGAACATACGCGTGTTATGATGCTTGTTATCCGCATTGTTGTTATTAATTCGGTGGCCCCGAAAGAGGCCGGAGCAGCTGACATATTTCCACGGCTCGTCCTCGGCCAGGTCCTGCTGGCCCTTCCAGGCTCGTGTGACAAGTAAACTTTTGCAATTAATCAAGATAGACCAACCAGCAGCTGAACAACAACCACGATGCGATGCCGACGACAATGGCGCATTTGCATTAATCTGCCATATGGCAGCCACCAGGTAGGACAGACTCATTCCCATCTCTACCTCTCCATTTCCCTCTCCCTCTCTCTCTCTCTCTCTCTCTCTCTCTCTCTCTCTCTCTCTCTCACTGAATCTCTCTCTCCCTCTCTCTTTCTGTCTGGGCTTCCCTCTCCCTTTGAGATGTGTGTGTGGGCGAAAGATTAATAATAATAGCTACGACTAGCACAGCGGTTGGTCAGCAAGTGGCATAATCATGATTTATGATATGCAATTAATAAACAACATGGCCGACAAGCGACAGGAGCCGCAATTGAAGGCTGTTGAAAATCGGGATGCCTCTCACTCTTCACATCACTCCGTTCTATTACACACTTTAAAAATGCTCCCTCTTTCTATTAAAATTGCGTGTAATTGCAGGTATTTCCACACACATGTATAACGTTTTTGCTCAAATTTTGTATACAATTGAATTAAATGTACTATCTATTATGCCTAAGATCTTGAATTCTTGGTATTTTTTTATAATATGAACAATTCGTGCTCAACATTTCTTTCATTCACGAAAGCTAACAGGAAGTAAAGTTGTTGCATGTATATTTTGTCCAACAACAACATTCTGTATTTTCAACATTCTTAAAGAGTCTTGCGAATTTTGTAAATTCTTTTTCTTTTTCCTTTTCTTTGCTTTATGTAGCATTTATATTTTAAAAATTAATCAACCTACTGAAATTTTACTTACTCTTGTTGTGAGAAGGTTTAGCAATTGACTTCAAACCTTTACTCAACAAATCAAAGTGTTGCGAAAAAGACAAAGCTATTGTGTCTAGTCTAACTATTTACTTTCAAATAAACTTTAAACCGTATTAGAAATAACTTTGTGTTATTATTTATAATTTAAATTTCTGTTTAAAATATGGCTTAATTTTTAAAATTTAATGTTGAGAACAATTTATAAATGATATTGTTTTTTTTTTTTTAATTGGGTTCTTATGTATTGCTTTGTTTGCAGAAAATTATTTACAACGTGTTTTATATTTTAATTAATTGTTTTATTACTCACTTAGCAAAGACTAATATCAGATCAGCGGTTTTATGCCACTTACACGCTAATGCCAAAATAGATTAAATACACGAATTATGGGACTTAAAATGGCCATGATTAGAATGTTTGGGTATTAATATAAACGTACAATTGCTTCTCTTGACACTTGAACCCTGCAGCACAGTGTCACTGCAAAAGCTTTAATGGAATAGAAGGAATGTTACTGAATAATTAAATTTTGTCCAGCTAGGTGTTGACCACAGAATTGCATTTATTAATTGCAGGATAAAGTAAACTCGCTTGTTATTCCTGTTGCTGTTGTTGTCGATTTCGTGTTGTAAGCTCAGCTAATTAAAATAAATGGCTTTTGACAATGCTGTCAATTTGGTCGCCGATGGCAGCCAATTGTGGCCAAAATGGGTGCAAATGACGTTTCGGTTGGTCGCTTATTTTACAGTTCATTTATCGCAGAGGGTTCATTTGGCTCCATTTTTAATGCGCTTGGCAAACATGTGGTTGTCATTGTTATTTTTGTTGTTGCTTTTGTTATTTTTCCGGGTAGTTTCAATAATTACTCTGTAATGGAAATTTTGTGTGGGCATCGGTCGCCAATCGCAATTACTTCAATTTGGTCAAATTTGCACAATTGCAATCCATTACATTGTGAAAATCACATTTTGTTTGTATATGTTTCACCAGCCAAAACACAATACTGCAGCGACAAAGACTGTTGGCATGGTTAAATGCAGTTTTAAAAAATAAATTAAGTTGTGTAACATTTACATGCATTTTGATACCAACAGTCATGTAAATATTTTATTATTTTAGTTATTGCCTTAATAAACGAATTTAATTATTGCTATATATTACATATTTTTTATACATGCATGCAACCAGTTACACAGATTTCCCACATTCATCAAAACGCATTTTAGAAACATTTCAAGCATTTCATGTAGCAATGTTCTCAATTAGACAAATGGATGCATGTTAAGTATTGTATTTCCAACTGAGGAGCTTGAAACTGTGCAGTAATTTAAGCACATTTGCATAAGGTCTTAGGCTGAAGACCTAAATATCTTGCAATTTATAATAAGTTGCTTGCTAAGGGAGAGAACACGTTGACTACATTTTGACTCTTACTTAAAAAGTGCATAATTTTAATTTCATTGTAAATTTATTAATTTTAATAGTGAATCGAGTAAAAACTACATATTATCGCATATGTCTGTATGTGAACAATCTGATGCATTCGTTGAATATAAATGAATATTCTTAAAATCCCGTCAGTATCAATTATATTTCCACGTTGATTGCATATGCATGCATGTGGATAAACTGATATGTGCATGTATCTAAGCAGCATTCACTAAGCCAACTTCATCTCTAGTGCCAATAAAACTAAAAATTTAATGAAGCCCGTAGTAAAATTACAGAATTTTCTAGGGGTCGTCTGATAACTGGTAGAACTTTACCTTGGCCAGCACATGAGCTGTGACAAATCAGGAGGAGTACAGGTTTAGATACAGATCAGATCGTGTACAATTAGAATGCCCCAAGCGGAAACTCTTGTCTAAACCCGTCCAACACACATAGCAAGCATGAGGAGTGGGCAATTGGGGAGAGGGTTGCAAAAATGGGGGTTGCATGAAGTCCAACACATCCGTTTCCGACCCGCAGGTGTGCTAAATAGTACAAAATTAGTTTTCTGATTTATTTAGCATATCAAGAGACAGGCAGACAGACATACCATCACACGGACAGTGAAAGCTCCAGCAAATGCAAATCAAATTTCATATGCTTGTGGAACTGACTAGAGGCGTGGGAGGTATGGTGAGGGCAGGGAGGGGAGTTTTAGCTCTTAGTCATGATAGGCTCAGTGATTAGCTACTTTTGGGAATTTTCGTGACTTGTCGCTTGATTACTTCTCTCAACTGTCGCCTGTGCTGTGCCCCAGTTTAATGGCCTCTACACACACACACATCCACATACCCACATACACACACACATACACCCACACACATAGGCAGCTGAATTCTCTGCTTCATCATCAGCATCGTTATGAATGAACTGCCTAGAACTGCATATATTATAGTGGGCGTGGCTGCGGTTAGCTTAAAATTTACCACCGAAATTTGATTAAAATTTCAATTTTGCTTCCAAAGCTTTATCTGCCGATTAGCATTGAAATTAGTTATCTGGGCCCCTTAAAATGAGTTTGCCGTTTATTAATATTAATTGCGAATGTTCAGCTTTAGCAGTTTGCACAAAATTGGAAGTTTTTAACAGTTGCTGGTGGTAAGATTGGCGTTTGATGCTGAAAACTTAATCTTTTTGGGTCATTAACTGGTTTGATGGCTTTTCATATATTTTGTAATTGAACGTGATATGCGGGTGGCCAAGACAAGTTGGTCTGGCAAAATTTGGCATGAGGGATGTGAGTGAATGATAATAGTATAAATAATATATATAATAATATGTGTTTTGAAGGAAACACCGCCGGGTTGACAGATGCCTTAAAGAGAATTGAGAAATTTTTAAATTACACTTCTAGACTATCTATAATATATAAAATTAACAACATTTTTTCTTAATAAAAGATTTCTTTTAGAATTTCCTTTGAATTTTGAAAAACACACACTTAGTTAAATCACCGACAGACAACCCTAATGTCTCTTAAGCGATTATAAACCAACACGATTTAAGCAATTAATAGCCCACGGAGGAGAACATACATATTCGGGACATATATTGATAGGACATTGTAGACTATGAAATCACTTAACTAAACTAGATATAATCAGTGCTCAAAAAGGGGGCACTCTGGTCACTGTACATGAGGTCTCCCAATAATAATAATAGTTCAAATACAATATGCTTGTACTTACATTCATAGTATGGTACTAAATTTAGGGGATAAGCTTGAAACATACCTGGAATAAAATGAGGTAATAAATTATTAATTAATGACAATCTTAGCCGTCTATTAATAAATAGGACTTAAGTAGGGGTTTACAAACACCAGCCGCCTTTGTACTAACAAATATATATATATATTTTTTTTGGGCATTCTTGGGTTAATGTTTAATCAAAGGCTATTGAGATATTTCTACCAATAGTCTACAGACTTAGGTTGGGTGTAACTCACCTGACTCAAGCGATCCTGACTATCGATGATATCGATAAACAATCGCATGCGATCGTCGAGTATCTGAAAACCATTTCGAGGCAGTAGCAGAAGATTCTGGACCGCATCCCGAATGCTACCTGGAGTGGTGCTGCAGGAGCTGCTGTCATCGCTGGTGAATCCGTTTTGCAATTGCTGCTGCTGCTGGAATTGATGTTGCTGGTGTTGTTGTTGTTGCTGTTGCGGGGTTTGGTGTTGCTGCTGTTGCTGCAACTTCAGCTGCATGGAATGCTGTCGCAAGGCATCCGAGCATTTGCGCAAGTAGTCATAGGAACCTTTTGACTTGTACTTATCGGCCATGGCATGAAAGCTGTCCAAGATCTCATTGAAGTCAGTCATCAGTGGCGCCGTTGATGGTGTTGTCGTTGCACTCGATGGCGTAGTTGCAGTTAGTGCCAGCGATCCCAGCGAGCAATTCGATTTGCTCATCACCATTTGCTGTGGCGAGCTGGTAATCACACGCAGCTCTGTAATTAGGGAGCTGTTGCCGTTGGCCGCGAGCGTTTTGAGGCTGCCGCTGCTGGCCGAGCTACTGACCGCCACCTTGCTGGGGCTGAGCGCCTGTAAATCCTCGCTCATCAGTCGCAAATTATCAGAGATTTGATGAAAGCTCTCCGATGTAACCAGCGAATGCTCGCGCTGCTCCAGCTTGGCGGGTAGAACACTGCTCTTGGGTCGCCTGCGTGTGGGTGGATTGTTGGCATTGTTAGCCACTTCAGCGCCGGGTGCAACAGACACGCATGGCGTGCCCGAGGTGACATCCGGCATTTGGAGAGGCTTCGAAATGAACGAGTCTAGCGTTTGGGAATTGCTCAGCTTGGGCTTGTCGGCCTTCTCAGGTATTTTATTGGCGCGTATCGCATCCAGAAACTGACGCAACTGATCCGACGGCGTCGGCGGTGGCGCCTCTTCTACAACAACTTTTGACACAGCCGCGTCGCCATTCCGCTTCAGCGTCGATATCGCCGTTGACGTTGTCGTCGTTGTTGTTGGCGTCGGCTTTAGGATGTCGTCGGGCATGTGCTGTTGATACTCCTGTCGCATGCTGCTACGTATGTTGTCCAGGAACAGGCGCAGCTGATTGGATGGAGTCTGCACCTCTGCGCCCGACAAGGAGGCCAGCGATTTACTCACAATCTCTGGCGAAATCATGTTTGATTGAAAGCTATTGTTGTTGTTATTGGTGGCACTGTTGCTGCTGTTATTGTTGCTGTTGCTGTTGCCATTGCCATTGCTGTTGCTGTTGGGCGCCAACAAATTAAGATTCGTTTGGCTTTGCTTTGTGAGCTGCTGCTGTCGCTTCAGCTCGGAAAGGAGTTTCGCCTGCTCAGAGTATTTACGAACGCTCTCCGTAATGGTGCGCAGCTGCTCGGAATAGGCGCGCAGCTGATGCTCCAGGTAGGCCTGATCCGGTCCTGGTGCCGCATAGCTGTTGGGCCGCGTCTCAGCCTTCTCAGGCGCCTCCACAGACTGCTCCTTGCTGCCGTGAAAGCTCATCGAGTGGCGCATCGTGTTTTGTGCTTGGATTTGGGGTGCTGTCTGCAACATGTTGTCCGCGCTGCTGCTCTTCTTGGGACTGCGCTGCTGGCTGCGACCGAGGGTGCCATTGTTGTTGCCACCATTCACAAAGCGACGCAGTGGAATAGGCGGCGCCTCTGCAGCACCACCAGCAACATTATAGCGATCCAGGCTGCGTGGACGTTGCACTCCATTACCATTGACATGTCCATTGATTGCTGCTGCCTGCAACTGTTGTTGTTGCTGCAGCTGTTGCTGTGGCAGCGCTGGTCCGTTGGGTCTGGGTGTGCTGTGTGAGCGTCGTGGCACGATCGGCACTTGGCCACCAGTTACTGTTGCCACTTGGGTGGTCGGCTTGCGGTGCAGCGGCACCGGTGGTGCCGTTGTGTTCTGTCCATTGGTGGGGCTCTGTCGGTATTGCTGAAAGATGGCCGCATAGAGGGACTCCTTATCCGCGGCAGTCGATGTTGATGTAGTCGATGTGTTGCTGCTGGAGCTGCTCACCAGACTGACCGCATTACGCAACTGTTGCTGTTGGCGTGACAGCTGCAATAGTCGCTGTTGCTGCTGGGCATTGTAATCCACAAAGCTGGAACGCCCGCCCCCGTTAGTGGGCGAGGCAGTGGCGGCACTCACAGCAATGCTATGGGGTCGCTGTTTGAGGCCGCGAAGACGCGAGGGCTCCGCATATTCGGGCATCTCGTAGCCGCTCGATGTTGTCGCTGCTGCTGCCGGCCGGGCAACAACTGTTGATGGCGCCTCCGTTGGCGAGGGACTATTCAGAAAGGGATTATTGCCCTTCAAAGCGATGGGCGTGGCAGCACCAGGTATGCCAGTTATAGGCAACATATTTGTCAATTGCGGCGGCGGACCTGGCGAGCTCTGTAGCAACTGTTGCTGCTGCTGCTGTTGCTGGTGGGTCTGAGTGCTCCCTGGGTATAGAAGCGACTCACTTATGTGCAGATCCAATTCGTGAGCATTGGGCTTGGCGTAAATGCTGTTTGCAGTGCCAGTACGTGCAGGAGGCGTGGCAGCGGCCGGATAACCGGTAATCCGAAATCCATTCATGCTGGCAGTCTGAAATGTTTGTGGCTGCTGCTGTTGCAGTGGATTTTGCTGCTTCTGCTGATGTTGCTGTTGTACGCTCTTTGGCGTTATTGTCGTTAGCATATCGTTCTCGGTGCGGTTCAGTTATGTGGCCATTGCGTTGTCAAGTTGTTTGGGAATTGAACGACCAATCATTCAATCAATCACTCAGCTTCTTCGCTGTTGAGCATCACGTTTTTGGCTTATCAAATTAACTGCACTTCGCGGGGCAATTAATGAAATATGCGGTAGACGCTGCCATTGAAAGCAAATTGCATTTATATTAATTGCACACCGCGGGGCGTATACACAATATTTCGATTTGCTACTGGCATTTGACCAAAGTTGTACGACGCTTGAGCTTAGAAACCACATCTAAACATATTATGAAAGCTTAAAAACTCACGTACGTATTACAAGTAAGATTAATTCAATAATCCTATATTTCTAAAGAAAATTATAGATCTCGCTATCAAGGAAATTTGTTTGATTCTTGCCAACAGTAAAAGTACGAATTAAATCAATTTAAATAGATCACATGAAATGTATACCGTTTTATTTATGTGCTAAGCATTTATTCTTTTCAAGTACGCAATTTAAATAAATACTTGTATGCCATTTCCTTCAACAACATGAATATGTTAATGGCAAAGCTGAAAATCCAGCAAATCAAAATGTCTGACAATATGCACAATAAACATTTGATGTTTACATATAGATAATCAGCAAGCAAATTGAGCAATTCACACAAACACAAACACAATGTGGATTTTCAAATTCCAGATAAAGCCCTGATAGATTCTTATCAAAGCCGGGGGCATACATGCAAATTAGAAGTTTGCAATTGATGCAAATAGCAAATTGTGCAAATACTGCCTCGTTGCACAAGGCAATACCTGTCCAAATATTTCGACATACTCTGCGGGGTTCGGCTTATACCATTCCATACATGTTTATGTGTATCATACAAGCATGTGCAAGTCGAGGAATTTTTAGGACGAAATTCAAAATTGAAATGCCAACGGATGTAGCAGTTCCTGAAGTTTTGTGCTGTGCGATGGCGTTGGCAAAACTATTTATGACCATCTATGTGGGCCAATACCTGCTAACATCATCAGCATCATCCTCATCATCATCATTCTGATAATTTTGCGGTCGTGCTGGTTACGTGGCAGCTACGTGTCAACAGCATTTCAAATATGTATAACACACACACACACGCACACAGGAAAGGGGTTGGTTGCTAGAGGGGCAGACAAACGCAACTGAAGCATTTGTACGCTTTATGGCATAATACGCTATAAAGGGAAATACACGACGACAGGACGACAGGGGAAGGAAAAAAGGAAGGGATAACGCGGACGAAGTAGACTGCTGGGGGGCGTTGCTTGTGGTCGGGCTAAAACTCGGCATTAACATAAATATTTAATAAAAAATGCGCATAAATTATAAATTACCAACTCAGTTGAAATATGAAAATAAACAAATGAGCGAACACTACGGTGTTCGGTGTTCTCCGTGTACGGGTTACAAGCAACGAAGAAAATGGGAAAATGAATCATGCCATGAGGGAAATGCGCGGAAATGTTAATACAAATACAGCGACACGCGCATGAAAATGAGTGATAAGCATGCGCCGAGTGTGTAGATCCATTTGCATTGTACTTTTGACTGACAAATCTAACAAAATTACACTTCTAGAAATGGCAAGCTGTATGGTCTTTATTTTTTAAAATTTGTTACTGATGAAACGCACTTATCAAAATATTTAATTGCTTGACTTGAAACCTGCGCCGAGTGTATATATGCATTTGCATTGTACTTTTGACTAATGAATCTAACGAAAATATACAGCTACACATATATAATAGTCAGCAGTCTGTATGCTCCACATGCTTTAAAATGTAAATTTAATACTTTGGAAACGCATTTAAGTAAATAAATAAGTAATAAAACAAACACATCATTTTGTGCCATGTAAATAGTGATAGCAAAGTTGCAATGTCGTAGAAAGGCATATAAACAGCAAAGAGGATGATGGGGGAGGAGAAGGTCTGCGAGATGAAGTACACCCTCACACACACACATACACACACACACAAACACACACAGCATATGGCTGTTGCACTTTGTCAGCTCGTCATGCCCAGCTGTCTGCTACGTGCTCAGCTGTCTGGCTGTCCATGTATGTGTGTGTGTATCGTGTGCTTTATGACTAGGCAACACACACACACACACATCCACACACATGAGATGAGTGTGCGAGTGTGTTACTGTGCTAAAACAGAGGACAGTAATAGCTGCGAAAGTAGCTTGTATCAACACTTTAGCACATGCACACACTGAGCTGAAGAGAGAGCCACTCGGCATGGGGATACACAAGCGGGGCACACACACCTGCTGACCCTTGGAGCGTTGCCCCCGAAAGCAGGCAACAAAGTGTCAGGCTTCAGCATTAGTTTGGCATATTTAGGTTAGCACAGATCTACCTATCAACCACTTTCGCCCCCTTACTCTTTAATTTTTCTTCATTGCTTTATCTGCATTTCTAAGTAACTCGTGTGCCTCATTTGGAATTCCGGATAAATGTTGCTGTGCCGCCGCCTGCCCTGATTTCGAAATGCTGCTGAATTTGCTAATGAACATAACTTAGAGACCGGGCCGAGGCGGAAAGTTGGAGGTAACTAGCCAAGTTCTGGTATTGTTTGCTTAAGTTTTAAATTAATGAAGGCATATTTACTTGCGGTTGCTCAACTGCTCAACAGAAAACTGAAAACTGAAGCAGCAGCTGCTGCTGATTCTTAGTGTGCTTACCCAGTGACCAACTCTTCAAAATGGATTAACAAAAATTAATGTTATGCTCGGTTTGTGCTTGACTACAAGCCCGTTCCTAGTTCTGTTTCTGGCTCTGGTCTCTGCCGGGTTATCTGCAGCAGAGCGAGATGAAATTAAATAAGATATGCTGTCACAGTCCCGGCTTGTGTCTGTGTTTGTATTTGTATTTGTGTTTGCGTTTGTATTTGTGTGGTTGATGAATCTCGGCAGCTTGGAATTTGATTCAATTTGTGGCAGCAGATACAAGAGCAGCGACGACTATGTGAAACAGAAACCGCATCTTGGGCTTGTCTACAAATGCGAAGGACTGTCACTTCTCATCTGGGGGAGGTTGTTGTCATCGTTTGTTTGCCCTCTGCGTGCCACATTATGCAGCAAGTAGAATGTACGAGTTGGAGGAGGAGTTGGGCAAACAGAAATTAAATGCAAAAAGCACAAAACATGCAGTTTGAGTACAAAACACTATCTAGCTGACTTTCAAAGAAATTTATAGATTACACGTGTGCTTTGGACGTATTAAGCAAATATTCATTTATCATGAAAAATCGTTTAAGAACCAATACCCGCAACTTAAGAAAATACATACTAAAATTTGGCTGAATCATTCAATCAATACGAATCAATTTTGATTCCGGTTTTATAAACAAAGATTGGGTCATTCCACAGAGAATTCTCAAATAAATAATCCTTTAAATTATCACTGTCTCATTCCCATTCTTAATTAATTTAATTGAACACATAATGGGCTCATTCGATCCCACCAAGAGCAAAACTCTCATCAAACATACTTATAATCGCACAAGAGGGCTAAAGCCCTGTTCGATTATTTTCAATTAATATAAAAACAAAATCCAAAGCCCGGAATACAACAACAACGGTCCACAATCAACTAAAGAGCAACTCAAAGAGAACCACATTCACCTGACCACAGAACCAGAGCCAGACCCACTCGAAAGGCAGGCAGACTGCAAAAAGGAAAATCCCCAAAGTTAAAGCAATTTTTTACAAAAACAAACTATCGACGAAGGCGCTGGGAAAAAATAGCAACCCCATTCAAAGCTCGCTCGAATACACAAAGAAAATCATGTACAGAGATACAAAAGCAAACAAGGATAACAAATGAACAAGGAGTTTGGTAAGGGGAAGGGGTAAGGGCGTGAGGGGCGTGACGGTCGTATAGTTGCTACATGCAATGGCCAGGCAAGACTAAACAAATAGACATGATAAATTAAAAAGCAAAAGGAATGTAAAGCAAACAACACGCGCTGCACGCAAAGCTTAAGCTAAATTACACTCTCTCTGCCCACCATGGAGTGGGCGTGGCAGGGCATCCAGTTGCACGTTGTAGGCGTCATTTGAGTCCATGCTCGAAGTGAGTTAAGTGGCATGCCCCAAAGGCGCCACGACGGGTTGCAGGCACCAAGCACGCAGGATAAATAACAAAACGACACTCATAGAAATGGGATCCCAGGCAAAAGGAACAGACCAAGAATTCAGGCTGTGGTTCAAGCCATTGCTCACCGCCTGCCTCATTGACTGACTGACTGCCTGGCATTCCAAGTTTTTATCTGTGGCAAGGGCTTCGTGGCGGTAAAAGCTTGTCGCAGGTGCTGGAGCGCTCTGAAATGCCAGCGATTCGCAATTTGCATGGACTCAGAAACTACTTGTCTCAAATGCTGAACAGGGCTGTCGGCGCTTGAAGAAGTTACAATATAATTTTTTTATTTCCTTAATGACTAATATCAGTCGACACAGAAAATAAATTTAAATTATGTAAATAAAAGAATTAAATGAAAATGTAATATTGACTTAATTCTTAAATTTAAGATTGAACAATTCATTTTTTTTTTAATAATATTTCTTCAAATTGTACATAGAGTTCGTAGCCCGACTCCACCAAAACAGAAAACATTTAAATCATATTTTCCGAAAACCTAATAGATATTGTATAATGTTAAAAGCCAGATTTAACTAGTATTTCTTTATCAAGCGCTAGAGCTTGATCCTATATATATGATTGATTTTTAATAATATGCATAATTCAAGAAATCCTCATGTATACCCAGTTCATAAATTTTAATTGTTATAAAAAATGAAGTCAACTAAAAAATGCTAAAAATCGTATGTAAATAATATCTAATACCCCAAGATTCAGATCAACAAGTTGTAATTGATTAAATGTTTCTTTAACAAAATTGTGATAGGAACAAGTATCTGCCAGTCTGCATAGCCTTTCAAATTAATATTATAAAATATATAAGGGAAACATTTATAAGGAATCCTATAATTAACTATAAATATAACAGATTACATAATCACTAATTTTATATCATTATTTAAACTCTCAGTCTAAAATATTTAAATAAATATATATAAATATAAATTAGTATTTTTTTTTTATATATTAAGAGTAGGTCCCAAGTGCAAAATGTACAAAACTTACTTTTAGAAAAATTATTTAAGAGACTAATTTCTGCAAAAAAGTTTTATTTTGAACGTGCTTTCTATTTGAGATGTGTCCAGTTACATTTGAAATTTTCAAATGGGGCCAAAATTAAAACTTGCTTTAATTATACATTGCAAAATTTTCCAATAGCCTGTCAACCCTATTACCAACAACATTGCACCTTATGGTGCGTACTGTCAGTTTAGCCAATAGACATTGCCAACATGGTTGGAATGGGATACCTTCGCCGATACTGTGCAAATACGCAGCCAAGTGAGAAATGAAGACGAGTTAGTTAAGGCAGCGCCAAGGCAGAGATAGCCAGAGATTGGCACGCTTCGTTGCTAGCGTTGCCCACAGTCTGATTCCCTCCTCCATTGCCGTCCATTTGCTAAGCCTCCATACCGAGAAATGTGCTGGGGTCCATACCAGGCAACGACATAAATCAGCTTGCGGGTGATGTCAAGGCGGAGCTGTGTAGGACAACGAGCCAAAGCGGAAAGCGTTGCCACCTAGTTGAGCAAACGGACAACGACACCAACACTAATTGAAAATGCAAGGTAAACTAAATGGCTAGGGAAATATGGCTGGTTCGCTGGTTGGCAGGCAGTTGCAAGAAAATTTGAAAAAGTAAAACTGAAACGTAACGGTACTTAAGTTGGCCAATTAAAGACAACGCCCGGACATGCGAAAGCAAATTGGCAGACCGAAAGACAGCAAACCAGACAAACCACCCAAACACAAGCGATTTTTGACCTCCCCCTCATCGCTCCCTATAATACAGAATCTGTGAGTCCTGTCTGCACGAGTAAGCAGAAAAATTAGTTTTTTGCGGTTCGGTTAGACAATTTTATTAGGGTCTAATTGAAATAACAAACTAGCAACAAATGAGCTGCGTTAGTCAGCTCTCGTATATGGATGGCATACATATGTGTGTGTGCTGGTGTGTATCAAATAATTAAGACCACAGCTCGCTCTAATTATAATGTATTCAAGTGTTAATAGAGTTTTGTGCCCTCAATAAACGAACATTGTCCGTGTTTGACAGCTTTCTGACACTTTGATTTTTCGCCGATTCCACGCAATAATAAATGCTACTTTGCCTTTTATTTTTGGCCAGTCTTAATGTGCTTTGCCACGTGTATTTAACGGGGATTTTCAATTTCGGTATCTTTGCGGTCGACAAAGCCCCAAGACAAACTTTTCTTAAGTCTGTCACCGATAGCAACCCAAGTTTATGCTAATAATTTGCGGCTGTGTTTGGATCAAAGTTTTAATCTACTAAAAGCTGACAGAAATGTGCTTATGCGATTTTGACATGTCACTGAAATCCCTAAAGTATCTCGACCATGTTTGTATGTGCGTGTATGTGAGTGTGAGTGTGTGCGGGTGCGGGTGCGGTTGTGTATGTGTGTAAGAGAGATAGAGGACTGTTTTATGACGTGTTTGCATGGCATTTACCATAGGTGTGAATATTGTAGGTGTGTGTTTCCGGGTTATAAATTCGCCAGATGCTAGTATCTAAAATACCTTTTCATTTGATAAGAAATGCATCTAAATTACCTTCGACTTTTGCAAATTTCAAGCATAGAATTTATTTAAATATTCATTTTCATTGTTAGTCTTATGATGAAATCTTCTTAAATCATGCTACTGTTGTAAATTATTTATATTTGTTTGTAACTAATAACTACAGATAAATTTTTGCACACAATACAGTTGTAAAAATGCTTTTAGGATATAAAATTCACAGAAATTTTAGTTATTCACTATACTCAATAGAAATATATAAGAATGCTAATTAAAATTATAATGATCGAATTTATAATTCAGTAATTTTCAGTTTGCTTATTGATACATTTCGAAACATTTCGAAGTTGATATAAACTTTTCTTAAGAAGTTATGGTTATGGCAAGCTTTGCCTCATAAATTTAAAATGGCCTGCCGGGCAATATATAATCATTATAGTAGACATTGCTTATACGCAGTGAAGCTCGTCAGTTACGCAGCGAAAAGTTATGGCTATCAAATTCAAATTACGCGCACTGAAGGAAATAATAAGCGTCTTAATAATAGCAAAAGTTAAAAGCAGCGCTACCAATTTTAATGCCGTCTGAACCCTTTTTATATGTAAGTAATTTATTTATGATCTGCTCAAGTGCTCGGTCTCCTTGGGCTGTGGACATTAAAATTCGATTACATCATAAAAGTTCCGGGCAAACGTGCACGGCAAGCAAATGGTGAAATTCGGGCATCTCAAACATGAAAGAAACAGCCTCCCTGCAATATCAGCGTAATATTATCAAAAACAGTAACTATTTATGAAAACCCAAAAATTGACTTGAACATAATTGAAACTACAGAGAATAAAAGAAATGGTTGGCCCTTATGGGCGTCCACACAGTTTTTTCCTTTTTCAAAAACTGAAACTGTTCTTAATCTGGAACGTTTTCACACATTTTCACGAGAATGGGGAAACCATAGAGTCGTACACAATAAAATCACAATAAAGTAATTGAATTTAACAAATCGACTACGAAACTGCCAACGAACTTAACGAACTCTGCGCTCTGCGCAAAATTAATTCAATTCACTTACAATAATAATTTGCACAATAAAAATGCCAACAATTGAATGAACACCAGCAACATCAGCAACTGGGGGCACAACAATCGCCGCCAGATGGTTGCCGTTCTCTTGCTCTCTCTCTCTCTTGCTCTATCTCTCTCTCTATTTCCGTGGTGAATTTTCATTTTGGGTTTGACGTAGTTACGAGAAACTTGCGCCTAGATTTAATCACAAAATGGCTACCAGTTACCGCTGCTACTGTGTTGTTGTCCATTTGTCCTGTTGTACAGTTGTCCTGCTAGTCCCATTGCCAATTGCTCCAGTCGCTACGTGCTTCTGGTGGCTAAGCAAAAGTTTTCCCTGTTGCCGTCGTTAAATTAATGAATCTGTTATGCAAAATCGACAACTAGCTGCAAGAGCAACAGCAACAGCACAACAAATGCGGCAAACAATTAAGATCCGCATTTGTCAGGTGGCAGATGGCAGGCAACTGGATGAGCCACAGTGCTTATACCAAGCAGTCAGTTAAGTAACTTTTCGCCAAGTAGGAAAACTATCACGCATAGTTAACGCCGATCAATGGAAATTGTTTGCAGGCAACAGGTTAATTGAATAACTCTCAAGGAAATCGAGGATGAAGCGAATGAAGCGATGATAATAAACGAATACTGATTACCTAAGAAGGAAAATCTTGCTGTAAGTCCTGTAAATAATCAAGTATGATGGTGGAACAATCCACAATCCTATCTATGCAACAGCTGTTTAACAAACTATAGACTTAAATCACTATAATAAGACGTTAAATACATTAATAACATCAATCAGCAGACAATACTGTATTGTCGTTATCATCATTTGCTTATATACAAATTTTTTGGACCACTAGGATTATTAAATTGAACTATTACAAATAATGTTAAGAAGGTTTGTACAATAAAAAGTTATTCTGCTATTCGAATATCATTAGAAAGCAATTTCATAAGCTAACCTTTTATTACATATTTTAAAGCTGCTGATCAAGTCAAATAAATATATTAATATTTATAAGCCACATATTCCCGTCCCATCACAGTGCATTTTATCTAACTACCACAGAATCCACATAAGTGAAATATAATGACCACTCTACTCAAAAAATAAAAATCATCTAAAATTCAATTCGCAATCCCAATTTGGCATACATTTTTGACAGTTTTGATTTGCTTTAATGCTTGCTACAAATGTCCATTTACATGTGCGATATATGTATGTACAAGAGTAATCTTCAATAGTTGCAAAAAAATAGAAGAGAAAACTGCGTATACGCAATATTATGCAAGCACATTTGGGGTTTCCGTTATGGCAAATACTCGCCACGCTGCGAGCGTATGGAGCACGTACTGGGGCAAACAGTTTCTTACACACAGCACAAGCTACCCGCAGGCAGCAGCGCACTTTATTTTTATACTCCTCGGCCACACACTGAACGACATTCACATCGAGAACGCCTTATCCTTGTACTTGTACAACACTTAAATCCCAATTCGTTTCGGCTGTAGGAATCACAGAATCAAACATTCACACATATATATATATATATATATATATATATATATATATATTGGCGAGGTGTTGAGGGTGCAGAGGGCTGGGAGGGGAAGTAGACACTTACTTAGCATGCATGTATGGATATTTTATTAATACGCAACTGTGAGTGCCATGCCGCTGGGTGGTTGCTCGGTTGGTTTGTTGCCCAGCTGGAAAAATGTGTGCGTGGCTTTTAATGCGTTTGCGAGAGGGAGCTGCGGATGAATCGGGTTACGGGTTACGGTTTACGAGCTACGGGCTTGTGCTCGGGTTGCCCGAGGCAGCAACGGCATATGTAAAAAAAATATATGAAAAAAGGCATTTGATATTTCCTTTTTCTTTTTGCCAGCAAAAGAAACAGGCCTTTGAATGGCCAAGGGCCAGATCGACAGCGTGAACAGCGACAAGCAGCAAGTCATATGGAAATCCCTTTGAGCATGCCACATTTTCCATCTTGGCTTACACATTTTCACACTTGCGCGGCGACCGTTTTGCATGCCCTTCTATGGGGTATAGCGATTGCAGCGATTGCAGTGCTTCAAGTCAACTCAACTGCCCAAGTCGATTTGCGATTGGCTAGATTAACATAATTTTTGGTAATCGATTATTGCTCAGTATTTAAATAAAACAGCAAAAATTCAAAAGGTCATAGTTTGGTTAGGGTATTCAAAACACAACCGCTTCCACTTGAGTTTGCCTGCGCTTCGCTTCGCTCTCATTTTATTTTGTGTTTCAAGCGATTCATTCATCTTCTTTGGCATGAATTTCAGAGACCGGCAACAATCAATAAAATTCAAGTTGCCTTTTTCGCCAGTCGCGCAAAAGTCATGCCAGCTGCCAACTGCTCAACTTTTGGACGTTAAGTTTTGGTTCGCTACTATATTGAATGTCGGGGCATTTGCAAATGCCGCCTGATTAATGACGCAATAATTGTTAGCACACACCAGAGCTCTCTGGCAAGACAAAAAAGGACTTAAAGCCCGAATCTTTCCTTTGGCCTGTTTAGTTTTGTTTTAGGCAAACAAAGTGTTAAAAAATTGACTTTTGACTGGAGGGGATCGATGGCTCTGGCTATGGCTATGGCTATGACGGTCTCTTGTTCTGGCCATTTGATAGGATTATTATCGTGTTAGCTGCACCATTTTGCCATTTGATTTTGTGGAAAGCTGTGACGTTCCGTTCAATTTACCAAACTGTTCGAATGGAAATTTCAACTACTTTTTTGCTTTGCTCATACTTATCTTGGGCTTTTTGCGGCTTAACGAGCCTTGAGAGAATGCTTCTTGTGGCCTTTAACAATGATTTATATGCCAAATTGTGCGTTCGCTGCTGGCCTCACAATTGTTTAGTTAATTATGAATAAGTGGCTTGGCTTGAATAGCTCGATAATGAATTTCAATTGGGTCTTAATAGCTAAGTGATTAAATGGTTAAAAGTAGCTGAGGAAAAGTTGGTTTTATGTGCTTGCCGCACATTAAAGATATTTAATGTTTGAATATGAAATTCGTTTTATCATTTGTAATAATTATTCTTCAAGTTAAATAAGCTAATAAATCACACACAAGGCATTCGTTAGTCCAGCTGCATCTTAAGACATTATCCAGGAGCTAATGGCGCTGTAGCAAAGGACAAATCCCTGGGCAAAAAGACGCACGTACACACACACACACACACACACAACAAATAATTGGACAATGCGTACTAAACAAAGCATAATTAACAAAAGAAACCGGAAAAGGAGATGCGATGAAACTCTGGCACTGGAAATTATGCAAAAGGCGGAAATAAAGTACAAATTTATGCTGCTGAGCTGCTCCAAAGGATTCGACTGCGTTGAGTGGTTTGGGTTGTTGGGTGGTTTTTGGTTATCATTGGTTGGGTGCCGGGCGCGCTAATTTGCTAAGCTCGCTTAGAGCCAGTTCCCGCTGCGTTGGCGACCACCCCGGAGATATGAGCTGAGCTGCAAGGCCTTTGCGGCATTATCATTAGAATTTAAATTGCCTTTTGCTGCCGGTTAGGTAAAGGTAAATAATTTGTGGCGCTACAACGCTTGGCATATTTTTATGGGCTTATTCACCCTTTTTTTCTTCTTTTTTTTTTGACTGCCTGCGGCTCCTAATTTAAGCACCTTTACTCTAAGCTCACTTATCTAGCTGAATATTTAATTAACCGCAAGAGCTTAGAAAAAACATAAACTGGATGAAAATGAAAAAAAGTTGTGGAAAATATTCTGATAACTGGGCTAAAACAACTGAAACTTGCAACATTGCTCTGCTCAGTGTGATGCTGACAGATTTCCCAAGCATCACCAGAGCTGCGCAACTCAAATCGTAAAGGTTTCCACATTTTTATCTTATTTAACTTGTATTATCTGCGGCGCTGCGAGCCAGATAAGCCTTATCTGACATGGTTTGCCTTTTGATGTTGATGTTGGTGTTGGTGCTGCTGCGGCTGTTGCTGCAATTGAAGATGTTGTTTTTGTGCTGCTGGCATTTTGAAATAGTTGTGAACTTTATCGCACAAACAAACAACGTCGAGGAGGAACACCACCGAACACCCAACCACCCATGCCACATTTCATGGCTGTCACGCCCAAAAGCCCGCTTGCCACATGTCGCTTATAATTTGCTGTAAGTTTTGCGTGGCTGTAAGCTGACATTTTGGCTTGTGCGGTTTTTTGGCTTGCTTCTGACAACTGTGAACATTGCAATGCTTTCATCACCATTTCTATACAGTAATAAGCATAAATGGGTTATGTCAAATCCGTTTTTAATCTGAATAAGCGGCAACAATTAATATCAACTACAATGTATTGTTCAATTCAATTTAGTGTACTTTAAAGTTGCAGCTAAAATTTTACTTTTGAATTAGTAAATAATTCGAATAAACAACTTAATAAGCATAACTTTGTACAGGGTAGTCAATAGTCGAATATAACCAAATTGGCAAACTATTTGAATATGCGACGTGACCATGTACATATTTGCGAAAACTGAATCGCATACAATATATTTTTATAGCTCTTGTTTATGTCTTGCCGATGACATTGAAAAATTCCCGAATTTTATCTTGAATGTATCTCTGCTTCTGCCTGCAAGCTGCTCAGACTCACAACCAGTTGAGATTATGTTTACAGTTTCTGGTTGCTTTTTTGATTGACAGACGCATGTTGTTTTTGCAAATATATTTGCTTGACATAATCTTTCCCCTGTTTTTCTTCTTTTTCAGTATTTGGTATGATGAGGGTAGAGTGATGTGCAACATATTTCAATTACTCTACCGCAACGCATTGACATTTTGGCAATTGTGAATTATGTGAAATTATGTGGACAATTCGGATGTGTTTGACGTTGAAGGTCGAATATTATGTGGATTGCGATCTAATTATTATTTTGGCAGTAGTTGTAAATTTACAGAAAATGTTCAAATTGAATTTAAGAATTTAAGCCAATACCCTTTTAAACCAAAAATCACGATGATCCTATGTTTAGAAAACAATATAACGTAAGCAACGTAAGCAAATATGAATGTTGTAGTCGAGTGAACACTGAACCCGGTTGTTAAATATATTCTAGTTTTATAAATTTTTCTTTTAACTTAACTTGAGTATTTCTATACGAACTACATAGAAATTATATATTTACAGCTAGTTATATTATATATTAAATGGAAGGCTCGCACGTCGATATTCGCGAAACGGCTGCAATTATCGATAAAATAAAATAAAATTGTTTTTGCCGAGATATAAGAGAACTTGTATCTCAAATTTGAAGCCTCCAGCTGATCAATTATATAAATGTATATATATAAATATATAATATATATATGTTATTTGGTCGAATAGTAGTCTATCGTGAAACTCAAACATTTTCTTAAATAAAACTCTTTGTAGTTGAAAACTTTTTTATAAATCGATTTGTTTCAAATCTAGTCAAATTTAAACTGACATGTTCAAAGTTCAAAAAATGTGCAAATCACTGAAACAAAGCCAAATGTTGACAACCGTCCTCCTTATTTCTAGAATTGCAAAAATCAATAAATTAACAATAAATAAACTACCCGAATTTGCTAGCTGTACCAATGTATTTAAATGCATAACAATGTTTCCTTAGTTTTAACCATAATAATCCAGCCACATTGTTAATGTACTTTTAATATGCACATAATTCCATTAAGCAACCACGCACAGAGAGAGAGAGAGAGAGAGAGAGAGAGAGAGAGAGAGAGCGGGAGATAGAGAGAGAGAGATGGAGAGAGAAATGTAAAAACATGCATTGTGCTTTGTGCCAAAGAAAAATCAGAAAAAACTCACACACAACGTGGGCGAAACGAGCGAAGAGCTGAAGAGGCAGAATAAATAATAATATTTTTGCGATGAAAGCGTGGTTAACATTGCAAAACAGTAACGAATGAAGTGGAAGTGTAGCAGAAGCACAAATAAAATGTACGAAAATGAAACTTACAAATAAAGCGATACAATAAAACTCATGCAGGCAAAGAAATGTGAATTCGCGCAAAAGTATGCAGCAATAACAGCAGCAGCTATGCAATTGCAATATCTGTGTGTGTGTGTATGTATGTGTGTGTATGTATGTGTGTGTGAGTATCTATGTATGCTCCGTCTGCGTCTGAATTTCCTGCTGCATAAAGTTCTCATTTAATTTCGTTGCCATTTACAAAAAAAAAGGAAAGAAAGAAAGAAAAAAAATGTTGCCTTTGTTGCTGTTCTCTCGTTTTTCACAAATATCTTCCAACTTCTGCTGAAGTATTGTTGTCGTTGTTGTTGTTGCTGTTGTTCTTGCTATCGCATGTTTGGCCGCGAGTTACCATTTGTAGTTGTAAATGGAGTAACACAAGCACAAACACACAAAACAAACACAATGGCAAACAACTACGACGAACTTCAACACCAACACCAAACAAATGCGTCTGCAACTCTGCCTCTGCCTCTGTCTCTGTCTCCCTCTCTTTCTTGACCTGTCTCTATCTAACGCTATCTCAGTCTCCTTTTGCATGGCAGCAGCAAACGCTGTTGCAAATTAAATGCAATAACATGTGAGGAAGGGTCACAAAAACAAAGCCAAATAAAAATATTCAAAAACCGGTTGCAATGTAGCCGCAGCGGAAACCCTACAGGGCAACTGAGTGTCTGTATATATATGAATATATATATATATATATATATATATATATGTATATATATATGTATATATGTGTGTGGGTGAAGTGCAAGAGGGGAGGTGGGGGCGAACAGGATGCATTTTCATGGCTGTCGCATTTCAAATGTGCCTGGGTAAAGTGCCGCGTTCAAGCAATTATAGCTGAAGTGAAGATGTAATATTTATGTGCCATGCATTCGTAGTGCATTACATCGAGATGGCACTGGCAAATATCTTTATCTGTGTGTAATATATGCACTCTCATCACAGATAAATAGATACATGAAACAGTAGTGCACAATAACTCTAGCTCAATGATGAATACAAATCTTTTCAAAGAGTTTATGAAGAGAGCTGAAGAAAGCAGCGTACATCGTGAAAAATATCTTTATCTGTGTGTGATATACGCGTTCCCATTATAGATATATACAGTAATAAAGCTATAATAGTAACGTATTGAACAAATACTCTAGCTTTCGTTTATAAGAAATAAATGTTTTATGGTTATTATCAAGACTTAAACGTAATATCTTATGGTCTATGGAATTATGAAGGTAGAAGGAAACATAAAATAACCCATATAATATACAGTCTGATGAGTTTTGTGCTCATTGGGAATAACAATTTTTCATTATTTAGTTTCATTCGTTTTGCACCTTGTGATTCTGTTTTGGATAAAATTTTCATTTTTTAGCTTAAAGTTATTTAATCTCTCATAAACTTAGGCAAATGAAGCCATGACTGAGAAAAGCTGTGTAAAGAATGCCAGTGTTTATGGGGAGCAAATCTGCATCTGAAGTTAAAGGAATTGCGATTTTTTATGAGAAAATAGGTAAGAACATCTTTGAAAACAAGTTTCAACCAAAAATGTTAGTTCCAGTGCCTTAAAGTTTGGGGCTTAATATGAAGACATTCTTGGAAATCGTTATATTTAATGTAGGAATGGCTTACTGATCCCGGGAATTAGTAAAATAGCGACTGATTCTCAATTCTATTAAGCATATTTGGGCATTCTAAAGAAAATGATAAACAAACATATAATTTAATTCAAGGAATCCTTAAATACGGCATAGTTAGTTGAATGTGTTAATATTTAATATTTAAAATAATAATTTAAAAAAAAAAACAACACTTGGAGTTACGATTAATGCGGTCTTATATGCGGCATTTCAAAATTGAGCGAGCTAGATTCTTATTTCATTTGCCAAATTGTTATGTTTTGAATATTTTTACAATACATAAAAATACTCATCTCGCTTCTGGGATCTGCTCGTATTTGACGGATCTGCGATGAGCCTGAGCGAGAAGATGCAACCCGAAAGAACAACTCTACAGTATAAAAGAGAAAAACCATAAATTTCCACAGAGACAAATGCTCCAGCAACTTCAGCTGATAATCAAACAGGAAGAAAGGTAACGTTCGTGGTGCCAAGTTCACGCTTACCCGACGAAGAAGATGCACTGACTCAATGAGATCCCAAATGGAGGAAAATATTAATGAGAATATTTTACTTTCTTCTATGTTTTTTCTTTTTTATCTTTATTTTCATCGCTGTTTCTTTCACATATCAACCCATTTCAGCAAAAGTTTTGAATGTTAAATCGAAATTCATTTTTTGATGTAAATTTGAATCACTATACTCAATCCAAGAATTGACTGTACTTCTTATCGTATATGAAAATGTTTTTTTCTTGGGCGAAATTATCGTAAGTGCCATACAAAAATATTTGATAGATAGCATTGACACTCATTCTTTTTTAAATTTGAATTACGTATTCCATCAAAATATTACAATAAGCATTTCAGTTTAAAATATACTTTGAGAGTAAAAGCTCGAACAGTGAAGCCAACGACGAAGATTAAATTACTATTATTTACTCCTCTGTGAAAAATGCCTTTAATTACAATTTTTGTTTTAAATATTTAAAATCACAAATAATTTTTTTACACAAAACTTACCAAAACCAAAAATGGTCGTACGTATAAAAACGTAAAGGAGGTTAAATGTAAACGTTTCCTTAGGAAAACTGTTTAGTTTAGTTATTATCTAAGCAGATAAGAAATTGAGCTTTCTTACTGCATGCTCAATAGAAAAATAGAAGAAAATGCACCGTGTATAATATTGTTTTTAGCACAAGCGATAATCTCGTAGATAAGTAGAAATCTTAGGGGACTTGCAATCCCTAATGTGGCACCACTTTCAGTTTAGCTTCGATCAGAGAAAAAAGGACGCAACTCGAATCCAATATAACCAGAACAGAGCCACGTGCAAAATGGAAAAATGGGGACAGGCACTTGAAGTGCTTGCTTTGTCCATTGTTGTCACAATTTGCAAGAGTCGTGTCCAGAATCGTTGCAAACTGTCTACGACGACGTTTAAAAGCGCGCTACGCTTTTTGCGCCACGTCCTCGCCTCATCCTGACCGCATCTTTACCGCTGACCGATGCAAACTGCCCAAATGACAAGGGGCACTAGAATCTAGTTACTGTTGTCGCCGGCGCAAGCTGAACCGCAGCCCACTTCAAACTAACCAGCACGAGCACGCAGTCTCACTAACACATACACACGCAAAGAGAGACTAACAGTAAATTTGTGGCTTTGATAGCCTTTGCATCCTGTGGCGATTCAGCATCCCCCGTTCAAGTCGAGTGGCAGTCGTTCGTCAAGTGCTCGACTGGCCTCTACTTTTGTTTCTATGTTGTAAAGTTTTTCCAGCATTCCCATTTTTTTTTTGTTGCTGTCTTTCTCTTTCTCTCTGTTTCTCTCTATCTCTCTCTCCTTCTCTGCGAGGTTTTCCGGCTGTCTGTTTTTGTTCATGTTTGTTTGTGCTTGTGTTTTTTTTTTCATTTTTTTCTGGCTTTGCCCTGCGCGGAAATGTAAATTAATTGGTTTAACAAAGTGCACTTGAATTCTACTGCCATCATGTGGTTTTGTTGCTTCTACTGCTCTTATTATTATTATTGTTTGGGGTTTGTCTGTAATCCGGCAATCGAACAACTTTAAGTACCGTCACAATACTCCAGCCCCGACAAAATTACAGAGTGGTGCAGAGCTACAAAAAATATATTTTACACTTGACCCCTTGATACTCTTGCAATAAATTTGAATCAAATATGTTTAGAGCTATTTAAAAGGGTGTACAACTTTTGAAATTTACAATTATAACGAATTCACTAATGAGGACAAATAGTTTTATTTGTAATTAAAATGAAAGGCCATGAAACGCCACAGCAAACAACCCCATAGAAATATTACAATATTGCTCGTTAATAAATTACAAGGTGAAAACAAGAAAAAAAAAGGATTTAATACGTGAACAGCAAGAAATTACAGACGGAATACATACAAGAAACTATATTTTAAAATGAGATCACGATCTTATTAACAATACACTTTAAAGCTTTTATGGCCCTAGTTTTTACATCTCTCCATTGTACAGTTTTCCAATTAGCTAGCATATAAAATCGTGAGCTCGTTAATCAACTACTTTAGCTAAACAGCTTATAAGCACCCACCAAATTTTATGTTCCTCGAGAGATTGAATTTCCATTGACTAGTTGAAAGTAAAAAATACCAGTTAAAACTTGATAAAATATTGTAATTCGATTCGAAGCTGCACCTTTACGATCACTGCCGAAATCTGCTCAAACATCATAACTTTTAACTAAACACAGACAATTAATACTCAAGTGGTGCCTCAGCAGAACTGACCAAGAAAAACCAAAAAGCCAAGCGCGACTTTAATCAAACAGCTTCGAGGAACCCACGCAGTCCAAACAGTTGAAACAGACAACCAGGCAGACAGTTTTTGAAGTGCTTCTAAATCGCCGTCAACAACAAAAACAGCAGCAGCAGCAGCAACAACAACAATAAAACAACGTCAAATAAACAACCGTGACAACTTCAATTCCTACGCATTATTTTTACTTTATTGTTTCTTGAATACAAATACGGGAGAGTGTTAAAAACTTGTGATAAAGCTTGTTACCTTGTAGGAAATGAAACTAAATACTTTTTACTGAACTTAATATACTATTATTACTCAAACAATAGGTATAAGTTTATATTGCAGTGGTCCACAGGAGGTTCTCTTCTTAAATTCTCTACTACTATATATTTATTTAATTTCGACTAGTATCAGGCGACACATATAAATACTAAACAAAAATAAAAAACAAATTAATGAGAAATATATATATTTATGTGTGTTAAAATTAACCAAAAAAAAATATAAAAATGTCTAAATGTATTTTAATAGCAAAATTTTAATCAAATTTTTAGCATGGATGCTATTATTACTTAAAGTATAAGTATAATTTTCTGTGTAATAAGAAACTTCTCTTCTTAATTAACGTACTATAATTAATTTTTTGAATCAATCACTAAAATCAATTGAATGACAAATAAAAATTTAAATTAATACATGTTAAAGCTAAAAAAAAAATAAGTAATTAAATGACTTGCATGAATTAGATGGATTTTTACTGATCTTAATTTTGTATTATAACTCAAAAATATTTTTGTATTAAATTCGCTCTAATATTTACAAATTTAATGCCGAATTATATCAGTTGATACAAAATTGAAGAAAAACAAATAAATTCCAAAAACATTAATGAAATATTTAATAATATTAAAATTTAAAAAATTTATATATAAAAAATTTCATATTGCATTTTTCTAGCAAACAAACCCAGAAAAAAAACGAATCAGAACAAAAAGAGAAATGAGAAGTTGTTCACATACTTATCGTTGGAAGTGTGTGGATTATTCGATGTGAATGAAGAGAGTTTATCAGAATAGTTGTTAAATCTTTTTGGTTTGCTCTGTTTTGTGAACTTGTTTTGGTTACTTGTTGCTTTGCTGTGTTTCTCTGTTTCTGTTGCCGCTGTTGTCTTTGTCTCTGCCACCGCCGCCGACGCCACAAGCGTCAACAGGTAAACGTAAATAGTCCCCACACACGCGGCCAGATGCCAGATGCCAAATGCCGCAGACAACAGCAATAACCACAACAACAACAACAACGAGACACACCAAAGAGCCCAAGAAAACGCATGTTTGACATTTGTTATTGGCCAAGAGAGGGGAAAGGGCTTGCATATTTTCTTGTGTTAATGCGCGTTGACGTGAAAAGCTTGTAAACGAAAAGTTTTCGAAAGTGCGGAAATCTCTTTATGAATGAAATGGGAACTACTCAAAAGACACGAGACACGAGACTGTGTCGATTGTGTTGTCATTTGATAAATAATCGGCTTTGACTTGACGTTAAAGATAAAGTTGAAGTTAAAGTTGAAAGTTTAGCAACCATCGAAGGGATCAAAAACAAAAAAAAAAAAGACACAAAGAAAGAAAGAAAAAAAAAAAACGCTGATTGTCTCCAAGTGGTTGGCTACTGGTTATTAATGGGTTTCATTTTTTGTGTTGTCTTCAGACTGTTCAAATTTGATTTGTTTGATTTGTTGACTTGCCATTCAAATACAAATACGCATATATGGGCAGTTACAAAGAGTTTGTTTCGATTTCGGTTCAAGAATTTCGAGTGAAGCAATTATTATATTTTGTTGTTGATCGATTTTACTACACAATGCTTTCAACTCAGTGAATATTGCAAACTAAGTAATTCAATTATGCAAAAAATGTTTGATGGTTTATGCAAAAAATGTTCGATTAAAATTCCAAGCAGCTGCTCTTAAATAAAATAAAATATATTGGTTTCTCTTTTTACTCTATAATATTGAGCACAACTTTTGTCAGATGCCATTTTAAATGATATTTATTGAGAAAGTAGGTGCCACAAAATGTCGCTTCAATTATGCACCGCTTAAATGCGAGGCACTCCATAATGACTCAATTATGCAACACTTTTAACAATGACGATTGCAGCATTGCATCGTTTTAACATTCGTTTGTTTATTTATGTACAGAGGCATTTCTATATATTTATGCACGGGCCATTTATAAGGTGAAATAAATTCACATTGCAAATATATTTTGTTGCTCGGTGTTGGTTTTATGGCACCCTAAAAAATTATTTGTATGTTGCACAAATTTCAATTTCACTTAGTCCAGCGTCTACTGCTGCTGCTGCTGCCACTGCTGCCTGGCGGAAACAGGCCAGAGAAAATGTGTGTGCATGATTAATGCATATTTCACTTTAATATGCACACTCACACACTCACACACACACTCACACACGTACACACTTAGCAACACACACAAAGCAACACGAGGCAAAATGGCGACGGCTGTGCCGCATTAAAGCAAAGATTTGTCATTAATTGTTGCGCGCTGAATTCAATTTGCATGTGCAACTGCAACTTCAACTGCAGCTGTGTGCGTGTGTGTGTGTGTGTGTCAGTGCACGCCTGTAGGTATGCAATGATAAGTAGTGTGTTTAATTCATTTTCATTTTTTACATATTTTTCTCACAATTGTTTAACTTGATTAAATTCGTTGGCTTATTTTTTTTTTTAATTTTTTAATGCATTTCTTTTATATATATTTTTTTATTGTTTACAAGCCGGATAAGCGAATCTGCGAGCAGCGACCGTTATCAACGCGCGTCCGGGCATATCTCAGAACACGAACTGACAACGACGGCGTAGACCAACGGCAAGTGCGAACCTACTGCCGAAGCAGCGACGCCGACGCCGACGTCAGCGTCACAGCATCCAACAGCAGCAGCATTAGCAGCATTAGCAGGCAGCAGCGGCAACTGCGGCGACAACAGCAGCTGAGACAAGCTAACCAAAATAGCGGCACACTCGCCTGGCGTCGGCTCTGGCATCGGGCATGTGCCGAGATAACAAAAACAGAGAACGAAAACGAATACGAAAACAGTGGAGAGTTTTTCGTTCTCTCACACTCTACACGCACTCTAGACGCAGCCGGTAAACTTAACGGTACTCGCAGGCAAAATACAAAAAATGTCATATTTTTTATGAACTTTGAGTTGCCCTGGATAAATATATTTATGGCACTCTATAAACATTGGGAATAGGTTATTTGCTCTGAATGATAGAAAATAATATAAATGTGTTATTTCTGATGCAATTTACATATAAATAGCTTATGTGAGACAGATTCTGAGTTCTTCATACATCTTTGAGTTTTCCTGTATAAGTATGTATATATTTATTATTATATATATAATTATTATATTATTTATCGCACTTTAAAAGTCATAGGAATAAGTAATCTGTTATTGATAACAGGAACTTATATAAAACTATTTTTTATTTTCTGAAATTAAAACGAAATCAATGTCTTTATTTTCTGTATATAAAACAAATTTTTACGCGAGAAAGCTGAGTTCTTCACTAATATAACCATATTAATTAGGAGTTTCCTTCGTATTTTAATCCGGACTTTTAATCCATACACAAAACTATTTAACTTTATGCATTTATTTGCTGTGCATGTTGTTTCATACAATTTATATACCCAATTATGTTATCAGACTTCAAGTTAAATTTGTCAACAAACTTTTATCATAGTTCTTATCATTTAATATCGAGTAGCATTGCCAGCTTTGTATCTAAAGCGCTTTGGGGAGAGTTCTCAAAGCTTTTGGGACAACGCTTATGCGCATTTCAATCTTGATTCAAGCTTCAGCTTGAGCTTTGTGCTTTGGGACAAGGACAGGTGAGGTGCAAGCACCCAATAAGAAAGCTTTTGAACGTTACGTTTGAAATCACAAAAGTTTTTTCCAGGATATTGGTAAACCATATGATTTTTCATTTCGATGGTTTCAACATTATTAATGGTTTTCGATATTTGCGAAAACCATTAATTATGTTGAAATCAAGATATATGTTTTATGCTTTTATTCTATTTTAATATTCCTTTGCATATAATGTTAAAGGCCTCGTAATAAAACTGAATAAGTATCTAATGAATATCTGAAATACAAAAAAAGGCCAAGTCAAATGGAAGACAAGGAAAATAAATAATTATAATTGAATTGCTCACTTGAATGAGAAGAAGAATCGACAAATAAATGTACAAGAATGGAATATTGAAATGAAAAGTGAAGAAGAAGACGCATTTACAATAATTGCCTCAAATGGGAGAATGCGTAATTATAATAGGATCGGGGAAACCGATGATGATGATGATGATGACGATGATGATGATGACGATGATGATGATGATGATGATGTTGCATGAAGAGCAACCCAGGCGGGCAACAGCAACAAAACAAACAATTAAACCAGCAGACGCCATGCCACACTTGAAACACACGCCGCAGTCTCAAATGAAGCGCGGGGGAGGCAAAGATGGAGGGGGTGGCGGAGGGGAAGGTGGAGATGGTGATGCATGCGCTGGTGTCGATGATAAGTGCCTGGGGGCACACAAGCAATCGGGAGTGGGGGGTTGTATATTTTTGTGTGTGGCATACAACCCATTTGCAGCTGCAATGGCTGCAATTCGGATTGCAAATGCAATTGAGACACTAAGTGGTCGAGAGTTGGTCGAGAGTTGGTCGAGAATTGGTCGAGCATTGGTCGAGCATTGGGAATACGCTCTTCTATACTTCCCACTCCCCTCCCTACCCCTCCCCTCCTGAGATCAGTGCCTTGGCCTGGTCATCAAAGCGGGCAACAAAGTAAGCAAATTCGAGTGGATCCCCATCACCATCCACATCCTCATACCCATTGATGGAGCCAGCACTTGAGCCCTGATCTGATATCATAAACTGCTTGCGTGTTTCATGGTCATTCACAGCAGAGGAAAAGTGCTCGGGGAAAATGATCTGATAAGGGCATAAAAGAGAGCCACATCAAATGCGGGCCAATTATAGAACATAGCACATAAATACACACACACATATGTGAGGAAAAACTCTTTCGGAAAATTGCAATCATTTTGTTTATGGCTCATCGATTGGACCGAAATCAAAGTGTAGCCCAAAGAAAGAAATTGATGCATAGATCACGTATCTTATAGTAAAATAGAGCTATACATAAACAATAAAAAGTACGAGCATCTTAAAGAAGCCATTGAGTTAGTCTTGATTTGGAAACATATTAAAAAAAAACTCCGATTTAGAATTAATATAGAGGTGGAAAAATAATTTGGGATGGCTTAATAAATAATAATAATAATTAAATAGCTTTTTGTAATTTTCAAGTTAAAAATAATCTGAGTTTTTTTAAATTATTTTATTTTTAAAATATCGATTGTTGGTTTTTGTTTAATAACTTAATGGTAATATTCAAAATCCTTGCATTAAAAAATATAAATTTTCTGGTATAGTTGGTTTGAGAACAGTGAAAGATAAAAAATTGACTTAAGGGGAGTCCTATTCAGGTGACGAGCAGCGAAAGTTATATACTAAAGTTATAAATAATAAAAAAAAATTAATTTTCGTGTATATTATATTACGAACATGTTTGCGTTAAAATACGGATTTTCATAAAGATCCTCTCATTTACTATATATTTACTATATAGTTCAAATTTTTTGCACATCATATTATTTGTACACTAAATATTTTATACAAATATGTGGTTGCTTTGACTATTTTCTTCACTAATATGACATGAGTAACATGTGTTAGTTCAAAAATACATTTAAACAAAGAAATATCAATATAACATAATTTCGAGTGCATTTTGAGGTAGTTCAACCACTGTGCACATCTTCTGCTTACAATATCACTTGCAGATGAGCAGATGAGGGTTAATGCCCCACAGAGGAACCTGAAGAAAGCACTTTGCAGTGAATAAATCTGTCACTTGAGTGCAGGTTAATTGTTCAACAAAGGCAGCGGTGTTTTCAAAGGGGTTCAAGAGGGGGTCACAAGAAAGAAAAATGTCTCGACTCACCTTGAACATGAGGGGATTGCGTTCAATGTCCGATTCGGCGTTCTCACAAAGTGTTTCCGTTTCCGAGAGAAAAGCGAGGAACTGTAAGACACAGTTCGATTAGATAAGTACATAAATTAATCTGACCTAATCTGATCTTACTAACCTGGTCCATGGCACGATCAAATATTTGTAGACTATGCACTGCGGCATGCAGCTGCTTGCCGCGATTGACGACACCATTATTCAAGGTGGAGTAGCTGAAAGTAAGCAAGTAATATGTGATGAAATATATTAGTGCAATCACAAAAGATTAAAGCAATTACGAAAGCATTTAAAGAAATTACAAAGGACTTGGTTATTTGGTTGATAAAGCTATATAGTATGAGCTATCAAATTCTTAGTTTCATTCAATTTCTAATAATACTTGGCAAGCACTTGCACTTTAAAATGCAGATGAATAGAATTAAGAAGCATCACTTTAATATATTCTTTTCAAAGCTACATTTTCTTTAAATTTGTAAAGAAGTCTGTAATCAATGAGCAAAGAGCACTTAGCAATTTTTGGCCGATTTGCAATAAGTTTATTGTTAAGTAGTATGTCAACTACATTAAATATTACATAGTTGGATTTAAGCTTTAAGATGAAGATCGTATAATTACAGATAGAAATGTTTAAATATAATCGCTTCTATTTTGATCTCTGTACATTCAGATATAAAAGTATATGTCTACGCAAAGTGAAAGCTATGTATATAAGCTAAGCTAAATATATGTAATATTTATGCTGTAGTCATAATTGTATATATTATATTTATAGGGAAAGCGAGGATTCTATTCCTGGTAGACCTAGTAGGAACTTTGACCATTTTTACTGTCTTCCTGCACAACTTATTACCCACAATCATTTCAATGCCTTACTTATTAGGTAAAACTCTCTCTTTCTTTTGAGTCAATTTGAAATAATATCGCAAGAAACCCCTGAATTTGGTTAACTGTGGTTGATATTCAGATATTCGCATATATTTTCTTTATTGTATGTCTCTTTTAATGTCTCTCTCTCTCTCTGTCTCTCTCTCTCTCTCTCTCTCTGTCTCTCTCTGTCTCTCTCTCTCTCTTTCTCTCTCTCTCTCTCTTTCTCTCTCTCTCTCTCTCTCTCTCTCTCTCTCTTTTTTTAACGTTAAATTAAGCGAGTTCATTTCACTATTCATCTTTTTGGACCTATTTAACAGATTTCTCATCTTCAACTGCCCTAATTATCTAAGATTATTAAAGTCGCCACCCTAAACTGCAACTCATTAAATCGCGTGAAATGCAAAGTCTCACAACGGATTTGAAGGGAGATTAAAATTTGGTCCGGCTGAAGTCGGAGCACGATTGAAATATACACTCACCGCTGATTAATGGCTTCTGTCATCTTCTTGATGCGGGAAGTGTCATCATTGGGATAGACTGCAATTAGTTTCTGTGTCAACTCGCTGAAGAGCTCAAAGTGCTGCTTATTCTGATGCAGCTCGGCGTGGAAGGACTGCAAAGGAAATAGATTAATTAGATGCTCTTCATAACGAGAACTCAAAACAACATAGCACAGCCCACCTTCTGCTCCTTCTGCTGGGCCTCCAGTATATCAGCTGTGGTGGCAATTGTGCCCATCCGCTCGGCCCTCTGCTCCATGCGCGCCAGCCACTTCTCCAGCTCCAGGCGCTTGGCCTCAAACCTGCCAATAGGAATTCAGCATTAATTAAATTGACCCCAAGTGCAGTGCGATCTGGATCAGGTGGATGGATAACCTACCGCTGTGAGTCGCTCAGCATGTTCTTCAACTGGCCGGCTCGCTGCAAGACGCACTGCGACGTCTCATCCCAATGCTCTCTCAGACGGGTCACTGTGAATTTTTCGGACAGAGAAGAGTTTAATTAGCTTTACAAATATATATATTACTGAGTGAGCTTTAAGGTTATTTTATTAGCTAAAAAAAGATAGCGAATTAGAACTGGGTGACACAAAATTAGCTGGAGTTTCTCTAGTGTTGGGCAAAAAATGGAACCGGTAACCCATTCAACATTTATTGATCAGTTGTAAGTTTATAAAACGCCATGCAAAGACATTAGTACAAAAAAAAAAAAAAAACAGTGTTTCAGTTTCAGTTCTGGGTAAGTATTGTTTGTGTTTGTGTATGGGGTAGTCTCAATTATAATCATATTAGTTTGGCCCCAGTCTGGTGTCCATTGGGGCTGTTAACTATTGCACAACTGGGTTAGCATTACACAAACTGGAGTCGTAGTCGTTACCTTTCAGAAAGCAACGTAAATAGTCTAAGTCAGCTGAACAATGCGGTGCTAGCGAGAACTGTTTTAATTCTATCAGAGAAGTGAAAAAGTAATAATTAGATAAAAAAATAATAATATCTGTTCAAAATACGCAATAATAATATATTATAATATAAAATAAATATTACAAGATCAAAATACGATTTCAATTTCTGTCTGTCCAATAAAAAATATGTAATATATTTGACACTTTGAGTATCGAATTGATCGGATTGAATGGTACATTTATCCACTCAAGTAAAAATATTATTATTATATTATTGTTTAAATATTAAATCAGTAGTAATTCCAGTATATATCCGGAACTGGAACACTTCATATTGCACATATGGCACTCGGCATTTACTTTATAGTATTATACTCATACATAGAGAGAACTAGCCTTATTAAATCTATCATTATTCTTTTTTAAACGTTGGCTTGAATTGATCGCTTCAGTCAGTCTTAAAGCCAATTCACATTCCTTTCTCAACCAGCAAATTTATTTTTGTTTTTGTGTGTAAACTTGAATTAGTGTCCTTGTCAGAATAAACACGGCAAGGCACTATTTTTTTTATATAAATTTATAAAAGGTGAACGATTAATTCGACAAATGAAGAGCACCCCCCAGAAAGTCTTGCCGCTAGTGCTCTTACTTATATTAAGAATTATAATATTATTTGTTAACAAATAACTCAATTTGCATTACAACACAACATTGTAAACAAGAATCAATCAACTGTTGGCACCTTCGGCAGTGTTGCTCTTGCCGCTTAGATTGAGATTACTCAAGTTTTCAAATTGTATAAATAGTACCCAATAAATTAACAATTAACAACAAAATTCAATAACATAAATAAAAAATAAATTCTACAATTTATTTTAACATAACTTCTTAAAATCGATTCATTCATTCAGCCAAGAAATTAAAAAAAAAGGGGGAAATTTTTGAGTTATTTATTTTTTAACAATTATAAAAAACGGTTGACATAAGGCACAAAATTAAAATAAGAAAAGAAATTCACAAAATATTTCATTTTTTAAAACATAATTTATGGCAACCGTATTCAGCCTGCCGCATGAATCGCAGCTTGGACCAAAGAATAAATCACATTGAATAAATACAAACAAAAAGAGAGCAGAAATAAGTGTGTCGGTTTTGAAAATTAAAAAATCTGGCGGCTTTAATATCGATACAGAATAAGCAAATATATTAAGTCTATTAATAACAAAAAAAAAAAACGTTTAAAAAAATTTGAATATCTTTTCAGATAATAAAAGTTTTCATACAGCAATTTTGATAGTTATTAAAATGAATTTAAGAATAGTTTTGAATATATCTAAATATTAGGTCAATAATTGGATAAAGAACGATTTTGGAAATCATAGCGAAATCTTTTTATTTACTTTAATCTAGTCAAAAGGGACAAAAACTAACTTTAAATAAAGCAATGTCATGTTAATAATTAACAACTCGCTGTAGACTCTAATAACTAGCAAGTAAGGATTGGTTATGTTAAGCAAGTGTGCAATCTGCGATTCACGTTTTTGGTGGAATGTCCATATAAAATAAAACGATATTTACCAAGCTGAAATTTAATTTTTAATTTAATAATTTAATCATTTACGATGCTGCGCTTCGATTCAATTTCCCTGAGGTTTCAAAATTTCAGAGAGTTAAGCATTAAGCCATATGCTGTGGCAACAATATTTATATGTTCACTTTTTTTGTAACGTAATTATATTTAAACCTTTTGTGACTAGCACAACAATTTATAAGACTCAAATAAAAAACCAATAAAATAAGTAGATAAAATATAAATAATAGTAATCAGGTACGTTAATGAAGTTGCTTCAACTGCAAATCTGAGCACACGTAAAATCCTATGAAATAAATTGAATCCAGTTGAGGCTCAAACAATAAAACGAAGACGAAGCACTGCATTTACACAAAAGTTCTGAATGTGAAAAATGTCCAATCACAAAATACACACTGAAGAAGTCTTAAGAATAGACCAATTGAAGTCAACTATTCAGATGAGAGATCAAAGCACTCTTCGCATAATCGAATGATGCCGTAGCACTTATTTCCTTACCCTGGATGCCTCCCGTCGGGTTCTGCGATATTTGGGTCTCATCATGCGAGGAGCGTCGGCGCATTCGCAGCTCCTCGCGGGATAAACCAGCGACGGTTGCAGCGCCAATGGCAATGCCAATGCCGACACCCGTACCACCGGCGACCTGAGCGGCAGCAGTAGCGGCGGCCGCAGCTGCCCGTGACTGAGCCTGATGCTGCAACAGTGCGGCAGCTGCCGCCGAGCCGGGCAACTGGCCCATGTTGTGCACCACCTGCGGCGGAATGTTGCCCAGCAGTTGCTGGCGGATCTGTTCGCGAAACTCACTGCTCAGCGGAATGGGTGGCTGGGGCGACTGCTGCTGCTGCTGCTGCTGTTGTTGGGCGGACGACGCTGCAACACCACCAACACCCGGCAGATGATGCCCCGCCGAATTCAGATTGTTTTGCATGCGATGCCTACTATACTGCAGCTCCAGCGGCAGATTGCGGTCCAGCGAACGCATATGGTGCTCAATAGTGGAGCGCATCGATTGCTCCACCTGCGAGGCGGAGGCGGAGGCCGAGGAGACAGACGACGAGGATGAGTTGCTGTGCAGCGACTGCTGCTGTGCCTGGGCGCGCAGCTGCTTCAGCTCCTCCAGCGACTGTCGGGAGTCACCCGCTCGACTCTCGTCCAGCGACAAGTTGCGCTCGTAGTTGGCGCTACGCAAATTAACGGAGCTACCCAAATGACGACCATGTCCGCCTCCAGCTGCCAAGCTCGCCTTGAAACTCAGATCAAAGTTGTTCTGCACGGCCGCCTCCAGGGTGCGCAGATTCATCTGCTCCTGCATGGCGCGCTCCATATTGCGCAATCCACTCTCAATGCCACGCAGCGCATCCTCCGATCCGAACTCATCCGTGGGCGAGGCCACAACCGGAGCAGGAGCAGCAACTGGACGCACATTGTTCAGCTTCTTGGCTTCGCTGGCTCTTGTCGGTGCTGGCGACGGCACCGGATTGCAATTGGCCAGCGCATTCTTGGAGCTCTGCTCACTGAGAGCGGCCACAGCAGATTGCAACACCAGCGGTGGCGGTGGCGGTGGCATCTCAAACGGATTCGAGCAACGACGAGCGGCCATCGCCTCTGCGGACAGCGTTGAATGCTTTTCGGGCGGCGGCGGTGGCTTCTCCTTGAACTTGAACCCGGCCAGCGGCGAATTCTGGGCACTATTCTGTGCGGAGGTCTGGGCGGATGCCGGTTTCCGGGGCAGTGGCGGTGGTTGACGCAGTGGGGCTGGCAACCCTGGGACAATCATCATTGTCTGTCCGTTATCTGGCAGACTTTTGAGGCTGTGCCGCTTGGGCGGTATTTCCGGTGGTGCGGCACGTTCGCTGGAGCCGCGTGCCGGTATCGCGGGCACCGGTCGACTCTGCAGCGGCGGCAATGGTAGTGGTGGCGCCACCTTTTGTCCGTTCAGCTGCTGTTGCTGCTGCTGCTGCTCCTGGGAGCACTGTTTGCGCAACAATTGCTGACCACGCAATGCGGCCTGGGCAGCCAGCTCGGAGTTGAGGCGTGGCATTATCAGCTGTGGCGCAATTTTGGGCGTTGTGGCATCATCATGGGGCACCGTTGGTGGCACCGGAGGCGGCGGCTTGGCAGTCATCGCAGCTGGTTGCTGTTGCTGATTGTTTTGTGCGTGGCGTTGTGCGTTCGTTGCAACAATTTTGTGGACAGTGATTTTTGAATTTTTTTTATTTTGTTTGGGGCAGGCTTTGGACTTAAGTTTATTTTATGTGCGGCATCACGTACGCTTTCCGATATGTTTGATATGTTGCATGGTCTGCGGCGACTATGAAAAAAAAAACAACGGCGCCTGTATATTGACATTGGTAAATGGTAAACATCATGTGCAACAACTGCAACACCAGCAACGGCAGTAACTTCAGCGGTGTCTGCTGAATCCTCATGGCTTGTGCCGCGGATCTGGGTTTGTTTATGCAGCGTGCCGGAAACTCAACACCCCAACAGGCCACAGGCAAACACACTCGCACACACTCGCACACACACACACACAAAGCACACTCAGCCAAACGTGAAGAGTAAACAAACTTCGACGTAACAGAGCTTCGACTCTCTCATGCATACAATCCTCCCACAACTGCACAACCACTCACAAGAGATACACACACACACACACACAGTGAGTACACACAGGCAGGCACAAAGAGTAAGTGAGCTTAGAGTTAAGAGCTCCTTCGCCATGCGCTCTCTCATTGCTCCCTACCACACCTGAACCTCTCTCTTCCTTGTTATCGCTCTCTGTTGATTTTCGCTCTCTCGCACACTTTTTTCACCACACTTTTTGCCTTGCTCTGCGCCGGCTGTTAACGCACAGGAGACGTTTTTTTTTTTTTTTTGGTTTGTTAGTTATCTGTGAAATCGTTGCACACTTTTGCCGCTGTTTTGCTTTGCTGTCAGTTTCGGTGTACAGTGGTCATCAGTTGTGAGGGAGCCTTTAATGCAATGATTTTTATCGATTTGTTAACGTTACTCTTTGATTTATTGGTTCAATTGATTATAGTTCACTTATGTTATAAGCATTTAATCCACTATGCAATTGAAAACGTTTTCGTTTTAAATATTTGAATTTTATGAATTTATTTACTATTATTATTTTAATTATTGGCATAATTGATTTTAGTTCACGACACCCTCTTAAATTTTTATACTTTAACCTTATTATTCACAATTCAATTGAAAATGTTTATTTTTGCAGAATTGTTTACTACAATTATTTGAATTGTGGTCTTAATTTCGTTTAGTTCTATGCATGTTATTCACAAGTCAATTTATACTGTTTTTATCACTTAAAATGTTTTTGAATTGGATCATTTGGTTTTATTTAAATTTTCAAATGGTGCTTTTATTACGACAAAAACTTAATTGTACTCGTACTATTTGTATTTAATCCACAATTGATATTTTTTTATTGGATAAGAGAACAAAACAAAAGCTTTTTCAGCCTTATTTTACAATTAATAATCTTTATAGGTCTCAAAAGCGTTGTATTTATTCCAACTAAAAATTAACATTTACTCATGTTAATTTTTTTGTAATTCAGCACAAGGCGATATTTCTTCTTTTTTAGTTAGTATAACTCAATTGTTTCTCGCTAAATTTGAAATCCACGGTAAAAAAAAACTTTTGTCGCGTCTGCAGCAAGTGCACATGTGTGTATTCAAGAGTGAATAGCAGAGCAAAAATAGCACATGCAAAGCAACCCACACACACATATGTATATATATATATATATATACAGAGATACATCCACTCACGCAGGCGTCTCGGCGCCCAAATGGATGCCACAAACTTTTACGCAGAGCCAGTGAGAACTTTGCCTTTTGCTTTTGGCACCTACAACACAAGGAGCAACAGACAAGTTTTGTGTTGTGTGCTGGTGTTGGTGTGGCTGTACTTGGTGTTTATTGTCCGCTGTTGTCGTTGTTGTTGCTGTGTATTGTTGTTGGTTCGGTGTTGTGTTGCCGTTCGTTGTTGCTGTCATTCCCGGTGAGACTTAACGGTGCGCTTTTATTGTCCCGTCCAGTCCGTGCCATACCATTAAACCCCAGAAACTGCCCTTGGCAGGTGCATTTAACTTCTGGTACACCTTTGAATGCATACATATAACAAAGTCGACGTTGCAACGTTGTTGTTGCTGGGCATTTTACTACTACATTTTTATTGCAACCAGCAACTGACTGCTTCAGTCTGACTATCTCTCACTCTCTCCGTATGCCTCTTTGTCTTATTGTTCTGCAACAATTTCTATAAGGACTGCTTTTGACTCTTCGGCTATTGTTTCTTCAAATGGTTGACTTCATTTAATAGTTTCTTAAATCATGTGCAACTGTATAGCAAACACTGAGTTTTCTTTCTCATTTCATTCTTTATTTTGTTACTTCCTCACTAATTGTTGGAGTTTTCAAATTGCTTTTCATTTTCCCGAAGAGCTGGCACAAATTTATAAGCATCACATTCTCATGCAAACTTCGAGCGATAACTTGTAGCAATTACCTACATAAAAAAGCTATAAATATTATTTTTGGAGAGGTGCTGGAAGTTGAAAGCGCATATTGTGGAAAAACTGACCGCATTTCAAAGGCATTCAATGAAATGAATGAGCGAGTGGGTTTTCCCGATAAAAACATAAATTAAAATAATTTATGTGTCGACATTAAGCAGACCTGATAAGCTTCTCGTTAGAACAATGCATCACGCTGCAGTTTCATGGAATGGTGTTCAGATTTGAGGAAGAGTCACAAAATATAATATTTTTTTAAGTTGATTAAAATCTGTATGCAGATTGGTAAGCAAACTCGCACATAAAGTACGTTGTACTGAAATGAACAATTGGTATTTGCCAAGCTTGAATTAAACTAATAAAGTCCATAAGACTACTGCCGTTACGTACTTATCTACACTCAGAGAAGAATCGCCATGATTTTTAGAAAATTATTTTTCGGAAATCGCCCTGAAAGCTTTACGAATAATATCCAATTATACGACAAAAAGTTTAGAGAGGATTTCTTTATATTTTTCAAAAATATATTTCCTAATAAAAATAGTATCAAATTTTGAGAATGTAGAAAAAAAACCTTACTGTTTGACAAAAAAAACATTTCTCAATAACAAGGAGAGTTACGAAAGAGAGAGGCCCGAAAGATATGGCAACTTTCTAAAATGAAAGGCGATTTTTTTCTCAGCGTTAGCTTAAAATTAATTACGAACTTTTCTACACTACTATACACAAAAGCAGTCTTCTCGATTCTAACCAAGATAAACAATTCCGAACTTGAACTTCACCGTATAAGATTTTATAGATACTACAAAACAAAATTGTGTGTGCTTGACAGCCAATTTAGAAAAAAGGGTTTATTAATCATATGCTTTATAAGATATACTATTTGCTTCTAAAACTCCCATTGCTAAATTGTTGTGTTTGAATATAACCCCAACCCACTGGATTTCAGCTCAACTGGAATGAACTCAACAATGTGTGTAAATTGTCCAATGACATTCAGTTGACATATCCATTGTTCTTGGCCCGAGAAGCTAATCATTTATCAAGTTTATAAGACAGTTCACCGCCTCTATAAAGGAGCAAGAAAGCACATTAGATAAAAACAAAAACGAGACTTATTCAGACTGTAAACTATGTGCAATTGTTTTTGAAGTTGAGATTTTGCAGCTCGAAAACTAAAGGCAATTTGATGGCTCAGCGAATAGCGAAAAGCAGATGAGCAAAATGAAAACTTGTTAGTCAAGTAGATCTCATTGTTTTGGTTTGAAGCCAACCAATGGCTGTGATAACAACCAGGCCCATAAGCATTCCATCAATAGATGTGGCAAGACAACCCCTAGCGGAACCAGAACCAGAAGCGGAGCATGTGAAAAAAAAAAACACACACACAGCTCGAAAACTATTTTCACACACAGCACGTTCTCGCTGAGAGGGCGATTTACAATATATATATATATATACACACACACACACACACACACACACACACACACACAAGCACACATGCATACATATATAAATAATATGCTGTTTTCCCACTAAAAGTATGCAATCAAGTCAAATAACTTGAGTGTGTGTTTCGACGCCGTTTCGCCGTTTTGAGTTGCTCGTTGTTTTTGTTGTTGTTATTGTTCTTGCTACTGTTGTTGCTACTGTTGTTTTTGTTATATTTGTTGCTTTTGCCATTTGAGTAAGCGAAAAGTTTCCTTCTTGTTATACCCTTTTGTAGAGGGTATTCCAATTTTGTCAGGCAAACGGCGAAAACACACGACAATGAACTCATAAGGTATATCTATCGTCCATATAGCCATGCCCATATGCCCATTGACAGCTATCTTGTTCAAATTTGGAATATATATATGTATAACCATTGAATCACATGGAATATTGCTGGCATAATAACTAATTGCTAACTGATCAATATTTTTTATGCTCATGATACTAGGCCAAAAAATCATCATCATCGGACAACTTTATCAACTAGCTTCCGTAGGAACAATCACTGCCTTTATACAATTTATAATTCAATTTAGATGCCAGCTGTTGGTTATCGGTCTGCAAGGGTATGTCGTCTTCGGCCTGCCTGAGAAATTAAAAAGGGGAAGAAGGGTATACTTAAAAGCCAGAGGAGAGCATACCCAACCCCATAAGGTATATATAAATATTCTTGACCAGCATATATAACCATTTTTGTCTGTTATTTTTTTCTATCTGTTCCTATGCAATCTAATGCCTAAGTCCTAAAGCTATTCTGAAGAAACTTGGAATATATTCATCTTTTTGCTGCAGGTTGTACATATTTATATCAGACACAGCCGGATCGGATCACTATATCATATTGCTGACATAGCAATTCATGCATTTAAACATTTTTTGTTTCACAAAATATCCAAACCATTAGGCAAAGCAAATTTATTGACACTAGGCAACGCAAATTTTGGACAACTACATTAATTAGCTTCCATAGGAACAGTCGATGCCTTTTTTAAACTAATTTAGATAACAGTTGTTAGTCAGTCAGGTGAACAATCAAGAGTATTTAGTCTTCGTCATGCCTAAAATAGACGAACCTTCTTGTTCTCTTATTTTTTTCTTTTGCTGGCATTGCTGTTTTCGTGCGCTGCCTCCAATGAATTACCATTCACGACGTGCTCACCCGCCACACACACACACAAGTTTGGCTACATAATTGTGTCGGCGGCTGCTGCGACTCCCCTCTCCCTCTCCCCATCCCGCTTACCCACCCCTTATCTCCCTTCGTCCTGTTTCGCGCTGCGCGGTCATGTAATTTATTGAAACACATTTATTTCACTATGATGCGAACGCAACAATACAAGTACGTCTTTTTTACAGTGATGTTGTTGTTTTCTTGTTGTTGTTTTGTTGTTGTTCTTTTCACAAATACGCCTACTTTATTTGGCTTATGTTTTGTTGGCTTCAGCGACGCCTTATTGAATATTTATATTGAAATTAGTTCATGTGTATTATTTAATTATAATAGAGCTTTTTCTCGTTATATTTTGTTTATTTATATGGCAAATTGTTAACGTTCCTATTTGCTTTATATGCTCAATATAAATATATATCTGCAAATTATGCTAATTTTGTCGCTGTGTATCCGTACTACGGAAATATGAAAAAGGAAAGGCCAAATAAAGCCATTTAATAAATGTCCCCAACAGAGTTGTACTTTTTAAATGGTTGAAATGAATTAATACAAAGCCAGTTATTTTGTTAGTATAATGGAATCAATAAAAACAGCTTTTTCCATCGATAAGGGTAAAATGTGACAGCCGTCTATCTTTTATTATTATAATAGAGTATCCCTTTTTTCCAACCTTATCAGTAATTTATGGGATCAAAGCTGCTTACATACATAATACACACTGCCAAACTACATTTTATCCAGTTTTGAAATGGAAACTGTACTGTGAGCCATAAATAAAACCTTTTTTTAACTAACTGAAAAAAAAAAACTTCAGCATTTGATTTCAGAATTTGTCATAACTTTAAATGACCACTGTAAATGTATTGTTGAAATAAATTTCATTTCGCTTAGTTTTTATTCAGTTGTTACTTATGCATTTACTCCAGCCATATTTTTATACCAAATATATATTTATACGTGTGCCAGAAATCTTAATCACATACCATGAATTTTAAATATTTGTTTTTTATCTATTTTAATGGCATGGAAGCGCACTTAAGCGATATTTTCAATTAATTCAGACAATGATGATGATGAAGAAGGGACATTCAACCATTAAACCTAGTGAACTGATGTATGCACTTCAACAGTTTATATTTACATATTGTTTGTTGTCTTTTTTATTTAATTTTTTTACTTGTAAATGATTTGATTTTGCGTTGCACATTTTGTTTCCGTGCGTTCGACAATATTTGCGGCTTTTGCCACCCTCACGTTTATTGATTTACAAAAGTAGCGGCAACAGAAGTGGCAACAAAAATAACAACAACAGCAACAGCAACAGCAACGACAACACGACCGACACCGGTGCCGAGCGAGTGGGTGAGGGGGGTGTGCAGGGGTTGTGTGCAGAAATGGGAAATAGACAGGGCTGTGCAATAATCCATCGTAGACAAAAACTTAAAATGCCGTTTTGTGGCCTGACTTTTGTTGGCCTCTAAAAAACGAAATAACACACATACACACACACACACACACACACACACACAGGCACACACGTTGTAATAAACACACACACACAACGTACACAAGCACTACACGACACACGCACACACACATACACACAGTCACACACACGACACTGAAAAGCTTTGCTAATTGAATGCAATTATTTTGGCTTAGTGAAAAACGAGTTTCTCGCTTTTTACGGCATTTTAAATTTACAGTTTTCAGAGCAGAATTTTTACACGCTTCGCGACGAGAGACAGAGACAGAGGCGGGCCGGAGACGCCACCAATTGAGGCAAGAAGGATACGAGGAGCAAGTTCACAACCGTTTGTACGCAGTCAATGCCCACGAATGTCCTGGGCTGACTGCTGTCAGAGTCCGTACTGGAGGCCCAAACAAAGAGCACAGCGTTTTCAACACGGAACTGTTTTTCGGCTACGCTTTCGACACGCTCTCTACACTCCACGCCACTCTCCCTCTCATCTCTCTTTCTCTCTCTCGCTGGCTCTCTGTTGACCAACCCCCAATTCGAGGGTAAACAAAGCGGGGCGCAGCAACAGCAACCCCAACATAATTATTATACCCCAACCCCATACCCCAAACTGAACCACACACAGGCAAAACAACAATCCACCCACCTGGCGGCGCTCTCTTGTTATCTCTCTCTCTCTCTCTCTCTCTATCTCTCTCTCTCTCTCTCTTAATATATAACTCTCTCTTTTCTCCGATTCTATTCATTCTCTTTCACCGGCATTCCGGCAGTTTGTTTTGCTTGTGAATGTCATGCGCATTGATTGCTCCATAGCCGGGAGCAGCCGGAATTCACTCGCTGGGGCCGCCAACCTTCCTGCCACATGTTGTGCGTGTCTGCCACGAACCTTGATAACTGATAAGAAACTTTTACATCAGCTTTGCACAGGGTTGCACACAACAAGCGTGCCGGGACAATTGACGGAATTTCTCTATGCGTGTGTGTGTGTGTGTGTGTGTAGTAGTAGTTATTTGCTTTAGCTCCCTCATCACTCCTCTCAAAACGGCTGGCTCGTACCTTCTTGCAGGCTTTTTTCGGTGGTGTGGCAAATAACGTGCGGATTTGTTAAAGTTGAGTCGTGTGCAGCGGCCTTAATGACGGCAAGATGTAAGCTCTGGGTGTACTATTTCCGAGGGTTTTAAGGCAGAGTAAAGCAGTGAAAAGGAGCCATCATTTTGAACGTGAGCCAGATAATATAAATAAACAAATACATGTTAATGGGATTGCTTTTAAAATGCAATTTGGATACATCGGAAAAACTGGGATAGTTTTTGAATAGAAAATAGCTGCCTAGGTGTTTAGGTGATGCCAAGTAATGGAATCGATTTCAATTAGAAATCTCAAAAAATTGACGTACGACAAAAGTCGTCAAGAGTAACTAACCTTATTATTTTCTGAAAGCGAAGGGAAGGTTATATCTTTCTAAAAAATTCTTTCTGAATTTCACAGTACATTTTTCAAATATTTGGAAATTATATATCTAATAATAACTTTCACACTAGTTTCGTTCGTTCTTAAATTATCATTAATATTATTAGAAATTTTACTTACTATTTTCTAAATTTCAGCCATAGTTTTTTCACAAAGTATGCCTTGGCATTTCAATATTTTTGAAATATTTTCTATTATTAGGAAAAATTTTCTCATTATATGTATTTTAAAAAATTATTTTAAAAATCTGACATTTTTTCCAGTTTTCTGGGCGATTTTCATTTTTGTTTATACAGATTCCGAGTCGGCTTATTGCCACTATCAGGAAATAAGGTGTACATCTTTATACCTTATCGGGTTAGATTTGTCTATCTGCTTATAACACATATGTCCATATAACTTCAAAGAGATTGAGAAAGAGAGGAAAGCACATTTATTAATAAAGCTAGAAAATTTCATCATCAACTTTATATAAAATAAGACAGCTGCCGACAGCAGAATTTGCAGAGCCGCAAATTAAAGAACGAGTTCATTTAAATGAAAACGCAAGAAAAAACAGCAAGCTTTAATGCTCAACCTTTTTAATTAATTTAATTAAAATTCATTCACGACAGAAGTGCGCATAGTGAAGAGAACAATGCGGACAACTTGAATGGACGGGGATAGTGTGGACGCACTTAAAAACAAACCCACTCTCACACATGGCAAGCACGTACACTTAACCCATGACAATTTGCGTAAACAGTGAATATTTAAGAGGAAAAAGGACAAAAAGAAAAAATCAGACTGCAGTTTATGTCAACTAAGAAATTCATCCTGGCCATCTTTCTGCAGGAACGCTGCAGCGGCACACAAAGCCAGGTCGAAAACATTTTTTAAATAGTTCCCGCTGCACAAAAATGCGCGCAAAACTATCTTGCTCATAACTGAATGCCTGGCACAGCCCTGACAATTACTTAATTTAATGTTGCTTTCAATTTTGTGGCAGGAGCGTTGAGTACTCAAGTTTCATAATACCAGCGCCAAAGCCATAGCCGAAGCCAAAGCCCAATTGCCCCAGGCAGAGGTCTGAGGTTAAACAGCCATGAGACTTCACTTTTAAGTAATTAAAAACAGAAAAACAAAAACCCTAAGATCGAAACTCAAATACACTTCACTTTTAAGTAATTAGAAAAAAAACCTAAGATCGAAATTCAAATACACTGCAAAATATGTGAGAAAATGCGTAAATACTTAATTTTTTAACACAAGTCAGTCGATTCAGTTATTAATATAATTTATGTGATACGAGAGGTAACTTAATTACTTATCCAAAAAGTAATAACCTGTATGTGTAGTGATCATCTAGAAACTTTTTTATTTACATATTTAATGTTGACTAAAAGACAATTTTAAAAAAGTGTAACTGCTTCAGAAAAATACTCCACTTTCTGATTAGAAATGGTTTGATTTGTATAATGAACTATCAATTCTCACAAAATCGAAAAAAATTTCGGTTATATTCCGCATACTCGTATTAAGTTACTATTAAAAATATTATTAGATTAAGAATTAGTAATTAGTATTAGTGTTTCTTTGGCATTGCCTTAGTCCTTTAGTGAATAAGGAAAATTCAAATACAATTACAATAAGCCGAACATAAGCTGGTTTTGATGAATCAAAGGAAATCAGAGCCCTCAAAGGGTTATCTATTATTTAACGAATATAGATCAGACTAACCAAATTATGCATGTTTCATCAGCAAGTCATAATGCCCTGCGGGGAGGGCAATCAAAGCGAAAAAGTTCTTGAAAGCGCAGACACATGCCAGGAAGCGCTAGTCAGCCAGACAGACACCCAGTCGGTTGGTTTGACAGGGCACAGAGGCCATCAGAGGGGAGTACATGGTAGACCTATTAAAGCATGTAATGGCGTGAAGAGGGCGTGTAACTGGGCACTGGAAGAGTGGCTGCAGCTTTCGAAAGCGTCGCCAAGAGAAAGACGGCAATTAGAGGCAATTTGGTAGCTCCATTTTCCTACTCCTGCCTGGGGACCACACTCTGGGACTAGGACGGGGATGGAAATGGGAATGGGGATGGGGATGGGAACGGGGACGGGGACTATGCCTTACCCGGTGGCTGGCCGAGTGCGTTGTCCTTTGGCAGAATATGCATTGTTATTGCACTTGCTGTTGTTGTTATTGTTTGGCTGGCGGAGCACAAGCTGCAGCAACAGCCGCTGCACTAAAATTGCATGTCAAAGACAGATTTACGAGGAGACCACACATTGCCCTGTTTTGGTTTTGGTTTGGCTTTGGTTTGCTTTACTCCACACTCTAGCCTGGGCTTGGGAACAATCTCTCTCCACTGTAGGCATTTTATTTATGATAACACACACAGCTCGTAGGTGCGTTGGGTCACACGGGATGGCAAAACTTTTTGTCTGGCCGCGCCTAATGACACGCCATCGAGCCATATGAGATAATAAATAATGGTTTAATTAAGCGTCAGCTTACAAAATGCGTAATTAATTGATTTTGTGTGCAGTTCGTTTGGTCCGAGATAAGAAGCGGCGACCAGAGAGACAACGCGAGAGGGAGAGAGAGAGAGATGGGGACCAGCTGGCAGGTCTCCTATCAATTGACCCTGCCCAGCTGATTGGACAATATATGGATTTTCAGTTCAAAAGCAATTATTTTGTGCCTTGACCAATTTTATTGCTCAGCTACACTTAGTTGGCCTATTGCCCAATTGTTTCATCAATTTGACAAATAGTTGAAAATTCGATTTAAAATTATAAAAGTAACTTAGTTTTAGCCAAGAAATTCGATATATGCGAAAAACGTATCTATAATTTATAGACTGCAATTTCAAGGGTACTTTAAATTTAAAACTAATTGCGTCGTATTTTTAATGTTTTTTTTTTAAATAATATAAATTAAAAAACAACATTTAAAAGTACATATTTACATCACATCATTATATCCTTGACCCATTCCCTGCGGTTTAGGTTTTTGTTGTAGATAACAACAATTATGTTGTGTCATCAAACAATTAAAAGTAACATATTGAACTTTTTTGAAATTGAAATTGAAATAAATTCACTAAAACCATATTTAAGTAAAAATAATTAAAAATTCTAGGCCTCTATTTTAAAGGTGTCTTTACGAAAAAGAAATAAATATATTTAGAAATTATGCAACTACATATAATACAGTTCAGTTATTCCCAAAAACTATTACATTCTTAATTTTTTATTTTAATTAATGTCATAATAAATGACAGCAGTAAATTACTGAACAAACGAGAAGCTCCTCTAGGGAGTAAAAACTAAAATAGAACCAGAAATCTGACCCCTTGAACCACAACAAAGTCATTTCCAAGATATCAGTTGTATGTGGCAGACGGTGTAGCTTGTTGCTGGTTGCAAGCGGAGGGGCTGTAGCAACAAGGATTCCGTTATGTACGTGGTCGACGGTTACAAATGTTTATGACAAACCAAACATCATCATAATATGCAACAGCACACAAACAATGCAAGCAAGCAACTGCAGGCCAATCCCCCCAGAGCCAACACACAACACAATACCATAAAATACAAAACTATGTAAGCTCCAACAAGCAGCAAGCAACAACAACAACAAAGAACAGCAATAGGGACATGCAAGGGGCATAAAAATGTTTTCCTTCAGCGCTTCTCTGCTCGCCCGCTCCACTTGTCAATTAAATGTCAACTGGCAGAAATGTTGGCTGCTTGCTGCCACATTAAAATTCCACCGAGAGCCAAATGAACGAAATGCAAAAAAATACACTAAATATACATACTTAAGTACATTCCCACATAGATGTGTGTGTGTGTGTGTGTGCGTAGATGTGAGAATTTCTCTTTTGAGCATGCGCCTTCAGGCATGCAATGAACATTTGCACTCTCTTTGGGCCAACATCTGTGCTCTTCGTCAGTGGCTGTCAAACTGTGGAACATATTCACCACCGAAGTGCAACGCCTGACAAGAAAAATGCCTAATTCCGATTTATTGTGCACGGCATTTTATGCACTCTCAAGTTTCACACTTGACTAAGGATTCACATGTGTATTTGTGTGTGTGTGTGATTGTTTGCTATTTATTTTGAACTTTGCTTTTGTCTTCCATTGCCATTTGACAGTTCTGGGCTTTGCCGCCTTTGAATACCCTTTGAAAACAGTGTTGTCGAGTCTTTCTAATAAACTAATAAAATTATTGGTAAAAATCGTTTATTTTTCTTTAGAGGGCTTCAAAATTTATTATTTATTATACCTAAAACATTATCAAAAAGTAAAACTGAATAATTTTCGCTTACTATTTCTAGCTTTCCAAATACAATTTATGATATATGTAAGATATATAATATTGTATTCATAATCAGTACTGCCTAAACTCCGGCGTTTTCAAACTGAACATGGAATGCATAAATAAGCAAAGTAAAATATATATAGAAATTGTTACAATTTTTAGTTAACCATTTCTAAATGTTAATCTCATCATAATCAGTTTGTGCGCATCGCAAGAGCTGATATTTCACAAGAAGCATTGCAAGACAATGCAACCAAACCACTGCTTCAAAGCCAGTGCTTTAAAATATTAATGACTTTCCAAGAAGAACAAACGACGAAATTGAGGACGTTTCACAACATGTTTGAAGCTTTACCAGAAAATATGATAAGCGCATTTTTAATCATTTTGATAGCCCATGCGAAAACCACTAATGCATTTGGAGACCTTGGTTATTTTAAATGTTTTGTTACTAAATTTGTCTAGACTTATTGCAAATTACTCTTCGAGAGACTCTATTAAATGAAAAATAACACTTCAAGCATGCGAAGAAAAGTTCATGAATTTGTTAGACGATTTCATATTTTCCAATAGCACTTTCTTTTGGCGCCACAATAAAATAGATAAAAAAAAACCCAAAAAAACGTGGTTATAAAAAAGCACAAGGATAATAAAAAAGAGAAGAGCACAAGGACAATGAAGAGAATTTAATCACAAGTGCTTCACACTCAACCCACACTGCAATAAAATTCATCTGCCAGAAACGAGAAGCCTTGCGCCTGTCCTTAACCTTAAATAACTTGAATTTATAATCTAGTTTAATGATCCACTCGAGTTGAATGCTTAGGTCAGCACTAGTTAATAAGTCATAATCTTATAAATACATAAATAAAAAATGAGGTACATTGAGGGTATACGCTTCCAGGGTATCTGTAAGTGATCAATTGGTTTCATTCATTTTTGTTTGTCTATTCTGCAGCAGCCAGTCCAACACGGGGCAGATGCTACATGAATACAACCAGTGTCAGGCGGTTCACGGCCTCGGTATGTAAATGTTTGCAGTAGTCCACAGCCACCGATGCCAGCACTCGCTCGGGTCAGTTGGAGAGGCAAATGCCCCGAATGAGTTGGCAGTTTCAAGTGGAGCTCGTGTGTTTTCCTATTTTAACTGAATTTCTCGCTTGGCTCGGACCGTGTGTATGTGTGCGTGTGTCTGTCTGTGTATTTCGGTCCGGAAATTTGTTTGCACGAGACTCGTTAAGGGAAATGCGAAATGGACTTACTATCTAGTCAATGTCGTGGGTGGAATGCAATCAGAATCGTAATTCATAATGGCATTTAGTCGACAGCAACGAAAAGGCCTAATGAAATTTCCAAATGCCATCAAATGGCCAATTTGTTCGATCAATTAGAAAACGTTCACATATGTTCCCTAAAAGGATTCCTACTGCATTTCAGCAGTTTTCAATTTAATCTTAAATTCGATGATATGCAAAGATTGCCTTAAAACAAAATAAAAATATTTTTCAATTTGCAAAGCGAAACCTTTGATAAATACAAAAAATTTGACTTGATATGGAAACGTCTCAAATAAAACAGTTTATTTTTTAATTGGAAATTCAGATTTAAATATATCGACTACTTGCATTTTAATAATAGTTACAAAATTACCTCAAACTTTTTAGAAGAAGAAAGCAAAGCAAAACGAAAGTATTTGAAACATTTCTACATTCATTGCTTAACTTAATCATTGAATCACCAATTCTCAAGCACTTTGGATAAAATAAAATATCTATCAAACAAAGTGAATTAAATGTTTAAAAAGCCTACCTTTCTCCTGCAGTTGCTGTCGTTTAGTATCGCCCTTCAGCACTTCCGCTGTGTGCACCAGTTCATTGAGTTGCGGTTTTTTCATTTTCAATTCACGCAAAACTTTCTGTGAATCGAAATAAAAGAAAAGAATAGAGTAAAAACATTGGTCACTCCATCCCGCTGGTTGGGCCACACACCTCTTGCGCTTCGATGTCCGAACGCACCGCGTCCACATCATCAACGAGAACGCTCTGTATCTTGATCATGTTTTGTTCCCAAGTCAGCCAGTCGGAAATGTGCAGAACGGACTTATCGAAACTGCTAGCCAGAGCACCAATGCCGCTCGGTTCGTTGTTGTAATCTGCAATTGGAAAAAGCAAAAGGGAATCCCAAGTTAAATGAAAAAATGCGTTAATTAGATGTGTCTCTGATGCTCTGTCACAAATGCTGGCCCCCTTATAACTAGCAGCAGCAGCTGCGGTTATATGCCGGCCGATTGCGGTTAAAATGGTCAACATTCAGTCGGCCAGTTGGTCCAGTGTGCCATATTTGAATGGCTCACTTTCATGATGCGCCTTTGATTACCGCCTGCCTGCCAGTTCAGTCTGGCGGCCATTTCAAATGCCTGTCTCGCAGCGCATAAAAAAAGCTGAGTAAATGAAAAACTATTTCAATGAAGCAAACTTTCAAGTAGCTTTATTGCGCTACGTTTGCTGTTGCTCTAATACAGTGGTGCAGAACGATCTACGTAGCAGAGCAATAAATAGCTGGATAACCATAATTGTACAACAATAAAAAATTGTTTATTATTCAAACAAATTGCTTTAAAATAATGAGCTCAGCTTTATCAAGGTCTGAAACTATCAATAGTAACTATCACTGCTTATTATTTTTTAGAAAAATTCACATCTGAAATTCAGAAAACAATAAGTAAAATACTTGTTTTCAACAAAAAAAAAAAAGTAAATACAAATTTAAATATCTATCTATTTGAATATTACAAGCCCATTTTGAAGTGCAAATGCCAGTGTAGAGCAATATACGAGATGCGGGTCGATTTAAAGGCACTTGGTATGTGGTAAAGACTGAGTCCTTGTCTGCTTTACGGCATGCGACACTCAGCAATGCACATAATAATATTATTTTACTTATTTCGCATTCTGAGCTCCAGCCTAAATGGTAACTTTCAATTGAAAACCAGAACTAGTCGCAAATATTTCAAAGCCAGGGAAAATGGCAAAGGAAACACTTGAAATACTTAGTGCAAAGAAATGAAAGAAAAGCCTTGGGCAAGTTTCGTAAGCCTAAAGAGGTAGTGCAAAAATTTATGAAAGTTTTGGTGCTTGAGTTGCACATAAGCCGTGAAAACAAACCCAATAACTATGTAAGTCTGTGTATGTCTCTGTGTCTGTGCCTGTGTCCAGCAGCTAAGTCGCGACCATCAACTTTGTTTTTGCTTTTGGCCCAGGCCCCAACACGCAGGATTAGAGCCCCTATTTGCGTGAAGGGATTTAGGACGGGCCACCCAGCCAACGGGAAATAAGAACAGGTTCACAGGAAGGCCTTCACTAGTCATGTCTATGTTGAATAAATGAATGAATGAATGACTGAAAGAATACCACGTGTCTGAAAGCATTTAAAATGAAATTCATGAGAGACACATCACACAAGAGATGGCTAAACAAATATATGGAAAAGCGAGAAACAAAAACAACCATGTAACAAGCCTTAGAAACACACACTCAAGTAGCTGTAGAGGAAAAACGCGTTAAGTGCAAAATTTTCTTTTCATCCATTTTGACGCTTGTATTGTGCCAGCCCATTTATTGTCTTTTGTGCGACAACCGTCGCCCCTAGCAGGTGTAAAATTCTTAAAAAATAAAATAAAAAAAATCATTAAAAAAGGAAGAGGAAAAATATATGTGTGAGAAGCATCAGAATTGGCAAAGGAAGCTGCCTGATAAAGCTAACGTCAACGCTCGCACCAACAAAATGCCATAATTCATTACAAACCAGAAAAAGCGTGATATTTCCACTTGTCGGGCTGCTGCTTCTCAACGTCACTCGGCGCTTCTACTTATTATTCTTCTTATATACACAAATAATAGAAACAGTTGCCCCTCAACTCACTACAATTATTTTTACTCACGTTATAGAAAACTTTCGAAAAAGTAACGTAAAGGAAGTCTTGATTAACAGATTATGGATATCGTATTATTGTATAGAACCTTTAACGTTTCACAATTAAATACATTTTCCTTAACACTTTACCATCGATCTAGTTTTTTTTATTCCATTTTCATCTTACATGTAATTTGACAAACATTCCATAACTTAAGACAAATCCATTTACTCATATATCAATAACAACTGGAATTCAACACGGTTCATTATATTATACATTTCGAGTCTAAACGTAAAGAAACTTCACATAATTTTGAGTGTTTTGAGTTTCAAAACATTTTGATTTTGGAGTGTTCATTAAATTTGTCTGCCTTTCGCTTACACACCGTATTTCGAATTTTACTACATTCATTACACACATTTGATTATACATTTATTTTTTGAATTGCTTGTCAACATAATTAAGCTGTATTCAGGTATTAATAATCGTTTTACTTCCTTACCGCTGAACGTGTTAATTTGAAATGTCTTCCCGGAGTCCTTAACAGCTGTTTGGCAACTGCGGAAGCTAATCAGCAATAAAAGTTTCGACAAAAGCACGCAAGCTTAAAGTGCGCTTTTAGTTGGTACTCACTGTGATTCGGTGTCAAACCACAAAAACTGTTGTTATGCAGCAACTAGCTTTGTTAGCTCTTTACAAGCCAATGTGAAATTCAAGCAGTGCTGCATATGCCTAGCAAGCAGTGTCACTCTGAGGCGAGTATGTTGTGAAAATAAATATAATTTCAAAACAGACCCGCACTGAGCACAGCAAACAACACTCAAACATTTTCAGAGAAAAAATAAAACTACGATTTACATAGCGAACTCCAACTAACGATCGGTTATATTTGGCAAGAAAAAAAAATGGCGCCAGCAAAGATAAGATCACTTAAGCAAATTTCATTGGAAAATCGGGATTACGGACTAATGCGAATAGTCCAAGACAAGATATCGACTCCATATCCACGTCCGTTCAAAGGAGTTGATTCACAAACACTTAGGCTACGAGTCGAAGAGGTGCGAAAGAGCGAGATGAAGGACAACGAGGTCGAATCTGACAGGTTTATATTCAAAAGCGAATTCAGGCCAGGCCGTCCCCAGTATCCAGAAAAATTACCCCAAGGCACTCCCCATCCTGCGAAAGGCTATGCCGTCAACCCTAAGCTACTCAGAAAACAAATCAGTGAAGCGGACCAAGCCAATCGCAATCAATTTCGAGTCATTGAGAGATCAACCGAAAGTCAGTCAGCCTGCTCACTGAAACAATCACAATTGCCTAACAGCAGTCTGCGAAGGGGATTCACTGGCAATAAGCCGAATCATAAACAGAAGAAGGTCACTTTAATCAGTCCCAGAAAAAGCCAAAGTTCCTCCGATCCCTCACTACGACTAGATAATGATGACGGGATGGGCAGCGACCTGATGCTTAGCTTTCACAAACGTAGGCAATTATTCCATGAGGCAGAGTTCACCATTGCCAAGAATGGCAAGAGGATGAGCGAACAAATCATGTCAGCCAACATTGAACCAATAAGAAACCTGTCACAAGCTGATCAAAATGCAAAAGGGAAAATTGAAACGTTTATTCAACATCATATTCGAAAGAGTAGCCATGCCGCTTCTCTGGCCGGTACGACCAAGTTAATGGTCCCTGTACGGCACAGAACAGAATCAAAAGATCGGCTCAAAGCTAATGTGGCCGTTTAAAATGCGAAACTAACTCAATTAAAAACTCTGTTGTTAACCAATTGCATATTGTATAAATTTTAGTCACTACAAGTACTCAATTCAGGAACTTACTTGCAAAATCGGAGTACTATGCACAAAAATCAAGAAAAAAAACTATATTCAAAATTGATTGTAAATCAGTGATAAGTCTCATCCATTATTTGCACATCGTTTGCGATCTGAACAACCCCACAGACTAACTGGCAACTCATAAACATAATAAATGTATACATATTCACGAAGAACTCGGTTCTATGTAAATATTTGGACAGCAGTCTAACCTACGGTCAGAGTTACGCAGCTTTTTTGCGTGAGCACAAGCAGAATGAAGCAGTGCTTCGCTAGCGTTGCAAGCAGTGCAGACAATAGTTGCACATACAGAATAGAAAATGTTACTATTTGGCAACTCCAAGTAACGACCGAAATAGCCCATGTCAAAAACGTATAAAAAGCGAGTGTCCAAATTTCAGGGTCTAAATTAAACGTAGGATAATAAATTATATTATATTAATTAGCCTTTTGTGAAATACGTTTTGATATTTACTGTTTCACTTGGTCTTTACTTCCTTTATCTTAATATATCACCTTTATGTAAGTACGAGCACACACAAGAATAAATATCAATATATTTTTGACATGTCCATCCATTCCCCCTGAGGTTATACTTTTCCCAAATATTTTGTTAAAATATATATATATATAAATATATTATATATATAAATATGAACTACTAACGTTTTCTAATAGGGGTTATTATGTATTATATCCTATATTTTATTTTAATATTTCTTCATTTTGAATTAATGGGATTAATGTGAATACTTGTTTTTAATTTGAATTAAATGAATTTAAAATTTTAATTGTTTTAAATTTATTTGTTTTTTATAAATGTCAACGTCCACATTAGATAAATGAAATACATAAATTAAATAAAATATTTCAGCATTTTGTTATATATCAATATCAATATCTGCTCATTTTGAACATAGTAGCCGTTTCAAATTTGATATTACACATTTTATTTGAAAACAGTTCTTAGTTAATGTAAAGACAAAAACCAAAAAAAAAACTTAATTTTTGAATTTTTATGCATTTACTGCCTGCTGCTGCTTCTCAACGTGTTTACTGCAATGCTCGAGTCTCAAGGATCACAGGATTCACTGCAAGCCACCAAAAGAGAATTCAAAGAGAAACTTGGGTTCAGAAATTCGAATCCGATAAATTCGACTGATCGGGACTATGGCCTAATGCGTGTTGGCGATAGGGTTAACACCCCATATCCACGTGCTTATAAACCCGTTAATTCAGATATTCTCCGAAAGCGTCTTAGTGATATGTGTACCAGCGTAAACGCAAATCAAGATCAAGAAGGTATCTGTAAGTGGCAAGGTCAAAATTCGAGTATCTTATTTAAGGACAAAAAGCGAAGCGTTGCTTCGATTGAGAGCTTCGGCTACGACACTTTGTCATTTGGCACCCCACATCCTAAAAAGAAGATAGTATTAAACCCACTCCCCATGCTGAAGCGTTTGAACACGTTTACTTCCCAAACAGTGGTGAAGCGTATTAAAAGAGTGATTATAATCAGTCCCCCGGTAAGCAGACATTCTTTATTAAAGGCCAAATTTGACAGCACTTCGCCAAAACTGAGCTTCCAAGAACACAGGAGGTGTTTTGATAGTGCCGAATTTAGCATTGCCAAGAACGGCAAGAAAATGAGTGAAATGTTAATGCCAGCACAACTTCATTCATTCATCACAGATTCGGTGGATTGCAACTATAAAAAGTCTCTTAAGGATATTAAAAATTATATAAAAGTGAATGGAATCCATAGAAGCGATAGACTAATTAATATGTGAATACCATAAAGAAATCTTGTCAACTAATTCATCTTCACTGGCGTTTAAGTTTGAGACACCTCACAAATCTTAAGCCAAACGTTAACGACTCTCAAGCTAGCATTGCATTCCCTAAGCAGCGCAAGTGCTTTCAAATTGTGACTTGAATAGATTTGAAGATACCGTCGTTGCGTCTCGAATGCAATGCATACATGTTTATATGAAAATATATTTCTGATTTATTATATATCCTTAGAAATATTTAGATTCATTTACAGAGGGTATTATTATTTAATTTGTCTTCGCTCTGATTCCATAAGGTATTCATATATTCATATACATATGTTCCTGATCAGTTTGACTAGTGTTGTCTGTCTGCTTGCCCGCTTGTCTATTTTTATGCACACTATTTATTTTAATTACAATTGGAATATCTTTTTGTTTTAATCATTACATACATGTATATTTGTGTATCGGAGGTAAATGTTATCAATATATTATGGCTGCCAATAAAAAGTATAAAATAAAATACTACTTAAAAGTGTATTTCTCCGATGCAATTTGCACTCAACTAGAATAAACCAGAATTGTATCTGCTCCTATTGCAATAGGTTGACACAAAAACAATCGAGAACGTTGATGTCGGACGTAACCGACTGTGAAATACTCTGATTCCATAAGTAATACCATCTGATCACATAGTGCCACATAAAAGGGTGGAGGATTGTTAGTAATCTACCGTCCAAGTTGCCTTTAAAATTGCACTAGATTTAGGCTAAAGTACGTTAGATTTGGGCTTTTGTTAATTTTGGGAGCGGCAGTGGGTGTGGCTGAAAAAAAAATTAGAAAGGGATCCTAGCAATCTTTCTTCCAGTTTGGTATTGGTAGCTCTTAAATTGCGGAAATTTTAGGCTTTTATAATTTTGGGGCGTGACCCCAAAAATATTTTGGAGGACGATCTTAGTAATCTACCTTCCAAGTTTTCTAAATATAGCTCTTAAATTTGCGGGAGATATGGGCTTTTATCCTTTTTTTTGATACTTGAAGAGTGTTACTTGTTTGGTCAAATTAATTTGAATACAACTGATATTGAATGATTAGCTGTTAATTTTTCAATTTATCGCTACTTTACATAACTTTGTTAAATCTTATTCACTTATGTAAATTGTAATTTTAGTAAATATCGATAGTTTGCTTATCGGAGAGTCCGAGTTAGAGATTCGAGCAAGCCAGATGCGCGCTTTTGTTTCGGTCATAAATAAACTTGCTAAATTAAATAGTTTAAACAGCGCCCAGATCTGAAGTTTCATGTTTGCATAAAATACGCTTTATGCATCGAACATTACTAGCAATATACCTTTCAAATTTTTTGGCTCTTTCCATTAAATGGTTTGAGCTACAGTGTCTCACAGTTGATTTCGGGCTGTGTCTAGCAAAAATTTTAAAGTGCTATACATTTTAATCAAAGAAACAAACGCAAAATGTTTAAATGCCAATTTGTTTTATGTTATATCACGATTGAAAAGGGAACTTCAGTTTTTATTAAAATATTAATTAATTAACTAAAATTAGTCAAAAACTAAAAACATATCCAAAATACATGTCAAAATTTATTTCGGACAGTCTTAGAAAACTAACATATTTGGCGTATAAAAACTTAAATAAGGATATTAATACTTAGTATGAAATTTTTGCTAGACACTGCCCGAAGCAAACTGTGAGACACTGTATATTATTTTGTCGATTTACACTTAAGAGGTGTATCGCCAACAACCTGTCAACTAAGTTTGGTGGGTGTTGCCCTAAAATTGTGGGGGATATGCGGCTTTATGGATTTGCGATTATCGATTTTATCGATTTCCCAGCCTCCTGTGGAGGTCGCATTCCAATTCTTACACTTTTTCGAACGCGTGCACAGACCTGTATATGGTCCCACAGACGGATAGACAGCATGACGGTCATTGCAGAAAACCAATATACTATGATACCATCGGTTTCAGAGTATAAAAAAAGAAACGAAATAAAAACATAAACATACATGTGCACACATCTGTGTCTGAAGTGTCAAAAGTGCCATCGACACGACGCATTTGGCTGTCCGCCCTTTACAAAACAGTGCCCGGCATAAATATTTAACAATAAAATCAAAAAAAGATGAGCGGAGCGAACAGGAGTAGAAAGAAATGCAATGAAATGCAGTCAAAAATGGCCAGCTGCATGAAAATACTTTTGAAATTTAAAACTTCAAAGACGAAATTGGGTAAAAACAATTATGATATTGTGCGTGCTTATTCGCAAGTGCTTTTAGCTGCCAGTCGAAGTGGATATACTGAAAATTTTAAGCATTTGGTATATGTGGGCTAACGATAACTTGATACGCACAGTATTGAAAATGTTAGGTATGGAAATGTATATTCATAGGCAAATATATATTTGAGCCAGTAAGTACATTTTTAGTAAACAGCAAACGACTTGGAAATATTTCTAAATACAAAAATAAATACATATAAGAATATTTTTATTTATTTGAATGCCTGCATACCACTTTTGGTGTATTAAAAAATCTAAATCCATATGTAAATACACTAAGTATTTGAAATATTTTACCTAATTTGTTCATGGGTAAGGAAAAGGATATAAAACATGAAACTAAAAAACTAAGAATGCTGTAGTCGAGCGGGCTTCATTACGATATACCCTGAATCCAGCAGTTAAAAATATTCTAGTCTTATTATCAAGTTCCACTTAAAAATCTTTTGCACACTCAAATTTAAGCATACATGGTGCTCTCATTATGCAGAACATGTTTCCGATTGCTGATAGCAATAAATTCTTGTGCCCACGTGGACATTTCACATGCATTTCAATATGGGGCACAGCTGCACAATTTTGGGTGAATTAAATTGCAGAACAAGGTGCTCAGAAACATCGCTGGTGCTCCACCTACTTTCAGCAATAGGACGCTGCACAATGACTTTGGCCTTCCAAGAATTATGCAAGAAATACACCGACATGCGAGTCATTACAATGACCGGTTACATAACCATGTCAACCCTTTGGCTTGCACACTTGCCTCAAATACCACACGCCGCGGATTAGCGCGTCTCCACACCAGCGACCTCTGAACTCTTGGACGTTTAACTTAATGAGCAACAAATGTAATATTTAATGTTATGTATTATGTGTTAAGCCCATCCTTATGTTTATGTTATAGACATTAAGATACTGTCATTATTGGTTCCTTGACAAATTAATGTTTTATAACCTTTCAGTAGGTTGATTAATGTTTAAAATAAAAATGCTATATATGTTTGTACATCAAAAAAAAGAAAAGGAATACGATCTACATGAGACTAGTTTTTGTTAATCTATTTTGATGAAAATTATGCTGATTTAAATTGATCAATAATATGGATATAAATAACATAAAAACTGATGTATAAAATACATTGTACAAATCGATATGTATAATTGAAACGAACTTCATCTGCGAGCGGCAAATGAGAATATATATTCTCAAGCCCTTGTAGTTTTTGAGATCTGAGTTTTCATAGGAATGCTATATCACTTGGCTATTGATTCTGATTAAGAATATGCTTCTTTTTACATACTTGCACATGAAACCATTTAACCCTTTATAATACATATTATTTTCACGGCATCTCGGCTAATAAATTCAAACTAAACGTTCAACAGATCAAAGCTATTCAAAATGAGGCGTAATGCTATGAGTCATTGACCGAGAACTTGTACCGTAACTACAACAATGGACCATAACTAAGCTCGTAAGACTTACGAGAAAGCAAAAGGGAAATGGGAAAAACACTTACCCTGACGGCTGCTGCCAGCGCCGTTACCGTTGCCAATTTGTGAGCCATTTTTGAGTTGCGTCAGTGAGAGCTCAATCGAATCGGCGTGAGCAATCAAATTGTTTTTAGTCTGAAATGTTTGTGAGTGAGTGTTGATTGGCCAAAGTTAATTGAAATGGTCGGGTGACAAATATGCGTGGCGAACCTTTTCGATTTCGTTCATCATGATGGGCGCCACCTTTGGCATTTGGGGATTCTTGCCAATGGCGCCGACAATCACCTGCAGATCGTCTCGGCGTTCCTGCAATATGTTCAAATATTAGTTAAGTTCAGCTGCTTTCTGCTGTTAACAATGAATGCGCTCAAGCGGAAAATGAAACTATGCACGCACACCAACAAAATGGCTACGAGGGCCAGCGGCGAATGAAATTCAATTCCAACTGCAATCGGGCAAAAATGTCCCCTGCGTGAATCGATGGTCAGTGTGTGTGAGTGTGTGTGTCAAATCTTGTGGGTGTGTGTCCTATGTATACCGCACTGGCAGATTGTGTCAACTAGCAAAACTGCATTGAGCCCACGAGATAAACAATTTTGGCGCCAAGCGAATATTCGTTACTGCACTTTTCAATCACTAAACTAAATAACGAAATTAATTTCGAGCTACGCATCCGTTGCGTATATAAGACGCGCATCGACTGAAAACAAAAGCAGCCCCGCCGGCAAAGAGCGGAAAATTAAAAATCAAATGTAATGTTTTTAAGATCGCTCTTTCGTTTGCCTTAAAGATACTCTCTTCATTATTCTATTTTTAAATCATAAGTTTCCCACTTTTCTGTCTGTTTTTTTTGTTGTTATTTTGTCATCAGTGGGGCCACAAAAAAAAACAACGAATAACAAAAATAAACAACTAGTGAAACGATTTGATTAATGATGAAATTTTAGGGCATGTCTCTAGGGTTTCAAATTGTCGAAGTGTAGATGGGAGATTTCTATTTGATTTCAGCTAGTGGCGTGAATTAAGAATATTTGTGAGACATTTTGTCTCACATAAAGAAGAGAAAACTTTGGGAAATTAATTGAAACATACAAAATAACATTTGGTATACAAATTGAAAGTTTCCAAGAAACAAACAAGATGGAACAGGTAACTATAAAAGCATTGATATGGCAAATTGATGAGTAAATAATTTAATCTGATCTAAAATAAAGTAAAATTTCTCTGCAATAAAGTCTTTACAACATAATTTTTCATATTGAATATTTTATAAAAATTTTATCTCTATCAAATTAATTGACACATGTACTTCCTTATACTGCTTCTTTTGTCAATCAAAATATTAAAAATATTTAAAAAACGGAATTTTACCGCATATGAAAATTATGAGAAAACACTTTTGCATTAATCTCAATTTTAAATGTAGCTATTTCAGATTGAAAATAGATTTTTATTCACATTTTGAAACGTATAGAAATCTTACAGACCGGTAATAAAGTTTATGCATAGAAAGATAATAAATATAAATATAAATGTAGTGTGATCCAAGTATTTACATATGTCTTATTTATGCATATTATGTTTGAATCGCAAGTTTTTAAATAAAACATGACACTTCACAAATTAAACATAGATGTTGCTCCAGCTAAACACATAAAAACTAAGTGCCGTTTTTTTTTATTGGTTTCACTTAATATGGCAAAATGTCTCTTAAGTTGCTCTCTTCTCAAAAGCGATATCGTTGCTCCCCTCACATGACATGCAACAACATATATATACATATATATATCTATATACATATATATATATATATATATATATATATATATATATATATATATATATATGTTACAGATGTTACAGATGCTGTTAATGCTGGCGTACGACGACTGTGTAACTATGTCAAAATATTTCGTTTATTTTGGGTATTCCTAGTGTTGGCATTTATTCTTTTGGCCTGCGCCGATGCTCTGAATTCTCAAGAGGCCAATTAACTTGGTTGGATGAAATAAGAGCAAAAAATAAAAACCGAAGCTTTCAAAAAAGATATCTAAATTAGTACGCAAAAAGAAAATTCATGCACCCGATTATAATAACAAAAATAAAAATGCGTTTGTCGATATTTCTCGACCAAAAGATATCCTATAATTATGTGCATATAATTGGCGAAACAATTTTAAATGCTAAAATTAAGAATACATTTCGTATAAATTATGCTTTGTTCTGAAAGTTTCTATCAAGCTGTTTTTTTTTAAAAACATACACTTCTTTTTGGAAAAGTTTAGAGGTTAAGATATAAAAACAATGAGGTTTTCAAAAGCTTTTTCTCTATGTAGACATAGCTATTATATTTGCAGTTCAGCAATACAGATGCCGATATACCCGATATTAAACTTATTTTATGGATATGGGGTATTAGTATTCAAATCAGTTTGGCCATGGCCAATTAAATGTGATTTTGTGGCCAGATGCTGATAAATGTTGGCCGGATGCCAGTGCGAAATTTGTTTGGTCACACTTACGTTGATGTCCTCCATGCGTTTTTCGAGCTCAGTGCTGGACTTGAGATCGACGGGCTTCTCGATGAGCACATTGATACGACGTAAGCCCTTAGTGACGAGCTCCTCAATATTAACGTTCTCCGGCGTCGCTCGTGGTGCAGAAGTGCCCGTCACTTTGGATCTGATAGCAAATTAAAACTGTTTAGCAAAGAATATCACTTTGAGTCTGCGGAGTTCTTACTTGGCCTGTTGAACTTCGCGGAACTTCTCGCGAAGTATGATCTGAGTGCGCATGACGATTCGTGAAATGCTGCCCTGTTTGCCATGTGTTTCGAGCACCAGGGAATCACCCTGTGAGATAAGAGTGGCTGCATCTGGTGCGATTAGCATTCTGAGATCCTCACTGCAAGAATATAATTGAGAATTTCAGAGTGTAATTGAAAAATTCGAGTTTCTATGCTTACGCCTCGCTCTCATGGCACTGCTCGATCTTGGCCTTGGTCACCTCGAGTTTATAGATCATCTGTTTGGATAACTTATTGAATTCCTGTACTCGCTGTTCCAAGTTTGCGCTGGCCGGCAGTTCTCCTGGCGGACTCTTGAGGGTCACATTCGAATCGTCTAGCGGCGAGGGCATCGAATTGAGCCCCTTACTCAGAAAAGAGTTCGGCTTCTTCGTCGAGGGCGTCTCAATCCGGCTCTGCTTTGCGAAAGTTAGAAAAAGAAAGGAAAAAAACGTGCGTAGCAACAACATTGAAATGATGACCCAAAGCGCTACCAAATTACCGTATCACTATCGGAGTCGAAAGTTGGTGTCATTTCCAGCGAGAAACGCGGTATCTCCTCATCATCGGAGAATACCAGCGGTTCAATATCAAAACCTGTCTCCTTGTCGGCGCTATAGAAACTATTCCGAATGGGTGATTCGGGTTCCGTCTGCTTGTCGAGGGGTACACTTGACGCTTCCTGTAATTCGGGTTGCAGTTGACGCCAGCGTTTCGGCTTGGCGCCATTCGGCTGGGCGACAGAGCTGCCGCTTTGAGGTGGCTCATCCTCCTCGGAATCGCGGAGTATGTCCCGCTCATGGGCGATTCGTTTGCGTTTCTCATCAAAGGATATGCGCTGCTTCTCCACGCGCAGCAGTGGAGTGCTTGTGTTGCCCGCCGAGGGGCGCAACATTGCTTCATCGTCATCTTTATCTGAGCCAGTTTCCTGGCTGGGCTCCTTGGATGCTACTGGCGACTCGCAGAGCGAACGTTTGCTCTTGCTGCGTCGCACCTCGTGCAGCGAGGAGTCCGAGTCTTCCGACAGATCCACAATCTGCACCGTTTGTACATATTCGGGCAGCAGCGGCTCCACACTCTCCAATATATTGACGGTATCCACAATTTCACCCTGTTGCGGTGCCAGCGCAATATTTTGCACAGACATTTTATCGTTCTGAATGTTTTTCACCTTTATCTCCACAACCTGTGCTGGTGCTGCGGGCGCTTTGCGTTTGTTCTTCGCAGGTTTCACGGGTGGCATTGCAGATGCCCCAGCAACCATCTTGGCCGGATTCAGCGATATCTGTGAGAACAGCGTACTGGACTCGGCCAGGCGAAACGTTTGCGGTGGCAATAAATCGGGCAGCACTTGTTCGCCATCGGATGATGTGGGCTTAGTTTTGGTTTCTGACACCGACACCATCCCCTTTTGCGTATTTGCTTCGTTGGGTGTTGTTGTTGTAGTTGTTGTTGTTGTTGCTGTTGTTTGAGTAGATGGTGTACTGCTTTCACCCGATTGTGGCGTCCGTGCACGTCTTTGACGCACCGTATCGCTAACAACAACAATTTCCGTATCGTCATCGCTTGCTCTAGGCGTATCGGGGGTGGCAAGCGTCGATGTTGCGCTGAAGCGTGTTCTTAGCATATCCTGTGCAAAGGATGCGTAGTTTCATAGTGTTTAATAACTCTCTCACAATTCGCTCTACAAGCTACTGTTTTTGTTTTTTCAATGAAGCCTTACCGTGATAGGTATATGTTATAGGTTTGAGTATTTATAAGTAGTATATATGGAGACCAAAAAAGCAGTTGCTGTACATTAGCGTTGGTGAAAGGAGTAGTAGATACTTATGTACTTATAATGTGTACTTATGTTGATTTTATATTTATTTTTATATTGCCGAAATGTATTGATTGGACATTTACGTTTGACGCAGCCGCAACCAAGTTGAACTCCTTTTATGCTTAAAGGGACAGTAACAAGAGCTCCAAATAACGAAAAATAAAATATAATATATAAATATATATTATATATATACATATACATATATATATATAATATATATTTATATATTATATTTTATTTTTCGTATATATATATATATGTATATATAATATATTTATATATATGTTTATCTGAAAATATATACCATATGTATACAATTGAAATTTGAAGCGTGAAAATGACACCAAGTTAGACCTCGTAGAGCTAGTGATACGGTGATTCTGGTATATGGTGGTGGTTGTTTTTTTTTTTTTTTTTTGGGTGATGGTTCTTGGTATTTGATCTGGTATTTGAATTGGTTTTTGATTAGCTTGGTAGAATTATTATTATGAATGTTGTTTTTTATTTTTTTTATTTAAATGGGTGGTATATGAAATAGCAAACAAAAAATATAATGAATTTACACAAACAATAAATAGGCGTTACCCATATATATGTAAGTTGTATGGCAAAGCACCCTTTGGTTATATCACATATTAAGTATAATAACATAATAATTTATGATTAGTAATAAGATTAACATTAGATATTTCTCTTTAAAGAATTTTTAAGTAACAAACATTTTAAATTTATACATTAAACTTGCAAGTGAAGCTTGAAACAAGAATTGCACTCAATTCAGTTCGTTACGAATCTAATTCAATGATTTTTTGCTTGCCTGAATGCCTTGGGATGGTGAAGCAGAAAAGAAAATGCCAGCTAAAAATTTGAATCAATTCGAGAGTACAAGCAGGAAGAAGAGTTTCGATAAAAGAATATAGTGCGAACTTATTCGCTTGAGTGTGTAGTTGTGTACGTGTGTGTGTGTGTGAATATTGAAAGAAAGTGCAAAGGTGTTAACGTGGCAAAGGACCAAAGACCACAAAGTAAAATTGGATGTGTGAATGAAATAAAGTGCTTGAAGTGAAATACGTTGATGAATCAAATTTTAAGGCAAACTGTAAACTAAAAGACAAATAGACAGAAAGCAGACAAATATTTAAATATATAGATGAATCCTTAAAAGCATTTCCAATATTAGTGCATTACGTATTTCTTATATTGGCAATCGTTTTGTACGCACCACAACAATCGCGATTACTTGTTGCTGCAATTTCTCAATTTCCGGATTTGATGGTACATTTATCTCCTTAAGGTCATGCTCCATGGCTCTGCAATAGGAAATCAATACATTAATTTAATTGAACAGAAATAAACAACAGATTTCAGTAACCAAGACTGCCTTTAGTGGACTAAGTTTGTTTCTCGCTGATTCGATTCAGAATATCCGTTTCGCTATATTTTGTATTTGTTTTCTTGTTCTCTGTTTCGCGGCCTTTATTTATAATTTTAATAGGTATTTTGCTGGCTCGTGGTCTATCGTTTCGAATGACTTATTGCTTTATTCATTTTTTAATTTATGATGAGTCATTTAAAAATGCTAGCTAAATACCTTTTTAAATTTTATTTAAATATTTTGGTCTATTGTAAAACATGATTATGCCTATATCAGCCCATCACTCATTTAAAATTATAAATTTATGAAATTCATCCAAGTAGATATTTTGCAAGGAGTGCAAATTTTAAAATATAAGCAAATACACAAAAAATGGTCACAGTTAAAAATATAAATTATTGTCGTGCTCGTGGTAGTCTTAAGAGTCCAAGAAAAAATTCTTGGATGAAAAAAAAAGATTTTGTGTTTTACAGGGATAAACTTTATATGTGTGCGTTTTTTTCACTAACGACGGTGAGTACATAAATTTTCATATATATCTTCGAAAATCATTGAAAAGCTCATCGGATGAAAAACAAAAAAAATGTTCCCACCCAGTGTTTTTGGTCAAAATTTCAGGTTCATATAGCTGGTATTGCTGTTATTTGGTCAGGACCCGCTGTTCTATTTATTAAAAATTGGTATATTTGTATATAAATATTTGTACTTCGTAGTAAATATATATATGAATATATGAAGCCATCGTGCTAATTATAATTGCAGACTTTAGTTTTTACACACTCATTCTGAAACGTATATAAGAATAATATAAATATGTTATGAGCATATGTTCTAAGCTGATTAACGTGTAAAATAACAGTCGGATAATTGGCAGACACATTCTTATGCATTCTTTGAAGAGTGATAAATTTTTCGCAATACCTGCACTAGTGAATGTTTTATGGTTCTAAGAATGATTTCTCCTAAATATATATGTTCATCATAAAAGCCTTTAAGTACTAGCTATTTTACTCGAGTTTTTGACCAGTGTAGGTTAGTGAATTTGCTTTGCGAGAGGTATGTATTAAGAGCTATATCTTGGCAGAGTTTTTCAATTTCATTATATATTTGTCAATTGCTGAGATACCATGAAACTAACAGAAACTATCTAGATGGATTATGTATGTTAGTTGTAAGTATCTACATACATAAATTGAGGTCTAGAGGCAGGTGTAGTTCTCAGTGTGTCAATCACTAATTGTATAACAACTACTAACAGCTTCTACTAACTTTAAAGTTTCCAGCGAAATATTATCCAAGTTCTGTAGCGTGGTCTTCATTTCGGTGAGGCGCTTGATAATATCCGCACTGGTCAGCTTGTGGTAGGAGGCCTTGAGGCCATCGATGCGTTCGCGCGTCTCCTGCATGCAGCTCTGATCACAGGACTTGCTGTACTCGTTGTAGTGCTCCTCACAACGCTGGAGCACATCCTCAAACTCGAGCAGTATGGAATTGCGATCGTGCAGCTCATGCGTCGACTCGAAACGCCTGATCAACTCATCAGCGCCATCGAAACACTGCTCCAGCTGCCTGGCAAGCTTGAGAAGACCCTCGAGGAAGACCTTCGACTGGGTGACATTCTCGCCGAGGGCATTATACAAATGCTTCAGGGCATCGATGCGTTGACTGAGCTGCTTGGGACTCTTTGTGTATTTATCTTCGCAGACACGGCGACCCGTTTTAATAGTGCTCTCAATTTCTGACTTGATTTCGGACAGTGTGCGATATATTTGCTAAAGAATCGAATTTGTCAAAAGCTTAAATATTCACAGTTTAATTTAATAAACGCTTACCAAGCACTTCTGATATTGGGCCTGAACGGTGCTGGGACCCGCCGAGGCGACATCCAACACCAATGTGGAGTGCTCCACGTTGCGTAGATCGCCATAGGCTCGATTCAGGCGCGATTCATAGGCTGGCTGGGGGGCGGTGCATTTGTTGAGCTTGGCCTGGCAGGCCTTAAAACGCAACTCCATTAAATTGAGCTGCTCCTGCAGACGATTGGCGGCACCAGTTTTACCCTTACGTGTGTGTTCCGCAATCAGCTCTGTAATATCCTCAAAGTTTTGCTCATTTACGGCGAATTCACGTGCCAAAATCTATCGAATTAAATCTGATCAGTTCAACTGATTTAATGTTGATTTAGCTTATACGTACCTGAAAATCATCGGGTAGATCCTCAATGGTCACATCGTTTTCAAGATGCTCGCTGAGTATCTCATCCATGCGCGTTAGCCAGGCCTCCAGATGAACGACAGCTTTCTCGGACTGCTCCGCCTCGCTGACTTTCTCCTCGAGCAGTTCGGTTCGCTTCTTGGCCTGCTGTTGCAGCTTCGTCCAGCGCTCTACCATTTTATCAATGTCCTGACGCATAACATCGGCCATAAATTCATTGTCAATTAGCTCATTGCCAATTTCTTGAATCTTGTCCAACCATTCGTCGGAGTGGGCGCGCAGCACATTCTCTAGATCCTTAAAATAAGGCACGCAAACACATTTATTTAACATAAATAAAAAAGACATTTCTAATCGAACAGCAATCAACTATTAAACATTTTTGTTTTATCAAAGCAAACTATTCAAGAATCATACATAAAATATTGAAAATTTAATTAAGCCTTTGACAAATTATTAATTATATAATATTCTTTTTTATGAAATAGCAAATTGTTAAAGTTAAAAATATTTTAAATGTATTATTATATATGTATATATTATATCTATATAGATATAAAAAAAAATCAACATATAATTGCATATGGGAGATCGGCTCATTTGTGGGACTCGAAATATTATGTCTTCTAAAAAACGCGCGTCATTTCGATTTACATAAAATAATATATTTTCAGACGAATTAAAATAGTTTAAAGAGGCTATACAAAAAATGAATGACAAGTTCACAGGATACATTTTGCTATTATCATTTCTAAACGGACTGATTTGATAGAAAAAATTAAATAAATTGAAAAATGTTGCACTCATAATTTGCTTTAGGATCAAGCTTAAATTTAGGTTTGGACCATTTGGCATTATATTGAATACATTCAGTTTTTAACTTACATCCAGCTCTTCCATAATTTCCTCGGCATCGGCTGCATTCTCGGGCGTGTTGCGTATCTTGTTCTCCAGTCGATCCAGATAACCAGTCTCGCTTACCATGAACTTCTTGAATTCGCCCAGCTGCGTGGAGATGTGCTCGAGCAACGCTGTCTTGGCGTACACCCGCTCCGTCACCTCCGTCCAGCGAGCATTGAGGCGCGTGAACTGTTTGGCCAGAGTACCGTACTTGGAGTCCTTGTCCTTGCCCTTCTCGGGCAGCTCGTCCATTTGCAGCAGCAGCTCACCGCCCAGCTCGTTGAGCTCGCGAAACTGAGCCGCCTCCCGTTCGCAGGTTTCCTTGAGCGTTTGGAACTTGGATTTGCTCTGGAAGAGTTCGTTGGAATTGCGAATGGCGGCCACGCCTGACTTGGGCGTATTCGCCTCTAGTTCACAGAGCCAGCGCTCCGTTTCCTGGAGTCGCTTCTGGATGGCTTCGCTGCGCGCTTGCAGCGCCGACTGCTGTTGTCGCTGCGCCTGATGCAGTTGCTCCACCTGCTCGTAAAGGGCATTTAGTGCACGTATCTGTGCCTGCAACGAATCACGTTGCGGTTGTTCCGCCTCCTTGATCAGAATCTCACTGAAATTCCTCGCACTTATCACATCGATCTCTAGCTTGCGCAGATCCTGGGCCTGGATAATGTCGGGCGCATTGCGCAGCACCGCTATTATTGAATTGTATTCGGCCACAAAGTGATTGAGGTTCTCGATGGCGGTGGTCTGCTTGATGACACGCTCGCTCAGCTGCTCTGGCAGACGCTGCCAGGCGGCCTGCAACTCTGCGCTGAGCATGTGGTCCGGCACCCGATCGTAGCTGGGCTTCAGGGATTCCAGTTCGTCGACCAGTTGATTGAGCAACTGTTGCTGCTGTTGCATCTCATCGAGGGTGGCGACGCGCACCTTCTGCCTGGCCACCTTGACAACGAACTCCTCCAGCTGCTTCACCTGCCGAATGATGCTCTCGCCACCACGTTGCTGGATGAGCGCTTGCAGGGCTTGTTTCATGTCGTGCCAGCTATCATAGAACAGGCGAAAGTCCTGCTTCCACTCCAGCAGCTGTTCGTCCAGCGCCTCGGTGGCCTCTCGCGCCTCGGCAATCTCTGTGGCCAGCGATTCCATGTGGCTCAGACGCTGCTCCAGCTCCTGGCAACTGGCACTGCTCGCATGCTGCTTATACCAGTCCCGCGAGTCGGCGAGGACCAGTTTAAAACCGGTTAAGCTGTTGTAATAACGCTCCTTGGCCAACAGGGTACTGCTCTCGCTGTGTTGACTGGCCAGACGCTGACCCAATGCTGCATAGCGTTGCTCCAGCTGCTTGATGTGTGCCGCCTCCAGCAGCAGCTTCCGACTGGGTTCCTCCTGCTCGCACACCTCGTACAGTTTCTTGAGCTCGGGCAGCAGGCTGGCACGCTGTTGATTCTCCGCCTGAAGCTCTTTGAGCAGGTCGCACTGGTTGCGCAAACTCTGACGCTGCAGTTGCTGCAGTTGCTGTTCCACATCCTGGACATGCGAAAAGTGATCCGCGATTTTCGTTTCCAAAGCAAAAAAATTGTCTGCATTGCGCAATTTACGCTTCTTGCTGGCTAACGGATCGTCATCAACTTGTGCGTCCAACTTTGGGTGTTTCTGCTGCTGCTGCTCCTTCTGCTCGTGCTCCTGCTCCTCCTCATCCTCACCGAATCGTATAATCATTTGATAGTCAATCCAGTTTTCGGGTCGCACCACACGACTATCATCGTAGCTAGCACGTTCGCGTCCAAAGTTGAAACCTTTCGTCTCGATGCGACGCGTTTGCACCTCCAGTATTTGCTTGAGGGCATCCAAGCGATCTTCATAGCTTTCCAGCTGCATCAGCACCCGTTCACCCTTGTCGTCGCCATCCTGCAACGTGGCCGCCACCATTTGTCGCAAATCAATCAAATAGCGCTGCAGCTCCAGCAAATCCTTGGCGCAATAGTTGAGCTCATTGATGCGTTGCGTTATGCCACCGACATCGGTCACATCGCGGCTCTCCATGCGCTTCAGATCTTGTTCGCGGGCATCCAGCCAGCGGGAGATGCATTTGTATTGCTGCAGTTTTTCGGTGCGCAAATCGATCCACTTGACGACATGGGACCAGCGTTCGCCGAGTGCACTCAATCGATCCTCCAGATCATTGAAATTACCGGAGGTGTCGTTGACAATGACCACCATGCTGCTGATGCTGTCCACTAGCTCCTGTTGCTCGCACAGATTCGCCTTCAGCTGGCGTGCCTCGGTCAGCTGCTGCTCCGCTTCGGCTACGGTCGGTCCGAGATCGCTCATGTGCGAGATGCGATCCTCGACGTTGGTCAGAAACTGACGCAGCTGTTCGAGTTTCTGTTTTTGGAACTCGGCCAGTCGCATCAGAATCTTGGCCTGCATGTCGAGGGCTCGCAATCGGAGTGTTTCCCAGCGCTCATTGAGCAGCACCATCTGCTGACGGACTTCGTTTTGGTCGTCCATCGAGAGACCAGAGCCGTCTTTCTTTTGTGACTCATTTATTAGATTGCTGCCCTCCTCAAGGGCCTCGCCCACAAACTCCTGATGCTCAGTTAGCTTCAGCATAAAGCTCTCGTTCTCATGAAACTGCAGCTTGGCCGCTTGAAAATTCTCCGGATCCGGCAGATCCTGTGACAACAACTGCTCATCCTCCAGCAGCAAAGTCAGCACCGCCTCCAGCGCAGTCTGATAGCTGCTAATCTCGACACTGGCATTCGTGGCTGTGCTCAGTGGTCGTACCGAGACTGACTCCGCCACTCCATGCTTTAGCTCCATCATGCTGGCCGCACTGTCCGACGTGTAGAGCTCCCGATCGACGGCGGCATCGAGGGGCACCTCGTCTAGATCAGTGATGCTTGTGCAGGGCACTCGATCGCGTTCGTTGGCTCGCATCGATTCCATGGCATGGTACAGGCACATCACATACATCTGTATGGACTTGTTGTCCGGCTTGTGGGTATGCACATCCTCCGCATCTAGTAGTTTCTCGATCTTAAAATGCCTGTGCGCCAAATCAAATGCCAAGTGCAGACGCTGCAGCGCATGCTGAGCCAACGTCGTCTCCAGATCCAGTTCATCCAGATGAGCAGCCAATATCATCAGAAAGGCGCGTCCATCCGCCCAAGAGCTGGCAAAATCGTTGAGCATCAGGCCGTGCGGCTCGGTATATTGTCTTGCCCAGGCCAGCAGGGACTTCTCAACGCCATTGCTTGAATGGCTTTTGACTAGATGCTGGCCATTGAACTCGAGCGCTATCAGCCAGATAAGGCCGAGTGTCAGCTTCGGATTACCACCCACAATGTCATCACTGGAGATGTTGACCAACTTGACGCCGTGCTCTTGGATAACCTTCATAACCTTGTTCAAATTGTTAATGTGATGCACACGCATTCGACCCTTTTCGGGTTTCTATTCAGCAAAGAAAGCAAACAAAAATAGGTTTGTTAGTTTAAGAATACTACAGAATCAACTAGCTTACTGTCTTATTAATTTTTTTATATAGTCACACAACTTTAATAATGTATGCAATTTTTGGTGTCATAATGAAATGCATTATATAATGTAAATTTATTTGCTACCTGTCACATATTTTAGTGAAGTGTATCTCATCATTTTCAACACAAATAAAAGCAAAAAAGTGAGAGAGGGAGAGACATTGACTAGGAGACACGCTGAACTAATCTTTTAAATATTTAGTCAGCGCATTGCATATCCTATGCAAAAATATGATATTATTCGATCTTAATGAAGTTGATCAATAACATGTCAGGGTAGTAGCAGACCTACTATGAATTTTGTCTCCTTTCTATTGCCGTCGTGCATCACAGATTACCCTTTTGCACAATTCTTTCCAACTCTCTCTTACTTTGATCAAATTTTCAATGCTAAAATATGTCCGAGAAATCTCTGTGATCTGTGCTCCACAGATTCAGAAGCTTGTTCATTATATTTTCTCTCTCACTTTTTGTCTTATTATTTTTCACAAATCTTTCCTTATTAGCAGTCAACGATTAACTATTTTTGTTCTGATCAAATTTTTTTCTGTTACAGCTTATATTAGCTAAATGGAGTCGACTGTTAGGAATGATCAAGAATATATTATTTATTAATTTATTTATTTATAAGATTTACATTATCTTGCTTATATTCCATCCGCCTGTTACATACTTCTCGACAACTTCATTATAGCTTCTTTCGCCTTTTGAATTTTTTCAGGGTATATACAATTTTAAAATGAAAGACCTTCTATAAATACATATCGAGCAGCAAGCCCTTTGTCCTCTAACAACGAAGAACCTAATGCCTGTGTAAGCTTTGGCCTAAAGCGGTTTGACATCCCTTGAATATTTGTATAAGCCCAAACAGGATATACAAGCTACCCTTTACCCAGCACTTAAGTGTCTTAATTCAGATTCCACTTTACATACGCATTGATATAAAAAAAAAATACTTCAAGCTGCTCCGTAGGAGAAAATACTTTAGTTTAACACATATTACTAAATGTAGTAATTGCAAAATAAGCATGATTTGTGTATCTTAATTTTAACGATAAAATTAAATAAAAAAATAAAATAATAATAAATGTAGCTGTCTAGTTTGAAGCTTTGAAGCTGTGTACACAGATATATATTTTATAATCGTATCTTTTAGTTTAAGTTCGTCCCTTACATGAATAAATCTCTTACAAGTTACGATAACTGATCAACTCACCAGCTGTGTGTGTGTTAGAGTGCTGAGTAATGCCAGCAAACGGTGTCCATCTCGCAGGTCTAAGAACAAATCGCTCACTGGGGTGCACTGGGTGTTGCTAAGATGTGAATTGATCCATTTCGTAAAAGTTTTCTTCTGTATGTGCTGTCGCTCATCTGCAATGGGAAAGAAGAAAAAAAACAACACAAATGTAATGGAAAATTAGTCAAAGAATTTGCAATTTTTCTTAAACCAACGGTCCAAAGCCCACCTCGAGCTGCACTGGCCACCTTTAATGTTATATTGTAGGCCATCTCCAAGCTTGTCTTGTCAAAAAGTATTATAAAACAGCACACGTCGTAGGTGCCAACGATTGCCTGTTTGCGAACTTTGTTTTCCTAGACCTATTGTCAGGCCAAGCCCTGATCAACTCTGCTAATGAACTGCACGGAAAACGTGCCAACTGACTGAAAATCAATTAGTAAGGCCGTCGTCATAACCCAACACAACAAAACACCACAGTACAGATAGTTCCAGAGCAAACGCTTCCACAAGTCTGCGCCTCAGCGTAATTTGTCAGTTTTGTGCGAAAATGCAATTTGTGGCCTAACCATTTTGCATACACTGCATGTATGCATTACACCCACCTATGACTGACTGGGCCTACAGTCGAGCATAGAAACTGGTGCCCAGCTAGTCGCCAAATCGAAGCGGTGATTAATGGCGGCTCGACTTTATTCCACATCTGGATCGGCATTCAACCTGACTTTTGCAATTACCCATTAGCATAGCGGCGTTCGTGCAGTTATTGATTGCCTGCGAGTAAGTGATTAACGTTTTGATACTCATGTGCAATTTGTGGATACCTGATCGAAGTATTGACATTTCATTGCAATATCATGAAATCTATAAGTCTCTTTGATTGACATTCGATTCAGTAATAAATCAAGTATATTAACAGTTAATGAACAATTGCTGACTTAAATTTGACACATTTCCCACACAAGTGTGTTTTTGCATTCACAAAAGTATTTAGCAGAAATGTTTATCCTGTGTTTTGGAAAATCTTCCTAAAATTAAAATCACCATACAAACTATAAATTTATCCTTGTTGTCATGAAATAATTTCTAAATACACGAAATAAATATATTTTAAGATAGAAAAATCCACTTAATTTTTGTGAACGAAAAGAGGGTTGCGGGTTCGAATCGACATAAATCGTAAAAATTTTAAAATGAAAGAATATGCAAAAACTATGAAAAATTAAGTAATTGAGTAATTAATACTTTAACCTATAAGATTGGCCTGGTGAACACATGATTTGCTAACTCAGGTCATCATTGTTGAAAATATCAAAATTAAATTATTTAAGTATTGTGTATTATGGTTTGTTTAAGTTGAAGTTTGATTAGTTATTTAATTTTAAAAATCATATTACTCTACCAACACATCCGACCTAAACCCTCCAATTGTGCAAATTTTTATACTCCTAACTTTTGGAATTTTCTGCCCGTTCTTTCTAGTTCTGTTAAATATTATGTACTTTTCGGGCATATTCATGCTTTTAAATATTACAATGTAATTTTTTCACGAACATTTGGATGAAATATAATTTAATTGTCATTTACTTTACTTGAAATATTTCAAATATAATTAGAATATGGTAATTCAAAGCAGAAATTGGCAATGGAACGGCAGCTGATGTCGTCTTGAACCAAATGGGTTGACATAATGGGATGGCAGTCGGGCAAGCGTGAGAGCTGATCAGAACTTTGATGATGATTCAAAGGACACGTTATCAATCCACGTCAACATCTATGTCAGACCATAAAAATCAAGCGAAGTGGGGCGGAGTGGGCAACTCATAAAAAAGAGGTCAGTGGTGCCGATAGCAGATAGGCGATGTAAATCCAATACCTGCAGAAAATATGAAGCGTAAACTGTTTGTAAAAGACCTGAGTCGATTTGTTTCTACTACAAGGTTTGTCTTAAGGACGCAGCGTGCGGCCAAAGTAATCAATTGAGCCTGACAAACTCAACTTAATTAATAAAGGGAAAGTAAATTTTGGTCAAGTCTGAGATAAACATAATTTTAATTAATGTTATTTATATAAAAAAAATATAATCTCTAAAGTTGAAATATGCACACTTGAACATTGGATTGTGGCGACAACTCGTTAGTAATCAACATGCCATAATCATCAATAAGTAAGCGCATTTTGTAATTACATTCTACAGTGATTTCCAAGGTTGCCAGGATTGTGGTTGTTGTGTGTCAGAAATATGTATATTGCCTGTATACATACATAGGTGCAACAACAGTTTGTGGCACGTTACCCGCACTAAAAGCTGTTTAATTGCCACATAAATGAAGGCAACTGCTTGTGCAAACTAATTGCTGGCTTATTTTATTAGTGAGAGCCACCTAAACACACACATGCACACACACATGCCACACGCACACTCATATTTATTGAACGACGTTTCGCGGCGCTGCAAACTCGTTGCAAGTGACGGGATTTGGGGGGCGGGCAATCTGTTGCATGTGACCCACAAATGTGGCCAACTGTAAAGTGCGTAGCCAGCCAGGACAAGGACTCCACGTTTCCAGCTAATGGCCTATGACATTGCACGTAGGAAAGTCCTCAGTCAATGCAAGCTGCCATTGAGTTGTACTTTCAAGGGTCCAGTAGCAATTTCCAATGGCTGCTCATCAATTAATTAATACACTTTGTGTGTGCGGAACTGTAGAGAAATGTTTTTGGCGTGTCATTTGCTAATTAAATGAAGTTCCATTATTTGCATTAATTGAGCTTAGAGACAGTTTCGCCAACCGACCACTTTTCTCTTCAGAAACTGGCAAGCAGCAAATGTCCTTTCCGGGGGCAATTAAATGAAATGTATATATATTATTGACATTGCGATTGAAAATTTTTCAATAATAATACCGATACAAATCATTCTCTCGACTAACGTATTCTCACATTATTATTATTTCAAATCAGTATGATCTTTATTCAATTAAGAACTCTAGTTTTATTTGTTTACCTAACAATTCTATTAATTTAAAAAGACGATGCTTTTTAAATATATGTAAACAATTTTTCAGTATCAAAACAACATAGAAGATGGAGAGTAGAAAATATATATATATGAATCGATTAGGTTATTTCAATTTCGCATAAAAAATTACAAATCAATGTAAATTTACATTTAAAAGTTAGTCACCAAATTTCTCTTGCATCCGACCGAAGCGCTTTAATGCGAAGGTCAAATTTATGACAACAGTCGTCTAAATAAACAAATTAAAATAAACTAATCTGCTTTTAACAAATTCTATTTAACCGGTTTTGCAAGCAAAGTATCGTTAAAAGGTTTCGATTAATACAAAGAAATTTAGTCAAAAGCAAATGCATAAATTCGTTCATTTAAAATTCGTTGCATGAGAACGAATTGAATACCTGTGACAACTGAAATAGAACCTTTGAACATCAAAACGAATACCGGGAAATTGTTTGTTGCTGCTTTTCAGCTGTAAATTATATAATTTAAATTTCAATAACAATTTATGGCAGATTGAATACCGAATACTTGTGGTACAGCCAAAAAAAAATAAAAATTTGTTGCCATAAATAATTTGAGTTGACTTGAATTGGATTCAATTGAATAGTGAGAAACTGACAGACTGATGTCATTTCCAACAATACAATTGTGATTATTTCGATCCACGCTTTTGTGACTTTTGTATCTCCTCCAATTCGCGGTTCCATTCCAAGGTTCAGGTATTTTCAGCTTACAATTCACACTCATAACGCCCACACAGCGTCAACAGGCGGTTATTGTTGTTGCTGATTTGTCTGTTGTCGCTTTTGTGCATTTTTATTGCTTCCAATTAAAAAACAATAAATCGGTATTTTATGGCTCCCAGATCCGACAGCATATGAAAATATTCTTCGCTCTAAAATAAAAGTTGGGCTGTATGTCATAAAACGTAATTTTTGCTCCCCGTTTTGTCAGTGAATACAGAAAAAAGCCTTTGATTGTCATTCAGTTTGCATTTTAATTGTCTTGTGTGCTGTGGTGAAGTGTATACCCTCCAATGTGTGTTTGCTTTTAGCTTTGCATACTTTGCTGACTTATTCAACAGTTCAAATTTCCTACTATTTATTGAGTTCGTTGCAATTTCGACAATTAATATGAAATATATTGGCATTTAAATTGAACATAGAGCATGAAAGTCAATGTAAAAAAGTTTAAAATTATATTGGATTTTGTGTGCGATTTGTTAAAATTGTTTAAAGTGCAAACACTACGTTAAAGATATCAGATCAAGCATAGTGAAATTTGTTATAAAGTAGAAATATAAATATCATTGACCTCTGTACAAATGCATACACACACATTTATATATGGGACCACTTGGGTATGTATATGTTATATATTTCTTAGAGAAAACACGATTCCAATCATTAGCAATCGATCTGAACTGTGAATACTGCTAAGTGAGAAAATGTAAAATAAATAAATAATGCCCGAGACGAAAGTAGCCGGCTAGGCGATACCCTGTATGCACCATGTTTTTAGTTACCGAAAGTTTCCAGCAAAGTCCGGAAACTACTAATTTTACATTTGGACGTTTTCGAGTTGAAGCTGCGAAATCGATAAAACCATACGTTTTATAAAATAGAGTCATCAAATTTGGAGGGTAAATCTCTGGTGGCAAATATCGGCATATAGATAACATACTAGGAACTCCTAAGACTGATAATAAAATTTAATTATTTTCATGACTGTCCACAAAATATGGTGAAGTTGTTCTTTTGTTCAGAATAATTTAATTTACTCAAATCAATTAATGTTGAACACCAGAGAGTGTATAGAGTATATAACATATAATAGCTCATTCCCTTCTTATTTCAGAATTAAATAACTCTGCTAAATCATGCATTTAAATCAGCTCTTAATAATTTGCATATTAAAGATTAAAATTCACATATTGTTTCTTATATAATACATATATATGTATACACATCTATATAAATATGTACATATGTCTTTTAGTTGTATTTGTTTTATTGGGACGTAGGTATCTTTTTTGAACAATTGTGCAACTTTTTTGTTAATAAATATTTAGCATTTCTTGTTGGTACAGGGTATATACAAAAATTTGTATATATTGTAAACAAAATAACAAATGGCAATGCGCCACACTTTGTTTGTTGTTGAACACCCGCTCTTGTGGCATGTGCCACTGATTCGATCCCTTGCCTGTTGTGGGTCAACACAAGACACACGCAAAGTTCCCTGGTTCCACAACACACAACACACGCACAGACACATGCATTCTGACTGAGACTACCGTAACAAATATTTGTATATTTGTACTTTATGCGTATATGTAAACACCCGAATGAGTGTGTGTTCGAGTATGTGTGTATGTGTGTGTGTGTGTGCTGTGTGTATGTGTGTGAGTGTGCTGTATGTATATGTATGTCTGTACTGTATGTGTGTCACGCACATCAGCAAGAAAAATGGAAAAGTTGAAAGAACTCTACCATGGCGCTTTCAATTCGATGATAAGCAACGCTCATACGGCACTATCATTCCTCTGATGTAAATGACTTAACACTACCAGCAGCAAGCAGTAACGGGTACTCGTTCCGATTCATTAATTATTCGACAATAATATTAACCAAAATTGAAATTCTGGGCGTAGCAGTATACAAGAAAAACGAGCACGGATATATTTTGTTTTGATTAATGAGCGTGACATAATACGAGTACTTTATACATTTCTATTTGTATAATCAAGGGCGTAGTCCGGGGGGCCGTAAGTTCACAAATGATCAAACGATTAGTGTTCGAAATATATATACGATTGAACTTTAAATGAATATAGATAATAATTTACCAAAATATATTGCGAAAAGTTACTTTGCCGTACGTGCATATACATATATATTTCAGAAATGTTTTAATAGTCATCAAATTGAATTGGATATTTAGTGAAAACTAATTGAAACAATTGTACATAAGTATGTTTAAAGTTTTAACAAGATAAAACTACTATTTAAGACACACCGAAGATTACATACCCTTGTACTTCGGACATTTCAGAGTTCGTCTACATACATTGAAATTATATTCCAGAGTTTGAAATATAATTTTATTGTATGTCATTTATATGTTTTCTATCTGCCGACTTAATTTGAAGTTACAGATTTGCATAAATATAATAGCCTTTCCCGTATTTTTAATGGGTCCAGTGCACAAATAGAATTTAAGCCCCGTTCACCCAAAAGTTACTACGCCCGTGCATATAATACCCACATACGTTATTTAAAAATGCTATGAAAGTCATAGAATTTAATGGGATATTTAGTGAAAACTGATTGAATCAATTTCACATACATATGATTGAAATTAAAATAAAGTGCATATGTATATGTAGCATATATATATATATATATATATATATATATATATATATATTCTATAATGCTTACTTTTCTTGTGAATTCGCAATTCCTATCGATTGCATGTTCAGTCGAGACTTGGAAAGTTGACATTTTGTGGCCTTGTCGAGGCTATTATAATTATATTTTAAATTTTGCCACGCATTTAATGCCTGCGACAGCATTGTCATTGTTTCTATGAGCAAAACTCCGTCAGCTCTGAAACTATCCTAATTAAACTTGGTATTCATTCATCGCTTTACGCATCGCATCATACTGCTATATCGCTATACATATAGAATGATAGTCGAAGTATCCATAGACATAAATGTCTCTTCTATAATACAAAATAAATACGAAATCGATGAATATTCAGTCAACAGCTAATTGAAAAACAGAGAACAAGTTTTCTTTTTGAATCTTACAAAAACATAATATTTCAAATTCCCGACCAAAATTAAAAGTCAACCGATCAACTGCGGTCAGCAAGGGTATTTAAAATTCGTTGTGCCTAAGATAGTGTTCCTCTTCGTTATTCAATATTTTTGTTAGGAACTAAACTTTTGCTAAGTTGACTTTTTACTGTTGTTTCCACGCACCACTGCCTACTGTCGAGCTGGAGCTTGTAATGATAATTTCATAAAGTCGGCTTGCCAGCTTTGTTTATGACCCCCGGCAGCTTCAGTTTTAATTGGCTTTTGTCGCTGGGCTTTTACATGCCAATTGGGAAATGCACTCACCGCCAGGAAATGGGCCAGCATGATAAACATGATTTTTCATTTCATTCATAACACCCAACACATCATCTACATGTGTATTATATACTCTTCTTATTTTATGTATACATATGTTCTGCAAAAGTATGTATACTGAGTAAAAACATTTTTGTCGTTCTACTTACTGGGCATGTGTCTGTTATATTATAAGTAGCACAAAAGCATACTTTTTATCAGACTTATTGCCGTTGTGAAGTTCGATTACCGAGACTTTTGTATCGGTTTGTTGTAGTACGTGACACACCGTCGCATGTGATTCGAATTTCGATTTGATTGGCTGTATTTTGAGATTGGGTTAATTTGTTGTGCTATTTTTTATTTTTATCTTGACTGCAAAAATATGTACATATATTATTTGCACTGTTTTATGCACCCATGTTGCCTTTTACTTATTTTTACTTTCTTATGCGCCGCTCCATAAAAAGAAATAATACAAAAAAAGTGGAAGGTTCGACAGGAACGAGTAGCTGAATACAAATACTCTGCGATGTTCTACTCAATTGTGGTAGAATTGAATCGACGATGCAAACTGGAATGAGTACAGTTTTTTATTTTATTTATTCCATGTGGATTTACCGATAAATTGAATAAAAGCTCATTGGCCAATAAGCGCAAAGTTTTGTTTTTATCATTTCAAGCGTGCTTTAATAAAGATATTTCATTAAAATATAAATATACCTCTTCAAATGTACAATTAAACATATTCGAAGCACAATGTAGAAGCAATGATTTAAACGCCATTTATATTCCTTGAGTATAATTATTAAAACACATCCATAACAATTAAACAAATTAACAATTAACAAATTAATATTTCCTAAATCTGTGCAAACGAATTTTTAACGTGATTAATAATTCCAGCGTAGTACTGTCTGGCGCTCACGCAGACATGTAAATTAATTAAGTAAGCAATGATAAATAATAAAATATTCAAGATAATATCTTACGTTTAATATTCTTATCATTATAAATATTCAGATATTACAAAAAAAAAATGAATTTCAAATAAATTAAAATACGTTTGTATAGGAAAACTCAATAAATTCTTTCCTCAAACCGATTATTCACCTGATTATTAATCCCAGCACAATTTTGACTAGCGCTCATTCAATAAATGAAATAATCATAAAAACATAACATTTCAGGTATATTGTAATTATTAGAAATATCGAAATATTCGTTACGCTTTTACGCTTCTTAACGGAAAAGTTAAAAAAAAATTCTTAGACTCTGCAAATAAATTCTTCATCAGGTTAATAATCTCAGCGCAGTTCTGAATGGCGTTCATTCAGATTTCGTGTATGACCTGTTAATGGTTAGACACACAGAGTTCCTATATTAAGAGTGACTATTTGAACAGCCAACAGCAAATTAAATACATCATTCAAAACAAACATTTGAGGCAACTTAAATTAGTATACCGACTGCATTTCAGTGCGTGCCATAGCCGCCGAAAAATGTCAGAAGATCATAGGAAAACCTGTTCCAGCCAACAGCGAGCAACCAGCAACCAGCATGTCCAACACTCTGCGAGTGTTTCTTGACGTTGCCCAAAATGAATGCTGCCAAAAGGCTTATCAACGTGGGGGACAACAAGACCCAAGTCATGTCTATGTCTGCGTCTCTAACCAAGCAGCTAGAGTCAAACCCCCACAATTGCCCACCTCCATCGCGGCACTTGGACGCCTTCGCCATCGCTGAGACTGACGCGTCAGTCGGTTAGTTGGTTGGTTGGTTTGTTGGTTGTTTGGTTATGGCTTTCGGGTTCGGGAATGTGGTGCTCGCGCAAGCGGAAGTTTTAATTCATTTTTGTTGTTTTACAAATATGCTTTTTTGCAGCCGCAGCTCCACAGGTCGGTCAACACCTTGCCCAGCACTTCCGACATTGAGTGCCAGCCAGATTTGCATATATACTGCTGCCGGATGACCAGCCCACGGAATTAGCATGCAATCTTGCTATTCAGACTGTGACAATATTCTTGTCGAATTTGCATTGCATATCGATATTAGAATTTATCGAAAAATAACGTTGTCCAGCTGTGGCTATGCAGACTAAATATCAATTTTCATATAAAAATGCAAAATATTTGCACTGTTCAGTAATATTTTACAATCAATGTAAATGAATACAAATTATCAATTAAAGCACGCCTTATGATATAGAAAATATATTAAGATGTTAAAATAATAGAATTTAAGCCATACTGGATGAATTGTCTAAAACACCAATTGAGATAGCTGCGAACAGCCGATGATTCCCGGTCATTAATCTAAGATTTCCTTATTAACTGGCTTGAATTTATTATTTAATAAATTAAAGAACAAACAAAAAATTAAAAAGGCAAATTAATCATCTCCGACATACATTGATATATTGATCAGGATGAAATTAATTTATCTATGTGATTTTAAAAACTAAAGATGTTAAATTTGGAAGATAAGTTCTCGTACATCCCGGGCGGATAAAGTGTTTTGCGTTTTATGGGTAACTGCTTATGTTTCGCGAGTATCGGTAGAGGCTCACTTCTTGATATTTAATGTTAGTAAATATATAGTGAGTAAATATATGCACAGAATTAGTTTTACTTTTACTCTTCTCACAACAGAAACAAGAGCACTTCCACGCATGCTTAAATTTGGCCATAAGACAATAATCTTATTAACAGCTAATGTAGCAGGCCACTAGTGTAGTACTAAGACTGTAACATAACATCTGTAACTTAATATATAATAACGGTATCGATCGATATTTGATGGGATTGATCATTGGTGTGATCACCAGCTTGAAGCTGAATAAATAAATAGTTGTGAATAAAGTGAAATAAGCAGATGAGTTTGTGAAAGAAATATAATTTAGTTTTGACTGCTACACTAAGTTCAGTATCTCGTAGTCGAGCTCATTCAGTTGAAAAGCACTTGACAATTTACACTGTGCATTTTGTAATTACTTTATTTGTGACTCAGCAGCCACACTTTTGTCTATCTAAAAATGTTCATTAAATTATTTAGCCATATCTTGGCCAACAGCCCACTCGAAACACTTAACGCCTTATTAACCATTCAGCGGGTTCGGTTGGCAAACTGTTGTCAGTCGTTGTATGTTTCTCTTCAGAGTTGATTACGAATTCACTTAGGCGGCAGGTTTTTGGTGAGCTGAGAAAATATTGCGATTGCTGCTTAAATTTTAAGCATTCATTAATACTACGGATAATTGAATTTACTTATCGCGAAATTCATTCATTTTTACATTAAATGCAATCCAATAACCAGAACAACATCGCTGGCAAGTACTAGAAGCGGCGATAATGACGACACTGAAATGGAGAGTCTACAGTTAAGACGAAGAAGAAGAAGAAACGGCTATTTGGTAATTGAACAAAACTAGTTCTGGCCAGACCAGCAGCACTTAAGACCACATACTCGTTCTCCCATGTTGCGGAACTTAAATGCATAGCCGTTTTCCATTTTTAATACAGAGATATGAAAATGTTTATACTGTACAGAAGATTGATGTTCCGGCTCTCAAGAATTTATCTCATGATTCTTTAGTAATTTGAGTATTTACCAAAATTGCACTCGACAATTCTTTGAAAGTTGAAAGAAAAGCTTGAGAATTTGTCTAATTGAAAAATTGTGCACGAAGGAAACACACATTATCCAGCACTAAGAAAGCTTTTGTCCTGATTTTTCTATTGTGGATTTTTAATGAAATATTTCGTGTATATATTTGTTAGATTGTCTTTGCCTATTAACTAATTAAATTTCGCATTTTGCATATAGTATATACATATACATACGAGTGTTATTTAAAATGAACATATTATTTAAAGATAACATATATGTTGTTCATAGCATTTCAAAGTGTATTTTTAATATTTCATGAATTGTATTATGCATTAATCGAGACAATTCCGACCTTAAAAACATTTGTTTTATAAGCCACATCTGTGAATTTCGATCATTCTTCCTGCATACATATTTTTATAGTTTATATTCCTTAACTGTATCTGTGTATGTACAACATATTTTTATTATAAGAAAATACTTTCCAAAAATAATGTGTATATATATATTTTTTAGTAAATTTTGAATATATTAGGATGTATCTCAATTATCGGGACTTATTGCAAATGTCGTGTATGGTATTGATTCCCGGTCCATCCCATAATATTGATTGTCATTTAAGAGCTCTCCCATCCCGAGATTCTTAGAAACTACCATCTAATTCAAAATTGGCTTTAATTCCGGAAGTTTTCGATAAGATATATTCAATATATAAAAGAAAACATTTAAATATAAATAATATTTTCAATTAAAAGAGATTCAAAAGATATTTACGTTCTGTCTATTGGATTCAAGCAATTCAGCAACACTTCAAGCGATTACAAAAAATTTTTTGCTGCTCCGATTATTTGCCATTCACTTAAGGCTCACTTAGGCTGAATGGATGCCTTGTGCCCGCGTGGACATGCACCTGACTGACTCCTCAGCGACTCAGGCGTTTGTCTGGCTTCAAAATATGTTGTGTTGTGTTATTTTTTTTTTCAGTGCGAAACCGTTTACTTTTGTCTGTTAACTTTTAACTTTTTCATTCCCAATGCCGTACTTTAATTGATAGGACATTTGTAGCTGGCATTGTCGTAACATTTCCCAGCGAAGCGTGAGAATACGCCCCAGTCATGTGTTATTAATTTATACGACAGCGCTCTCGCGAATTTATTGGACAAACAAACATGACTTGAAATGAACGAACATACACAATTAAATATATACAGCAACAGATACAAAAACAGATACACATAGCATCTGGTGTGTGGCGCTTAATTCGTGGCAATTTACTGTTTGTTTCTATTTCACAGTTGGCAAGGAGCAGAAGCTTTAATAATTGAATTGGCAGAAATATTGACCCTGGCCATGGAGCTGCTCTTTTGTTTATTTACTCTATGTATATCTGTTGATAGTTTTGTTCTGTGATCATTTTTTATGGCTTTTCTTCATTTATTTGTTGCCTTTGGTCACGTTTTAAGTGCGCTATAAAGCTGAAGAAGAATAATAAGCACAGTTGAATAGCTCTCTCCATTATTTGTTTACATTTTGTGTATTTTATTGATCGTTGTGCAACTATAAATATCTGTATCTTATAGGCTAATCAAATAAAGCGAATCTAGCGAATGGACATTTTTCGAAAACGTGTAAAACAATAAATTAAGAATTTCAAGATACAGGAGACTGTATCTGCAACGACTGAAGTAACCTGCTTTAAAAAGTTTCTTCTTTCAATGTCAATGCCACTTATGTATATTTTTATAATTTAAAATACAAGTTATGTAATAAATATAAAAATCTTGAAAATAATATTTTCGATTTTCATTTTTGATTATTGACCATTTTCTGTTTTTAATTTCAATTCCTTGCACCAGGCTTGTTTACATTATCACAGTGAATTCCAATATTAATTATTATTTAGGAAGTTCTCCTGCCTATATAGAAATTATGTTCAATTTTCGGCAAAATTGTTGATTACTGCTTGAAGTCGCTGTGCGAATCAAGCATTTATTTAATGTCTATATAAACTTGATTGATACACTTTAAGTGAGCTGCAAACTTCCTTAGTAATTCATCTATCAATTTATCTATTATCTGTGATCAGTAGGTTTTGCGTGCCGAGCCCATATTTGATATACCCATCTAAGTTGCGGTCAAAGAGCTGCAAGCTCAATCATTCGTCATTCAATCAATCGTTCATTCTGTCAGTCTGTCAATGTGCGTGTGTGTATTTGTGTGCACCCAATCAATCGGTATGCTCCTCAAGTTACTGACTGACTGCACTACCCTCAATATTAATTTAATTCATAACTCAAACCGTCTTATCAGTCACATTGATCGATGTTGCGTGCATCAAAGCAAACACAATGAAGAAAAAGAGAAAGGGATCTTTACACTGGGAGAGAGATAAGTGCACATATGTTTGTATATATACAGTGTATATATGTCAACATGTGTAAGCGATCAGTTTTCCACTGCAGTCGATGATTTGTACTTTTCACCTTACTCAGCAGTCAATGGATCCCAATAACAATATTTATGGTCAAGTGAGTTTTGCAAACATTTCACTCACTCACTTGGGTTTTGCTTTTACCTTAACAATTGTTTGGCTATGCAATTTGCCATATTAGTTAGGCAAACTTTCTAATTAGACAACATTGCCATTTAAAACTGACTGACTGACCGTTTCCAGTGGGAGAACATCAATCCAACTGTTGACTGTCGGCTCAATGTTTATTTTTAGTAACGAACAGTGTTCTACAAAAACAAAAAAAAGCTACAAAAGCTTGTTCTCCACTGTTACCTGTAAGTATAGCTGTCTATTCGTTTAATGATACTTACTACTTATATATACTCATTGTCTTTTGTATCCGTATCTGTGTTCGCATATCGGCATACAGATACTAATATAAATGACAGTGAGTTGTTACGTTCGAGTGCAAGCTTGCTTTTGCGATAATAGTCAACAAATGCGATTTTTTAGAATGGATCAAGTAAACATGATCCTATATATAGACTTGACACTATCAAGTAAATGATAATCTGACCGATGATCTGATAGATAAGACAAAAATTGTTTACTCAACCGTAAACAAAGAGGAGTGCATAGAAGAAAACGAGATTGTTAAAAGTAATTAATGCGAGTTTCAGAAAATTATTAGCTAAAATGTCTGACAATGCCGATTAAAAATCATAGGAAATGTGATTCTGCAAATAGTATTTGTTTGTGTGGCACAAAAAAAAAGGTGTACACTTAAAATTGTTAGCGATGATAGATGCTTTTTTGGAGGATTTTTAGCAATAAAGGTTAATCTGAATAAGGAATTAGATGAAGAATTTCTAAAAGCAATTAAAATAATATTGAGATTGTCCAGTAGTAAAGAAAGCTCGATGTGAGCATTCCCTGAGAATATTTGTATCTTTATAAAACATTTCGGTGTAGTTATATTATTAACAGGTTTTTAAATTAATTATGGATAAAGTAAGTTATCTGAGACATTTCATATGCATAATAAATAAATACAGCTTATAATAAGAAGATAATAATGGAATAGACTAAGGTAAGATTTATTTTATTTAATTAAACAATATAAATCATAAGTTATTCCAGACTAAGAAGCATTTACGTGGACACATTGCCCATAAAATGGTTTATCGTGAGATATTCCCAATTTAAAACCGTTGAGTTAAAATAACGTCTCTTTCTCCCAGCTTCAGTAGAACTCATTCATTTCTTTATGTTCTCCAGAGGTATATGACACACAATGATACAAATTTTAGCAGCTTATCACATTAGTTGTCCAAAAATTTACTGACAGCAGTTTGAACTTCATTTAGTTTTTTTTACACACACATCTTTGTATATGTGTGTGTGGACCCGGTCAAATTAATCCCATTGAAAATAATGAAGAAGATGACAGCAGTTTTCAACTTTTGCCCCTACTCCCCCCTTCAATTGTGTGTTTAATTTCTTGAAAAACAATTTCTTTACACCAGCCCAGACAGACAGTTGTCAGCTCGCATCGAGCACGACCACGAATGCGACCACATGTTGCACACGCCCGGCACGGGCACACACCCCATTCACACACACACACATAGCTGGAGTGGGCATCTGCATCTCTCGCTTTGCTCATTTGGCTGAGCATTTAATGATCTCAGACCAGCAGCGGGCGTGTTCCCATTGCCGACAGTGGCGGTGGTTTCGCTTTATAAACACCACACACAACTATAATAATCCAAATACAGATGTACGCATATATATATATATATATATATATATTGCCTTATATACATACATATATATAAGTGTACATGTATACTCTGCATAGTTAGCTGCTGTCCCTTTCTCGCTTCGCCACGCTGCGTAACCCGCTCACTAATGAGATCCGACCGCTTGTGGGGCTTGTGGGCTGTTTGGGTCTATCGGTAATTGAGACTCGATTCGGTTCCGAACCGCACCAATTTGTGTTTGCCATTTGCCGCGTTCGTGTGTGGGTTTTCAGCTTGGTCTCGCGCTGTGTTCGCTTGTATGTGGGTACTATTTGCTATGCGTATTTACACTTACAAAAAAAATAAAATCAATTTGAGAATATCAAGCTAAATCGCTTTGCAAACTTCAACTTCAACTTTTGTTTTTTTTTTTTTGGGAAATTATTTTTTAACCTTAATCATTTTGAAGTTCTTATATAATTTAAAGATACTACCCATTAAGTGCCTTATTTAATTGTATACTAAATTATAAATACTTTATATTAAAAGCATTTCTAAATCAATGAAGTATTTTAGAAACAAACTTAAAATATAATAAAATAATAAAAGAAAACTTTTATTTAAAATACACGAATGTTGCATTTTATTTCTTTAATTTTTTACTGTGCTTCCTGATATTAGTCGACACTAAATAAATAAATAACGCACTTTGAAGATAGAATTAAGGAGTTTCGACAAAAATTGTAGGGAACTCAATTAAATACCATTTTTTAAAAAATGGCATTTTAAAACATATAAACATTTTTGAGTATATTTTTTTCATATATTTCAAATTCATATTGAATTAAAAATTATGTAAAAGTTTGATATTTTTAATTTTAATTTAAAATGTATAAAAATTAAATGTTATTTAATTTAACTGATATTAGTCGACATTAAATAAATAAGATGCCTTTTACGAAATTCATGAATTTTAGTACAGATTTAATTTTCGAAAAATGTGTTTAGTAATCTTGAGATGATATGATTATTATTTCAATAAAACATTCAAAAATGTTTAGAAATTTCGATTCTTCGGCATATTTTTTCATAGTGTCTCTAGTTGGCCTGTGACAAGCAGCTGGCGGCGTTGACTGCTTTGGAATGCGAATGCGAATGCGCATTTGCATTTGGCCACACTCTCTGGTCTGTCTGTTTGTCTGCCTGCCCATCTGTTGCCTGGTCTGTCTCTGTGTTTGTCTGTCTGCCACTAAATGTGGAGCAGTCGCCACACAAGCGAATGCAACATGCTCACGCCCATAAAAAAATACTCAAGATTACAGCTTGCAATTTGTTACCCCAACATTTTTAATGGTTTTCCATTTGGATTCGTGCTTCCCAAAGTGCATTGCTGAAGTTGTGTTAACGATTCCATTACTAGCTACCAGATCATTAATTAACATTCGCATCAATATTGATGATGTCCCATCTGTGTTCATCTCTATAGATTCCAATTCTGTTCGTGGAAAAATCGATTCGTTCCTTGTATGATTTTTTTTCTCTTTTAATAATTGTGTATTCATAATTATTAGAACTATTCACTTTTTACAAAATGTAATGCCAGGAAAATACGAATACCAAAATAACATGAAAATTCAAAAAACTAATTCTAAACACTATTTATCGAAGAGGGTTCCGAGTTTTGTTTGGTTTTTCAGAAGTCTTTCTAAAATGTGTTCTTATAAATGTATAAATACTGTACGTAGATCGATATTACGTTTTTGGGTCTTGTTGGAAAAAATAGCATCACTTTAACTCGGCATATTTAGATTAAAGTTAGTCGAATCCTTTGTTTTCGAAAGCCAGCTGCAGGACCGACAAGTCACAACCTGTGATTTTTTGCTGGATTGCTTAGAGTAGTTTTTCTTTTTGAAATCCCACAATAAAGGCAATCATTTTTAGCGCAATATCAGATTTTTTAGTATTTCAATGAAAATATTTTACCATTTTACCTTACATAAACACGAATGCCAATTCCTGCACACGAAACATTACAACTAAGCTAAGACAACTAAAAAAAATTATAAACGTGCCTATTTTGCCGGTAAATATGCAAAATTCTTCGAACAAAGTGAATGAATGTTGTAAATGACTTAGAAAAAAGCCACAGACAAGTAAATATAATTTTAATTCCCTCTATAAGAAGGCTTGCCAATGGTTTGGTCTAACAGATTAATAGTGTTTAACTATATTATGTACATTACTTTGTTTATAATTTTTATCAACTTAACAGCTGACTGCACAAGCGAACAACGATTCGAAATATATCGGAGGATATATAAGAAAAAATCTGGATCCTGAGAGTTTACAAGATTTAAATTATAAAAATAGATCACCAAACATTAAGAATATTTATTAAGAATATATAATATATACTGTTTATTGTTTGATTGTTTTCTATAATAATAAAAATAAGTTTTTATCTTTAACTTATTCTGATTTATCATTTGTTTAGTTCAATAAAACGGGAAGAGTAAGAAAAAGTAAGAAAAATAACTTTTCTTAAACGATAATAAATGAATTTTGCCAATTCCATATCCGACATTGGCCAACTTATTTATTTATTTCCCAAGTCAGCTTACCAATTAAAATCGCTGGTTCCATATTAGTAGATCGGTTCGTAAAATATGTGGGTTATATCCAGAATTTCGTTGCGGTTGAAACACGTTATTTGCTTATATTAAAGATTAAAAATTGTAAAATCGATGAATCACATTGAGAATGTTCGCTTTTTTATTTTTATTGCATTTTTTTCACTTTCTCACTTTTCTTTTTCTTTTTTTTATGTCTTGTAATATTTCGCGATTATTATTAAAAACAAAGCCGCGCCAAGGGTTTCTGAAAAAGGTGCCAAATTTGATGGGAAAAAACAAGAAATAAGAACTGACACCTGTAAAGTTCCCGCCTTGAATTCGATGTTTGCCAAGCAAAATAAACAGAGACATTATATGAAAAACAAACACAAACTCGAAATGAGAGAGAGAGAGAAGAAAACAACACACTACCGTTAAACGGCATAACAATATGCCTTAATGAGTTTCTTGTTTGTGTTTGTTTGCCTGCCATTTGTTGTTGCTGCCCGGTTAATTTAACACGGCTTTTAGCTGATTGTTTGCTTATTTTGATAGCGCAGTCCGTTTTTTAGTTTTTATTTCTTATCGCGCAGATTGAGCGAGCGAGCGAGAGAGTAACAGCGCAGGCGGCTCTCTCGTTCTCGCGCTCGATCAGAAAACAAACACCGGTTGAGACTCGCGGTACGGTTGGTAAACGAAATACGCAGTAAACCCGCTCCTCACATTCCAATAAGCACGCCGTGCAATGGAAAGGGAAAACCAGATATGGAAACGATGGAACAGTGTGGAACAGACAACAGTTTCACTGCTGCTGCTGCTTGCGTCGCTGCCTGCCTGCCTGAAGTCTCGGTAATTTGTGAGTCAAAGAATCAGCAGCCAGTAACAACTACAATTGTTTGTGCCTGTGTGCGTGTGTGTGAGTGTGTGTGATTTTATACGTGTGTCTGTGTCTGTGTATTTGTATTTATGCGTTTTTGTGTGTGTGAGCAAGAAAAGAGTTAAAGACAAAAAATGCCTCAGAAAAATTATTTATGCGCTGGCAACAAGAAAAAAATACCACTTTAATCTAACAAAATATTATTAAGGTTTTTTGCTAACAAACAACTTGTTTCTTTTTGTTGTGAGCAACACAAACACAAACTAAACTTGAACTTGTTGCGTCGACGATGGCGTCAACGTCGCCGTCGACGTCGGCGCCAATAATAAATTGCAGTTTTTACACTAGCTTTGAGCCTTTTCAAGAATACACATTTGGATTACACATATTTTTAATGAGCATTTTTAGCCACTTTTATGGCAAATAACACACAGCACAGCTCGAATTTTTATACACTTTTTTTATTGCTACCCTTTGGTATTGCTTCTTCTTTGCTTTTTTGTTGGCGTTTTTTTCTTTCTTTTTGTTGTATTTTGTTAGCTCGACCGTAAAACTAAATACCTTCCGCGCAGTTTTCAAAGCGAAGTTTCTCGCGCGACTGCGCTGTCGTGACTGTCTGATTGGAGCAAACCGATCTTTAAAATGAGCGACAAAGCTGTAGGCTGTGCTGCGGCACAGCATATGCTAGCTAGAAACGGCTAAATTATGCTGCTGAGACGAATGAAAATAAGCCAATGCACAAGTATTTCTTACATGTTGTGTCGCATATCTAAAATTAAATAAGTACTCACAGATTAAGCGCGAAAAGTTCGAGTTATACGCTCTGCAATATGTATATATATATCACTGCTGTAATAATTGGCTAAATTTAAGTGTCAGCACTGATGAGCGAACCATTTCGAGAGAGTACTAAAGAGGGCAACAGTGTTTAAAGTGGTGTTTCCATTAGCCATGACAATTTATTACCATTGCTCACTGTTATTCGCGACCATTCAAAATAATCAATTTATCTATTTATTTTGTTTGAACAATGTCACAAATATGAGCAAATAATTTAAAAGATATATTTTCCTAATCTTACTGATAATTCAAATATTTATTTGCTAATATAACGACCGCATTTGGACAAATTGAATAGGCATATTTCTGTCTTGTTGATCGGTTTGCATCAATGTTAACTAACAGTTTACTCTCCGAGAGCGGCTCGCATGTTCCATTTCAGTTTGTTGCATTTGTGTGGCGGAATTAGAAATCAATTGATATCTTATTGGAAATAATTGGCAAAGAGTAAGCAATTTACAATAATCTTGTTTTTTGGTAGGAACTAACATAAAATAAAATAATATATGCTTTAAAAAAGTTAAAAGTTTACAATGTAAACATTCTTAGGTTATAAATAATAATTTACTCATTCAACAATATTTTAATTAAATTAAATTAGTTAGAATTGGATGACCAAAAATATTCTTGCTACATATTATAATTACTATTAATCACAAACTGCTCGTCACTTTACATTATATGCAAAAGTTTCAACGCAACGGCATTTTATCAAAATTTAAAGCCAAAATAAACACAAGATAAGCGCAACACTTGTAAACAATTCTAATGTCTCCAGGTAAAAATATATATATATTTCTTGTATAATCAAAGTAGCGCAACTTGCAAACTCACCCATTGTTTTCTCTAGAAATTCCTCATAGTTCATCAGGGGCGGAGTTGAAACACCCTGAACAATATCCAAGAAATCCTGCTCGCTGTAAACTGAATCATAATCGCTGGGATCGTGCATGGTATATATATAGATATGTATGTATAAGACTTCTTACAACTCTCTAAGGTAAGTTCTGGAGTTATCAATTTAAGAAAGCACTCTTAAAATAAATTTTAAAAAAATAATTGTAAACCAATTTAGCACGCATCTAAACGGGAGTCGTTGTGGATGACTCTTATAGAGTTAATTAAAATAATAAGTGAATTTAAAGCCAATTTAGCAGTTATACAAATAAAAAACACACTTCGTAGAGTTTTCTTCAATTTTCGTCACATACTCTTAGGCAGCTGGAAAATTGAGCGGTGCTAATTGGGAATTATGCTGTTGTTAAACAACAGCAGTGATTCAGGGCGTAACGGTGCTTTACGCATGGCAAGAGAGAGCACACATTTGTATTTGCAGAAATTGCATTTACCCGAGCTGCATACTGATGAGCCAGTACGTTTGTAAGCACCTACCGCGAACCGAAGGTGATGACCGAATGCGCTAAAATTTGAAGTACGACTAACGCGATGACAACTGTTGCGAGCGTCTAATCAAGCAGAAGCAGCAAGTAAATACAAATACTACGAAGGCTATCATCACATGGCACAAGTGATATACTGAGAAATACAAATGTCTCCGCAGCAGATTAGAATTCAGAAACAGAAACAGATCCAGAAAAGTAATGTTTTATTTGCAAAGAGATCGCTTAGACAAGAAGTCTCTCATTCTTCAGACAATGTTCCTACAATTCGCTCTCTCTCTCTCTGTCCATTTGTTATCTCCCTCTTTGTTTTTGGCGAAAGTAATAGCAGCAGTGAATGGGAGGGAGGGCCTTGAGGTGTGAGAGACTGTGTATCTTATCGCGCTTGTTGAATTCAAACTTATTTCGTATGTGTATTCAAACAAGTAAGACCCATAAACAGCTTACTGATAGCTCAATTTTCAATTAATTAATGCACACAGTCACACGGCAATATTGTGTTTGTTAGCAACAACAGCAACTAGTCTACAATATTTGATTGGTATTCGCGCATCGAAATCTATCAGACAAATTGCTTATCTCATCCCAAATTTAGTGAATAATTGTTTGATTCCATATAATAAACACGTGCTTCGTTTTTGCCATCAATAGATCTTTTCAACAGTAATTAAAACAAATGGGAGTTTTGCTGTCGGGTGTACCCGACTGTGAAATACTCTATTATCAATGTAATACCAACTGACAAAAATTGTTTATATTTGAAAGAGTTTGCAATAAGTCTTACCTTTCGATTTTGGTAAAATTAACTCTAACATCGTGAGAGATATAGGTTTTGCCAATTTTTGTAAGCGGGAGTCGCTTAGAAAAATAGTTTCCCACCAACCTTTGATGGAAATTCTTAGTAAGCCACATTTCATATCTGATAATTTTAGATCATTCCGTGTTCCGAATATGTGTGTATGATCTTTAAAGGAGGTATCCAGTAATCTACGCTCCAGGCTTGAATAATCTACCTTTAATTCAACGAATAAAAAAAAATATGTGGGAAATTTCTGTTTTTATTGATTTATAATTTCTGATATATCAATTTTGAGGATTATCGGGGCAGGAGGCGTATCCATAAAATTTACCGGGTCCTGAAGGTCTTTTCGACTTGAAAGTATCGATTTTTATCGATTTCCCACTACTTACTGTTTGTGGAGCTACAAATTATTAATCGAATAATTTTAGCAACTAGTCTTTTTTCTAGTATTTCCCATTATTTCTCTGTAACCAATAAAAGACTGCGTGTATGGTTTTTTAAACAGCACACCAAAGAAATAGCTTCATTGGAATGTTAAAAATTGTATTTATGTTTCTGCATTTTAATCTATATTCATATACACATAGAATTTTTGTATTATTTCGTTAATTGAATTCACGTTATGCTTAATTTCAAAATTGTTGTTTGTTTGTTTTTTTGTGTGATTTTTGAAGAGTACTTAACTCTCGTTTGCTGTAATAGTTTTGCTAACATTTTCTGATATGTTTATTGGTAATTTTTGTATAGAAATACTCACACACATTTAAATACGTATTGTATGCATGGGCGCAGCTATTACAAGTCTTGATAATAAAATATCATTAAAAAATAATACTAATAATGAATAATAATTAAACTAAAGGACAACTGTAAAACGCTACGTTTATATTTGAAAAAGGTACGTTTTTTTTAATGTGTATAGATTTGCGAAATTGTTTCAGCATTTTAATTTGTTTTTTTTGGGTCAGTTTTTGGGCTTAAAATACTGAAACAAGTCACAAATGCGAAAAAATTAAAGCAAAATTGTATATATATAATGTGTTTTAACAAATTTGGAAAATTTATTATTGTTGCCTTTTTAAATTTAAGTTCTGTTGCAGTTAGTTTGCTTTGTTTTTTCTTTTTGTTTTGGATATTCATATTTGATATGTTTTAATTTTGTTCATTGATATGTTTGCTTAGTTATAGGTTTAAAATTGTTGTTCCATATAACTTTTTATATCTTTTTACTGTTTGCAGTTTTCTATAGCGCCTTAATAACATCTATAGCAAATCCGCTGATATGTATGCGATATAGTTTTGTGGCTTATATTTTAGTTTTCATATATAATTGTATATAGTACTTAACTGCTTTAATAAAATCTTAAAACTTTCAAAAATATGCAGAAAGAAACGCATAATTGTTGCATAGGATTTCGATTAAACGATATAAAAGTGTTGAATACATAGTGTGTAAATTGTTGTGATTGTTTTATAAAAAAAAAATCAAATTATCACTTGGTTGTATTTTTTTTGTTTATTTATTTATTTTTATTTTTTTGTTTAATTTGTTCGCGTTCATCGATCATTTGCATCCATATGAAATATGTAGCTTGTCTCTTTATTTACATGGGGCATATACACATGTGTGCATACATAACATATTATTTAATATTTGTAATAAATACTTTCCTTGCCATATACTTATGTAGATTTATGTATACATATATATTTTTATGTATATATTTATATATATATATAGTTCAATGGATCTGTTCTTTTCATTTTTCATTCAATACCACTCTTAATTCATTTTTCAGTGTTGCGTCTATATATAAATATTGTGTACATTTATGTAAGTTTTAATCATTTAAATAGACAACTATTAATAAAAGTATCGTTAAGTCGAAAATCATATGATCTGTTTTGGTTTTTTTTTTTTGGTTTCTTGTTTCTATCAATACTTAGTTTCATTTTTTGTTTCTACCAGCTAATTCAAGGTACTTATAACTCCATTATTTTGTTTTAATTTGTAATAGATTTTTTAAATGTTCGCTTTCTGCTTGCCCTAACACTGATCTATCATTAGAACGTTGGGTTCGTTACTTGCATTGAATTGGACTGAAATACCTCATCGCTTAGTTAATTTCACTTCGTATTACCAATTCCGTGCTTTTCAAATCTCTATTTATATATATTTGATCGATCGAAAGGTTAGAAAAGTGACAAAAGAAAAGGTTTGCTAGCAAATTTTATTTGTTTGTTATATCTTTCATATTGGTTTTGGGTCAGTTTTAAATCATAAATCAATATGTAAATCTCATGAGCTTCATTTTGGTTACTGTCTTTATTATTTATTTATTTTTTTTTAACATTAATTGAAAAAGTATTTGTGTTAATATGCTGAGTAAGCTTACACTTAATTTTTTAACTTTTAATTTGAATAAAGTATAACATTGTGATATAATTTTGTTAGTTATTAATCATTAATCCTTAATTTGTTAGTTTTTGTTTTGATTCTCAGGATATGCAATATTTGGCAAGAGCGTGTATTTAATTGAATTCATAAATTATGCAACTCGACAATTGTATTTCCTGTTATTGAATCGTGTACAGTAGCCCGACATTTACGATTATGGTTTAGCTAACTTCATATTTTCTTTAAGTATTTGCACTAGTTAATATTGGATATGTAGTCCGCATAGTTGCAAGTTGAAACATTGAATGTTCATTTCATATGGGCTTCAATTAAGCAACAAGCTCTGGACGATATGTCCGTATTTATCCAAAGAGATGTACTAAATTCTACACAGATACATTGAGGTGTGCTTGTGTGTGTAGAAAAGAAGATTCAAAAAGATAGACGTACTCCTTTGGGTGGGTACTAAGCATTATTTCTTGGAAGGTTCTTTACTGATAGCCTTAGTTTCTTTCGTACAATAATTGTAGGATTTCTGCATCAGTGAATACCTTGAGTGTATTTTTTGTTGATTGAAACTAGAGTTATTGTGAGGCATCTTGAAACACTTACAAATACATTGATAAGTTCATTATACACATATACATAAGAAAGAGCGAATAAAAGTTATTTTTATATAATTTGTTTGTTTTCTTTTTACTTTTGTTTGCTTGGTTTCTTTTGCCGAACGATCCTGCTTCCACATTTTGCTTTTATTTTGCGTGAATATGTAATGCTTTTTTATTCTTTTTGTTTGAAAATTCGATCAGTTATTAAAAGATGCGCGTTGATTTTCTCAAAATTTGGCAAAGTTTAAACACAAATTAATTGAGAGAGCTTAAAAGTGCAGACCGGCTGAAAGAGCGTAGAAGAACAGTGAAATAGTAGAAGAGAAATCGATTTAGCGTCCTATCTGCTAAAATTGTTGCCTTTGTTGTTTTTTTTTTTAATATATTTATTTTTGTTGCTTTTGGTGTTTTCTATAAAAGATGTTTTAAAATATATAGCAAATAATAGTTTGATGGGCTAAGAGAGCATAAAACTTAAGATTGTATTTTAGAAACTCAAGAGAACTTCGAAATTTTTGAGAAAATATGTAATGTATGGATGTTTGAATGTATGTGTCATTAATATTGATATTCATACCTGGGGTAACACCAATCTAATAATTGTAATTATCATAGGGTGTGCCCAAATACGAATAAAAATTAGGATTAATGGGCTGTGCGTGTGCATAATAAAATCCAGAAGCCGGATCCGGCGCTACTCAATCGAGGAAACCGGTGTTGACCAATTTCTCCAAGAAGAACTTCACATCACCCAACTCAGAGTCCTTGATGCCCAGCGATTTCAACATGCCAAGATCACCATTCTCCACAGCCATGAAAACGGAACGCAAGTGCTCCAAATCGGATCTGCAAAATAAATGTTAATATTGTTTGAATCTAGTAAAATGTGTAAATGAACATGTACATATGTAATGATATTAAAGAAGTTAAATGTTAAAGGTCGGCAGAACTTTAATTTATCCTCTTCCTAGACGTAATAATTTAACATCATCAGAAGCTGGTGGTGCGAAAAATTTAGATTTCTCTGTACAAATAAACATATTCTAGCTTATACAATCAAGATATACATTTTAATTGTGCGCCCAATTCCGGAATACAGATCTTGTGCGTGATCTCTACAAGATCCAATTAAAAATTCTTAATAACTTCCTTTCATCGCTATGACTGGACTGTATTACCTCCATACATTGATATTGACCTTTCCTCCCTAACTAATCGTCGAGTGATGTGTTTGGTTTGTTGTTAAATTATTAAATGGTGAAGTTGAATCCGCTGTGCTGATGAGCCAAATACATTTTTCTGCTCCCTTTGGAGCTATCCGTTACTTTTTCCACTTTCTCTTAAAGAATGAACTGCTGATTGTTCTTTGCCTAATCAATTCATGGATTGCTATTTATATCATTAAGAACTCAATTTTAAGCTTCTTGACTCGGGAATAAGATTTTCGCATGCATTGTGGTTTTATATTCTGATACCGAAGGTATCAATGAAACTTGGAACATATACTCCTCTGTGCCCGCCTCAGACAAAATGTAAAAATAGGGGTGCTACGTCCCCTAGGAGGCTAGGAACTTATAAAATCGATAAACACAAATCCGTAAAGCCACCTATGTCCCACAATTTCAAGGCTACAGTTAGCTGTTGGCGATGTCCTTCAAAGAATGGTATATGCCATGCTTACCTCCGCCCCTCCCAGGTCATCTCGTAATTTGAGGGCTTATATTTATAGTTCTCGGAAGGCAGATTACTATGAACATCCTCTAATATTTGCGCTGGTCGCTTTTAATTAAGCTGAACTTATTTTTTACTCTTTGTATGTTTCTGAATCGGTTCAAATAAGTTGACATTAAATAAATAAACGTATAATGTACACACTCTCAATTATGCGTTTTGCTGTAGTGTCGTCTTTAATCTTAAGGTTCACAAGAAAGCCACATACAACGTGGTTACAATCCTTCTTACGGTCAGGTACACATTTTCTGTTTTGCTTAATTAATCCCTGCAGGTGTAGTCGTCCAGGCTATTGTTATCGTTGTTGTTGATAAATAAAGAATACTTCATTATGATCATGGGCACGAAAGGAGACGCGACAATAACAGCAACAACATTGGCAGGCACATAATGTACATAAATACAATTTGCGTGTTTGCAAGTCTGAAAACCATGCTAAACTCCTGCCCCTTCTCCCAAAAAGTGCTCCAACAGGCAACCCAAACCCAAACATTATTCTGTATGGCATTCGGGTTTTTGTAAGACTAATTGCCTTGATGAAATTCTGTAAGTCCCACAGATGGTAGATTGTATGAGGTTAACTGGGATATAGCCTGTTGGCCTGGCTTGTGGGGTAGCCGAGTTTTGGGCCAATTTATCAGCATGTCGGTCTGAGCTCTTTATGTGTCTAGTCTTCTCGCAATTACTTAAACTCTGGATGACTGCTATTTTTGGGGAATTTCATTACGGTTTCTGCCGTTTTGTGGTTAGTTTTTATTTTATTCATTTCACGAATATTCACTTTTATGCAATTTTCGGAGCTCGTTTTTATTGCCAATTTTATTTACTTTACACAACAAAACTAAAAAAAAATGTTTAAGATTTTAAAATAGAGTTTTAAAAAATGAAAAACAACATTGTAGGTATATCTCTCAACCACATAAATACCCGAATTAATATCAGAGGTTGCTAAAAAAAAACAAAGCTTTCAAATAATAGTGAATCCGAGTTTAAGAATGTTATTTAAATTCTATTGGTTATTAAGTGACACAAACCCTGATAATAAGAGCCGTAGCTATTCTATATTGTGTCTTCATCGATTTACCTATTTGAAAAGATTTTGCAAAAATTAAATAAAAATAAATAAGCTACACATTGTACTTTCCGAACTATAAAACTTCAGCACCATTTATATATTCATTTGTTTAACTTAATCTAATTAAAAATGTAGAGTAGCTTAAATGAATTTTGCTTCAGGCAATGATTTGTCTTCATTAATATTTTTACGTAAAATATTTCCTTTAAATAAATTTCCATTGGCCCAAGAGGAAAGTTATATTCAAAGTAAGATAACTACATTAAGATGGCTAATGGTATTAAGACCCATGTTGGCCTATGGGGTGGTAGCATGGGGTGACAGGGCGCGGCTGATCACCGTGAAGAAACAACTACAAAAGTTGCAAAGAATGGCCTGCGTATGTATGACAGAAGCTATGCGCACCTGCCCAACAATGGCCCTTGAAGCCTTAATGGAGCTCACACCACTCCATCATAAGGCTCAAGCAGAAAGCCACGCTTCTAAGGATATCGGCAGAAGGAGTCAAACGAACTGCCCTTGCTGATGCAGCATAGAGACGAAATGGTAGCCGAATACATATTCGAGCGAAATTTTACTGTTCGTGTGAGTAGTAAAAGGGAACAGACAACTCTGGATGAAGTCCATGAAATCGCACACAATAAAATGGTACACCAATGGATCACTCACGAGTCAGGGCACGGGTCTTAGAGTGGTGGGTCCTCGGGTATTCTACCACGAATCCCTGGGAACGCACACCAGCATATTTCAGGCTGAGGTGTGTGCGATAGGGAGATGTTCAACATGAAACGTAACTATTGGAATACGGATATATCCATCCTATCCAATAGTCAAGCAGCATTGAACGCTATAATGGGGACTAAGATAACATCGAATGTAGTCCATGAAGTTCGTTCAAAGCTAGACCAACTCGGGACTCACAACAGGCTCACCCTACGATGGGTCCCGGGTCACAGGGACATAGCGGGAAACGAGGCGGCTGACAAGCAAGCAAGAATGGGGGCAGGAAGGCCCCTAACAGGACCAGAACCGTATTGTGGCATAGGGAGACACACTATACGACTGGAACTTAGAAACGTGGAGAGGACTCCGACAAGCCAGATGTCTCCTAGGTGGTTATAATCTTGTACGATTTAAACAAATTATAACCATGGGAAAGAACAGCCTTAGGATACTTACCGGTCATCTAACAAAAATGGGTATATATAGTAGCGATCTGTGCAGGTTTTGTGAAAGAGAGGAGGAATCCTCGATGCACATCCTGGCAGAAAGTGTCGCCTTAACTAGAAGAAGATGCAGCATCCTAGGGGCGCATGTTTTGAATTGTAAAGACATGGAAGACCTCAACCCAACAAAGATCCTCACGTTCGTAAGAAACTTGGGGCTGATGGAAGAGCTATAGGCTCAGAAGGGAGCACAATAGATCAAATAGCTCGCGGTGCAGCTTCCCCCTCCCCCCCATTAATAATAAATAATAATAAGATAAATACATATAAATAAAAGGAAATATAATTAATTATAGGTTAGTATGAGCAATGATTAATAAGTATTACGTAAAATATTTTATGGAAATGCTTGAAAAAACTTCTATCTAGTATCTGCCAAATCTATTACATCATCACATTTTCAAAAACTTAAAAATATTCTTTAAGATAATGATATCAGAAAACAAACAGGCAAATGGGATATATAACCTTTGACTAGGTTGTTGCTTGCTTGCTGTAATACAGAATAAGTATACGCTAAAAAGTCCAATAAATTTACACTCCCTCCATAACGTAAACATTTTTAGGATACCATTTTTAACTATTTTTCTATGTGCAAGCTTTAAGAGAAGGAAAACCTGGAAGCCAGAGTGCTAGAATGTCAACCACACAAAAAAATACTAAAATAAACCACAGACACAGACAGAAAAATCCGCACACATACAAAAGGGTAAGCATTCAAAAATGTAAAATTTCATAACTTGTTTGCAGTGGTGGAGCACAGAGAACCGAGAAAGAGTAAAGGACACTCATATATTTTTGCAGAACAACCAAGGACACTCTTGGCCAAGAGGTGAGGGAAGCTCAGTGAAGCAGACCTAAAATCTCATATATAAAAACAGCGACAGGGGAACGTAACTTAAATAAATAACTTTGGGGTCATGTTAAGTTTATTTAAGAGCTTGCATTACTTATACTATTTTTTGCTGTTTTTTTGGTGTTGGACACATATGCCACTTGAGGCTATGAGTTAAACATGCGCTTTATTCATGAAGGGTGTGAGCAAACAAAAGGATTATTTTTGCCTAAAATCTAGGCGTATTTGATGTTTCAAATTTCGGACCTTACCTCATTAGATGCAATGCGGCGCCAAAATCCTCAATCGTTTGTGATTCACTCAAAGCGATGGCCACCTTCTCCACACCACCCAGCGGTGAAAGGGCATCACGTGCCTTGCTGCCAAAAAGTTTCTCCAAGTAATTGGGTCCATGTGATGCGATGAGGCTTTGCAAAAATGATGCAGTCTCCTCGACGGGTGGACGCTTGGCTGTAAGTGGACGAAGAAAAAAATAGGAGAAATATTTATAAATTGCTTATAATCAAACGGGAAACACATGCTCTATTTTAAGTGGGACCTTTCATGTAATATCTGAGCAGACGGCTTCTAGAGCATTAGACAAATGCTTCAATTCGAAACCATAATATCCTCTAATTTTTTGTGACATGAAAGTGTTAACAAAAGTCCAATATATAATCATTATTGAACAATTATAACCTACCTAACCTTGTGTTGAAATTCAACTATTATGTATGTTATGTATTTATAATCAAAGTATGGGAATGTAAATACCAAGCATTATGTAAATTTTAATTTTAGTCATTCATATGAAATTGTTTTAAAGTATGTGCTCGATATAATAATTAAATATTTAGAGTTCATGGCTTTTGATGTATTCTAATAGTCAAATGTCTGGAAAGTTTATTAACAAAAAGTAAAAATATCCCCATATCCACATATTATTCTAATAAATATTAGTCGGTTTGCAAGAACACGCGTATTTCCAGGCATTTAGTTAAGGACTAAGACTTAATCAAAGACTCATTTTAAGGATAAATTTCTCCGTTACTCAAAAGTCAGAAACTTAAATATACAAATATGACGGTTGTATTCCTTGGCATAGTAATGATCAACTGTTGTGGTTTTATTAAGATTGGCTAAAAAACATACTGTCCATTTGAATAAATATCTAAGATAATGCCGTGGGTGCAGTGCAATTACTATTAAATCTCTAAGATATTTTTCCAAGTCATTAAACATTAAATTTAATTATAATTGTGTTTGGCTAAAATCTTAAGGCTTCTTCATAAGTTTCATTAAGTGCATATTAGCTGCCGGCTTATTAATAAATGCATTCACTACTCTGACAAGAGAAAATTGATAGCACGGTGACACGGGAAAAAGCTAAGCTTCTAATCGAGCTTCCTCAACTAGAGCATTATAAGTGTCTTATGCGTTATTCTCTAAGCAAATTCTTTTAATTAATATCTATCTTTTGAGATTCCTGGGAATTGCCTTGCCCAATTTGTCTTGTGCCTCTGTGGTGGCATGTGTGTGATACTTAAAAAGTGAAAAAAGCCGTCGGGCTGCTCTTCAGAATTTCCTTTTCTTTTTATTTTCCCTTGGCATTTTGGATAAATTGCCAACATTTGTAGGTCAGTCAGTTAGTACGTACTCCGGCACTCTATTTGCACCGCTTGATCCCGGCTTTTTAACCACTGGCTGCACTTTTGGCCCTCTGTGAGCATTCCCGACGTACATATGCTGACTGTTGTAAGCATTTTTAATGGTTGCAAGGACGTGTCAGTCGATGAATCTCTAGTGTGAGGGTGGAGGGGGTGTGTGTGAGTGTATTCAGTTACAGACTGTATTTGTTATGCAAATGGCGCAGTTTGACAGCTTTTTTTTCTCTCCTCTTGTTGCTTTGTTGTGCTTTTACCATCTGTGCATGTATGGCGTGGATACATCGCCTGGGACAGAAATTTGACATATACCAACCGACCTCTGTGTAGGTGTATGTCGTCTGTTTGACTTTAAGTTGTTACATATTCAAGCGATATACATCAGCAGTTTAGATAACGGCTACGTAACATTTGCAGGCTCTTTGCCCGCTAGCCTTAAGGCCCTCCTCACAGCGCTTTGCTCGTTTCAGGCTAAACTCCAATATTAACTTTTTGGCTGTTGATAATATGTATGCAAAATTATGCTAATTTCCCAGGGGTACTCGAATGCAGCGCGTTAAAAGTTTTTATACTGTTATTGCAGTAATTTCTCTTGTTCCTTTTTTAATGGTCTAAAGTATTGTTTTTACTAAACAAAATCATGCTTTTATCTGGAGCCATTTTAAAAAGGGTTGTGCTAACATTTGACAATTTAGATGATATTTCTGCCATCAATAATTTAGTTAATAAACTCTTAAGCAGTCGACTTAAAACTCTCAGTTAACTTTTCTAGTGAAAACTTGGATTTTAATCCAATTCCCTAATGAAAATGGATTTTAATGGTCTCCGATTTTGGTTTCGAGCTTAATTTACTAAGCTCAACATTTAAAAGCCACAGAGAGTGGCGCCTGCTTTCCAATTATTATTCATTAATAAGCACTTTGAACGCATTTAACGACACCGTCTGATGAAAAGGCCATCAATACCAGCCGCTCGATGCTGCTGGATAACTCAGCAGCAATTGCCTGAGGTGTAAACCTTTATAGCAAGTCGCAGCCACCCAAGAAACAGGAGGCGGGCAATGCGGCAAGTCTGCCGTGTGACTCAAGGGGAGTCCCTTTGAGAGGGGCGCATAATATATATAAAGACATTCAAGCTCGGGGACATTAAGCGCACACCACACTGAGCCTGACACTTTCTAAATGATTTCATTGTTAAAAATAGTTTTTTTTTTCTTTTGCGTTTGGTTTTTTTTATTGTAGCATAACAATGGGCCCCGGAAAATGTTCGCCACAATGGTATCGACTTTACTCTGTGGACTCCGCGCATCCTGGCAACGGAATCAAAAAAATCAAGTAATAATGCTGTAGTTAAGTAAGCTCGACAACGATATACCCTGAACACGACAGTTAAATACATATTCTACAAAGTTTTACACACTGAAATGTAATTGTGGACGTGTAATCTTTAACCTCTAGCTCTCATAGTATTTGAGGCAGATGATACTCCTTCTACCTTTTATAGAGTGTTTCACAAAGCCAATTTACTCTTTGGGTCCATTTTAAATGGCTTCAGGTAATAAAAAAAAATAAATAGAAACGGACAAAAAGGACAAAGGCCTGCTGGTGACTTTCAGGTTTCAGTCGAATGAATTGGGGCAATTAGTGCTGTTTGCTTAAAGTTTCGTTCAGCGCCGTTGGTTTGCTTGGCAATCGCAATTATACGCAAAATTATACGCACAATTTCGTCATTGTTTGTTCGCCCACTGTGCTTAACTTTAAACTTATCTTGGCGGACTTGATTAGTTTGTGTGCTGGGAAACAACCTAACGAGCCAGCAACAATATATTTTGCCAAACTGTGTATAATATTTATTACGTGCTTTGACTGGGTAACAATAGTGGCAAAGTTAATTATTTTTCTCTTAATTGTCATGCAATTTGTTTAATTATTTTACTGATTGTTCGCCTTTATTTTGTTCTACGAGAGGCCATAAATCAGCATCTGCCCAAACAGAATTCAATCCACAAGAGCTTATTAAGTTATTATTAAATATTAAAGTAGTAATTTAGCACCCTAGAAATGACTGGACCATTTCATATTTTAACACCTCTAGATATCTTATATTTTATTTTTAAATTTCACATTTTAATTAAATATATTATGAGTCTTTTAAAATTTGTGGACTAATTTTGTTATAGTTCAAATAAACAAAAAAAAAATACAATATAAATATTAGGAAAATTTATCAATCTATTAAAAATAATGAAACTTTGATTTGACAGAGAACAAAGAATAAAAGCAACTTAAAATACGTGGCATAAGTATACAGGTATTTATAGTAATTAAAACATTATACAAAATAGTCTTTTCTCTAATTAATTTTCGGCGAAATTGTACTCGAAGTTTAGTTTCGGCTCTTAATTAAATCATGTGAAAAGTACTACATTATTCTTAATTTTATAATGCATTTTAGTCAGCAACAAACCTCTCGAAATCGACAAATAAATTTAAAAATGCAATTACCATGCAATGTTTGCTAACGACATGTCTATGCCAAATATATTTGAAAAGGACTACCGAATACAAATACGCAAACAGTAGCATATATATAACCTCAATGTAAGCATCGAGCATGCTTGTGATAGTCTTCATTTCCCTTTGTGCTATTATAACAAAATTAATTACCTTTCCAAAAAGTACAAGCTTGTAGTCGAGACTTTTATATAAATCAATGCTACAGAAAAATGATCGACGTACATATTACTAATTGGTTTGGTTTTTACTTGATTGTTGGCATGCAGAGCAAAATCAAGTTTAAGGTTACTCGTGACGTAACAGATATACAAACAAAGATGTGCATAACTTATGAAAATGTGGAGTCGTTATAGCCAGGAAATATTTGTCACACAGTTAAGCTTATGTAACTAACTAAATTTATAGATTCAGTTTGAAGCAAGACTTTAAGCAACAAACTTCAAAAAATATATATCAACAATTTATTAGAATATTATCTTAACTTGATATTAAATATAAGAAAAATTGTCATTTTTTTCTGTCACTTTTACAGAGAATAATAAAAATATTATTTGCGCATTTTAAGAATTGCATCACATATCAGTAAATTTAATACATCGCCCCAGCTCACAATAGTGCCACCAATGCCGTCAGATGCACCACCACCTTCGGCCCCAGTAGACAATATGGACGCCACAGTACAATGCACGCTCGAACAGAATGCGACGGAAGAACAGTATGTGTTGCCGCAGCAGTGGCAGCTGTGGCAAAACTATCAGCTTGAATACGCCGAGTGGCATGCCAAGTATGGTAAGCAGGTGAGTTGTTCTAGGAAACCACATTTTACACCGTTTAATATGTGATTCACGCTTTACGAGTGGGAAATGGTTGCTGCAGCAGCTAGCAATGCGCAAATTGTGCCACAGCTGCCTGTGCAACAGACACACATATACAGACAGGGGCAGCTACAGTCGCAGTTGCAATTGCAGTTGCCTAGTCAAATAATAGCACAGCCAAAGATGTACACTAAGCCGCGAGTCGACCACGAACCTTCACAGCAACAGCAGCAGCAGCAGCAGCAGCAGCAGCAGTTGGCACAGCAGCAGCAAGAGCAGCCGCCGCAGCTGCCACAACAGCAGCAGCAACAGCAGCCGCCGACGCCGCCGATGTCAAACCAGTGGCAGCAACAGAAGCCGCTTGACAGATTCCAGCAAATGCCAACTCATTATCCATGGTCAAGGGGAACATTATACCGCGGCAATGAGGGAGGCAGACAGCGTCCACGATGGGATTGGCAACTGGGTAAGGGACGTAACTATCGCTGGCAAGGCAATGTCAGTAATTGCAATGAAGGCGTCAGCCATATGGCAAATAAATTTGGCAATCGAAGCTGGCCTGCTAGGAATTACAGCAATAATCCATTTAATTTTTGGAACTTTGGCGGACTGAGTTTTGATTGGTGTGGCGGCAATGGCTGTGGTCATTTTGGGCATACCAGCAACAGTTACCAAAATCAGCCACAGCAACAGCAGCAACAACTTGTTCGCCTGTTCAATCGCTGGGAGAAACAGTTCGAGGATTGGAAACGCGTCAATGCCAATCATCCTGATCGCATTCGGTATCGAAGCTATAAAGACGAATTTGAGAAGCTGCGACATCGCATCGCCGAATGTCTTGTAGGTCAAATGCAGAATTCACAGCAACAACAACAGCAGCAGAAACAACAACCAGGAGATAATGTCTGTGATACCGACTATGAGGAAGGTGAAAGTCATTTCGGTAAGGATAATAATGAGCTAACACAACAGCAGAGCCGGGAACTGACCTCAAACCATGGCCTGGCACAAAATTTGAGAAAGGCGAAACAGGAAAATATATCAACTATATCGTTCAATGATGAGGTGGATGAAGTGCTGCAGCAAACGGTAAGCAAAGTAGAGTCCATAAAAAATATATTTGCAAATAACTGCTGAGTACCGGAGCTCGATTCGGTTGCTGAAGGCAGAACTAATGCAGCTGCAACCATAGCAATCAAGACAACAAACTAAAATGATCATTTCATCAGTGTCCATAAATCGCTGCCAGATACTGTTAGCAATGCGCTTAGCAATTCCAAGTTCATGAATAACTATTTTCAGGCTCGCAAACGGGAACGTGAAGAACAGCAGCAATCCGATGAGCGCTCTGTTGATGCCAACAACAGCAATAGCAATGAGAGTAATGATGATCGGGAGCTGTTCCTTGCCAAAATGAATGATAACCAGAAAAGTGGCACACAAGATGGACAGCAGGATAATAAAGCAGACAATGCTTTCACCGGTGATTTCGGGTCGGGAGCTGGTTTTGAGAACGAGGAACGAACACATTATAGTCCAAACTATGGAAGTAGTAAGTAGTACGCCTTGGCGCCCAATGGAGGAATGTTGATGGATCTTTTCAACGCATTTTTGGAGCCGCTGAAAGCAACAACTCCCATTTCAATGGACTCAACGGACCCGGTTCAACCTACGGTTGACGTCTCGAACTTTTCGCATTTCGATCAAACTTATTTAATAATAGTCCAACTTTCAATAATCCAACTGTCAATAGTTCGAACATGGGCAACAATAATAACAATTTGTTTAGCGTAACGAAATTCAAACCGATTGTCTCAAGTTTTGATGACCTTGCAGAAAAGAACAGCTGAAAGGACAGGTGAGAAACCAATTTGTTAACTCGGCAAACAGCGAGAATATCAATAAGCCAAGTGCTGATAGGGGATGTGTCATGGATATGTGAATAAACTACAAGTGATGCAAATGAAACCATACATTTTATAGTACCAGTCCCGAAAATTAAAGCTATATAATTGTACATTTTGGGTTTTTGGTATTGATGCATTTACAAGAGAGACATCGGATTTTCTATTTGACCCAATTAAATTATAATGACATAAACATATTTCGGGAGCTATATGCTCTATATATACTAACTGCATAAGTAATATATATATATATATATATATATAGCAAACACTATTTAAAACAAGTAAAACTGCTTAAGTCCTCAAGCACAGCTGTTAAATACATGATTAATATTCACATACATACATATTCATATAAAAACACGTTCAGAATAAGGCAGCGCAGTTGCCCAATAATATGTAAAAGTATATTATATTACAATTGTAATTTATTTTTTATCGGAAATCGATATGTATATAAGTATGTATGTATAAGAGAATTATTTAATTTTACGTTTATATGTATGTATATAAATCAAGCTGTGTTTAACAGAAGACATTAGACAGATTTACATTGCGGTAACTGAAAACTCTGGCTGATGACGTGCGCAAGAATACTAGATGAGATGAACCCAAATGTTATTAAGAGATGACAAGAAAAGCACCCGAAGAAGTTGAGACTGTGATGTGGCTAGAACGGATGTAAAGGACAAAAAAGAAAATGTTTTGTTTGTAATGTAGCAGTTAACAGACAATTATGACCACAACTTACTAAAAGTGACTACGACACAATATTGCCTAAGCTAAAAAAGCAACATTTCGATACTCAGATCAAGATTGTCGACAGCTCCTGTTTTTGACAAGCGATTGAATATAGCTTTCCGTGCTCTACTTCGTCTAGATTGTGACGTATATTTGCTACTATTTTGTGAAGAATGCGGATACAAAGACGAGCACATGTCTATCCAGTATCACAGCTGGGATTCTAAACAGTACTGGCGGACAACCACAGAATACAGCTTAATACCATTGCACATCAGGAAGCATGTCGATTTAAAATATTGGCCACAGTTCGGTTGGAGACAGCACGAACCACATGGCAAGGCACAACAACAAAGCTACAAGAAAAAATCAATGTTAATAGAACCAGATGACGGGCTTACAGGACTAGACTCAACGCTACAACAACATGTACATACATATATATACACATGAATGGCCGCAACGGGAGTTCTTGCGTATATTTTTGGCTCAGCCCCGAATTCACAATGGTGAGAGAAGCGGATGAAGCTCACAAAATACAAGGGAAGTATAGGAACATTTGTACATGTTCACGGGTAGCTAAGTGGCGATAAAATCTATGGATTGCTTCAGAAATATGCTGGCAAGGAGAGTGTTGCGCTAGACAATATAAGCACTGCAACAATTTTAGTGGCACTGGTTTGCTGACAATAAACTAAAATGTTAAGCTTTAGAAAGGGGTTTGTCTAGGCCAATTGTGCCTATGTTCCAGGTTCATTTGCATTTTACCTGTCAGAGTTAAATAATCTTCTGTTAAAGATACCAAAAGGCAACAAAAAATTATTTTCGTGGAATATAAAACACATTTATTAAAAAGCAAAAGCTTGTAACGATTGTATACCCTTGCAGACCAAAGTCTAAATGCTACTTGCTAAATTTACTTAAATGCCAAAGTTAAATTAGTTAGTAGCAAAGTGTGGCTGAATTGAAAGTGGACTATTTAACAATTTTAAAAAAATTTGAAAAATCGGTTAGTTTTTTTTTCGAATGCCTTACACGTTAAATTGTTGCCAGAAACTTTGAATGAGCAAATGGGCGATGAAATTAAAACTTTTTGTGGATCTCTGGCAAGCTTCGTTATGCAGTTGTTAATTTGATTAGATTTAAGGAAATGGAAAACGCAAAGAAATTTGTTCACAAATCTGGCAAAGTGCAACAAAATGTTATATGTTCTACGCAGTTGCAGAGCTTTAGTCGATTTGCCCGCTGGCTACATAAGTCAGTTCAGGCTTTGACACATGTATACATGTCCCTGACAAGCCACAGAGACATGAGGAGGTATGAGGACCTAATTGAAATAAGCCCTTTCATTTCCTGGCAGCTTCTCGACAGCAACATTTCTCAATTCCAGTTAAATGCATGACGGGAACAAACTGCTAAGCCAAGAGTAAAATTTTGCGATGTGGGCTTAACATGTTTGATTGCAGCTAGCGTTCACAAATCAAAATTGCACATTCCCTGGCATTGATTCTGCTGAAACCCCAATGGCCCTAACAAAATTATTGACGGTCCATCACGAGGATAACAGTTTGCATACAATTCAAGCCAAATCCTGGCCATATATGTACGTATGCTCAAACGCGTGCGTGTGTGTGAACAGAAAACTTAAATAGAAAGCCAGAGAAAATTGTCAACTCTCGTATGACTTTGAAACTCACCAGCAGTGCAAAGGCGCATATCCTCGTCGTAGCCATCAGAGCAATCGGGTGCACCATCGCATAAATATTGAATGGAAATGCAATTACCGTCGCCGGGACATTTGAATGGCTCGTACGGATGGCAGGCATCTGTGAAGAAAAGGAGAAATGCAAAACGCACCATGAAGGTTGCTATAAAAATTTAATCGAAAATGAAAATATCAATGCTAGAATCTACCTTTAAAAAACCATTTTCAAGTTTATGGTATTTTCATGTACAAAATTTAATACGAATTTAAGGCTTGTAAATTACATAAGTGTAATATCACCAACAAGTGGGCCTTTGAAGTGAAAAATGGTAAATTGCCATTCAAATATTGGTAAAAATGCATATATCATAACTTCATAAATTACAGTTCTTCTAACATTAAAAAGCTCAATATGAACAAAGAGCTATTAAATCGAATTTAAAATTATTAGTAGTTTTGTATAGCCTTGTAGTCTGAAATCTAAATTTCACTCAATGTCTTTTTAAAGAGAATGACTTGAAATATTCAGCGTATTAGACGAAAAGTAACCTGTTATAATAACATTGATTTCATAATTGTAATGTCTTAAACACGGACTACATAAGAATGCAATACATTTATTTCATACATAATCTCATATTAAATTGGCACAATAGCAGTATGATGTGCAGAGCGGTAGCAATGTGATCGTATTTAAGCGTATTAAGCGGATTTGTTACCCCGTTTACAATTTTGTTTGCCAATTCGATTTGTGGGATAGATGTAGATGTAGATGGTATATTTATCCGAACATAAGAAACACAATAATACGCATATTAGCTAAATTTGATTTGGATATCATGGTGAACTAAAAAAAATTAAATTTTGAACGATTCCTATGGCAGCTATATCATATACTGATCCGATCGATGATATCTGGTTTGACAGTTTTAATGTCAATAATAATTATATTTCTATTTAATTTATTTTTTACTTTTTGTATATTTCTGTCTCGACAGATTAAATAAATACAAGGACAAGCCCCATTATCGCAGAATGCATTAGTTTTTTTTATAAACTGTTATTTAACAGTTCCACTACTCTCAATGATTAAAATTAAAATGCTTGAAAAACGAGTCAACCTATTTTTGCAAGTTGCAATCTATAAGAAATATATTTGTATATCATTCTTTTTAGTTTTATTCCTTTTCCTACAGTTTATTGCCACCCACCTTCAGTTGCATCAATTTGAATTGCAAAGGCAGTTTGAGCATGATAGTATTTATTGCTGCTACTTTTAAAACGAAACATCAAGAATCTTTTGGGGTGCTGAAGATTTAATACCCTAGTTCTTATTAGCAAAATAGTTTGCAAGAAGTCGTTATAAGCAGTAGTGAGATTTAAGAAAAGAAAATTTGTCCTTACAACAACTGAACTTTGATCCGTGTCAATGGCAACCAGATGCTCATTTGATAGTCGAAGTGCTGAATACTTGGAAAAGTTTAATAGAAAACTGTCAAGTGACCGGTTGAGGAGGAAGTCCCAGCAAGCAAACAAAAAGTTAAACTTTGCTCATTTTGCTCATGCTTAAAGTAAATTGAATTCGATCAGTGCGCACAGAATTTAGCGTTGAGGCCGCAGGTAATTCTAAACGCATAACTTTTAAAGCAATCTTTTCAAAAGCAAACCACATATCACCATAAAATAAATGCATGGAACGGCAGTCACCAGCTGATGAAGAGTAAACATATTCTTTGTGGCGCGGTTCTTTTTTGCCCGCACAATACAGGCAGACAAAGAAAATAAATACCTAAGCCAGACGCCATCATATACAGAGACCTAAAAGTAGAAGTGAAAATTGCTGCTAAAAGCCACGAAAAGCTTTACACCAAGGCAGACCCATATATTAGAGACCGCTACGTGCCTGGAAAGGCAGACCAATTTACGTTGCTGAAAAAGAGATGTGGTGAAAATTTACAGTCTCGGCACAAAAGCAAAAAGGTCTTAAAAAACAAAAACAAGCGCAAATTAAAATACCAAATTTTCAGCGGCGCACATACATGTTAACAAATGGCGCTGGATATTAGCCATGAAAGCAGCGCTAAAAAACAAAAAAGCAAAAAACAACAACAAGCTAAATCCAGAATAACAATAAATTCAATTAACCTGCCCCTTGTTTGGGTTTCATTTTGATATCATTCCCCCGAGAACTCCAGCAATGTCGAAATACAAAACAAATACCATCCTTGCTCATCATCTCCTAATGGGATTTTTACGGCATTTTATGAACAGTGCAAATTAGTGGTCGTCAAAAACCATTTGAAATATGAAAATAAATTAATTGCCTTGATTGTCTGTTAATGTTTTTTTCTTCTTTTATTTAATGATTTTTATGTTTGTTTTGCTTTCTTGCTTTTGTGCTTTTAATGTTTTTTGGCTTTAACTGCCTTTATCAATTATGTATCCTTTTTCAAAATTAATTTACATTTATGTTTTTATTGATATCATGACTGGAAATGCTTGGTTTTATTTTGTGGTTTAATTTGTTGTTTTATTTGCCTTTAAAATATATTACATGTATGGACAGACCGTGTTGATATTATTTATTAAATATGACTGGACGATTGGCTGTTTATTTATTATTTCTCAAACATTATATATATCTCAATGTATTATTAATATATATATTTATATCAGTTTTCATAAAGAACCAACGAATTCCATCTTGGAATCTTGATTATAATACATTTATTTTATTTCGTTTTTGGAATTTTGATACAGTTTACACATTGTAGATATAGTTGTAGTTACTTTTTGGTTTCATCACTAAGTGGACCCAACGCAATGGATAATAGCAAGGATATAAGAGCAAAATACTTTAGCACAATACTTAACTATAAGAGCATACAAAATTGAATTTGAATCAATTGATGCCTGATTAAAGGTTATTCTTAAGGCAACTAAGCTGATTAACCGAGAGTTACACAACAAGATTAATAATGTAACATAATATGAAAATTTTCCACAAAATGAACATTAAAGTGACTCGAATGGAGAGCAAAACAAAACGATTTGACAGCTTGACACTAACTGAAACCTTATCAGAGCAAGACCCTTTGGCCAATTTGGTCAACACCTTTTGACCTTTTCTCCGAGTCGTTGGATGCGTGAAGTTTAGCTGCAATTTTACTTCCCACAGTTCGCTCAATAAACACGTCTGCGTGAATTATGAGATTGCTCCCTGCTCTATAGGCTAGTCAATTACCCCAGCAATCTCGGCACATAAATTCCAATTGTTCCAACATCAAATAGTAATGAATTGCTCGGGGCGACTTACAATGTTTCTTTTTATTTTTCATGTTTTGGAAAATTATGCACAATGACAACTAAATTAAGTAGTCTAGCGCTTGAAAGGTGTTGTATGTGTAATATTCACACGTCCCAAGTTCAAAGGCCAATGTTGCCCAATGCTCGACAGGCATAAAATTATACTTGGTCTGGCTCTGCGCATGCAAATAATTGCCAACTAAGCTGGAGCTAAGTGGCTTGAAAATTGTCATATTTAAAAAGATTTTGGTGTTTAAGGTAAGTGTAACGTAGCTCTTTGGCATTTATAAGGAAGTAACACTATATGCACAATTTATACATTATTAATTTGGGAAGTCGACGTATTTATCAAAATGAATCACAAATATTATTTATAAGGTGTGTGGATTCTTAGTAGTTTAGTATCCTTTGTCTTTAAAAATTTCGGCAAATTTTAAGCATTACTATGAATGGTATAAATTTATTAAAGATCGGTCAAGTATCTAATATTTTAGCTTTCTTGACTATATAATTTTGGCTTCGATACATAAATATATACCACCAGAGAATCAAACCGAAGCTGTTAGCCAAAATTAACCGATTGAAGTTCAGAATCAGAAGCGAAACAAAATTTAAAATTTTCTTTTTAAGAACTGGTATCTGGAAAAGATATTATTCGAAAGAGGGTGTCAAACTGGAAATGAAATACCAACTTTACCGATTCAGTACCGAAACTTAAGACTTTTTTGCATACAACTAATTGTTTTGCTTATAAATTAGCACATTTATATGCAGTAGCACGTCCTCTACGACAAAGCTGACGTAATTTATTATAGACCCCAGTGACATGCATCCTTACAATAGACTTATTGGCATCGACCAAAAGGAATATGTGTTCGAATTAAGTATGTGAAGGTTGCTCGAAGGCAACTGAAAATGTACACGAACCAATTTCCCTTTCTGACAACGTATCTGAAATTTATTCAGGACTGTCAGTCATTTATTAAGTAACGCAGCTCAAATAATGTGTCAGTGTTTCGTTAGATACTTTGTATTGTGTGGTTAAAGTTATTTCAGCTGTCTCAATCCACGGTCGATCACCCAATTATATACAGTCAGTTGAAAATATAACTGAACAAAACAAGTTTCTGTCTTTATACCCCTTATTAAAGTCGCAAAATCATTGGCAGTAAATGGTAATAGCAAAAATACTTCGCCCATTCGGGACCATCTTTTTAAATATTATTTATTAGTATTAATTGACTAATATTCAATTTTAATATGTTTATTCTATCTCACTACTTCTATATTTGTATTTAATGAAATATATAAAAAAAATTCGGACATAAATATCTCCTATGAGTATTTATAATTTTGTTGAAATTTATTTATTTTAAAGCACAATAGTTGATTTAATAAAAATATTTTTAAAAATATTAACCCTCGAAAGAGGGTGTCAAACTGGAAATGAAATACCAACTTTACCGATTCAGTACCGAAACTTAAGACTTTTTTTATGACAATTTACAGAAATAAGAGCAATGAGGTAAAGCTATGGTTTTGATGATTTAATGTGCTTTCAGGATTCCTTCTCTTTGTCGCAAAATCGTCAAATCCCGATTTTAGCTAGGTGTTCTTTTCAGTGTTTTATCAACGGACCAGTGAGTGTACTCCGTCTATTCTTTTCCATGGATATTACTTATTTAAATTGTTTGTCATAAAAGCTACTTAAATCACATTTGGATTTTGATAGACCTCTGCCCAGCTCAATTGAAGCTGATGGTTTTCCTCGTTTATCTGGAACAATTAAGGCACAGCAAATATTTAAATATGAAAATTATTATTTATTCATTTCAATGCATGTGCAACCTTTTAGTCCACTTTTATTTAAGGTTATCAAAAGTTTCATTGCTTGAACTGAAGGCAGACTAAAAATAGCCTCTCTCAATGGTAAAATGCACGAAACCATTTAACAAAGCATATTTGCCTGTCACTATGCAGTATTTAAAATTCTATGTATACTTAAGAGTGCTCCAAACAAGTTGAATTCTTTCAAATAGAAACAAGTCCGTACAAATTTAAGCAACAGAATCATGATTTTTTCTATATCTGATGCATGCGTTACATTTCGAGGTCGGACACACTGAAGCAGAGCACACAAGAGTAACAGAATTTACTGTGGTTAGTCATGTCATGAATTTTTTTTCATACCAGACACTGAAACCAAAGAGACGATGCTAATAAAAATGGAGACCAGGCTGTGTGGCGTGTGGCGTACTTAATGAATGTTGCACAAATGTGACACAGACTATCAAGAAAGACGACACGCACCTGTGGCAGCCTCTGGTAACTGTGTCTTGATAAAAACGAATATTAAAGATTGTATTGTCTATGTAAGTTGAGGAGCTCCACAATTTTGCACACTGTCCAGAAGCATAAAAAAACAACATTTTGCGCTAAGAACTGCACGTGACTGGCAGCCAGATGGAACGAATGAGAGACGCATGGAAGCTGTTTCACCAGAAATGGGAAGAGTGTTGAGACATAATGCGTATACGCAATATATGTTTCTCATCTCGTATGTCAGGCTATATTTGTTCCTCAACCACATCAGCTCCAATTGCACTACACCTGACCCACTCAGTTGCCAGAAGTGTCCAGGGTCCCGTCAGGCTTTCTGGTAATATGGTCTCAGGGCACACAATGTGGAGAGCTTGTTTCATCGCACATAATCACACGAAGCTTCGGCTTTGCAACAATTTATGCATTGTGGATTGACAGGATATCGATTATTATAATATTTAATGAAAGGCAAAATTAATTTGAGTAATAAATACATGTTGAAAGTATGTGAAGATGTCAATATAAATTATCAGAATCAATTGAATATGCAGAGTAATTATTTTAAACTAGCCCAAGACTTTACTTACAAATATCAACAGAAAAGTGGGAAAATAACAACAAACATGACTCATCGAATTTAAAAGGAGTCGTTTTCATTCCATAGCTCTGAACGCTTCCTGCTGCTAAAACCATATTCTGGGAAAAGCAAACAATACTCTGCCACAACATGACGTATACGCAATATAAACTAAATAATTACAAACACCCACACCCAAAGGCAAGCAGCACGCTAATGAAAATTACTTTCCTTCTCCTCTGTCCTTTCGGGCAGGTTTTGTCCACTCGCATGTGGTTTGTATTTATTTTAGCACTTTGTTGCCTTTGCTCAACTAGTTTGATTGCATACAACTAATTGTTTTGCTTATAAATTAGCACATTTATATGCAGTAGCACGTCCTCTACGACGATGCTGACGTAATTTATTATAGATCCCAGTGACATGCATCCTTACAATAGACTTATTGGCATCGACCAAAAGGAATATGTGTTCGAATTAAGTATGTGAAGGTTGCTCGAAGGTAACTGAAAATGTACACGAACCAATTTCCCTTTCTGACAACGTATCTGAAATTTATTCAGGACTATCAGACATGCTTCAGTCATTTATTAAGTAATGCAGCTCAAATAATGTGTCAGTGTTTCGTTAGATACTTTGTATTATATGGTTAAAGTTATTTGAGCTGTCTCAATCCACGGTCGATCACCCAATTATATACAGTCAGTTGAAAATATAACTGAACAAAACAAGTTTCTGTCTTTATACCCCTTATTAAAGTCGCAAAATCATTGGCAGTAAATGGTAATAGCAAAAATACTTCGCCCATTCGGGACCATCTTTTTAAATATTATTTATTAGTATTAATTGACTAATATTCAATTTTAATTTGTTTATTCTATCTCACTACTTCTATATTTGTATTTAATGAAATATATAAAAAAAATTCGGACATAAATATCTCCTATTAGTATTTATAATTTTGTTGAAATTTATTTATTTCAAAGCACAATAGTTAATTTAATAAAAATATTTTTAAAAATATTAAATGCCTCCAGGTGTTTGAATTTTGAATTGTTTGAAATTGAATTGTAGAAGTTATGATATTATTAATAGACAAATAAATATGGTTCAAATTAGACTAATAATAGATTGTTGGTATTATAAATGTTTGAATTTTTTACCTTTTATTCCTTTAACTAATATAAGCGACATTTTAAGCGCAGTAAATTATAAATGTATACTTTTAGTGTAAGGGAACATAGGTTCAAAATAAAATAAAATAAATTAAAAAAAAAATAATAATGACAAAAATATATATTCCGATAAATTGAGCAAGTCAATATATATGTATATTATCTACATTACATTTCTGTAGATATGTCAAACCACCACTAAATTTATCAAAAACCAATCAACATCAAAACTTAATTAAATTGGACAGGAGTACTAATTATATCCATTTATATACCGAAATACAATTCCGAGCATGAGTTGCAACTTGTGCATTGACGTAATTTTACACTTTCGTTAATTTAATATTTAATTCAAATGCGATAATCAACTAATTAAGGGGCCAAATAAATATTGTGTATACGTATTTTATTTGATTGAAAATGATATATAAATATTATCAAATTAAATTTGCTTTAGTGAACGTTACATTGAGTCTAATTAATTGTGAAATTATTTTCACATTTTCCATTAATTTTTGTTAATCACATAACAAAGTAAATAAATCAAGACTATATGATTTCAAAAATAAATTCCAAAGAGATTTTCTGCATGAATCCTAATTGTAATTTGCATTTTTAAACGAATGTTTATCTTTTATTTCTTTAAGTTATTCATGCATATTTTCGAGAGAAGATTTATCAACTATTGGAATCTATTTATTGTTTTTCACTATTTTCAAATATTTGATTAATTTAGTGTTCATTAAAATTATCGCAATGAAAACAGCACCATAAATTTTCCACTCTTAATGGCACATAAAAAGTAAATTTTCGAACGGAAATAAAACTTTGCAGTGCCGCTTGTATTTCCTGAAAAACATATTCCACAGCGACTGGAAAACGGTGAAAATTCAATATTAAATTACATTTTCTAATAGCCATGCCGGATGTGTGCAAAACTGCAATTTGCTTTAAGTACTACCAAAGAATAACAGCTGTGCAACGCAATGGCATGTAAAAAAGTTAAGAAAAATAGTGCAAGTCGATTGAACGAAATTAACATACTTATACGACTATACTTATATATATGCGGATTTGGATTTAAGTTGCTCGTTTGTATTATATATATTTTTAGAAAGTTCTTTAACATCTTTTCGAAATTGATTATAAACTTTTTACATTACATTAAAAAAACAAGAGAGAAATAGTTCGATGCCATAACTTAGTCCAGCAGATAACAAGTAGCAACGAACAGGATAGATTTAGCCAATTTTCAGGATTTTGGAAATTTTCAGGCCGGGAGTGGGCGGGACCGAAAAAATTATAAGAGAAGGTTCCTAGTAATCTTCCTTTTAATCTCCAAGTAACTTTAGTTCTTAAACTACTGGAGATATAGGCTTTTGAAAATGTTGGCGGCGGGAGTGGGCGTGGTCAAAAAAATATTTGAAGTACGCTCTTAGTAATCTACTTTCCAAGTTTTGCAACTATAGCTTTTAAATTGCGGAACATATTGACTTTTATCGTTTTTATGGGCGGGAGTGGGTTAGATCCCGGAGGGGGCGTGGCCATCCAATTTATTATCGATCTTTTAGGGAAGTTACCAGTAACTAACTAACTAATTCGCTGACTCTAGCTTTCAAATTGGCGACGATATGCCGATCCCTGGAGGTTACCAGCAAGTCACCTTCCAAGTCACTCTATTTTCAAAATTGTCGGAGCTATGCGGATTTATCTATTTACACTTTCCGAAATATCGGCTTTGGAGGTTATGAGCGCAGGGGTGGCGTGGCCATCAATATTTGATATCGGCTTTTAAAGGCGGATACCAGTAAAGTAAATAACAAATTTGACGGCCCTAACTGAAAAACTGCGGATGATATAGCCATTTAAAATTTTTAGGAGCGGGGCCTGGTAGTGGCGGAGGTGGGCGTGTCATATGCTGATCTTTGCAGGACATCGTCAACAGCCTACCAACCAAATTTGGCGACTGTCACCTGAAAACTGTGGGAGATATGTTGCTTTATCGATTTGCGAATATCGATTTCCTAGCCCGCTGATGGACGTAACACTCCAATTTATATACTTTGTGTGAAGCGGGTACAGACCAGTATATGTTCCAAGTTTCAAGTCCCTATCTCTAAGGGTATCGAAAAAAGTTGCGTTCATGCAAACAGACAGGCAGACAGATAGCATGACGGACATTGCACAAAACCAATAGGATATGACATCTTCGGAATCAATGTATAATTAGCGTTTACGGTAAAGCACTATAAAATTAAAAAAAAAAAGCATACCCTAGTTAATTATAGCTTAGGGCTCCTTTTCCGTGTTCTGGGGGCGTTTTATTTTTCCATAGACAACGGGTCGACGGGAACTTGACCGGAAATGCATACATCGTTAAGGTGGCAATATCTACTTGCATTTTTCTTGCTATAAGAAATTTAAGAATACAATCAACTTTCACAACACCTCATGCACGGAGGTGTCAAGCCAATAAAATTGGAGTAAAGGCTGTAATTAAATACTCATGCATAAGGATATTGTCTAAGAGCCTACCATAGCAAAACTTCATAAGCAATTAAAAGAATTAACTTAACCAATTTTAATGTAAGCATTATATTAAATTGCTTGTTATTCCCAAACAATAAAGTTTATATTATGTGTTGAAACTATATATACATATGAAGACCAAATATGCTTAACACCACCAAATTTACATCAAAGTTTCTAGAAAGTATGTGAATATGCTTAAAATAAACATTTCAATTAATTAAATTCAATGTTCACTTGGCTCTTGAGAAAAGCCACAAATTGACAAGAATAGTTTGTGGTAGTTGTAACCCACCCGCAAATTTTCAACCATATTTCGTTTGTTTTCGTTATTGGATTCTCGATGATTTTTTTTGTTTGTATATTTGATCGTTTAGCACGCAACAGACAAAACCATGTCATTAAAGTAAAATAAGCGAATACGAGCAAACACACTCGCCGGTCTGCCTTTTACGGACAGTCTCCCTCGCCCTCCATTTTGGGCCACAGAACGCCACAAAATGGCTCAGCGACCATGTGTCTGTCAGACTGTGGCTGCAATCATCCAAACTGCCAGCGCCACTCACAATTCTCATTGTCATTGTCCTATTGGGGTTATATTGTGGTTGGTTTTTCTGTCGCTGAGTGAAGCTTGGAATCGACGGCATGTGCTCACAATGGGCATGCTACATGACGTGATAAAACACATATATTTATATATATATTTACTAGTTGTGCAGTCAAAGTTCCCATTTGTCACTGTGCAGAACGAAAATACAAATTTGGTGGTTTGGTAAGCAAATGTCTGGCCAGAAGTTCAAACATAATAAACAAAACTGCGAATTCTACATTATTATTCACATGGTAATATAGCTATAGCAATTGCAATTCGTTTGTATTTTCTTGTTTGTTTTGCACCCCTCGTATTTTGAGAACATTTTCATTTTCATGTCAGAGCATGCACATTTAATATGTGAATTCTAATTTAAATAGAGTATATATAGAAAAGCTTAATATTTATTTTATTTTCCTTATGCGAAATTTGTATGGAGTACTAAATTCAACAAGCAAAAATTTTTTTGAAAATAAAACAATTGAAAAATTAGAAGAACATGATTTATTGTACGAATCACTCATTTTTTTGAATTGAATAAACGTAAATCTATTTATTTAACGTCACATAATATCAGTTCACACAGAAAAATATGAAAAGTAAAAATAATATATTAAAAAAAAGGACAAATATATAATAAAAATAATAATACGAACATTTTTGAAGATTGCAGGAGGAGATGTACAGATTAGGAAAACTTCGAAAATGCATTTAAAAATTAGTTATTAATTACAGATAATGGTAATAAATGAAAAAGGTTCGATACTGTTCTTGCCAGGAATAGTTAGTAGTATAACGCTCAAGAGAAACAGGCAAGAAATAACGGGTAAGTTTAGACTTAACAGAAAAATTATATTGACTCATCTGCGCATCAGAATCGATTTCACCATTCAGTAATTTAACAAAAAATATAACACTTAGCATAACACAACGATTAGTTTTTTGAAATGGAAAAAAAAATAGCTTTAAGTAACTCTTCTGATTAATCAGCCTTGATTCAGTTCTAAATGGAAACGTTGGGAGGAGTAAAAATAGATTTGCTTAGCGGCTTGAATATTCCCCATACATTTAGCAGAACAACTATTCCAATCTAATCGTATATAAAGTCAGGCCATGGTTGAATTGAACCCCATACATGTTGACTCATGTTTCGCCCTTTAATAATAGTGTTCTTCCAAATGGATTGCTAAAATTGACTTGTTTGCAAAAGCATTGCAGCAACTTTTCACCCACTTACACATGCAAGTGGATGCCCCCCAGAGCGACTGTTGCAAAGGTGACACTAAATTAGAAACAAATGTGTGGACACCTGATATAGCAAGAGTGACAAAAAGAGACAGACAGACAGAGAGAGAGAGAGAGAGAGAGAGAGAGAGGGAGTAGGAGATGAGGGAGAGTGTTGATAATACGGCTCCCAGTAAGTGTCCGTGTTGAAGGATAAAAGCATAAGGAAGTCATTAAATTGGTGGAATTTCCGTTTCCTGCTTTTACTATAATGTCATGTTGCTTGTCGTTTTGTTCGTTTGTCATTGTTAATGGGGAGAAAAAACTTTATTACATTTTTTAGAAAGAGAAGAAGAGCTATTAATGCGAAGAGTGAAATGTGAATCAATTTTATTACATGCCGTTTGTTGAAGAGCAACTAAACTGTCCGGCTGAATGTCAAGCATAAAGTTCCCTTTAATTACACCAATCAGGCCATTAAAAGGCTCGTTCACAAGTAATATATGTTATTGTATTAGAGCTGGAGCTGACTTGAATTTGTGGAGGATTAGCTCGTATAGAATTGGTATCGCACTCAATTTTTATATCATTTTACTGACTTGTTGATCGTGACGAAGTGATTAAATGCGGGTTCTTAATAGCTTTTAGTGTAGTTTGCTTGCCATAAAGCATATCTTAATCTCGCCTGCCTTTACTTTGGCGTATATTACAATTCTGTAGGATGCACACACCTTGAACGCGTAAACAAATGTGCCATTCTAAGTATAGCAAAGCTACGTTTAAAAGCAAATGTCAACATATTTGTGCGGTCGAGTCGCCAAGTATCCAAGGACATTGCCTTGTCTCGCTGACACATTTGTTTTCTAAGTTAATTGCCGACGGCTATTTCTCTTACGTCACTTGCTGAATAACCTTGCACTTGTCTTCGGACACGTTGCAGCTTAAAAAAAAAGTTTAAATAATTGTCACTTGCGCTGCTGTCGCGGAAAATAACACAACTTAGCCAGCCCCGCACATGGCCAAAGACGTGCACAATTAATTAATGCGTGGGGGACCAAAGGAATGTGGCCATGCTATAGAACTGCAGATCAACAAAAGCCCAGTCATGTCTGTGGTCCCAGGCAGTCACTTCAGCTAACGGCATCGTTGCTTTCAGCGCCATCATAACGCTGTAGTGCCGTTTAAGTGCAGGCAATTAAATAAATGTCAAGATTTGAATCGAAACTTCAATGTTTTGGTACAGAATGACCCAAAGCACGCTAATGTACATAGCTTAATTAAATCAAGAAGCTACAATAAGTATTTATTTAAGCTATATTTATATTTAATTTATATTCACACAGATAAAGCTATGAGTATGCGACACAGCTAAATGTATATCTTCGATAAGTGTTGCTATACATCGGACCTTCTGCTGAAGGCAGCACATAGGTCGGCGAAAACCTGATTGTACTCCAATGTTAATGGCTGTCATAGGAACAATCGGTCGAAGGATGAAACATTTTGTAATATTTGCTTTAAACAAACATGTAAAATGCAGTTCACAACAATTTACAATAAAAAATGTTAATTCCGAGCAAATATGTATCTTCCAGCGAAAATAAGTCCGGTCTATAAGGATATTTTGTATTCGGTTTGCCTAAGATAACGGTTGTTCTTCGATTTAGTTTACAACAATCAAGTTTTTTTTATGTGGCCCTAAAACATTGCATTCCTTGTTTGTGCTAAACGAAACTTGCCAACTTCGCATTGCAAACGGCTCCCAAATGACAGGACATTACCGGCAGGCCAGAAATTAATGAGTGGTAATCATGAGAAATGTTTGGTTTTCCAAATAAGTAAAAACAACAAACGGCAAAGGCACACACACACACGCACACACACACACACACATATCCAAGCCACATAGGTCTCTGAGCCATGTTGACGCACGTATTTGCCAATTGCTGCGGTCTCAGACGCATTCGTTTAACTTAGGCCTCTAATTGAAAGCACGTTAAGCCAACAGCTACTTTCGAGCTAGTTGTTATTGTTGATCTTGACGGTTGTTGTAATTGATAAACGAGGCAAACATTCGTTTTGATTAGCGCTACTGTCGCTTCCACCTGCCACGAGCATGACAGACTGTATTCAAGGCGAATCTACTACTGGGCGTGGCTGTCGACCAGAAGCAAGCTCGAGGAAATTGAATAAAGTACGCCGAACGTGGCGCGTCTGCAGTAAGTGAAATTCGCATTAAGTATTAATCATACGCCACATTGTCGGAAAACGCAAATTACATAAGGGCTGTAGACCCAAGACCTCCCCCTCAACAACTAAGTCAAACTTTTTTGTCGTACTCCTTAGTTAGCATGGCTTGCTGGTGTTAAGGTAAAAGCCAGAAGAGAACCCACAAGTTGTTCAACTTTTTTCGCTGCCAGCTGCGCCTAATCACACGTCCCAATAACCAAATTACAAATGTCCCCTAAGATGGTCGGCCCGGCATTTTCCAGGCCACATTTCGAGTAATTTTTTGTCTTTTCGAATTTTATGTATAATAATAACATTACTTGACTCTTTGCTCGTTCGACCTGCGCAATAACAGTAAGTTAATTATTTACTATAACTGTATTCTTAAAGCATACAAAACTCAAATGTTTTTCAGGTATATAAAACATTTGTTATTCAAATATTCTTCGAATTTTGTTTTTCCTAATGGCTTAACGCTCTGATAACCAGAAGGTATATATCATACTGTCAATTTATGTTTGCTCTTATCAATTTGGCAACAATACTCGTGCTTTATTTTGAAGAAATTCTCCCACAGTCAAATTATAAGCCCAACATCCGCGTTCCAATCCCATCTGCATGCACGTGTAACGACAAAATCCGACACTTTCTGCTCGGGCTCAGGTTAACAGGTCGCATTTGCTACTCGCACTCCTCCCACAAATCAAGAAAAGGGCAAAAAAAAAGAAAAGTGGAAGTAAATATGTAAATTAAATTCAGACAGAAATGAGCAACAAACAGGTACTAAGGTGGCTGCGATGCGAACAAGTGGCTGAACAGGTGTTAAAGAAAAATGCACAGCACTTTATAAATTATTTACATTAAATAATTTGTGCGAGCCAAATGCATTGACAACTCTTTAAAGCGTGGTGATAACGACTCCATTTTACCCAATTTAACTCCAGTCTCTACAGAGACCCCCATGGGCTTTTCCTCAACTACAAATTGACATATGCGTATGTAAAAATATCAATATTAAATAATAAATGTCATGAATTACATTTTATTGCACCCAGATTTATTATGTCGCTTATCTATTTTTATTAGAACAGATTAAGAAATTAAATTAAATTGTATATTATTTAATTTTTAATTTTAATTTTAAATGCTACTTAAAGTGTTTATGTTCACAAACATTTTTAAAAATTGTGGCTATATTTCGTTCATATTAAATATATAAACTTAGTTTTGCTATATTCAAAAGTATATATAATAAATTTACTATTTTGTTCTTATTATACATATTGTGAAATTTCAAATTGTCTTATTCTTGGGAGTTATTTGACAGATTACAATGACGAAATGCATTGTCTAAAGATCTTGTAAAGATAATTTGAGATTAGCTCGCAAATACGACTTATGAATACTGATACAAAGTATACACTGCCAAAGTGAAATGGCATCAATCTACAGTTTGCTACTTAGATTGTTTCACATAATAATAATTATGAAGTTTTACATAAGAAAGGCTAAATGGAGCGCAAATAAGTTCTCTATTTATTTTTAAAATTATTGTATTATATTTACGTAAGATCGGAGTAACCACAGGCATTTCAGAAATTTCAACACACAAAAATATATATATTATTGCATGGCATTGAGTGTTGCACTAAACTAGTCACATATTATACAAATGATAAAAGATAGCCGTGTACATTTTCTTGTCGAATTATTTTCCTATATTTTTGTGACAATATTAGTCAAATAGCATTATTTGTTAGCGATTATTTACTCCATAAAATTCAAATTCGTCAATTGTTTTGGACCATTCTCTCATAAGAAATTAGCTCCGGAAGACACGTTCAATAATTTATGACGAATTCATTTTGGCATAAGCAAATCAATCAATCAATGGCGAAAGGCTATCAGCTGCGGCACGACAAATACAATGGCGACAACACGTCCACATTTTCGGCAAATGAAACGCCCAAATCGAAACAGGAAAGGGAACAAACATGGATAGGGACAGAGTAAGGTTTGGCAAATGGCGTGTCAGGCGCCATCTGGCAATCCTAGTCAATTTTTTGTTCGTGCATTTATCATATCAATCCAAACAACATCCCTCTTGTTGCTTGTCTGATTACTGAACACCTCGAAATTTCACGCCAAATTTTCCGTTCCCCGCAAGCTTATCAGGCAATTAGTGAATCTGTTTGCTCTATTTTCCTTTAGATTTACGCCTAACAAATCAACTTCATTATTTCCAATTCGCCATTTTGATTAAAATTAGATTAAATTCTGGTTGAGCTTTTGCTTTTTGCATGAATTTGATTGCCCTAGTTAATGGCTTTGTAATGGTTTTCGTGATTAGCCTGAAGGCCCAGCCAAAATAAGTTGTCTTTACCATTACTGACTGTCATTGCCGGGCCGAAACGTAGATTCAGCGCACATGATATAGGTCAAAGGTTGCCACATTTTGAGGGAACCACTCTGCCCGCAGGCCGACGAGTGCCAATGGTTTTGCCATTTGTCATTGTGGATTACTAAGGTTAGTCAACAAAGTTGTATTGATTTGACATTTCAGTTGATTCGTGCGGGGCTTATACTGACATCTGGGATGTGCAAACATTGGCATATGGGCGTTCAGATAGTAAAGCTATTTAAAAGTTAATGAAATACCGATTTTTTTTTCATTAACTAAAATATCCTAAACTACAGGTTCATATATCCATACTTATATGGTATTGAAGTTCAGAAAATGAGGCCCAACTTATGCAGAGCTTTTAATACGAACTTTAAATATTTAACCAGTAACCGGTAAGCCCGAGTGCTATGTGGCTTCTTGGTTAGAAAGGTTATGCAAAATTTGCTTTGGTGGTGGCCTAATCCAGCACTAGTGCAACGAAGTCTAATAAAGAGTATCACCTTAACCTCTTCTGGATGAGCACATTGGGCCAAGTGGGCTCCAGAATCAACTAAAGTCCGGCTCATTCTTGCTATTAAAGCGCTCGTGTTGTCGCTGTTTTTTTGCCAATGCCACAATGAAAGCCATAAAAGAAACACCGCCCACACGTAGAAACTTAAATTACTGCCCCCTGATCATAATGAAAAAAATAAAAACATTACATAAAGAGGGAAGGCAGAGTGAGAGAGAGAGAGAGAGAGACAGATAGGCAACAAGGAAATCAGACTTGTTATGGAGGGAGTGGGAATACTTTGAAAAGCACAGCCAACGCAATACTACGAAACACATAAAACTTGAGCAATCGCGCATAAATCTTTGGCAGACAAAATGGCCAACTGTTGTTGTCTGAGCCATAGTAAACTTTGCATTGGCTTTCGCAAACAATAAAAGTCAATGGCGGGGAACGTGGACGAGGTCGCCATGGAAACTATTGGGAGAGCGAGCGGCAGTTAAGGGAAGCTCCGTGTGTCAGGTGATAGCCAGGTACGAGGTATCCGATACGCTATACTCGCTGCTGCACTGGTAGAAAAATGTGGAGATGTCTATGGCTTGATTTCGTTTATTATTATAAAGTTTTGTCGTAAAAAGTTGCTGCGATTTTATGGAGCAGTAAAAGGATTGAAAGTACTCGACTAGATAGCATATTGTAGCTAGCTGTGTGCGGGCATAAAATTATATAATATAAAATATCTAGTAGCCAGATTTCAAAGTAGACATCTTTAAGATTGTTAGTTTAATTTAGTTTATATAAAATAATCACCACGTACATTTACATAAAACCTGTTTTTGTGTATCTTGCTATTTTATTTATTGAGAGCGGAGACAAGAATGCTGCGCGTGGCAGTATCGGGATTGATCGGGTTCCATATTTTACTACAATTGCTTGATTCATGTAGTATAAACATACTGTGGTAAGGATTTTTGAGTTACCGGACATAAGAACAAACATGAGTGATACATGTGACGCGACAATTGAATGGCGCTGGGCCTTTGCGCAAAGTAATTTGCTAAGCGATCGGAATGGCAGATGCTTAATTTTATTTTACAGCATGCAAATCTAGAACAAAAAGTTGTTTCTATTGATCAACCTCTACAACAGCTGATTAGCAATTGCCACATCTTTGCACTGTGTATAACGGCGCCTTGAATTGCCACATGGGCTATAGATGGGTCGCCTCTGGCCTAGTGTGTCGCACAGCGAACACAACTCGTTATTTGGCTGGTTCTCGCTGCTGCATGTTACTTTTGTGAAATAGAGGCTCGAGGTGTGCAATAATACGTTCATATTCAGTAATGTATACTGCAGTCAAATTTAGAATACTCTCTGTTGGAAGTGTGTGTTTGTACACTACAACGAAGGGGAAAGAAAATGCCTCATGCCACATGCTATATTCTCTTAAGAGCGAAAACAAAAAAAATCTCAATGAATAATTCGTAGGTATTGTACTTAGTTGATTTTATAAGTATAACGGCAGAAGGAGGAGTCTTCGAGTACATAAGGTTTATGCACTATTTAAATGAATCGGATCAAAAATCTATGGACATTTTTGAAGAACAAAGTGGCAAAACGCAGTCGGAAAACTCGAAACAAATTAAAAGAATTGATGAATATTCCAGCCTATTCCAACATTACAAATCTAATACATTCAATGAAACTCCGTGAGTCCAGTTGTAGGTGCTGCCAAAAGCAACCATACGAGTAGCTTAATAAGTTGAATATTTTATCCTTTACTCGAATAAGACTTAAAACTAGGAGTCAAAACACTCTTAATAGTTTAAAGAATGGATAACTTTGAATTTCAAAATAGTTTAAGGTAATTAATATTGTTAATTGTTTTTCACTTTATTTTTGCATAAGAGAAAATATTAATTTTTTCCTTGGATACGCAGAATTTATTTTTACAATTTTGCAAAAGATGCAAAAGAAAAGCGATTATGTCAGGATTCGACGCAGCAAGTTTTCAGGGACAATTACAGAATTTGCAAAAAGCATGTTGGCTCAAACGCTTAGAAAAGTGACTCAGGCAAAAGTGAACTCAAGCGACTTTGCGTAATTCCCGATGCATGACCACAAAGCAGTGCCACCTCACAAAGAAGTTTTCGCAAACGATGGTCCTAAATACATCAATTCACTGAATGACAAGTGCGTACATTTCAGAGGCCAGAAGCGGCCATAATTTTTAAAAATATCCAGTTTTAACATTATTTAAAAAACTGGAAATGGAAAATAAACGTATAAGGTTAAGTCACTGACTGAAATAACAGTACGGAGGCAAAAATTGGAAGTGTGAAGGGCATGTTGGATACCCCGTTTTATCATCCCTCAAAACCAAAAAATGTTTATATTAAAAATAAATTGGGAAAAAATAACGTATAAAACCAACAAAAACTCGCCAGAACAACGGAAGTCATACAGACCGGAATTTCTTTATTCTTCAAGACACCTGTACACTGTTGCGGAGGTCTTTAGTCGTATGTGAGAACTTTTTAGACTCTGATACCGAAGGTATCCAGAGATAGATACTTGAAACTTGGAACTTATGCTGGTTTGTGCCAGCGTTAGGCGTTACGTCCACTAGGACGCTGGTAAATCGATATGATCGATAAAGAAACATATCTTTTAAAATTTTAAAACTCAAATTGGTTAGTAGGTTGTTGGCGATGACTTTCAAAGATCGGCATATGCAACACCTCCAAGGCCCCCGCCCCCAAAAATCAAAAATAAAAATTGGTAGGTATATTACTGGTTATTAATTGATAATAAATTTAATGGCCACACTCACACATGCGCGCATAATCGATAAAGCCGATATTTATGAAAGTGTAAATCGATAAAACCCAATATCTTCTAAAATTTTAAATAATAAATAATAATAATAAAAGGTAACTAGCTGGTCACATCTTGCACAGATAAAGATACATTTTTCGAGCACGCTGTAGTCCCCGCTTCCAAGACCTTTAAGCCTAGAAATCTGAAATGAACCTATCTTCCACAATTTGTAAGCAAGAGTCACCAAATTTTTAAAGTATGTTACTGGTAACTCCGCTAAGAGATAAAAAAAAAAATTGGATAGCCACACACACACTCCTCCTCCCAAAACTGATGCTCCTGATGGTGTAAATCGATAAAGCCATATATCGTCCACAATTTGAAAGCTGGAGTCTCCTTAAATGAGAGGTATGTTGCGAGATTTTGTTGTTAAGATTTTGGGCTGGGCCCACTTCAAAATCAGATTACTAGGAGCCTTCTCTAATATTTCTCATTAATTTTTTTGCAAATTGAAAATCCAATATCTCCCTAGATTTTAAAAGCAAACTTGGTATATTACTCGGAACTTCCATAAAAGACCGGTATTTCATGGCTCCGTCTCCTGTTAACGTATGGTATTGTTGTATTTAAAGGTATTGGTGTTAGAGTATTTGAAGTCGGTTGTTTATTTCTAAATTACACTAAAAAAATATCATTAGAAAATATATTTAAATAATAATGGCAACTAACAGATTCGAAATTGAATTCATTCCCTTGCTTGCGCATGGTTCTATCATCACACACAATTATTGGTCTGTATGGTCAGATGTTGCTGTTATTTCATATATTTTATTTTCAATCACAATTAAGTACTCGATTCAAAGTTAAATCAAAGGTCAATAAACCTGTTAACGTATGCCTGAATACATATAAAAATATTATAAGATATTAAAAATGTTAATTGTACATCATAAGGCATATTTTAAAATCAAATCCCACGTCACGTCAATCGCATAAAAATCATTTAACGCATTTGATGTCACCACTTACTATTAAAAAGGCGTTCGCCCAAAATGTTGGCATACTAAATCAATAAAAATATTTGTATCGCATAGGAGTAATACGTGGCGACTAAGATTGAAATCACATGCGACTGACAGGTTCATGAATACTACCTGTTTTATCATGGTTTTTTTTACCGTGTTTCTATTAAATGGACAAATGCGTGTATTCAGTATTTTGCAAGAGGTGAATTTGAAGGGTCGGAACAACTAATTTTCTTGTCTTCATCTGTGCTCCCTTCCTTCCTCAGCATTTATTTTAATTCAGCTGTGAATCTTGGCTTGCTTACCGGGTAACTATCAGTCAGACACTCTAAGCTCTAGATTCTTCCCTTTGTAGGTAAGTGGCTTGTAAGTCATATATGTTGGCAACGGTAGCACATAAATCTGCAAATGTGATAAATGGCTATAATGCGTAGCTTAATGTTTATGAAAAATAATGATGATGAGCAGCATGCTCAGCTGTGGCGGTCCTCCACTGTCCGTGACTCCTCGTTGCGGGGGTTCGTATGCAAAATTTACCGTGCACATTAGCCGAAATTGTCAAATGTCGCTTGCTCGTTGAAGCTTTTATTTTATTTCCTTTTTTTGTGGGCCAGGTAGGGGAGCTTGCCAGCTTCCCAACTGCTGCCTTTCAGCTGTCAATTATTCATAAATTGTGCATACGTCTGCGCTCATTACGCATATACCCCGAGTGTGCTCTCCAATTGCTTTAATTTTGCATGATATGCATATACATATATGTCAGTGGGTATCTGTTTATCAGATATATTAATTTGATTTACACAGCGCCACGTGGCACTTGTCCTTTTCGCCTTTTATATTTGCCTGGGCTTTGGCTCTGCCATTAGCATAATTTTGTATAATTTAAGATACGCCTGTCCCGAATTCAAGCTTTCGCCTTTTTTGTTTTAAAAAAAAAACATTCTTTAACTTCCTATAATTTTTGTCAAATGTTACATAAATGCCGACGCTACTGAATAAGTTACTCACGAAATCGAAAAAGTTTTTTTCTGGTTTCTCGGGATTTGTTTGACTTGCTTACACTTATTACTGTTGTGGCTGTTGTTATTACTGCTGCTTCTGTTGGTATGTGGTCCATAATTCAGTGTAGATTTTCATGTATTTGGTGAGTTTGCACAGTTTTATGTCTTAGATGAATATAAATGGACAAATTTTGAACGAGACTAGCCAAAGTTTTTACAATTTAAATACATTATGAATGCCTTCATTTACTTTTAAATGGAAAATAAATGCAGCACTTTAATTTATGAATCAATTGCAGAAATAGGAGGCCAGCAAACAGTTTCAAATACACAAATATTTTATTTGTCAACAGTCAATACAATTGATATATTATTCGTTGAAGTCGTTAAAGAGTCTGTTATAATTGATTTAACAACTTCCTTTTAGTTGTTCAATTATATTATATTGACCAAGTCTACATAAACTTATGGCAATTTATATTGGCTTTTGAATATAAAAAAAAACGAATCACTTTAATATCGAAATCAATTTCCCCAACAAATAGTAATTACGATAATTAGAACTTTTTCTTTTATATCCAATAGAATTAGTACAAGTTGAAAAATTTATAATTCTTCTGTGTGCCAAAGCTTAAATACATGAATCCAGCTGGGTAAAAGTTACTCACTCGACAACTAAGTGGGCAAATCGAACGTGATTTTCTATCTATCGTGTACCACATAAAGAATTGGTTCCTTAGACAAAAGATCCTTGTTTAGACAAAAGATCAAATAAAAACAAACGAACGTGTAGATGGGATCAGACCTTGAATGTCTGCTAATATATACATATATACACACACAGAGATTCATTTAAAAAAAAAAAAAAAATAGGAAAGAAGCCATTAATACATATACAAATACATAAAATATGTACTTTTGCCTTATTTATTTGATGTAACCGCCAAATCTGGAGCAATACAATTTTTATTTTTATGTGGCTAGACGTGCGTGGAGGAGGAGACGGGGTTGGGAGTGGCATTTGTCAGCGCTTTTGTTCAATAATCATATTTGATTGTATTATTTTTTCCTGTTCAGCCGGCCAATATTTGTTCTGTTTGCCTCTTGTCAACGGATATGGATATTGTGATGCTTTTTGATCCTCTGCTTGTCTAATAAATTAAAATTTTATGCAAATATTTTGTTGGGAAGTAACGAATATTAATCAGGACATGTCTTCGCAGTAACTGCTCCTGGCTTATGAATATTGTCCCGGGCATTTGGCATATATTATGCAGGACAGCACTCAAAGTTCGACCCAACCATAAACATGAGTCAATGCTGCCATTAACAGTTACAAATGCTTACAGCGTGTGGGTCGCCATTTTTAAAGAGATCAGCCTGATGTGTCTGCTTTTTACAGTCTATTTACTTATCCCTTATCCCAAATATTCTTGTTGAAATATACAGCTGTATACATAAGAAATAAAATGCATTTATTGTATTATTCAAAAATGCTTAATGCTTATCAAATTTGTAACAAGAATGTCTTATAATATTATAAAGTATTGCAAGCATTTACCAATAAAATGTAACGTAAGGAATGTTAGTATACATATCAAATTCTTGCTACGTTCAAATTTTTTTTTTAGCAACACACAAAAATCAGGCCATGTATATTTGTAATTATTAATCTTTTCACCTATGCCAAAAGTTTTTCTTTAACACATTTTATTACAATTAAAGAGTATTCAAATTTAAATTACCACTAGCCTAACCTTTTCCTTTGATGAAATCATGAGTTGATTATTCTAATTATTATTATTATTATTAACATGATTATTATTATGATTATCATTATTTAATTTGTGAGTCACTGTCTGGGAGCGAGCTTGGATACTTAGTGAAACAATTTTCAAATTCGTATTGTTAAAGCTTTATATTTGTAAAATCAACACTTCACAAAAGAAGACAAAAGAAACAATTCAGTTGTTAACTTTACCTTTGGGGTTTCCTTCACAATTTATAGTCAAAATGTATTAGGAATATTTTGTGTGTATATATTCTTTGAAAAGTCAGAAGATCACAAATAAATTTTTTTTTTTTAATTTTATCACGTTAAAATTTTTCTGTGTTTGAGCTCTATGCAGGCCCATCATGCTATGCCTGATTTCCGGTGCCGGAATAACTGTCAACACAAGGAGTGCCAGCGCCATGCACCACTTGGAATCATTGAACAGCACACTCAATGCAAGTGTCTGGGCGAGGTGAATGCCTCATCGATATTCCTGGAAAACGTACTGGACTTAGCTAATACATTAGCACAGATTATGATTATATGCGGATTGCATGAGTGCAAGGCCAAGTCAACCGTCGACATTATAGCGTATGCCTTTCTGCACTATGATCAGGTATGTTACTGCATCGATACGGTCCCCAAGAAACGACTTCGCAAAGAGGATCTCTTCCACGAGCTGGGTAAGAAGTCCCTGATGAACAAGGTGGAGGCACACCTGGCCTACAATATCATCAAGCGCGGCTTCAAAGCCTTCTACTATGAGCCCAATCAGGAGCTAACCTTCGACGACCAGGGCAGACCCAGCTACAACGATGAGTGCGTCTGGGTACATGCCGCACGCAAGAGTGCCGAGAGTTATGCACGCTTCGACGGCCTCTCCTGCAACGAGCAGTTGGCCTACGAGGCGAAAATCAAGATTGCCTACAAGAAGTTCTACGATCGTATGCAGACACGCAAGCGGCAGCCAGAGGGTGATGATTGCAACTGTTGTTTCTGTGCCAAGAAGCGGGGACATCTTGTCTACGCCAAGGAGCCGGTGCCTTGCAGTACCAAACGCAAGCCGAAGCATGTATGCCCTTACTGCTGCAAGAAGAAGCAGAATCAGCAGTATACGCATCCCGCCCGCCAGCTCGGCAAGTGCCCCAAGTGCCACAAGTTACGCAAGTTCTGCTGCTGCACCAAGATGGACTTCAATTTGCAATGGGTGAAGAGTATCTGGGATCGCCCCGATTTCAATCAGTATTATAAGAACGAAATTTCCGAGATCGAGCAGCGTCTCATCAAGGGAGCCTGCTGGCTGCCGCCAGAGCCGATTGCCGTGGACTTTGCCGAAGAAGAGGGCGAGGAAGAGGGCGAATATTCGCCCGAAGCCCAATTGGCTCTAGGTGGCAGGAGCGTAGGAAAATCACCCAAACATGACGAAAAAGAAGAGGAAGCGCCGGCACCCTCGATTGGTACCGAAAATACTGCTGAATATGCGGCTGAAGCAAAGGAAGGGGAGGAATAAATTTTCAATGCTATTTTAGGCATAAATCAAAATTACATAAACTTATATAAATAAATCAAAACGTCTAAATGCAGTTGTTAACTCATAAAATGGGAGAGACTATAGGAACGAGAGATTTTAAATTTAGAATATAAGTTCTCGTATATTTTATCGATAACTGCCACATTTAAGAATATCGATACATGTCGATAATTGATATTTATATACATATAAAATATATTTATTTATTTTAAGAATGAATAAATTTGGTGCGAGTGTAAATATATATATATATATATATATATATATATATATATATACAGTGTCTCACAGCTTATATATATATATGTATATATATATGAGTGAGTACACATAGGTGTGTATGTATAAGTTAAGAACTATTATTACAAATTGCCTATGCACTCAAACCAATGATCAAGTCCAAAGATACATATATCAAAGGGCATATGACATGCGTGCCTTGTCAACATATTTCACTAAAGCTGGACTCAGTTGAAAATATCCAAAGTCAGTTATCGTCTTGTCAGCATATTTCACCAACGCTGAACTCTGTCAGAAATATCCAAAACCAATCAAAAATCCAAATCATCAATCGAAAACCGATCACAGCCAAGTCGCATGAAGACAGACGACACGCGCACCTTGTCAATATATTCCACCAAAGGTACTCGGACGGGACACTCCATACCTCCACCAATCGGACAACGGCAATATATAAGACATCGATAAGACGCCGGCAGAGCTAGCAGTCAAAGGCTTAATTATTATTAGCTTAGGTTTATAAAAATCAGTTCGAATTAAGCTCTCTCAGAAAATTATCAGGTTTTTTTTCCGTCCTTAGAGACTATAAGAGATAGAGACTTCAAATTTGGAATATAGGTTTTCGTATACCTGATGCAGATCAAGTTGCTTTTATTTTATCGATAACTGCCTCTGTTTCTCGATTATCGACACATTCTTAATTTTCATCAAAATTGGTTAAGAAACACCCAAGTTATGTCGAAAATATATCCTCATACTGATCTCATTGCTATCATCAGCCGCAAGAATTTTCTGTATGCATCAATATGCTAGCGCATGTGTGAGAAAGAGATGACATGATATTCTACGCGTGCGTCAATATGTCTGTGTATATTCTACAGACCCCCGTTACCCCGTTGCGAATGCGTGTACGTATGTATGTACGTACATATATGTATGTATTCATGTGTATACACGTGATTGTTGCCAGTCAGCTGGGATCAGTTCGGGCTTGTGAATAAAAACATGCATGAGTTCACTTGCAGACCTGCTCACATATGGACGCAAAACTTATTAATGGGAAATTCACTCGACTATAGCAATCTTACTTGTTTTTTTTTTTATATTAAAAACAGTAAGTAGCCCAGTCTGCATTGTGTTGGAAGCCAAAGATTTCAGTCTTAGGAGCATGCGATGCCATTGTTTTTTTCAGTTACTGGGATAAACAGTAAAAATGGGAGTAATTCCACGCATTTGAGTGTTTATTTATTTTGTGTTGACTCGAAAAAGGGCGAGAGACCATTGAAGTATATTTTTGATTTATTTAAATCGAACAATTTCTTAAAGTAGCAACTACTTATATAATCAAATATTATGTAGGTTTCTAACAATTTTATTTTGACCTATTTAAGTGAAATAAGCTAAATAAGTTCCCCAACAATGTTATACAGCTAGTGTTACATTTCAATTTGCTTCTAGGAGAGGGCACCTTTTCCACTTAAAGACTTCTTTCATCTTATATCTTAAAAAATAAGCTCCTCCCAGAATATTATGTAACTAGAGATACATTTAAAATCTCCTTTTCTAGGAAAAGACAACTTATTTGGCTAATAAGCAAAACACAGTCCCTCGCTCCTTTCTCTTGCATGCAATTGTAATTCCAAACCCATTGGTTGCCACATATGTGTGTATGTGTGTAAGAAATAAGTAGTGTGGTTATTATGGCATAATACGTGTGGGTCTGTTCAACTATGTGCGTTTCGCTCTTAGACTTCATCACAACCGCAAAGTGCAACTCGAGTGCCGTCAACACTTATTCTTGCCTCGTACACACAACAATTCCTCTGTGGCCTTGCGCTGAGCACCAGAACCTACTGCATTTGCATCTATCCGTTGCAGTCATTTAACTCAAGAACACATTTCAAATTCACAACACTCCTGTCTTAGTTCTAGAATAATTCAGCAGTGAATGTGGTTCGTGTTGAGCGCAGTGCTAAATGTGAACAAATATTTTATGCGAAAGTTGAGCAAAAGTAAACTGATAGGCATAAGAAGACTTATCAGGCTATAAGAACATTATCAACATGAAAGTGGGTGCGAAAGTATTTAAATATGAATTTTTAATGCCACAGGCTGTATTATCAAGAATATGTATTTTTCACTTATGTTGCCCTAACGTGAATAAGATATTAAAAAGTGTACTGCTTTCGATGCCAATAATATCAAAATCTATAAATTTGAACATTAACGCTAAGAAATAATTTTAAAAGTAAGTAAAGCTCCGCAAAAGTACAATTGGCCCAACAAATTTAGAAAGTATTTAAAAACAATTTGAAAAAATCCACATTTAATATCATCTCATTTATTAGTTAATTAAACAATCTTTTCTAGATAAATATTGGATTATTTTATATTTAGTATCCCATATTTATTATATATACTTTATTGATCTTATCTCTCTCATTTTAAATATTCATTTACTTATTTACTTTTCAGTTCAAATCATCTGATTTGTAACTTTTATTTTTTATTTTGACTTTAAATTTAAATTTTATTTTTTAAAGCTCATTTGGCAAATTGTAGGATATTTTAGTCCATATTAATGAATTAATTAAGATTCAAACAAAATATTCTTTCAAATATAAAAACACATATGCATGTCTTAAAGCTTTGCAAACCAATTCACAGGGTACATCCTAGTCGAGCATTACGACTGTTCCAATTCTATTCATTTTTCTCAAACTTATGCTACTCGCTTGTTTGACTTAGTGGTTCTAGTTGCTGCTGGCCGAGAGTGGATGACAAGAAAGGCAACTAAAAGTGATATGCACAAATTTTCAATTTTAGTCAAGGCTATGGTCCTAAAACTTTTGATTTCAGTGTAGCCAACCCAACCAATTGAGTGTCCTTGCACTATAAAAAAAAAACACCTGTCGACTGGTTGGCAACCACAATGGCTGCCAATTTAAATTTACTCTGCGGTTGAGCCTCTATTATCCGGTGCGAATCAGGATTTACACAAAGCAAAGGTGTTAATTGATTTCTGTTATGTTATGTCAAAGCCACAAAAGCCTTGGAGAGGAATTTGAATTTTGAAATGTGAACGAGAGAATTGTGGGAAATTAGTTTAGCAAATTGTCTCTCAAAAGTTCAACATTCTTTTATTGTTGGTCGGCATAGCAATATTTATTGCCGGCTTACAATGCAAACAGATAATTAAAATGTGTAATAATTGCTGGAATTAAATAATAACATACATTTGCGAAAAGAAAGCAGAATGATTGTTTTAGTTGTATTTTACTTTGTAGTCTGAAAATATAATTTAAACTCAAATTAAATTTATTGTGTATATATATGAATGTGAATGTGGATAAACTAATTAACTTTTAAAACTAGTTAGCGGATATCCTCAGGTACCCTTTCAAATGAATAACTTGCAAAATTGTTAACCTTAAGCTGCAGACACTTAATTAAGATAAAAGTTTGATAAAGTGAGACATAAGTTAATTTAAGTTAATACCTTCTTGGTATTAACCAAATGTAGTATTTCAGACATATAAATTGCATTTCAAGTGTATTGAACTGAGTCAGGAATATTTCCTAACTAAATATTTCATGTCTAAAAGCCTAAAGTTAAACAGCTAATACACGTTTTATTTCACCAACGAACACACGCAATTCATATGAATCCAGTCACAGCTGGAAATCTATGAGTTACACAACCACAGCAGCCAATTGATTGCACATGATGGCGTTTCAACACCATCAGATACATATTGAATTGCTTTCAATGCCCGCAGTCAAATTGGATATTCAAAGCCAGAAGCAGTCCACAAAAAGCTCAAGATGCCCGTCCGTTGGCCAAGTGCACAGAAACTCACAAGTGGATTTCGAGTGAATGAAAATGCAAATACTCTCAGCCAATGAGCATCTAAATTTCTAGTTAGAAGTAATGTATTTTTTAGCTAACACGTCTTTGACAGAACATGACTGGACGCCAGTCTGCTTAAGAATTCTTGCATTCGAAATTGTATTTTTATTTTATTTATATATATTTATATTTTCAGGCATTTATACATATATTTGTGTATATGTATAAATGCCTGAAAATATGCAAACATATAAATGTGGCTGCCATGCAAAACAAAAAGGCTTTATTGTCAGCATCTAGTGAGATTATTTAAATAAAAATGGCATATATTTTAACCTAGCTAAGCATGGATAAAATGGCATAAGTTTATAGTCAAGTAGCAACTATAAATAAGGCCTACAAAAAAATCTCTGATACGAGGCAAAGATTTTATAAATTTAATAGCTGGATTTACATTTCTTACATTCACATTCCTTACACTTCGCGATTCCATTATGACTGTTGTCGATAATGTGTGATTGGCAAAACTACAAATTGATTTAACAGCCGATTAGGCTATTTTTATTATTTGTCTTTGCAAAATGAATAACAAAACATTTAATTAAAATATGAGACAGGCTATAACCAAATATGAAACAACTGCTGACAACAAAATAAATAAAAACAAAACTTACGAACTCAAAAATATTGCATTTAAATTTAAATTGTATTTTGAAACAGAGTGAATTTCACACTCATTAATATTCCAACTACAAAAACTTGGCTGCAAATTTAAATTATTTGCATTGTTAAAGAAATGTAAAATGTAAATGAGCTACTCTTCTAACTAAAGTGTGGAGAAAAAATATAGTGCAGAAAACGAGCTTTAATCGAAAATAGGGTAGACTTTTTGGTTTCTTTTTACAACAAACACGAATCTATATTTGATGACTTCTCACTGTTGGATGTCAGTTGCAATTACTCGGCAACGTTCGAGTGGCTTTGTCCTAATGAAAAAGTGATATTTTATCTTAGCTTATTTTGCATCCGCCACGTGATAGCGTATGAGTAATGCATAAAAGTCCTCGAGGTGGGCTAGAGGCCCACCAGCCAAACTTACATATACAAATATTCAATAATGTATAAAAATATTCAATAAGTTTAGCGAGTTCTTCGTTTTTCTATTTGTGCGCTCGATGCAAAACTTTTAGAGCAGTCGCTTGCACAGTAAGCACATTGTGAATTCAATGTGGAAGAATGTGGAAGAATGGCATGGCAAAGAAAGCAGAAACAAGAAATGCCAAGTGGAAAAAATACTTTCACTTCCAGTCGCGGTCGGTTGCCCGTAAAATTGACAAGCCGTAAAATATATATGTATAAAGTGCCCGTAGTTATTTGTTATTAAATGCATGGACGGGTGGATGGATGTTTGTAGAGCAAGAACTTTGCTCTTTGATGACCCACAGACCAACGTCAAATAACACTGTGCAAACTAAGTTGGCAAAATATAGCTCACTGCCCTCACCTATACTATACAAGTCGCAGACTCATTACTAACCCCTATACAAGCCATTAAGGTATGCATAATGTGAATGCTTAAATAGGGAAACGACGTCAGACCGAAGCTCGCAAACTAGCAGCGTCTACGCATTTACGCTTGGATTAAAGTTGCGCGAAAAATCGATTGCATTGATGTTTACCTTCGACCCAGTTTCTTGTTGTTTATTGATCTGGCTATTGTGATATGACCATATGACCATACATACTGCCTACAACACTTACAAAGTAAAAGTAACTCCAACACTCATCTAAATCCAGGAGAATTCGTTCTCGAAAGTATCTTATCAGTAAAATCGTGATATTTCATTAACAAAACATGAAAGTTTTATTTTAAAATTCGCTCTCCTTCATTTGGCTGCTGTGACTTTCATGCTTGTCATAAATTTGCTAAACAATTGAACTAAAATAAAAAATACGCGTTAAACTGTCATACTAATAATATATAAGCCGAAAGAAATTAAGATTTTATTCATCATACCCTCAAGAATCACTTCATTCATTGAATTTGAATAGACAAGTTTATCCATTAAATCATCATTTTATTTGAAATATTGAGAAAGTAAATAATTTAATATTTATATACGTAGATGCACATATAAAATTGAGGTGGAGGAATTAAATCTTTTCGATACCCTGACCTCATTTAAAATGGCTAAAAAGGATAAAGAAGTTATGCAAAAGTATGTCACAAGCAAAAGAAGGCGTCTCAGATAATTAAGTATATATATTCTTGAATAACAATAACAGCTAAGTTGAATTAGCCTTGTCCGCTTCTATTTATCATTTATTTATAATTTGCTACAATTTCTTAAATACTACAATAGAAAAACTTAAAGCTTTGCATTTGACAGATGCAGATCAAGTTTATTTCGTTTCTGCAATATCTGCATCAGTTTACAGAATATCGAAACAAATCGATTACCGATAGCATTAAATAGCAAATTACATGGCAGGAAACATATCTTTAAAACGTGCATATAAAGATAAAATATAAAATCGCCCTAAAAGCTAGTAACATTTTCTATACTTCACAAATAATTTCTAAACATATGAATAACAATTACCAAAAATTGAAAAGATCTATATTTTATTTATCAGATTATTTTTTTTAATAATAGAAAATATATCTAAAAATTATTTTGGTATATGGCTTTCAATACGTAAAGACTTCTTACTTACTTTGGTCCACTCGATTCTCATATGAATGTGATACGAAATTAATCGGTGCTGTCAACTGTCTGCCACTGTTGACAATCATTTACAAAAAGAAGGTCAAATATATGCATGTTTGTATATGATTGACAAGCGCTGGAAAGATTTTGGCGCTTATGCGCCTTATGCGTGATGAAATAACCGTATGGGTCTAGGGTAAGGTAATTTGCATACGCACATCTAATAATTCATAGATTTGCATATCAATGACCAGTTTGCACAAAGTTGGCGAGAGGGCCACAAATCACTGCTGTGCTCGTATAATTAAAATGTCAACATAATTAAATTTATCGCAGTAGTAGGATACTTTGTATTATGTTGTAGCTTCACCAACTCGTCGGTATACCAATTTTATGGTATTGGCAAATTGCTTACAAATGACTTTGCAATTGTGCTCTTCTGATAATGTACATAAAATGTATCGTTATTATTTATGTCGGGCTAGAGGCAAACACATTGCACAACCCAACCGATACGCCTACAAAGTTTTTCGTCCTGCTGTTTACCAATAACAATAAATTTGTATTTAGTAAACTTTGGATATTAGTGGAAATGGTTCAAGGCTTATTAAACGAATATTACTAAAACTGAATATCTGGCAAAGCAATTCGTTGTGAGTTTACTATAATTTCATGCAGTGCCGATTTAGAATGAATTATTGCATATTCTTAGCCATTTTCTTTGAACTCTACATTGCCATTTGTATTTTGAAGAATTAAATGATTTAATTACCAAGTTATTGAATAACTTAAAATCAATTTACTTTATAATTTGATTGGATGTTTATTGCATTTTATGTTAAGCTGGCCAATTATAATTCAATTAAGCTTAATCAGCTAGAATTGTGAATAATCTACGTGAACTGAAATGCTTCAAGCAATTAAATAAAACAAAAAGCAAGACATGCATACAAACATGTACATATATATATAAATATAAATATATATATATATATATATTTTTTTTTTTTCCCCCTAAACCTATTAAAAATGCATAAAAAGTATATAATGATGTTGTGCCAAAGTATGCAGCACTATATATACTATTAAAAAATTAATCTGACGACCGGGTACATTTATTTTAAGCAATTAAAGCTGTGAAATGACATCCAGTCGCTAATAACTTATCCCATTTTGTTCACACATCGGTAACTATATGCTTTCATGTCGCCTAATTTCGTTAGCTATTTGTAGCTGCTCTCCTTACATATAAATATGTATTTTCTTATTGTGTAATTCAATTAGTTAAATATGCTCCATGCGAACCAGGCATTTATTGCGTTCTGTGGACAATGTTGAGCAAGAATGTTTTTGATTCTGTAAGATTCTTTAAGATTGTAATTCAATTGAAATCAGCTGTGGGTGCTTGTATGAGTGTGTGTGTGTGGGTGTTTTCTGCCACTCGAGTGCACTTGGGAAACCAGAGCGGTAACAAATGGAAAACAAAACGGAGTATACTCAGCGGCGTTTGCTGGAGCGTGCCACACATGCAAATATAAAATACAAACGCGCCCTGCCAATGCTGGGGCCAATTACGGCTTACAATATTTCGTGCTGCCATTCAAGCTGGTTGCCCATTTACGTGATCATTTGTGCAGTGCAGTTGCAGTTGCATGTTGCACAGAATACTGCTGGCAAATGCCACAAAGCACCAAAAACCAAAATCATGATTACGCGCACATTATACCAAGTATTTTACACTGGGACATAAGTGTAGCTGCAATTTCCTGCTAGCCTTAAGTAATAACCGTCTAGATTATTACTTTCCATTGCGGTCTTTCTTGCCCGTGCCAAGCTCCTAATTGTATTAAAATCTTTCGGGTCGGGTGAAAGTTTCTCTTGTGTCAGCTGCTTGCGCTAATGTTTCGAAGTTAATTTATTTTTTTTAACTAGTTCCTGGTCCACTGCACTGTTGGCCAAGTTTTTCGCTGCGCACCTCATTAAATATAAATAAGCGAAACCGTAAGCGGAACTCGTGCAGCAAAACTTTTAATGGCTTTCTCATCATTAGAGTACCATTCAGATCGGTGTCGGGTGAATTCATTTATCTTTAGTATGTAATTCGAATCGTGCTAAGCAGACTTAACCTCAGACTGCTTATTATTTTGTGCTCATTGGCTCTTCCTTAGTTGGTGCGATTGACTACTATGCGAGCATTTAGTCTCCTCACTATAAAAAGTACAAACAACGAATTGACAACGTTCAGTAGCAATTGCTTCTCTTTACGTGGCTTTAACTAGAATTCCAATCTCCGTTTGCCTTCATACTTCAGCAGGGTTCTTCTATTTCATCGTCCTTCACTGGTAGAAACATAAAAAAACTTCTTTAACTTTCTTTTATTTATTTTATTTCTCACTTATTATCAAAATCTTTCTATCTGCTTGACGTTTTCTAATACTACTACTATTACTACTTTTATATAATTTATTTGGGAACTTTAATTTTAAATTTAATATGAAATTTTTATTTATTAAAACCTTTTTAAGTCCTCGAGACGGTTTTCAGGTTCGGTTTCAGTTAAGCCACTGCTAATCGTGGTCATTAATTTTAAATGAAATTTTATAACCTTTTCATATTGTATTTTCAATCAAGCACTGGCTAGCTGCTGATACATGGCATACCCACATATATGTTTTATGCAGTAACTAATTATAATGAAAAGTAAACGCAAATAAAGAATTCATTAAAAAAAAACCCTTTTTAAGTGAGTAGCGCTCTATGTTTTTGTTGCACCTAGCTTGGATCAGCTGCACAATTGTTTACTGCCAACGCCCTGGGCCACAAAATTATTACCAAAGCTGCGTTCGTTACCGTCGACGGTGGCCATAAAGCTGGTCAAAGCCAAATGTCAGAAGCACAAAAAGAACCGACAATGAATGGCTAACATGCTGAATGATGGTTACCGACGAAGAAAACAGGAGAATGGGGCATGCAAAGGAAACGCAACGGAAAATGTGACGAAAGAAAAGTCCTTTTATTGTCAGCGGAAAGCCACAAAACTGTCCAAAAAGCTTAAGCGTTTCATTTTGTTTGTTGGCTCAACGGTAACACAATAAAGCAGCCAATTCAAGTTTTCCGCAAATCAAATAAGCTTTAAGGAAAAGAGGAATAAATAGAAAATAACATTTGCTATTTACTTAATTAAATGAGTTCAGCTACGAAGTTTGTTCAAAATGCACACTTAGTATTTATATATATGGTATTTGATAAAGTAAGTATGTGTAGTACAATCCCACAAGTCGCCTTTTCAAATTGAAGTTATTCACTATTGGCCAACTGTTTATGTTAGTTGGAAAAAGGATTGAATTGGTAAACATTGTTAAGAATATTTATAGACATAAAGGCATATGTATTCAATCAATTGTATTTTTTTAATGTAACGACTAACCGTCATAATATGTTATTGATTATCATTGAAGCTCAATTTCCCATGAATAATTCATTTATAAGGAGAAATTATAGTCATTAACATATCAAATTATGGAATGGCACATGATATGATTACATATGATTATTCGGTAACATTTCACATTATTATTCTCGTGCTGACCAGAATGCTTAACACTTGCCCCTTTTCACCTGACAGTATAATTAAAGCTTATATTTTCCTTTGAAAACGAATACTGAATACCGCAGCTGCTGTCATAATGTAAAATTTATATTATGACCTTTGATTTGGCATTGAAAATAATTTTAATTGGAATTTTGCATGAAATCAGAATTACAATTGCAATGGATACCTGAAGTTTGGTGGAGCCCGTGTTATTTAAAGCTTTACCAATTAAAATGCAATAATATTCATATGTACATATGAAAGGAAAAAATAAAATTAACTAATGCTAGTACTAATTTAAGTATAAAAAGAATTAATTGCCATGTACAAAATTTACGGAATTCCAACATAAAAATGAGAAAGTTGCTAACGAATGAGGACCAAAAACTCAGCTAGCTATATATAATTTCATTCTGAGGTTTTTTATTCAAGCACAAAATAGTTGCGCATTTCGATGGCCAAGAACAAAGCTAATTTAAACACCTCTAAATGTAATTGAGTCGAAAGCAATCCACTTAAAGTTACCATTGTAAATTGGTCGCTTCTGCTTTACTTTTACATCTTTGAAAATATTTTATTTATATATTAATGATAACGATATACTGGTTTGCTTAAGATGATGTTAAAGCATTATTTTATGTGTATTTATATATATCTTTATATGTTCCCTGAGATTGAATACTGTCATATATTCAGAAATTAAATCACACAGGAATTTAGAAAATCGACCCGAAAAAAATAAAAATCACGGTGAAAACAAGAACATTTTAAAAAATTATTAAATTTAGAAAATTCTTAATTTAGAAAGTCTTTATTCTTTCTTTCAGAAATGATTATATTGAAATTCTAATACATGAATAAATTAATAAATATATAAAAATAAATATAAAATGTAAAATACTCGAGTTTACTTCAATCAATTTAGATAGCTTAAATTTTGTAAAACCCTTTTTACTTTATAACATAGCATCTGCTTAAGTATATAGTATATTGCTATCGTAATAATTTAAAATACATGCTTAAAGAGAATACTTACCGCTACGTTTTTGTATCGGATTTGCCATGTGTCCGTACAAGCGGCTCAAATCGATGGCATTAGCCGTTGCGTATAGCAACAGCAGCGAAATGATAAATGTTGGCCAGATCATCATCTTTGGCATGGAAGAGGACATCCTGGTGCTGTATGCTTATTTTGCGGCTCCTAAATTAGCTGAGTTCCTTTGCTGTACGCGTGGCGAAATTGAAGCACTCGCGTCACTTTCTCACTATGTATCTGCAACTGAGTCCAATATTTTCAATAGATGTAGGTAAAAGTTGCACACATGCACGATTGGCGTCTTAGCCGATTGTTCGACAAATTTTTTTAGTTAGTTTGCGTTTTTGGAGCTAAAGGAGGAAGAGACTCCAGCTCCGGCGACTTTGTATGGTTCGTGTCACCGTTGTCACTTGGTGGTTTCTTTTTGCGTCTGGGTTCTGATTGAATTATTGTTGGCACTTCTGCTGCGAATAGCTGGTTCCGCTGCTCTATGTTGACTATATGCTAGGCTAATCGTGTTCTAATGGAGTTATACGCACCAGAAATTGGCTCTACTCTTAACTTACGTTCGTTACGTTAATTCGATATTTGAGTTTACCGCTATACGTGTAAGTATTTAATTTGTGCAGTTACAGCAAGTTATAAACCGTTGGGTTTAGTTTACGTTTTGGTTTTTTTTTTGCTAAAATATTTCGGTATCGGTTTCGTTTTCGCTTAAACTTAAAATCCAAAAAAGAATTTGCAGGCAAACGAATATTATGTTTTAGTCGACTTTTTACATTTTTCTACACTGCAACGAGAAGAACAAATCAAAACAATCACGTTAACGAAAGTATTCACTTTGGCACACACCTATTGTTGGTTCTTAATTGGGATTGTGTTTCTGGTAGCGACATGTATTTCCAAACTTAAAATAAATAAAATTAATAATACAATAGTGAGGATGCTGTCGTTATATATTAATCCAGTTTTATTATACATTTGAGTGGAAGTCCGCCCGTTTCTTATGGCAGATACAGGTCCTGAAGGGTACAACAAACTAAGGCAGCGCAGTTGACCAATAATATATGAAGCTACATTTTAAATCAAGTGGAAGGCTCTGATTATAATATCGATAAAACGCAACCAATATGATATACGCGTGTTAGGTACTAGAGATTTTAAATTTCAAAATTGAAGTCAATAGCATATGCAGTCTATTAGATACGCATGTTCACACAGACGGACAGAGGGATATGGCTATATCAACACAGCTGTTGATGCTGATAATACGTCATTGGGTCGGTGATGCTTCCTTTGCACAAAACTGTTCTTACCCCTTCTTAAGATCAAGTTATATTAATACACAAGTATAAGTATAAGTGTGGAATGTTAATGAAATGAACAAATTGACAAGCAGTAAACTGAAAACTTAAATGATCACCATGATTATTATACTCAGGAGAAAAATCACAAAAGTAAATAAGAAGTGAGAAATAAACGACAAAAACTGAGGTGAAGCAACCACTTAAAGTCTTCCCAATGATAATTAGGGTCAATAAACAGAAAATTAACAAACACAGACTTAATTAAAGCATTGGGATCTTCGCACCAAATTTTCACATCACACGCAAGATCATACATACCTCTAATTACACTAACACAAATAATATATATGTACTAATATATATAATCGCCAAGACACAAAATGAAACAACAAATTATATGGCAGAGCCGTCTAATAAGCTTAACGAACTTTAACAATTTCGGTGGCTACGAAAAGTTGAACAACCCTTTTTCTCGCCTTTAAGCACACACCAAAAATACACACATAAGCACACAAAAAGACGTATATTCACACACACATATATATATATATATACACACTCTCGCAATCCTTGAGTGCCTTTTAATGAGTCTCTGGAGCACCCAAAAAACACATACGCAGCAGAGTCATTTGGAAATGGTGTGAAAGTAGATAGCTAGTAATAAAATGGCGCTCGTACCCGCACCTTTAATTATAGCCAAGTTAAACCCTTTTTTTACTTTGCCTAAGAGCCAACTTTACACAAAAGTCAAACTTGAAGCAGAACAAACTTTTAGCATACTTTCTGCGGCAATCAAAAATCTAGCTACGCTTTTGCTCACTTCGTTTAAATAAGAAGACAAACTTTTTCTAAAACTTTTTCGTGCACAGTTTGTCAAATCAAAATATAAAAGAAATTCACCAACAAGAAGTAAATGACTGCATTTTAATTAGTCTGTGCGTCCTTCTTTAGATTGGCACTTGCTCTTTTTTACATAAATTTTTTGGGGGTGCATTGACAATTCTATTGAGTTTTGCTCAAAGTGCGACAAAACTAATCCCTTGGGTTACCCTTAGTCGGCATTTCGTTGATATTGTTCGTCTGGTCAAGGCAAAGTGAATACCCATGTTTTCTAATTAAAGTTGACGAATCATAAAGCGTCTAACAGCAAATTTGAGTATGTCCCAGAGAATTTGCTTTGCAGTATCAACAAAACACAGCAAATAAAATCATAGATGCTGTTTATTTATTATTTATATTAACTAGTATCTAACAAAAAATGGAAGCTGAGAGGCTGAGGCATCTATAATCTCACATGACTAAAATGTTAGTTTCATTAAAAATATCAATTTTTAAGCCGTAAATCCACTGGAGCGTATATCCGTAGGAAGACCACTGTTAAAACTCCTGACAATTCCCAAGCATACATGAGCCACATCCAGATTAAGTCAGAGTTCTTTAATAAACTCAAATAAAAGTTTTGTGCACACGATTCAATAATAAAGAATTCCATGTTGAGTAACAGAAACAGCCACATTCAACACCAGGGGAAACACAATTTGCGACCAAATTATATACACCAGAGGCCTAAGAAGCGAAATATTTTAAGACGTGTTTGCCTCGCTGATAAAAGCGAAGCCACATTGCCAAATAGTAAGATAGGCCACAGGGGCATAGAATTGTACAGAAACAGAAACGGAAACCGTAGCAGAAGCAGACGGGCCATAAAGTAGGAAAGTAAGTGACTTATTTTTGAGGTGGTAAAAATGCTGCCAAATAAAGTGACACAAATTGTTTTAATAAGTGGTGTGAGACATACTTGACCATAAGTTATGACTGAGTTCACTGAAGGCCAAACGGATAAAGCTGGTAAAAATTAAAAACAATTTTAATTATTTATTTATTTTATGTCAACTAAACTCAGTCGACACAAAAGTAATATAAGAAGTAAAAAATAATAAGCATAAATTATAAAATAAGAATTATTTTTAAGATATATAAAATTTCCGTGGTTTTATAATTGCAAAATTATCCAATATCTGTGACATGAATTGGAAACAGACCAGAAAAAAACCCAATCAAACAATGTGCGAAAAATTCTGGCACTGATTTGGAAGTGTAAAAAAAAAATAAATGTAGTGAGCTGATGCCCATTGGAAATAAAAAATCATGAAAATCAAAAAGTAAATAAAACAATAAAGTGAACAGTTTTGTATGTATATATATGCTGATCAGAAATTGTAGATACGACCAAACTTAAAGCAATGTCACAGGAAGCGAAAGCAAGGCATATGTTTTTAGGGCCTTTTGGGCAGCTTTAAGGTTAAAAAATGTAAAAAAAAATAGCTGCAGAGGTAGCTGCAAAAATCACAAAGAAGCATTCATTTGCATAATATGTAAGTAAAATATAACCAACCGACAAAGACACCGACTGCCCGATACAACAACAAGTACAGAAAATTTGAGCTTTATATCCGCAGCATTTTTTCAGTCTTTTTCATATATATTTTTTATGGCGCTTGCGGAGTATTTTTTGGGGTGCTGTTCCGTTTTCTTAATGCATAATTTAACGGGTGCCGTCAGTGGAGGGGGGCGGCTCAAATGAGAAGAGGCATAGCAACAAAAACGTGCACAAAAGCAGGCAACAATCAACAACTCTGCGTGTTGTTATTCAAAGCACAAAACACACACACACACACACACATGAGTAAAGCGAGGACTAACGAGGCTAGAAGTGAGGCTGAGACTAACTCTGCTGGGGTAAATAATGTGTACAACGGCTGTTCTTGAATTCAATTCTTCGACACACACACACACACTCAGCCATGAAAAGGCACATAAGCGTGGAAATTTGATATTTTTGTTGTCAACTTATGTCACTTGATTTGTCTTTAACAAAGTCACTACGAAGAAAATTCTAAATTTATGCGCTTTACTGTATCACACACACATACATTTACACAAATACACACGCACGCAAAAGCACACATCTACAAAAAATGAATGCGAGTTGAAAAACACGCGGCCTTTTTACTTATGTTTCTGATTTTTATAATCCAGTTTTTCTTTTATGCATTTCTGTTTGCAGAACTATTTATATGTGCATATGTAATATATGTGTATGTGTGTGGGATTAAAACTTGGTTACAGTACGTTTGAGTACGAGCCAAAAAACTCGAACAACTATTTACAACTCCGCTTGAGTGTAAGTTTCAAACTCGACTGAAGCGTTGAGCGCATTGCCTGCGTCTTTTATGAGCTGCATTCCACTCAAAAGGACACCGAGCGTCGAGTGTATCTCAATCGCCTGCGCGATTCCTCAACCCTGAGTGAAACGCGAGCGCAGTTCGCGAAGCATGCGGTCTGCGCTTTGACTGCTGCTGCTCTGTGGCTCTGTGGCCATTGTGAAGTGCAAAGGTGATGCGAGAGAGTTCGCTTGAGGCACGCACATTACAACAAGTTGTTTCACTGGCGAAAGTTTGATTTGGTGTTCGCGGCAACTTTGAAGAACAACAATGAAAACTACTATTTGCAAATATTCACTTTGACTAAACTTTTCCTCATTTCGCAAAATCTACCAAAACGTTATATTTTATTTATCTATTTTATACAATTTTATATTGACATTGATACTAGTCAATTGCTACATTAGATTATTTTAAATACTTTGCTTTTCAGGTTGCCTAAATTTTTGTCAATTGCCTATCGGTATGGCATTCAATTAAGTTGAAGTTAACAAGAAAGTTAAATAGGCCGAAATAGAAACATGTAATCTTCAGATGAAAAATAATACAATAAAAACTAACATTTCAAAATTTTCCGTTTGCTTCAAGTTTTCTTCAATTCGCAAATTGTCAGCTTAATGCTATGTAAGTCTGATATCGATTAATTTTCGCCCATACGATAAGTCCATAATAAAAAAAAGGGAAGAACGATTATTTTAAGTACTCCGAAAATTACATAAACTGGCAAAGCGGAGTCAAAATTCTGTAATAATCAAAATTGTACTGCAATTCTAAAAAACCGGCCGACGCAGTTACACAGTCAGAAAATAAATCGCCCTGAAGTTTGAAATTCGCTATACTTTTGGGTAATACTTAAGGGTAACTAACTTTATTAATTCGATTAATGGGAGTCACTCTCTAGTCTTAGGAAAAGTGGATATAAAGTTATTACTGGCACGGTTTCAACCTTAACCTCACGATTTTAAAAGAAATTCGATTGCTAAATTTTCTGTTAATGTTACCAATTTAATTTCTTTTTTATTTGACATGTATTTAGAATAGCTAATTATTGTGCAAGAAATCAAAAATTTTAAAAATATCATTTTCCATTTTATAAGGATAAAAATAAGTGCCATTGATCGTGTTTCGCAGAGTGTAGTCTTGTCGATTCAACCTCGGCTTTTCATTCTGAAAATGTGTCTTGCAATAAGTTGTGTGACAAAAATACAATACCCTCCTACAGAGTATCTCTATTAGAAATACCTTTGAGGAACCGATGAGCATATCAATTTCCATTGGAACATAAATGGAGGGGCGCTACTCTCAAGGTCACAACGATATGCATCACTGAAGAAGGCACTCGAGTACTTGACACTCCCAACACCCAGAATACCCAGCTATTAACATACTCGCACAGATCCACACACACACCCCACACACATCCACTAAATACTTGTGCTCCTAATTAAAGCAGTAAATATTAATTAGTAACGAGTGTGTGTAATTTCGGACTTCCCGCACTGGCTAATGAACAAAAACACATTTGACTGAAATATAACCCAGAGCCAACTTATAATTTGAGCGACAGCGCCAACTGAGCGATTCGCTGAGTGCAAAGCAATAAGAGAATAAAACAACAGAAAATGACTCATAGAAGAGAACGCCGGCTTGTGTCCGACCCGCCCAATTTGCTGCCCACGCAGAAATCTCGGCCCACACAACTACGGACAACAGCCAAGCCCAATAGATTGCCTTGTGGGCTGCCCAGGCTAACGCTTATTCGCTCCAATAAAAATATTCTATGGGCATTTCGGAGAGTGCGATGTTTTCTTTTACAGTGCGTTGGCGTTACACTCAAAACCAAGTGTGATTAAATTAAGGTCATGTGGGCAGAAGGAAAGCTTTGGCAGTGACATTTCTTTGTTTGTCTTTTGGGCTGCAGGACTTGTTATGGCAATTCTATTAAGGGTACTAAGGGGAAACTTAATTTGCCCTTATCGTACACTCTTTGATGGAAACAAACTTTTGTATTATGAACAATATTTAGGATTTATTTGCCTCAACTGGGACGCATAGATTTATCCACAAAAAGTAAGAACAGTTCGTCAAAGATGACATATCGATTAGGTCAGAAAGCACTGATTAATGAATCAGTTCATTTAGTTTCACATAAATGAATAAATTAGAGATAATTTCGTATATATTTTCTCTGGGTAAAAGTATTTTTAAACATGCAGGATCATATATCGTCACATTATCGAAATTGCATTATTTTAATGGTATAGCCAAAATCGATATTTAAATATTTGATGAATTGCAATGAATGTCTCTAATTCCATTCTTTTATAAGTATATTACAAAACTAAGTACTCGTATTTAAGACAAAGTAGATCATAGCTGATTATTATAAATAAATATAATTTGAAAGAGCAAAAAAAAATCTACTTTCATTGATTCGATTACATAGTTAATTTTTATTTATTTAACCCCAATATTGACACAAATGTTAGATTATTTTACATTAAAATATCCCCAAATCTTAATATCTTATTTTTTATATATATATAGCGAATTGGAAATGCTTTAAATAAATAAATAAAACTACTTATCAGCAGAAATATTTTAATTTGCTCTATTAATTTACATTTCTTCATATTATTTGTGTTACGATAATAAGATAATTTACATAAATTTGCAACTATCTATAGGGGCAACAAGTGCAACGCTTCACGCTCTATAAAACGAAAATCGAACTCGGTCAATAACTTCAGTCAAGGGCTGTCCACAACACTATGAAGTGTTTCTACCTCGTCACAATATTAGTGAGCACTTTTGCGGAGCAATTAACTTTTAATCCATATCGTTATACTCTGGAGCTACTGCTGCAGGAGCCCAGTTCAGGACGCTATTCGAAAAGTGATGCTGCTCCAGTACAGGAGCTTTGGCTAAGTCAAAAACTCGATCACTTTGATGAGCTTGATAATAAAACCTGGCAAATGGTGAGCAGACAATCTATATGAATCACAAATTAGAATCTAGATAGAATTTCTTCCTTTCAGCGCTATCTTCGCAATGACAAATATCATAAGCCTCATGGACCAATTTACATATTTGTGGGCGGCGAATGGACGATTACGCCGGGTCTGCTGAGCACGGGTCTAACACACGATATGGCCGTGGAAAATGCGGGCATTCTATTTTATACTGAGCATCGATACTACGGCCAAAGTTGGCCGCATAAGTAAGTCAGCTATTTTATAATACATATTTAAAAGTAAATCAAATATGCCTTTCTTAGCTCAAGCCATAGTAGCATGTCTTCGGAGAATCTTAAGCATTTGAATCTGCATCAAGCCTTGGCAGATCTTGCGTACTTTATCCGATATCAGAAGTCACACTCCGCCAATCTAACACACTCCAAGGTAATCCTAATTGGTGGATCCTATTCCGGCAGCATGGTAGCTTGGATGACGCAACTTTATCCAGAACTTGTAACTGCAAGCTGGGCTTCCAGTGCTCCGTTGCTTGCCAAGGCTGATTTCTACGGTAAGTAGAGCTTCTCATCTCCTACAATTTATTTAGGTGTCCATTAAGAAACAAATTGATCGCCCAGAAAGGTTTTCAATCATCTTATTTTTGCAGAAAAATAACTTCGTTGACCGTTTATAAAATCTCGTCTTTTATTTCTCTTAATTTTAGCAAACGATTTTTAAGTTGTTTTCTAAGTTATATGGAGCTAGTTTCCACTTCATACCAATTACTCCATAAAGTATATATATTATATATCTGGGTGACACACTCTGTTTTGGATTTGGAAATCGTCTCTGTGAAATCCGAAATTCTTGAGATGAAGAGTAATAGAAAATGTTAGCATTCTAATATTATCGGGAAGAAAATAATTTAACATTCTTTGGTCAGATAATATGAATAATATCTAATCCGATTTCTTGTCCCTATGCCGATTATGTATCAAATCTGATTCGTTATAGCTTTGCTACATAAATAGCAAAATCGCAGCATACTAATCTATCTAATAATAAAAAAAATGTAATAATTTCTTTCTTATTGAGAAACAAAAAGAAGTATTATTAATCTAAATTAATTAATATTAAATTTGATTGTATGTTGCTTCCAGAATACATGCAATTCGTCGGGAACTCGATTAACCTGACCTATGGCCATAATTGTACACAACGTCTAGAGAACGGATTTAACCACTTGGTAAAGTTATTCAATACGAATAAAGTAAGTAAATTACTTGAAAGACTGGATGCATGCGCGAGTTTTAATGCAAGTGATTTGCTGGATCGCATATCCTTCTTCAATGGGATTGGTAATTACTTTGCATTGGTTGTGCAGAGTTACAGGTGTGTCTCGTTCATGCTCGATGCAGGTAGCTTTGCAGTTATAGTCAGAAAAAAATCGCCACATAATGTAGAAAATCACTAAGGGTAACTCAATTTATTATTCAAATATTATATTTTTGAAAACCAGTGTTTTCCTTTTCGTAATTCCACGGCATTTTCTCATAAAATTTAAAAAATGGGTGTAATTTTCAGATTGAAAGCTTAATTATTTTCAGCATATAAAACAAAATTATTTTTTGAGTTTTAGGACATATATCAAAATAATTTCTTTCTGGCTATCTGCACGACTTTCCTCTAAGAGCGATTTTCGAAATTGTATAGCGATTTTTTCTGGGTGTAATTCGCCAATTAATAAACTGTTCAATTATATTTCTAAGTGAATATATTCCGGCACTTTGCGATGCGCTCATGTCGCTTCACTCGAGCGATGAGCTGGCCCTGGAACGTTTTCTGGAGCGGCTATACTCGGGTGATGACAAACGGCTCAGTGAGTTCCGCTGTCAGGATTTCAGCTATAAGGCAATGTTGGAGCTGTTCAGCGATGCTTCGGATCGCAGCACAGGCAGTAAGTGAATGAGTGGAACACAGTAACTTGCAAATCAAAACTTCTTTGCAGCGCGCGCCTGGTTCTATCAGACTTGCAACCAATTTGGATGGTACACCACCACCACTACCAACTGCAGCACCACTGCATCATCCTGCATGTCCTTTGGTAGTCAGGTGCCTGTGTGGTACTTTGAGCAGCTGTGTCGTGATACATTTGGACCAGGCCAGACACCGGCTGCGCTGGCCATGGGCATTGCAGAGATGAATGCCCAGTTCGGTGGGTTTGAATTTAACCAAAGCGTAGTTTACCGAGAGGTGTTCTTCACGAATGGCGAATTGGATCCATGGCGAGCATTGGGGCATCAACTTGGCAATCAGGCTGTGATTATAGCCGGTAAGTTGACACCAATTAGCTATGTAAGCTGTGCATTAAATCCTTTTGATTGCGGCGAGAAGGATACTCGCATGTGGAGGACCTGGCCAGCGTTAATGTGCGGGACAGTGTGCAGATGAATCTGGTCAAGCTGCGCATCATGTCCTTTTTGCGGAGACACGTTGCATCATGAAATGGCTTGAAGTGCTCTTATCCATTATTAAATAAACAACAATTTCTTAACACGGAAATTTCCCTTAGGCGTTGCTCACTGGCCCTGGGCAAACAAAGACAAATTGAGTGACACTTGAACGTAAGTGAGATAAGTGTTTCGTCCTCTCATGCGTAAGTATGTGTGAGTCTGTAGGTGTTAGTGTGTGTGCGTGTGTGTGTTAGTGAATTGTTTGCCAAGCCTGGGGAATTGACAAAGTCATTTCTGTTGATTAGGAACATGTTGGTATTCACTTTGTTTGTTAGTTTTGCAGTCGGTCCATAATGAACTAGTCCAGTGGAACTAGTTCACTTTTTAAAGGATTGGCAATGTGAAAATTCCACTTCCTGCAATGTCAACAAGTGAGAATGATCTAGTATAAAGTGTGCCGACTTCGAGGTAACCTGTGGTCAGACCCAGCTTCTATTGAGCCCACATATTTATTATTAATAAAAATTTCTATGAAATTTAGAAACACCACCGGAAAATACGCTTTTTTCATTACTTTTATAAAAAAATAACCGAATCTACAAAAAAATTCTTAAAATTAAAAACATAATTGATTTCTGAACAATAGAAAATATTTCTAAAAAGTAGAGCTACAATCTTTGATTTAAAAAGTCATTTCTGAAATTAAGAAAATTCGCTTTGATTTCTCGACTGTAAATTTTAGTCTTAAGCTGTTGTGGGAAATTTGTGCAGGTAAGGATTTTCAAATGATATTATAAGTATTTATTAATTATCCAAAGTGTTTGTTTATGTGACATTTTAAAATACGTATATTTAATAATAATAGAGTAACAAATATTGAACTTTCTTTGTAAACAAGTAAAAAGTTCCCTTGAAACTAGGCATACTTTTTCTACATTTTAGAAAAATCCACTCTGAAATAAAAAAAAAAAACCAAAAAGCCTTGTTGTTAGAAAAGCAAAATGTGTATCGCGATATTCCAAAAATCAGAGCGATTTTTTTCAGTGTGTACATTTTATACATTTAGGCCATATTTTATAGCTTCTCCCCTTACACTCACTAGAATTGACATTGTTGTTGTTGTTTTCTTTTGAGGCTGTTGCTGCAGCATCGTCATTTTCATTCATGGGGTTCTTTATGGCCAGTTGCTCCAGTTGCCAGTTTTTCCAGCTTGCAGAGCTGAGGCAAGTTTCGCGAATGTGCCGGCTGCGAAGGAGGCGCTTTCCACATCCTCATCATCATCAATTTCAATGGCTGTACGCCAACAAATTGTCACTAATCTGGTGCAACCCGCGAAACCGAGTAGAGTAGATATATTGGTTATTGATATAACCAAAGCCGAATGAGTAGCATATCCACCAACAACTATTTAAACCGACCGAATGCATCCTCGGATCTGACGGGTACTTCAAGCTACTCCTCCAATTGGACGTCCTCACTGACAAAATTCCGTAGCTGCCTAATATCATTCTCCGGCATTAGAATCTGTTCCCGAACTGGCATGACGTCATGACGTGACGCGCCCTAGATGCGCACCCATTTCAAAGCACATATGCTTTTTAAATTTTGAAGAATTCTTCATTAGTTTAGGAGGTACGATTTTGAAAAAAAAATAGTGAGAAGCCACTATGCGTCATGGATACACGCAACCTCTCCTTACCATCGGGGCCAACTGCTGGCCTGGACTGTCCGAATGGATGCACGCACCTCCTCCACAACATCCGCACAAAAGCACCATGCTTGGCATCGCCAAATAATCTCAGCATCCAAATGTAAATATTACATATTTATGAAGCCACGCAAATAAGTAGTTTTTTAACAATGGATGCAATTTTTTTTCTGAGTGAACCTCAAATTAACTATATTTTCACAATATGCGCACAACAGCTTAAATTTAATGTTTTCTCACTAAAGGAAACACCATTTTGCATGTCTCAACTCGCAACGCTTTATAATTTTATCGCCTTTGTGATATAAGAATCTAATCAGAGACATTTACCCACGCTTTCGCAACACACTTTATGCCCAGCAAGTATCGCTGACTTAAAGCCTATCCACATCAACATGGCGTATACGCAACGTCGATGCCACGCACACGGAGCCAGGAAGTTGGCACATCAGACACGGGATAACATGATTTTCACTGCACTGTGAAAAGAGAGAGAGGCATATTGAGGGTAACATAAATTTATAATATCTTGGCTTGACGGGAGAATGCGCGGAAGGTGTAATTGGCATATCAGTTATTTGTCCGGGCTGATCCAATAAGCAAAGAAGTTTATCATGCAGACAGAATTATGTGTTATACAATGCGAAGGATTGCGTGCAATATGGAACTGGGTGTTGAATTATTGAAGCCAAACTTCCTCTCAACACAAATGTGAAATGGGTGCAAGCCATATGCCTGTACATATGTAGCTCCAACCCAACGGAAGGATGAGGGGAGGTTCTTAACGGCAATGGGATGCTATGAAAATTTATTATTATTGTCGCACATTGTTGCTATTGTTGTTCCGAAGCCCCTTGCTATTTCCGCTTTTTTGCTTGCGCAGAAATTGCAAAATACTTCAATCGTACAGTTCCCGTTAAGCCTCGACATATTTCTCTATCGCTGAAATTTTATTATTGCTTTTGTTTTTATATTATTTTGAATTTAAGCTAGATGGTGAATTTTTGCTCTGCTTTTTTTTTGGTTGTTGCTTTTTCCTTTGCTTTGTCTCAGTGGTTGAAGATGGAATTATCCAATAAAAGCTCAGTCCCCAGACTTCGTCTTTCAAAAATGATCATCATATTAATAAAATTGTATTTTGCATAAGTTCACATCTGCAGACTGTGCAGCTCCACTTAAGCCCTGTATATATTGCATAAAATATGTACTCGTATTATGTCGAACGAACTGAACCAATCGTCTTCAAGTGCTATGTGTGTAAAATGTATATGGTCATTTTAAAAATAACACTCACGTAACTGTCGTAAGTCTTAAAGTTCAATAGTCGTATACACTTGCAGTAGTACTTTTATCAGAATCTACCGAATTGGACTTTTGTGTTTACAATTACGCTCCTTTATTTATATATTTGTTTAATTGCGACTAATAGATAACTCAAAAACAAAATTTAATATTATTAAAACATAAGAAAAAGAAGACAAAGCGTTGCCATCGGGCGTAATCGACTGTAAAATACTTTGATACCATAAGTAATATCAGCTGTTATCAGCTGAGTGAGAGGGTGTAGTAAAGAAATACTATCAAATTGTGTAAGATATATGACCTTATCGATTAACACTAACAGGTATATCGGTTTTGAGAGGCGGAGTGGGAGTGGCCATCTAATTCTTTACCGATCTCTTAGGAGTTACCATTAACATGCTTTTAAAATTTGATGAATCCAGTGGTGACTTTAGCCTTAAAATTGTAGGAAATATCTGGCTTTATCGATATGTGAATATACATTTTATTGATTTCCTTGCCTTCTACCTAGCCTTCTACCTAGCCTGGACTTAGCACTCTATTTTTACATGTTGTCTGACACAGACCTGTAAATGTTCCAAGTTTCAAGTCCCTATCTCTAAGGGTGTCGAAAAAAGTTGAGTTTATACAGACGGACGGACAGCATAGCGGACATTGCACAAAACCAATACACTATGATAATTTCGGTATCAAAGTATATAAATTTGGCTTAACATTTATTACATGAAGCGTGGAAATTCTAATAGTTAGAATGCATTAGTTAAGATAGCCAATGAATCCATCATGCTCAGAGTCCTCTATTTCTATCATTACGAACCCTTTTTGAGCGCTTTGCCTCGAGATTGACATTTTCGCATTCAAAATATTAATTACTGAGTTCTCGAAAAGATTCATCCAAGGAATAATTATTAGTTTAAAAAAGAGTGAAAAGTAAATGGTAGAAAAATAACAATTAATTTGGCTCATTAGCGCAACGGAATCGATTTAAGGGAGTTACTATAAGCAGTAGTCTATCTGTGTAGTACTAAGACTGTAACATAATATCTAAGCTCAATCATTGTGAATAAAGTAAAGCAAGCAGTCGTTTACAATAAATATAATTTAGTTTTGACTGCTACATTATTTAGATAATTAGCACCCGTATTCCAGAATTTGACATACAAGTTTTGTAAAAAGTTGAATAATTATGGCTTTGGGCAGCAGTCAAAACAAATTATACGTCTTCCAAATACAGCTCTTCTGCTTCAAGCTGGTTATCACACCAATGATATCGATCGATATTGATATTATACGTCAAGTACATAGTTGCAGTCAATTTACAGATGTTGTACTGCAATCTTAGTACTACCAATAGCAGACAATACATGGAGGCGTCATATCGACAAAATGACCGCAGGAAAAGGTGTATCATTGTCTCGACATGCGAATTGCATATGTGTATTGTCAGATTATTGCTTATATATTAGTGACCTGGTATAAATCAAATCTAATCAGAAGTCAGAAGTTAAAATTCCAATTTTTTCACGCAGACAAAAAAGAAGATGAGTCCGACTGCAATAAGCAGTGAGAGGTCACATCATGATATTTTAGCCACAACTTGACTATCAAATGACATTAGTACTCTAGAATACAATATAAAAAGGAAGGCTTATTAATAAATAGGTTTATTAACATTAATATCCATCCTTCGAAATTAAAGTACTCTCACTTTTTATACGAAAAGAAAGCAACTGTTTCACAACAAATTCTCTTTTGTGATATTAAATTGTTGAAATGTTGTTAAATGTAATATATTCATTTATTGTAGTCGACTAGATCGTACGTTATCACAAGATAAGGCTAAAGTCAAAGTTTGGTTGGTTGGTTGTTTTCGATGTCCTTCAAAGATTGGCATATGTCAGGCTTACCTACGCCGCCCAAGGCCCACCGCCTTGTCTTTATTTAATGAAGTTTTTGAGTTAGAGCCTTTAAAAGCCGATAGCAAATTGGTATGGCCACGCCCACACCTGCGCTTATAATCGCCAAAGCCGATATTTCGGAAAGTGTACATCGATAAGCCCGCATTTATCTCACAATTCTAAAGATAGAGTAACCAAAGTGCGGAGGTAACTTGCTGGTAACCTCCTCCAAGGATCGGCATATAAATTTTTAGACCATGCCCACACCAGCTGCCCCCAAGAACTTCAATCCTAAAAATCTCAAATGCGCATATCTTCCACAATTGATAGGCTTGGTTCACCAAATTTTAAAAGTATGTTACTGGTAACTCCTCTAAGCGATTGATAAAGAATTGGATGACCACGCCCACTCCCCTTCTTAAACCGATACACCTGTTAGCGTAAATCGATAAGACCATAAATCTCACACAATTTGAAAACTAGAGTCACCAGATCTGAAATTGTATACCACAAAATTTCCAAAACCCCATATCTCTCGAAATTTAATAGCTATAGTTATCAAATTTATTACTAGCTTATATCTACCGCAATTTGAAATGCAAGCTTGGACATTACTTCTTGACTACACCCACCCTGTTCTTTGTTACTTGTTATCCGCTGGAATAACTTATGGTATCACAATATTTCGTAGTCGGTTACGCCCGACTACAACGTTCGCTCCTGTTATAATCTAAAAGTGTTACTCCATGGTCTTCAAATATAAGCATTTCAGCAGCAACACTCGAAAAATTGATTTTAATTTGTGAAGGTCTGCAACTACACTCTTTAGAGATTAAAGATTTTCGGAGACATCAATAATAAGTGTACCTCAACAATTTAATTTAAGGAAGTATTCATTTAACCGTAGACAAAATAGTCATCATTTCTTTTCTTTTTTCATGTATTTGAATTATTTTTATTAAGGATAATACTAACTGAGCTATTTTTTAATTCACTCCATTTAATTTGTTTCTTAAATTTTTTGTACCGTTTGCTTGTAATCATGTAAATAATGAGGCCTACTATGAAAGGGTAGGTCGAGAAATCCAAAATAAGCATGGAATATGCATCAATGTGCTTAGCACTGACCAAAAAAGGGTTGTAAAATAAAAATAAAGCACAAAACGAAAACAAAACATTAACATGGAGGCTTAACAAAACATGTACATAGATGGTAATTCAAGCTTATTACCAATCATTTTATGTTCACGGGACACGCTTGACAGATAAGATCAGTCAGACGTGGCCACCGGGTATAAAAATATCGCTACAACCCACGTTTTGCCATTTGGCATTTGGCCGAGTAACTTTTCGCTATATTCAAATGCTCTCTAGTTAAATGCTAGAAGCTTTTTCCACTCAATTTGGGGCATGCGCTCCGGAAAAAGCTCGCGCTCTTTGGCTCAATGGTAACTTTTATTATGAATGGCATCCTGTTGCTCGAGCGAACTCGTAACAGGTGGCAAGGCTTCGACAGTGCTCAATGCGATGGGAGACAGCTTTAATGGGGCTGCTGATAGCGAGACGCTGGGAGTTGATAATGGGGGCTGATTTAACAACGCCAGCCACCCCCAAAAAATGAGCGCAAGCTGCTGCGTTTTTGTGAGTTTGCGAGTAACTGTGAAACGCTTTCTGCAGGCGCCTTGACACTGTGACACACAAAGCTATTCTCAGGTTTCAGCGTCAAGTTTAAAAATTTAAAATGGAAACAACAACAACCCCAACAGTAACAACAACAACAGCTTTTGCTTTGGCTAGTCTCAGGGTTGTTGCCTTGAAGTTTCTTCATCGCACCCACATCTCACAATTTTGCAAGTGCAGTCATTTTTAGCAGGGAGTTTTGCATCGCTCCATTTAAAATAACAGCGCCGAAAGGATTAGTTGTCTACCAGTTTGTGGCAAACAAATTGCTGAAAGACTCCTGGAGTATTTCAAGTGTCCTTAACCTCCGGATTAAATGCATTCAAATAATTGGTTGATTTTATCGAAAATATAATTATTACGAATATGATGGAAACACTTGTAAGACAAGAGTGTAAGAAAAATTATTGTGTTGTGTATATTTATATTTAAGACAAGGATTGATATTTTTACTGATCCTAGATCCTAGAACAAGTACATGAAATATATAGTCTACGCTCTCCCACAATTTGCAGCACCTCCGATTTTTTTTCTCGCAGCTGCCGCAGTCAATGCCACGGATCTCAGAATAAGTCATGTTAATGATTTGCTTATCTTTTTGGCTAATCGCTGGCACAAAGCCACTTTAAGTGGCTTCATGTAAATTCTTGCGGCTCTTTGAACTTTGCTCACACGACCGTTAAGTGGAAATATTTCATGCCCTTAAAGGCTCAGAGAACTGTGAATTTCTCACAAAGGCAACAAACGGGCTTCATTCTCCCAGGCGTTAGACGATCAAAAAACTTTGCCTATTTAAGCGCGATTATAATTTAATTTTTCCAACCCCCTTGCGAATTAACCTTACCCTATTTTTCACCTGAATTCCAGTTCGGTTGGGCTCGGTATGCTTAATTAGCCATGAGCCAATCATTTCACAGATTCTAACCACTTTAGCAACGCAACTTTAAATTGTGCCTTCAAATGTTTGCACAGCAAATGGGCCCACGTTTCAGTTTATGTTTTCTCAGTTGCGACTTGAACCGGCGGAGTTTCATAATTACAAAATGTTAACAGCTATCTAATTTCGTTGACTTTAATACCCTGTGACATTTGCAAATAGCTTAAAGGTGGTATATATAGCATATACATTTTATATCATACTAAGGGTATTTAATTTGCCTTTCCAAATAGTATTAACTTGTCCATGTAGTTATCTTATAGCTATCTCAACAAAAACAAGTAAGAGTACTGTAGTCGAGTGAACTCGAGCAGACATATGGTCTGTCATCTCTTTCTCACACATGCGCTAGCATATTGATGCATACAGAAAATGCTTGCCGCTGTTGATAGAAATGAGATCAGTATGAAGATATATTTTCGACTATAGCTTGGGTGTTTCTTAACCGATCTTGATGAAAAGTAGAAAGTTAATCATTAATATGCATATGTATATTCTGTATAAATTGGAAGATTCTGCCTTTAAAATTGTAGCATTTATTGCCATCGGAAATTTAAACGTATCGATAATCAAGAAACGGAGGAAGTTATCGATAAAATAAAGCAAAAATAATGATAATAAAATAATGATCTGCGCCTGGTATACGAGAACCTATATGTTTTTTCTTATAGTCTCTGAGATCTGCATGTTCATACAGACGGACGGACGAACAGACGGACATGGCTAATCTAGAATAGATAACCTTTATGGGGTCGGAGATGCTTCCTTCTGCCTGGTACATACATTTGCACAAAACCATTATACCCTTTTTACCCATTTTTAATGGGTTCAGGATATAAAAAGCTTCAGAAAAACGTTTGACTTATGTAGGTTAAATGGTGGTTTGAGTTATATAGCTGCAGTGAAAAATAAGCACAATAAAATAAAACTATTTATGTAAATGGATACATAATAACTAATAAACACTGTTCTTAAGCAAGAGAATGAAAAAAAAATTGCATTAAAAAAAAAGTTTTGATATCAATATCATTTAGCACGTAGTGCTTAATCTTTTCTCATGTAATTTAATGTTTTTTTTTTCTGTATTTCGTTGCCGCCTTATTAAAATGTGTTGTTTGGTCCAACTAATTTGAATCCAACTGATATTGAATGATCAGCAGTTCATTTCGTCAACGTATCGCTACTTCAAACATTAAATATTACTCATTTAGGCAAACACAACTTATAATTTTAGCAAATATCGATAGTTTCATTATCGGAGAGTCCGAGTTAGAGATTCGAGCAAGCCAGATGCGCGCTTTGGTTTCGGTCTCAAATAAACTTTCTAATTTAAATAGTTTAAACACCGCCCAGATCTAACGTTTCTTTTTTGCATATAAAACGCTTTATGCATCGCACGTTGTGGCGTCCAACGTGGGGCTGTGTTTAAACAAATTATTAATAAATAATTGAACAATTTCATTTATTAGAAGACTACCGACGAGTACAATCATTGATGCCCCTACATCACACGTTGCTTTCCATTCTCAAGCATCACGTCTACCTTGCTTGAACTTGTCCAAATTCGTTGGAAATCATTTGGAATACAAACACTTCATTTACTCGCTTAATCAAGTCGTGAACAATAAATATTGCAATAAATATTGAGAAGTTTAACTATCTGATCAACTGCATAAAGGGTGCTGCGCTGGAGTACGTGAAGGCATTCCCAGTAACCAATTAAAATGACGCTAAGACCTTAGAAAAGTTAAAGTCTCGGCATGACAAGTCAGCATTGCTATCGTCTATTTGTCAGTTGCCTTCAGCTAATTTATCAAACGCTACTCAGCTACATTCGTTAATTGATAATACATCGGCATTATTTAGTTCGCTTTCGTCCTTGCGCTCTGACATCGATATAGCTCAAGCCATGTTAATCTAAGTGGTTCAACATAAATGAGACCAGGAAACTAGAAACAAATGGAATTTATCGCTGTATTATACAACAATCCCGAATTGAGCTCAGTGCATACAAGTACTGGAGCGTTATTGTAAATTCCTGTTGTCGAGAAGCTAAATTAACTAAACGCATTCAAAAAAGATTTGTAATCTTTGCAAATAACATAACTCGTCTTTCGCACTTGCTACTGCTGCTTGTGCGTTGTGCTCAATCTCAACTCACCAATTGATGGCTTGGAAACAATTTAAACCATTGGATGCGCATCTATCTTAGAAGGGTATTCAAACATCCCTTCGAAAACAGACTACTGCGTGCCATGAACTTCTTCATTGGTGTCTCAAAGCTATGCCTAGGCGGTGGTGTCTACTCTGAGCAACTCAAGCTGAAATTATCTTTCAGTCTTCCGACACACAGCAATGTTTCCAGGCTGAAGTACTTGATATAAAATAAGCACTAAATTACCTAAAAAGGCTTAAAGTCAACCCAGGCAATGTCAACACATATATTGGCAGCCAGGCGGCAATCAAATCTTTAAGCATTATTTCGTCAAATTTGATATCGGTAACAAGCTGTCGCAAATCTCTGCATAAGATGGCTAAGCAGCATTTTATTCGCCTGATATAGGTTCCTGGTCACCAGGACATTGAAAGCAACTGTAAGGCTAATAAGCTAACTAGGAAAGGAACTCTATTAACCCCATAGCAACCTGCAAGCTCAATATCAAGGAAGAAAGTAGGCGCAGGTCAAATTAAAAATGGTGAAATGCAAACTGCAGTCGCACAGCACACCAAACATGGCCCAAAATCAACACAAAACACAGTAGAGAGATGTGTAATCTCAGTCGCACGAACCGCTCTACAGTTATCGGTCCTATAACAAGACACTGGTCGGCATTCATGCTAATAGACTCCAAGTGCCGTATAATGACTTCTGCAGAAGTATTAAAAAAGAGGAAGTAGAATCTCCGGAACACTTTTTCTGCTTCTGCCCAGCACTTGCGAGGAAACGGTTGGTAATCGTGGGAAGCCATTCCCTAACTAGCTTATCAGAGCTAGCGAAAATGAGCCCAGCCAAATTGTGAAATTTAAAAACTGAAATCTTAGAATCTTATGTTCATTTTTTTTACACGAGTGTAGGAAAAATCCAACCTAGATGCCATAAGGCATCACAGTGGGCCAAGCATGGCCTAATTGTGTCAACTTTCGGGCTGACAACCGTTTTAACCTAACTTAACCTGGCGAAGTTACATCAAAGAAGTGATATCAAAGTATGAAAATAGCCCTATTATTACATTGGGTCGAGACCGATGAATTCTGGTTATATTATCTATTTAGTGTCTTGGAAAAGGCTTTCGTTTTGCAAATAATACCTGTTTGATGCATAAAGCGTTTTTTATGCAAACATGAAACTTCAGATCTGGGCGGTGTTTTAACTATTTAAATTAACAAGCTTATTTGTGACCGAAACAAAAGCGCGCATCCGGCTTGCTCAAATCTCCAAGCCGGACTCTCCGATAGTGAAACTATCGATATTTACTAAAATTATAAGTTGTGTTTACCTAAATGAGTAATATTTAATATTTAATTCAATTCAATTTAGTTTGACTAAACATCCCGGCCACCTTGAAAGGCTCTGCTTTCAACATATCAAGCCACCATTGCGGTTATTTCTTATATAAACAATATTTTTGTACCTTGACACATTAAATTAATAAAACAAATAACAACCTGTGTTACTGAAATTAAAGATTCTAATCATTGTGATGCCGACACGCCATATAAAATATCCTGAGTTACTAGTTCTGTTAGAGGAACCCCAGATGGCAATTATTCCTATTCTTTGCCCACCCTACCAATAATATAATTTTGGTTTCATTATCCCTTGAACTATAAATCTTACCAAATTCAATAAGACCATAGCATAGGTACTCGACTAATTAAGACTAAACTCTTAGCAATTCATTTTAGATTACATGACAAACTTCATATATTCGGCTTCATTAAATATGTACTAAGTGATAACATGATTCTTAATCCTATGGTGTTTCAAATTTTCAAGTTATGTCCTACCAGTTTAGATTGCTAAATCTAAAATATACTCTCTTATGAACTAGTGATTATTTTATCACTTGATTGACTAACAATTAATTAAATTAATTAAATTACTTTAATATGTCAATCCCTGTAAACGTTTATGTTAATGTTCTTATCTACATAGTATTGTTATTCAATGATTAATGAAAAGACATATATATATTTACTTAATTAAAAAAAATTACATAACAAAGGCTAATTTATTATATATTATTATATTATTTAATAAGTATGCGTATGCATATTTAAATATTTATGTATTTACCTGTCTAATAAGCACTTATTTTACTCACTGTACTTTTGTTTTTATTCTCCAGTCGGTGTGATCATAAGGTTGACGAAGGAGGAAGCTACAGCAATTGATAGATTGATTTATTGCTATAGCTTCATCCTTCGTCAACCTTATCTTAGTTTTGAAAATGGATTAGAATTTAAACAATTGTAATCGCTGATATGAGGGTGATGATCCTCCTTTGTCGTTCCAGCTGTGTCTTGCACTGAGGCGGCACGCTACTATCCCACCAATTCGGCGATGGTTCCGTTGTCGGAGTCTTATAGCGTTGAACCCATCATGTATACCTCCCACGATACTGACAGCACACTACGCACGACTCGCCAGGGTTGGTGGCCAGTCTGGTCGTTTTTCAAATTGAAAAATCTTCACTTTTCCAATTCACTAACGTACCTTATGTAATTCTCTTGCACTTGCAGTTATTTCCTAGCGCATGCTAGGCATATATGAATATAGGTTTCGTACACATGTTTTCTTAATGGCAATTCTGTATAGAAACGTCTTGTCCGTCACAATGACCGTGGATGTTGGCCACACGAACTTTCGTCAGCTCGAACCATAAGCATGTTGCAAAGCTTTTACTTCAGCTTATTGAGTGTGCACGCGTTTTGAGCTGTTCTTATCTGCATTTTGCACTCACTTATCTTTACTGTCTATTTTTTTTTCTTTCCGCGCTTGCGAGGGTGTATAAATACAAGCTAACTAATTAGAGTGTACCAAGAAGGTAATTAAGAGTTATAGTTCGAAAACTTGGATTGTAGATTTTTTTGGCCCACTCTCGCCTCCCAAGTTCCGAAAAGCCTATATCACCCGCAATTTAAAAGGCAAACTGGGACAATATTTCATGACTACACACACCCTTTTCTTTACTACCTGTTAACAGCTGGTATTACTTATGCTCAAAGTGTTTCGTTAATGTATAATGAGAGAAAGGAAAAAACCTCGGCCATTTTTTTTTAGAAACTAGGACAGATTGAAGTCAATAAACCAGGAAAAAATAGCAAATTGACTGCAAAATTGCAGGGAGAAAATTGTGAAAGTTAAGAAAAGCAGACAATATGAAAGCATTTATCCACTTTTTTAGTAATTAAAAAAGTTTTATTACTGTGTTAACAGTCTCATTGTCGTCATCCTCTGCAACTGCTGCCATTGCAAATAACTTATTGGTGCCAATGATTTTCAACTACTTTTTCGTCAGTCAGTCAGCATGCGCCGAAATCGAATAAAATTAAATTTGATTGCTTAATCGTATACACATATAAACCGTTTAAAAAACAAAAACAACTTTATCTGATGTTTGTTTTGTTCTCATAATTAGCTGAAATCGCGTTTAACCCACTCATTCGACAACGACAACAAATTTGAGACAAATGTAGTTACATAAAAAAAGTTTTGTATTACCTGGTAGGAAATCGCTGCTACCCGAAAAAAGAAACACACTTTACCCTTTTATATATTGTACTATAGATATAGATATATATTATATTGAAAATTGATTTAAGTACAATATCAAAAACAATTATTTCATTGAAGCGAAATAAATGATAGATTTCCGGATGCTTGGGTTTTTTCGCTGCTAAATCAGATTAAAAAAAAATTAAAATAAATTGGAATATTTAATGTAGCATATATTTTGGAAACATTTTAGTTAATGACAAAAATAAATAAATAAATTTGTAAAGATCACTGCAAAAAGATCACGAGCCGAACACCTAGTTTAATACTATAATAAGACATTATTCATAGTACTTAATGCCAAGTTAGAAATTTTTTAAAATAAATAAAATAAAAAGTAAAAGTAAATGAAACAAAAAGAGTTGACAAATTGCGGATGCTATCCAGTACACAACAACAATGTTAGACAAATGTTAAATGAGCAAGTGCACTTTTTGAATCGCAAAAAAAAATAAACAAACAATATTGCGAGCGCGAATAGAGAGAGATAAGCGAGAGAGAAAGAGAGAGAGAGAGACAGAGAGAGAGAGAGAGAGAGATAGAGAGAAAACATGTACAAAAAACCAAGATAAGGAATCAAAATAATATACAAAAACTAAATATTAGCAGAATAACAGTGCAACTGCGCAAGTCAAGCCTGATTGTTAGTTGTTTTTGTTAAACAAAGATTTGACAGTCACCACACTAATAAAAGCCATAAAATAAAACGTTATTTAGCACAGAATTAAAACAAAAATAAAAAATTAAGTATAGCCGAAATAGGCAGATTTGTTGTAAATTCTAAGCGATGAAGAAGAAGCGTAAACAATTACAATTAAATTTGTAGTTTTGTAAAATTAAGTTACATATGTTTACCCCAAAATTCAACTGAAAATATATTTTTAGGAAATACGCTTTAGAGTGTTTTTTTTTTGGTATTTTATAAAAAAAAATATATAAAAATATAATAAAGATGTATTATTATATTATATAATATATATTAAAATAATAATGTGATGAATAAAATGTTCGTCAAGCAAATATATGTATCATCAGCAGGATTCCTGGTACTTTAGCAAGGCGGACTTTTTGTTTTTGTTATTCCATTTCTTTTTGTTGACAAATGGCTCTGTTTTGACTGGCTGATCTTGAGCCTGATCCACAGTTTGTTTGGCATTAGCATTTGATGGAGATCGCCAGCCTGATTTGCATTTGTTTTCTGTGATTCTTTTACAACCTGCTTAATTGGCTTATAATCTGAGTGTTTGTGGCTCGATGGGCTGTGGTTAGATTTCTGATAATTCCTATTGAGGGATCTAGGGGGATAAGAACCAAGTATTCCTGGCCGATGGCATGGAGACAGCGCTTTCACACTCGAATGCAAGGTAAATGGAAATTGCATCGTTTCATTCAAATGCAATTCGCTCAACTATTGCGTCAAATTTGACACGCCCATTCCGAGAAGACGCTCTCGCCAGTGATAAAAGTGCATTGATTGCAATGCACTGGTGTCGCCATCTGCAATTTCTCAATCACATCGGCGGACACGGGCTAAATGTAGCCTTTGGTCAGCAGCAGGGCGTATACGGCCTGATAAGTGATGAATAAGTCACTGTTGAAGGTGTTCCAGTGGTTAATGCGCCGCATGTACTCCGAACAGAAATCATCGGAAATCACGTGCATATTTAAACGATTCATAAATGCATTTATCTTGAAGTCAACCCGAAAATTGCTCGAAGGCAATTCTTCTTTCTCAATGATCTGATTGGCCAGCTCCATCATATGATCTAGCAGAGGCAAGTGCTTGGCCGTTAGCTGGAGCAAGAAACAGTTATTTTTATAACATATAATATATATATAATATGTATATTCACCGCAGTCACATGCGCAGTATCCTGCTTGGGCAAAACACTGAAATGAAGTTGAGCCTTTGGGCAATTTACATTACGCAGAACAGTTGCTCGATCGGATTGAAGGACAACATCTTCGCCAGTTTCCATTTTGCGGGTCAAGAGGCCGCGTAGAAATTCCACATCATTCTCTTGTTCCTCTATAGCCTTAATTATGTAAAAATAAGTAATTAGATTAAAAGTTTTTAATCAAGCTGACAGTAAACGCAGCTGCACAGTGTTGAAAACATTGTTTGCTCAGCCAAATGAGCGCAAGAAAAGGTTGCTATTGTTGCAGTTTTGCAATGCCCCCAACCCAAAAATCAGCGTTAGTGATGTCACAGCGCTTCGAAGATTGCCTCCTTAGTTTTTTTGGACTACGCCCAATTGCCCGAACAGAGTGATATTTGAAAGAGTACTCACTTATTATTGCCAATCATTCAACCGCTAACTACTCTGCCCCGGTTACTTATATCTGCATTTAAGACTGGAAATGTGTCTTTCAATATATAGTGGGAAACCCCCTAATATTAAATATATTATTTCTCTTATTTTTAATTTAATTTAAGTGCAACATTTATTACATGTGAAGATATATATATAAATATATATATATATATATATATATATATATATATATATATATATATATATATATATATATATGTATATGAATATCTTTAATAAAGAGTTTCTTATTTATTTGGATTTTGCTTTTGTTTTCGAGGCTGGGTTTTCCTTGAATGGTTTGGGTTTGTTGGCCTGGGCCGGATTCTGACCCTGATTAACAGTATTTGCGAACTGTTGTGAGCCCAAACATTTATGTATATTCGGCTTTGAGTAATTGCTGCCTTGCTGTTTAATATTCAAGGGTGGAAAACACTCTGCTCCATTAATATTGTTCACGTTTTGGGGCGTGGCATGGGAGCCATGTTTGTTAGGAGCAGTTTGTCTCATGTTGGGATATTGCTTAAATGGATTGAGTGGAGCCTGATGTGGCATGTTAACATTATTTGGAGCATGGCCCAGCTGAAATTGCTGATTGATTACCGAATTATTAGAGTTCATTTGTGGATTTTGGTTGGCCTTTCGCCACTTTGGAGCATGCTGACCAGGATTAGGATTTGTTTGATCGTTTCCCGGACCAGCTGTCCTATGGGACGATGTCCTCAAATTATTTGGGGAATGGCCCAGACGATAATTTGAAAAATGCTGAAATTGCTGATTGAATACCGAATTATTCGAGTTCATTTGTGGATTTTGGTTGGCCCTTCGCCAATTAGGATTTGTTTGGTGGTTTCCAGAACTGGCTGACCGATTGGACACTGCGAACGTATTTAGATATGGAGCCGGCGGCGACTGTTGATCGCCCTGTTGCTGTCCCATCGATGGTCGAAAGTTCTCTGGCTGCGCCCTGGACGGAACAATGCGCTGAGATTGATCTTCAGGCACTTTAGCGATTGGCTTCAATTTGGTTTCGTCCAACATGCGAGTGAGTTTTTCCACTTGATCTTTGATCGTAAACTTGTCCTCTCGCTCCTTCCAATGCGTGAAGAGGTGAGCCTTCAAAACCACCAAACTCTTGCTAACAAAATCGCATTGATTGCATCGCAATTCAATTGATTTTCGCAACTTTTGTATCTCCTCCTCGGGCATTGGCTCAATGAATCCCTGGACACGCAGCAGGGCGTAAGCCGTTTGATAGGTGAGGAACAAGGCAGTGTTGAAGCTGTTCCAGTGCTGTATGCGTCGCATGGATTCCGAGTGGAAATCATTGGAAATTACATGCATGCAAAGACGATTCATAAATTGATCGATCTTGAAGCCAATCAGAAAGTGACTGGAGGGCAAATTTTTCTGCTGTTCGATTATTTGATTTGCCAGCTCCTTCATGTGATCCAAGAGCTGTAAGTGATCCGCCGTCATCTGAACGAGGTCATAGATTAGCAGAGAATGGAATTGATTTTTATTTACTTATTTATTGAATTACCGCAGTCACATTGGAAATGTCCTCTTTGGGCACGACCAGAAAATGATATTGCGCCTTGGGATACGCATCTTTCATGACTGCTGCTAGTTCAGTTTCAATTAGACATTCCTGTTTCTTTTGCAATGCACGTGTCAAGCTGCCTTTTGCAGCTTCCCTCTTATCGGCCATTTTTCTTAGATGTAACCACAGAGAACTTAAAACCACACTAAATCAACTTCAATCGGTCATCGAATAATTGTGAATGTTATTTGACAGTGTTGCAAAGACTGCGCAGACGGCTTTGCTTGCACACACACATATGCACACGCATACGTGTAATATTTGAATTATTGTTGTCTTTGCTTGCAGTGTTAGTCAGTGTTGTTGCAGATGATCCTTAAGCATTGGCAAGCTTTTTGCAATAAATTCACACTTATTGCATTTTAGAGGACTGGCAAGCAGCTCGATCACAATATCTGTGGGTAAACGTTGAAAGCAGCCCTCTTTGAGCCTGGAATAAAGTACTATAAAACACATGTATAATAAGTATATAAATAAGTACATTTCTCGGTCAATTTCCTTTCGTACGGCACAAAGAACGGCGTATTGAAGCTGTTCCAATGTTTTTTGGTCTTCAACGCGCTAGATACGAAATCCTTTGAAATTATCCTCCTTGTCGTTCCAGCTCTGTCTTGCACTGAGGCGGCACGCTACTATCCCACCAATTCGGCGATGGTTCCGTTGTCGGAGTCTTATAGCGTTGAACCCATCATGTATACCTCCCACGATACTGACAGCACACTACGCACGACTCGCCAGGGTTGGTGGCCAGTCTGGTCATTTTTCAAATTGAAAAATCTTCACTTTTCCAATTCACTAACGTACCTTTTGTAATTCCCTTGCACTTGCAGTTATTTCCTAGCGCATGCTAGGCATATATGATTATAGGTTCCGAACACATGTTTTCTTAATGGCAATTCTGTATAGAAACGTCTTGTCCGTCACAATGACTGTTTGGTCAAACTAATTTGAATACAACTGATATTGAATCATCAGCTGTTAATTTGTCAATTTATCGCTTCTTTACATAACTGTGTTAAATCTTATTCACTTTTGTGAACACTACATTGTAATTTTAGTAAAAATCGATAGTTTTCACTATCGAAGAGTCCGAGTAGGAGATTCAAGCAAGCCAGAGGCGCGCTTTTGTTTCGGTCATAAATAAACTTGCTAAATTAAACAGTTTAAACACCGCCCAGATCTGAAGTTTAATGTTTGCATAAAAAACGCTTTATGCATCGAACATTTTGGCGCCCAACGTGGGGCAGTGTTTAAACAAATTATTAATAAACAATTGGAATATTTCGCATTTCGTAACGTTAACAATTGCTTAGTTGCAACAATTAAAACATCAAACTAGTGTAAAAAAAAAATGTGAAAATCGTTAACTGGAACCAGCACAGGGTTCGTCGCAGCAGCAATCACACACATGCACATGACTCGAAGTAACGGTTGTTGCATTGTGTCTCTATATTCATTTCGCTGACTGTCGTTAGTTTTCGGTAAATTTTCGATCGTCTTCTTTCACAACGTCACTGCTCTTATTGCATATTTCGCTTCTGCTAAAACGGCCAGTGCCCTGCGCGCAATCGTCGCTTCAGTCGCTGCCCTTAGTGGTTTATCCCAAATTCGTTCTTCGTTCGTTTGTGTAAGAGCTGCAACTGCGATCGATACGGTTGTAGTTCATATACACACATACACAAAACAATCATTTTCGTCGTTTGGCGCGTCAAGCAGAACTTAAGCTCCGCGCCAAATTTTCTTCGATATCATTAAACATCTGTAAATATATCGCATTCCTTGGAAGACGACCGACGCCAGCGCGCAAATATCAAAAGGAACATTTCCCGCATTAAGACCTTGGTCGATGGACAATCTGGAGATTTTTCTAAAAGATCACCTGCGGATCTTCAATGTCGTTTAGACATTTTGGAATCATACTTTAAGCAATCGATGGCTATTCAATCGGAAATAGAATCTCTGGATCCAAATGATAATGGGCGCGCTGAACTGGAAGACAACTATGTACACATCAAGTTGGCAATTAAGAAATTGCTTAGTGAAGACTTAAATACTAAAGTCGGTGATGACGCTACATCACACGTTGCTTACCATCCCCAACTGTCACGTCTGCCTTGTTTGGCCTTGCCCACATTCGATGGCAATCATCTGGAATATAACAACTTCATTGGCTCGTTTAATGAAATCGTGAAAGGAGCGCAAATTACAAGCATTGAGAAGTTTAACTATCTACTCAACTGCTTAAAGGGTGCTGCACTGGAGTGCATGAAGGCATTTCCAGTCACCAATGAAAACTACGCTAAGGCATTAGAAAAATTAAAGTCTCGGTATGACAAGCCAGCATTGATATTTACAGAGACAATATCGTCTATTTTTCAGTTGCCTTCAGCTAGTTCATCAAACGCCACTCAGCTACGTTCGGTAATTGATAATGCATCGGCATTATTTAGTTCACTTTTGTCCTTGGGCTCTGACATCGACAAATGTTAATCTATGTGGTTCTGGATAAATGCGATCAGGAAACTAGAAACAAATGGAATTTATCGATTTACAACAATCCCGACTTTTGCTCAGTGCGTACAATTACTGGAGCGTCATTGTCAATTCCTGTTGTCCGAAAGTACAACAATTATCCAAACGTATTCAAAACAGATTCGTAACACAGATTCCTGGCAAAGGACATAACTCGTCTTTCGCACGTCCCATCGCTGCTTATGCGTTGTGCTTAAGCTCAACTCACAAACTGATGGCTTGCGAACAATTTAAAGCGTTGTATGAGCTGCAACGTTTTGATGTCGTCAAACGTCACCGACTGTGTGTTAATTGCTTGTCTAAGGGTCATCAAATGGCCGATTGCCCTTCAACAAATCGCTGTCGCCATTGTCAGAGATCGCACCACCCTTGGTTACACAACAAGCTACGTTCAACAACACAACCAAGCTCTTCCCCAGCCACCGAAGCAGTAGCACACAACCATTCGCAAATCATAAAACGTTATCAATCCCAGGTTCTTTTAGCAACGGCTATGATCCTGGTCAAAGATTCAACTGGCACCTACAGACTAGGCCGTGCTCTACTGGATTCGTGTTCGCAGGTGAATTTCGTCACCGATTCGTTTGCTCAGAAGCTTCGTCTAAAAAGAGAGAAACACGATGTGCAAATCAGCAGTATTGGCCATGCACGTACAGACATCACTTCTCTTACAACTACGTCAATAAGGTCTCGTTTGTCGCCCTTTGAAGTCTCGTTAGATCTTTGCGTCACCTCGCAATTAGCCTATCAGCCGGACATAAATATCGACATTTCAACATGGAAAATGCCAGAAAATATTGTTCTGGCAGATGAGAAATTCTACCAGTCTCGATACATCGACATGCTTTTAGGAACAGAAGCATTCTTCGACATTCTGGCAGTGGGCCAAGTTAAACTTGGTACAACTGGGCCGTTGCTCTAAAAGACGCTGTTTGGATGGGTAGTGACAGGAAAGTGTCATCCGCAACAGTCTCGAGAGCTTGCTGCTAGTTTTAAGCTTGGTGCCACTTCAATTGACGATCACCTTAAACGCTTATGGGAAATTGAATCAACTGAAACTACAAATGTGCTGTTGAAACCAGAACATCGAGCTTGTGAGGAACACTACGTAACAATGACTGTTATAAATGACAGTGGTCGCATTGTTGTAAGGCTGCCGTTTAAGAACAATCCCAGTCAACTTGGCCATTCATTCGACATAGCACGCCGCAGATTTCTCAGCTTGGAACGCCGTTTGGCACAATCTTCGGAACTTCCCTTACAGTATTGTCAATTCATGGAGGAGTATGAACGTTTGGAAGACATGTCGCTGGTCACAGAACCAAACTTATCGGAACCTCACGACTACATACCTCACCATTGCCAACTCAAACTGAGTATCCAATTGGTGCTGCGTTGGTTGAATCGTCATTCTATGTAGATAACCTGTTATCTGGAGGTGAGGACATAGAAACTCTTCGCACAATCAAGGATCAAGTCACGGAAATTTTGCGTCGTGGTCACTTTCCGTTGTCTAAGTGGCATTCAAATCATGTCCAATTTATCGAAAACTTCGCTAACAAGGATTTAAATACGTGTGACAACGGATTGACCAGCGCACTTGGCGTCAGCTGGAATCAACACACTGACATGCTGCTATTTCACTTCAAACCGAAAACCGTTTCATCAACCGTCACCAAGAGGACCATTCTGTCAATTGCATCAGCGTTGTTGGATCCTCTCGGACTGGTGTCACCACTCATAATCGTCGCAAAGATAATCCTACAGGAGCTTTGGCTTGCAGGTCTTACTTGGGACGAATCGGTACCACAGCATCTTGAACTGGCCTAGAAGAAGTGCCTGGAATCATTTCAAACCATTTCGTCACTTGCTGTACCCCGGTACTGCAAACAGGTCAACCAAAGCTCATTTCAATTGCATGGGTTCTGCGACGCTTCGATTCGAGCATACGGCTGTTGCATCTATGTGCGGCATCTACATCTTCGCAATTGCCATGCTGGACCTAAAGTTTTAGTGGCACTCATTCGATTGGAATATTGGATCGTAAACGCCAGAGACTTGGCACGTCGCATCGTGCGCACCTGCATGGCGTGTGTTCGGTACAAGCCAAAATTAGAAAGGCAGCTTATGGGATCGCTGCCAGTGGAGCGCCTTCGACCGGAACACCCATTCCAACGCTGTGGTATCGACTTCTGTACGTATACGAGGAAAGGGTCCCACAAAATCTTACTTGGCCGTATTTATTTGTTTGGCATCCAAGGCGGTGCACATCGAAGTGGTCTCTCAATTATCCACGAAGGCATTCTTGGCTGCACTCAAACGAATGGTTGCTCGGCGAGCGCTGCCCACCGACATCTATTGTGATAATGGAACTAACTTTGTGGGTGCAGCAAATGAGCTAAAGGCTTTGAAACAATTTTTGTTTGATCAATCTATTCAAGACGCAATATCAGAGTATTGTGCTTCGGATTTCGTGTCGTTTCATTTTATTCCGCCCAGGGCACCCCACTTTGGCGGACTCTGGGAAGCAGCAGGTTGCTGCACAAGACGCTATCGAACACTCGCCTAGCATTTGAGGAGCTCTATACAATCACAACAGAAATCGAAGCTGTCCTCAATTCTCGCCCATTGTCACCTATGTCGCCTGATCCCAACGATCTATCAGCAATCACCCCAGGACACTTTTTAGTTTGAAAATCTCTTCGGGCGCTTCCTGAAAACACGATAGCAACGCCTCATCTCAACAATTTCGAGCGGTTTGACGTGATAACCGCTGCTAAACAGCAATTTTGGCGTCGTTGGTCATCAGATTATATTCACGAGCTTCGTGCTCGAACCAAATGGACATCATCGTCGTCAAATCTCGCTATTGGAACCATGGTCATAATCCATGACGACAATCTTCCCCCTCAGCAATGGAAGCTCGGCAGCATCGAATCACTTGTGCCTGGAAAGGATGGTCATGTTCGAGTTGTTCATCTTCGTACAGCCAATGGCATCTGCTGCCGACCAGTACACAAATTGGCTATCTTACCGATGGAGGCTTGATGTGTTGAAAGCAGATCATTTCAAGGTGGCCGGGATTTTTGGTCAAACTAATTTGAATACAACTGATATTGAATGATCAGCTGTTAATTTGGCAATTTATCGCTTCTTTACATAACTATGTTAAATGGTAATAAATAAACTTGCTAAATTAAATAGTTTAAACACCGCCCAGATCTGAAGTTTCATGTTTGCATAAAAAACGCTTTATGCATCGAACAGTCAGCATGCGCCGAAATCGAATAAAATGAAATTTGATTGCTTAATCGTATACACATAAAAACCGTTTAAAAAACAAGAACAACTTTACCTGATGTTTGTTTTGTTCTCTAATTAGCTGAAATCACGTTTAACCCACTCATTCGACAACGACAACAAATTTGAGACAAATGTAGCTAAATCAAAAAAGTTTTGTATTACCTGGTAGGAAATCGCTGCTACCCGAAAAAAGAAACACACTTTACCATTTTATATATTGTACTATAGATATAGATATATATTATATTGAATTTTGATTTAAGTACAATATCAAAAACAATTATTTCATTGAAGCGAAATAAATTATAGATTTCCGGATGCTTGGTTTTTTTCGCTGCTAATTCAGATTAAAAAAAATTAAAATAAATTGGAATATTTAATGTAGCATATATTTTGAAAACATTTTAGTTCATTACAAAAATAAATAAATAAATTTGTAAAGATCACGAGCCGAACACCTAGTTTAATACTATAATAAGACATTATTCATAGTACTTATTGCTAAGTTAGAAATTTTTTAAAATAAATAATACAAAAAATTAATTGTAAATGAAACAAAAATGGGTTGACAAACTGTGGATGCTATCCAGTACACAACAACAATGTTAGACAAATGTTAAATGAGCGGGCGCAATTTTTGAATCGCAACGGGAATCGAAAAAAAAAGTAAACAAACAATATTGCGTGCGCGAAAAGAGAGTGATAAGCGAGAGAGAAAGAGAGAGAGATAGAGAGAGAGAGAGAGATAGAGAGAGAGAGGAAGAGAGTGACAACATGTACAAAAAACCAAGATAACAATGCAACTGCGCAAGTCAAGCCTGATTGTTAGTAGTTGTTGCTAAACAAAGATTTGACAGTCACCACACTAATAAGAGGCACAAAATAAAACGTTATTTAGCACAGAATTAAAACAAAAATAAAAAATTAAGTATGGCAGATATAGGCAGATTTGTTGTAAATTCTAAGCGATGAAGAAGCGTAAGCAATTACAATTAAATTTGTAGTTTTGTAATTAAGTTACATATGTTTACCCCAAAATGCAACTGAAAATATATTTTTAGGAAATACGCTTAGTGTTTTTTTTTATTTTATAAAAAAAATATAATAAAGATATATTATTATATTATATAATATACATTAAAATAATAATGTATTGAATAAAATGTTCGTCAAGTAAATATCTGTATATGTAAGTTTTTAATTAAAATAGTTTTAGCCATTAGCAGATGGTCACTGGTGTCGCCATCTGCAATTTCTCAATCACATCGGCGGACATGGGCTCAATGTAGCCTTTGGTCAGCAGCTGGGCGTATACGGCCTGATAAGTGATGAATAAGTCACTGTTGAAGGCGTTCCAGTGGTTAATGCGCCGCATGTACTCCGAACAGAAATCACGTGCATATTTAAACGATTCATAAATGCATTTATCTTGAAGTCAACCCGAAAATTGCTCGAAGGCAATTCTTCTTTCTCAATGATCTGATTGGCCAGCTCCATCATATGATCTAGCAGAGGCAAGTGCTTGGCCGTTAGCTGGAGCAAGAAACAGTTATTTTTATAACATATAATATATATATAATATGTATATTCACCGCAGTCACATGCGCAGTATCCTGCTTGGGCAAAACACTGAAATGAAGTTGAGCCTTTGGGCAATTTACATTACGCAGAACAGTTGCTCGATCGGATTGAAGGACAACATCTTCGCCAGTTTCCATTTTGCGGGTCAAGAGGCCGCGTAGAAATTCCACATCATTCTCTTGTTCCTCTATAGCCTTAATTATGTAAAAATAAGTAATTAGATTAAAAGTTTTTAATCAAGCTGACAGTAAACGCAGCTGCACAGTGTTGAAAACATTGTTTGCTCAGCCAAATGAGCGCAAGAAAAGGTTGCTATTGTTGCAGTTTTGCAATGCCCCCAACCCAAAAATCAGCGTTAGTGATGTCACAGCGCTTCGAAGATTGCCTCCTTAGTTTTTTTGGACTACGCCCAATTGCCCGAACAGAGTGATATTTGAAAGAGTACTCACTTATTATTGCCAATCATTCAACCGCTAACTACTCTGCCCCGGTTACTTATATCTGCATTTAAGACTGGAAATGTGTCTTTCAATATATAGTGGGAAACCCCCTAATATTAAATATATTATTTCTCTTATTTTTAATTTAATTTAAGTGCAACATTTATTACATGTGAAGATATATATATAAATATATATATATATATATATATATATATATATATATATATATATATATATATATATATATATGTATATGAATATCTTTAATAAAGAGTTTCTTATTTATTTGGATTTTGCTTTTGTTTTCGAGGCTGGGTTTTCCTTGAATGGTTTGGGTTTGTTGGCCTGGGCCGGATTCTGACCCTGATTAACAGTATTTGCGAACTGTTGTGAGCCCAAACATTTATGTATATTCGGCTTTGAGTAATTGCTGCCTTGCTGTTTAATATTCAAGGGTGGAAAACACTCTGCTCCATTAATATTGTTCACGTTTTGGGGCGTGGCATGGGAGCCATGTTTGTTAGGAGCAGTTTGTCTCATGTTGGGATATTGCTTAAATGGATTGAGTGGAGCCTGATGTGGCATGTTAACATTATTTGGAGCATGGCCCAGCTGAAATTGCTGATTGATTACCGAATTATTAGAGTTCATTTGTGGATTTTGGTTGGCCTTTCGCCACTTTGGAGCATGCTGACCAGGATTAGGATTTGTTTGATCGTTTCCCGGACCAGCTGTCCTATGGGACGATGTCCTCAAATTATTTGGGGAATGGCCCAGACGATAATTTGAAAAATGCTGAAATTGCTGATTGAATACCGAATTATTCGAGTTCATTTGTGGATTTTGGTTGGCCCTTCGCCAATTAGGATTTGTTTGGTGGTTTCCAGAACTGGCTGACCGATTGGACACTGCGAACGTATTTAGATATGGAGCCGGCGGCGACTGTTGATCGCCCTGTTGCTGTCCCATCGATGGTCGAAAGTTCTCTGGCTGCGCCCTGGACGGAACAATGCGCTGAGATTGATCTTCAGGCACTTTAGCGATTGGCTTCAATTTGGTTTCGTCCAACATGCGAGTGAGTTTTTCCACTTGATCTTTGATCGTAAACTTGTCCTCTCGCTCCTTCCAATGCGTGAAGAGGTGAGCCTTCAAAACCACCAAACTCTTGCTAACAAAATCGCATTGATTGCATCGCAATACAATTGATTTTCGCAACTTTTGTATCTCCTCCTCGGGCATTGGCTCAATGAATCCCTGGACACGCAGCAGGGCGTAAGCCGTTTGATAGGTGAGGAACAAGGCAGTGTTGAAGCTGTTCCAGTGCTGTATGCGTCGCATGGATTCCGAGTGGAAATCATTGGAAATTACATGCATGCAAAGACGATTCATAAATTGATCGATCTTGAAGCCAATCAGAAAGTGACTGGAGGGCAAATTTTTCTGCTGTTCGATTATTTGATTTGCCAGCTCCTTCATGTGATCCAAGAGCTGTAAGTGATCCGCCGTCATCTGAACGAGGTCATAGATTAGCAGAGAATGGAATTGATTTTTATTTACTTATTTATTGAATTACCGCAGTCACATTGGAAATGTCCTCTTTGGGCACGACCAGAAAATGATATTGCGCCTTGGGATACGCATCTTTCATGACTGCTGCTAGTTCAGTTTCAATTAGACATTCCTGTTTCTTTTGCAATGCACGTGTCAAGCTGCCTTTTGCAGCTTCCCTCTTATCGGCCATTTTTCTTAGATGTAACCACAGAGAACTTAAAACCACACTAAATCAACTTCAATCGGTCATCGAATAATTGTGAATGTTATTTGACAGTGTTGCAAAGACTGCGCAGACGGCTTTGCTTGCACACACACATATGCACACGCATACGTGTAATATTTGAATTATTGTTGTCTTTGCTTGCAGTGTTAGTCAGTGTTGTTGCAGATGATCCTTAAGCATTGGCAAGCTTTTTGCAATAAATTCACACTTATTGCATTTTAGAGGACTGGCAAGCAGCTCGATCACAATATCTGTGGGTAAACGTTGAAAGCAGCCCTCTTTGAGCCTGGAATAAAGTACTATAAAACACATGTATAATAAGTATATAAATAAGTACATTTCTCGGTCAATTTCCTTTCGTACGGCACAAAGAACGGCGTATTGAAGCTGTTCCAATGTTTTTTGGTCTTCAACGCGCTAGATACGAAATCCTTTGAAATTATCCTCCTTGTCGTTCCAGCTCTGTCTTGCACTGAGGCGGCACGCTACTATCCCACCAATTCGGCGATGGTTCCGTTGTCGGAGTCTTATAGCGTTGAACCCATCATGTATACCTCCCACGATACTGACAGCACACTACGCACGACTCGCCAGGGTTGGTGGCCAGTCTGGTCATTTTTCAAATTGAAAAATCTTCACTTTTCCAATTCACTAACGTACCTTTTGTAATTCCCTTGCACTTGCAGTTATTTCCTAGCGCATGCTAGGCATATATGATTATAGGTTCCGAACACATGTTTTCTTAATGGCAATTCTGTATAGAAACGTCTTGTCCGTCACAATGACTGTTTGGTCAAACTAATTTGAATACAACTGATATTGAATCATCAGCTGTTAATTTGTCAATTTATCGCTTCTTTACATAACTGTGTTAAATCTTATTCACTTTTGTGAACACTACATTGTAATTTTAGTAAAAATCGATAGTTTTCACTATCGAAGAGTCCGAGTAGGAGATTCAAGCAAGCCAGAGGCGCGCTTTTGTTTCGGTCATAAATAAACTTGCTAAATTAAACAGTTTAAACACCGCCCAGATCTGAAGTTTAATGTTTGCATAAAAAACGCTTTATGCATCGAACATTTTGGCGCCCAACGTGGGGCAGTGTTTAAACAAATTATTAATAAACAATTGGAATATTTCGCATTTCGTAACGTTAACAATTGCTTAGTTGCAACAATTAAAACATCAAACTAGTGTAAAAAAAAAATGTGAAAATCGTTAACTGGAACCAGCACAGGGTTCGTCGCAGCAGCAATCACACACATGCACATGACTCGAAGTAACGGTTGTTGCATTGTGTCTCTATATTCATTTCGCTGACTGTCGTTAGTTTTCGGTAAATTTTCGATCGTCTTCTTTCACAACGTCACTGCTCTTATTGCATATTTCGCTTCTGCTAAAACGGCCAGTGCCCTGCGCGCAATCGTCGCTTCAGTCGCTGCCCTTAGTGGTTTATCCCAAATTCGTTCTTCGTTCGTTTGTGTAAGAGCTGCAACTGCGATCGATACGGTTGTAGTTCATATACACACATACACAAAACAATCATTTTCGTCGTTTGGCGCGTCAAGCAGAACTTAAGCTCCGCGCCAAATTTTCTTCGATATCATTAAACATCTGTAAATATATCGCATTCCTTGGAAGACGACCGACGCCAGCGCGCAAATATCAAAAGGAACATTTCCCGCATTAAGACCTTGGTCGATGGACAATCTGGAGATTTTTCTAAAAGATCACCTGCGGATCTTCAATGTCGTTTAGACATTTTGGAATCATACTTTAAGCAATCGATGGCTATTCAATCGGAAATAGAATCTCTGGATCCAAATGATAATGGGCGCGCTGAACTGGAAGACAACTATGTACACATCAAGTTGGCAATTAAGAAATTGCTTAGTGAAGACTTAAATACTAAAGTCGGTGATGACGCTACATCACACGTTGCTTACCATCCCCAACTGTCACGTCTGCCTTGTTTGGCCTTGCCCACATTCGATGGCAATCATCTGGAATATAACAACTTCATTGGCTCGTTTAATGAAATCGTGAAAGGAGCGCAAATTACAAGCATTGAGAAGTTTAACTATCTACTCAACTGCTTAAAGGGTGCTGCACTGGAGTGCATGAAGGCATTTCCAGTCACCAATGAAAACTACGCTAAGGCATTAGAAAAATTAAAGTCTCGGTATGACAAGCCAGCATTGATATTTACAGAGACAATATCGTCTATTTTTCAGTTGCCTTCAGCTAGTTCATCAAACGCCACTCAGCTACGTTCGGTAATTGATAATGCATCGGCATTATTTAGTTCACTTTTGTCCTTGGGCTCTGACATCGACAAATGTTAATCTATGTGGTTCTGGATAAATGCGATCAGGAAACTAGAAACAAATGGAATTTATCGATTTACAACAATCCCGACTTTTGCTCAGTGCGTACAATTACTGGAGCGTCATTGTCAATTCCTGTTGTCCGAAAGTACAACAATTATCCAAACGTATTCAAAACAGATTCGTAACACAGATTCCTGGCAAAGGACATAACTCGTCTTTCGCACGTCCCATCGCTGCTTATGCGTTGTGCTTAAGCTCAACTCACAAACTGATGGCTTGCGAACAATTTAAAGCGTTGTATGAGCTGCAACGTTTTGATGTCGTCAAACGTCACCGACTGTGTGTTAATTGCTTGTCTAAGGGTCATCAAATGGCCGATTGCCCTTCAACAAATCGCTGTCGCCATTGTCAGAGATCGCACCACCCTTGGTTACACAACAAGCTACGTTCAACAACACAACCAAGCTCTTCCCCAGCCACCGAAGCAGTAGCACACAACCATTCGCAAATCATAAAACGTTATCAATCCCAGGTTCTTTTAGCAACGGCTATGATCCTGGTCAAAGATTCAACTGGCACCTACAGACTAGGCCGTGCTCTACTGGATTCGTGTTCGCAGGTGAATTTCGTCACCGATTCGTTTGCTCAGAAGCTTCGTCTAAAAAGAGAGAAACACGATGTGCAAATCAGCAGTATTGGCCATGCACGTACAGACATCACTTCTCTTACAACTACGTCAATAAGGTCTCGTTTGTCGCCCTTTGAAGTCTCGTTAGATCTTTGCGTCACCTCGCAATTAGCCTATCAGCCGGACATAAATATCGACATTTCAACATGGAAAATGCCAGAAAATATTGTTCTGGCAGATGAGAAATTCTACCAGTCTCGATACATCGACATGCTTTTAGGAACAGAAGCATTCTTCGACATTCTGGCAGTGGGCCAAGTTAAACTTGGTACAACTGGGCCGTTGCTCTAAAAGACGCTGTTTGGATGGGTAGTGACAGGAAAGTGTCATCCGCAACAGTCTCGAGAGCTTGCTGCTAGTTTTAAGCTTGGTGCCACTTCAATTGACGATCACCTTAAACGCTTATGGGAAATTGAATCAACTGAAACTACAAATGTGCTGTTGAAACCAGAACATCGAGCTTGTGAGGAACACTACGTAACAATGACTGTTATAAATGACAGTGGTCGCATTGTTGTAAGGCTGCCGTTTAAGAACAATCCCAGTCAACTTGGCCATTCATTCGACATAGCACGCCGCAGATTTCTCAGCTTGGAACGCCGTTTGGCACAATCTTCGGAACTTCCCTTACAGTATTGTCAATTCATGGAGGAGTATGAACGTTTGGAAGACATGTCGCTGGTCACAGAACCAAACTTATCGGAACCTCACGACTACATACCTCACCATTGCCTCGGCGCCATACTTAGCTATACGCTGCCTGCATTATTTGGCAGATTTGTGTCAAACTGAGTATCCAATTGGTGCTGCGTTGGTTGAATCGTCATTCTATGTAGATAACCTGTTATCTGGAGGTGAGGACATAGAAACTCTTCGCACAATCAAGGATCAAGTCACGGAAATTTTGCGTCGTGGTCACTTTCCGTTGTCTAAGTGGCATTCAAATCATGTCCAATTTATCGAAAACTTCGCTAACAAGGATTTAAATACGTGTGACAACGGATTGACCAGCGCACTTGGCGTCAGCTGGAATCAACACACTGACATGCTGCTATTTCACTTCAAACCGAAAACCGTTTCATCAACCGTCACCAAGAGGACCATTCTGTCAATTGCATCAGCGTTGTTGGATCCTCTCGGACTGGTGTCACCACTCATAATCGTCGCAAAGATAATCCTACAGGAGCTTTGGCTTGCAGGTCTTACTTGGGACGAATCGGTACCACAGCATCTTGAACTGGCCTAGAAGAAGTGCCTGGAATCATTTCAAACCATTTCGTCACTTGCTGTACCCCGGTACTGCAAACAGGTCAACCAAAGCTCATTTCAATTGCATGGGTTCTGCGACGCTTCGATTCGAGCATACGGCTGTTGCATCTATGTGCGGCATCTACATCTTCGCAATTGCCATGCTGGACCTAAAGTTTTAGTGGCACTCATTCGATTGGAATATTGGATCGTAAACGCCAGAGACTTGGCACGTCGCATCGTGCGCACCTGCATGGCGTGTGTTCGGTACAAGCCAAAATTAGAAAGGCAGCTTATGGGATCGCTGCCAGTGGAGCGCCTTCGACCGGAACACCCATTCCAACGCTGTGGTATCGACTTCTGTACGTATACGAGGAAAGGGTCCCACAAAATCTTACTTGGCCGTATTTATTTGTTTGGCATCCAAGGCGGTGCACATCGAAGTGGTCTCTCAATTATCCACGAAGGCATTCTTGGCTGCACTCAAACGAATGGTTGCTCGGCGAGCGCTGCCCACCGACATCTATTGTGATAATGGAACTAACTTTGTGGGTGCAGCAAATGAGCTAAAGGCTTTGAAACAATTTTTGTTTGATCAATCTATTCAAGACGCAATATCAGAGTATTGTGCTTCGGATTTCGTGTCGTTTCATTTTATTCCGCCCAGGGCACCCCACTTTGGCGGACTCTGGGAAGCAGCAGGTTGCTGCACAAGACGCTATCGAACACTCGCCTAGCATTTGAGGAGCTCTATACAATCACAACAGAAATCGAAGCTGTCCTCAATTCTCGCCCATTGTCACCTATGTCGCCTGATCCCAACGATCTATCAGCAATCACCCCAGGACACTTTTTAGTTTGAAAATCTCTTCGGGCGCTTCCTGAAAACACGATAGCAACGCCTCATCTCAACAATTTCGAGCGGTTTGACGTGATAACCGCTGCTAAACAGCAATTTTGGCGTCGTTGGTCATCAGATTATATTCACGAGCTTCGTGCTCGAACCAAATGGACATCATCGTCGTCAAATCTCGCTATTGGAACCATGGTCATAATCCATGACGACAATCTTCCCCCTCAGCAATGGAAGCTCGGCAGCATCGAATCACTTGTGCCTGGAAAGGATGGTCATGTTCGAGTTGTTCATCTTCGTACAGCCAATGGCATCTGCTGCCGACCAGTACACAAATTGGCTATCTTACCGATGGAGGCTTGATGTGTTGAAAGCAGATCATTTCAAGGTGGCCGGGATTTTTGGTCAAACTAATTTGAATACAACTGATATTGAATGATCAGCTGTTAATTTGGCAATTTATCGCTTCTTTACATAACTATGTTAAATCTTATTCACTTGTGTAAACACAACATTGTAATATTAGTAAATATCGATAGTCTTCACTATCGAAGAGTCCGAGTTAAAGATTCAAGCAAGCCAGACGCGCGCTTTTGGTAATAAATAAACTTGCTAAATTAAATAGTTTAAACACCGCCCAGATCTGAAGTTTCATGTTTGCATAAAAAACGCTTTATGCATCGAACAGTCAGCATGCGCCGAAATCGAATAAAATGAAATTTGATTGCTTAATCGTATACACATAAAAACCGTTTAAAAAACAAGAACAACTTTACCTGATGTTTGTTTTGTTCTCTAATTAGCTGAAATCACGTTTAACCCACTCATTCGACAACGACAACAAATTTGAGACAAATGTAGCTAAATCAAAAAAGTTTTGTATTACCTGGTAGGAAATCGCTGCTACCCGAAAAAAGAAACACACTTTACCATTTTATATATTGTACTATAGATATAGATATATATTATATTGAATTTTGATTTAAGTACAATATCAAAAACAATTATTTCATTGAAGCGAAATAAATTATAGATTTCCGGATGCTTGGTTTTTTTCGCTGCTAATTCAGATTAAAAAAAATTAAAATAAATTGGAATATTTAATGTAGCATATATTTTGAAAACATTTTAGTTCATTACAAAAATAAATAAATAAATTTGTAAAGATCACGAGCCGAACACCTAGTTTAATACTATAATAAGACATTATTCATAGTACTTATTGCTAAGTTAGAAATTTTTTAAAATAAATAATACAAAAAATTAATTGTAAATGAAACAAAAATGGGTTGACAAACTGTGGATGCTATCCAGTACACAACAACAATGTTAGACAAATGTTAAATGAGCGGGCGCAATTTTTGAATCGCAACGGGAATCGAAAAAAAAAGTAAACAAACAATATTGCGTGCGCGAAAAGAGAGTGATAAGCGAGAGAGAAAGAGAGAGAGATAGAGAGAGAGAGAGAGAGATAGAGAGAGAGAGGAAGAGAGTGACAACATGTACAAAAAACCAAGATAACAATGCAACTGCGCAAGTCAAGCCTGATTGTTAGTAGTTGTTGCTAAACAAAGATTTGACAGTCACCACACTAATAAGAGGCACAAAATAAAACGTTATTTAGCACAGAATTAAAACAAAAATAAAAAATTAAGTATGGCAGATATAGGCAGATTTGTTGTAAATTCTAAGCGATGAAGAAGCGTAAGCAATTACAATTAAATTTGTAGTTTTGTAATTAAGTTACATATGTTTACCCCAAAATGCAACTGAAAATATATTTTTAGGAAATACGTTTAGTGTTTTTTTTTATTTTATAAAAAAAATATAATAAAGATATATTATTATATTATATAATATACATTAAAATAATAATGTATTGAATAAAATGTTCGTCAAGTAAATATCTGTATATGTAAGTTTTTAATTAAAATAGTTTTAGCCATTAGCAGATGGTCACTGGTGTCGCCATCTGCAATTTCTCAATCACATCGGCGGACATGGGCTCAATGTAGCCTTTGGTCAGCAGCTGGGCGTATACGGCCTGATAAGTGATGAATAAGTCACTGTTGAAGGCGTTCCAGTGGTTAATGCGCCGCATGTACTCCGAACAGAAATCACGTGCATATTTAAACGATTCATAAATGCATTTATCTTGAAGTCAACCCGAAAATTGCTCGAAGGCAATTCTTCTTTCTCAATGATCTGATTGGCCAGCTCCATCATATGATCTAGCAGAGGCAAGTGCTTGGGCGTTAGCTGGAGCAAGAAACAGTTATTTTTAGAACATATAACATGTATATATATATATATATATATATATATAATATGTATATTCACCGCAGTCACATGCGCAGTATCCAGCTTGGGCAAAACACTGAAATGAAGTTGAGCCTTTGGGCAATTTACATTACGCAGAACAGTTGCTCGATCGGATTGAAGGACAACATCTTCGCCAGTTTCCATTTTGCGGGTCAAGAGGCCGCGTAGAAATTCCACATCATTCTCTTGTTCCTCTATAGCCTTAATTATGTAAAAATAAGTAATTAGATTAAAAGTTTTTAATCAAGCTGACAGTAAACGCAGCTGCACAGTGTTGAAAACATTGTTTGCTCAGCCAAATGAGCGCAAGAAAAGGTTGCTATTGTTGCAGTTTTGCAATGCCCCCAACCCAAAAATCAGCGTTAGTGATGTCACAGCGCTTCGAAGATTGCCTCCTTGGTTTTTTTGGACTACGCCCAATTGCCCGAACAGAGTGATATTTGAAAGAGTACTCACTTATTATTGCCAATCATTCAACCGCTAACTACTCTGCCCCGGTTACTTATATCTGCATTTAACACAGGAAATGTGTCTTTCAATATTCTTCCTTCTTCCCTAATATTAAATAGATTATTTATCTTATTTTTAATTTAATTTAAGTGCAACATTTATTACATGTGAAGATATATATATATACATATATGTGTGTATACGAATATCTTTAATAAAGAGTTTCTTATTTATTTGGATTTTGCTTTTGTTTTCGAGGCTGGGTTTTCCTTGAATGGTTTGGGTTTGTTGGCCTGGGCCGGATTCTGACCCTGATTAACAGTATTTGCGAACTGTTGTGAGCCCAAACATTTATGTATATTCGGCTTTGAGTAATTGCTGCCTTGCTGTTTAATATTCAAGGGTGGAAAACACTCTGCTCCATTAATATTGTTCACGTTTTGGGGCGTGGCATGGGAGCCATGTTTGTTAGGAGCAGTTTGTCTCATGTTGGGATATTGCTTAAATGGATTGAGTGGAGCCTGATGTGGCATGTTAACATTATTTGGAGCATGGCCTAGCTGAAATTGCTGATTGATTACCGAATTATTAGAGTTCATTTGTGGATTTTGGTTGGCCTTTCGCCACTTTGGAGCATGCTGACCAGGATTAGGATTTGTTTGATCGTTTCCCGGACCAGCTGTCCTATGGGACGATGTCCTCAAATTATTTGGGGAATGGCCCAGACGATAATTTGAAAAATGCTGAAATTGCTGATTGAATACCGAATTATTCGAGTTCATATGTGGATTTTGGTTGGCCCTTCGCCAATTAGGATTTGTTTGGTGGTTTCCAGAACTGGCTGACCGATTGGACACTGTTCTTGGAAAGTGGCTCGCGAACGTATTTAGATATGGAGCCGGCGGCGACTGTTGATCGCCCTGTTGCTGTCCCATCGATGGTCGAAAGTTCTCTGGCTGCGCCCTGGACGGAACAATGCGCTGAGATTGATCTTCAGGCACTTTAGCGATTGGCTTCAATTTGGTTTCGTCCAACATGCGAGTGAGTTTTTCCACTTGATCTTTGATCGTAAACTTGTCCTCTCGCTCCTTCCAATGCGTGAAGAGGTGAGCCTTCAAAACCACCAAACTCTTGCTAACAAAATCGCATTGATTGCATCGCAATTCAATTGATTTTCGCAACTTTTGTATCTCCTCCTCGGGCATTGGCTCAATGAATCCCTGGACACGCAGCAGGGCGTAAGCCGTTTGATAGGTGAGGAACAAGGCAGTGTTGAAGCTGTTCCAGTGCTGTATGCGTCGCATGGATTCCGAGTAGAAATCATTGGAAATTACATGCATGCAAAGACGATTCATAAATTGATCGATCTTGAAGCCAATCAGAAAGTGACTGGAGGGCAAATTTTTCTGCTGTTCGATTATTTGATTTGCCAGCTCCTTCATGTGATCCAAGAGCTGTAAGTGATCCGCCGTCATCTGAACGAGGTCATAGATTAGCAGAGAATGGAATTGATTTTTATTTACTTATTTATTGAATTACCGCAGTCACATTGGAAATGTCCTCTTTGGGCACGACCAGAAAATGATATTGTGCCTTGGGATACGCATCTTTCATGACTGCTGCTAGTTCAGTTTCAATTAGACATTTCCGTTTCTTTTGCAATGTACATGTCAAGCTGCCTTTTGCAGCTTCCCTCTTATCGGCCATTTTTCTTAGATGTAACCACAGAGAACTTAAAACCACACTAAATCAACTTCAATCGGTAATCGAATAATTGTGAATGTTATTTGACAGTGTTGCAAAGACTGCGCAGACGGCTTTGCTTGCACACACACATATGCACACGCATACGTGTAATATTTGAATTATTGTTGTCTTTGCTTGCAGTGTTAGTCAGTGTTGTTGCAGATGATCCTTAAGCATTGGCAAGCTTTTTGCAATAAATTCACACTTATTGCATTTTAGAGGACTGGCAAGCAGCTCGTTCACAATATCTGCGGGTAAACGATGAAAGCAGCCCTCGCCTTTGATCCTGGAATAAAGTACTATAAAACACATGTATAATAAGTATATAAATAAGTACATTTCTCGGTCAATTTACTTTCGAACGGCACAAAGAACGGCGTATTGAAGCTATTCCAATGTTTTTTGGTCTTCAACGCGCTAGATACGAAATCCTTTGAAATTACGTGCAAATGCAAACGTTGCATGCTCGGCTGAGCATGAAATCCAATTTGAAATTCCGCCCAACTTTCGCCACGCACTTCAATAATATTGCGTGCTAACAAATGAATTTCTTTCAGCAGTGGCAAATGTTTTTTGCTCAACTACAAATTAAAAAAAAAAACTTGAGATTTTTGCCTTGAGGATATGCTATCACTACCTGAAAAATGTTGGGAATGTCCTCCTTTGGTAACACAAGATAATGATGACGGGCTTTTGGATATTTATCGGCAATTACAACTGCTGTATCCGTTGATATAATTAGATTAGCAGGGTCCAAAATTGTTTTGATTAACCCGGTTTGCCACGACATTATTAGCAGCTGACTGCGTTGCTTCAGTATTGATAAATGCATAGAAGGGCTGTATGCAGTGTTGTATAGCGAGTTCGTAAGCATTATGATGCGTGCGTCAGGCGCGCTATTGCATGTATATGGGAGGTGTTTGCCAAATACTGATGACATTCATATATAGAGTTGGTGAAATAAAAGACAAATAATGTAAGTAATTAAGTAATTTATATTTTGTGTAAATTGCATGACAACTATTTACTCGTTTTGTGTGTGCTGCCCAGCACTGTTAGTAGCACAGAGAATGCAACCCTGCACGCAACCCTGCACGCAACCCTGCTAACAACAACAATGAAGTGTAAGAGCCAAGAAGAATATTATTTGTTTGGCTGTCTAAATGTGCTTGTGTGTAGCGTGTGGCCCCGTAAAAAAGTGTGTACCGCAACATACAAAAAGAGGCGTGCATTTTTTACGCAACGCATGCATGAAAATAGCTCAATTACGTGATACATTTCAATCGGAATTCATTCGAATCGCATTTTGAAGCATCCAGTGCAGCGCCAACTTAACGGAAATTTGCATCTCTTCAATTGAATGCCCCCAATCCGAAATTTCCCAACTAAACAAAAAAAAGGGATTACGCAAAGTGCATAAAATATAAAATAAATTATCCACGCAATATGGCTCATGCGACAGCAACAAAACCACGCGTTATGGCCGAACCGTTGCACATACAGCGCCTGGAGACGGCTCTAAATATGCGCCCCTTCATGCAGATGGCTCGCGAGGTGCTCAAGCAGCCACTGAGCAATGGGAGTGGCGAGGGCAGCGCCACAGAGCTGGAGGCTAATGAGGAGCAATGCATTGACTCCGATGACTCCACAACTCAGGTGGGCGTTGTCAGGCTAAAGCCCAAACAGAAACGACGCAAACGTCTCCTGGGCAGCAAAGAAGGTAATTAAACTTAGGATTTGGGTGGAGGAGTTAAGTTTACTCATTAAAACTATTCATCTTTGCAGAGCGACAGAGTGTCAAGGCACAAATATACAATTTCAATGATCTGACCAGCGATCGGGAGTGGCTCTACGATGCCCTGCTTAGCGATACGGAAAGCGAGGGGCACGCAGTGAGCGACGAGAATGAGTACATTCATCAAATGCTGCGCGAGCACATACAGGAGCAGCGTCAGCGCAAGAACTACTACAAGAAGCCAACGGTAAATCAACTGCCCCAAATTTTAAATGATGCCTTTTTGAACTCCTTTTGATGTTGCAGAATGCTCAATATGCCTACTATGGCAGTGGCTTGCTGTCCAATCATGACGTCTATGCAGAGCGCCAGCAGGCCACCGTTGGGGTGCGCAAGCGGCGGCGTCGCACCAAGCAGGAGATACTGCTGGCGCGTCTGGCTGAGGCGCAGGCGGGCCCCAAGCCCGTTAAACAGCGTAGGCGAGGGCGGAAGAAGCGCAGCACACTCGACTCGCCGGAGTCGGGCGAGGTACCGCCGTCAGAGCTGGGCAAGTATTGCTTTGGGGACACGCTGCCCGCGAACGAAGACGATGAGGAGGACAACGGAGAGATGGTTGACTACAAACGGGAGTTGGCCAATTTGGCACTGGACTATCCCGACGAGGACGAGGAAATCGAGGAGGAAGTGGATGTGGTGGGCGCCACGGATGGCCAAGTTACGCGTGTGCGGTGCCGTCGCAAGAATCCGGAAGTGTTGGCGGCGCGCCGTCGTCGCATCTGGCAAATTATGTCGAAAAAGGAGTCCGGCCGGCTGCAACGCATCAAAAGCAATAATCATAAAGAGATGCTGGCTAATTGCAAGCGCGTCGCGGGCATGTGTGCCAAGGTTGTGCGCCAGCGTGCGCTCAACTCCCAACGCACCATGAAGGAGACGGTGTGGCGGGCCAAACGCCTGACCCGCGAAATGCTCAACTATTGGAAGCGCTATGAGCGGGTCGAGCGCGATCAGCGTCGAAAACAGGAGCGCGAGGCCGAGGAGCAGCGGAAACAGGATGTGGAGCTGATCGAGGTAAAGCGGCAGCAGCGCAAGCTCAATTTCTTGATTACACAAACGGAGCTCTACGCTCACTTCATGTCCAAGAAACTGGGCCAGGGCAGCGAGGCGGATCAGTTGCGTATACTCAGCCAGCTGGATGAGGAGCACAATGTCCGACTGGCTGCCCACGATAATTACGATGCGGGCGAAATGAAGCAGCTAGCGCAGGCGAATGCGGAGGCAGCAATTCAACGGGATTTGGACAAGACGCGCGCATTCAATGTGCCTATCAAGAGGGAGCAAATGTTGGAGCAGCTGCAGGAGTTGGAGCAATCGTTGCCACAGCATGCGCGCGAGCAAATGAAGGATTTGCCTCAACCGAATATGTTTAAGGGCACACTGAAGGGCTATCAGATCAAAGGCATGACCTGGCTGGCCAATATCTATGATCAGGGCATTAGCGGCATCCTAGCAGATGAGATGGGCCTGGGCAAGACGGTGCAATCCATTGCGTTCCTCTGCCACATTGCCGAGCATTACGGGGTGTGGGGCCCGTTTCTAATCATATCGCCCGCCTCGACACTCCACAACTGGCAGCAGGAGATGGCCCGTTTTGCGCCCGATTTCAATGTGATTCCTTACTGGGGTTCGCCAAACGAGCGTAAAATCCTACGCCAATTCTGGGATCAGAAGCATTTGCATACACGCGAAGCGAGCTTCCATGTGGTGATCACCTCCTACCAGCTGGTGGTCAGCGATTACAAGTACTTCAATCGCATCAAGTGGCAATATATGGTCCTCGACGAGGCGCAGGCCATCAAGAGTGCCGCCTCGCAGCGCTGGAAGCTCCTGCTGGGCTTCAATTGTCGCAATCGCCTGCTGCTGAGCGGGACACCCATACAGAATAGCATGGCGGAGCTGTGGGCGCTACTGCATTTTATAATGCCCACGTTATTCGATTCGCATGATGAGTTCAACGAGTGGTTCTCTAAGGACATTGAATCGCATGCGGAGAACAAAACGGGAATCGATGAGAAGCAAATCTCTCGTCTGCACATGATACTCAAACCCTTCATGCTGCGTCGCATCAAGAAGGATGTGGAGAACGAGTTGTCCGATAAGATTGAGATTATGGTCTATTGCCCGCTGACCATACGTCAGAAGCTGCTCTATAGAGCACTGAAACAAAAGATACGCATCGAGGATTTACTGCATTTGGCCAGTGGCGGCTCGACAGCAGCATCGGCGGCATCAGATGGTGCCATTCTGGATCGCAACTTCACCTCGAATCTCATGAATCTGGTCATGCAGTTCCGCAAAGTGTGCAATCACCCGGAGCTATTTGAGCGGCGCGATGCCAAAAGTCCGTTCAGCATGCGCTGTGCCGAGTTTATTTTACCTCGCTTAGTTTTTAACGATGGACTGCTCCACAGAGCGTTGCCCAGTCGAAAGCACTTGCTATATAATCGGTGAGTTGTTGTCAGTTTTACTATTTTCATTTGATTTTAATTTGGTTTGCCTATTTGACAGCTTCAACATCTTCAAGTCGGCCCACATGCAGCGATCTTTGTTTGACGATGTCAGCGTTGATAGCTGCTTCAGTTTTACCCGCCTGTGCGACTTATCCCTGTCTGATACAGAGGATGTGACCTGGCATGGCCTTATCGACTTGTTCGTATTTCATTTGGAATTCGTGTTGCTCTCTCTATACTCATTTTTGCTCTTCCCGCAGTTTGTTGCACTACCGTCGCGTGCTAGAGAAGCAGCCACTGCTCTCTTATCGTCGCCAGTGGTGGCCACATCTGCGCGACACTCGTTGCCAACTGCTGGAGCCACTGCTAGAGCGCAAACTCTTACCAAACTTTATGCTCACGAACAGTGTCTTAAGGCTGTTCATCTTTACCGCAATGGTTTGTTTGTCATTATTTATAAGTATAAAAGTATACGTATAATCTTCTAAAAGACTGCATTGATTTTGATGAATGTTTTTTATGTGTTTGAGACTGACCCTATATGGTGTCGATTCATAATTTGCAAATCAACTCTACAAAAGTTAGGTAGTACAAAATCAATATTTATATAAAAAAAAAAAACATAAATACGGGAATTTGTAATATTTCACCCGAAAATGTTGAAAATCTGTTAATTGAACTATTTCAAACGGCTTGAAACTCACTTTCAAAGATTTAGGTGCGCAGTTGAGATGTTCAGTTGATACAAGCGCATTTGTAAAGAACAACAACTTAAATTTGAATAGATAGGTGAAATTTCATTGCGCGACATAGTGTACGTTATTTTATTTATACAACTTGTAGAATTGCATCGCTGAATTTGACATATAGGTACGGTGAAATTAGTAGTGCACATATCTTTTGGAACCAAGGAAAGTGTTTTTTATATTGCATGTACGAGATATATTTCGAATACCGTCGGAATTCATCAACAACACTTGACCTGCACCCGAAAAACATATTTAAATTGTAAAATGAGTTCGCCATACAATAAACAACAGTTCGAATATTTTACAAAATGATGCAAAATTTTGTTAAGATAAACAAAAATTAAAAGATGATGGGCTTAAAAATATTTATAAAATCGCAAGTCTCGATATTTATATAAAGCCAGTCACTCAAAATAATAATACTGGGAAAACTTTTTAGGATTTCCTTTGGGTTAAATTAGTGTATATTAATTATAAGTATTTTTATAAATACTATTACCATACTACGTTTACTAACGCTTATTAGAAATATCCGCTTCTAAAGAAATATATGTTCAATATCTCTAAATGATCTCTGAAAATAGCTACTAATAGCAACGTTAATGCTATTTATAATAAAATTTATAGAAGATTTTTACTGTTAAGTAGTATAACCTTAAGGTCAGCAGCTATTTTCGACAATATTTCCTTGTGACATGATTTTCCAAGTCTTCCACTCTCCTTTCATATATTTTACTCAATTAATTTAATAAAATAGCTTGGCTTAAACTATTCCGATTAATTTCAGCAGCACTTCTATTACTTTTAATAGAACTGTCTGCTTACATCTCCTAGACATTTAGATTTTAAATTATATTGATTTGCGGAAATTGCGAATTCGAACCTTATCTTATTACCTTCTAATTTTTGCAGACATCTCGAGATAGTAGCGTGTATGCCCTTGGCGATTATATCACTGTCAACATGCAGGAAACGATCGAGCATCGTGTGACACGTTCAAAAACACTCAAGCAGAAGACGCCTAAAATTGAGCAGCTTTGCGAAAACGATGGTCAAGCGCAAGTGAAGTCTGAGGCGTGCAGAATAAAGCAAGAGCTAGAAATGGAATCAGTAGAAGTGCAGACGAAATCAAATACCAAGAGCGATGTCAAAGTAACAACATTGCATTTGCTGCCCGAGTTTCCGCATCATCCGCGCAAACCGCAACACTACGAATGCGAACCGCTACAGATGCCTCGTTTTCTCTACGGATTGGGTCAGCGGGTGCAGGCCGTCGATCGGCATTTATAGTGAGTAGAATTGCTTAGCATTCAATGTATTTTTAATCTACTGAAACTAATAATATGTGATAACTTCTGTGTGACAGTTGCGAAAGTCGCGCCGCTGCCTGGACGCAAATACGTCACGTGCAGTGCGAGAATATTGTGGGTAGGGAGCTGGTGGCCACAGGCTTGGCGCTGTGTCGTCCGCGCAGTGGTTGGTCGTCGATTGTGGTGCCCGATAAGGAGACACTTATAACAGATGCTGGCAAACTGTCTGTGCTGGATGGTCTACTTACGCGCCTCAAGGCCGAGGGTCATCGTGTCCTGATCTACTCGCAAATGACCAAAATGATCGACCTGCTGGAGGTGCGTCTAAATATTATATATTTTGCTGTACAGTCTTTGCTAACGCTTGTCCTATTTGCAGGAGTATATGTGGCATCGCAAGCACCGCTATATGCGTCTCGATGGCTCCAGCAAGATTTCAGCTCGTCGCGATATGGTCGCTGATTTCCAGACCCGTGCAGATATCTTTGTTTTCCTGCTATCAACGCGCGCCGGCGGTTTAGGCATTAATTTAACTGCAGCAGATACGGTAAGTTTGAAAAATGTATTTCAACTGAAATACAAGTGATTTGGTTTTCAATGTTTTAAGGTGTATAATGATATGATTTTATGATATTTCCATACTTACTGGTTCAAAGCTGGACTACAAAGATATGGGGGCTCTACTCTGAAAATCTGTTCTTAAACCATTATTTTAAGCTACCTGATCATTGCAGTGTCATCTAAACGAAGATCTCTGCGGTTAGGTAAGCACTATCTCTGCCTGGAAGTCTGGAAAACAAACAAAGGCAAACCATTTTATAATCCTTGGTTCTATCTCTATAAACTTAGAAACTGTAAAAAAAACTGTTGAAGATCTCTTTACGAGATGACGGAACGTAAAATATTCCACAATTCTTAGGTTATGTAAATGTTTGCAGAGCTTGCCGTGTCCTTTCAGGCAACTCGTTAGAATCCGTAGATAGTTTTTACTTATGTTCAGACACTCATCCACATATTTATTGTTATGGCCCTTTAAAAGTTTTTAATTGTGCCTGGCTACAAAAGAAGCGCTAAAAAATTTAACTGTGCCTGACTAGAAGAAAAGCTTGTCAATACTTCTCATATTCTTGATGTGCTTCTAGTCGAATACTATGGTTAATATAGGCAGAGTCCAAAGAGATGAAATAAATTGGGACCAATATTTGGTAACTGTCCTTCTCATTCACAATTTATTCATGATCTCTATGCACTCCAACAATCCTAAAAAAGTACTGAATTTTATAAAAAAATATATTTTGTGCGTAACCAAAATCTCACTATTCTAAATCGTTGCTGTAATTAATCAAAGGGCTATACATATACATTATTTGGGTCAGTGCTGCATTTATAAAAATTATTCAAAACTTAAAGAGAAACGAGCGCATAACGATTGTTCTTCAGATTTGTGAAGAGTAGCAAAAATTCCTAATGGCACAATGGGAATTAAAGGTTGTTGTCTAAAGGCACCCGAGTACTTCAGGCGTTATTATAAACCAATGAATTAGGACAATATAATGAGCTAGATCGCCAGGCAAACACGAAAATTTCTGAAGATGACTTAACCATTGCCGATCATCAAAAACAGAAAAACAAGGTCCAAAGAATAACCTAAAGAGTTCAGTCTGAGAAAAGACAAGGACGGCATTGATGTGTCAAGTGCGCACAAAGTCTCTTTAGGCAAATGGGTCTTATCCATGGGTTTACGACCTGTCAAGTATGTAGAGTTGAAGCAATCGCTTTCATACAATGCTTAGCATTGAAATGGGCACGCTATGTATAATGCGGCAGTCGGAGGATATGCCAGAGGTGACTGCAAGGCTGATGCGGCAGTGCGGCTACACTCAGAAAAAAATCGCTTTGAATTTTAGAGAGTTTTTCTTTTGTTTTTAAAAATACTTTCTAAGAAAGTAATAAGAAAAAAATATTCCAACAATTAGAAAGGCCTGCCCTATATCGACAATCAAAAAAATATTTCTTATAATTAAGAGAAGCATAAAAGTAAGCCCTGATTCTTCGAAAAAATCCCATCTGAAATTCAGAAAATAATAATAAAATGATCTCTTGACGGCAATGTCATCTCCCGATCGAAGGGTCTCGTGTTTAAAGTTCGTTGTATACAGATGTAAATTGAAAATTTTAGAAAATTTTTCACGGAAACTAAGAAAAAAACATTCGTTTTTGAAAATATACTCTCTGAATAATAAATGTAATCTTTTTTCTAAGTACGCCAGAGAGCGGATTATAAAGCTAAATGAATCGCAGCTGTTGCGTTATTTAGAGTTCCTCAGCTGAGATATTGGGAAGGTCTATGACAATGTGCCGAGCTCCAGTGGCTTCAATTGGCATCTAGCTAATTTATGTGTGGGCGCTGCATAAAGGTGCAGCTTGTTGGCAGCGCTTGTATCCATTTGCTCGACTACTTGTTAATGCAATGCGCGCTGGTTCACATCCGTGTGCGCGTCGGCATCGGCGTCAGCGTCGACCGAGCAGTTCACCATGATTTACACATTGCGATCTTTATCGGAACAATGACACTGCCAAGGTAAGCAAGCACCACAAATTCTCAGCCAAAAGGATACATATTGTGTGTGAGTTTCTGTTTGCCTTGATTCGATTCGATTTGTGACTTTGGCTGCTGGGCTTCGTGTGAAAATGTTCGCTTGGTTCTTAAATCATTTTGTCACTGATTTTGATTTGTTATTTACGCTGGCTGCGAAGTAATTTGGTGTTTGTCTTTTCGTCTGTTTTAGTGTTTGGTTCTCAGGCTCGAAATTGTTCGCCCGAGTCTGTGTTGACTAATTTCTTGGCATTTTGGCATGGCCTGTTCCTTTTTAGCGGCTATTTTTTTGAGAGGCTCATCCGCTCCCGGCAAAAATGCTTTTGTGTTATTGCGTTTTTTATGTTTAATGTAATACGAACTGTGTGTCATTGTTGGGAATTATCTAGAATATTTATTTTTTGAATTAGTTAATCGAGGGATGATTAAAATTTATCAAGGGATTTTTACAGTTCAATTTCAAGCAGGTTCTTGAACCATTATGCTTTTTGATTAATTTTATTGTTAATACTTTAACTGTTAATAATTAGCATGTTTATTTCACAGATTAATGCTAATAACTATATAAGAGTGATTTTACAAAATTTTTTGATTTTTACTTTAAATCTTAATAAAAAAAATGTCGGATTATAAAACCAAACCAATCGACCTATCTGACCATTAATTATCATGAATTATGCCACAAATTCACTTGAGCAGCAAAACCCAAAGAAATACATCAAATTTCCACAAGAATTTATAAAATTAAAAAAAAAATTGGTATTTCTCTTTCAATAAAATATATAAAACACCAGTGTGTGAGAAAGGTAATTCCATAGCCCCAAAAGTATTTGCTGGCCATGTCGCTTTCGCATACCAACATAATTTGACCAGAAAGAACTCAACACTTTGGCATTTCACTGACCGCTAACGGAAATGGCGGAAGGCCCTCAAAATTGTTCCAGTTACATTTTAAATTAAATATGAGATCAGCTCATTAAATGTATTTTTGTGCCATTTATAAACAAATTGTATCTTGTATAGAGCTTCGATAGTAGACTAACGCCCACAACATTGCCTCATTAATATGCGTGTCTTGATTTTGTTTGCATTCAATATTTCTGACATTTTCGAAATTGCAAGCAAGGTCTTTAAGTGACGGCTGTATGTCTGTCCATCACATACTTTATGCTTATCATGTTCCCGAATTTAGTGCAATTCATTGGGTGTATACATTTTTTTTTACATTGAAAATGGGTAAAAGGGGCATAATCTCAAAATATACATATATGTATATCAAAGTATACAGCTGTAATCACAATATTTTCTCCATATACCTATGCGCATTTTTGAATTGTGTTGGTTTATTTATCAAATACGTGTTCTTTATAGTTATAGACTTGGCTTCAGAATATCCCCTAGTCTAGAGTGTTAGACTAGAGCAACTGTCTTGTCTGTCATAGAGTCGAAATCTGTGATCGTGACGAATTGTTCGTATTGTATTTTAATGATTTATAACATCCCTATATATAATGAACCCATGTTCGCATAAGAAGCAAACAATTTGCTTGCATAACACATTTATCTACAATGCGTATGAATGGAAAGCATCACCGCGTCCGCTTTTTTAAGTTTATTTAGATGCTTTTTTGTCTTGTATACTATTTGCTTTAGAACAAAAATAGATACTTTTAGTTAGACTATATTAAAGTATCTTGACAACATAATCTTGGCTGAATTGCTAAAATGTGATGATTTTCCTCTGTTGGAATATTTTACATTCTTTGAAGACCATTTAAAACCTGGATTTTATAGCAGTCACCCTGATCATTTCAAGAAAATGAAAAAAATAAAACAGATTAAATAAATTGTTTGAAAAAAATTCCACGATTACATCGATTATTATAATAATTGCCCAACAATTTAAACTTACATTTTTTCACTTATTAGGCCACCATATCAACATTAAATTTACACATTGAACTAATATTTAAAAGGTGGCTGTCAAATTCAATAAAAGATAACATTAATGAGCTTATGTGATTTACAACTTGACTTTTACTACCCCAGAAACTTTAGGATAAGACAACAAAGGAAATGTGATTTTTTTTTTTTTTTTTTTGTATTTTTTTTTCTTATCTCTTAAGGGATTCATGATTCGGGTTATGGCATAATGTCAATACGAATTGTGTTTCCTCTTTTGAAGCTTTTCAATCTACTTTTTTAAATCTATATAAAGGAAGACTCTAAAAACTATAGGAAATAAAAAAAATTGTATCGAGCTAAATGTAAAGATTATTTTATTCATTATTTGCAACATATTTAATTTACTTTAAAAATTTTTCCACTTTTCAACACTTGCACTTTTAATTATAAAAATTAAAAAGAAGTAATATTATCATTGTTTACATTTAGTTATCTATTTAAGAAATATGTAAATACTGATGTTATACTTATCTATTTAAGATTTAAGATTTGGTTATCTATTTAAGAAATATGTAAATAATTATGTTATAACTATCTATTTAAGATAAGATTATTTTATAAGTTTAATATTCTGAAGCGCTACCTTTATTAGAATCGTCTTGGGATTAAATCAAGCAAGTCGTGACAGTTCTTTAGAGCAATTGTGCTCCAAGACTTCCGAAATATTATGATTTTTTACCTGGGAGCTTAGGGTCTTTGTCTTATTGGGAGACCCTCATTGGTAGTATCTCATCTTCTGCGATGCTACATCTTCGAAAAAATATTAACTTATACATGTTGGTCCATCATGCTTTTTGTCGAATGTTTTGGCCTTCTTATATAATCTGAGAAATAAGCCCATATCATTACGGTTGACCCAAAATTTTAATGTCTTTTGTTGTGTACTTTATAAATATATATATCTATAATTCTGAATAAGAGAGCCGATCCTACTAAACCTAAAAACTGTACTCTGATCTATCCATAAAATATTTCTCCATTTTTGGGTTGGCCATTATTAAAGTAAAGCTTTCATTAGAAAACCTAACCAATCGAAATCCATCCAATATCACATTTTATGATATTGCGCATCTCCTCACTGCATGGTTTTCCACGACCGATTCCTAAAAATATAGGCTAAAGCAGTGCGATTCTTTAGGCAACAACAAACAATATTTAAAAAATCTGAATTTGAAAAAAAATTAAACCTAATTGGTTGTTTTTTGATCAGTCAGAAAAGTGCATAAAATCAATTATATTCTACAATTTAATGTTAGAGACACCAAAGTTGATAACTAGGAACCGCTCTTAAGATTGCTAAGAAAATTTCTGATCCAATCGCTCTAAATTACTTAAAATGTAAAGGGAACATAAATCATTAATCAATGATAAAGGCCCACAATTCGACACCGCCTCGAACTTTGTGTTGCATGGGATATTAGGTGTATAGTAAATAAATAAATATGTTCTTTACTACAAAATTGAATGTGTGTATACATACAAAAAGATTCAAAGTGTAAGTTTTTTTTAAGTTAAATAAAATGAATATCGGAACAATGTGAAGAATGTGGGGAATAATGGTGGCGCCCATTTAAACGCTATAGATATTGATTGGGAAGCCGTCCACGAAGTTTTCCTCGTTAATTAAAACACGCTACAACAAAATTTGATTTCATCAGTTATTCTTTATAGTTTGGCTTAAGAAGAGTTTAGCATGATTTTTTACATTGTATCACAATTTCTGGAGGATCCAGTGAGTCTCCACATTTGCTCGCATGGTTCTAATCTGCACTGGTTGCCGACGATGGCCACGCTCAAAAGCAGATATGCTGGAATCGACTCAGCTTGGTTTAGATTAAAATGCCAGAGATGCGAATAGCGCAAGTTCAACTATGGTATTGTTTATGTTGTTGAATATTTCGCCAGGTGGTAAATGATTTCCTACCCCAATACGCGACGTATTTATAAACAAAAAATTAGTCTTAACTATTCAAGATAAGTGTTAATGAATATGGAATCTATTTTAAAACATTTAAGACTTAAGTTACATTTATAAAACAATGATAAATTTAATTGGTTACAAGTGGTAGATCACGTCGACTGGCGGTCTTGCACGTCATGTGGTCTTAAATTTTTAGGTCGTCCTAATTGGAGAGTTGATAACTGTTTCTCTTTGTTCCATTTTATAGAAGTTATAAAGCAATCACCTGAAAAACAGTACATCTCTTTCTCTCTTGGAAAGCGTTTCCATTAAGAAAAAGCGAGTGACTAATATATCTAGAAATAATTTAAAATTTGCTACGATAGTCCGATTAGATCGAGCTATTCTTCGGTCGGGTTGTGACTTAGGAGTCAGTCTGTACCTACAACAAAAAATTTAATTCTATTAAGGCCAAAAGGCCAGAAACTCAATATTCTCCATTGTAAAGTATATGTTAATTCATAAAAGCACATTTCAGTAGGACTTTTCACCCATTCTTATATTTTGTATTAACTTTTTTAATATAGTGATTTTTTTATTATTCGTCCATAATGGGACGAATATAGTATTGATAATCTGCTTATTTGAAATACCATATTATCTGATGTTTGCGAAGGTACATCACAAAGATAATTCTCATTGTTAATTTTTGATTAAAAATCCAATGTAGCCATTCCCCTAAAGTCGGGTATGATAATGACAACTCTTTAATGTTAGGACTTGACTGCAGCTGATCACGGGTCTTTATGAACCTCTTTGAACCACACTTGGGGCTCTGCACGTGGGAAAATTAAATTATAGTAACGAATTATTATACCTTTAATAGTGCTCTGAACGCCCTAGCTTTTTCGTTCCACAGTTGGTAATGCTTAAGATTACAATTTAGTCAAGTAAATAAATATTTAGGCTTTTAAAATATGTTCTTTATTGCAAAATTAAATGTGTGTATAAAGATAGAAATACACAAAAATAAAAATTTTTGTAAGATTAAAAAAATGTTGAATCCATTGGTGTATTAGGCAAGCCACTCGCGAACCAGTTGAGCCACTCGTTGCTTGGATGCGAGTAATGCAGGACTGTCCTTAGCACTGATTGAATTCATGTCGGAACAATGAGAAGCTTGGGGAATAATGGTGGCACCCTGTGCTGCTCCGGCCCCAACTGGATGCCATGGATCTAATCCTCCATGAGTCATGTAAACGTTCTCGACATTAGGGTTGACACCTCCGTACACCTTGTTTTTTTCGCTTATACGCTTTTCGATTTTGGCTGCAGTGTATTTTGATCCAAAGACATCATTACAAGAGTCGGTGTACAGGGTGGCTGGAAAAGATGAGCCGAATGGTTGATTCTTGCTACCAGAGGATTGGTACCAGCCGAATTCGTTGCATGTTTGAAAGAACCAGCTGAGACCAGCTAAGAAAGAGTTGTTTGATTCGTGAGACTTAGTATTCATCATTCATTTAACAATGTGTCACTTACAACCATCATAGTTATGCATTGCCCACTTGTAATAGTTAACAGTTCCTTTATATACGGTGTTAACGCATTCTGGATAGTCGAGACGCCATTGTATGAACTTAGATAGTGCCGTGGCATCGTCTGTACTAAAGGATCGAAGCACTGAGCAATATTTGGCCAAGTCATTGTTTGCCGGGCTGTATTAAAGTAAGAACACATTTAGCTTTCGTGTATTGAAGGACGTTGCATAATTACTTTTGGTACTGGGCGAGGCCTGCCAAAATGTTTGCAATTGTGCTAAAAATTTGCCACTGATCATGTTGGTCGTTTTCATCGAAATCATCGCAAAGGTTTAAGAGCTTCTTGGCCTCCGCATTCTGACCGTTTTCAAACAAATCCTCATAATAGGAAGTGGCATTATCGATGATGTTATAACAATAATCTCCTCCGAGCTCTCTGTACGCTTGGCCAACAACTTTCATATAAGCTGCAAAGTAGACGATACAAAACATTATTATGATAGCATATTTGAGAATGGTTACTCACCTTTAAAGTCGACTTTAGCCTGCAAGGGAGCGCTTGACGCCCAGCTACCCACAATTACGTCGGGGTACAATTTCTTAAGCCAAACCGCCATGGTCGCCGAGTAGGAACATCCTTGCACAACCACCTTAGAGTTCTTATATTTTTCCTCCTCCTTAAGAACATTAATTACATTAACAACATCGGCTAAAGCTTGTTCCACATTATGGTACTTGAGGTTCGCAGTTGTCAGGGGTCTGTTGGTATAATCAAGGAATGGATCTAAGTTAACTGGCGTATTACGATCTAATTCATTTACTTAATGGGAACGCTTTGGCCAAAGAATCGATGTTCCGTATAGACTAATGATCCATTGTGCTCGCTAGCGATGTCCACCCAATGTCCTGCTGTTATAGGACTGGGCTCAATCTCCCATTCACCGCCAAGGTAAATGAAGATTGGGGAACCATCTACGAAGTGGTCCTCATTGATCAATACACGCTAAAATTAAAGGTCACTGTGGTCAAAGTGGTCAGAAATTTTATAATCACATCTTACATCATCCCAGACTTCCTCATTGTCTTCGTCAAAATTGTCCAGTTTCTGACTGATCCAGCGAGTCTCCACATTTGCTCGCTTGCTGATACGCTGCATTGGTGGCCCGCGGTGAAGCTCCTTCAGTGTTCGCACAGATGCAGGAATCTTTGAAACATCTGAGCTTAGTTTAGCTGAAGATGCCAGAGGAGCGAGCAGTGCAATTACTAGAAGGATGTGCCTCATCTTGTTGGCTAGTTCGCAAGTTTGCGAATGGTTTCCTATGCCAATACATGGCTTATTTATGCAAAATTAAGTCTGAGCAAAGTGCTATTAAAGATAACTGTTAATGAATAGATATAACTTTAAAACAGTTCAATTACATACTTCATTTATAAACCAGTGATAAGTTAAATTGGTTAGACTTTCTAGTGATATGACCACATATATTAAAAAGTTAATAACTGTTTATCTGCCTTCTGTTAGGACAACTGAAGTTATAAGATAAATGTCTGTAAATACATTTTGCATAACGTAGAACTCAATGATCTCATCAAGGAATTATGGCACATTAGATGGTAATTCAGCAAAGTAACCACTACGGTTGGCACTTGGCTCTATGGGAGAGATATTGTTATCAAAGCAAAAACTTGTCGGTTGGTAGTCACGCCCAAGCAGATTGTTATTTTTTAGACATATAAAGATGTGGAACTACGATATTGGTTGTTCACGTGTCTCACCAAATCATATATATAATAAATATATATATATATATATATATATATATATATATATATATATATATATATATATATATATAACGGCGCATTCATAGATAGGGTGCTGCGGAATGCTCGTAAAAATAAGTATTTCTACTCGTTTCAATTATCACATATACACACGTACGAATATAATAATGTATGTATACAGAAAATGCTTGCGATTGCTGAATTTTACTGTTCAATACAAAATCTTTTTAGTTAACAAAATCTGGGTTTCATATTCGATCTTAATTATATTTTGACAGTTAATGAACACGGAATATTTTTAAAATGTAAGCGCTATTACATTTTCCAACTCTTATTGCTATTGATCATCAATTTTGGTTGATATAGGGAAAATTTAGGTATACGGTATACGAAAACTACCAAAACAAATGTTTAGTCTCTACCTCTTGTAGCATATATACACAAATGTTCTGACATGATCGGAAATATATATACTTAATGGAGTTGCAGATGACTTGTTCTGCCTGTTACACACTTTAACATTCGATTTATCCTTTTCACACATTTCGATTCGGTTCATTATATAATACAAATTAAATATCAATTAGAGCAGCTGAACTTCGTTCCTTCAGTTGCTCATTTGTTTACAATGAACTTGATATAAAGTAAAATTTTCAGTCGAAATTTAATCATGGTGTACAAAATAAATTGGTAGGTTTTATGATTTACGTAATGTGAATGCTTTCGAAGAATAATCGATATTCCGGGTAGACCATAGATCCATTCTGCTTGCGTGCGATATCCACCCAAAGTCCTGATGTTATCGGGTAAGTTGCACATTCAGCCCCAAAGTAAATGAAGATTGGATTGCACAAATGCAGGAATCCCATCAACTTGAATAGCTCGTAAGCTTGTGAATGGTTTCCTACCATAAAACACGGCGAATTAATAACAAAATTCTGTGCAGGTGCTATTAGAGGTAATATATATTCACCATCCTATTATATAGTATTTCCTTTTACAAGTCGGTGTTCTTCTGTTCACCTTATATGTACTCAATGAAATGGTAATAGCAGCCACGGGAAGTAAATTTGCAAATCAAATACACAAATATACGATATCTCTAACAATAGCACAAGCTATACAGTCTCTAAAGCATGAAATATCATGCTACCGCTTTGCGCTCGCAGCATATTACCGCTTTGCTCCCGTTCTTGTTGCTTTTGCTACAACTACAGATTGGTCTTTTTGATTGGTATTGCAAATGACATATCAGAGCATAGCACAGCTAATTCGCTGTTAAAGTTTGTAGGAGTAGCAATAGCAAAACCACAAATTCGAGGTAACGTAGCTTTATTAATCGCTGATATTTACATTTGAAATAAAAATTACTTTAGAGGTATGGCCAAAAAACATTTTAGCTACAGTCCGTCTTATTCCGTATACTCAATAGAGGTGGGTGGGACCAAATTGATACATTTTAATGTACAATATAATTGCAGCCATATTATTTTAAGTTATTTATTTATTTGGATAACTAATTTATGCATACAGAAAGGGGACAACACAAATATAAATATTCTTGATTTTTTTCTTTATGATGAAGAACTATTACCAGCTCAATTCATATAACGATGAAAGACTTGATTCTGTTGTAATTTATTAATGTTTTTACACTAAACATTTGCTTCTCCTACAAATATTTTAAAATGGTTCTTCTTAAATTGTTATGAAGCCTTGTAATGCATGTAAACATGTCCTGGACCCTGAAGTGGCAAAATGTAGTATTTTCTGAGGAGAAAAATGTAATCTCGATTGTCCACACGGTTAAAAGAAGTTTGAAAGATTTTTCCCATTCGAAGCTGTAATTGTGCTTCACTTATGATTGCATTCAGTCATCTCAACGCTGCACTCAGTCATCTCAACAGGACCCCGATGTGTAAAATTTCTGACCGTATGAATTCGGATGAATATATAAACCTGCTGGTGAACTTGGTGAACTTTATATAGTATCAACCAGACAATGCATTATTCCAGCAGAATAATGCTCTAATACATTTATCCGGGACCTGTCATGGGTGGTTTCACTGATCACTTGACCTTAATTCCAGAGAGAACATGTGGGGAAACCTGTGCCGTTGAGTTTATGCCTAATTTTAATTACTAATTTAATTCTTTTATTTAACATGTATTTAGAATAGGTAACTGTTGTCGAGCAAAACAAAATTTTAAAACTTTTTTTTCATTATGATGGAAAAATCAAGTGCCTTCAATTCGATCAAATTTTTTCTTTTTCTTAAAAATAAAATGTTTAAAATTTAAAAATAAGTGAAATGTTGATATTTAAGATGTTCATGCTTTTATGTTCTTTATTACAAAATTTAAGAACCAAAAGATACAAGTAAAAGAATGTTGAAGTGAAAAAAAAAACAAATTGTGAATCCATTGGGATTCTAGGCAAGCCACTCGCGAACCAGTTGAGCCACTCGTTGCTTGGATGCGAGCATTGCAGGACTGTCCTTAGCACTGATTGAATTCATGTCGGAACAATGAGAAGCTTGGGGAATAATGGTGGCACCCTGTGCTGCTCCGGCCCCTACTGGATGCCATGGATCTAATCCTCCATGAGTCATGTAAACGTTCTCGACACTAGGGTTGACACCTCCGTACACCTTGTTTTTTTCGCTTATACGCTTTTCGATTTTGGCAGCAGTGTATTTTGATCCAAAGACATCATTACAAGAGTCGGTGTACAGGGTGGCTGGAAAAGATGAGCCGAATGGTTGATTCTTGCTACCAGAGGATTGGTACCAGCCGAATTCGTTGCATGTTTGAAAGAACCAGCTGAGACCAGCTAAGAAAGAGTTGTTTGATTCGTGAGACTTAGTATTCATCATTCATTTAACAATGTGTCACTTACAACCATCATAGTTATGCATTGCCCACTTGTAATAGTTAACAGTTCCTTTATATACGGTGTTAACGCATTCTGGATAGTCGAGACGCCATTGTATGAACTTAGATAGTGCCGTGGCATCGTCCGTACTAAAGGATCGAAGCACTGAGCAATATTTGGCCAAGTCATAGTTTGCCGGGCTGTATTGAAGTAAGAACACATTTAGCTTTCGTATATTGAAGGACGTTGCATAATTACTTTTGGTACTGGGCGAGGCCTGCCAAAATGTTTGCAATTGTGCTAAAAATTTGCCACTGATCATGTTGGTCGTTTTCATCGAAATCATCGCAAAGGTTTAAGAGCTTCTTGGCCTCCGCATTCTGACCGTTTTCAAACAAATCCTCATAATAGGAAGTGGCATTATCGATGATGTTATAACAATAATCTCCTCCGAGCTCTCTGTACGCTTGGCCAACAACTTTCATATAAGCTGCAAAGTAGACGATACAAAACATTATTATGATAGCATATTTGAGAATGGTTACTCACCTTTAAAGTCGACTTTAGCCTGCAAGGGAGCGCTTGACGCCCAGCTACCCACAATTACGTCGGGGTACAATTTCTTAAGCCAAACCGCCATGGTCGCCGAGTAGGAACATCCTTGCACAACCACCTTAGAGTTCTTATATTTTTCCTCCTCCTTAAGAACATTAATTACATTAACAACATCGGCTAAAGCTTGTTCCACATTTTGGTACTTGAGGTTCGCAGTTGTCAGGGGTCTGTTGGTATAATCAAGGAATGGATCTAAGTTAACTGGCGTATTACGATCTAATTCATTTACTTAATGGGAACGCTTTGGCCAAAGAATCGATGTTCCGTATAGACTAATGATCCATTGTGCTCGCTAGCGATGTCTACCCAATGTCCTGCTGTTATAGGACTGGGCTCAATCTCCCATTCACCGCCAAGGTAAATGAAGATTGGGGAACCATCTACGAAGTGGTCCTCATTGATCAATACACGCTAAAATTAAAGGTCACTGTGGTCAAAGTGGTCAGAAATTGTATAATCACATCTTACATCATCCCAGACTTCCTCATTGTCTTCGTCAAAATTGTCCAGTTTCTGACTGATCCAGCGAGTCTCCACATTTGCTCGCTTGCTGATAAGCTGCATTGGTGGCCCACGGTGAAGCTCATTCAGTGTTCGCACAGATGCAGGTATTCTTGAATCATCTGAGTTTAGGTTTGCTGCAGATGCCAGGGGTGCCAGAAGTGCTAGTACTAGGGTGTATTTCATCTTGCTGGCTAGTTCGCAAGTTTGCGAATGCTTTCCTACCCCAATATGCGACGTATTTATACAAAAATAGGTGTGAAGAAATTGTTATTACAGATAAGTGCCAATTGAAAAGCAAATATTTACAAGCTGTTTTGTCTTAAGTTATCTTTTTATAAGACTGATAAGTTCAAGTACTTTCAAGATCACATTGACTCCCGTTTGTAAATAGATCCTTTTGTAAATCATGGTGTTGGACAATTTCGCAATCGGAGGATTTATTCATTGCTAAGAAATATCTCTATACTCAGTAAATAATTATACTATGAACCGATTAAAAATGGGTAGACGAATATAAGCTCAATAATGAGCATGTACATAAGCATGTAGGCAGAAGAAAGCATCTCCGATGCCATTAAGTATATATGTTATTGTGTATGCAATCTAGTTATGCCTGTTTATCCGTCTATCTGTTCGTCTGAATGAACACCAGCCACAGGGCAATAAGAGCTATAGACTTAAAATTAAAATGTACGTTATTTTTGTTTTATCGATAACTTCTCCGGTTTCATTGAAGTTATAGAATAAAAATTCAAATATTGTGTAAATTTTTGAGGTTGTGTGCTGATGGCTAAAACAGTTAAATGTATTACTTATTCTTTGACAATTTGAGTAACATAAAAGGCATCTCTTCAGATTATTAGAACAGTGAATAAATTTCAACATACAAATGTGATCCATTCAGACGCTTACGAAATCTACTAACTGATAGAAATGTGTTATAAAGGGATTTTTAATCCTTTCGTGATAAACGCTGAGCAGATGTTGAATAAACGTTTTGTTTGCTTGGTTTGGATACAGTATCTATTGAATAAAAGATTTTTGTCTTATTGATAGACTAGTTTTAGCGTCCTTTAACTTAGACTTCGTTTTGATTTGGTCTGTTTTCGATTCAGGATCGGCCATTTCAGATCTGGTTTTGTCAACGTTTAATTTGATATCTGTGTCTGTGCACACAATTTTTAATAATGACAGCAAATATGTATTTTTCTAAATCGAGCTTGACTGCTAAGATGGCTAGCGTTGTTGGAGATTATTCGAAAATTCTGCTGCCAGATACGTGTTAGCACCTGCTCTGCCAGAGCGTGGAAGCAACACTGCTACTAGAGACAATTGGCTCGTGTGAAAACACCCAAAACTAACATATCTGGAAACGTGTCGGCGAATAAATTTTAATGGAAAGCTCCTTGCTCCTCACAGTGGAGAACAATTGAGATCGTTGCAAGGTAAAGTGGGAAAACCTTTGGAGCTTTCAACGTTCCTTAGCCCGAAGTTCTCATAGTAAAGTTTCATAAAATTAATTACCATCCTTTTAATTATCCTGCTATTATCTTGGATTTTAAATTCATTAAAAATGCCACTGCAGCTATAAATTGTCGACTTATTGTAAACGAAGATAATTTAACGGACTTCAAATTACCAGATAGTGTAAACACCCTTGCCAGCTTATTGCCTGATTGTTCTCTGGCTTCAACATTGGGACTGGCTAGCTCTTAAATTACGGGAGATATGGGCTTTTGGGAAATTTGGGCTGCCAGAGTGGGCATAGCTAAATAAAGTTCTGAAGAATTTATCTTCCTTCTAAGTTTGGTCAATGTAATGGTGCATGAAATAGGCTTTTCAGAATTTTAGGGACGAAGTGGGCGTGGCCAAAAAAATGGAGGGCTATCTTCGTAATCGACCTTCCAAGTTTCCTAGCTATAGCTTTTATATTGCGGGAGATATAGGCTTTTACGGCTTTTGGGTACGGGAGTGAGCGTGGTCCAAAATTTGTTGTTATTAGCAATATCCCTTTCAAATTTGGCGACTCTAGTTTAAAAATTGTGTGAAGTATACGGTTTAATCGATTTACACTGAGAAGTGAATTGGTTTAGGGAGGCGCAGTGGGCGTGGTGATCCAATTTTTTATCGATCTCTTAAGGGAGTTGCTAGTGACATATTATCAAAATTTACTGACTCTAGCTTACAATTGTTTTTTTTGCCGATCTTCGAAGGAGGTTACCAGCAATTTACCTTCCAATTCTGGTGACTTTAACTTTGAAATTGTCGAAGTTATGCGGTCTTACCGATTTAGGCTTTCGGCTTTGGCGATTTTGAGCGCAGGTGTAGGCGTGGCCAGACAATTTATTACCGGTTCTTAACACTAAAGCTAACGATACTTCATGTATTCATATTCCTACCAAAATGGGTCAAATTACCCGTTTTTACAATACATAAAAATACTACAAGAAAAAATTAAATTTTCTTCAATTGAATCTCAAATTTAGAAAACAATTAAATAATATGCTAACTTTATTCATGTTCACCGCATATTTTGCAAATTATTGACTTCTCGAAGGTACATTTTCCACACATATTAATTGCAATTAAAACAGATTTTCGTAGTTTCGTTTTCTTTGCAAAAACCTATTTGGCATCTTTTTCGCATTTGCATACAAGAATCCGAGGTTGACTTTGTTGACTTTTCTGAATTTTTTTTTCGTCCTGTTGGTCAGAGATTTCTTCGCCGGTAGTTTCTCTGTATAAAACCCAAGACTTGATTCCAGCAAGAATATTGAAAAAAATCTGTGCAGGCCATTTATGCGATTTCGATTTCACGGAGTAATTTCTGGCCATTTGATCCATCATGTCTACACTGTATTTAGTATCATTAAATCAAATCGTTTCAGGTGTAAACTTACCATGTGTTTCAATGCTTATATATTTATGCTTGAGCATAGTAGAGGCACTTTTTTATTTGGCTTACTTTTGTAAATGCTAAGTGGGCAATGACTCAAGTTGTATAGTTTTGTCGAGAAGCATGACATACCATCTTTCGCCTGCTTGGCGCATTTTGATAGTTATCTTTTGTTCCCGCGGATCGGTCCAACAATAGTGGTTCTTTTTTCTAGTACTTTTGCAGCTAGTGATGCGCTCGTAAAGAAATTATCTGTAGTGCAGCTTCTTCCGCATCTTGTGATCGGTTGCAGTAGTTTGAGAACAACGAATTCCCCAAGTGGAGTTTAAGCTACTCTGTTTTCTTCTTTTCCCAAATATGGAAATCCATTTATAATGAGTTTGGTACTGACATCAGTTGCTAGCCAAAATTTGATACCAAACTTATCCGGTTTGTTCGGTATATATTGTATAAACTTACATCTCGCTTTGTTTTGGAAAAGCTGTTCATCGATAGTTACATGTTCCCCAGGCTTGCAATTTGGGCATTTGTACCATACTTCAGATATTAGAGCCAATTTATCTGTTTGTAAACGCCGGCTTCGTTGACTCTTTTTTATCAAACCTGATTAACTCCATCATTTCACAAAAATCACTCCTGCTCATATTTTTTGAAAAAAAGCGGGATCCCATTTACTGTTCCACAAATATGAAATATTCTATTATCTATTATCTATTAAGAAAATGTTTGGTGTTAAAGGCCTACCAAATTTGATGGCTCTAACTCAAAAACTACGAAAGATTTAGACATTTAAAATATATATGCTGATCTTTGAAGGGCATCGCCAGCAACCTACTAACCAAATTGGGTGACTAGCCTTAAATCGATTTTCTCAATTTCCCTGCCTCCCAGTGGTCGTAACACTTAAATTTTTACGCTTTGGCACGGGCCAGACGGTCAGACAGCGTGGCGAACATTGCACAAAACCAATATACTATAATACCGTCGGTACCATAGTATAATATTATATAAAATATGGTAACTTTCCCAGCGTGTGTGAACAGCCCTTAAAATAAATTTCATAATGCCTCAACTTTTGTAGTACACTATTGCATTTTCATACGATCCTGAAAGTATGCAGAATGTTTCTGTAGACCTCATGAATGATATAAACTAATAGGCATAGCAACAATAGACATATCAACTCTAGTCGAGATAGTTTTACTGGGAAATACCCTGTTCCTATGTCTTTACATTTCATTAGTACTTATATCCTTGTCGATTGTTGCTTATCAAGAATATAAATATAAATATTATGAGTTCGGAGTTTTTTCCTGTCTATTGCATTATTTTGCACTAGTTAATTTTACTTGTTTTTGCGGCCGAAAAAAATTGCTGGAAGAGTTTTCTAGTAAGCTTTCTTCCTAGTTTGGTAACTGTAGCTCTTAAATTACCGAAGATATGGGCTCTGAAAATTTCGAGGGCGTGAGTGGCCAAAAAAATGTTGTAGGACGTTCTTAGTAAGTTGCGGGAGATATAGGCTTTTTTCTGCCCGGTGAGTAGGCGTGGTTTACATTTTTTTTTTAAGATTTTTTAATGGTGTTTGGTGACTAGCTTACAAATTGTAGAAGATATGCGCATTTCAGATATCTAGGGCCGAAGTTCCTGGGAGCGGCGGGTGTGGGCGTAGTCTGAAAATTGTATGCCGATCTTTGAAGGAGGTTACAAGCAAGTTACCTTCCAATCTTTAAAATTGTGGAAGATATGCGAATTTTTCGATTTATCGGCTTTGGCGATTCCATAATCGCGCAGGTGTAGGAGTGGTTTTACAATTTTTTCATCGGTTCTTAAGGACGGCTAGTAGTAATATACCTACCCAATTTAACGGCTCTAACTCAAAAGATGCGGAAGATAGCCATTTAAAATTTTTATGGACGGAGGCCTGTAGGCGTGGCGTAACCAGTCTTGGAATGACATCCCCAAAACCCTACCAACAAAATTTGCAGACCGTAGCCTGAAAATGATGGGATATATGTGGCTTTTTCGATTTGTACCTACCGACTTCGATTTTATTGATTTCCTAGTCGCCTTGTGGACGTTGCACTCCAATTCTTATACTTTGATGCGGGCACATACCAGTATATGTTCCAAGTTTCAAGTTTCTATCTTTAAGGGTGTCGAAAAATGCCTGCGGTATCAAAGTATGAAAACCCAACACACATTAAGTCGGATACCTGGAGTCGGTTATTGCGGACTGCTTAATACACTGAAACCACTGCAATTGATATTGCGTATTATACTTATTTGTTATGTTTATTTAAACTTTGAGGTAATCAATAGTATGCAAATACCTATACCTATGTTAAATTCAAGTAATCGACTTGCAAGAAGAATCTGTCAATTATTTTTTTAATTTTGAAAGTTCATACAGATGGAAATACATTTTACATACGGCTTGATATAAATGGTTATTTAAAAAAAAAACAGTACAAAAACGAGTAGATTATAGATTTTATTACATAGCAATAAAATATTGCTTTGTTAATAATAGTTAGGCTAACCATTCTCGAACTAGTTCAGCAATGCGCTGCTTAGATGCGCGCATCTCACTGCTGTCGCTGGGGCTAATGGAGTCGAAGTCATTGCAGTGCGAGGCCTTACTAATAACCGTGGCTCCTTCGGCAACGCCATGACCTATGGCACTCCAGGGATCTAGTTCACCGTGTGTCATATAGACGTTCTCAACGTTGGGTTCCATACCACCGAAGTCAAGATTTGTCTGTGCAGTATTGCTTTGGATCATTTCGTTACCGTATTTGGAGCTAAAGACATCTTTGCACATTTCAATATAAAACGTGGCAGGGAACTTGGTACCAAATGGCTGCTTAAGTGAACGTGACGATTGGTACCAACCATACTCGTTACAGGTCTGATAATACCATGGACGAGCTATCAAAAACCATTAACATTAATCAAAAATAACAACACGATTGGAAATAATATACTAACTTACCCTCACCAAAATCCTCAATAGCGCTCAGATAGTCAACGGTTTCTTTATAGCTTGCATCGGTGCAAGTTTCATAGCCCCAAGCCCAGTATACAAAGTTGGCAATGGCTGTGACATCATCATCGAAAGTCAGCAGAAAGGTGCAATAATAATCGATATCACCCGGTCTACATTTAATAGTAAAGCCATTAGTTTTGATTGTCTTGCAGCATGTGATTGACTTACTGTTGATACTGCGCTATGCTCGCAAAGACATTGGAAATACTTCCAAACAAGTTCCACATGTCCAAATCGTTTTCATGATCAAAACTGCTGCATAAGCGCAGCATTGCGCGTGCCTCAGCCGAACGTTTGTTGTCAAACATGTGCTCCAAATCGGCTATGCCCTTCTGAATGCGGTCGTAGCACTTCTGACCGCCCAGCTCCGCCCAGGCTTTACCTGTCACCTCTTTGTACTCGAAAAAGTCGACCTTGGCGAGCAGAGGCGCACTGGAAGCCCAGCCACCCACCACCAAATCGGGATAGAGTCGCTTGAACCACACAACCATTGTGGCAGAGTAGGAGCCACCAGCCAACAATACTTTCGAATTGGCGAGCTGTGCATTCTCCGATTTAAAGGTATTGATAAAATGCTTGACATCGGCAAGCGCCTGCTTGACGTGCAAATACTGCAAATCGTCCAGGGTCATTTTCCTGTTGACAACACTTATTCATATAGAAACGATTCTGATATGAACTCGGATAACTGCACTTACTCTGTTGGCACACTGTTTCCATAATAACGATGCTCTGTGTATATCAAAACGCCATTGTGTTCCTTGGCCAAGTCGTACCAATGACCCCTTTCTATCATGCCAGGGTTGACTTCCCATTCACCGCCCAAAAATATGAATATTGGACTGCCCTCAGTTTGGAATTCATCGTTGATCAAATAGCGCTACATAAAGTAAAAGTTTTTAAAATATGTTGTTCGGAATATTGTTTTTAAAATGTTTTTACCATTTCGAAAGTCTTCTCATTGCTTCCATCAAAGTGATCAAGGGGCTGTGTGATCCATTCCTCAGTAGCTTTGCCTAGACTTATCCCCTTCTGTTGGGGTAGACCACGATGTAAATCCCATAGAGTTTTCACGAAAACGGGCACATCTTTATTCCATTTCAGGCTGTTTGCCTGGCTAGCCAAAACAACCAGCAATAGGCTGACCAACTGAACCACCAACATGATCGAAAATGAAATAGGCCAGAGCACAATGTTCAACTTTTGCTTAATCCAATATAGTTATCAATAATTTGCGATCAAGATAAAAGGCTATAAGAATATTGCTGATAAGCGTAATAATTCAATAGTGGTGGTGATAACAGGGGATTTTCAGCCGCAAAACAAATATCACAAATTTATGATGTCCGATGACTGAATTATATTTTTAGTTATTATACCCTGAACCCATTAAAAATGGGTAAAAAGGGTATAATAGTTTTGTGCAAATGTATGTAACAGGCTAAAAGAAACATCTACGACCACATAAAGTATATATATTCCTGATCAGGGTCAACAGCCGAGTCGATATAGCCATATCCGTCTGTGCGTCCGTCTGTATGGACACGCAGATCTCAGAGAATATAAGAGCTAGAGACTTCAAATTTGGAATAGAGGTTCTCGTATACTCGGCGCAGATCAAGTTTGCTTTATTTTATCGATAACTGCCACCGTTTTTTGACATAAAGATAAAGGCAGAGTCTTCTAATTAATATATATATTGATTACCTGCCCAAATTTCATCAATATTGGATAAGAAAGACCCAAATTGTTGTCGAAAATATATTATCATATTGATCTCATTTCTATGCGAGCGCATGTGTGAGAAAGAGATGACATGATATTCGACACGAGCGTCAATATGTCTTTATGTATATTCTGCAGACCCCCGTTAGCCCGTTACGATTGTGTATACGTATATATGTATATATTTATGTAAAGGATCAGTTTCGGCTTGTGAATAAAAACATGCGCTGCTCGGTTTTTTACTCTTCAGAGCCTGAGCTTGGTATAAGAAATGAGTTCACTTGCAAACCTGCTCACATTTGGGTGCAAAACTTATTATAGGGAAATTTGTCAAAAGTTTTAGAATATATTTAACAGCTGTGTTCAGGGTAAATAGTAGTCGAGCTCACTCGACTACATCGCTCTTACTTATTTTATTATAGGTTTTATTATTTCTTAGCCCAACTTTGAAATATAAAATTGATCAAGGCACGATGAAAGCAATGTTCAATTATTCTCATAAAACTCTATTTAACAGTATCTTCTTAACCGAAAATTTTATATGGTATTCCGCATACTTGTTTATTACAACAATAAAACACAACCACTTAACTTCTAGATTCTGATACCGCAGAATTAAACCAAAATGGAACCATAATTTTATTTCAGCCATTCGCGAACCAGTTCAGCAATTCGCTCTTTCGAGGCACGCATTTCGGCGGTGTCCTTGTCACTAATTGAACCGAAGTCCGTGCAGTGTGCATGTTCTGTAAAGTCGACAAAATAAATATTAAATGTTTGGAACTACTATAATATTTTAATCAGTCCACCTGGTATAATGGTTGCCTGCGCCTCGTTCTGAATGCCCATCGCACGCCAGGGATCCAACTGACCATGAGTTAGGTACACATTTTGCACATTCGGCGACATGCCTCCAAAATCTGCATTTGTGTTTCCCACCTGTTTCTCGATAAATGAGTTGGTATACTGGGAGCCATAAGCGTCAGCACACATTGTCGTGAATAATGCTAAGGGGAACTTGGTGCCAAAAGGTTGTGCCGAGGAACTTGAAGTTTGGTACCATCCATATTCATTACATGTCTGGTATATCCATTGGCGCACTGTAAATATTGCTTTCAAATTTCAGCAATAATAGCAACAGCGGCGCATTTAAATACTTACTTATGTTGCCACTGTATCTTGATTCCAAAAGAGCGGTGGTGATGGCATCGTAACTGAGATCGTTGCATTTGCCGCCGCTATTTTCAAATTCATCGAGTATATACTTGCTCACTCCAATGAGATCAGAGCTTTCTGCCATGATTTTTTGGCAAACACCCTCAATCCGTCCAGTACTGTTGAATAAATAACATTATAACCAATATTTTGGGATCTATTTGAACTCATACTTACTAGTGTCCCTGCACAACGCCAGCAAATATTTCGGAAATTTCGTTGAACAATGTCCATACATCCAGATCGCTGTATACATCAAAATGTTCACAGAGCTTCAGTAGCGCCTTGACCTCCGCGCCTCGTTTTGTGGCAAACATCGTTTCCATTTCTGCAATACCGTTCTCAATACGCTTATTACAGTCAGCTCCGCCCATTAAGGTTATGGATTGTCCCATTATCTCCTTGTATTCTAAGCAAGTTGTTTGAAAATATTGTAAGTTAGGTAGGATGTTGTACGAAAAAAATATATAACATACCCAAAAAGTTCAGTTTAGCCAAAAGTGGTGCACTGGAAGCCCAGCCACCTACCACTAAATCCGGATAGATCTTCTTAAACCAAGTAACCATCGTAGCCGAGTAAGAGCCGCCTACTATAATGACTTTGGAATCGCTCAACCCCTCATAAGTTGTCTTTTGTGTGGTTATAAAGTGTGCCAGATCGGCCAATGCTTGTGTTACATGCAAATATTGTATATTTTCATTGGACAAATCGCTGAAAGACATAGAAATTCATGAGGAACCTTGAAAAAATCCTTTTTTGATGAGAAAAAACTCACGGCAAAGGATGGCTTTCGCCATAGTAACGATGTTCAGTGTAGACAAGCAGTCCATTGTGTTCCTTGGCCATGTCGTACATGTGACCACTTGTAACATAGCCCGGGGAAATGGTCCATTCCCCGCCCAAGAAAATGAACATGGGACCTCCGGCCTTAAAGAACACATCGTTCAACATATACCGCTAGATTGGATAAAGCAGTGATTCATAATCGATTGGGAACTATTATATAACACTTGACGCTTACCATTTGCCATGTTCGTGTCTCGGACTCATCGAAATGATCCAACTTCTGCTCGATCCACAAGGTTTGTACCTCATCAGCCTTGTTCTGGTTCGCAGGCAAAGGAGGCTCTCCGTGTAATTGCTTGAAAGTACGCTGGAATATGTTGTCACCAGCCTGAGCCCATTGGCCTAATGCTAGCAGAACCAGGAAAATTCCGACTAGGTGGTGTGTCATCGTTATGAATTGAACTTCTACTGTAGCTGAAAACACTCTTCGAGCACTCTGCGAGAGCTAATAAATGTTGCTTCGCTAACTAGCAAATCTTATCGAGCACTTATTGTAATCTAAGTGTTAAATCGCACAAGAGGCAATAATGAATAATATCATACTATTATCGAATTGTCGGCATAATACATTGTCGAACTCAATAATATGTAGTGTGTTATCAGCATAGCTTGTCGACAACTAAAATTTGATAATAATAACTATCGATAAACCAGTTGCTTGTTCTACATCGTTATTAATTTACTTTTGGATCAGCTTTGATTGATTGTAATCGATTGATGATTTCTGTTTTCTTGTTTTCCCGATATTGTGTAGGTTATTTAATTCATTTCATATTTTAATTCGATTTCGTATTTGTGCTTATATTGCGGAGCGATAAGTCAGTGGCGGTCTATTTAAAAGGTTACTGATCTGAGACAGAAAAGAATGAGTATATAATATTTCCAATATTAAATTCTCTACATATAGGATAACAGAGTACACCAACCACTTATTGCAAATAGGCTGTTCAGTTTCTGATATAACTGCATATAAATAAGAACATACTTTATATGTTTTTAATAATATATTAGCATTTAACAAAAATCTACTAAATCGCGTTATTAATTTGCCATTTGCTTACAATTTTTAATAGTATTTTTGAGCTTGGTTTCTGCGTAGATGTCAAGCTGCTGTTTGTATGCTAAAGTTGCAATAAATATAAATAATTTCTTTGGGAACAGAATAAAAAGGTCACATAAAGGTAATTCAATTGCATTTAACATAAAAGAACTTTAATATGTACATTTTGGTGACTAAAAAAAAAAACAAAATGCTGAAAAACATTTATTTTCACTCGTAGTCAAATCGCTGGTAATTACAGTTGAACAACTGAATATAAATTCCGCTTGCTTATTTATTACATTACAATAAAGCCCACTTTTAGAAACCTAAATGGACATCAATTTTAATTCAGCCATTCGCGAACCAGTTCAGCGATTCGTTCTTTCGAGCCACGCATTTCGGCGGTGTCTTTGTCACTAATTGAACCGAAGTCACTGCAGTGTGCATGTTCTGTAAAGTCAACAAAATGATTATAGAATGTTTTTGAATATCATTATTCAATTATCCAACCTGGTATTACTGTTGTCTGAATGCCCATCGCACGCCAGGGATCCAACTGACCATGAGTTAGGTACACATTTTTCACATTAGGCGACATGCCCCCAAAGTATGTATTTGTGTTTGCCACCTGTCTCTCGATAAATGAGTTGGTATACTGGGAGCCATAAAGATCGGCGCACATTGTCGTGAATAATGTTAATGGGAACTTGGTGCCAAAGGGTTGTGCCGAGGAACTTGAGGTCTGGTACCAACCATACTCATTGCATGTCTGGTATAACCACTGACGCACTGTCAAATGTTAATCCAGAGATATAGTTATAATGGCACAAGCCATCGATTTAAATACTTACTGGGACCTCCTGTGTACCTTGACTCCAAAAAAACGGTAGTGATGGCATCGTAGCTGAGATCGTTGCATTTGCCACCGCTCTTTTCAAATTCACTGAGTAAATGCTTGCTCACTCCAATGAGATCAGAGCTTTCTGCCAAGATTTTCTGGCAAACGCCCTCAATCCGTCCAGCACTGTTGATTGGATAACAGTTTAATTAGTATTATATATTTAATTCTACTGCATTTTTTACTCACTAGTGTCCCTGAACAACTTCAGCGAAAATGTCGGAGATCTCGTTGAACAATGTCCATACATCCAGATCGCTGTATACATCAAAATGTTCACAGAGCTTCAGCAGAGCCTTGACCTCCGCGCCTCGCTTAGTGGCAAACATCGTTTCCATTTCTGCAATACCGTTCTCAATACGCTTATTGCAGTCAGCTCCGCCCATTAAGGTTATGGATTGTCCCATTATCTCCTTGTATTCTAAGCAAGTTGTTTGAAAATATTGTAAGTTAGGTAGGATGTTGTACGTAAAAATATATAACATACCCAAAAAGTTCAGTTTAGCCAAAAGTGGTGCACTGGAAGCCCAGCCACCTACCACTAAATCCGGATAGATCTTCTTAAACCAAGTAACCATCGTAGCCGAGTAGGAGCCGCCTACTATAATGACTTTGGAATCGCTCAACCCCTCATAAGTTGTCTTTTGTGTGGTTATAAAGTGTGCCAGATCGGCCAATGCTTGTGTTACATGCAAATATTGTATATTTTCATTGGACAAATCGCTGAAAGACATAGAAATTCATGAGGAACCTTGAAAAAATCCTTTTTTGATGAGAAAAAACTCACGGCAAAGGATGGCTTTCGCCATAGTAACGATGTTCAGTGTAGACAAGCAGTCCATTGTGTTCCTTGGCCATGTCGTACATGTGACCACTTGTAATGCGGCCTGGGGAAATGGTCCATTCTCCGCCCAAGAAAATGAACATGGGACCTCCGGCCTTAAAGAACACATCGTTCAACATATACCGCTAGATTGAGTAAATAAGTGATTCATAATCGATTGGGAACTATTATATAACACTTGACGCTTACCATTTGCCATGTTCGTGTCTCGGACTCATCGAAATGATCCAACTTCTGCTCGATCCACAAGGTTTGTACCTCATCAGCCTTGTTCTGGTTCGCAGGCAAAGGAGGCTCTCCGTGTAATTGCTTGAAAGTACGCTGGAATATGTTGTCACCAGCCTGAGCCCATTGGCCTAATGCTAGCAGAACCAGGAAAATTCCGACTAGGTGGTGTGTCATCGTTGTGAACTGAAGCTCTATTGTAGCTCAAGGCACTCTTCGAGCACTACTAAAAGGTGTTGCTTAGCTAAACGTCAATTCTTATCGCACAATTAATAAGGGTATTATCTATGTAAGAAAATCGTACAAGAGGTTGTAAATATGACTAGCATACTGCTATTAAGGCATTGGCCTGAAAACTGAAAGCGAAGTCAATATCATGCGGTGCCTTATCTCCATTACTTTGGCTACTTTGGACATTAATGTTTATACGGTTCTATATCATGTATTTTAAGTCATTTTACGATGATGATTTACTTATCTTTTTTTTAAAGAATGTACATTATTAAAAGTCGAATATTAATTTCCTACCCATTTCCTAAGTTTTAGAAAGTTTTACATTTAATGTGAATAATCAAATATATAAATATAAAATATACGGGGGTACTTAACATTTAATGAAAGAATACTTAATACACCCAATACTTAAATTCGAAAACTAATAATTGCTATCGGTGATCCAAGCAGCATGCATTACATTAGTATTATTGTGTATGAATCACTTTCAAATACTTGCAATCGAGAAATTATTGATTTATTGGTTTCGGTTATTCGAGCTTACAATTTGGGAAATCTGTTAACCAATTTGTTAGCAACAAAAAGTTTTAATAGTTAATTGTCCTCTAAACTTAGCAAATGGACTGAAAGTATTTGTTATTTCCTGTAATTTACACTTTGTCTTTGGTGAAAATTTTTTTTACTTCGCACACACATCAATAATGCTGACCCATATCCAGGGATCATCTTTGGCTTTCCGGAATTAAATGTTATCAAATTTGTGCTCTTGACGTCCATATTGCGCGTTGAGCTCATCAACTTTTCTCTTTGTATAGTCAAAGATGTGCATAAGACCGAATTGTATTTAATATTCTGTAATTAATGTGGTAAATAGTGTGTTATTACCAAATGGCTGAAACATAGATCTCGTTGATTGAAAATCACCGAACTCGTTGCAAGTTTTATAAAAATATTTACGGCCTGAAAATAATTATTTATATAATCCATCTTTGAAAAAAATATATTAAAATAATCCTTGGTTAATCTAATATCATTCGTATTATCTAAACCTGGTATTTCTTAATTGAGCTGCTTCAGCACCTTACCAATCACATTTTTGCATATTTTTTACATCACAGATGCTGAAAGTGTAAATCTAAATTAATAAAGTAAATGAATTAATTTTACTTGAAGACTTTCTTACGATGCTGCACATTAGTTGCAATTATAACGGCGACATTGCCACTGCACATTTTGATTTTGTGTTTGAAGCTTCGAATATTCCAACCTGCAGTAAAGCGCAGCGGAAGCTGAGCCGACACCATCAATTATCTCAGGGTTGCCCTTCGAAATTAAGTTACCATATTTCCGGCAGAGATACAACCTGTTAAGATGACCTTGGAATTCCCTAGTCAACGGACTGTGACCTGAAATGTGCCAATTCCATGCTTGCTCCATTATCAAATATTGTAGGTGCTCAACTTTTAGATTTCTGTTGAATGTAATCATGATAAATTGCACTTTATTTGGCATTCAATTCCACTTACTGTACTGGTCTGCTTTTGCCATAATAGTCATAACCTGTCCAAGCCCCATAGGTGTTGAACTTGACAAGCATTTAGTAGAAGACGCCCCACAATTATTTTTTAAGTTGCAGTCCATTCTACATTCACATTGATTGGCTTTAAAAAGTATCCTAAAACCTTAATTTATTTAGTGGACAAATATTACTTGTGAATTTGCCATTTCCCACGTAAGAGTCTCGCTCTCATTGACATTAAATGAATCAGGATAACGTATTGTTGTAGCCTAACCTACTAAGCTACGTTTATTTGACTCTAAATAATAAAAGTTGCTTGCAGCAATTTACAATTGACACGATCTTAAAAATAAAATTTGAATTTCATTATTCACGCTCATTTACTCACAAAAAAAAAAAATCAGTACATATATTTTTTATTTCTGTCTTCCGCCGATGTAATATCATCTTAAATATTCAACCAAATTCTAATCTAATTTCAATGAAATCCAAATGTTATCATTCAAACGGAAACGGATTTCGACAGAGCAGTGAAATGGGCTACGAATGATACGTATGATTTGGAAACACGTGTTCTAAATTGAGTTCAATATAATTAGTTCCATTGGTGCCGGATGTGGCAGTCTCGATGCAACCGTTGAAGAAGCGCGGCCCAATTGCACTCTGCACAGGTCCCAAGTGAAAAGAGTAGATTATCGAAATAGCCGAAATAACAGAAAAGGCGTAGAATTCGTGACGCGACAAAGTGGATTATTGAATACTCGTACCCACATTTAATATGCAGCGCTGACAAAAGCCAGATATCAAAAAGATTGCGAAAGGATGTGCGTGTCGAATGCACATTTACATATTAATTTCAATTCTTATTTGAGTGGCCTAAGAGATATTTGATTATGTGCTAGTAAACGGATGTTTATTCAAGGTTAAATTCACCAGTTCTAAATCATTTCACATATCTGCTTGCAGGTCATCTTCTACGATTCGGACTGGAATCCCACCGTTGACCAACAGGCTATGGACCGGGCTCATCGTTTGGGCCAAACCAAACAGGTAACAGTCTACCGTCTCATCTGCAAGGGCACCATCGAGGAGCGAATTCTACAACGGGCGCGCGAAAAGAGCGAGGTAAGAAAATTACTCGAGGCCAGGAAACCGCAAAACTCTATTCAGCAAAGCGAACAAAAAAAGTCTCTTAATGTTTTTGCTTTCTTCTGCCATATATTAGGCACGTGCGTGGACTTCTTCCATGCCTGAGCTGTAGTTGCCTGGGGCATTGTTGCGCATTTTAAAAAAGTACTGAATGAAACACGAGCCGCACACATGAAACACATGTGCACTCCGTTTATTGTTTGGGGCAGATATAATAACAGGGGTAAAACGATACCGGAAATTAATTATACAATTGGTTAGGCGACATTTTGGTTACGCCTTTAAGTATTCTATGAGAGAACTCATTCAGTGCTTGTTTTTTTTAACCCTGTGCATTTATTAGTTTAATTGCCCAACTCCTCATTATCATATTAAAGTACTACTACCGACAGAACGGAAGCTAAATAAGGCTATGCCAAGCCCCAGGCGCTATTCCCTTCTACGTGTTTCATTTCATATCCTGAGGCGCTTCTCTTTCAATATTTTCGGCATTTGCATGAGCATATGTTTTTTCATAATTATTGTGTTTTGGTTTTCCAGATACAACGCATGGTTATAAGTGGCGGCAATTTCAAGCCCGACACGCTCAAGCCCAAAGAAGTCGTTTCATTGCTATTGGATGACGAAGAAATTGAAATGAAATGTAAGTTGATTGTGATTAGATAAATTAGATGAGGTGATAAATTTAACTCATTGTGTTGCAAAGTTTACCAGAATACAGTATATTTTGAGATCGTTAATTTCACGCACAAATACGCTGACTATGTACTTCTAATTCTTATAAAAACGCAAATGACCAAATGCATGTATATAATTAATTTATTAAGGTTGTTCAGAATATTCGTTTGATTTCCATATCATAGCCTGTTTAAAAATATTCTATATTAAAAAGTTCTGTAAATTTAAAAAAAAAATTTTAAATCATATGTTTAAAAACAAATAAGTAAAATTAACAACTTTTTTATCAGTAAACAGTCACGTTTAGTTTTAATAATTACTTATGTTTACAAATTTGGCCTATATAATATAAATGAATTTGAATTTGTTTGTCAACAGATCGACAGGAAGCCAATCTGCAGGTCAAAGAGGAAATCGCCTTCTCCTCCCCCATTCCGACAATGAAAGCAACAGCAACTGTAACATCAGCGCCAGCTGCAACTTCAAATGAACGTAAGCGACGAAAGCCAAATAAGGTAAGTCCACGACAAAAGCGAAAAGCCACTAATTGTTGGAGTAAACGGAAAAAAGAAGAGCTATGTAAATTCAAAGACTGGAGGCAAAAAGCTGCCTTTTTATCTGACCCTTAAATCGTGTACCAAAAATTTGCTCCTTTACGCATGATCCGACTGGCTGTTAATGGACAGTTATTAGACCAAGTTTACACTCGTTAAACGAAGCGACAAGTTCCGCAGTCTTTCAATGAAAGTAAATGATCTTTTAAGTGAAGTTCAAATTGCAGCTTGGCCATATACAGGTACAGCTGCAGTCTCATGTATAAGACTTCAAGTCTGACGCTTTTGTTGTTCTTAGTTGGGCACTGCATGGTGGTCATGGTCACGTGATTCATGCAACAACAAGAACAACAACTGAAACGCAAAGACAATTCAATTTGCTACAAAACTCAACTCATCGTCGAGTTTGTCTTGGTCTGTTACGTAGCGTGCTTTGAACTTGCTGCCAGCTTTGAGCATATTCAAGGTGGATCTGCTGCTGTTTTTATTTCTTGCCTATATTCATTCATCCAAGTGTTGACTACCCATACGTACGTACAAATAAAGCAAACACTTTACCTTAGCCAACTTAGTTGTCTCTTCTGCTTCTGTCCATATCTTGGAAAACAGTTTCAAGTGCCTTGTAGGCTTGTGGGCATATGGGCTTATGTGCTCGTGGGGTGCAGCTTGCGTTTGCTGGCTCTTGTCGGCTCTTTTCGTTTCGGTTTCGCTAAATGATTTTGTGCGTTCAATGGAACACTGATTATGGTCTGTTGCCTCTTTGTCTTTTCATTTCTCTCCGTTTTTGGTTAGTTCTACTCGCAGGTCTCTCCCTCACCTTCTCAGACTCTCTGCGCTTCGGTTCGGATGTAGGGGAAGCGGCCGGTACTCAAGTTCATATACCACCATAGCATATGAGTACTTTACTGGCACGCAGCCATCTTTTTTTCTCTACATCGTCTGGCTGTCAATTGGAAGTTCAAGTTTCAAATTCATCCACTTAGTACGCTTAAGTTTGAGGTTAGGTGTCATTGCCCAGCGAAGTTGACTTTTAATTCAAACGGTTCATTTGAAACTGATTACAGTCATGTGGTGTCACAGTTATTTATTAAATTGCCAAAGTAGTTTGGTTAGTAGTTAGAGTAGTATGCTCCATTGGTTAAAGTAGGTTAACATAGATTGTCTGCGACCTCTTTATTAAACAGCGTGGAAAAGAGAATTGAAAGACTGCTTCTTTTAGTTAATTTTTAATAAGTCATCGAACATTTAAGTACCAGATATTATATACCTAATATACCTATATACCTAAGTACGAAACCCCAACCAAACCAAATGAAGGATTATAAGACACCCAAAATTTCGTTTTATTCAAATCACCTTTAATAAAATCTGCTACTGTGTTGCCTGTCTTGATACTTGCCAGCGAAATCTGAATTTTATGCAAATCTTTTTACATTTACCCTGTGCGCCGAGCCAGGCCCTGAAGCATGGATATTATGTTCCCATCACATGTAGTATTCCAGGTCGAACAGAGTCAAAACATTAAAAGCGACCCACTTAGGAGCCTACCGCCCGCTAACGCTCAGCAATAACTCAAGTCTCTGTTTGGCACGAATTATAGTATGGCTACTACACAACGGCAACAAGACGAATAACAATAAGAACAGAAGAGCTGGGATTGCTATAAATTATAAATGAAACATTTTTCGGACCAGTTGGTTAGGGTAGACCGCACCTAAGAAAATAGATAGCAAGGCGATACTTGTTGTTATCTTACTTCCGTTGCTAATAAATATGCTAATTGTTTTTATTGTTACATCAGCAATTAAACTCATTTTTATTGTATTTGTCTTAGGAGGCTAATATGGGTGGCATTACGATACCGGCAACTGAAGATGATGGAGCCAGTTGCAGCCCAGTTGCAAAGCGCATTAAACAGGAGGTGGACGAGGATTGCATTGATGTAGGCATTGCCTCCTCCACGTCCAGTGGCGGCACAGAAATCAACAACCAAATACTCAGCCATGAGACTTATGTGCCGGGTGCGACAAGTGTGCGACAGCAACACCAACACTCCCAGGCTGATAACGATTCCGATAATGAGGCATTAGTGGTGGATGGTGATAGTCCAGCAACAGAGTCAATGAGTAAGTACATTTACGAGTTAAAATTCTTAATGGTGTTCGCATATGCTATGAAAATATTTCCCGCTATTAGAATCTATTTATTATACAAATTCTTATAACTAACTTTTTCAATATATTTTTGTGGTATATCTTCTTCCATCTATTGTACCTGTCCGTCTATATGGGCAAAGAGCTAGTTAATTTTAGGATATGACTTCTCTTATACCACGCGCATATCAATTTAATTTGATTTTTTATTGATTGCTCCTCCTGTTTATCGGACATATCGACTTTCGAAAGCAGCAAAAACGCAAATTTTAAAGCAATAGATATATAATTAATATATAATGTACTTATATATTATCAACAATTTTCATCAATATCGGATAAGAAACATATAAGTTTTTCGTGTGAAATGGAGAGAGCATATCGAAGCGAGAGTAAAAATGTGTTTTTTTTTATTTTAATCGTATCTTTGTCGATATCAGTGGGGCTTACTGTATCTTCTAGTCGAGCTCTTTCGACTAAAACATAATTACTGTTTTTTTTTTTAACCCTTTGCCCGAATGCAGAAACCACCAACTAAAATGATACATTAAACGACCTCGTGTAAATAAAGCGGTTTATTGCATTATAAGCTCAAATTCTTAACATAGTCCAATCACTTTATTATTAATAATTCAAATTATTTGGCAATCACAAGCTAAGTCGATTGCCGAGGCGCATAGAGCGAGACATGTGCATCGCAAATTGGGTTGTTTGTTGTTATGAGATGCAAATTACATGTGGGATGTGCAACAGCAATCAGTGATTGCAACTTGTTAGAGGCAGCCACAGACAAGGCTTGCATTCGATTTGCATTCGAATAACTGTTGCTTAATTTGTTTAACAATTAACCAATCGAAAGTACAAGACGTTGAAAAGTAGGTAACACAGCGAAATAAAATACAAACTGATGTTCAATCGCGACAAGTGCAACGTCAACTGATTCGACTTGTTAAAGTCAAATCTGCCCGACAACAACAAAAACAACTATATACCAAGTGTAACCTGTAAATGCTAACTTGGCCATTTGCCTGGCCTGCCTAACAACTTGCCTGGTTAGCTGCCTCGCAGATGGGTTTCCAATTCAATTTCCGGAGTTGCTGTGCCAAACGCAACTCATTTTCCCTAAGTGGCCGTTCTTGTCATTGCTGCTATACCCTATACCTCTTAAAAGTGTGTAGTAAACTTGTGCAAATATAGATATACATTAACCAGACTAAAGAATATATTTTTCCGTCTCTATATTAAGTAAATGGACTTTTAATAAGCGTCATAAACCGAATCGACGTATTCAAGACTCTTTCCTGATACTAATAGAGCTAAAAAACCAAATTTGGTAGGAATTTAAGATTTTCGATATTACCCTGGTTCATGTCATATTTGTAAAAATACTCAAAAATAAATGATTACTTTCTGAATTTTTGAAAACGATCAACATTATTCCATATTTTATATATTTCAAACTGAATTGCTTCAATAATATAACTTGAAAAAAAATTTAATTTGTTAAAATGCATTTGTCATTTATAATAAAAGACATCTTCTATTCGAACATTGTTAACTTTTGTATTTTGGCAGTATTTGTAACTGACTGTAGTTGATAACGTATTCATTTGTATTGGCCACCGTTTTTGTTAAGCATTTGCCAGCCACGTACGCAACCCAATTTAATATAATTCGTTGCTTGGAAATTGTTGCTGCCAGTTGATTATGTTCCCCAATGCGGCTCGCTTGTCAGTCAGCCAGCCAGTTAGGCAGTTAGTCAGTCGTACAGCTTGCAATGTTTTTCGACTTATTGATTTGGCTGTAACTTGTTTGCTTGGCTTATGTATGCACTAAAATGCCACAAAAAATGAGGCGCTCATAAATATTTTTTATGTGCCATTTCTTTGGTTTTTGCTTGTAACTTTGCAGGGCTTGGCAAATGAATACATCTAATTTAATCAATGGTTCACGTGTTGTGGCTACATAAATTGTGGCTACCTTTTGCAGTTTTGAGATTTTTTTTTTTTGTGTACAGACATTTTATTGCTGCTTATAGGCCACAATGAGAAATTGTCATGAGAAGCAAAATTGGAAACGAGCTTGTCATGGTTAAAGAGGTCACATTATAAGTGTAAGTAATAAAAAATGCTTTGATATATTCAACCAATTTTTATTAAGCAAATATTTTTTTTTTGTATTTACTTGTGGCTTTAAATGTTAATCGCGGAAGCGGAAATTTATTGTAAATTATTATAATATCGTATATATTTATATTTATATATATAATTATATATATATATATAGATATATATATATATAGATAGATATAAATATATATATATATTGTACGTTTTTAATTAATGATCATTTTTTAAAGTGAACAAAAGTCTTGAGAAACAAGTTTTGATTTTCTGGAATAAGTCTGAAAAATCCAAATGGTTTGATTGATATTTACTCTACTCTACTATATACTCCTAATGTGCGTCCAGTTCGGGAATTCGGATACGGAAGATTGGAATCTGAACAAAAGAAATTCTTGCTATTTGGTATTCGTCGCTATGTCCGGCGTGTATAATCGCTGTACATCAAGAGACCTTCCCTCCCTAACTAATCAACGCGTTTGCTTAGTTATGTTTACTTGTTATTTTTGTTATGTTACTAAACGTTGAGTTGATCAGCCAATTTCATTTGTTGTTCCCTCTAGATCATTCCATTGTATCACTAATTATTCTTCAAATTAGTGTTTTCAAGTACTCTCTTATCAATTTAAAGAGTTATTCCATTTAAATGTATTCAATTTAAATGTGTTGCCTCTGTTATTACAATTAATCCACTTCATTGGCCTTCATATCCTGATCGTGCTCAACCCTATACTTGCGTTAATCCAGCTACGCGTGTCTCACCTATACATAAATGCATTCCACAGCAAACACTTGATGCGGTCCATAACAACATTTCGTTTTCCCCTGTCTACTGCACATTTTAGCACATTTAATTTTATACGGCATGATTTATTTTATTATTATCTTTCTCGCAACTCCGCTGCATTTTCCGCCTTTTGATGCTGTTTGTTGTAAACAATTTTTCCCATTTCCCCAGTAACGGCGCCAGAAATGTGGGTTAATTTTAACATACTGGAGGCAGTGCACAAATCATCTGGTCGGTTGGTTAGGTACTTAGTAGTTAATTGGCAGTGGCCAAAGCGTAGAAGGCATTCAAATTGCAGTACCACTGAATGTTTCTGTTGTGTAATAAAGCCGGGATTTCGCTTAAGTTCGTTTCGTTTTCAAATGGACGCGTGTCCACTGCATTTGATCAGAGTTTGCAAGTTACTTTCTCAATGCGCCAGTTAAAGACATTGCCGATCTGAATCCAGATACTTTGTAGTAAATGCAGTGCAACGCCCAATCGAAAAATGTAGCACAGTGAGTATTCATTATTCATTAGATTGATCACAGATCCTTGTCCACTTTGTCAGTGTTGCTTGTGATACATAATTAATTACAGATACAGTTGTAAACAAGGTGCAAAACTCCCAAAGAACATGACGACAATACAACAGCATAAGCAGCAAATAGCGAAAAAAAAAAACAATAAATAAATCTCATAGAATACGCGTTAGCCATGAGATACAATTACGTTGAAATCTTGGCAGCAAATCAAAACTGCGAACAAAAACGCTGATTGGCCACAAAAATTCACACAGCTTACAAATAATTACAAAATGCTGTTCGATTGCACATGAAGATAAAAAGTATACAACAAAACCAAATCAACAAAAAAATGCCAATCAAAAGGCATACGAAAAATGTGCGTTTTGTTGAGCTTTTATAAGAATTAACAATAAATTGCATAGGCTCTTTTGCTAATGGTTGTTGGCCATTGTTGCTGTTATTGTTGCATTGTTGTCGACTGATTCTCTTAACTGGCGCTGGCGCATAAATTTACACCTTATTGGCCCCCATAGAGCCCAGAGCAAGTACGTGCCCGGCCAGCACCCAGCCCATACTGGCAAAGACTCGTCTATATAAATATCCGAAAATGTGTTTCGTAGATGGACCGCTCGGATTGGTAGTCGCCGTTGCCACTTGTCTATTTGATTTCAAACTTTATAATTAAAGTGGTTTTGACTTAAATTGGCTAATCATATTTATATGTGAAATATTCCAACGAAATGCCATGCTCAAATAAATAATAAAAATAATTAAGTTCCAAGCGGAAATTAAAAGAATTTGATTTTGATATTTCCAGGCTGTGAATATTCGATTCTATTTAATTTAAATGCGAGAATTTTGTCATTTAGCTGAAATCGTGAGATAATGTTTTTCATATAATGCTCAGTTATTGACAGTTGGCTTAAGCAAGAGATATACTATTATCGATTTATTTAAGCTGCAAAATGCAGTGAAAAATAAATTACACAGTGACATCTAAATATATTTAATATGAATGGTGATTAAAACATACAAGACAATAAAGAAACCGAGTGTACATTCAAGCCAAAATAATTTGACTTCTGTGTTAAATTTGTGTTGATTTGTAGCTTCTCCAAAGCACTTCTAACTTTTAAAGTCGACTTAGGGTTTCAGTACCACACTAAACACATCAGTAAATATTTTTTAAAACGTAATTATAATTTGTTTCTTTTTCTTCTGACTATTCTTGGTTATCGGGTGAACCGTAACTGCTACTTTGACCAACAATCAAAGTTATATTCTATATGTCCTTAATTATGTCTGCTTATATTTTTCCATACATCGTCATTCTCAGAGTAACTGAACATTGTTAAAGATATAGCACAAACAATAATTGGACACACTTGGCACAGATCCAACTAGATTATTATTTATTTTTGTTAATAACTCTATTAATTAGTAAACATTAATCTCTTGAATTAAATTAACAGTGAATATTAATGTTATAAAAGAGATTTAATCAAATTCATTAACATAAAAATGAAAGATCCTGTATGAAGCAAAGGTTTCAATAAATAATACACAAAAATAAAGACAGGATCTCAAATCTAAATCCTTTTTTTTATTTTTCTATCTTGGATCAATAAAAAAATTTTTTTAACTGGACAAAATTATGCAAGCGCTTGGCAGAATCTTTGAAGTATTTTTATTTGCCTGGATGGAAAAGTAAACGTCTCAAAAGGAATCTGTGTTTGAACTCAGTCTCGGATGTCCCATATTCACCCACTTTAATGCACAATGTAAACGGCTCAATCACGCACTCCCGACCGCATCGGAGCAGTTTCCCATCGCATTGCAGCGCCAATCGATTTTGGCGACACGCATTCGAGGTCATAACCCAATTCCTTTTGTAGTCATTGTCCGACTGAACGCCTGGCAATTGATCTCTGCTCTAACTGGTCTGGCACTGGCACGGGTTGTGTTCGTACTTCGTGCTGTTTTATCATCAATAGCAGCTGTAAGTATTTCCCGAATGCCAAGACCATCCATTACGAAAGCTTCTGCCGTTGTATGTGGGTCTTCTTTGGTCTTTGGTTTATGGTCTCTCGATGCCCAATTGAAATTCGGTGCGCATTGCAATCGATCGCACTTTTTGCCTTGTGCGCTTTGTGTGCCTTGTGCGCGTACCTTTCTAACGTTCTTGCAGTCGTTGGCATTGTTGTCGTTGTTGGTCGTCTGTTTGTTTACCTGGCCGTCTTGCTGCGGCCAGTTGGCATTGTCGCCCATCTTCATTATCATCCATGCTGCCGCGTGTTGCATTTGATGATGTGCATCGCCGTCGCTGTAGCGGTTGCTGCCACCATCACCATCGCTATCGTCGTCGTCGTCGTCGTCGTCGGCTGTTTGTTGGTTACCGTTGTCATGATTTGTTGTCGCCAGTTTCTAACCTGGTCAAACCACGATTTTTGTCTGCGTTTCTTGTTTGGTTTGGCTCTTGCTTTTGATTTCGTGGTGTTAACCTGAAGAATTTTAATAATTCACGAGTCTTTGTTTTCTTCTTTTTTGCTTTTCGTTTGATCGGGGACACTTCCTGTTAGTTCGCCTACTGCCGGAACTGTTTCTCTAAGGACAAACGCGCTCAAGTTCAAAGTCATCAATCTGAAGGCGGTCGTAACTAGTACTCGACCGCAGAATGCTCATAACATGTGTGAAATCGGCACCACATATGCCACGAAAGGCTCTTGCAGCGGAAACAAAAGCAATTTTACGCTACATTTGCTTAATGATGCAACCCTCAATGTGAAGCAGCAGCTGTTCTTCCGACTTTCTTGAGCTGTAAAAAGAAGTACTTGTGCAACGCCTCAAAAACAACTATAAGCAAAATATTGCCAACTGAACGGACATATAAAAAACACAAAACTTCAAGAAATTTAAATTCACTTAATTGCCACTCATTTTACTAGAAATATACTGGTAGTTTACTACTCACTTCTTTACTTACTATAAGGATGGAGTGTAGTTATCCATGTGTCTTCCGCCTCAACTAGAACTAAATAAACTTTAAAATCATTTTGATAAAAATGTTTATTGCAACATTTCACAAAATGCAAACAAAAAAAAAACATAAAAAAAACAATTTTTTATATATAAATTTTGACTTTGTTTTTACAAAATTTCGGCCAACTACGCCAAAAATAATTTGTAGAGCATAATGGAAAGCAGATGGGCATATTGGGAAGAATGGGCGGAACGCAATGCGAAGCCAAAGTCCACATTCATGGCGGCTAGCATACCTGAATCGCCGACGCGATGGCAAAAGTCTGGACCAATGAATCGGGAACAGTGGATGAAATTCTACGATTGGGCCGCTGTTAAAGCGAAAGCCAAAACAAAATCAAGAGCGAACCCGCTTCCGACACACCAAATGGATTCACAGTCACCGTTGTTTTTCATGTATGTCGCAAACAAATTGCACGCTGATAGGGGAAAAAAACAAGAAATTATGGAACATCTAACAAGGCTGAGTCGACCAACACGACAACGTGGCAAATATATTGCATCACCTCAAAAGGAGCATTCCTATCGGCCGCAGCTGAGCAGGAGACCACCACCGAAATCAGAGCCTGGGAGGCCCACAAAAAAGCCAAAAGTGCCTTGCTGTTTTCAGCACAAAGCATTAGAGGTTGATTTTTGGTCAAACATTCGTTTCCCTGTTTCCAAAAACGCAATTAAATTCAAACCTTCCAGAAAAGTTATAGAGTTAGCTCGACCGCGCTCCTATCCAATTATGAGAAGAGATGAGAAACCGCCCAGGCGCCGGAAGATGACTGCAAAACAATGGCGTGAGCATCTGGTACGGCTCCAGTTTCTGTCCACGCCGATTTCCCGGGTCCTGAGTCAGCCACATATATGCCAATTGTGTGGCTGCCTAGTACTTGGATCAATGGAAATAAATTAGATGTAACGATGAAATGCAATAATTGTGCCATTTAATTTGTATCCGCTTGATCCTTGTATATTCGCAGCCAAAAATGTTCACTAAAACTTGAAAAATACTCTATCAGAAATAATTGAGGAACAGTCCTTTATTAGTACCAAAGAACAAAAATACTAATTTACAACAGTTTAAATTTTGCTTTCTTACATATTGTTATTCTGGAAATAAGGCTTACATTAATATTAAAAAAGTAATATCGAAGACAAATACTGTATGGGTCTGTTCAATATGTTTCGTGAATTTTCCCCAATCCAAGAATGCCATTAGCCGATGATTATTTTGTTATTTGAAAATAAAAGTTGTTTTCAATATGTTTGTAGTATGATAGCATGCCTTGTGCAGATTGTTTTTAGATTTTACTATTCCTTCTATAAGCCTAGGAGAAAAACATATGCTTAAAAGCTAACAAAAAAAAAGAAAAAAAAAAGTTGTACAAAATTTTAAGTTTCCCACAGACAATATTATTTTGAAAGTTTCTTTTTGCAAAAATGGACTTCTACGATAGCGAGGACGGGGCTGGGGATGATAAGAAGGCTAACATGGGGGAAGACGAAAAACCTTTACCATCGTGGGTTGAGTGGTGCGAGCGCAATGCGCAACCCAAACGGCGTTGCATAAAGGTAATAGAACCCGAACTGACACGTTGGCGAAAGCCAGGACCCATGAAAAAAAAGGATTGGAAAAAATTCTTTCAGTGGGCTATGAACAATGCAATGCCTAAGGAACTTAAGGTGGTACCCCCAGAGCCATTACCCTGTAATTCAAAATATATGCCCTGTGGACGTCCGAAGCGCAAAATACCAATGGAAGATTTGATAGAGAAAATGGAGACACTATCAAAGCCATTAGAACGTAAAATGACTCCGAAGCACGAGTATGTACGTTCATTTTACGCTTACTCGCCGGTAATTGTTTGGGGCAAGCCACCACGCCACGATAAGGGTCGACCATTTCCAGGACCTTTTTTTCCCTGTTGTTTTGCCAACAAGGAAGTCGAAGATGATTTCTGGGCAACTCTCCGTTTTCCCGTACGCCCATCTGCACTCACCGCGCGCCCCACGGCCCGCATCCTTAGCTTGGCCAGGCCACACATAATGCCGCCAAATCCACCGCATTGTCCAATACCAGCCAAGATTCCTGGACCACTGGAAGTGCCACCTCCGAAGCGCAAAAAATTTACGACACGTGGCTGGCGATTGCATCAAATTCGTTTGATTTATCTCTCCAAGCCAGTGTCCAGACCGGAGTTTGAATACTTCTATATGTGAATTAAGAGAATAAATTCAATGTAGCTATAGACATGCATAGAGTGTTCTTGAAAAAGCACCACTGCCTCATACTTTCAAGAACAGCTATTTATCTTATTTATATTCACATCTACATTTGCAATCTTCAATTTGCCAGCTGGCTGAGCAAAGTCGCTAAAAATTGCAATTTATATCTTTAACGGCTTATACGGTAGCTGCAGCCACATCCACAGTCATATGCACACTCACAGTCACAATTTCAAAAGTAATCTCAAGCGCCTAAATCTGGCCAAGTCCATATGCACTTTGTCATAGCAGGCGCATTAGAGTCTCACAGTTAAAGGTGAGCAGCCGCAAAGAATGGCATTGGGCCTCCGAATCTCCGCTCCTTCTCCCTTACCCTCGGCGTCGACTCGCTGCCAGCTCCAAATTGCTGCTTATCAAGCGTAACAAACATGCGTCACATTGACTTTAGCTGACCGGGCTAGGATCAAGGTTCACAAATGATCATCAGTCAAATCAATTAGATAATTGAATGAATGATTTGTAAAATCCGATTATGCGTGCCGTTCCCCGTACACCAAGTTCCTTATACGAAGATAAAGAAATGTGTGGTGCGTGTCCGTGTGTGAATCTGTGTATGCATCAATGTATCTGCCTCTTAAAGTTGTTCAAGTCCAGGTATCTTGAGTTACCTTCTACCTTCTTGCTAATGCACAATTTGAGGGCATCAAGTTCGCAAGGCAATTTCGCAACAGTAATTGCATAATAACCTCTAAACAAACACGAATATGCTCATTATTTTTATAAGGATATAGCATTGAACAATACGCGATGATTCTGCTAAGCTATACAGTATCTTCCAAGGCACCTTTCAATTTAAGTTTACTCATTTGAATTTGCAAAACTGTTAAATGCAATTTGAGCTTTAAGAAATATTTATTAATTTTTTAAGCTTTTGCGCTAGATAATTATTTATCGTTTATTTTAATAGACTAGATATATACATACATTTAAAATCGGTAATCTACATAACAATATGTGCTAACTAATCAAAAATCTAATTCTCGGACAGGAATAATTAAAATAGAAAATAAAGCGTGAAGAAATAAGTAAGAATGCTTTAGGCGTGTGAGCTCGACTACGACATACCCTGAACCCAGTTGTTAAATAATTTCTGCATTTATTTATTGGCAAATTTCCCTTTAAAAAGCTGTACACCTAAATGTGAGCAGATCTTCAAGCACAGGCAATATAGAGAGAAAAAAACGAATGCACCGAATGTGTTTATTCTTAAGCCCGACCTGATCATAACGGGCTGGCACAAACACGTGCATACTTACATACATACATATGTACAGGCAATCGTAGGTAACGGAGCCCTGCACAACACACACAAACACATATTGACGCTCGCGTCGAATATCATAGCATCTCTTTCTCACACACTTGCGCTCGCATATTAATGCAAACAGAAAATGCTTGCGGCTGCTGATAGAAACGAGATCAATATGATAATATATTTTCGACCATAACTTGGGTCGTTCTTATCCGATCTTGATGAATGATGTTGAGCAGTTGATCAATAATATGCACATGCATATTATGTATGAAATGGAAGATTCTGCCTTTAAAAGTGTAGCATTTGTTGCTATCGGAAATCGAAATGTATCGATATTCAAGAAGCGGAGTTATCGATAAAATAAAGTAAACATGATCTGCGCCGGGTATACGAGAACCTATATTGAAAATTTAAAGCCTCTAGCTCTTATAGTCTCTGAGATCCGCGTGTTCATACGGACATACGGACGAACGGACGGGCACACGGACATGGCTATATCGCCTCGGCTGTTGATTCTGTTCAAGAATATATATACTTTATGAGGTCGCGCAACTACCATGAACCTAGCTTTTGAAGTGACATCACCGGTTTCTCATAAAGGATAATGATATGGGAAATCGCTAAATATCGATATTACCGAAACGGAGGTAGTTAGTGATTAAAAAATATATATACTTGATAAGCGCGTGTTATACGAGAATTTATATTCAAAATTGTGTTATTATCTGAGATCCGGTTGTTCATACAGACGGACCTGACTAGATCGACTCACCATTCCATGCTGATATATATATAAGATTATTATACCTTTATCACCCATTTTTAATGTGTTCAGGGTATACAAACAAATTACTTTAAATATATTTTCTCTTACAAAAAATAGTATTCTTAAATAAATGAAACAATTCAGTTAAGGGCCAACTACCCCAAACAATTGACATTCTGATTGATTTTATGTTTCATAGCATTCCCCAGCGCCAAATCGCTAGCTGAAATGACTGAATGAAATATGCTAAAGAGCAAACTTTAGGCCATTTTTCGTTCTGCCTGCAATGCCGAGAAGCGTCGCAACGTAACATTTGACCGAAATACATGGGTAAAGCAAAAGCAACAGCTACAGCAATCAAAATAACAAATTGCCCAAATAATATTACCAATGAATGGGTTGAGTTTGGCAAAGGATTGCCTTGGATTGAATATTATTGATAAAACTTATGGCAGCAGACAAAGCAGACAGGCGATTCAATAATTTGATACTCGTTCTCGATTTTGGGCGCAAGTGTAACAAAAGCTCAAGCGATGGGCTAGAAGCGAGCTGAAGTCTCATTAAAAATTGCTTTAAGTTGTCTACCAAAGTTGTTGACAATGCCGCAAAGGGGCCAACCGAGTAGCGGCTTCAATTGTCGGTTGTTGCTTGCATCCAATGATGATTATGATGATCAGTCGACTGACGAGACTATGTCGATAATGATTTGCCCAGGCCAGACCAGACGAGACGACGATGATGATGTTGATCGGGATTGTGAATGCAACGATGTTGCTGCACTTGCATTGCATATCAAAATAGCAAGCGCCAGGCAATGTCGTTGTTGCGACAACAGCAACAACCACGTTAACAACCAGAGTAACAACAACAGAATCAACAGTGACATTGTTGCCATCAGTTGTTAGTTAGAGTTGCTTTCTGAAGCCCGTCTCTTGTATTCTTGTTGAGTTTGTTTTATTTATGCAATTTACAGTTAACTTCAAGTTAAGCAAAGCAAAAGGGAGAAATACCAAACACAAAAAAAAACCTTCCAACCTCCTTAAGCTGCAATAGACAAATAAATATGCATACATTGTAGTGCTTGAACCCTGGTGCCATAGTTTCGACTTGTTCCATGGCTTGAGTTTGCGATTGTGTTGTGCCTAGAAAATGTATCACGTAAGTTCAAATATGGTCATGACACACATTGCATTGCAGCTAGCTTTTCAGTAGCAGTGCAGCTAAGTGGGTGATTGGCGATGAGAAAGTGATGACTGAATATTGATTAAGATAGAGAGTTAAAATTTAGATTAATATTTACATTATTACAAAGAAATCGAAATTGCACTCTGATGGATAAAGTTGAACTCTGAAAAAACATAATCGTCAGACTTTTGCTACAAGAGTAACTCACTTCATTATTCAGAAAGTAAATTTCTAAAACGTATGGAGTTTTCCTAAAAACTAGGGTTTTATTTTTTTGATTCCAGGGTACATTTTTCCAAATTGAAGAAAAAACAAGAGCGAACGTTGCAGTTGGGCGTAACTGACTGCGAAATACTTTGACATAAGTTATTCCAAATTGCCTTTCAAATTGCGATAGATATAAGCTACAAAGGATGCTTCGAAGTTTGGAAATTTTAAGGGCGGGATTGGGCGTGGCTAAAAAAATTATTAGAGAAGGTTCCAAATCTTCCTTCCAAGTCTGGTAACTGAGCTATTAAATTGTGGGAGATATATGCTTCTGGGCATTTTGGGGTGGGAGTGGGCGATGTCAAAAAAACTGTTGGAGCACAAACTTAGTAATCTATGTTCCAATTTTGGTAGCTGTATGGCATGATCCAAAAATTGTTTCCGGGTTTTTAAGGGTGTTACTGCCAATACACCTTTCAGATTTGGCGACCCTATGTTAGGGTTTTTTTTTCGATCTCTTGGGCGAGTTATCAGCAGCATACTTTTTTTTATGACTCTAGCTTACAAATTGTCGAAGATATGCGCATTTCAGATTCCTAGGGCTAAAGTTCCTGGGGTGGCGGGTGTGGGCGTCGTCTGAAAATTATGTGCCGTTCCTTGGAGGAGATTACCGGCAAGTTTTTTCACTCTATCTTTAAAATTGTGGGAGATATGCGAATTTATCGATTTACACTTCCCGAAACATCGACATAGGCGATTATAGGCGCAGGTGTGGGCGTTGCCATGAAAATTTTTTATCGGTTCTTAAAGGCGGCTACAAGTAACATACCTAATTTCACAGCTCGAACTCAATAAGTGCGAAAGATATAGCCATTCATAGTTTTTAGGAGCAGAGCCTGGTAGCGGCTGAGGTGGGCGTGGCTTATGCATATTTTTGAACAACATCGCCAACAACCTTCCAACCAAATTTGGTGATTGTAGCCTTCAAATTGTGGGAGATATGTGGCCTTATTGATTTGCGAATATCGATTTCTTAGCCCCATGGTGGACGTATCACTCCAATTTGTATAATTTATCTGACGCGGGCACAGACCAGTATGTGTTGCACGTTCAAGTCCCTATCTTCGGTATCAAAGTATAAAAAGTGTATTTTCCAAAGTACACCACAGAACTTTCACATTACCTTTTTTGTTACTTATATTAGCTTTAAATATTCATATTTTATTATTTAAAAAAAAACTTTATATGTTCAAGCATTTTTTTTAATATTTAAAAACTATTAAAAAAAAACAACTTTTTCAATTTCAGGTCGTTTTTTTTTTATATGTAGCAACGGCTTAATTTTGACTAAGTTGAGTTCTGTCAATATATAATGTCAATACAATGTATTATCTGTTTAGTAATTATGTTAACACATTTTTGCCAATTAGTTCAATGGCACTTTTATACAGGTACCAGAATATATCTCACAATGACGGCTAGTTTCTTTAATCAGAATTATTACTCAACAGCTACATGATAAAAATATCAATATTCGGTTACTAAAGTCAAATAATAAGTATCCATACAAGTTTCTGCATAACTATCCTTAGTAAAGAATTGCATAATTATACAAAATTAATATAAATAATTACTGTCGTTGAACTGAATTTGTATAGCTCAAAATTAGATCAATTTGCCAGTAAACTAAACAACATTTCAGCAATAGTATATTAGTTTTCCTTCTTTTATTGTGTTTACTGCGAGCTTTGATTGTTTTAATAGTGGTTGCTTTGTGCCTGCTGCTTTATCGGAACCACAAAAAAAAACCAACAATAAAGAATGTTGCATTCGAATCTTAACTACTGATAAATGCCCTAACAGGTGAAAAGAGCCTTATTGATTACAATAATTGACTCAAACTGCGACGAATATTTTGTAATTCTGAAACGCAGCCCAAAATGAGTGTTTTTAAAACTCATAAGATATTTCGTTATTTTGACGATTTTCGGAAAAATTTATATTTGATGAAGTTATAAGCCAAAATTTGAATTTTTCCTGACTAGCTTGACAACTGCAACAACCCAAGACAGACAGGCAGACGAATATGCAAATTTTGGCTCTGGCAGAGTATAAATACCCCAATTAATCAATAAAAACCCATTATTCTTTTCTTGCAGACTTCCTGGGCGATTTTGATAGTTTGCCGTCGGTGCGGCGGCGTCACCACACTCGTGGTGCAAGGCGAGGACGACCACGTGGCAGCACAAGACGCGGTGGTGGCCATGGATCGCTGCAGCGCGTGCCGTCGCCGACATTGCCGGCTGTTGGTGGAACGACCACATCACCGTTACCGCAGCAGGAAGCAGTCAGTGGCGAGGCTGCAAGTGGCCCTTCCGTGCCTCCGCTCGAAGAAGGTAAGTGAAGCCAGTGTCTGTTTTGTTGATCGTCTTCTCCCTGGTACTACTCTGCCGTCTACATGGTCTCAAGTGTCACTTGTCGCTAATCGCCGACATAATCACGTTTTTCGTTGCCTCTTTACATACTCACTCACATACATGTATGCTGCATCGTTTACAACAGTTGGGCACACTTGAGTGGCACTTTGTGGTCGTGTGGCCCTCTTTTTAATTTTTGGCTGCCCGCATTTCTCTGGAGAGGTTGGGGGGGGGGGGGGAACTTCACTTGTAGTACGTGACAATTTTAGCACAGCACAAACCACTTTCATTATATCATCAGATTCATTGGCATTACTGCTCCCTTTTAGCTGATATTCAGTATGCTCGCCCTTCTTCACGCAGTCAGGCCAAATATTTGTTCAAAGATTTGCATCTGCTGGCATTACGCTGATGTACAAATAGAAACTGAAGCAGAAACAGCCCCTGGCTCACTTAATATTAATAGTGTTTTATCGTCTGCTTGGCGGCATTGCAAAGTACTTCCTAAGTGCCTTTTATTGAAGCCCTCTTGAGTAGGTGTACATTTGGAAATCTTGCCAGCGTAGATTGATAGCATCCTTATATAAATAAAAGATAATTATTCGTCGTTCGGATGATAAATCTGAAATGTAAAAATTAAAATAACGAACGCCAAGGAACTTTTTTTTCGATTTGATGTAATGGCATTTTTGATTTTCATGTTATATCTTTCGAATACAATTCAATTACCGAATAAGTAATGCTTTAAATAATTACCCAGGCACGTTTCATTCGTTTAGTAGTATTCACAAGTACTAATTCGCCGCCCGCCGCTTTTAAATTATGGAAACAGCTGCTCACTCTTAAAGCCAAAAATTAATGCAACCAGCAGGCAAATTCAATGGAAATTTGCCAACGAATTTGTGCAACTCCAAATCGAATTTTCAGTTAAAAACACGTTGGTGCACATGTCAAATTTGTACCACAAATGATAATTGAATAAATCGGCTTAAATGCTCAGACTCGCAGCCGAAATGATGGTGTGTGTTCACGTTTGTACATGTGTATGTGTGTGAGTGTGTGTGTGTGTTTGTATGTGCGTATGCTACTGGCAGCGCCAGACAACACGTGACGGAATTAAACCTCTGTCTGGTAAATGCAGTCATAATCACAAAAACCAAAACAAGAGAAACAAGTGATTGATCGACTATGAGCTGCTCTGTACCAAATAATTGTAGATTCCTGCATTTATATGTGAATATCAATCTATTCAGTATTATCTTTAATATAATCTGTTATGTATAGATGCATTGGCATTGGCACTTAAATGCCGCTATCAATCGATGCATAGTTAATATAATAAGTATAATAAAAATAAATGAACAGAAGTAGGTTAAATATATAAAGTGCAAAAAGCCGACCGATTTATATAGATGCCAGATAAACAAAAAAAATAACTCATTTAATAAATTAACAGTACATAACCCGTTGTAACCCTGTTAATATGGTATTTTACCATAATGTTGCATAAGTGCCACTTAACTGCCATTGAGTACGCCGTATGAGGGCATTGGTGTCGAGATGGGCTTGGTTGGCAATTAAAGAAAACCACAACTGGTGCGCCCAAAAGTATGCAACATTGTTGGCAAAAATTCAGATGAGGCAGCAGGACGTGCCCAAAACGTGCGGACGCAAGCGATGGGAGCATTAGCGACAAGAGCATTAGCGACAATGTTGCCATTTCCATTTGTAGTATGTAGTAAGGTATGCTCCAGCCTAACGCTCATTAACATTAATTACGATTATGCTAAGCCATCCACTCGTAAAATTATTTCAAATTCCGCTCATAAAATGTATCTTTGCAGATACATATCCGAGCTCAATGAGCACCACACCTGCCTCATTGGCCAAACGCGGACCAGGACGCCCACGCTCGAAGACATCGATGCCAGTTAGCCGAGGATCACGCGGCGCACCTCGGACGCGTCGACCCATGGGCCCACTGCTGGTACCGCTTGGCCGCAGTCCGGATGACACTCCGCCAGCCAGCAGTCCGGCCACCAGCCGTGCGCCCAGCCCTACATCGCATGGGGAACGTGGCACCGGAATACTCGATTAACTTAGACAATTCCATTGCGAACGTATTTAAAAGGAGCATATGCCTAATTTGTGATGCAGTCTTTGTTAATAGCATTTATACCTCTCAGTTTTGTTTGAAAAGTGTTAACAACTCATGACAAGTTTAATAAAATGTATGATTTTAATATATTATTCATGTGTTTTAAGTTTTCTTCAGTTTTCCCAGTCTTAAATTAACTGCAAATTTGATAACTGCAAATGTGATTCAAATATATAGAATCTTACAATTTGCAAAATGGTTTGCGTGTCAAAATATCTCGGTAATATAGAAACAAAACGAATGGATTGTACTTGGAAGTCCTTGGATAAAGGCAGTTGAAGTCATGCAGAATGTGGTAAGATGGAGCATAAGCATAACTGGGTCTCCCAATAAGTCTACGCAGTATGTGGCCACCTAACAGAAAAAAAAATAATATTTCAGTTTACATATTTCAATGTTCATATTTGTGTATACAAATTGTTAAATTTATCGGCATTGCATTAATTCAACGCTATTTTTGTATATTTCATTGAAAGTAGGTTATCACACCAAAACACAAAATTATGCTCTTATTCTGGTACGTAAAGTACAAATATTATTCGTGATTTTTACTACAGTTCGAGACTTTATATTTCGAATATAAGTTCACGTAGGTATAACTCATAACTATAAAATTCACATACAAAACATATTTAACGGGATCGAACAATATGATCCGATGTATTTGGGCAAATAAAATCAGTTCCGGTATTTGTTTTTAAACAAGTTTTTAATTCAGATTCCTATTTCTATTTTGGATCTCGATCGTTAAACATGTGGTTTCAATTCCGGTCTGATATCCTGATCTAAATAAAAGGACATTATATCTAAAAAGTCGAATCATTCGATGACTTATTTCATTACTTTGGCTCAAGTTCGGACATCATAAGATCGAATACGAATAGATTTTGAGGTGCGTCAAAAATAAATTTTAAAAAACTGAATTTAGATTTTGGAGAAAATAAAAGCAGGTTTAAGATAAGATGCCTTAATGCTGGCCTTTATTCTAAAGTCTGTTTAAGCTGCTCAATTCCAGTACGCATAGTGCAATAGTTTTTTTTCCCTTGAAAACGTTAACAATCGAGTAAAAAACAATCGAAAGACAGCTGACGATCAACTTGAATAAAGTTTGCTTTCTAAGACGCCTTGGGTTGAGTGAGAACCATTATATCCATTGTGAGCTATGCACAAATGATGACTTTGTCTTGTCTAAGATAAATTGAATTAGGGACGCTGATCGCGCACATTCATCATCGCCAGGGACGGGGATAGCAGCAGCATGTGATAGATAGTTGTTGTTGATGGGATACCTAAAAAAAAACGGAGTCGGAACCCTCGCAGACAAATAGTAGGAGTAGACATTTTAATTTCCGAAAAATAGCTGCAACGAAAATAGACTGCCAGATGAATGCTCCTTGAGGGTTCAGCCTGCCCTGGGCTTAAGTGCCAAGACGATAACGATGGTTGGCCCGACATTGTTGTAGCGCACGCGCGTTTAAATGCCGACCTAGACTTGGGGGTAACATTGGAGAATTAGAGCATGCTGCGTTTTTTTATTTCTTATTTTTAAGGCAAACGAAAGGGATGTGAAGAAAAAGATGCTGCATGGCAGCGCATATACCTTGAAGATTGTAATTGCGGATCAGCAGTAGGCTAAACTGACTGTCTTGTCTCCTGTTCTTTGTGGGTATGTGTGTAGGCAGCGGAAAGGATTTGATCCTGAAAACAACTAAGGAGTATGCACTTGGATTTCGGTTGCCCCTTTGGCCAAAGAGAAAATTTAATCCTTTTGCTTATTTTTTCAAGGTGTGGCTACGCAATGTGTGCGCGTGGGGCGTTTCCTCGTTATTATCTTGATTTATGGACCAAGCATCTTGGCCCTAAACAAAGGTAGCCGTTTTCAGCTAAGGGCAAACAACAAAAAAAGGATTTAAATCAGCAGTTTGTGGCTTATTAGTTGCGCTGGATTAAATCATAAGAATGGGTGCGTCTATGCCCACGGACGCAGCTGCCTTTATAAGAAGTATTAGGTTCAAAGAAGGACTGACGGTCTTTAGCTGAGCCTAGCGAACAAGCAAAACATTTGTCTTAACTGTACATTTGAAATACCTAGGCGCAGATTAACTGAACATCTATGCTAATAAAATGAAAGTTATCATCACATATTTATTTGCTGTATTTGCAACCAACTATAGACACACCCTTGCTGAGGCCGGACATAAATCTAAGCAAGCCAACCAGAGTTACGACTGCTGGTAAAAAAGGCGAACCTGTTGCAGGCCTTTAAATAATTTATTTTTCCTGACTGACCACAGCAGCTTCATCAATCAAGACGATTGAAATGATGTTTGAGATTTTTAATTGAGAAAAAACGCACAAGTGAGTTTGCTTGGCTTAGTCTGTGTGCTCCTGCACTTACAGGTAAATCTCTGTCTGCAGTGTGTATGTGTGTCTTGATCGGGACGGCTGCTAATTAATAAACGCACTGTCGGCAGGGAGGAAACCGGTGAACGACCAACAACGAAAATTGCAAAGACAACTTCAGCTTCAACTCCAACTACAACTGCAACTGTGTCTGAGGCCGCGCGACGCCGTTGCAGATGCCACTTGGCATAAATGCACACTTTTAAAATTGTTGAGATTCTCCAACTATAGCTGAAACGTGCTGCTTTATGACAGTCGGACTCACAGCGTCTGCCGTCTCTGGACAACAGAAAAAGTTGCAGAAACCACTTGCTGTCGGCATCAGAATATTAAGAATTGTCATATTGAGAAGTCCAAGATGCCTGCAGTCAATGCCAACAGTCGGATTTGCCGAAGATCTGATGACAAAGAACCACAGCTAACTAAAGAAAAAACAATGATTTGTATACACTTCCAATACACTTTAACCCATTAAAAACCATACAAATAATTAATAATAAAAATCATTAAAAATGTACCCGATAAATATACATTACTATATCTAGAACAGCTAATTTTGTTCACTCTAGCATTTAAAGACCTTCAAATTTATAAAGTTTTTGCTTTGGTTTTACATTTTTTATTTATTAATTTCTTGATAGGAACATTTAGAATCTAATAGAAGTGTTTTTGATTACGTGTGTAGTTTTATACCTAACTGACTACGAATGTAAATTAGTTAGATCATATATGTTATCTTACTCATAATGTATTTATTTCTATACTATTATTATATTTATATTATATTATATTATATTATATTATATTATATTATTATTAAAATTGTTCTAAACATTATTATCTTTTGTCAGTAAAAATAAAAAAAATTTAATTTATCTCCAAAGTGCCGTAAAAAATGTTGGTTACTGAAAGTTGCTTAAGTAAACGCATCCAATGAAAGAGTAAATACGTAATACGTAAATGTTGCATAACAAGTTTGCAGGTTTTGTTATTTGTGAGTTATTGTCTGACAGAACAGCGTGTCCTGTTTATTTTATTACGAGAATGCCATATCATTCTTTTACCGTTTTTCTTATGCATGGGTTACACAATTCGGGCATGTCTGCATAATGTGCCCGAATCTAAAGAATTTTGTACGTATATATTAAAAAAATAAACATATAAAAATCATGCGCTGTAACTAATTGCTAAGCAAAAGTTTCCCTTCTCAGGGATTTTCCACAAAGTTTTCAGCGTAGCTTCTGTTGTTCTTTTAATTTGATTACAGGCCACATTTTGTTGGGAGGCTTCTGTTGTTGTTTTTGTTGTTGTAACTCATAGTGCTTGATTGCTGCGCTAATTTAATGTCATGCACACTTGATGTCTGCGGCTGCTCTTCTCCAACTTTACGAAAGGCGGGTGTTGATTACAACAAACAAAATTATTTTTGTGCTCACTCCGCGCAAACACAAATTTTACTTTATTACTCCAAGCAAATGTTGTCTTTGTTTATTATATTATTATTTTTTTTTATTTATTTATTTTTTTTTGTAGTGCCGTACAATTATTTCGGCAGGCGATGCGTGAATGCGTCAAATGCGCTGTTGCGTGGCTCAGGTTCAGTCATTTTGTCTGCTTTGGGTTTAATACAAATGACTTTGACGACGAACTTGCTTCGTACGACAACGGAAATGCTCCAACAGTTTTACAGTTTATTAATTTATGACCGATAGTAAAATATCGGTTAATATATCAGAGAGAGGCATAAAATCTAATTAAGAACATATGTGAATTTTATTTGATATCTTTGTTTGTACATTTTAAAACTGAGATGACAAACATATATATTTATAATGATCTTTGTCTTAATTTTGTCTTAAATAATATCTAAACATAATTGAGCTTATTCCCATAAGCTGCACAAGGCAAGACGGTTTAGTAACTTGTTAACTTAATTGACTTCACTTTTTATTAAAACTAATTCAATAATGAAAACATATCAATAAACACACGTCGCTGTGGTCAGTGAAGGCAAGTGACGGCTTTCAAAAATATTCGACTCGTACAAGCGACTTGAAAAGATGCCACGGCCGGGAAATTGTGCAAAAAGCGCAGCATGTAGCTGACAGGAGCAGGAACAAAAAGCCATAGCAAAAATAATTAAAAAATTTAATTGATGCATTAAAGCAGGCAACAAGTTTTGCAGCAGTCGTTGTAGTTGTTGCCTCGCTACAACTTTGTGTTTTTGCTTTTCTTTTTTCAACCAGCCGATTGGCGCCCGTACAAATTGTAGAAGGCAAGGCTTGGAAAAAACAGAAACATAAAATGAATTGAGCCGAGCCTCAGTCAGTCCACTACAAAACACTATTTTTAGCTGGCTGACAGGACCTGGACTCGAGGTATCGTTAACCAAGTTAAAGAGCTCATTATGAAGCCGCCAGCGGAGTGGGATGGCTTTTACATACACTTGAGTATGACCTTTAAATATTTACATTAAAATTGTTTGGTTTTCATGGAATGCAGTTTTGATTTTAATGATGCATTGCTGCAAGTCTGCCAGATAAATTCACATTCTTCTCTTTTTTACTACAGATAATTACAAGTTGTTAGCATATAGGGCCAGATAGGCAAAATAATGGAATAAATAAGTGTTAAGCCATGAACTAAGATACTGTGGGAAAAGTCTGAGTTTTTATCAATAAATTATTTTAATACTGTTATTTTTTAATCTATGAGATTCAAACATATTTGCAAACATTAAAAAAATATATTTTATTGTAAAAAACAAAAAATTTTAGTTTTGTTTTACATTTCGAAATCTCGATATCTAGAAAATTTCAAATAATTAACAAGGGAAGTGCTTAGTTCACAAGCTGTCAATGATATACGTATTTGTTTTATGAGTTATATTTCTTCAATATTATGATAATTCAACATGAGAATCATGTTAGATTTCCCTGCCGGGCTTATAATAATGTATAAGCTTTGTACTCTTTTTGTCGACTGTGATTGAAAATATATCTTGCATTGTTTTTAATCAGAATTAACAACTTTTAAGGAGAGATTTCTGATACTAGCCATACCATTTATGGGTTTTCGTCATTTTTTCACCGTAGAACAATTCTCAGTGTTGACTGCCTCTCTCTCTCTCTGTCCTGCTCTCTGCTTTTCAATGTTTTGTACTTTCCTTATTACTAAGCTACTAACGCTTTACTATTTTATGGCTGATTGGAGTTTTTCTTGGTTTCCACAATCCTTCCGATAATATTAGATAATTTTACATTTGAATAGCTCAAGATTTATTATATCTATTATTGTTTATTTATTTTTATTATTTTTATTTTTTTTTGTTTTCCTAATTTAAATTTTAAATGATATTTCTACATTTGCATTTTGTGTAATTTAATTGCAAACTTCAATTTTTATTTTAGATGTAATTTTCAATTTTTATTTATTAAAACCTTTTTAAAAACCGTGTCCACATTAAATAAATAAATAAATAAATTTTGAATTTATATCTTGCACGTATTCAGTACACCAAATTTATATATTCATTTGATGGCACTTATTTGCAGCGGGTCCACTGAACACACAAACATTTAATATGTAGATGTATATATTTACCAAAAAAATAAACAATTACTCAATTTGGATGCTCCTCAGCGCAACGTTCTTTATCATTAACATATCGCATCCTGTGGATCTGGAACCAATGCGAACAACATCAAGCAACAACCGCAAGCAACTTGACAAATATGCTTTCAGGCCTAATTATATACCAAAGAACCAACTGCTGCTAATGCGAATGCGCATGCTCATTGGACTCGAAACAGAAGTGGAGAGAGGAGAGCAAAGATGGCACCAACAACAATGCTGGAGACGCTTACCAGGGGAAGGTGACCCCAATTCCAATTCCAATTTGCGGGCAACCCTTTCAGACACGTACATGCCAACGGCGTAATTCGCCGAATGAAAATGTGAATGTCAACTGAACATCAATAAAAAGGTAGCAAATTAAATTTTATTAAAATTGTTATTTCATTCCGTTTTTTGACTGTTGCGTGTGAACGAAATTTTCGTTTGTATTGCAAAAATACCACTGTCTTTTTTTGACCTATGCAAATTAACAAAAAGTGAAAAGAAATTTACATCTCCGAGAAATTTAGAGACATTTTAATCAAGTTCGCTCTGTGGTTGGCGACCATCAGCGATGAGCATTTTGTGGCGTCATTAAAAATACGGTTAATAAAAAATTAGATTAGCATAAGACGAATCTTAGTCGACCAGTGAAATAACAACAAATTATCAAAACCGACGACGCTTGTCACAATGTTAATGCTCTTTCATTTGCTTTACACAATACTATTATTCACTTTTACAGCATAGACCTCCCAATTTGCTTGATTTATTGCAATCGGTATGGGTGTACTCATATACTATGAGTATGATATAATAGTATGCAATTCCCAAGTCAAGAATCGGATTTAAATTTAGCTTTGTGTCTTTCATTCGCTCCATTCAAGGGACTCAAGAAGAAGAAGGCTCAACTGAGAACATTTATGTGAAGCACGTACAAGCGAACTGTCAAAGTCATTCAAGTCGCGCCGGCAACTTGGCGCCACTTGGGCCGCATGCAATGCAATTTTTCTGCAAAAATAATTAAAATAATATATAATTATATCAGAAATTTCACCGTTCGAAATTTGAGCTTTCAATTTAAATTTTGACTGCAGTTTACATCAAAAACGAGCATCGCGTGTCCCAAAAAGGGCCTAATTATGTAGACAATAATAAATTTATTAACATTTTTGCTCATGACATTGCACAGTGGCATCAAGTTGATTAAATCTGATTAATTTAGAAAAGTCAAATTTTGATGGTCAAAAGAAAATCTGGTTTGGGAGCAGCTTTAAATTGACCTTGCATACATGGTGTAAATCGGTATGCACTTTAAATTTGCAATATTAAGTGCGTTATTTGAATAAAACTTTCTGAACTTTAAAATGAATTAATTTTTAATTTAATTTATTTGACAATATAATTCAAATTTGCTCTACTGTATTGGCTTTAGGCATGGCCCGCTTATAGCGATTAAGAACTGCTTCAGGTTGTGAGTTTGGGCAATTGTTGTGATGAATTTAATAAGAAAGAGCTTAGCATGGCATGGCATGAGTATAATTAATAATTTATATGATAAGATATGTATGAGGAATTAGTAATTCTGCGATGTGCAACATTGTTAGTTTCTTAAACAGGCGGTGCCAATTTTCGATCTAGAAAATATGACAGCTCGCAGCGAGTTCGTTGCTTAGGTCTTTTGTTGTGACCGCAGCGGACACACATCCCTTTTACCTGAAAAATAAAACCGCAAATTGCTGTCGGTAAAAATCCGTATAAATTAAGCATTAAATGTACAGCATCTCAGACCACGATCAATGCATGGCAATTTCCATGCAAATTATATACACTTATGCTCTCAATATATATTGTCCACAATACAGGCAAGTATCAGGCCATCTGTAAAGACTATTGCCGATTTCGGTGATGATGGCCACACTTTGGGCGACAACACTGCAAACTGTTTTCGCACCTCGCGGCCCTGAAAACCAACTTTCCTAAAGTGTGAACATCAGCAAGTGGATGAGAAGTCCATACCCAGAGCCCAGACCCCAAACATCGATCGAGGTGGTATCTGGACACGCGCAAAGAAAGTGCGAGCGCCGCAGCTGCCTCGAGGACATGTAAAATTGTTTGAGGTGTGGCGAAACTTGAGTGCCGCTAGCTAACCAAGGTTGGCCAAGTGGTAGCAATGACAACACCAATGCTTTGACCACGGCTCTTCTGCCCAGTCAGCCAGTCAGTCAACTAGCCATGGACACTCCAATATCAAGTGTTGACGTTGATGGTGACGACACTTTCTTTTCCATCTTCGATGCACGGGGCAAGAGCGACGAGGCGTAGGCAGAGGCGGGCGAACAAAAGCCGGCCACAGGCAATTTCAGAATTCTCAAGGCGAAAGTGCATGTGAAGTGCGTGCGCCGCAATCGTCTCTGGCCAATTGGGGGCGTGTGCACGCCTGTGGGCGTGGCACAGTGACCAGTGTGCACCGCAAATTATGAGGTGTTATGTCAATGTGGTCGATGTTGCCACAACCACTTCCATGTCCAGACCGACAACATCCATGGCGTTTAAGTGCCTGAAAATTTGTGCTAAAAGTCGCACGACCAAAGCTTGTGAAAGGTTTTGACTGCTCTGCTATATAATTGAAAACGTCGCATGAAAGGGAAATGCGTGCATCTGCAATTGTATGCTATTGAAAGGGCTGACTACTGAAAATCCATTTATAATAGTTATTAATTTTGTTCAGGTTTCCACATATTACTGGGATAGAGGACAGAGTGTCGCAAGCAATGGAATAGTAATTATAATACATTTCTTAATAAGCAGTAAGGGTAAATCTAGCATATTTGCATAATATGTCATAGAAAAATAATAAAGTTCTCCAGTAGCGACAGTTATAGTAGGAGATACCCTGAACCCACCTTATTAGGTTGATAGTAGGTTATTTAATACAAAAATATGTTATGGTTGACAAAATTAACAATTGGATGTATTCCTTTCGGAAATTTGTATCGATATTCGAGACAGCTGTCGATAAAATGATAAAACTTAATCTAAGCGTGGTATACGAGACTCTCATAATCACTGGGATTGGATTGTTCACACAGACGGAAATGGCTAAGTCGACTCGATTGTTGATGCAGATCAGGAATGTATATACTCTATGGGCTCGGAGATGCTTCCTTCTGCTTGTTACATAAATTGCACAACTTCATTAAATCAATTTTCCCATTTTTATTGGACCAAGGTATAAAAAGATAAGAAGGGATTCGTTATCTTCAGACAATTCACACACACCGAAGAACTTATTTAAAATTCAATGTGATCTATAATATAATCATAGTATCAAAGGGTAACATCTAATATCTATATACTTTATAGCTGATTTATGAATCGTTTTTTGTGCTTCGAATCAAGATTTTTTCTGGTCAACTTGTCGAACCTTCCGACTTGTTTTAAAATAATTATTCCATAGTCTTTGGACAGTTTGTAGTGTAATTGTTGTTGCAGTTGCATTTGTAGTATCAGCAGTTGTGGTTGTTGCTGTTGTAATTGTCATGGTTGTTGTTATTGGCTTCACTTGTTGTCGTTGTTGATGTTGTCGATATCGCTAGTGGACTTTGTCGCTGTAACCATCAAAAGTTACTGTCATTGTCATCGTTGACTCCATCGTTGACGTCCGATATCAGGCTGCAAACGTGCAGCATTTTATGAAATTGCTCGTTGTTATTATTATGGTTATTATTAGTACCACTTGTTGTTGCTCTTATTATTATTGCTGTATGTCATTTGAAGTTTGACGCAAGCGCTCTCGCGGCGTTCCCTAAGAAAATATAAACATAACAATCATTACATGCAATATCACTAAAGAGCAACCAGAAAATAATAATAAAAAACACTAAAGCTGTACAAAAAACATTATTGGTATTTGTTAGAATTATGTGGACTTCCTGCTTTATCGCTGCACGGAGGCATCTTAAGTGGCGCTAAATGAGTGCATTTCATATAATAAATCTTGTTTTTTGTTGGTGTTTTAAATGGTTTTGTTTCTGTTTTTTCTCACAATGATTTTTAACTAAGTTTTGGGTGGCCCGGCACGTACACGTTGAGATTAAGTGGCGTGAAGTTAAGAGAAAGGGTCGAGAGCCTGTAGAAATGCTAGTCTAATCGTAAATCATCTAAAAACTTGGAAATTTATTTTCAAATTAGGTGAATGCTGCAAGTTCGTCGCAGAAATCTTTCGATCAATTCATTGGCAAAAGCTTTAGGCATTTGATACACTCATTACCTTAATAGACCTCACTAGCATCAAGAAGTATACTTTCAAAAAATTCAGCTCACTAGTCTTTACTTTCCAGCCGGCTGCCTCAACAAAATCCATTAAAATCGAAATCTAACAAATGCGTACGCTAAGGTTTTATATCCAAGTCCTTATACCCATTCCTTTAGTCGCCCTGTTCATACATCATCAGACAAGCGAATGCAAAGATTTAAGTCTTATACATAGATGGAGGAGTTTCGGGAAATATATGTGACCATTGTTGCGCCATTTCACGCTGCTGCGTCGATAAATGCGACTGGCTCAAAGATACTCAAACAGAAGGCATAGAGACGCACAATGTTGTCATACCAGCTATTGTTGCGTTTGTCTTATTGATTGTTTGTTTTGCCTTCTATTCCGGCGTTGTCCTGTTGACAATTGGTCATAAGTTAGGCACCCAATGGTCACACCAAAACATGAAGCAAAATGTCAACGCATTGTTTACCCACTGTCCCCTAATTTATGTATATGCAGCATAGAGAATTGCTTAAGAAATAAAAAAAAGAGAGAGTGCTATGAAATCGATTGCACAACTTGCAAGTGCCGTCGTTTGGCAACAGCAGCGATAATGTGATGTGAACGCCCATCAGAGTGAAGGCATTGATTAATTGCGGGGCACTTATATCGAAGTGAATCGAAGTTTTTTTTGAGATACTTTTAAGCATATATTGACCTCAGAGATATACAAAAACTAAATATATCCGAAAACAATGTTTATAGAAGCAGTTGCTTATACTCATATTTGGTTTTACTCTTTTGTCTAGCTATTAATATACCAGTCCACGAAGGGCAGATATTGTTTTTGTACGTATTCTATTTTATCTTGATGAAACTTACAATTTGGAGACCATATACACGATCTCTACTTAACAATAGGATGCACTGGTGAAAAAGACAGAATTTTAGTTAAATAGAGGTAGTCAAATTCTTAAGCTTGGGATCAACCTAATGAATACGATAAAAATACATTTACATTTGCAATTAAGATATAAAACATTAAAATAGGTTGTTAACTTTGATCAGAAAATATAGTAGGCAAATTAATCAAATTTGAAATTTGTAATAAAAGAACATATCTGGAATGATAAAAAATCAGGTCTAGTTTAAAAAAATATTTAATTTTAATATAGTTTAAAGTAAGTCAAACGACAACAGAAGCGAAAAGACAAAACTTTGTACTTGTGTGAGCTCAAAATATTGGTTTTAAAATAGGAGAATATATATTAAAGATTTCTCGTATTTATATTGTTGATATGCTTCGCATTTCTCGCAACTTTCTCAGTAGTTGGTGGACACACAATAAATAATTCTGCTGCTACCTCGGCACCCACATCTGCTGCAGCGTGTTCAAATATTGTCAACACAAAAGTCAGGAGAACAAAGCAGTTAGCATTTACACACACACACACACCACATACACATACAAACACACATTCGCTGTCATTGGCAAAGATCCAACGCCAAACAGTGGCAATATTTGGTTGTTGTTTACAACACTAAGCCCTCGCCTTGGACGCCATGGGTTGGTTTCTTGAGAAATTGGCGCATGCTGTGAATTGTGCAGACATATCTATCTAACTATTTTTCACACAGTCATAGTCATGGACAATATTGCGTTGCTTTTTTTTGGCAGCGGCTTACGATTGCGCTTGGGATTTGGGTTTGAATTTGGCTTTGGCTTAGGCTTTGACTTTTGTATGCTTTATTTTTCATTCACGCCAGCCATGGTGCTATCAACAACCACGATGAGACATTGTGCGAGTCCGCGTGAAGCATGGATTGGCTTCTTGCCTGGGCCTCTTGGCTATAAAGTGTCAACAACAACGGCTACCGTTCTACGTACGATTTTTTTTGCATTTCTTCATATTTTTGTGGGCAAACAACAATTTTTCTCTGGAATTTATCTGATTCTGTTGAGTCATGCAATGTCTCAGCCAGCCAGCATTTGAATTATGGAGATGATAATGCGTTTGCCTATGTGTGACATGAGTGCCATTCCGTGCCGGAGCCATTCCGTGGCTTCATGCACTCACTATGCAAAGCACCAGACGCAGAAATTTGCATTTGAAACAGCACTAAGCTTACCGTACTTGCAAGCCGACTTAATGTGCCTGCTGACTATCTGTCTGTCTGCTCAATTAAATGTCGTGTACTGCACAACAATCATCAGCACTTGCCGAAAATACTCAACTTTGCTGCCCGCTTAATTGAGTTGATTAGCTCGCTCCTGCTTTCCTTATGTCGTTCTCGAGCATATTGTATAAAAAATAAAACAAAAAAAAAAAAATGAAGAAATTGCCGCTGACATGGGCATGAGAAAATATAACTATATAAATTCACAAACATGCAGTCGCAGGTATTTATATAAACCAAAAATAACGGTAACATCAAAATTTTTCTTGCAACTAGCGGCAATTAGCGGCCGTCCCTCTTGTCCCGATCTGAGTCAGATCTCCTTTTCGCCTCTTTCCGAATGTCACGCTTGGCGTCCTCCTCTCAAATTATGTATATACATGTATACATATGTGTGACTTGGAATGATACGAAATAAATTGCAATTTTTGAAATAATTAACAAAATATTTTCAGGCTTCCATCTTCTCAGGCCAGGTGAATTTCGGTGCAATTTTATTTGCAATTAGCCGCAACGCCAAGTTTAATTATGTAAATTTATTAATGGATGTTGGTATTCTCTTAATATTTATAGTGACCCACATTTGGCATTGAAATACTTATAAACTATGTATATTACAACAATGAGAATTGTAATTGTAATTTCTGTTACAATGATGCCAATTTATTTCAAAATCCAAGAAGCTGAAACTTAAATGGCAATCAAACTGATAAAAATTGTTTGTCTAATGTTCCGGAATTATGACGAAATAAAGATAAACATATTTAAGATTGGTGAAAGTTTGTTGTTTGTAAAATAAATCAGAAATATTCTTGATCACCGTCAACTTCCAAGTTATCACGTCTGAACACGCCCTTCTCAGAGATTAAGAGCTAGAGTTGATTTAAATATCTAAGTCCAGCTCTTCAGATTATGATCGTAATGAAAAATGAAATGAAAATCTCATGATTTAATTAATCTTGATTTGAAACTTAAAAAGTGTTAATTTGTTTGATGAGAAGTGCAATATAAACAAGAAACTACAACGAAATCAAATATAGAAACTTACATTTTACAACAAAAAATAAATTGTCTGAAATGGACCATCAATATTCAGTTGTAATTTGTTAGGGTGCTTTTATTATATTATATTATCAGGACTAATAAACCATTGATTATTTATTTGCTATGTGTGAACTTTCGTCTGACACTATGGAAAAGCATATATAATTTTGTGAAGTCCGAACAAATTAAAAGTATTGGATAAATTATATCAATTAAATTAAATATGAATTATTTTAGTACTGTATCTTTTGCTAAAGTTTAAGCCTGACTGACATGCCGAGTTCCGTTACAAGCAACTGTTAATTTGCCAAAAAAAAAGAAAGCTAACTTATTAAGAAGCTGCTAATGACAAGCTACAAATTAATGGGCTCAACATTTTGAAAAGAATGTGGCAAATAAAAAATAGTCAAGACACTTAGCACTTGATCCCGTGTACTCATTAAACCTAACACACACACACACATAGCCAACACAGGGTACACGGTTATAGACAGACACACATATTAGTTATAATAGTTTGTTAGCTATCTGACGTGTCTATGGCAGCAACTGCATGAAGGCCCAGTTCAGCGAACACGAAACTCTCACTAGGCACTAAAAAATTAACGCTTTTGACAGCCAAACGGACTTTCAAATGAGCAAAGAGCAGTCAAACAGCCATCCAACAGTTAACCACAAATTGCGGCAAAGCGACTGCGCAGGCGCAACAAAGTGTCAATTCGGTGGACAGCAGCTTTAACAAGATTGGCAGCGACGTTAACATCGGCGTTGAAGTCGACGTCGCCGTTGACGTCGACGGCAGATGAGACACAGCGGCAACGACGAACCGGCCGAGGCCACTCTTGAGATTTTCTCATAAGGTGCAAAATCTGTGAATATCATCATAAAATATGAAACAACCAAAAACATGCTCAGAAATGAACCCAACCGCCGACAGAAACAAAGTTGTAAAAGCCGAAGCCGTCGCGGCAGACAGTACCGCCTCTTTTGGGTTCTCGTGCTAACTGGAGACGAGGGTAAAGAAGGCGCTAAAGAAGCCTCCTAATTAGCTGGCCGGCTGTTTTACAATTGAGAGCGAATGCACTTCAATATTTTAGGTAATTATTTTATTATTACATGTATTTTATTTTTATTCGTTTTTTTTTGTGTGACAATTGCACAACCTCTGAACGTGTATCGTCTTAAACAATGGAGCAGTTAAAATCTGACGCTAATAAATAAATTAAGTCTTTAACGATGACAACAGGGTCACAAAGCCAGTAGAGACTCCGCAAGGTGCACGAACATCTCAATTATGTAGCTTGAGCTCATTGTTTTTAAATTTTTTCTTAATTTTCTTTTGGTTATGGGTGTTTTGGTTTATTTTTTTCTCTTTGGCTTATCTCATCGCGGATCGGTCAGAGTTGTCCAAATTGCGGAAATTCGTTGGCTGTGCGGCAATACAATTTAAATGGGCTCATAAATGTCTTCTTCTCGACCGCATTTGTTCAGAGGTTTACTAACCTACGGTTTTACGCCGCCACTCTGCGAATTATTTCGTCTCCAATTAAAATTATAATAATATTTTTGTTAATGCTCTTAATTAGCTAATTTGCAAACAATTAAAGTTGTAATATGCGTTGCTCTTATGCGTGCTTTTGATTACAACCTGTGGCAGTTACAAAGATGCCAAGTCATTTGATTACCGATAGAGACGAGCGAGTTGCGCAAACTCATTGCGGAAAATCATAATCACAAAAGGGTGAAATTGCTCGAAAAGTGAAATGCTTGAGGAGTAAATGTCTTAATCGGATAGAAATCTCCAAAGTACATTGTTGAGTAACTAATGGGCATGGCCCACATATTGTATGGAATACGTATGCCACATATTTGATACTTAAATCACTTTAATAACTGAAAAAAAGTTTAAAAAGTTGAAAGAATCTAATGGAATGATATACAAATAAAACAAATGCATAGTTTATTTCAAGCCACGACCTATTATGAAAGGCAACTTTTTCTCTTCATTTCTGTCATAGTTAATTTTACGAGAAATCCACCCGAAGTGAATCGCTGCCAAAATAAATCTCTGTTCCCACGTTTGCCAAACTCGACTACATTTTATAACCGTAACCAGACACATAACTGGCCCTGAGAAGATTTTGTGATGTCCACCTGCAAAAACCTAAACTAAAATTGAAGAGGAAAGAAGATCTGTTGTTGCAATCCCGTACTGTGCATATCTGCTAGTCCCAGCTGCGTGCGAGCCTCACAGAACAGCTACGCACGAAATGGTTTTTTTCTCCTTTCTTTCTGTTTTTTTTTTTTTTGCTTGCTGTTTTTTGTTTAGCAGGTAGTTTCATATATAGGAGTACAATAAAGCGCTTCCAAACAATTAAGTTTTAAAAATGACATTTTTTTTTTAGAAATAGAACAATGCCAGTGCCTGGCATTGCACCTGAACCAGTGAAAGATCACTTCTATTGTATATCTGGGAGAAAATAATGCTGTATATAATTAAAAAAAAAAAGTCCGCTCTATCAGCATGCGATGGCAACGGTTCAAGAAAGCAGCTGCCAAAAAGAAAAAAGAAAAAAAAAGACGAAAAAGTAAAACAAGTTTGTTGCTCGAGTCTTTTGTTTAACCACCGGGCGCTCGTCAAGTTATCTGTTTTTTATTTGTTGGCTAACAAAATTTTGAGACTCTGGCTCCCTTCTGGTCTCCATTCGATTTAACGCTTCATAACTGACAAAAGAGCAGCATATCCTGTTGATCCTGTTGTGAGCAAATATTTATAAAATAATGCTCGATGTGCGTGTGAGCGCTGCAGCTTTAATTACGAAAATAATTAAAAGCTCATAAATTAATGGCTTTCAGCAAAAAAGAAACGAAAAGTGTAAATTTAATTATGGCCAGGCTCAATTAATTCATTAGGCAGTGAGAAACAACAACGACAAAGTCAACCTGAAGCACAGCTTCTGCAGTTAAATCAATCAACGCCAACTACTCGCACAAACGCTCCTTTTCCCTAAGGACATGGGCTGTCGCAACCGGTTTGCAACCGCGGCTTGTCCTTTTGCATCCTGGGACACATTTGGAATATGTATTATGCAACTGCCGGTTGCGGTGCCAGCCGAGGCCAGCAGGAGTGCGCCACGGCTTTCATAATTTATTGATTTTATATGGCGTCACATTTGTCTCTTTGTCTGTCTCTCGACACTGAACGCTGACAGTTTTTGCCACTGCCGTCGCCGCAGAGACATTTTGACAGTTGCAGGTTGTCATCGCAGTACGCCGCTGGGCTGTCACTTTAATTGCAACTGACGCATTGCCAAAAATACATTTATTCAAGCCAGTGCCGCACATTCTGCCTCCCTTTCTTCCTCGTCATCTTTTCGTCTTGCGATAAGCTCGACTGTCATTTCAATTTTTCATGCTGCCAAATAAACAGCGCAAGGTGCGCTAGTCAGTGTCCCTGCTGCAGGGACTCCTCTCTCCCTACCTACCACTCTATCTCTTTCTTTCTCTGCCTGGTCACAAGTGCTCTTCTTCAGTTGTTGGACCACTATACCGCTATCAGCAAGTGTATTATTAAATAATATGTAATGCTTGAGGCGACCCTTTGCCAGTAATTCATGAGGCAAGCGGAAGTTTGTGGCTTAAGTCGTTTGTCTTGTGGTAGGGTGAATTGTTAACGGCTACCAAAGTTATCAACTTCATAATTGAAGGTGTTTGCATCATAAACTTGTGAATATTATTGCACAATTTTAATTATTTACTTATAATTTCAGATATCCACTTATTATTAATCATTATAGGTATATTTATTTACATATACACAGGCATGGATGGTGAATACAAAAACAGTTTTGGGGTGCCGAGGATATCTGGCAAAAAAAAAACTATTTTCGCACATGAACATTATAATGGTTGATAAAAAGTTAAGTTTGGTTGGTTGCCGACTTTCGGTAATTTAAATCATAAGTGGAGAGACAAGTTTTCAGAAATAAACCGACTGAACATACATGGCAGCGTCTGTATGTATATTTTATTTTTTTTTTAGTTTTGAGTGAATTTTTTAATTTTGACACACATAGCGACTTCTTAAGGGTATACAAATATTTAATTAAGAATTACGCATATGCGTATGCATTTTTTTCTTAATAAAATTATTATAGATGTACCTTCTGAATAAAATTAAATTTCTAATTGAAATTTTGAAAGAGTTTTAAAATTACATACCCATGTTTTTACTTTATACTTTGAATACATATTCATGCATTTTTGTTTGATACCTTTAATTTCGGTTGCCCAATTATTGGACCGAAATATGTTTCATATGTTTACCGTTACCTCTCCTTATTATAGATTCACTTCCATGAACATGCAACATAAAGCCAAAAATGCAACCCTCTCGTGCATGCTTTCTGATGAATAGATAATAAATTACAAAAATGCAGACGAGCCGTAATTAAAAGAGTAGCACGAGAGGGCAGACAAAACTAAAGAAAACAAACTCAAACTAACCCCTTTGGGTCCATTAATTCTAACGAAACCTTTCAGCCATTACGGCCAGCAGGTGCAGCAGCGGAAACAAACTTATATTAAGTGCTATAATATCAATAAAATGTAAATGCAATGATCACAAAATGAATTCCATGAGCTCGAAATATGTGATATTAAATGCAACAATTAAATGCAATTTCGTGCAAATCCTTGACTTAACTATAACCATACTTGTAGTTCGCTGCAGCTGCACCTGCGACCTGTTGCAGATCCATATCACTTATTTTTGGCTGTCTGCTCATTAACGGCTGCGCAACGGTGCAGAGCGGAGCGTATTTGTTTTTATTAATTTTGATAGCGAATTGCTCACATTTGTGTAGCCTGCAACGTGCAACAGAACAGCGTGACAAGTGCAGCGTGACCAAAGCCAAAAAATTGAACCCAAGCTGCGTAAGAGGCAAATGCATCGACTGCACGCGCTTCCTACCCCTTTTAACCAATGGCAATGCATCCGAATTTAACCAAAAATACAGCGACCGTTAAATTTTGTTAGCGATTCGTGCCGCTGCCCCATCCTGCATCGTCCTTGTGTGGCGTTCGATTACTACGCTTTCTACACTCACTCCAATAGCCACTCGCTTCGTGGACGAAGAACAGGTGTAATGATTTTGTTTTGCACCTTGACTTCTACTTCCGTTTCTGCTATGCTACTTTTCGTTTGGTCTTCATTGTTGCTATCGTCGTCAATAAGTCTTTAGCCAGGGATAATTTGCCACAGAACATAAACATTAAAAAAAACATTTGTCGATTCTTTCATACAGGATGCTTCATCATTCATACTTCTCCTGGGCTAATTTAGCCATTAGTCGGGCAATATTTATATCCTTTGTATTGGCTATTTCTGTACATTATATTTCATATATTTTTAATTAATTATATGCAAGTATATTTTGAATTCGAACATACTGACGTCCCTTCTGCGTTTGTGTTCTTCGGATTCAGTTTGCATATAACACGATAGCGCATAGTGTAGCACAGGTAAAACTATAAACAATTTCGGAAATGTCTGCCAATTTATACTCATTGTAAAATCACGCAATTTATCAATTACTAAACATTTACATGACGAGTTAATATTAATAACTTATAATTTAAAGTCAGAATAACAGATTTAGGCAATATTAAACTGAGTATACTTGATCAAATTTTGCGAGACACCCTGTTTATTTTTCCCCTGTTTTCTCATTAATTTCATGAGGATTTTATTATCGTCATTGTGTCGTAAGCGGTATAGGCCAGATGAACTTAAGCACACTGAAAAAATTTGGGTTTGCTTAATTAGTAAAGAATTTATTTCTTTTTTTTAATTGTATTGAATTATTTAATTTTGTTCAGTCCTACGAAACAGACTAATACATGTTAATTATAATTTATAGATCTAAAAATTTGAAAGATTTCATTACAAAACTCGTACATTATGAAGCTAGAGATAAAAAATAAGTTTAATTGGCATTTTTTCGTATACCGCCTGTGTGACAAATTATATTATCAGTTTTTTATTTACTTTAATGGTTAAAGTATTTCAATTCCTGACAGTGTAGATCCACTATTATAATGTAATACAACCACAAGACAACTTCCTCAATATCAATCATTACGCCTGCTATATTTCCTTCCCCCCTAAACAACTTTCTTCATAAAGCATTCAAGTAGCCTGAAAAAAAAAACAGTTGCCGTTGTGAGCAGGTTGTGTGTACCAGCGGCAACTGCGAATTTCAGGTGTTGGCTGAGTTGCCAGGACAACCCTTTCATTAGACAGGCTAAAATGATATATTTAATCCGTTCGCTCGACCGCTCGTACGGTTAGCCAGTCAAGCGAATGCTCGTCTTCGATACGATATACAACAACAAGGCCGGTAATGATAAACCTGATATGGAACACACTTAAAGGCTTAACTTGGGTAATCTACAGTTTGTTCAAGTAGAAACAGCAGCGACAACACCAACCGGCACTGAGACTGGGCCAACGAAATTAAAACATAAGTGTGCGTAAGGTTTATAAACATTAAAAACAGACACAACATTTGGAACTTGAGCAGCAAACAGGAATGTGGAAAAGAGAACAGAAACAGTCACGGGGACAGAGAACTGGGAATAGGGACCGCAGATCGCAGATGCGCATCATTGCAGGTGGATTTCTCAAGTGGCTGCGTCCGTTCTCTTATGAGTGTAGCTGAGAACATGGAAAGCAGACTTAGACATTTCAGCACTTATATACAATGCTTTGAAGTAGATGAAGTGTATTGCTAGTAAAGGTGGTAAAAAAAAAGTATCCTTGTTGTTTGCTCAAGTTATCTTATGAATATAAACTGATATACAAGAAATGAAAAGTACGCCAGTTGAGAATAGATTACTGGTCTTCTCTTTCTCTTATACAGTTCATTTTTGTAGTACGTATAAATATGTAAATATGTGTAATTGTAGAGAATTTACATTATATCATAGTAAATGATTTTGACTAAACACCATGAAAGATTGTATATATTAGTTAAATTTAAAATATATAAAGTGGATGTTTTAAGGCAGCCAAAACATTCACTCATTATAAAATATTAATGCATTTACATTTAAGACCCGTATCTTACCGTAATCGTTGCAATAATTTTTTTTTCAATGAATAAATTTAATTTTAATCAATTTATGCATTAAAAGTAACTATATTATTTGGCATGCAATGATTGGCTGATTTATACAAATTAAACGACTTTTAGCAGTCATACCTTATTCGTTAGCTATAGGGAATTTGAAAAAATCGTCCATAAAAATGGCCGTAAATGTCGAAAAATAAATGTCAACTTAAATTTAGCTATGCAAATATATGCATTCAATGCAAGAGGGCGACAGGAGGAGATGTCAAAAGTAGCTGGGTCAGTTGAAATTCACATTATTCATGCTTGTTAAGAACTGGCAGCTAAGATTTCGATGCTTCTTAGACGATGTCCAGAGGGAAATGCAACTGTATGTGGTGTCAAAAGTCGCACAGCAATCCATCAATTTAACAGCAATGGAAATCGTCAGATGGGCGCACAAAGGAGCAGTAAATCGAAAAATAAATTGTACAAAATATATCAAGCAAAGGACAAAGAGAACACCGTAGTCGCAGTTGGGGTGGTTTCCCCTGCTGGCATTGAATGATTTTTTTCAATTTGATTTCTCGGGCTGTAACAATCAAACACAGAACACATGTTGCAGTTTAAGAATAAGACGCTGTCGATCTCCTCTGTGGCATGTTTGCGTAATGTTAACAACGCTGTGCAAACTTTAAGTTGCACAGACGCCCAGCAGCTGGCGCAGAGTCAACAAACTGTGCCCAAGAATCGCAAGGCACAACGCGTGCCATATGTCAAACCCAAACTAGTTAATAAAAAACACCTAAGACAAAAGTACAATACCCCGTCTGCCAGCCAAACTGCATGTAATTAAAAACCACACGCGTTTCATTTATTTACTAAAGAGCCTCCACCAAATTTGGGCTCCAATTCGTCGCCTTGCGGTATCCAAGCTGATACCCTTGCGCCGGTTTTTGATTGGCTTCGCGGCGTCGCATTAAATGTCGTATTCCAAAATAAAAAAAAAAATAAAAAAAAAAATCCTGGCAGCCGGCGCAGTCCATCAACTGCAACAACTGTCGCACTGGCATCAGGTTTACTTTATGTTTCGCTTTCTTGTCCAGATTTGTATTTTTTTTTAGGGCTCGGAGCTCGTGTGTGGCAACAGCAGTGGCGACATGCCGCAAACATTCGACTCGATAGATTTTAAGCAATCAAACTGTAGTTTTTTTAAACTATATAAAGTACACTTTATATTGGTATAAGTATTTAGGGCAGCAAGTCAATATGCACCACTCCATATGAAATAAATAATTCTTGCTTTGTTCACAATCATATGCTATATATTCAAGTTAGTAACTCACTCTGAAGATGCTCAGAGTATATATAAATAGAGAGTAATATAAATATATATAATGGAACAGAAAGAACGTTTTTTTTATATGCCTTGTAAACCGTAGCTTACTTGCTGTACATTTCGATCAGATATTGAATAATCATTGAGTTTGTGTAAACCAATTTTACTATTTATCAATATTTTACAATTTAGTTTATAAAAAATATAACAAATCAAAATGTTCGATTTACACAAATATAAAAAAAATAAAAGAGAACGTTGAAGTCGGGAATAACCGACTGCAAAATACTTTCATTCCATAAGTAACACCAGCTGATAACAGGAAGCAAAGAACAGGGTGGGTGTAGCCAAGAAATACTGTCCAAGTTTGCCTTTCAAATTGCGGTAGACATAGGCATTGTGAATTTTGGCGGCGGGAGTGGGTGTGGCTGAAAAAATGTATGGAAGAGTTTCCTAGTATCCTTTCTTCCAAATTACGAGAGTTATAGAATTTGTGCCGCCGATTTTTGAAGGACATCGCCAACAACCTACGAACCAAATTTGGTAACTGCGGGCGAAATTTGGCTTTATCGATTTGCAATTATCGACGTAGCACTCCACTGTGATTTAGATGTCAGTTTGAAAGGATGTAATCTTTGGCGTGACTAAGATAACCGCTCTTTCTTGATCGCCAGAAATGTAAGCACATGTACATAAGCATAAGCATGTCAATTAATTTGTATCTTTTGACTGTTTATTCCTATGGCAGCTATATGATTTTCTGGTCCAATCCAGTAATCTTCGGAATAAAGATAAGACTATCAAACTCGAACAGATAGAGAGAAGGACATAGCCATACGGACACGGCTAGAGATCCTGATCAAGAATTAATATTTTTAATGGGGTTGGAGATGTCTCCTTCAATGCGTTGAATAGAAAAAGAATACATAATAATTACAAACTATGAAATTTAGTGGGAAGAATTTTATATTATGCTTGTCACGATTTGCCTATATTTTATATTTTGTTCTCTTGAAATTACTTGCTTACTAATTTAAATGATGTCATCACATTTACAATATTTATTAATATATTGATTTTGCAAAATGCCACACTTGCTATAGCAATTATAATACTTCTGAATTTATATTTACTCCCAAATTGCAAAACATTCCATGAGGGTAACGTCAACTGCTTGACGTAAGTCAGCGAGTCAAGTCTATAGCACATAGTAGAAATGTAGGCAATCGAAGCACGACTTGAACATGAAGAATGTAGATGGCCGTTAATTCAATGGAATTAATAAATGTATCTGAACGCTTTTAAAACGCCTAGCAGGCAACACTCATGCATAATAAATATGTTAATGCCAAAAATAAATAAATAGCAAATGGGCATTAAAAGAAGAATATTGGCATGCATTAGGGCTGTGGCGGTCAGGCATACTTATAAATTTGTCTGGGCGACCGACATGGCAAAAGCAAACACACCCAACTTGAAGAGTTTCTCCTAGTTGTGCTTAGAAATTTAAATTTTTCAAGCGAAGCAACAGTTTTGCCTGTGGTATTGTTTCTAACAAAGTAGCGTCTGCTGTGATTGCTGCCATTTTACTGATCAACATTGATGCAGCAGCTGCCATGGCACAGCAACAACAAAAAGGAGAGAAAGAACAAAAGTAAATCTGTTTGGCATGGTAAAAAAAATAAATCCATTTGGACTAGCGGCTGCAGCCTGTTGCGCACAGGATGCAAAATGCTCTCTCTCTCTCTCTCTCTTTCTCTCTCTGTGACTGTGACTGCATCTGTATTATCCTTGAAAAGTACCTGCTGTGACCACCACCAACTGCCAAATGTTTCAAGCATTCGTTTCATTTGTTGCACTCCCTTTGGCTTTGCTGCACATATAAATACACAAATACATGTATATACCCTCTGAGGACCCTTTCTGTGTGGCAATCTGTTGCTCGCTCTGCACATGTCTCTGATTCTGGTTTTTTGATTCAGAGCAGCAAGCAGAGAACGCTGAGAATTTGATGCCCTCGCAAGGTGTTCCACTGACCCTGTTTCGAGCGGAAAAAAGTTGGTAAACACCATTTGGTCCATATGCATTTCGAATGATCTTTGCTTTGCGCAGAGCAGCTGTGAACTGTAGAAATTTCAAGGCTTGTTGAGTACAGTTGTCAAAAAAATCTCTTGCCAAATAGACACCCACACTATTTGGATATACATATATATGAATAGTTAGTACATTAGGGGGTGCGCCCACATCTGTTCGAAAGCTAATAAAGTTGTCATTTCAGCACGATTGGGCAGTTAGCCAAACATTTTTCCCACTGGTGGCACGTACACCGCCAAGCCGGCAATGAGGAGGCAACAATTACCAACAGCAGTCATTACAGTGGCAACTAAAGTTGGCCATAACAAACGAGTGGCGCTATATAATCATAGACGATGTCAGAAACGTTCACGTCCACGTCCGCACCGGACAGAGGCACTGAGACTCAATGGCCAAACGTGGACGCAAACTGCACTCTAAATCAATTAACAGCACGTCAAAAGTGTTGAAAATTGGACCAGCGTCGAGACGGACAAGTGCAAGGCGGCTGCTAATAGATAAACTAGAGTTGGACTGAGATAGCGAAAGAAGAACAAAAAGAGATGGAGCTATGTCTGGGAGATGGAAAGTGAGGTGCAAAATGTGTAGCAACCTGTCTGCGTTGAAGGCTAATCAGCATGCAAATAATGTTGCCGCCTCTGCAAGAAGATTTAAGAGTCATGTAGCTGTGATAGTCGGCGTAACCAAGTCGGAGTCGGAGTTGGAGTTGGAGGCATTACTACGTGCTGGGCAAACCAGTTACAGGTCGTTGAGAAAATTATTGAGTGAAATGAATTTGTTTACACCTAGCTACGAGAGGGCGTATCCAACATGGGCCGATAAATTCAGCATGCGTCACTTTGGCGTTACGGGAGCAAATTCAACTGCAACTGCAACTGCCACAGCATCTGAAATCCCGCCATCGTCACCGTCACCGCCACCGCCCATCTCTCTCTCAATGTTTGGTCGCTCCATTAGCGCTCGTATGCGATATTTAAGTGTAATTATGACAACGACTAAATGGGGCCTTCCTACCTCATTCGGTATGTTGTGGCACATGGTAACATGTCTTCATTAGCCGGCTTGTAACTGGTCAACAAATAGTGGGTAATGGCATTGTTATTATTACGATTATTTGCCTGGCTGTTAGTTAGTTTATTTGTTTGCCATTTCGATTGACATTCACTTACCACATTGCCACACAGCCATGCTGATATACAGACAGATAGTTAGAGATACAGATACAAATCGTAGAAAACTGTGGCAGCATTTTTCGTTACGTTTGGTTTGCTTTGACTTGGATTCGTTTACGTTTGTCCGGCTTTTCTTGAGTATCCAACAAGTTTTTCACTTTTATTTATGATGAAGATGTCAATCTTGCGGCCTATTGCCTCTGTCGGCATGTTTGTTTTTCCAATAGCCTGCCTGGTTTACTTTGTTCACCATTTGCTGGCTGGTCATCGTTGGGCACACTGAGGTGGCTGTCAGTGTCAGTGTCACAGACAAGTTTTCCATTTCGCCGTAAGGCCTGGGAAAAGTTAGCTCCACAAAAAAGATAATTTTTAATTGGCTTCCGACGCAAATAATTGATTTTCAATCAATTTCAGAGCATTCGCATTGAACTCGTAGAATATATTTATTTTTGTAAATATATTTTTAGTCTATAGTAAATAAATAAATTAATTAAAGTAAATGCCAAAATACACAAAATTAATTAAAATTAATTATTTGGTAATATTAAAAATGTGTACTATAAATATTTGAACTATTTAGAGAGTTTAAAATACAAAAAGTAATATTCGTTTCGAACTAATCCCAAATGATACACACCATTTCTAGTAATTTGATTATAATGTATGTATGTATATACGAGATATATAGATAAAATAAACACATAAAATAAATGACCCAGTTATTTTCATATTTTAGAAATAATGGTGTGAAGTCTATTTTCTATAATGTGTATAGTATATTATTATTATTATTATTGGTTTAAGTTAAGACGCCCGAAATTACTTTGTATAGTATGTTCTTTCAGGTTCGCTGCATGCTTTCGAAATCATTCCGTCATAAAAAACGTATCGTTTCACTTAACCCAACATCCCAGCCAAGTTGTTGAACTCCAGTAACATTTCCGAAATGCAAATTGCCGAAAAACGAATTTAAGATAAGCAACAAGTTTTACGACCAAATTTCATTGAACGTTTACCAAATGCAAAGGCAATTTGAGGAGACCACAAAAGCTATACAACTCCACCGCTTCTTGGCGGCACGTGTCGCGCCTACAAATGATGCCCAATTGCTGTGGTGGACAACGGTAGCCCAGAAGATATCAATATTGCCGAAAACCGCGGCACGTATGTGTCACCGCCGTGGCACACTCACGAAATCTCTTGTGTGGGGCCGTTGGACGTCGATGGCGATGGATGGAACCGAAAGCAGGAGACACGGAGCGGACTACCTACTATCTTCTACGTCTTCGTCTCTGGCTCCAGCTGGGGCGTGCGGCTATTTTATGTCAAAATAATTGTTAATCCGTAGGGAGCAGCAACTTTTTTTGGGAGCTTCGTCATCGTCCGCGGCATACCTTGAGGTTTTAACTACGGCTTCAGATTCAGATATTTACGAGTAGCTGTTGCACTCGAAACGTGACATGCTTATGAAGATTTATGGGGTTCAGGCAGCCGCCCGTCGACATTGTCGCCATTTCCATTCTCACGATCGGTGTTCGATCGACAGTTGAATGCTTTTTCTTTTTTTTTTTGTGGGTTCTTTAGAGTACACAATTTCGTTCGGTTAATTTAAGTACAAAGTACGTGCAACTCAGAAGACATTGATTTTTAATTTGTCCATTAAAATGCAATCATCACGCCCGTCAAATCCCGTCGAGACATTCCCAGTTCGCAGCTCCCACATCGCCTATACCCAATTGGTCACCATTGTCTGTGCCAACTCTTTTGTTTTATAATTTGCCTGAAAATATGGCACCATAATTCAATCATTTTATTCACAACCTGTCTGTTATATATACATTTTTGCCCCCTCTTAATTTTGATCATTCAGCATTCAGTCTGCATTTTTAGCGCAATCGATTCGCATATAGCATTTTAATACCTACAAACACTGCTCCATTTTTGTGGACTCAACAATCCCGAATCATCCATCTGTGAATTGACTTTGAATAAAATAAAATTGTGAAATACATTATTGGCAAGTTTGCGGACTTTGTAGACTTGTTACAACTATTATTTCTTTTTTTAACAATATATTTTTGGTATATTGAGAGTGTCACTTATGAAAAAATACACTATTAATTTGTCAACAAAAAAATCAATCATTGACTTAATTATAGATAAAGCAAATAAATAAATGTAAGGATAAAGCATATAGATAATAAATAACATACGGAGAAAAACAATCTATAATTTAATATATGTATAAAATAATTGGATAATGCCACAGCAATTAGGGACACTGGTAACATGAACCGAATATTTTATTATATTAAATATTCATATAATTTATATCAATGAAATATTCATTGAACCCCTCAAAGACTATTAATAAATTTTTAAGCCTCATATATTTTCTAAATTTCTTTCTAAAATTATTATCAACACGTATTAGCATCGTTTATTCCCACTGTAAAGCTATAACAATTATGCAGGTCACAAGAGAACCGTTATTTACATATAAACACTTAACTGATTGTGCTTCCTTAGAATCTTAACTGAAGAGAAGCTACAACAGCCTCTCCAGTTACGGATGCGTAACCACAGGATAGACACATGTTTGACATTATCAAACCGCAGCATCCACGGCTGCTTGCATTTTTAATGATCGTCACACATGGCGAGACGCGTTGAAAACGCATTGAGAACACCATGTTACGCAGGGGCTAAAGCAAAACAGAGGCAGCCAGAATGGAAATAAATTCAAAACGAGCTGCGAACAGTTGTGATTTTTAGTAGTATGCTCGTCTTCAGGGACAACTGTTGCACAGTCTGTAAACTGAAATTGGGTTCGAAGATCGCGGATCAGAGATCTGGTACCGAAAATGGGACTGGGACTGGGACGGCTATTATTTCCGCTTTGTTCACCGTTTGTTTCTCTCATTCTCATTGCCCGTTTTGTTTTGATTCTGCAGCCGCGACTGCTGTTTCCGCATCCTTGTTGTTGTTTTCTCTCTTCCAGAGATTTTGCGCATCTGTCGTTGAGACAGGTACAGACGCAGGCACAGGATCACACAAGTTTCCAGAGCAACAGCTACGCACCTTTTCGGTTGCTTCCTCTGCGCGTATTTTTCGCAGGCCGGAAGTTTTTATACCTTTTGTAACTAATCGCCAAGGATCACAGATTTCGGCAAATTACAGCAAGGCGGGTGGTTAATGAGAAATATACAAAATATAAGTTACAGCCTGTGTTGCCAACAAGGGTTCAGAGGTTGAACAGGTTTTATGTTTCGGCAAATTTGCATGACCGGAAGTTGTTGTTCTTTTCATTTGTTCAGGGGTCAAAGATGATGCTGATGATCTCTTTGAGATGTTCTTGAACAATTCAGACTATAATTGCATGTCAACTTCATAAGCAGATCTTTAAGAAAAATGTATATATCGAAAAAAAAATTTTTTTAAATATACATATAAAGGGCGATTGTAAAGGAATGAACGAAAGGACTTACATAGATTTGATAAGAATTATAACATTATGAAAATAACAAATGCTTGGGATTTAACGCAATGTACGTAGAGACTTACGTCGATGAAGGGAATCAATTCATATACTATACAATTGATAATATAAATAATAAACATAATAATTAGAAAAATAATTCAGATAGCTAACAAAAAAGTTGCCTTCTAGGCAACAGCTTGTACTGCAACTCAATCGCTTTAAATGTGAATGTAAACCGCTTAATTTTTTGCTGCATAAGAAACATGAACAGAACAAGCAACAAAATCGACCGGGGCTGCAGCTAAAATCAATATAAACCATGCAACAGGACAAAGCTGCAGTGTGGCAAGGACAAGCATTAACAAGGAGTAGAAATAGCAAAAGGTACAATGCTTTGAAATTATGATATAAATTCTACAATGCACACTGTAACATTTTCAAGGAACAAGCACCGGCTGCCAACTGGCCACTACTCAAATCGTGCAGGACAATGGCGCGTCCAACTACAACTACCTGCAAGCTGTCAGCTTCAACCTGCCGATGCTCAAATGAGTCTGGCACCAGCGTTCCGTCAAGGCGAGGACTCTGCCTTTGCCAGCGTGACGCTCGATTAGAGATTAGGGCTACGTCGCCGCGTCCAAGGACGAAGCCAATCAGCCAGCCAGTTTGCCCGCCAGCCATATCGCCAGACGGCCCATATGATCGCTATGGCTATAAGCAAGTATTCCACTAAAAACTGAATGTCTTGCTGTTAGACAAATGCCTTCATTGGAAAATGCCTGAAAACAAAATTTTACAATGGTTTACTCTCAAAAAATATCATGAAAAAATAGCACACACAAAAAAAAGATAATAAAAGTAGAAAAATAATCTACTGGACCATCGCATTTTATGTCGACATTATATTTAATGGTTGTAGTCCGTGATAAATTCAACATATATTATATACATAAAAAAAAAAAATATATATATATATATAATAATCCTCGATATCTACACTTTAATATTCGTTGGAGTTAGTCTTATATTTGATGAGCTTTTGAGAGTTATGCAACAACTTAAATATGTTAAAAATTAGGTAAACATAATTTTCGCTTAAGGTGTGAAAATTTACTTCACATCATGCATATCCATTTTAATATATGACCATTCTGAATTGAGTGTTCCCTATTTGTATAAGGATATTACGCATTCAATTTGTGCCCTGCATCAGAATATAAAGATTCAAATATTGGCAATTGTCAAAGGCTTAGGCAAACAGAAGAACAAAGTTGAGACAACAATGAAAGGATTGACATGACGAGTGGTATGCACGGATAATCGCTATTGTGGAGCATGTTTGCGTAAATTTGGAGGCGCTGCTAGACGAGGCCAATTGTCACAGGACGCTTCTCTTTAATGAAAAGAAAGGCTTAGAGCGCAATCCTTGCTCAAATAATAATATAATAATATAAAATTCTTGCAGCTGTCAATGCGACATTATGTGGGTGCTCTACATGACATTATTTGACGATGGCATCTACAAAACTTTGAAGTCGCATATGCTAATTCGAGAGCAGCAACAGCAACAGCAGCAGCAGCTGATAGTCTCACCAATCGGCAGGATATAGGTCCAAAAAATTGCTGCCTGTTCGTTTCTATTAAAAAAATATCTCATAATTTTTTTGACTCGTCTTTGGGTAAGTAGAAAGTGCCATAATGCGGACACGCACGCTCCAAAAATTAAATGACAGGAACAGCGCTAGTAACAGCTGCTGGTGACAGCACATGCCTGTCTTCAACTAAAGCAGGATACGCATATCCTGCGTTTAAAATTCGAGATTTTCTCTATTAAAAAATCGTTTGCAGGCGGCACGCGCTTGACCTTGACATTGTTCCTAGGCACAATCCGGGCCTTACTGTACTGTACATGTATTATACATGTGTTGTCATCGCAGCCGGCAGCTAGTGGAGTCAAGCCTACGCTGTTGAGACATAGAGACGGACAGGGATACGGACACATGTACTACCTCGCAGCGTCTTCGCATGCTGCTTATACTTATTTTTTACGTAGCTCTTCGCTTTACTTGTTTTTTGTTTGTAAGTATCCTGTTCCAAATGTCCTGCGTGTGCATGCGTACAACAACAGCAGCAACAACAACAACAGCAACAATGCCAAGAAAATACAACAGCAAAAAAATAAAGAAGAAGCGAACGAAAAATTGAGCGGGCAGATGTTTCCTCAGCAGGCTGCAAGCAAAAATAACACCACGCATGATCAGTTCACTTGGTCCTTCTCCCTCACCGTCTCCGTCTCCTTCTCCTACTTCTGATCCTGCTGCTTTTTACGCTTAGTTGTGTTTTTTAGTGCGTCGCACTGAAATTGTAGAGCATTGTCCTCCATACACAGAAACGCACATCGTAGATTGATGTTCCAGTAACTGGCGCACAATGCTTTCAACTTTTTCTACTAAATCTTCTGACTATTGTTTCTGCCTCACAGGAACCTAGGAATGATCATCCACATCATCATCACGTTTAGAACATAGACATAGTGCGGGTGCCTGCCTTGTCTGGCAGTTGCCTTTCAAGCTGATCGTTGTCTAGTTCTTACCATGTCTGACTTCGCATCGATGATTCAATCGTTTTTTAAGCACTCAAGCAAGGTCTTCGCTTATTATGCAGCTCAGGAATTGAGGCACATGCTGGTCATCTTCATGTTTATCATTATTATAAAAAATAAATAAATGTTGAAGTATATATTACCAATCTTCAACAATATGTTATGGCTTATGATAATTTATCTTCAGAAATATAAGCAATTTAAATGCAACGAAAGTAATGTCCAGGCTTGAAATAAATAAGTACAATGAATTAAATATACTCTACTATAATAATACTATGATATTTATCAAGGTGCGATTAGATTTGATTTCAATTTAATATTAATCAAACCATAAGTATTGAAAATACAATATTAAAGTGGACTTATTATTTGTCATACTGACCAACATGAGCAGTATTTGTAAACACATTTTTAACTATGAGTATATTTATTCTCTGATATCAAAGGTTTGAGAGAATATTGGTTACGTGCAATGTCCATCAAGCAACATTTTTCGACACCGTAGTACTAGGAAATGGATAAGATCGCTAAATCCGCATAATTCTTGCAATTTTGAAGTAACAGTTACCAAATTTTGTTGGCGAATCGCTGAAAATGTTCTTCAAGGATTATTTCTCTCTCAAAATTAGTTTACTAAGTAAAAATTAGTAAGAAAATTTCTTGACTACGCCCATCCAGACCACAAAAATCGGGAGAGTGCATACCTGTAGTAGTTTTAGAGCTAGAAACAGCAAATTCTAAAGGCACATTAATAATTATTCAGAGATCGATTACATTAGAATCAGATATTCCACAGTCGGTTACGCCACACTGCAACAATTTGATCGTTATTGTTAAAACTGATGATTGTCTGAAATTATTTAAGAATAATCTATAACTATAAATCGGGATTAAAATAAATGACATATGTCAAAAAACTCGAATTAAACTTTATTTTATTTAAAATAGGATGTGGTTAATGATTATTTTTAGATTTCGTAATTAATCAAAAGTGATCTATATAGAGACAGATGTTCGGCGCTGGTTCTTAACCCGCTTTAATAATGGTATTCATATTGTGCAGCTATTAAGTAATTCTTCCCCTGGCAGCTGTATTTGCCTAGCCCCAAAATATTTGCACAAAACAAATGCAGGCTCTCAATAACTCAATTGATCCATTCAAACCGTAGCAAATTAGATAGGGAAAATCATGAATTACCTTTTGACAATTGTATGCAATTCTGTTCAAATTTATACAATTTGGACAACATTCTTGCAGCTTGCAGTGTCACAGTCGAGTATTCATTGAGTTGTAACCCTTTGACACACCTTTTGCCAATTGTGACAATAGTGGTAACAATTGCTGATAGATTGAAGTTTGTGCCTGTCTATTTGAGTATTTGCGCAAACGTGATCCAAAAATATCTTTGGGCCATTGCCGACTGGGTCCTTTGTGTGTAAATCCTTTTTAATTTTAGATCTGCCTTTTGATTAGCAGCGATTGTGATGCCAAATGTCGAAAGTCGTTTGCAGTTTCAAGTATTCACGGTTTGTGTTAGTTTTCAATATGGATATGTCAATAGATATAGGCCGCGATAGGTTTGTCCAATCAAATTGGTAGATTTCAGATGATATTGATTTTAGAACTGTGCATCTGCATTGTGACCCATTGTTCATTGTATTCTTTGAACTTAAAGAGTTTAACGTGCCTCGGTTGAATCCTTTAGCCTGAGCATATGGCTCAGCTTTTTAGAATCTATTGAGATCTCTCGCTCTTTATTATATAACCATTGGTTGCTATAAAAGTGCCATAAATCGTCTAGCAGCAAATCACACTCATGCGTGATTTTCAAAGATACTTTGACTGATTGTTATGCAATGGTCTACGCTCTGGCATTGTTCCGAGTCCAAACACATCTGTTCTGTCCACTTCACCATAAACCAAATAGTTTAAGAGCTGTGAGACGAACCGACAACTTTAGCCAAGGTGAAAGACATATTGTCCCAGAAAACTCATCCTTGGCGAGCAGGTTCAGTGCGTTCTGCCATGGTTTTCTGTTTACTTTGCTAGTTTGCACTGGCCTCGACCGGCCCTGTTTGATCCTGTGGCCTGCCGCCTATTACCCGCAGCCTGCTGCCTGTTGCTTGCATTTGCAGCTGCCTCTCATTTGGAAATATTTGCATATGCGCACGCACTATGGGTGTTTCTGAGTCGAGGTGTGTTTTTATTTCCGCTTGCCTGGCCAAACAATGCCATCTAATTTATTACTTCTTACACATCACCTGTCCAGGGATCTGACCCTAGCAATGTCACGTGCTTTGTTAACCCAACTGACCTGCACTCGTATCTATTTGCACCGATATTTGAGCCAGCTTAAGAGAAATTTGCTCTTAGGTCAACATCGTGGGTGTTTCAATGTAGACTTTGGTTACATTTGAGCTACTCGAAATTTGTATTGAAACGATTTTATCGTTCTACTTCTAAGGAAAACGTTAGCTCTAGATTTTTACAAATTTGAATTGCTTAATCACTCCCATTAAGTTTGGGATCTTACAAATAATCCAGCAGCTGAAGAGTTCCAGATAAAAACTGATAACAATTACTAAGAGTCAGAAAAATATGAAATAAACGCACAGAATTCGCAGAACAATTGAGAATTTTCCATAGTTTTTTATAAAATGTATATTTAAGTGATAATAAACGAAATGCTCTTAAAAATAATAATTTCAAGTCTTCCATTATAATAAAAAATTTACATATATTGCCAAATACATATCTGATATGTATGTTCTCCACAAACAACAAGATATTTTGAAAATAAAATGTGTTTAAGTCTTGAAATGAAAATAAAAGGATGCCAAAATATATCAGTGGACTATTAAATAAAATTTTAAAATCTGGACTTATTTATTTATAAGGAATTAGCCGGAAGTGTTAGCTAATCAGTTAAGAAATGATAATAAAAAAAACTATTAAACATATTTTGAAGCATTTAGTAGCCCGCTTTATTTTTTTATGGAATTAACATGAAATTTCAAGTATAAGCTGGCTAAGCATCCAAGGCCTTCAGCAAGATGAGATTTAAAACATTTCTTTTTAGAATCTGAATATTTCATATTTAGAAAACACAATGACTTCAATTCGTTTGGTTTTAGTAGTTATTTATGTAACCACAGCTCAAAACGTTTCCTTACGCAAGAATCTTTTTCTGCTACCAATTTCATTGTCAATGAGCACTGAAGCATGCTTTGGAATTTCATATTGTAGTGTGTCCATAATATAGCGTCAACCTTTGATCGCTCGAGCAAGATTCCATAAATGTCACAGTGGCGATGTAATATGAAAGCGAGTCCCTGTCTCCGTCCTGATTCTCCCCAGCACATTTTCCATGTCCTGTTTTGACACTATTAAATACACATTTATGGGATGCGATTGGCCGCCATTAGAGATCTAGGCAAGCATGGACCAAAACTTGGATGCGTGCGTTGTAATAAATTTTATATAAATTTGACAAAATAAATCAAAACAATGAGCGGCAGGAGTAGCGGGCAAATGCAGGGCCACGCACGAAATACGAAACAATTGCAACATGCAGCAGGATACAAAACCGACGACAGTCAAGACAATGGGCCAAGTACTCGAGTGGACAATGGACCTGGCCTGACTCGCTAAGAATGAGGAACGCCGGCCAAGCGGCTGCAGGACGCCTGCTGCATGCAGCACCTGGTGTTTGTTGTTTACAACACGGCCTGCAGTCAGTAGTCAGGCGCAAGGACGAAGACGCTGACGCGGAGCAAGACGAACCGGTACAGTTTAGTAAAAATGCTGCAAGATGCAACTGCGCGCGTGCTGTGCAAGCGATTGCAAGGATCGTCATCTCTAACCATTTTAAGTGAGCCTTGTAACTGATTCTTATACTCAGCCACTTGAAGGACATGCATGTGAATATACACTCGAAAAAACATACTATTGGAGCAGCTTCTCAACCCACGTTAAATATTAATTTTTACTTTCAGGAAATTTTATATAAAAAAATTAGATATATTATGTCAGGAATTCAAGGAATGTGCACTTAAATTACGTTTTTCTTGTGAATAATTTATAATTTCATGAATTTTGGAAAACATCCTTATAACAATGAGAATATGGGCTCCAAGTTTATAGAAAAGATAACTAAACATTTATTTAGTGCTTTACGTCTCAAGAAACTTATTTAAAATGTTCCACATTTTAGGATTTCTTTTTATTGGAAGTACAGTTTTAAAAAAATAGCACTTGCATTTCTACTTGTAAGAAATATATTTGCTAATCGTAGGCAGCGTTTTGTTTTTTTTTAGTGTACATACGGCTGGCTGTTGAGAACTGTAACTCAGCGTCAGTTGCAGCCGCCACATCCCACATCGAAAATGGGAACGGCTCAATTATGAGCTTCAAATTAAATTTTGGTAACACATTGCAGACCCGGCAACCCTTTGGGCCGATAAGGCATATAAACAGAGCGCGGCATCGTTCGCGGCTGCTGTCTCTAGCCGTCTGCTGCTGCTGTTGCTGTTGGTCAGTCCGCGTCCAGGTGGTAAATCCTTAACCCGGCAACGATAATTACGCTATGCGCCGACGCCGTTTGACTGGCTTTGACTTGTACTGAAAACTCAAAACCCAAACCCCAAACACAAACACAAACACAAACCCGATCCCGAACCCGGACCCTTCGGCAACTGTTTCAATTTCAACTCTTTGCTTGGCGTCTGCTGCTATAATTTGATGGCATCTGTAACCGAGGGTTTCTTTTCTTTTCTTTTTTCTTTTGGTTTTCATTTAAGTCTGTTGTCTTTCTGCGTTTTTAGCCACGTAGATTTTCAACAATGTCGTTCATAAGCCGGTCTTTTTTTCGGGCTTCTGTCCCTCACTATTTTTGGCAGTTGGTCATTACGCATGCACTGGCAGATGCTCTTGCTTCTCTTTTTTATCCATTCGCAGAAGGGTCAACTGTCCGATGGATGCCGCTGGCCGCCGCCAGTAAACTACACCTTTGATTTTCATCTGAAGCTGGCAGTCAAATTGAATTCCTTCTGCTGGTCCGTCTGCTCCTGCTGCCCGATTGCAGTTAGAAGGGTTTGCATTTAGTCCTGCAGGTTCCTTTTCTTGATGAGTTTGTGTAGATAAGCAGCAGAGACTTCGACATGTTGCCATCCAAATTAAAAATAAAAAAATACAACTTGCAGCCGTTCTTTGGTTTGTAGTCAATTTGGCCAACAAAGTATTAAGTCCATATAAAGAACTTTCAAGCTGCAATTTAAGGAGCTAGCCATATGAATGCGTCTAACCTAAATACACTACTGAGGGTGCCAAATGAAGATCGAAGGTACACTGTGCTAATAAGTATAAATTCTCAAATTTAACTTAAATGCGATTATCGAAATATGCTGGTATCATTATATTCCACGCAAGTATTTGCGAATATTACTAACAAGTTTGTTTTTAAAAATGCACCATCCTCAAACATAATTTTTAATATATTTGCATAAAATGTTTCGTTTAAAACGCAGTCTTAAAAATGATTCAGACGTACTATTCACATAAATTTTAAAATAAAAATAGCTCGAGCCCAGAGCTATAACCTTCAAAAACTACATACTCCTATATATATATATATATATATATATATAAATATATATATATATATATATTCAATATGAAGGATCAAATTAACATCGTCTTGAAAAACAAAGTTTTTCTTGTTTTTGAAACCATTTTATAAATACCCGAAAAAAATATTCTCTTTTTTATTTTTCAGAAATACATTTCTTAATTATAAAAAATTATTTCTAAAGGCAGCGAAGCTGGTGTCTGCATTGAAAATCGCGTAGCTCAGTGGCAAATTTAAGTGGGTTATATATATATACGATTATATATATACATAGCTTATTGTTATATATTACATATATCTAAAATGTATGTATATGTGAAATCTTATAAATCAAATGCTTAATAATAATATAAATAACAAACCAAATAATGTTTAAGTCCTATTTACGCATATCTTAAAAAGCATTTTGGAAATTGAACATATTTGTTATACAGTTTAGAAAAATGTAGTCTGGAATTAAAAAAATATCAGTAATAATATATATTTTAAAGAAAGAATTTTAATAGTAATAGTAGCTAATGAAGACTAAGCAAATGTTAATAACAATGATACAAATACCTTCATATTTTATTTGCTTAGAATTTCATTTTTGTATGACATTAGCTTGTAAGCCTAGAATACAAAGTCAAAGGAAAAAAACATTTAAAAATGTCATAATAGCCTTATAATATTTTTGACAAGCGAATAATTTGTTTAATTTGTATATGTTCAAATAATATGTGTACAAACGACTTAATAACAGTAAAGTCCGCTATCTGTCTATTTATCTGATTGATGTTCTATTAAATTTTTTAATTGAAATCCATGCTTTGTATGCATTCGATTGTTTGTCTAAGTTGCTGTTGTAATATTTTCTATATTTGTCTTTTAGCTACAAATTGCGAATTGCAACTGTGCAAATAGTGAAATTACGCACAAATCCTTTGTAAAAACAGAGAAACATAGAAATAAATCATTTACGTAAAACGAGCACAATTTGCAAGAAGCTGTCATCAGGCGACAATGCCAAGTGAAGACAATACGAGAGAATTTACAGGAAAAACTAACAATGATTAGGCGAACGCAAGGAGTCAGTCGGTAGCCAGGATATCTTTAAGCGACAGGCAGCCAAATCAAACAACTTTCCACTGGCAACTGGCATATGGCCACGACGATGATTTTCTATCGAAATGTATGGAACTCAATCCTCAGCAGTCGTTGGACAAGCATCAGTGCCATCAGACGCCGATGCGTTGACGTTATGCACTTTAAGTGGCCCGGTCGCCGTCTAGAACCCGCTTGGGCAGTGCCTTCTGCAACGCCGCATGGGTCGACGTGTCGCTTATCCTTAGCTCGACAAAACAAAGGGACATCCAGACGGGCAGACACAGACAAAGAGAGGGACACTGAGCAAACGAATCACTGTAGCCATGTTGTAGGTGTTGCTTGGCCCAACCCACCCAAGCGTTGTGTCCTATCTGGTGTGTTGCCTTAAGGTCCCGTCCCCCTCCCCGTCTGCCTGACTATCCTGCGGTGCCGTTTACATTTGTCATTCTTGCGGTTTTTGCTCGGCTGCCTTTTGTTCGGTGCATAGCATCTTTCGCCATCTTTTGCCACAGCGGCCGAATAAATTGTTTTCGTATTACTTTCAATAATTTTTTGCAATTGTTTGACCATATTTTAGCTACCTTGGATTGTAATTGAGTTCTTCCTCTCGGAAGAGTATCTTATGTTGCAAAAGCTGCTCATTTTTAGTTCAATGTATTAATTGCAGCAGCTTCTCAATTACTGCAATGAAATTTAATAATAATAGTTAAAGCACCTGCAAATTAGTGTAAAACTCAGAAAGTGCTGGCAGACTGCGTATAGCTAAGATGTTATTTATTTAATGTTGACAAACTTCAGTCAACATAGAAAAATACAAAAGTAAGAAATAAATTAAATTAAAAATAAAATTTAATTATTAAAATCAAATTAAAACAATAATAAACACATATTTTGCATTTCTCTGGGAACTACAAAATTAGTTCAATATTTGTTGCATGGATTGGACTATAGAAATAGTTATTATGAATTTGTTAAGAATGTCCAACCACTAGCGAATGCAAATGTTACTCAAGAGATAAAATGTTCACAATTGAGTTATTCATCATATAAATAGAAGCCAAATTTAAATCTACAAAGTTATAAGAATGTGTATTTATATTTTGATAAATATGTACCAATGAGTAAATCTATCCAATCTTTGAAATAGAAGGAATATTATGTAATCGTATTATGATTTACAAATGGGTCTGCCAAGCCATTAGCTATCAATATCATAAATATATTTTTATTAACTAAATATATTTTTATTACACACAATTATTAATTTATCGAAAAAATCAGCAAGGCTTAAAGATATACAAATAAAATCTTTTCTTCGGCATGCAAAAGTGCGGAAAATTTCAAAATGTGCCACGTAAAAAGAAAGTTGCATACTAATTCCATTAGATCTTTGTCAACGCTTAGATTCGTAGAAGTTGGGTGAGTTGTTTTGATTTCAATCATGTAGATATGGTCTAAACAATATCTAATTACATTTCTACGACATAAATTTATGGCCAATGACCGCCGATTGTGTCTGCAGAAAATTTGAGTAATTCTTCCTTAGCACTGGGGCAATTTACAAATCCATAAATAATACCCAATTTAGCGAACAGGTCGATTTAAGAGTCTACATCTCGGTTTCTCCCTCTTAGCATACCCTTTAAATTACCACTGGTAATTGGCCGGTGCAACGCGAAAAATAGAACATATTGCTGAAAAGCTCATAGCAGGCGCATAATGTTGTTGGCCTGACCCCGCCAGCCAACCCCAGCGGTCAGATGACTGGGACTGGGACTGGGACAGGCACTGAAACTGGGAACTGGGCACAGAGACAACAGTTGGTGTCTGACAGCAACTTGACGATGACGATGAGTTGGAGTTGGAGTTCGGTTGAATTTGTATTTTATAGTTGGAGCAACCTGCTAGTGTCTGTGTGTGTGTTGCTGTAAAATTACCAATGCGCGCCGAGGCAACAATTTCACATTTAATGATAATAATGATGGCGATAATAGGCTAAAATTAGTTAAACACGAATTATAACAAAAAACGACAAGGCAACCAAAAGGGTTTGGATATTGCGAGGGAGCGCAAGAAAGAGAGACAGTGACAGAGGGAGAGAGGGAGATAGAATGCGAGCTCTCAACTATTTCCTTTAGCGAGTTAAGTGCCTCCAGCTGTTGTTGTTTAGCTGCTGCTGGCGAGATTGGCAGTGCCAGGCCGAAATTACTTCACTTGGCCAAAAGTATAAATATACACATATATATAGAGTTGGACAACTAATTTGGCTGAGGTGGTGTGCCAGCGAAAACGGAACAAATTTATAACAATTTTGCTGATCGTTGAGCAGAAATTGTGTTCCATGTGGCCACGTGATTAAAATGCTGTTAACTATATTATATGGATAGGGTTTGGACATTCATCTAGAACACCAGCACTCATTGCTGTCCCAACCGCCAAAGCGTTTCCTCTCGTTTATCATAATGAGCAACTCAAACATTTTTGTCACGTACATAAATGATAAACATTTTGTTTGGCCACGGAATTCAGCATAGTCTTTAAGCGACTTAATAGCTACTTACTGCATTTACGATGTGGGCTTGGTTATATTCGGACCTGGGTCTGACTTTATTTTTATTTGTCACCCCATCTTTGAAGAAGCCGCCGAGAGTCGAGCTATTATTGACGGCCCAGTTTAACGAGTTAGCTCATCATTTAGACGGGTTTAAGTCCAATGATGAGCTGATGATGCCCGACCCCGACTGACCACACACAATTGAACTTTAATCATTTTTACTTCTATGCAGCCCACAGACACATTTCAAACTCTTGACAAGCTGACAATAAACATCAGTTATGTATATATACATACTTATATTCCCCTCGACGACCACCCAAGCAATGCTTAAAATATACTTACAGTAAATGGTTTGATAATAAATTTGATTCAAATTTTACGTAAGCGACATCCATGTAATATAATTACAGAATATATATATATATATATATATATATATACTTTAAAAGTTAAGTAACTTTAAGTTACATAAGAATGACCTAAGATTATTTTAAATGAAGTGAAGGATAATTAAGATGATAGTTTTAAAAGTTACATAAGAAGGACTTTAGATTATTTTTAATTAAGTCATTTAAAAGATCTAAAACAACATTAAGATCATTAAAAGCAAAAATTGTATAAAGCGAAGGAAGCTGTCATATTCAGCTCATATATTTAGCAGACAGAGGCACCAGGCAAAGACAGGTCAAACGTTTTTTAATGAGCTAAATCAAAAATTATTTAGGTGTGGGGAAGAACAGACTTAGAATACTCACAGGTCTATTGACTGACTGCTATAGACTAAGAAATCAATTAACTAAACTATGTAAATCACAATCGAAATCGGCCGATTTGATGACAATCAGATGGAATCCTCAAGGCACATTACATTGGATTGCGTCGCCGTAGAAAAAAGATACAGCGTCTTAGGAAAACATGTCTTAACTTGCAACCCGAATAAAATTATTGACTTTGCAGAAATATGATAATTGATGGGTGACAGTAGATCTACCCAGGTCGCAGTGCATAAAGCCCCACCATAATAATTCCCAATTTATAAAAGAGACTTCGTATCTAAGCTATCAATAACATCAATATTTATGTAAAACGTCTGGCTTATATGCTTTATATATTGTCATTTAAAACAGTGTATCTCTGTTTTTTCGGCAACTTCAGTTTTCTCAATTAGCTCGATTTTGATGGGTCACGTTGAGCGAGGTGACGCTTGATTTTACAGTTTTCATATAAAATAAAAAAAAGTAAAGTGGTGTTCTTCAAGCCACAAGTCCCATTCTCAGGTATATTCATTTAACTATTTCTAGCAATTATCATTTGCCATTAGAGTACTAGAGTACTGTACTTTAAAATCTTATACTTCGCCTAAATGCATTTCAAATACATTCTATACATATCATACAGCTGATCGCACATTGTGCTCCAGGCGGATATTATCTGAGTATCTTCGCTACAACAATTGCCTATCCATATCGATTTCCCGCAAGATGCAAACTAACAAAAAAGAGACACTCAAAGAACCACTCAAGCAGTAGAAAATTTAGTTTTAACTGAGGAACCCAATTGAGATATTACATGATGGATAACCAATCGAGCGATTATCCTTATAATTATGATGGACTACGTACAGCCAGCTACCGCGACTCGAGCTCAATGTGTGTGCTCCACTTTCTGGTATTATCGCTGATCGCTGATCGACCACAAAATGCAATACGCAGAAGGCAACACGCAGTCAAGAATTTGACTGACAGTTACAGCTTTATTTTCAGGCTCACAAAGGGCCAAATGTGAAATGAATAACGTTGTCCATAGAGCAGGAACAGAGGAACAGCGCTGTTCAGCTACGTTATTATTTTCACATTGACGACAGCATTATTGACGCATTCTGGCAAAAGATGGCAAAGGGGCAGGGCATGGATCTCATCTGCTGTATTCGATACGCTTAAGGGTGGAACCGTCCAGGATAATGAGGCAACCTTTGTCTGACTTTTGGCCATTGTTCAGACGATACTTTCGCATATCTATGTATAAGGTACTTGCGAGTACAGTTTGTCTATTGCCTTGTGGTCGATTAAAGGAAGGTTTGTAGCCTGATATTTATGATTAGTATGAGTTACAATTGCCGCCAGCAGGCCTATTAAATTTCATAAGCATATTTAAATTTAATTATCATATCAAGCAACTGTTCAGCCAACTAATAAAACTCGGAGACCACTTAATGAGGTACAACAATGTATGGAAAAGGATCATCGCAGTCATAAAACCATGTCATAAAACTCAAATGCAGAACGCTCCTTTCCGCCTCTGGCCCTGGACCCGGACAGATGCAATATCGGAAGGATACGCAACACTTTTATTGCACTTTTGAGCAAACAGTTCTCATTTTCGGAATGCTTCGACAAGCAGTATTTATGCTATATAAATATATATATATATATATATATATAGGTGTACTTTTATGATATGAGGCATTCCAATTTGAGAATCGCGCGTGCCGAGTCTCGTTTATCTTTGTAACAGCTGCCGATAAGAGCAAATTTCGTAGATTTTTTAATGTTCACTTTTTACCTTTCAACATTTCGATATCTTCGGTTTGCCACTTATTTGCTTAGATTTCGGCTCGGCGACTATCTTATCTACCCCGCTTGATGGTTTATCAGTTGATCGTTTTGTAGTTAGTTCCGCTGAGTTTGGCCGGAGTTTCAGGTATTGGAGAGGCGTCTTGAAGGCGTCAATGTGCACTTCTTGGTACCTGACTGACTTCACACTGAACTTAACCCCATTATTTCTTGGAATTATTATTTGTCTGCGAATTTGCAGTAAGCTTAGCACGCGCCAAAAAAAATAACCTTCTCTTTGTTTAGGCTGTATCAATATTATTTGGAGCCCGTCAATCGGGGTGACTTTTTATGTAACGGCAGCATTTCAAAGAACTCAAATATAAAACACGACGTTTTGTGGAATGCAATTTTCAAATGATAAAAATACTAAAAAAAAATTAAGTGAAATATTTGCATATGACTTACTTAATGTACGAACATGTTTTTATAATCATAAAAAAGTATGCAGACAAATTAATAAACTTATTTAAACTTAATTTTTGAGTCTCGTTCAATTTTCATGCTTAAAGAATTATAAATTTCTTATATTTTTTATGTATTTGTTTAATGACGATTTATATAAATTTACACAAAAAAAAGCAAATAAACAACAGATAATAAAATCTGATGATTGACAATAAATATATTTATATGTAAATTATTATAATATTGAGTTCTGAAATACCTCAAAAAAGTTGAATTAATAAAATTTTCTTTCCATTTTAACCTCGCCACTTGTGCAAATATGATATTACACCGGAAAAGCACACACCCTGGGACAGGTACAAGTACAAGTTGCACTACAAGTACAGTTCCGTTATACGGACAGAGTCCAGTACATTGATTACGGGCAAGAACGACAGACATTAAAGAGTCAACAACATCATCGGGCTGTGGAACATGGGAAGGTGAGCACTAAGAGCATATAATCAGCCCACATATATACAAATTAAAGTGCAAGCAACTTACGGTTAATATATGCAGCCACAACAACAACAAGAACAACAGAAGCAGTAGCAACAACAATGATAAATGAAATAAAAGAGAAAGAAATAGCATAAAAATTAAATTTGTCGCGTGTTTGCCGCCTGCTGCTGACAAAGTAACCAAAAACAGCAACTGATGGAGTTTCACTCGTAGCTGGTAGTTGGAGTAGTCGACGACGCCCAAACCAGAAAGATGGCAAGCCAAGTTAAAGCCAACTCAACTCAAGCCAAGCCAAGCCGAAAGCTAAAACGTTTGCCGGGCCCAGCATTCATTGCTAATCATGGTAATTATGGCAATGAAAAAGTTGCCCAGGCATATAACCAGTAAAAGAAGATCCACAAAATGAAAAACAACTAAACTGACAGATACCCTTTATTAAGTTGCCAATCCTCCTAATTTAAATGTACAAAGTTAAGCTTGTAGAAAGGAAAGAAGTATGTGAAAAGTATGTACTTTAATACATATATAAATATGTTATACAAAATATTTTCAAGACTTACTAACGCTGGCAACCTTAACTTTGTACAACACAAGGAATTAGATATTACATTTATGAGTTTTAATTATATAATTGTATATGGCAGATTGTAAAATATAGTTAAGAAGATATTTATATATTATTTTATGTTATTTGCATTTAACTATATATTTTATTAAGACAATTAAATTATCTTTAAAAAAAATTTACCTAGTTATCTTATAGTGTATTATATTATTTATTTATTTTAAATCTTAATTTAATTATTACCTCTTGAATTTATTCTTAAAATTTTTTATTTTTAAATAATTTTTATCTTGTATTTTAAATATCTTAAATCTTTATCATCGATTTTTCCAAATTTAATCTTAAAATTTGCAAATCATTTTTATTTTAAATGTATATTTTAAACTCTAATACATTCTGTTACTTTTTAAATGACTTAAAAATAAATCTTTACTGATATGATATTAATGTAAGTTTGATATTTAATTATTCTAATTTAATTATAAATTTTTAAATACACAATCATTAAATTTTAGATCATGTTTGTCATGTATTTTAAATTTTACATCTGAAATCCTCATCTAAATCCCATTTCAATTCATTTTTTAAATATTTACTTATTATATTATTTATAATTTGTGGACAGTGCAGCATTAAATTGCAACATAAATAATGTAAGTTTCTAAGCTGGTCATGAAAGGCAATAACTTGAACATACCCTATTTAAAAAATTGTTTTTGGTGTATAGGGAATAAGCAGAAAAGAAAACCCAACTGGGGAGCACTTTTTCGTGTTGTTGTCGATGTTGTTGTTGTCCCTGATAAATAATAAAAGAGAGAAGAAACAGTAAATACACCTGTTGGCAGCAGTTGATGTGTACTGTATTGTTGTTGTTCTTGCAGTTGTTGGTTTTCAGCTCTGTGGCTGTGGATGTGGCTGTAGATGTAGATGTAGACGTGGATGTGTCTGACTTGTGGCTGCGCATGCGCAAAAGTTGCTGGTGCCAGAAAAACGGAAGTTTGTTGGCATCAACACAAACACCGGATGCAGCTTGCCTTCTGCTGTCCACGTTTGCCAGGACAACACAACAAAAATAATTTTTTTTTGTGCAACAGGTTGCTTGGCCCCAGAGTCAAGAAGTGGGAAAGCTTTGCAAAATTATTTTCGGGGCAACGTTTTTAAATGATTAGCCCTGGAAACCCGTTTGCTTATCTACATCTACCAACCCCAAAAAAAGGTTTTCATTACGCTTAATCTGCACACGGGCAGCTGCCATTTCGTTCTCATCATCTTTGGTCTGCACTTTCCATTAACTTGCGCGTAATCTGTTTGATACATATTGCAACATGTATCTGTATCTGATTTTCATTATCGCTTTTAATATTCATTAAAAATGACAAAATGCACAGGAAGCTACTGTGAGTGGTGATTTATTTAATTATTTTATCTTTTTTTTTTTTTTTTGGAGGGTTTTATAAAATGACAAAGAAATTCAATTGAAATATAAATTTAGATCGCTGATTACACGGCAGCCATAAGTAATACATTTTGTCAGTCAGATATTGCAACTACTTGTATTCAGATATTCCACGTAATCTTTTATATCAGTCTTTACTTTAAAATTAATCTTTTTGATTTGGCTGCTCAGTTAGTCACTATAAAAGATAGTCAACTAAATAACATATTATCTCCATAGCCATTTTTCATAATAGAGCAAAACTTATTTTTATTATCTTTACAACTGAATTTTCTCCCAAGGACAAACTTTATTTGCAAAGCAATTAGAAATGAGGCATTTCCTTTATTTGTTCAGTTAATTGGCTACAAGCCAAACTTGAGCAAACAGCAATAGCAAATGCCAATTGGCTGTTATGACGACGGTGTCTAGACATGTCAGGTCAGAGTCGGAGTCAGGGTCAGAATAAACACAATGAAATTTTACTTTTTTTCTGTTATTATTTTAAGCGACTGCACCTGCAGTGCCCTAAAAAATTAATCATTCTAAAAAACGCTGGCCACATTTAAGTCGTGATGGGAGGAGTTCACATTCAACGCCCACAAATGAATCGAAAATTTCACCCAGGAGTTGGGTGTTACAATCCAAAATGATTGTGAATAGTGGTTGCACTAACAAATCTGCCAAGCGGCATTCACTTTATCGGCTTGGCAACTGCATGTTTAAACTCAGCAGGCTTTCTACGATATGATCCCAAAATACGTGAGGCAAATTGAATTGGCTTCGCCTTAGTATTTTCGGGCTCGCCAGGATAACGTGGCTACGTGTCCCTTTTGAACTGTCTGGGTTTTTTCATATTTGGGTAATGGCCGCAATGTGTTTGGGAAATTCATTAGGTTCGAGAGTACAGTCAGTAGTCCGAATAAAGCATTGTGTACTGTCTGCAACATGTGTTTTACATAGGATGTGAATGGTCATATCCATGACACGATAAGATATATGCACTTGAAATACTGTCATAGCATATGGTTCACTTGAACAGATCCTTAAAGCATTTCAAACGAAGATGTGCTGTAAAATCAATTAGCCTTACAGATTGGGAAAATTTCAATATTTTTAGAGAAAGCAGGTAAGGTAACTGTAGAGCATCTATAAATATTTATCCTTTACGTTCGACAAGCAATTTCCTATTTTTTTCATGGATTAACAAAAAGGACAGTCAGATTTAGCGACCACATGTATTTAGATGTTCGATGTAATAACTGATGATTTAAGTAACAATTTCAAAAATAAATTAAGATTATAAATATACGAGTATATTCAAATAAATATCCTTCTGAATAAATGTTACATTTTAATTAAGTTTTGCTACAATGACAATAGTATGCGAACTAATTAGGTAATTTAAATTGACGACTCCATGAACTTCAAAACACTAACATTTTTACGCAACCTTTATACACAACTAACTAACTAACTTAAATTCCGAAAGGCATTTTTTCATTTACTCTGTTCGCATCTCCATAAAGAATAAAATCAGTAAATGTAATGTAAAAGATTGTATTTGGTGGCTGGCATAAGATATATATATTAATTGAATTTTAGTTATATTAGTTCTTACATTTTTCTCTTAAGAACGTTTCATACTTTATAATCAAAAATTTGAATTTTTTTCCAAAAGATAGGAATTTTTAGTAAAATTGAGAATAACATAATGTGGAAAATTCAATTTTTAACGACTTTTTAGGGTTAATATTTTTTTCTTTAAATATGCAGCATATAAAATACGACATTTAAATATAGCAAAATAATTCCATGCTTATCGAACGGGGTATAGTAGTCATAAATAAATATATATATGAACAGAAGAATTTAAAGCAATCCGAAAAGGTTTGATACTTTGTTTAACGAAAAAAAAATATGATGCAAACAATATATCTTCTAAGTATCATATGCATTATGTGTAAAACAGAGAAATATACTGGTAGAGTTGATGAACTGAACATATAAAGACATAAAATTCCCGATAATATAAGTGCACCCTATTCATTCAAGATCTCAAGAGACGAGCCATTTTATAAATTGATTAGTTCTTCCATAATGCTGCACTCTCACCGGAGTCACAGAACTAACGTTATCTAATTTCGATTCCGTCAACTAGTCCTTACTTCCCACGGCGAAACCACTTCCGTTTACCCAAGATCCACACTCGGAGGCAGCACAACAAAATCGAAAAGATTCCCACACACACAATCGCACTCAATCAAAGCCAGCGAGGATTATGCAATACACCTGATACACCCTCGGAGTCGGTGTTTGGCTTTTGGCAAGTTCTCAGATCGAAGGCGAGGGTGTCCCTAACTGGTTAAAGGATGAAGGATACGTCGCTTCCGTTCTTAGGCCGAAGGGAGATATCTGATGAAATTCGTTTCGACTGCAGCTAATTAAAAACTCGCGAAGAAAACCGCATGCAGCTTCTAACAAATGCCTGGAAAAGGATTAAGGACTAGAAATTGGCGCTTAGCCAGCTGTTGCCAATGCGAAAACCCCGGAAAATTCACACGGAAGTAAAACGTAAAACAACAATCATCAGTAAAAACAAATCTCAAAGTCCCGATATCTTGAGAATAACAGCAGCTGGTGCAGACTCCACTTCGGGATGAGCTGAATGGGAAGTGCTGGTGTATCTAAAGACACGTATATCCTAGTCAAAAGTACCTGCTGCATTCTGTGTGTGTGTGTGTCTGTGTATGTGTGTATGTATGTATGTGTGTGTGGGAAGCACACATGTTCTTAGCACTGCTCTTCACAGCTCTGCCCTTTTCAGCTTCTGCCTTCCATTGATTTCGTGTTTGGTTTGGGTTTTTGTTTTGCATGAAATCAAACATAAAATTTGATGTTTCGTTTCTTGTGTTTTGTTACATTTGCATCCTGTGGGAAACGTTGCCAGTTGCCCAGATTACTTTAGTCTGTTGGGCCTGAGAAAATTTGTTGGGTTCCACCTGCTACAGGCGAATAGATTTTGTCCAAGACTAAGTGATTGGATAAAAAAATCTAGCAAAGATAGAGAAAGTATTCAATAAAGATATTTTCGGGATGGTTCTAAATAAGTGTAGATTAATACGAGATTTGTATTAAATAAAGAAACCATCTTGAAAAATTATTTTCAGCCCAAATAAAAGCAAGTCCAAATCTGCAAATTATTCTTATTTTATAAAGACAAATTTCAACTATAAAAAGAGCTCCCTAAACAAAATTCTTAATTTATTAAAACTAAAAATGAAATGCTTCTAGGAAAAACCAAACAAAGCGGGCTTGGTATGAAATATCTGTTAAGAAACAGAGTTTAATTTTGAACTTTAATTTATAAAAATCATAAATACTAAATTTTTGATATAAATTATTAATTTCTTTCTCTTTGAATTTTATTTGTTCTTCTTCTTTTTTTTTATTTAATTTAATTTGTGGTGTTTGTCTTTTATCATTTTAATTTTTGTTATTTTTTTATTTAAATTTAAATATCATAAAAATGTCATTTTGTTTAAAATTAAATCAAATTAATTTTTTATTTTGTGTTTTTATAATAATAAATACTTATTCTTATACTGAAATAAATTGTTAATTTTGTATTCAGTAGCAAAATATACTCAAATGTCAAATAAACGAAGAACATGCAATTTTACGATTGCAAAATGTTCCGTAAAATCCAGAACTTTTCAGACACTTTTTGGTCATTTTAAAGCACTTGAAGCACTTGACTGTAATTCCATTTGTATATCCAATCGATTTTCGAACAACATCCGGCAAGGTCTCGGGCGAGAGGAACGGATGGGCACTTGTTGTTTTCCTTTGGTCCTGCATGTGCCGCTGGCGACATCCGACATCCTTATTTGCATGGCGTGGGCAAAGCGCAGGAAATGTCCGCGAATGCAACTGCAAAAAAAAACTCGCCACGACAACAACTGCAACAACTACCTGCTGCTGCTGTTGTTGTCATTGTCGTATTTGATGCTGTTGTTGTTGTCCTTCGCGCTAAACCGGAAGTAGTCAAGGCCCAAGGTGCAAACGAACAAGCAGCATGTGGATGTTGGATGCACAGAGAGTGAGCCTGTGCTAGGGACGAATAACTCAAGGACTCCAGGATTGCAGGAGGACTCACGCGTAATTTGATTCGCGCTCGTAGACATAAAAATCTCTACAAATTAAAAAAAGAGTGAAAAGGATCTGTTGATTTCACCCGCGCTTTCAGCTCAGCCCAGGGGCGGAAGGAAGTGGCCCACGAAATTCCCACGAAATGGGAACGCAGCTCTCTCTCTCTCTCTCTCTATTTCGCTATCACTCTCTCGCTCTCTTTCTCTCGAAGGTTCTACAGATCGCTTCCGGTTTACGAGTCGAGTTCAGTTGTTGTTTACGCGAATTTGTACGCATTCGCCATGCTAGTGTTTTTTGATGAATGAAACGCCAAACGAGTTAAGCGATTTCATAACAGGATGTTTACTGGTATCCCCAAAACAGCCATCAGCTGTCTCATCTCCTCTCACCTCTGTTCGGGCAACGACATTATGTGCCCGAGTTCTTGGAATCATTTGAATAGCGTCTACATAATTCGCACAAATTCGTGGAACCAAAGCTGCAAGCTTTTTCAATGTTCGTCTAATTAACCAAGTTCTTAAAGGATTACAGTGAGAATAAAAATATTTGTATTTCAAGATTAACCTGACTAAAAAAATTTAAATAATTAAATTTTTATTTAATTTTATGCTATCAATTCAAATTTTTGTTATTTTAAGTCTAATCAATATCCTCCAAAATAAATATGAATATTGACATTTTTAAATTGATTTTAAATTTGTTAAAAAAATATCCTTTTGAAACAGCATTATTAATTTATTAATAAATATATATAAATATATATATATATATATATATATATATATGCTAGATTCACAATATATAATATATAATATATGTTAAAATAAATGCTTATGTAAGGATATTGCGACCTTGGTCGGCAACTGTTTAACCTAACCTTACCTAAGGATATTGCTGAGTTAACTTAGAGTAATAAAAACGAATATATTGTGTTACAACAATAACCAATTTGATATTAAAAACAAATCAGAATTATTATACTACAATTATTAGTAGAGATAAAAATTTATATATTAATTTAATTTCAATGCTGTCCACAAACTTATAAAGATTAAAATTTAAAAATATATTAAGATAATTTAATAAATAAAATAAATATTTAAAACTTATATGAATATATAATAATAATAATAATAGTTATTAATAAATATAAATATATAATAATATAATATATATATATATATATGTATAATATACTCTCACTCTCTTTTACTTTTACTCTACCGAGCCATATCTTTTCTCAGCTCCTTGTGCCACTTCCGTGAATGGTTCACTCGCAGCGCACATTTTCTTCAATATTTTAACAAAGCTCAAAGAAATACAGCAATTGCTTAGTTAATGGGTTCTGCCATATCGTATATAAATTGAATGTCTATATTCATAAAGATGCAATTCCAAAATGAATACAAGTTGCAATATTGTCATCTCTCTCTTTTACACGAACAACAACAAAAACAGCAACTGGTTGGAAGACTCCAACAACAAAAATTGCATAAAACTTGACTGCATTTTCGTCAGCAATATCAGCACTATAAACATATCATGAGTCTCGACTCCAACTCGCCCCTATATGTTGCATGTCCTTCCCGCACCCTCCCCTTTTTCTCCCATTGTCAGAGCCACGCGCCTAATTTTCAAGTTTCCTGAGTTGCAAGCAGCAAGGCAAGTGCGCAAAACTGAAAAAAACGTAAAGTAAAAAGCAAAAATCAACATAAAGTACACTCACAAAGTGAAAGATGTTGCATACCACATGTGGGGCAAATGGAGGGAGAGGGGGACTGGAGGCTGCTGCCCGATCGCCAATGCGTGTTGAGTGCATGACCCCAATTTCTTCAGTTTTGAGTTTTTATGTTGCTGTTTTTGTTGTTGTTTGCTGTTTATTATTCAAAACGACAAGGCGCCCTTTGAGAAGAAGAAGAAGGCAGGAGCAGGCAGGGAATGGTTGTGGGGTAGACCCATTGGAAAGGATGATGTATGTTGTGCTTTCAATTTGCAGCAGCAGGACATCTGTTTTTGCCCAGCGGCTACTTGGCTACCTGCGCTTGTTGGCCTGGCCAAAAAAAAACCCAATACCGGTTTACAGGTGCTAACTCGGCTCACTGTTTCTCTGGCTCCGTGGGCCCAGCAACTGGGCCTTTTGGTTGCCCCACAGCCCGCAGCTTTTGGCGACCATAAATTTGTGTTTAATTTAACAACTTTTCACTCTTCGCTCGCATTTTTTAAGCAGCGTAATTTATGGAGCGAAAAAAGTGTTTGCTTAAATATTGAACTTGCCAGGAGCAGTGGAGACTCAACCACATCTATATACATATCTATATCCATATCCAGGAATCGTCCCGTTCGTTCATATTTTTCCACTTGAAAGTGAGGTGAAACTATTTTTGTTGGCTCTTGTAAAATTTGATGTTGACTTGATTGCATTTTTTCTTCTCCTTTCTTTTTGTATCTTTTTAAGTGTCTTCATTCTTCACGTTCATATGAAAATATTAAATTAATGAAAAGCAATTTTTATTATTAATTTCAACAGCTTTATTATTTGAATCCATCTGACTGCGCGCAGATTTTTTGACATTTATCATATTATAGCTAAAATGATTTATAATGCTTGCTAATGCAAATCGAGTGGAATTAATCTTTATCAATTTTATGCTGTTCGAGTTTTCACAAATATTTTTGGTTGCTTCTGATTTATTCTCAGAGCAGTAAAGCAATTGTATATAATTGTGTATATACTTATTACAAAATCTAACTTAGGCAAATATCTTAGATGCAAAATGTTTACAAAATAATGAAATGTTACCAAAACTAAATAATAAAAATCTATATAAATAATAATCATCAATCATTCGGATTCTGATTTATCATTCGAAAATTTTATATAACATTTTAATTTATTATCAAATCTAAATGAAACCAATTTCTTTCATTAACAGTACTGGAAAAATGTTTACAAAATTATCTTTTTATTTATGATCAGACGTAGTAAAAGATAAATATAAATAATATAAATAATTTAATATAGAATATATATAAAACAATTTAGATGCATACTAAACTACACAAAAAATATTACATTTTGTTTTAATTTGTGAAATTGCTAAGAATACTTTGTTATTTGTAGTATTCTTAATATAATTCTTAAAATGCCAAAGAAAATAATAGTTCGGTGAAGTTATAAGTGATTATACTTCAGAAATGTTGAGTAAAAATTCTTACAAATATTCAATCTTCAATCAAATAATTATCACATGCATTATTTCTATTATTTTTTTTATTATTTCTTCTTTATTAAAAATTTATAATGTGTAGTTACGTTTCGCCAATAATATTTGCAGACTCAATTTTAATTTTAAAGCTTTGAACTCTTAAAATTCCAAAATGAATGCAAGTTGCAATATTGTCATCACTCTCTTTTACACGAACAACAACAAAATATAGTTTAAAAATAAAAATCTACATATTTAATTTACGAACCTTTTTTTTAATTATTTGTTTGAGCTCCAAAAACTGGCCAAAACCCACATATAAATCCTGTGGAACATTGAACCAAAAATCGCCCTAAGCGATGGTCCTGTTTTTTATCTATCCTGTTTATATACAAAAACCAAAACAAAAGTAAATATTTAAAAACCAACGCTTTTACAAAAGGATTGAAAAACTCGTACGTTGGCCAATTGCGCAGCTAAAAATCTATATGCTAATATGGCAAATCAGCAAAGAAATATATATACATAAAATTTAGAACTTGTCAAAATTCTTTAATATATTTTATTTTCATGTTTGCATTAAAGAAACCAGTCGCTTTGGCAACAATGTTGCAGCAACATTCCGCTCAGCTTGCAACATTCACAAGAAACACGCTAAATATGCACACAAAACGCGTTTCGCTCAGCAGCTGACACAGCAGTTGTCCCGTTCTAACGCGCAAGCGTACCCAGCTTACCGCTCAGCGTACGGCAGTGTAATAACAGGGATGACAACGAAATGCAGCTGTGCTCTCTCACGCCCGAGAGCTCTCTGTCTCTGTCTCTCCCTGTCTCTCGCTCTCTAGCGTGGTTGGCTGCCTAAAAACAAATTTGAAAAATAAAACATTTTGCTGCTTTCATTCTGTTTTGGATTCTTGCACAGTGCGGTTCGCTGCGGCTGCTTCGTCGTTGTCTTGTCGCCAATTGTCGCATTGTGGCTTGCGTCGTGTCGCGCGTCGCTCTAAAGAAAAAAACAACTTACAACATACAACATTAAAATTTAAAATTTGTTTAAATTTTAATGTGCAATTGAATTAAGCATGTTGTTCAGTGTGTGATGATGATAAAGAGCTGCCAATATTGAAATTCTCAAAATAAAATCAAATCAAATAAATATTTTTGGTAGCTAAAAAAGAAAAAGAATAAAAGTGTATGAACCAAATGGGTTTTTCAAATGTTTTTTAAGGCAACAAGCAACAAGCCACAAGCCAAGGCAAATACAATTTTTGCATGTGTGTGTTTGTGTGTGTAAATTTTGAGTGCGATTTTTATCTATTGAAAATCACCGAGCGGCATTTCGCTGCCAACCCCCCACACCCGCCCCCAGCCTCCGCCAACGCCCCCTGTCCGTCGTGCGTGTGAAAGGAGCAGGCAGAAAATACGTAAAATAAAAAAAATGTGTCGCGTGCACGTGTAAAAAGAAGAAAGAAAAGAAAAACAACAACAAAATGCACAAAACAACAACAAATTGCCAAAGCATTTGCCGCAGTTAGCTGCAAAAGAAGAAGCAGAAAATTGCCGAAAAATACAATAAACGACTAATTTTTATGTGTTGTAAATTGAGTGTGTGTGTGTTAAAAATCAGCAGCAACAACAATCACAGCAGCAACAAGGATTATTACACTTAAAAAACACACAACACCAACAATTTTGTTTATTACAACAAAAGCAACAGCAACAGTAATAAACATGCATTGGATTAAATGTTTATTAACCGCATTCATTTGCTTCACAATCATTGTGCAGGTAAGCTTTCCCCCCATTCTCATCTGCCCTCTTCTCTTTGCCCGCCAGCAACTTGTTGTTGCTGCTTGTTTTCCTTCGTCCGTTTTACATTTTGTATAATTTTTTTATGATTCTCGCTGCACACATGCGCAGAATGCGTTCGTGTTTTGCAGCTGTCGCCTTTGCATGTGTGCGTGCGTGCGTGCAAAGTCGAAGCGAGGCGAGCTTAAAGCGTTGCCAGCCTGTTGACAATCAGGAGCTGAGCAACGAGCAACTATTAACTATTTTTTTTTCTATCCATTTGGAGATATTTCATAGTTATTGGTAATTTCGAAAAATCACCTGTACGAAAATATGAATTGCCAACAAATTCAAATCTTTTAAATATCTACAATTTCACTTATAAGACAATAGAAAGAGATATAAAACTGATTTGAAATTTGTGAAATATTAAAATCATTAAAATCGCGTAAAGAAAATATTTAATTTTGATATATTTTAATTTAGTTGTTTACAAAAGCGCTTAAAACCCGGTTTCTCAAAACCATTAAAATAATGTAGAGTAAATTAAATTTAAAGCCAATTATTAAGTTTTATATAGATAAATGCAATTTACAGCATAATTGAAATTGCACCCAAAATAAATTATCAACATTAAAGTACAATTTTGTTTTTTTATGCTTAAGCATACTTAAATACAAATATTTCTTTTCTATAATTTATTTTATATTTCTAAAATTTATTGCAATATCATATGTTTAGATTCTTGATTCCAGTTTAAAAAGCAGCTGAGCAGGGGTTGATTTTTTTCGCACCCTTCTCACTCATAGATAGATAAAAACTAGTTTTTGGGTTTTTCAGTGGCAACAAAACAGGTCCATGTCGAAAATTCAGCCGTATTCGGAGAGGCTCAAATGAAATTACCACCAACGGCGCATGCTTCAAAAATATAATCGAGAAGCTGCTCGATTTCAATATGTGAATCCAAAAATGCAAAAAATAAAAAACACATGCGCAAATCGGCAACATCTGCCTCTGCTTTTTTTTTTGCATGCGCCTCATTTTTGTTTTTTATATGGGCGTTTTTGGCTACACTTTGCGTAGGTCAACGTTGACGTCAACGTCGTCGACACATGCGCAGCTCTTTTCCACTTTTTTTTTGCCTTTGCTTCTTTCATTGATCTTTAACGCACCAGCATCCCTTGCTTCTTGAGCATTGCATGTGGCTCTGCTCCACATCTTCCTCTTCTTCTGCTTACTGCACTCCTCCGTTGCGTGCTTTACTTTTGCGCTCTCGCTTTTTTCGTTCCTTCATTTAGTTGCTAATTTTAACAGCACTCGAAAATGTGGCTTGAAAAACCTCCTGCGGTCTTCAGTTTCGTCGACCAGCTGAAATATTATGAAATGCAGATGTTGTTCCTCACTTTTAATTTGCATTGCAAGTTCAACCAATCTGGCAGCACTAAAAATTACCTTCTCCCTTTTTTTTTTGGGTGTGTTAGAAATGACCATCGAAAGCTCTCCCTTTGTCCCTATCTCTTTCAGTCTTAGCATTTTGTATTGCTTGATCACATTATTCGTTTGTTTCTCACTTGCCTATCGGATAACCGTACTCTGTTTATCATTTACACTCGACATGCAGTAATTGCAGTTGTAGTTGCGCTTGCGCCTGTTCCTATTCTCCTTCTTCGCTTCTCCGCTTTTGTTTTGCATTTCGTGCAATTTTCATATTAACATTGAGGCGACGGCGCGTCGAATGAATGAATGAATGAGTGAGCAAAATATTGGATGAATGACGCTTCCATCATATTCTCTATCTCTCTTCTCTTGCGCACTTTATAACATAATTAATTGCAATTTAGAAACCTAGAGAGAGGTGGGAGAGGGAGCAGCAGGCAAACTGCTCCCACACGCAGAAGCTGTTTCACTTGCGCTTATAACTGTTTCCAAGCCCGTTGCTTTTAACGGTTGATGGTGATGACGATGATGTTGATGAATTTAAATGATTAATAAACAACGTAGCAAAGCCAAAGGGCAACTGTTTATCTCTCTCTCCCATTCTATTTACCCACACACACACGCACATTTAATAACTGCAAAACTTGAGCAAACACCTGTAAGACAAAAACAAAAATATATTAAATTGTAAAAAAAAAATGCGTCAGTCAGTCAGGAGTCACCGTAAGTTGACGTGGAAGAATGGCAAAAAAGTGATATTGGGGGAGGCGGAGAGGAGAGGGGCTTGATCTAACTAACCGCGTCAAGCCTGAGTGATCACGGTAAAGGTAAAGAAAGAAGAAGACGAAGCAGAAAAGAAGAAAAACATTCATTTATACTGTATAAATTTAGAGTGGCTCGTAAAAAGCAAACTGAGTCAAGCAAAAGATAAACAATGCAACGCACTATTTTCCAACACTTTTAACAAGTGCTTGTCCCCCACTCCCCCACCCCCGTCCCCATTCACCGGGATAAGTTGACATTTTAGCTTTCAAGTTCTGTTTTTTCGTTGTTTTGTTTTTCCCTTTTATTTATGTGTGTGTGTGTGTTCCCAAAAGGTCTTCAAGCGTAATAAAGTTCATAGTTGACGGCAAAACAAGACAAAAAAAAAACCAAAAATACAAAAGAACTATAACAAGTGTATAAAATATATATTTATAATTTTTTTAATAAAGTGGGGAGAATTTTGAGCTATGCATGTTTTATTATTTGCATCAGCAGAACATAACTGGCCGAAGACAAAGAAGAAAAACAAAAATGGTGAGAAAATCGTATATTGTATTTGAGCATTAAAATGGTGTCAAATTGTTGTAGAAAACTATTTGTTGTGGTTTAAGCTTAAATCGCTTTGCAACGCTTTGTTTTGCTTCCCACCAACAATGTGTGTGTGTTTGTGAGTGTGGGTAAATGTTTCGCTGTTATGCAAATTGATTTGCTTTTTGTACATATTTTGACAACTGCGCCTGCACCTTTGTTTGCTTCTTCTCCTCATCATCCTCCTCCGTCATAAACATTTGCTGTTGTGTGTGTGTGTGTGTGTGAGAGCAATAGCTTTATATGCGTTCTTTCTTGCTCTGCACTTGCCCATTCACCTTCCTTCCGCCTATTGCGCCTATTTTTTCAACATTTATTTTGTGCGAGATTTTTCTTTATTATTAATTCAGCTTCAGATTCCGTCTGTCCTTTGGTCTCTGTCTCTAGCGCATCAGCAACGCATCATTGCTGATCATCTATTAATTCTTTTTTCCTTACTATTTTATATTATTTATTTTTTGCACTCTTCTTCAAAGCGCCGTTGAAAACAAGTTTTCGCTTAGTCGCTCTATCTCTCTCTCACAGCAGCAGCAGCTGCCAGCTGCACTTTATAAACCCAACAATAACGATTCACCATCCAATTCACTTTTAAGTCACGTTTTGCTCTTTTTGCGCTTTGGCGCTGCTCTTTCGTTGGTTGCTCTGCTCCGACTGCAGCAGCAGCTCCCAAAAAACACCAGCTGACAACAACAGATACTAAACACTGTTATAGCTATGGGGCTTTTACTGCGCTCTCATTGAGAGAGCGATTGTGCTGCTGTTCTCTCTCTCTAAAGCTCGCTCTCTCTTCCGCTCTCTCGCTCTTTTCAATATGGCTGGCTGTGCATTGGCAATACATGCACTGCTGCTTCTTCACCTGGTGCTCGTTGTTGTTGTTGCTGCTTACACCTTTTGACTGAACGTCGCGACGTCGGGCCGTCACTTCGTCGCTCGATCGTTCCTTCGTTCGTTCGTTTGCTCGTTCGTTTGTTCGTTTTAACCATCAATGTTGACCGGCAAAATCGTATGCCGTGGGAAACAATTCGGTTTTACTTGTACATTTTTTTTCTTCAACTTTTTTCTTCTTCGCCTGCCTGTTGCCGACATCGTCGTCGTTGTTGCTGCCTCTTTTTGTGCTGCTCTTTTGCGTCCGTTTTGCCGCCGTGTGTTGTTTTGTTTTTATTTTTTCTTTTCTTATTTTTTGCTGTTGCTGGCCCGCTGCTTATTAATACACGCTTTGTTATACAGCGTCGCCGTTGCTGTTGACGTCTGCTGCTTGCATTGCTCTGATGCGAGTTTGTTGCTTAAGTCTTTCGTTTTACGTGTTTCTTGGGCGATTTTCATCTATTTTTGCGCCATCATTTTTTTGGAGATAGTTTGTTTGATTTCTACTTGTTTTATGGAGTGTTTTGATTCGTGCAAGTTGCATTTGCAACTACTAGAAAAATTAATAATTAATTTTTTTCTCTTTCTACTCAAATGCTTGTCCCTTTGTGCCATACAATTGCAATTACAATTACAACGGCGTGCGACAAATGTTAGCGCCAGGGAAAGAGCGCCTCAATTGCCAAGCCCCATTAAATGTTAGTTAAGCAGCTTTGCTACAGTTTTTCACCATCATCCGCATCATCATCGCCCTTTTTTCATTGTTGCTCGCATTGTGCCACGCTTTATTTTTTTTAAATATATTTCTGTTGTTGTTTGGGCTCCACAACGGATTACTACACCTGTGCTTAGCTTACACAGCATCTGAAAAAAGCTGAAGACAAGTGAAGAGACAACAGCAGACGTACTTCAGCTTAATTGAGCAATTAAACACCCATGTTCATATACACAAACAACAACAACAACATCAACAATAAAAAGCTTCCCAAGACAACACATGTGGAGCAGTCTCTAGCTCTATCTCTCTCCATCTCTGTCTGCACTTTGAGCTCATACCTTGTTAACAATTAAATTGTCATTTTAACAAGCTTCACTTGTTGTTGTTAAAATGTTAATTGCCGAACAGTTATAGAAAACGGACAGCAATCAGAGCAATAACACTCAAGCAACTATTTTTGGGCATTGCCTTGTTTGTGTTTGAGAGTTTTTCTCAGCTTCTTGTGGGGGTTGTTCGAGCACCCATTTATGGCGTGATAATTAAATAATAACTGAAACAATATCTAGAAGCCATATAAGCGCACAATGCACAACAATATCCCTAAAACAATTCTTAGAGATATTTTCTTACTGCTTTTTAATTAAGTTGTCAACACGCACTGACCTATTTTTTTATATTTTGTTTTGAATATTTAGATTTTTTTTGTATAATCCACACCTCAAGTCGTTAAACGCGCAAACGAATTAATTTACAAATTTGTCGACTATCAAAAATCAAACAAATTTTGCAAATCCAAATATGCAAATGCAAAGACGGCGACGATAAAGACGAAGTCGGCGCTTCAAAAACTGAAACGTAACCATAAATTAGACTCGGCTTAAAGTAAACCGAAACTGAATAAAACAAACGAGCAAAAAAAAATAAATAAAAAAAAAAAAAAATCGACTGCTTGCTGTTCTTGTGACTCTTAATATTTCACAAGCCCGTTTTGTCGTCCTTTGCATTGATATCTTTTTTAAGCAACTGCTACTCGATTTAGTATTTTTGTTTATGTTTGTGGCAAAATTCCACAGTTGATTTTTGTATTTTTTACTCAGTTCCTTTTCGGTTAAATACCACGTTGGAAGATTTATGGCCATGTTGCGGGGGATGCTGCTGCGGTTGCTGTTGCATTCTTGATTTGCAGCGTCAATTTCAATGAATTACTTTTTAATTTGATTATACTAAAACTCTTTATTTTTCCCTCTGCAGGTTCACAGTTCCGGCAATTTTGAATTGCGATTGAAATACTTTAGCAATGAGCATGGCCGGGACAATGAGGGCCACTGTTGCAGCGGGGCAACGGATGCGACAACGGGAAAATGCATCGGTACATGCAAGACGAGATTTCGTGTGTGCCTCAAGCACTATCAGGCGACGATAGACACAACGTCGCAGTGCACATACGGGGATGTGGTGACGCCAATTCTCGGCGAGAACTCCTTCAATCTCTCCGATGCGCAGAGTCTTCAAGCGAAGGGCTTCACCAATCCCATACAGTTTGCCTTCAATTTTGCCTGGCCGGTGAGTAAAATACACTTGCAAAATCATCATCATAGTCATATATATATATAACTATATTTAGATTATTTCCCCCAGTGCAGTGGGTGAGTCAGTTTTCTTCAGTCAGTCACTCAGTCAGTCAGTCAATAAAAAAAATATATATATATATTTTCAGAGTTGTCTCTTTTAAATAATTTTTACGCGTTTTTTATTTTTGTTTCCAATTTGTGTGTTTCGGTGCTTTTTATAGTTGCCGTTGCAGTTGCAGTTGCAACTTGGCGGCGACTGTGCGTCGTACTTACTTCCGCCCGTAGTTGCAACGTTCTCTGCGATCTGCTCTCTGCTCTCTGTGTCCTTGTCAAGGGTTGTTGCCGCAAACATCTGTCGACTATTAAAGTATATGTATATATAAAATTCACTGAAAAACGCGTGCCGCGGCGCGCCTGCTGCACCATCAGCGACAATTTCCAGCTCGGTGACTACGGGTCTTTAGTTTCTGCTTCTTCTTCTTTTACCTCCACTTCCGAGTTTATTATCAACCCCTGACAAAAGTAACGTTCGTTTGTGTTTTCTTCTTTTTTTTAATACGACTCGCTTTTTGACTCTTGATCACCTTCTGCAGATTTGTGCAGATATAAGCCACAACTTTTACTTCCTACACTCGGAAAAACAAACAGCCTGAAATTTATATGACATCGGAATACTTCGAGCTCCTTTTAAGTTTGTTATTCAGAAAGTAAATATCTAAAAAAAAAATTGCTAATTAAATAAAAAATAATTTGATGAAATTTTTATTTAATACATATATCGATTTTAATTCTAACACTCAGAATATTTAACTCGCTCTCCAATTAGTATTTTTCTCTGAGTTTGTAAAGTTTTTATAAAATTTAAAAAATCAAAAATGCATGTCTTATATTTTCGAAAAATTGAAAAGAAAGCATTTATAATTTAAAGAAATTTTTAAATTAGAAATTTTTACCACAACATTTTCTAGTTTTTAGGGCGATTTTTGTTAGGAAAATGTTCTAACATTTAAGGAGATAGTTTTGTAGTTTTCAGAGTAATTTTCAATTTGAGGTGATAAAGGACAGCTTAAGGCTTTTTTGTTTCTAATTTTCATGAGATTTTCATTTCAGGTGGGTTTTCTACATTTCTCTGAGTGCATGAAAGAAGTCGTTTGCGCTCGTGTTTACACAACAAATTGCTAACAATTTGAAATACCTGCACTCTAATCGAATTCTTTGTTACCACTACTGCTCGCTCTTGCTGCCTGCTACTTCTTTTATGCTCCAGTGGCCAAGACATGGGGCATGCCACACATTTGTTAATTATTTAGCCAGTATTACGAGCACATTTGCTATTTTTCAAAAAGATGGCTCGCGCTCTTCGTTTTTTTTTTACGGCTAACGGCTACTGACTGATTGGTTGGTTGGGCTGTTCACCCCAAGTTGAGGAACCCGGTTTAATTTTGTAACGTATTTTGCTTCTTCTGCCCGCAGCGTGTGCTGAGCGCGTCTAATTTAAGGGGTGGGTTTGCCCGCCTCTCTCTCTCTCTTTATCTATCTGTCTTGCTCCCTCTCTCTCTTTCTCTGTGTACACTTTACTTCCTAATTGTTTGCGCATGTGCAGCGTCACTATTATTATCGTATGCCTTGACTAAAGTGGCAAAGTCATGCTAAGCCGGGCAGGCTGAGGGTGAGGGCAAGTTGTATACACATACACTGAAACACACACTAATATCAAGCTAGACATATCGGCACGTGAAATGTGTAAGCAGCTGCCGCTGCGGAGCCAAATGAAAAAATTATGCAAAATGCGCATTTGCAACGCATGCAATTAGCGTTTATATAACAAATGCAAAAATATGCAACACGTGCCGCAAATGAGAATTAAGATAGAGTTAGTCAAATAAGCCAAAAGATAGGTTTTAGGATAATAAAGGTCAAATAATCAAAAATACAGAACTAGAGCTAAACTCTGATTAAAGTAATATATGCCCAAAAAGAGCGAAATTAAAAAAAAATTAGTAAAGCGAAATTATCAACTTTTGCGCAAAGTGTGTAAGATAATTTAAGTAAAACAATCCATAAAACGGATCTAGAGTTCAAATCAAATACAACTAGATGCAGGAAACTTTCAAGCTAATAAATGGAAATTAATGACTATTTTCACCAAATGGGCAAGATAAGTAAAATATTACGAATAATAGTGCTTGAGTTGTTAGCTAAACTCAAATATCCAAAAAAAGAGGGAAATTAACAAAATAATAGAGAGAAATTATCGGCTATTTTTTTCCGAATTAATATACATAGCTTAAATAAAACGATATAAAAACGGACGATAGTGATAATATAAGTCAAATATAGAAAGAAATAGAGCTAGACTTAATAGTTAACTTCAAAGTTGGCCGGAAAGAGTGAAATTCATAAGCAAATAAAGGCGAATTATCGAAGATATGAGAATTCATGAAAATGAAAATTAAGGGAACTTAAGTAGAATATAATATTTTATTATATACGCAAAGCAGTTTAGATTAAAATTGATGAAATCATTTTAATTCACAACCCCCTTACGAAACTACCCCCACTTCACCTTTTGCAAATAACCGGGTACGCCCTGGCTCGGGTGAATAGCTGCATAAAGTAAAATATCATAATAGTCGGAAATTTACAAACTGTTTGCTTTTCTGCACATTTCCAATAGAGACAAATAATTGACTAATTTTGTGCAGATTTATTGTCCCCCTATTTTAGAGCAACATTAAATATTTCTAGGTCAAACTAAATACTAAATACTTATAGTTAGCGACTAGACGCGGCAGAGTCGAGTCGCGGCATCAACTAATTTAATGTTGCACTTAATTAAAAGCGTGTGGCACGGGCTGGAGGAGGAGGGAATGGGAAGAAGGCACCCTCCTCCGCCTACCCCCTCCCTTCCCCATTCAGCAGTTGCTGCTAAAAATAGTCAACGACAAGTTTGATGCTGAACGTTGTCTGTGGCTGCTGCTTCTGCTGCTGGTGCTTGTTGTGTATTGAATTTTGTTACTTTTGGCTTTGTCTGTCAGTCTGTCTGCCTCCCTCTCTCTCTCCCTCTCTCTCTCTCTCTCTCTCTGCCTCTCCTGTGTTGCCTTGTTTTGTCTTGCATTGGCTGCCACTCCTGCTCTGTTGCGCCCTATGCATTTGGCATGCACTTCACCCTATGCAGCAGCAGATATTGACGTTGATATACAGCGCCGTTGCACGCGATACACGTTCGCATGTACTTCTGTATCTATATATATATATATATATATATATATATATATATATATATGTGTGTGTGTGTGGCTCATTTATTTTTGGAGCTCATATATAAGTGTATATATATATATATAATATAATATATATATGTATATATATATATATATATATATATATATAGCAGCTTATTTATTATTTTATTAATCTCCAAAAGTTTTAGTCGATGGAAAAAACACAAAAAAGCCAGCAGACCAAAAGTTAATTATTAATTATAATATTTGTAAATGGATGTATTATAGTTAATATTAATAAATACATTTAAAAAGAGCATAAGTATATAATTTTAACAACGGAGGAATCTCAATTGATTAACTGATAAATGTAATTGAAGGCATTTAAAAACTGCTTAATTTTGCAATAAACATTTGCAGCGCTTCAGTTGAGTTGCCATTGTGAACTGCCGATGATGTATGCATATAGTTATATATAGTATATATATATATATATATATATATATATATATATATATGTATATAAGTACAGATGTCTGATTTGTTTCCTGTCGTGCCCATCAGCTTGTTTATTGGCAAATGCACTTTTCAATGTGTGGCCACACCACAAAGGCAATTCGCTTCAGCCAGCTGCTTATGCAATCAATCGGCACTCTGCGGCTTATCAGCTAAATTAATTCTACATCTGCCGCCCACATACACATCAAACAACAACAAAAATCGAAAGTTAGTCACAAATTAGTCATTTACATGCAATGCAATCCGAACTCAAACTCGAATTCAAATTCAAACTCGAACTCAAATGCGCAATCAAAAAACACGCCCAGCTCAAGTAGTCGAGTTTGCTTTAGAGTTTTAAGCCACCTCTGCAAACGGCGACTCTCGTCTATTGCCAATAATATACATACGCATATATGCAACATTTTGTGTCATCTCTGCCGGTTTTTGTATGGCCCCCACTCTGCCCCTGCCTCCTCCTTGCATTTGTAATCAAGTGTGAATTGAGGGCGCTGCCAGTTGCCAACTGCTGTACATTTGCATTTGTGTGTGTAACCTGCAGTCTTTCTCATTGCATTAGTGTTTGCCTTATTGGCTTGTTGTCTGTCTGTCTGTGGCATGTGGGCGTCTTTGGAGCATGTTTTCTTTTTCTTTTGGTTGGTGCTGTGCTGTTGTCATAATCTGTCTATAATGAGGCACACTGGGGGCTGTGGGCTGCTGTGGCATTTATAAGAGCTTTCAAGCTATTAGCCTTAACTTGGTTATGGGCCCCAGATCAGATCACATCAGGCTATAAGTGCGAGTTTGCGTTTAAGCCACAAAACGAAAAGAAGACGCACAAAACGATTCACTTCCCGTTTTGATAACAACTGACCTTATTGCTGCTGCCTATTTTACAATTGATGTTTTTCAAATTTTTATTATTTTGTTTTAATTAACTATGTACAATTTGTGTTATAAATATCTTGTTAGCTGCTTGTTCTTCTTGTATTTGTTATTTTTTATTTATTATGTTTCTATAAACTGTAAAAATACGTTTTTTTTTTATTATTTTTTTACATTTCAAAACCTTTTCTTTCATTTTTTTTTGTGCGTTAATCGACAATATACAATTGATGTTATAAATATATGCTTCCACTTCTTAACATTTTTTATCAACAATACAAAATATGTCTTATAAATTTCTTCTTAGCTGTTTGTTTCAATTGTTTAACTTTCTTTTTACTTTCTACATTGCAGGGCACCTTCACGCTGATCGTTGAAGCCTGGCATGATACGAATAACAGTGCCAATGCGCGCTTAAACAGTAAGTACACAAAAAAAACCAAGTTTTTAATCACATCCCTTTTTCCTGGGCATATCCTGTTAAATATTTTTACTGCCTTCAATTTTTAATGCAAAATTTGTATCCTGTTTCCTGTGCGCTCAAAAGCTGTTCCCAAAATTTCTTTTTGCATGAGGAGCCCTAAAAGCAAAAAGAGAGCGACAGAAAGAGCGAATGAAAAAGGGAGAGAAAGAGGGAGACACCTGACACTCAACTAAAAAACTAAAGTTACAAATACATACATTTGGCTTTCCTTTGTTTTTTACTTTATTGATAAATTTTTAATTCATAACTTGCATCCTGCTTCCTGTGCGCTCAAAATCTGGTTCTGAAAATATTTTTGAGCGGTGATCCTTGAAGGAAAGATGTAGTGAGTATGAAAGAGAATAAGAGAGAGCGCGAGAAAGAAAGAGACACCTGATACTCAAACTCAAATTTCTAGTTGCACACTAACAGCGCAACCAACTAAAGTTCAACACTTATGATGTGTATGTGCGAGTGTGTGTGTGTATAAGATTTCCGGCACATTGAGTGGTTTTAAATAACAACAGCCAACACAACACAGGTCTGTGTGCGTCAGGTATGGTTCCCTTTTTAGTCAGGGATAAACCACAGCAGACTTTTTTGTCGCCTTTGTTGTCTGCTCGCCTTCGGAACGGAAGTGTGCTGAGGTCTGTCTGGCAGTCTCTCTGTCGTCCGTCGTTTACTTGCTGAATGCAGTTTAGTTTTTTTTAGCTTGGCTTGTGTTTGCTTGTTTTTGTTGTTTTTTAATCACGAACTCTTAGCTCTAGTCGAAGGATTTTTTTTTTAAAGGAATTTAGCGATCGTGTACGGCGTGTAATTCATCTTGGAACAATGCGACATGATCACTGATTCAGCCGCCCGATAAAACGACCACACAAAAAAAATCAGATTGCCGGCAATCGAATTAAAATCTGTGTGGTCCATGCAGCATTCAAGGACACTTGCAAAACATTTTCTTTCGATTTTCTATGATTTTTTTGTTATTTTCGAGAGAGTTTTCCCACACAATGTTTCGCTACCTGTTCGGATTTGCTACAGCTGCTGATACCTGCACAATTTCGGTAGACGTTTCTTTCACTTCGAGATTTATGAACATTTCATAGGAATTTTGTTGTTGTGCTAAGCACTATTTTGTTCAACATTTTCTATTAATGTTCTGTTCTTTAAGGGAATTTTAATTGTTTATCTCTCTTTTTAAGCTGGTATCCTGCTGATATCCTAGAGAGGAGCCACAATTTGTTGTGCTAGGCGCATGTGGCCCAGACCCAATAGATCTTTATCGACTGGGTTGCTGCCCACCCCTATTAACCATTAAAATTTTGCGGAGATTTTGCAAACTCGCTGTAAGCGCTTGTCAAGGATTAATTTCATTATTTAAAGTTGTTGTTGATATTGTTGAACGATCTCCCGCATATTTGTGGCACGGCAGCGTAGCAAGTTTACGCCTGTCTCGATGGCCAACAAGTTTAGCAGCTCTTTTTTTCTTTTTGTTATATTCATTTAACATAAATTACATACAAAAAAAGGAAAAAAAGCGCAAGAAAACAGTGAAAGAAACCTGCAGCACCACAGCGTGGCATGGTTGAGGGGGGGCAGTCCTCGACCTTTTCGCCAGTATTTGCCTGCAGGCAAGAGGCCAACAGTTGTATGCCTGCCAGCCACACAGGCACACATACACGCACACTCACGCGCGCACACACACATTGCTTGACCGGCTTCGAAGCATCGTGCTGCAAGGTGATTCTTGGCTTGATGCGTCGAAATCTTTCAACTCATGCTCTTAAGATTTTCGCTGGTTTTCTTCATCTTCTACTCTCCTTCCTCTTCTTCTTTTCGTTTTTTGTTGTTGTTGTTTTTTTCACCTATCCCTACCTACCAATTAATCTCTGCCAATGCCAAAGTTGTTAGTTGCAACGTTGGTGTTGTTGTTGTTGCTCTTGCCGATGTTGTTAAAATGCTTATCTTTTAATTTTAACTCATTGGATCAAGCAGCAGCAGCCCAGCAACAGTCGCAGTCGCAGTGGCAAAAAGAGAAGAACCCTCTTACCACACAAAACTCGTTGCCGCCGCCGTCCACGTTTTCTTCTTCTTTTTCGTCGTCGTGTGTCTTGATAAAATGGTATTTTATAAATTCCTTTGGTAGAAGTCAGCGTGTTGTTGCTGCGACTGTAAGTAAATTTTTGCAGTTTGCAGTTGTGTGTTGTATGTTAAAAAAGCCTTGCCCCTTGTCGGCGTCAAGTTGAAAATGCTGTTGTCCGTTTTGCTAAATTTGTTGCACACACAAATTGCGACTCATTTGTTAAAAGACATACAACCTGTACAAAATTTCTCCTTGTGTATATTTTGTTTTTAAGATGATTCCCACTTGGATTTATTTCCGCCACTGAGCGAAGTTGGTTCATTAATCATGTGATTAGCAGCAATTGTTGCGAAAGTTGTGGCACGCAACTTTTCACTTAGCTATGTCTTCTGTTGTTTTTAATTTTTGCATCACTTTTGTAGATAATTAAAAAATGCCGTTTTTTGCGTATGCATTTTTTGTATATTTATTTGCTGCCACATTGGCCAACTGGCCAAACTGGACGCCAAAAATTTGCAGTCAAATTGTGCGTCTCGCTTGAAGCGTTGCCGGTACGTCGCCTAATAACCTGTCATGCCACAAATCCGCCTGCTGCACGTCTATGTGTGTCTGTGTGAGTGTGTGTTGCAAATGAAAATAAAACCACAACATACAACACACAATATTCAATTCTTTTTTTTTCATTCGTCTGTTTGTCAATTTTAGTTGCTGCCTTAAGCTGCGCTTTTTGGGGAATGTTGTTGCTTGGCGCGAGTTTTGCATTGAGCGTTTTTCCATGTTGCCACGTCAGGTGAAGCACACGACTTGGCCAATAAAAAAATATAAATAAAAATGCAACTTGCAGTTCGCTTAGAATTTTTGTTTGTGCAACACACACACACACAAACACACACACACACAAACACACACACACACAAACACACACACACACAAACACACACACACACAAACACACACACACAAACACACACACACAAACACACACACACACACACATGCATATATATATATCTGACATATCAGCATATTTTTGGTCGCTTGGTAATTAATTAGTTGATATTGGAGTATGGATATTTTGTTCAAAATTTTGGGCAACCAGTTGGTGCACATGTCAACTGCAGCTTGCAATTTATTGGCCCAACAACATATCTGACCATATTGGTAGCTGGCTGTCTTTAATTTTTGTGTCTTTGAGTTTTTTTCCCACAAACCTTACTAAAAATTAGGAGCAATTTTATATTTTAATATCCACTGACTTATTATATTCTCAGTTTTACTTTTTTTTAAATATATTTTCATTGTTAATATTAAAATAATTATTCACTTTTTATTTTCAATAATTTGATTTGAAGTTTTTTATTTTTCATTTTAATTTCATCAAAAATTAAATAAATAATTAACTTAGAAATTCTATCATTATACACTGCCAGGTGCTACCGATTAATTTTCACTTCTTTACTACTGATTCCGTGCCACTTTTTTTTACTACTTATTCCCTGCCACTTTCACTGGCTGGTATTCTTTTCTTTTTTTTTCTGATCGTTTTTATTTTTTGCACAAACTCTTGCTTGTATATTTTCACTGAGTTCTTTGCATTTTTTTGGTTTATGGCCAAGCTGAGCATTTAACATCAAGCATCAAGCATATTGCCGTTTTGGCATTGCAAGAGATTTATGCATCGGTTTTTTATTTGTATGGTTTTTTTTAAGCTTCTTTTTGTCTTCTCTCTTTTGGCCCGCTTCAACTTCTTGGGCTTAGGTTCGACTTGGCTGCCTGCAATTCAAATAGTCATGCACCTGCAATTTACTTTATAGACCATGGCATAATGTGGCTATATAAAACAGCTATGTGTGTAGACACACATACACACACATACACATAAACAAGTTGCCATCCAATAGTTTCTCAAAAAATGAAAAAAAAAAATTAAAGACCGGTCCCGCTCAGGCAAACAGCTGAAAATGCAACTGACGCTCAGTTGGTCGTGTGTTGCATGGCTGGCTGCCTGGCTGACTGACTGCCTGCCTGCCTGCCTGCCTGTTGCCGCCCGCAAATACTTGCAAGTACTTGCCCCGCATACCTTGATATGGCGTGCCACTTGTGACAAGCGCAAGTTTTCGAGTTTGCCAGTTTCGAATTTTTTTTCGGCTTAGGATTTGTAATCTCTCTAAATTCCAATGAGGAAGAGGCCAGCGCCAGCAGCGCCTCCCAAGTTCAACTGTAACTTGAATCCAATTAATCTTCATTAGGGCTATCTACATACACTTGTTCTTCTCCATTTTTTTCTTGTAATTTTCTCACATACAATTTACTTATCTTTATTGTTTTTTCTTCTTTCTGTTTCAGATCTGCTCATCCAGAGGCTCTCGGTGCAGCAAGTTCTCGAGGTCTCCTCCGAGTGGAAGACAAACAAATCGGAATCACAGCACACATCACTTGAATATGATTTTCGTGTCACCTGCGATCCGCATTATTATGGATCTGGCTGTGCGAATCTCTGTCGACCCCGTGACGATCAATTTGGTCATTACACATGCTCCGAAACGGGTGAAATCATCTGCCTCACAGGCTGGCAGGGCACCTACTGCGAGAAACGTAAGTATCTCTCAAGATATCAGAATTGGGATTGGGATTTGGCTTGGGTTTGAGGAATAAGTGAGCGGGCAAAATAATGTCAGCAACAACAACTGAAACAGCTTCAGTTCCATTCTTCGTTGTGTGCTTTAAAACGATTCTAGCATTCTTCGAACTGAAGCTCGCGCTCATGTTTGTTGTTGCTTGTTGTTATTATTATTTTTATTGTTGTTGCTGCCGCCGCATTGTCAAGTGGACACACCGCGCCGCGTTTCTTGTGCCGCACTTCACGCGGCCAACTCTCATTATTATTGAAAATCACTTGCTTGTCAAATCAAATGAGATGATTGTACACAAAAAAAAAGAAGGAAAATAAATCAAAAAAGTCAGCAAGAGAAGGGCGTGCAGGGAGGGGAAGGAGCGAAGAGAGACAAGGAGCTGCTAACGAATTAAAAGTGTAATTATTTTCAATGCGTAGCTGGCAATGATTTGACGAAAACGCCACACAAAAAAAAAATATTTGAATACCAAAATTCAAATATCGACAACGAAACAAGTAAAAAAAAAAACACAAAAGTGGAAAAAATCATAAAGTCAAACAAATAAATTAAAAATCAATGAATTTATAGTTTTTTACCCGTTTTTGTTGTTGTGATGGGGGAAAAATCATTTGTCATTTGACATGGGGCAGAACAAACAGGCGCAACAAAACGTCTAACGAACTGAAAACTAAAAGAAATCACTGAGGAAGCCGCTGCCACATGCGGTAAGAGTACAAGAAGTAGTAGAAGAAGCAAAACAAAAACAACAAAACTCAAACAGACCCTTTTTGTAGTAGTCGCCCAGCAGCCAGCTACCTATGCAGCAGCATTTTTCGGGGGGCTAACACACACACAACCACACACACCACACACACACACCACACACACACACCACACACACACACACCAATTGTAGGGACTGTGAATCAGATCACTAAAACTGACGAAGAGCACAAAAATCTTCCCACGCCAACTGCAAGCGGCCCCAGATTTCATATATACATATATATTTGAGGTGTGGTGTGGACACACACACGCACACACACACAAAGGCAGCTTCTTGATCATCATGATGTACATTCTCGTGGCTGATGTCGTTTTTGAGTATCTTCTGTGTCCGCCACGATGTTGACGTCGCAGTCGCAGTTGCAGTCGACGTCGTCTGCATGCCGCACATTTCTGAGGACGCGACCAGAAAGAAGAACTTCATTTGGGGCTATGGCATGGCTGATTACACCTTAAATGTGGTTCGTCCAGCTTGCTTTTTTTCGGACACATAATTTTTGGTGTCCTTCTGCTGCCGGTGGTTAAGCAAGTTGGTAAAACAGCAGCTGCCTCTTCCGCTCTTGTTGTTGTTGTTGCTGCTGCTGTACTTTATTTCCAAGTTAAATGCGAAAAATGAGCTTAAATTAAGGCACACAGATAAACACACACATGCGAAAATTATTTTTCATCAGCAGCAAATAAAAAGCCAAAACGTGCAACGTGCAAAAAATAAGTTGATCATGTGGAAGTGAGTGCTGCCTTTATTAAATTGGTCCAAAAAGGTTTCCAACTAGCTTTTTGTTTTTTCTGAATGAACGCTGCGTTGTGCATGCGTGTGTGTGTGTGCACAGTGTGTGTATTGGTTTTAATTTCAAGGAAATGAGCTATTTAGACTTTGTTGCCTTTTTCATGAATGAGCCCAGCTGCATTGGAAACTTGTGTGGGTATGCAACATTTGTGAGCTGTTGCTTTTGCTAAAGTAATATATACAAATTAGTTACTTTTAATGTAGAATAATGTGAAAGTAAATAGGCACAGCTTAAAGATAGCAACAGAATCGACCATTAGGCCTGAGCTTGCGGGCGTGTGAACAACCTAAGAAGAATATATAGAAGAAAATTTGAACTAGCCACGAAACGATGCCTCAGACCAGGCTACCAGCTAACAACCAACAACAACAACTGCCACAACAACAACAATAAACTCACTTTCAACTGGCCCGTCTGTGGGCATGTAATAAAAATCATTGCCAATTGCCAATATTACGGCTTATATATATTAGCTGCGTGCGGGGGAATTAAAAGCAACAGCAGCCGCAGCAGGAGCTGCAACCTCAGAGAGAGAACACGTTTTAGTGATTTTCTAGGCAATTTTCCTGCTTGAATGAAAAGCAGAAACTGTTGCAGGCGCATTTTTTCAAGCTGCTGTTTGTTGTTGCTGTTGGCCAGTATTGAAGAGGAGCTTTGCCTTATTCGCAATCTTCACGATTTAGTTTTTTTTTTGTCCAACTAGAGACCCTTGCGGATGAGGCGGGAGGGCAGCTGCAAAACTCCCCTACTTCCTGGCACAGACCCAGCCCCGCAAGAAACATGTTTGCCACATTCTTGGCCCAGCTTCAGATACCAACGACAGCCTCAGCCTCCGTCTCAACTCTTCTTTTTCGTCTTTCTTCTCTCTTTTTGTGTGCAATTCACAATCGAAGTTTTCGTCGAACCTTTTGGAGCTTGGGAATCGGTTTTCGGGCCGCCGTTTTCTTGTTGCTGCTTTATGATGATGCTGCTGTTGCTGCTGCTGCTGTTGCTTGCAACTCTTTGCGGCCATGGGATTATTTCATTTTGTGGTGTTTCCTTTTGGCCTGGCGCGCATATTAGAAACAAGTTATTCCTGCTGCCGTACAGTTTGAGCGTCATTGCTGTTTTTTTTTTGGCCATGATTCATTTTCGCCAAAAACAAAAAAAAAAATGAAATGAGCAGTAGTAAAAGAAGTAAACATTTTAAACGTTTTCGTCTATCTCTCGAGCGTTAAATGTTTTTTTTTTTTTGAAGATGGTTCATTTGGTCGTTTTTAAAGTGTTTTTTTGATAGCCCCGAAACGCGTGAAAAAGAAAGTTTTTGTTTTGTTTTCCTCTCTTTGAAACTGCCACAAATCTGGTGTTTGGTTTACTGCTTTCATTGTTTTCGTTGGCTTTGTCAATGTGGGCTGTGGCTGCGTGTGGGTGTAACTGCTACGAATTGTGGCAGGTGGCAGTTGGCATGCTTGGTGATGTCAACTGGCCACTTAACTTGAGAAAGTGATGATATTATTATTATTTTAAATGCAACTCTTTTGTTGATGAATTTGTATTTAAATATATAGAAACTAATCAGCATATCAATTAACAATATATGTCTTTGCTTTCTTTCTACTTGCAGCCAAATGCGCCAAGGGCTGTGTCCATGGCCAGTGCGATAAGCCCAATCAATGCATGTAAGTATTAACAAAAAAAAAAAAACTAAAATAAGTTAAAACAGTTTAAAAAGTGTGTGAAGACCCCACACACAAAATTGATGTGGCTAATTAAGCAGAGCTTTTGGCGCTAATTTCGTTTTTGTCAAGATGAGCTTTTTTGCGCTTGACGCTCTTTGGTTGCTGCACATTTTATTTCTTATTTTTTTTAGTACTTGCCAACAGCAACAACAACAATAATAACAATTGTCTTCGGACACACCTTTGCAGTGTTATTTGACTAGTTGTTGTTGGCTGATTTTGTTTGTCGAGTGCTACCAACTTTGGTAAAGGGCAAAAGCAACAACACAAAAAGAAACAACTAACAAACTCTGTTTGCTTTTCAGCCGTTTAGTGCACGTTTTGTGCGACCACAAGAAATTCTTCTGTCTGTCTGTCTTTTTGTCCGTCTGTCTGTCTGGGAGTGCATTGGCTGTCATTTGATTGTCGAGGTTTTGCATTACAATTATATTCGAATTGCCTGCTGTAAAAATAATCAAGTAAAAGCAATATATACACTGGCGAATCAAATTGAGTTACAAAGTTTTCCCACATTTTTCATAGGGCAAAAGCAACAAAAACAGCAACAACAATAACAATAACACAGCAAGGTGTAAGCCAACACTTTTGACGACGCTCGCAAATATTTTATGCATGAAATTTCAAGCTCAAATCTCATAGAGCAGTAGCAACCCCTCCCCATCCACCACCCTCTAAGCAAGCAGCTGTTGTCGGCTGGCCAGCGTTGCCAGCTTGGAGTACAGAAAGCTAATTGCGCCGTTGTTTAGATTTCTTCTTTTTGATTTTGAACAGGATGTTGCTCATTATTTATGCATTGCTGGCCAATAAAGTGCCTCCGCCCCTCCCTCTCCTCTCCACCAACTCCAGCTTTGTACCAGTTCCCAGTGAGCCAAACGGAAATCAAACATTTTGTGGTTCAATAATTGTGCCAAAAACCAAATATTAAATACACACACTCACACACACACACTCACACACACACACACTCACACTCACACACACACTCCCACCTCAAATGTTATTGATGTGATTTGGGATAAAATGTTTGTTTTATAAATAGGGCCCGACGACGTGTTGATTGTTCATAGAAAAAAGCGCAAAGCGAACGTTAAGCTCTCAAGTAAACCAAACCAATACCATAGAAAATTAAAGTGCTTTTTTTGGTGTGTGGGAATATTTTAATAATTCTATGCGCGCGCGCAATATCAACAAACTCAAACACAACCAAGGAAACACACACACGTGCGCGCATACATATGCATATATGAACATACGCACTCATCGGACATGTTGGCAACGCTATGTGTTTTGTGTTGACCGTCGCCGTCGCCAACGTTTTTGACATTTCTGCTTGTCTTGTGTACACACTAACGCATATCAATTACCACTTGTCTTGTACAACACACCCCTTCCACTCCCCCTCCCAATTCTCTGCTTTGAATTATTGCCAATTGTGAGTTTGTGGGTGAAGGATTTCTTTGTCGTATCATTTTGCATATATTTATCGATAATGCATCTCTGTGGCCACAATGCGATGCGCGTGCGTGCCGTGTATGTGTGCTTTTGCTTGGCAGCGCAAAGTGGAACGCTCTGCAAGTAAAATAAATAAATTTACTGCTTGCCGGATCGTGAGAAATGCAAAATTGTATCTATCTTTCTCTGTCTCTCACTCTCTCTCTCTCTCTGTCACTCTCGCTGTGTGCGGATATGTGCACTTGAACAAAAAACGGAACAAAATTACGTCGCATCTCATTGTTTCTTTTTTGTTTTTGACTTTCAAGTTGACATGCGTTTTCCTTCTTCTCCTGTCAAGTTGACGTCCCCTTTGGGAGGGGGTCATCGAGCACATTAAATTGTGCGACGTAAAAGTGCAGATCAGATCCGCAGCAAAAGTTGCCGTCGTTGCCCTTTTCTTTCATTATTTTCTTTTTACAAACATACATATGTATCTATGCATGAGTGTGTGTGTATAAACACTCAGCCAAGCGTTGCTGCACCCACACAGCCAATTACATACAACGTATGCATATGCATATGTGTGTGTGTGTATTGATTTATGTCTGTGTGAGCGATTTGCTAAACAGGTGATGCGCTGTCTGTCTTCCTCTTTGCTTTCAGCTCTTTCTTCATGCTTTCGCATTTTGTTCAAAAACTTCAAAAGTAAACCATCGCCCCGAGCGCATCAGCCGTGTCCGTCATGTCCAGCAATCAGCGTCTGCTTTTTTTTTATACATTTTTTGCATTTGCCTTTTGCATTTCCATTTGCATTTGTATATTTCATTGATGATTTTATTGCTGTCTTTACTTTGTGGAACGTATTCGATCTGCTTTTCAGGAAACAGATTTAGTTTTTAACGATAAGCGATTATTTGATTACATTCTTATCGATAGGCGAAGCAATTGGACCGGTAGCAAACAGTGTTGCCAATGCCGCCTTTTTTTATTGCTAATCGCAGTTTCGTTACTTTAAAATAATTAATAAATTAAATTTGAAATTATTTAACTTGGGACTGGATCCAGTGAATTCAACAAATTAACTTCAGTGATGATCAATATGCAATGTGTTTTCATTATTGCTGTCTTTACCTTAAGCAACATATTCGCGCTGCATTGCAGTAAATAAATATACAAATAATTAAATAAAATAAAATTAATTAACCAACTAATTTATTGTTTTCCTTTATTCTTATATATTTGCAGATGTCAGAAGGGTTGGCGCGGACCGTTGTGCGACGAGTGTGCTCCTTATCCGAGTTGCGTGCACGGAACTTGCAACAAGCCCTGGGACTGCATTTGCAACGAAGGCTGGGGCGGTCTGTTCTGTAACCAGGATCTGAACTACTGCACCAACCATCGCCCGTGCTTGAATGGCGGCACCTGCTTCAACACCGGCCAGGGACTATACACGTGCAAATGTGCACCCGGCTACAATGGCAACGATTGCCAGACGGAGATCAGCTCCTGTGACTCGGATGTGAATCCCTGCCAGAATGGGGGCACGTGCGTCGACGAGGCGACTCAGCGTGGCTACAAGTGCCTCTGCCCAAAGGGTTGGAATGGACGAATGTGCGAGGAGAAGCTGCTCACCTGCGCCGACAAACCCTGCCACCAGGGCAGATGCCGAAACACGAGTCCAAATGGCAACAACAACAACAGCAAACAGCAGGGGTTTCAATGCGACTGCCCCAGCGGATATAGTGGACCCACCTGCGATCTACATTTGGACAACTGCAATCCGAATCCATGCCAGAATGGCGCCACCTGCCAGCCGAATGGTAAATGCAACTGCCCCGAGGGCTACACAGGCGCCAGATGCGAACAGAACATCGACGATTGTGTGGGGCACAAGTGCCAAAATGGTGGCACCTGTATCGACATGCTCAACCAGTATCGCTGCCAATGCGTGCCCGGTTTCCACGGACCGCGCTGCAGCAGCAAAGTGGATCTCTGCCTGACCAAACCCTGCGCCAACGGTGGGACTTGCACCAATCTCAACAATGATTACCAATGCGCTTGCCGCGCTGGATTCACCGGTAAGGATTGCTCCATCGATATCGATGAGTGTGGCAGCACTCCGTGCCACAACGGCGGCACCTGCATGAATCGTGTCAACAGCTTCGAATGCGTCTGCGCCAATGGATTCCGTGGCAGACAATGCGACGAGGAATCCTACGATTCGGTCACCTTCGACGCCCATCAATATGGGGCAACGACGCAAGCCCGTGCCGATGGTCTCACAAATGCCCAAGTGGTGCTCATTGCCATCTTCTCGGTGGCTATGCCCCTTGTGGCAGTGATCGCTGCCTGCGTCGTCTTCTGCATGAAGCGGAAACGGAAACGTGCCCAGGAAAAGGACGACGCCGAGGCACGCAAGCAGAACGAACAGAATGCGGTTGCCACGTTGCATCACAATGGCAGCGGCGTTGGCGTTGGCGTCGGTGTTGGTCTCGGGCTGCCACCGGGTGGCACAACTCTGGGCGTCAAGCGTGGCAGCAGCGGTGGCCTCACCTTTGACAACAGTAACCCGAACATTATCAAGAACACTTGGGACAAATCGGTGAATAATATTTGCGCCTCTGCCGCGGCTGCGGCTGCGGCAGCTGCAGCAGCCGATGAGTGCCGCATGTATTCCGGCGCCTTGGCCAATTACGCTGTGGCAACGGCAACAGCGGACAACAATGCCAATTCGGAATTCTGTGGCGTTGGCCAGTTGGCGCCGCTGCAACGCGCCAAATCGCAAAAGCAACTCAACACGGATCCAACGTTGATGCAACATCGTGCCTCACAGCTGCTCTCCGCCGGCGCAAGCGTCGCTGCAGCAGCGGCGGCTGCAGCAGCAGCAGCGGCCAGTGGCGCAACCAAAGAGTACAGCACAGCTGTGGGTGTTGCTGCAACGGGAGCGACGAACTCAGCACACAGCGAGCAGGGTGGTGGAGGTGGCAAGGGGAGCGGTGGTGGTGGCAAGCGCATTTCGGTGCTGGGCGAGGGCTCCTATTGCAGCCAGCGTTGGCCATCCTTGGCAGCGGCAGGTGTGGCAGGTGCGTGCTCCTCCCAGCTAATGGCGGCGGCAGCGGCGACGGGCAGTGGTGCGGCGACGACGCAGCGCACAGTGGTCTGTGGCACGCCGCACATTTAAACAAAGACTGCACAGAGAGAAAGAGACGCAGAGAGAGAAAGAAAGTGAGAGGGAGAAAGCAAGAAAGAGAGAGAGAGAGACGCCAAATGATGAGCCATTTATTGGCTTTGTTGTTGATTGAAGCAGTGCAGTCGTCAAAATTGTAACAGGCTTAACACACATCCACACGCACACATACACACAGACACCCGCACACACACAAACAATTTTTAAACTTCACATACTTTGCCTAATTAACAATTTAAACAATTTCTTGCGCTTGGTCTGACGTAAGCATAAAGTTCTCATTTGTACATTCTAAAAAGTTATATAATAGAAATTCGCACCTTTGACTTAAACTCTTCAAAAACTTGACTAAGAAATAAGAAAATAAGAAAAACTGGACGAAAAAAAGAAACTAAAGAAACACATTTCTACTGACGTTTTGCATGTTACTGAAAAATCTGCTTCAATTATTATTATTAGAATTGTGCTTAGTTGCGATCGATTGTAAATATTACTTAACGCAAAGAACTCTAAACATAATTAGAACTTAATCTTAGCCACTAAGCAATCACAAAAACAGAAAACAGGAAAAAATACAATTCCTCATTGACGCTGCATGTCGACTCTTTGTCTATGCAAAGTAGTGCGCAAGCATTTTGTACATACTAATTATAGGTAATCAACTCTGATAAACAACAAACATACAAAAAAAAAAACATTCAACGCAAAAAAAAAACAAAAAAAATTGACTATCTCGCGCTCTACTTTTATTGTCTAAAGTATATGCATAACGTATAACTAAATTTAACTCTAGCTTAATTACATTATCTACATAGAAACACACAGACAAACAAGCGAAGACAAATAAAAACATTTAGTGATTCTATTATAAGTGCTTAATATTTACACACAATAACTTTATAAACCTTTTATTTCTTCATTTTTTTTTTAACTTTTTGTATAATTTTTGGCATTTTTTTTTTTAATTTGGAGCAATTATATGGAAAAAGGAAGTCAACATTATTTATAGTTAAAAGTTAACTGTAAACGAGACATGTATTGAATTTATAAATTTTAAGCGTACATTTATTTGAAAATTTAACAACAAACAAAATTGAATGAAATATACAAAATACAAAAAAAAAAAAAAAAAAACATAATCATTTACGTTTGAAAGTCTTCAAAACAGTATAGTCTTATTAATACTTTTTGTTATTAAAACTAAACAACAAATTGCTTACATTTAATTTTGATCTCAAAACCATTAAACAAACAATGTGTATGAAAGTATGAAGCAACAACTGTTTGCGAAATTCAAAAATATCAAAATTAAATCTTCACAAAACGAACTCAACTCCAACTTACACTTAATTTGCAAATGGTTCCTCGTTAGTCTAAAACTAGTTGTAAAAGTGCTAAAAACAAAGCAAGCGATACGAAAAATTAATGTTGAATATACTCTATATATATATACACATTTTTTAATGCATTTGCTACTTAAATCGAAACAGAAACATTCAAATCTACACAGAAAGATCAGCGCTCATCAATATTTATCTCAACTAACTTTGTACATATTTAACATAAAGCTCTCTCAAATACATTTTGTTATCTACGCTCATACATAGGACCGCCTATATACATCTATATATGTATATATATATTTTATAAATATTTAATTTTTTAAATAGTCGTTTTTAGTAATTTATATTTTTATTGCAAAAAAAGAAAAACTTAAAAAAATAGACACACACATGTCAGATTGTATAAAGTATATAAGAACTTAAACACATATATTTATACCATATGAATTATATAAATAGTAGTAGTTACATGCATACAATTGTAATTTAATGTTGTACTTACGATTTAGTCTAAACAATTTTATGAAATTTTAGTAATTAAAAAATGAATTGAAAAACTGCAAGAAAAAAAAACAAGCTACGAAAAACGAACAAACAAAATGCAAGTGAAAAAATATGAAAAAAAAAACAATAAAAATTTGTATGAATGAATTCTAAAAAACATGGCTTTCTTATTTTGAACTGAACAAACTCATGACAAATGCCCACTGTGGTTAATGTGGGAGTTGGCAACACTGTGCATGACGTTAAAGCATCCAAGATGCCGCGAAATTGAAAATTAAACGCATTTTAAAAGTTGTACAACGACAAAAATAAAGAAGTGCTTGACACGCTGCCAGCAAATATTGACTAATAAACGTTAGCACTAACGACAACAGCGGAAAAAGGTGTTAGTTGGAAGAGGAAGAATGAGACAGCTAATAAAGCAAAGAACAAACGAGACATGTAAATATATGTATAAGTGTATCCGAGTGCCGAATGATTGGCTTAACATTTAAATACAATTTTAATTACAACTACATGCCTAAAAAGTGCATCAAATATGCAGACAACAACTGGCGGAAGAAAGCGCTTACCAGCTATATAAATATATATACATGTATACATTTACATATATATATATGTACATATACACATTCAGACATACATTTCTATGTACAATTCAGAGAACATCAAAAGTTGTTGTTGCTGACAGCATTCGTTCTATCTTCTTGCCATGAATTTTGTGTGTGAAGATCTGCGATATAATCACCGTGGAACAAAGCTTTGTAGAATTGAAGTGTGCTTATCTCACTTTTGCATGCATAGACATAAACGCTACCCTTTCCGATGCTATATATCTTTTCAAATGTGGAATATTCACACTTTAAAGCCAGACCTCAAATTTAAATCATAGGTGAACTATTTGTTAATAATATTTCATACAAGTAAAAATTGACAACAGGAAACGTAAGGCGAACAAAAATATAATGAGATATCAAACGGCGAATAAAAACACATTCGAAATCCGGGCAACAAGGGTACATAATCTATTATTTTAAAACAGGAAATAACGGTCCCCCAGAACTCAAAATATTATTACGTTTTATTAATTTATTTTTAGTAATTTTTCAAACGGGTTTTCGGTTCTAAAACAATAAAGGGACATTCATTGATGCTGAAGAAGGATATATATATATAAACTTTAATAAGTCGGAGAATCTTACAACAATTCGATGCATATTTCATAGGTATAAAAAGAAACAAATATTTTACACCATAGGAAATTTCGACAATAAATGTAATTTGGCAAACTAGTTGGCAATTTGTGCACACATAAATGCAGATAAGGCCCATGGTATCTGTTGCCGGTATTACAATCGCACAGAGGCTAGATGGTTGGGGCTTGGTTGCTGCAGTCGCTTCAGCAACAAAGCATTAACAATAAATTCTCGCATGCCATTGTGAAATTCTCACAATAATCATAAATAATACTTTATTTTTACTTTTTAAACGACGCCGTTTGTGCTGTTAATGAAGTTGCTGAGGAGTGCGTATCCATATGCGTATGCATTTGCCTTTTGGCTGGGAGCAGCTTTATATCGCTTTGTGGCCTGTCAACATGAGCCGCAAATATCATAGCTATTGCCATAACCATTGCCACAGCCATTGCCATAGTCATAGAGATGAGCGACTCGAGACCTGAGACTCCAGACTCGAGACTCGTCCAGCCGCCTAATTAAGCAACTTTAAACTTGGCAATACAAAGTGGCAAGTCATTTGGACGACGGGCAGTAGAAATAAATATTCGAATGTGTGTGTGTGTGTGTGTGAAGTCACAAGCATATCATTTACAAAACAATTACGCATGCGCGGCAAGATGCATCAGCGAGCAGTCCACTTGAAGACTAAGCCATTAAAATGCACTATGAAAATATTATGTTAGGTTGTGGACACTCGACTCGAATGGGAGAGCGCGGAGAGTGGAGATGAGCCGTGACACTGCTCATTCAACATTTGTGGAGACCATGCCCTTTATTGTATTTGTTTACCAAGTTGCTTTACTCCACATTTTGTCATTTCATGGCCTCTAACCGTTGACACCTAATTGTGTTTACGTAGGCGTCCGGTAAGCTTCGATCCGATCCGGTTTGGTCCTTTATGAAGTGCCAGCTCAAACTCCAAATTAACTCATTGAAAACGCGTTTCAATTATGTTTAGACAAACAACAGCAATGGGCACAGGGTTGACAGTAATAATGAACGGTTTGTCAACGGCCCAAAAAATCCCAGACTCATTTTGTATTTTATGCCTTTGTCAGCGCCTCGAAAAACCAGTTGAAAATGTTTGCCTCAATTCTCATAATGCCAAACCAAACCAAAAAAAAAAGAACTCCAACAACTGCAGCATTTAAGAAAAAGATCAACAAGAACTCTGTGTTCTTGTTCTCATTCTTGTCTCTCTGGCTTGTCTCGTATAAAAAGTTCTGTAGTCGCATTTTTTGGTTGTTCTGTTGTTTTTTTTTAATCCATCGTGCATTCATTGTCCGCGCCTAATCACTATAAAAGATCTCGCTTTTCATCTTCGTGACGCTCAACTGCGTTGTTGATCTTGAAAATTTGCTTTAAACGAGCGCCAAGAACAACAGCAACCACTACAACAGCTGCCAGGTTCGAAATCAAAATAGTAAAATAAGCAATCCGATTGTTGGATTTAAATGTGATCAGTGCACATGATCGGAAATTGTAGCTGCTGTTGAAGCATTGGACTGTGAACACTGAGAGAAAATCACAGTAAACACGCACCATAATTTGGCACTAAGAGTAAAGCATCCTATTATTCAGAAAGCGTATTTAAAGGTCTAGAATAGCAGTTGAGAGAGTTAATTTTAATACTATTTTCTGAATTTTAGAATGCAGCTTTTTTAAATATAGGTTCACATTTTTACTTTTTTCAATGTATCTAAAAGATATAAAAATACCTTCCTAATTTTAATACAGTCAATACATTATTTCTAAAAACACCAGCTTTTTATTTTTCAGAACGATTCTCATTTTAGTGCAATTTCGTACAATTCAGGACGATATTTATTTTCATTTATTTTTATTTTTGAGTGAAATTTAATTTAATTAATTGATATTGTTATCAAGGCAATCAAAATAAACTTGCAGAAATATTTTTAAATCGTTACTTTGCTTTTAAGCCGTCCTTTTGAATATCCCCCGAAGTTTCTTTTAAAACAAAAATAGCCTTTCGCTCAGTGTACGCTACTCGTATTTCAAAATGTGCCTTAATAATACATACACATCGCTAACCCATAAGTGCCCCATAATTTAATGAGCTTCATTCATTCATTTTTCAAAGTAGAGACACACACAGCTCCAATTCTATTAAAGAGCGCAGCGCAGTGAAGCCGACGACAAACCGAAAATGAGAAGAAGAAAAAAGGTCATCTTATCATAAATAAACTGACATAAAATCAAGAATCAAATTCAAAGCGAAGACAACCCAAATTGAGGCAGTCGGGCAGGCAAAACAACAAATCCGTGGCCAAAAGTACATTGTGGAGAATTACACAATAAATGAAATGCAGACCAATGGAGCGCACTGTCTGAGCAGGCAGACAGACAGACAGACAGAGAGATAGACAGACAGAGAGACAGATAGACGGACACGGCACGGAAAGACGTCAGACAAAAAGCGCAGAGAAAAATGATTCACTATGGAATTTTATGAGCTGAGAACATTTTCAAACTGCCATTCAATGCCATGGGATACAAATGCGGCGAGTGTGTTGAGTATTAACCAGCTTGTAGCTGGTAGCTTGGTAGCTGGAAGCTAGAAGTTGGCAGCAACTTAGCAACTGAAGTAGCCAACTATACAAATATAAGCATTTTGTTATCTAGTCGTCCCATACAAATGAAATCGATAAAATATTAAAGTAAACATTTTAGAGATGCAGCGATGAAAGCGACCAACTCCGATCTAATTGAGTGTGAATAGGTTGCGAGAGCGTTGAGTCTCAGCTCAACAGATTATCTGATTATCAGACAAACTTGTAGATTGTACCCTGGGGAATTGGGCTCCCATTCGATTCAGGTAGCGCTGAAGCCATTTAAGGCCAATAAATTTCAACTAAACGGACAGCAGACAAAACGTTCAGCTTCATTTCTACTGTTATAATTTATTTCACATAGCAGCCGAAGCCAAAGCAAAGCAAATCAAATCCAAATACAAGTCCACTCCAGATAAGCTTGCAGCTTCCTTCTTGTGGTCCAAGTCCAAGTCCAAGTCTTTGAAACTCTCCTCCTGCTGCTGGTCACTGCGCTTTGACTTTGTCTTTGTTGTTTTCGCTGCACAATTTGTCGTCGCTTGTGTTTTTATACTCTGTTACCAGAGGTATAAGAGAGTACATTGAATTTGTGAGGTGACCGTCATGCTGCGAGTCTGCGTTTCAGTCTCTATAAATTTGGAACACATATGCGTCTGTGGCCGCGACAATCGCCAAAACCCATAGTGTTAATCGATAAAAGCGTGTATTAACCAACATTTTTCAAAATTATACATACACACATCTATTAGTATCGTTTGGAATTAAATGATTTATTTAGTGAACTTATTTTTAAATATTTATTCATAAAAACGTCTGTAAGTATCGTTTTGAAATAAATTTATTAATTTATTTATTATTATTATTATTTACTATACTATTTTTATCTTATCTTTTTTATCTTATTAATAATATATTTTAATTATTATTAAAATATTGAGGAATGCCTTACAACTTTGATCATGACCTGACGCAAGGTGCAGTGACCCGTCGCCCGCTCCGACTCCTTGATGCTATATGATTCAAATTCGAGCGCCTTCAGGCGGTGCCTGTGCACTTTCGTATGGAAATGCGCCCGCATGGCTGACTTATCGACGAAGTACTTTGCACAGTGTACGCAATTGAGCTGCTCAGATCCATATTCTGATTGATTAGCTCGGCGCTACGTGTGCGCATATCGACATCAATTTGGTCAAGATTCCTGCGGCGGCTGCGTACCAACGACGCCAACGACGCTGCAGGTGCCTGTTGCCACAGTGCATTTTCTTGCGCTTCTGTACCCTCCCCATTTGGAATGGGTTTTTAAGTAACTTTGCTGAGTAAACCGTTTTTTAACTTCTACGTTGTTATGTGCAGCACTTTGTGTACAAATAACCAAGTGTCAAAATTTATTCGTTTATGTTGTTAATAACCAACGATAGCTTCGATTATTGATATCAGCCGTTGCCGTTTTTGCCTATTATGCAACAGATCTGTCCTTAGTCGTTTGATTACCCCAAAAAAAAAAATAGCAAAATGCCTCTGTTCGGAAATGTATAATTTTTTAAAAATAATTTCAGCGATCCTAAAAGGGAATGCAACATGAATACAGACATTAACCAGATTCGATTACAAGTGACAGCAAAAAATAATTTATTTTATGCTCTCCAAAATTTAGTTTGTTGTTCTTTCCCCTCTTAGTTATTAAAGCAAGTTCAGAAACACAAAACTTAACACCAAATGTTAATAAATAATAATCCAAATAATAGTAATAATTATTATTAATAAATTATTCATTTCTCACTCACCCAGGAAATAATCATAAAATGTAGATTGTTTTGTATTCTTGCAATATTTGCTGTCTCTTTTCTGGAACCAAAATAGCGTCTCACTTATATATTAAAAATTATATTTATACACAAATTACAATTGATGCTATCAATACAAACATTAATTGGCATTATAAGAATATATAGTTATGTTAACATTTCAATTGATTTATTTTATATATGCAGTCAACCCAGGATGTATTTTCACAGTATTCTATAACTTTGTTTTTAATGTTAGTTAATAAGTATTTTCTGGTGTTTGCACTCATAATATAAGGAGTGTGTTTGGTTACAAGAAAGCCTTCAGATCAAGTCCCAGGTTTAGCTCTCTTGCACTCAAATTTTAACTGAAAATGTTGTTATGGATGCATAGAAATTATTTATTATCTATTTTATATTTATATTTAAATGTACACAATAAAATTATATCAAATAAAATAAACATACAAACGCCTAATAAATTTTTATATTAGGCGTTGTCAGATTAAATTTATTAAATCGATAGCAAATTCAAGTGGCAATATTCAGGCGACTTGACAAAACTCAAAAGTATCGCATTAATTGGAGCACGTATAAATTTAAGATAAGCTTAGCCGTTTTTAATATTGAAAAGAAGCAGCCGAGTATTGTGCAGTCGGTACCACCCGACTGCAACTTATTTGGTATATTTTTGGTTGTTTTTGTTTGATTTTATTTTTATTTATGTTTGAGCTTTGTTTTTGTTCATGTATCTTGTAGATACATTTGTAAGCTGGAGTCGCTTCAATTCGTTTGAATTTCGTTGGCCAGCGCCAGAGCGGGATCATCGTGTGTGTCTCTCGAAGTTTACTGCCTCTGCTGCTGCCTTCTGATCTGTGGTTGGTCTTCATTTGATTTTATTAATGATGTGGGAACTTCTGTTCGCTAAGCTTCTTTGAGTCGACGCTGATTTGTGTTTTGTGTGTGCTGTCTGCGTTGCCTTGTAATGCTCCCATTTGTATTCCATTAATTATGATCGGTACTTTCATTAATATCATACGCAACTCAGTTTCAACTCTCAGTCTTCAGCTTTACATTTACAAGCAGCCTGCTTGGTGGAGAATTACTTTTTGCATTATGACCCAATTTGAACTTCTGAACTTGACATAAAGTCAAAAAGGCAATTAATATACAAATTGTAAGGCTTTAATTATTTAGAAATAAATATAAGAAACTGGTAAAAATGCTAAAGAGAAAAAAAAAACGTTGCCAAACTAGAAATGGTCGTCGAATTTAACATTATGCTACGGTCCGTTAAAATCTTTCGGTTATCCATGGATATTTTGAGCACTAGCTTCAAATAAGCGGTACATATTTAGAAACTATATTCTGGCCTATGATATATTTTTGATTTTTAACAATCACTTAAAAATAAGTTCCAATGTATTGAAAACAATAAATCTTGTAGTTGGTGATTTTAGTCAAGATATCTCAAAAGGAAAAGGAGCTCGTACAAGAGGATTATGATTGAGCGATTTTTAACAGGATTTGCTACTATGATAAATTTCTTTGTTTGTTTTCTTGAATAATTATACTTTCTGGTACCTTCATATGCAAGTACTAAATATGCCACATACATTATCGTCCCGTGACCAACTTTATATAAGTAAGATGTAAGATTGTTTAATAACCAACTTTCACGTTGAAATTCATCTTCTGGTTTGCATTTTCACTTTATTGGAAGAAGGAATTTGTTAAGCAATAAGACAGATTGATAAAATCGACACATTTACAAAAATGTCTAATTATGCTTTAACAGCAAGAAACAGAAAAATTGATACTTTTAAGAAAACAGAAAATGTCAAAAAGTAAGTTTACTCTCGATGCAGAGGTTACTTATTCAGAGAAAATTTTTAAAAAATATACCTAAAAAAAACCGATTTTCAATTTGCTATACTTACATGGGACAAACAGAATCAAGAAAAGGTAACCAAAGAGAACACACATTGAAAACTTCAAATAAATCAAGCACATGCCACATGATGCAAAGAATGCGTAGAGGGGAATGGGAACTTGACTCGAAGCGCTAGCGCTCATAATCAAATTGATGTATTACAATAGTTTGTAGAAGTACACGGATCGTCTAGCGGCTGTAAAACATTACCGAGACCCCAACAGCAACTTCAAGAGTTACAAACCAAATGAGTTATAAGTGTGTTTGTGTTGTTATTGTTTGTTGCTGTTGTTGTTGCTATTTTTGTTGTTTTTGTGTGGAGTCTTACCTGCAACTGCAAGAGCATCCAACAAGATTGACATGCGTACCAAGTGGAGTCTTCTCCTTCCCATGTGGATGCACGAAAACAATGCCCGAGTCGAGTGTGAGTGACTGTTAACTGCCAGTTGCTAACGATGTGGTCATTGAGGCCATACTATATAAATAATGGAAATGCATACTAATTAAATTGTGAGAACTTTGTCTTTGCCTGAGATCTTCACCTCGTTCCCCGCTCAAGCATTTATTTACCCATCATCTGTCTAGGCTGCTGCGTGAACTCCTCAACAAGTCGCCAATTATCACCAACAGGCCCAGTGTGAGTGTGAGAGTGTTTGTCACTCGAATTGAAAATGTCAATATTCTGTGTTATTGACTGTATGCCAGACTAACTGGTTACCTGTTGATTTTCGTTGGATCTTCCCAATTATCCAATAGTTTCAGTGTCGGAAACGTTTTACGGGGTTTTAATGAATTGCTTGTTATCGAATATCAAGTTTTGTTTTGAATATATTTTCGTATATGTGCCTATAAAAATGATTATATCCAATTATCACCTTAGGGTTTCAACACAATTTTATAAATCTTATTTAGAAAGTTCATAACGCTGCAAAAAAAAAAAATGTTTAAGCTTTGTTTAATATCATAAAAACAAAAAAAAAATGTTTCGACTTAGTTGCAGAATAAATAAAAATAAATTAAATACAAACAAAGACGTGCAAAGCACTAAAAAGCGAATATAAAAATTGTCAAAAATGGCATATTATACCACAAATCATATTAATTGTATATTTTATAGAGAGAAAAACAGACTTATAACATTTTCTCAAGGACCATTTAAATTTAAAGCAAAAATAATCAGAAGCTTAAATTTTGTTGAGTGCTATATGTTCTATGGCTTTTATATTTGTGCAAAAATTATATTTAATATGCGGCTTAAGGACTCATTTTAAGAAACAAGATCAAGATCTTGATTAGATTAATTGCTTCAGACTTAAAATGTCTCAATATTTATCTATCAGATTTGTGGTTGGGGGACTACAGGAAATTTTTTTAAAATTATTTTTTAAGCACGCCACCAGCTAATTAACACTTTAGTGACTTCACTCTTAAGATTGCGGGAAATTGATCATTTTTATCGACTTACACTTGGATGTATATTATGAAGGAATTTAAATACTTAAAATGTCGAGGGCTTCACTTCTATGGCGTCCATAAATTGCGTTAGATTAAATAGATTAAATTAAAATTAAATATATATATATAGATCCTAGAATCCGTGATGCTATACTTGATTGTACTATTGATTCCAAACACATAAAATCGCACTTTCCATATTTGTAATCTAAGCCAATTATGCCACACAATGCCAAAACAACAGTTAGGCATGAAAATCTGAACCTCAATTGAGTATCACGACTTGCTGAAAAAACTAAGCATTAGGAAGCAACGACTTTGATCACAACAATGACAACAACTTAACTCAATACACATTGAGTCGCACATCTGCTCAGGCGTAGAAGCGCCTAGTTCCCCCTATACACCTCATCTAACTATGTGTGTACCTTTCAACGACTGTCTCCATCTCTCTCTCTTTTCGTCATTATGTGTCTCTAATTGCCAAAGCCCAAAAAAAGTGAACAGCGAACGCAGAAAATGTGAACAATTGAACAAGTTGCGGGCCTTTGGGCGTCTGCTGATGGAAGGAAGCTGGATCGCTACTTGCTGTTTTGTCAGCGATCCACAATAGTACCTATGTATTTACCTTAGTTACTGGATACTCCTGAATGGTCCGACATCATTTGAATGCGCGCACAATAGAACCGAAAACACGTCGAACAATTACGGTACTCGTACTCAGATCATTGCCAGTCCGTGTGACCGCTATATGCCTCGTATTGTTGTTGTTGCTGTTCGCTTTAGAAAATGTCCAAACATTGTCGGAAATTTGTTAACTTTAATTTCTGTTGCAGTTGGACAGGCCTGCCGAACAGCGGTCTGTGCATTGCACAAAAACAAAATTGCTTGCGGATGATTTTTGCAAAGAAACAAATGAAAGTCGCGGGCGTTGTGTCATTTCCATTCAATGCTCAACTGGTCCTGTTGTCGTTGTTGTTGTTTTTGTTGTTGTTGATGTCTTTTATTGGTTGGCTAATCGAAATTATGACAATCCTGGCAATAGCTTTAACGGTTTTCTTCTGCCATCTGCAGTTGCCGTAAATTTGTTTATCAACTTGTTTGACAGCTTCTGCCGAATCGAATTTTGCCATTTATGTATTAGTTGGGATATGAGGTTCTTTTGTTGTTGAAAATAATCGCCCAATCTAGTGGGTTCTTTAATGCATATCTAGCATTTTGTAGTAGTAAATCTAAGCAAGTACTGTATAAAAGTTTTTATAGCTAGAAAAATATAAAAGAATAAATATTTTGAATTCATTATTAATTATTCTTTCATTTGCATGTGGTTGGCAATTGTTGTCAGTATAATTCTTAATATCAAATGACTACATCCTCTTTTAGAATGATAATATATGAAATCTCTCAGAAATTGTAGAGACAGCATATATTTTTTTGATTGACTATCATTTTGTTCAGACTTTTCATAAGATCGATTATACCAAGGTATGACTTGGATTGTATTAGACTGTATTAGGACTGTGAATATAATTTCAATTTAAAATCTTGAGTAGAATATATGCGAAGCACATATTTTTTTAATAATCAAAAGCGCAAGTAAAAAATTCATATTTATAAGCATATTAATTTTAGTTAAAAAGAATTTGTGTGAATACAGACAACATTACATTATACGTGAATCGTAGGAAATACTTACAACTCTCTTATGACTGGCAATGATGCCAAGCCTGAGAGTCGTACTCCATAAACGGAAGCCAGAGCTCATCAAAGGCAAGCCAAACAAAGTGGTTTTCAGCATAGGTGACATTTTTAGAATATTAAAAGAGATAAAATATAACTGAAATGTTTAGCTGCATACATGGGAGGGGCAAAAGCTTTCTCAGACATTGAAAACTAGTTATTTGTTATTTCGAGTCGGAGTTGGAGTTGGAGTTTGGTTAGTTCAGATCAGGTTCGAGGCTGGGCAACATCAACATCAATCGGAATCACTGTTCATTCACTATCATCCGACTGGTAAAAACATGGTGTGAGAGTCTGGCAAAGGCTTGAATTGTGCATCTGGCGGCGTTGACTTGGACTTCCTGTTGTCGCGTCGTTATTGTCCATCATAATTTCCATTCGTAATGAGGCGAAGGCTACTAAATTGAAGTTGATCTGCAGTTCATTTAGATGCCGCCACAGAGCACACATAGCGGGGGCTGTTCTGGCCCTGCACGATTCTGATCAGCCATCGACCGATCAGCTGTGTGACAATTTCTTGCCTTGCTTTGTCGTTGCTGTAATTCGTGTCGAGTAGTATCAATACAACCACTGCAACCTCGCACAAAAACTTGGCATAATGCATGCCCCGAAGAACCAGCCAGTCTTATGTACAACATTTACTATGTTCGCTGACATTCTTCACGTAATTCTTCAATTTCAATTGCATACTGCGCTAGATCAGCTCCAGCATCGAGTTCTTCTCTATCTGTCTGGCTCTGGCTACCAGTTGGTTTGTACGTTCTGTTTGGTTTCGTTTTTTTTTCTTCCATTGCTTACAATTGTCGCGACATTTTTCTAGGTAAACCTCGCGATCAATTGGCGACACGCTTCTTCTTGGCTGCCAAGCCTGTCGACGGCTGCGTGAGTTGCAGCCCCAGTCCCAGTCCCAGCCTCAGTCTCAGTCCCAGTCTTTGCCTCAGTTGCATCCTCAGCTCCATCCTATAGTCGTTCGGGGCATTTTTCAGCTTCTAGCGCATCGGCGCATTTGTTGTCGCATTGTTCTGGGCAGCGAGCAGCGAACGGCGATAAAATTGTTTATCATGTTTGCAATTATATGCTAAAATTGTAATTGCAAATGTTTGCCTACGTAAAGGGCTTTACTCTCAGATACTGGCACACACACAACAATACGCAGTTGCATCAGCATCAGCCTCGGCGCATGTGAAAACGTTGCAGCAAGTAGGGTTCACTTTGAAGTGTTTCGTTGCTTAAATGGATTTCTTAAACGGTCTTCAACTAAACATATTTACCATTTCAATGCTGAGAACCGGATGTGAAAGACTTGACCATTGGCTAACTGCTACATATATATGCATGTTTGAACATAGGTGCGAATGCCACAGAAGCATCGAGAGTTTAGAGAGTTCGCTTACCCACTTAACGGTTGATGGAGTGAATCTTAAGAAATATGCGTCAGTTTCATGTAGTATGTAGTTTTGAGCATTAAATTTGTTAATTATGCTTAATGACTTACCATTACCCCAGCTCTAATATGTCCTGAATTTATTTCTTTGCTGATGTAGACTTAACTTATAGTCTACAACTTCAAGCTTACTCAAATAAGAAAGCAATAACACCTAAGGCCTTCAGCTCTTTGAGTGTTTACTTTGCATATGTATATATGAATTTTATATTTTCATATTTAATTTATTATTTTGTCAAACAATACGCTTATTATCCTCCTTGGACAGCTTGCAAATTAAAAAATATATATTTTATTTACTAAGTTGCATTTTTAACTTTACGAATGATAGACAACATATTTTAAATCTTAGGTACCAAATAGTCAGCCTGCAGACTTATTTACTAGAGATTTAGCTTTTTATGTTAGAGAGCAAATTACATAAATTCGATATTGATTAGAATTTGATTCGACTTTAATTAATACTTGATTAGTGTTACTCCAATGATATGATGAACTGAAGATAAAGATTTTAAGAATTAAGGAAACAACGAATAAATAATGTTGGCTAAGCACAGTGGTTGATCATTTCTTTTGTAGCTTTGATTATGGGCTTGAATAAAACGCGCCCACCTGAAAGTGAGGCTCATGTATCATCACGCAAGCATAGAGAGGCCATAAGTGTACCTACTGACCTCAGCTGCATCAACACTCCATCAAAATCTCAGCACTTAATGTTAAGTGCCCACCCAAAAAAGGCCATGCGACGACGATTATGATGATGCCGACGTCTACCACAAGACCGAACCATCCAGTCCAGTCCAGTCCGGTGCCATCCCGTCCCGATCCGTCAAGCATAAGGCACCAGCCGAAGTGCGGCTAATTTAAAGAAATGCTTGGTTAACGCAACAACATCACCAGCTCCGACACCAACACCAATGAGACCTACACCTGGAGCGGAGTCGAGTTGAGAGCTGTTTGCTGAGAGCTGAGAGACTTTGGTATCATGTGCATGTTTTACCGACACCAATATGGAGGCGTTTGCTGCGGCGATGTGTGACGTCCACTTTTGGTTGTCAAGCAAATTACATATATGAATTTTATGTGACAAATGAGCTTAAGATGATGTCGCTGATGGGACAGTTCAGTATGGAGTTTGGGGCTTGCTTTGGTTTCGGTCCGCTTTGTATTCTGTCGTCAGCAAGCCAAGCCTAAGGATGGGCTCGTGACACTTTGCGTTATCACGTTAATCACGTTAGACCAACTCCAGTAGAGACCAACTATATTTTATGTAATATATTTTTTATAAAGCTAAGTTCCAAAGCTATAGTTCCAAAGCTTTAAAATAAATTATTTTAAAAAGCAATAGCAGCCACGGCCCTCAGCACATTGAGTGTTCGCTTTATTCTTAAAACAGCAATAAACTGTTAGGCGTGCTCCAATTTACTTAAAACTCTTTCAATATTTTCAATTTAATATATATTGAGATATTAAAAATGGAAAAAGAATTCGGTAAAATAATTCTAATAAAATACAAAATACTTTCGCAAATGGGAGCTTCTAGATGCTCGCTTTGAAAATGAAAATGGTAAAGCTTTTTGGTTTTCTGACATTGCAGCACGCTTACCCATAAAACTCCCGAGTTGTTTCGTATGTTCTTGTCAAATTTTGGGTTAATTGACAACAAGTCAATTGCGTATCTCTTGTCACAAAATTTTAAAATATTGTGTACAATTTGTTTTAAAATAATATTTTTATTGCTTGTAAAGTTGTTAAAGATTAAAAGTTAAAGACGTTGTTTTGTATTTATGTGAGGTTGACGTTTAATTTCTTTTGATCAAGTTTATCAATGTTTAAAAAGAAAATTATATGTAAAAAGAAATATTACTTCTTGTTTTCGTAAGTATCGTGAAAAAGTTGATCTCTATCTAAATTGTCGATATCACATACCCATCCTTAGACGGCTTCTACCAGTTTCCAGTCACACTCACGCATATTGACCCGCTAACACATATCGGAGTGTGTGTTTTTAAAGTTAACTCATCTGCTTTTCAATTTTGTTTTATGATTTGTTGTCGATTTGCATGTAAATGCTGGACATGACTTACGCCCCCGCGTCTTGTTTCCGCCTTTCGCGTAGTTCGCTGGCCTGTTGGAAAACTTTGGGCATTAGTCGAGGAAAGTGAGAGTAAAGGTCTCGACTTGGTGTCATCAGCTGCCAAATGCTGTGGTAGCACTGATTTATGTCTCGACCAGTTGTCTAGAGTGTGTTTTTTACGACGTGTTAATTTCGAAGTAGGTGTCAATCTCATTTGGCAGTTGCATGCAGCTGAGCATTCCAACTATGATTTCACTACATTAAAATAGCAACAAGCTGCGTAAGTGCATTCAAAATATGTATTCCACCAACCATTGTCATAAGCAACCGTATCAATTGAGCTACAAAAATGTCCGACTGACAGACAGTCGGACCGAGGGGCAGACAAGTTGATGCAATCGTTAAATTTGGCAAATATGGCTAAAACGACAGTTTGAATCAGTTTCGGTTTTAGCAGCTTGTCGCCTATCATGTCGTCTATGCGGCAACATGCTTCAGCCAAAGTATGTATCTGAAACCTGAAGCACGTATGTATCTGCACTAGAACCCGTAGCATATGGCATGTTTAAACACCTTGCTAAAGGTTGTGTAATTAGAACATTGATCGGAGTTGGATTTTTGGACTGATTATTTGTACAGTAAATGCCATTAAAATATAAGTGCCCTGAAATCATAAATTATATAATTATTGAAAATTATTATAATTACTATTTGTTTGAGCACTTTTTGTTTACCCTAGTAGAGTGTACAGCAATGAGTTAAGTTACGCTTAAGCAGACCTGAAGTATATCTATTAATAGAATAAAAATGTCTTAATAAAAGTTTAGCGTTGATCAGACAACATTTGAAAGCTTTCAAATTTGGTGAGAAAGTTGAATATTGTTTTGTTTTTAATTTTATGTCAGTGAGCGGTAGTCCACTAAGAATTTGAAGTAATAAAAACTGCGGTGAATGAGTTTATATTATTTTAAATTCTTAATGAACTGATGCTGAAATATTCAAAGAGAAGTATTGTTATTATTATATATACAACAACAACAGCTATGTGAAAGCTATTTTGTGTTCTTATAACTGGGTGCCATATAACACTTTACATAGGGGTTTTAGCCTCTAGGATGATTGATTTCTGATCACAAAAATGTATTAAGTATTATATGTATGTATTGCATTAAAAAAATTGCGGTTAAGAACCATTTTTTAATCATCTGGATCTAAAATAAAGTTCGCATTTTGTAATGTACTTAACTATTTGGATGCGAATCAACTGCATACAGTAATAACCATTCTACCTTCTACCAGCTAAGCTTATTTAATGTTTCTAGAGCCACTGGCGCATTTTTGACCTTTAGCTTGAGAATGTGGCTTATTTCAGCGTTGACATCAAAATTCCCAATGTTGGACTTTTCTGTATCTGCTTGTAAGTTACGGCCAACTCATTAACTCGAACAAGTGCCGATGCACATGCTTAAGATATGGCCATAAACAACAATTTATCTGGCGGGCAGGCTGACTCTATCAACAAAGCCAACTATGCAGAAATTCCATATGCGACATTATTCTCATAACCGTTGTGCCGGCCCCGAGAGCCTATTAGCTAAGCCAATATACGCATGTACTTCAAAGTGCAGACCCTGACCGACTGGAAGGCTCACTGGCTGACTGGTTGCCTTGCTGAGTGGCTGGTCATAAATCACAGTGACGACGAAGCGAGTAATTAAAAAATCGACACGCTAAACTGGCAAAAGACAAAATTAACATTTGCTCAAATGCACAGGCACAGAAGGGTGCCAAGGGACACGGGAAACGCAACACCCGCCTTTCAGTCATCAAGTCATGGGATGGGAATCGGAATTGGAATCGGCGGTAAGCGGGACAGGGACACTGAATCGGGCGCTTCGTCAGACGGACTTATTGCCATTGCCATTGCCTTTGTCTTCCCTCTTTCACTTTGTTGATGTTTTCTTTATGTGTTTATTTCTTTTTCATTTGCTTATAGGACTACAAGTCGCTGATGAGTGGCTTGTGGCGGCGATTCGCCGATTAAAATTATCGACAGTAATGTCAACCAGTTTTTGCGTAAATTTGCTCTGCGATTCTGTGGGATGCACGTGGTTCCTCAGGATATTCGAATGCCATTCTGCTTGCTGATGATGAACCTGCTTTTGCCAGTAATCAGCATTGCTGGCGTGCAGGTGATCAAAGTTTGCTATTAACTGCCAAAGCAAAAACGGCTCAAAGTCAACCGCAATATAAGCGCCAAAAATTCACTGCAAAAAAGCTAAGATCAATACTACTTTTAAAGTAGTTTAAAATTAAAATCAACTGCAATTTATTCGCTCCCTGCAAAATAATGGGGAAACACTTTCAAGTTTACAAGCTGATAAGAAATACAATTTGTGCCAATTTTTTGTTTTCCTTAAGTAAACAAATCAAAAAATAATGTTCAACAAAAAGATAAGCCGTAATTCAATAAGATATAATTAATTAACTTATTTTTAATCCATAAAACTCAGATTAAAAATATATAAAAACGAATTACAAAATTTCCTCCAAACGATTTAAATAAATAAATGCAAATTATAAAACTTGATCTTGAAGTATAAAATTTAACAAAAAAGGAAATAAATTAATGATCAATAATTCTTTAGGAGTGGATTGAGGTCATTCTAACCAAGAACCTAACCTCTGATAGTGGAATTGACCTAGTAGTTCAAAATTTAAATATGAATAATCTCACATCTCAGTTAGCAACAGCTTCTAGCATCGATATTAGAAAGCAAAAGCTTTTTTTTCATGTGTAACGCCCATATACACCCTCTCTTTTTTTATATAAGTATATCGCCTCCTAGTGTCTTTCTTATCCTCATTGCGCCTTGCTCATTATCTTCGTCGAAGAGGAGACTCGTCACCAACGCTCTGGTCTGATGGCATTAATTCGATAATGCATAAAAATAAGGAATACGCTTCATTGGACTCTAATTGCAAAACGCAAACAGAAATAACAACAAAAACAACAAGAACTTGTACACACTGTGAAAATGACAACGACAGTTGTTGGAACTGCCTCAGCTGAGTTCTCAAGCCGGCCAAAAGCTGGATGTGTTGCAAGTGCATCGGAACGTTGAATTTGATGGGCCTCGGGCCTCGAAAAGAAGGCCCTTGGTCAGCAGGTGGCGGGCGGATGATCGGCGACTGCCCCAACAACGTTGCGTGTAATTAAAACGCAAACTTGTACCGGGCCGGGCCTGGCCTGGGACTGGGCAGACACAGCAGACCATAGAGTGGATGTCGAGAACGGGCCAAGTAGGTGAAAGACGACTTAGCCGGGCGCAGGCTGATTTCTTGAAAGATTTGTAAACGTAAACTTTCGAAAAAGAAGAAATAAACCAGAAGTAAATATCGACAAACATCGTCGTGGTCGGAAAAAATTAAGAAAAACTGAAATGAGTTAAAAATTCCACACAACTGCGTGAGAAGTCGCCGCCGCGTCGCAATGCGACGTTAAGCAGCGCAGCATTCGAAGCTGAAGTTGCAACTCGGAGTTAATGTTTTAGTATTGGTTTTTGTTGTTTCTCGTTTGCGGCTGCTTTATGCATTGGCTTAAACGAATGAGGGCCCCCAGCAACACCAACAACAACAATAACAAAAACGTTGCATTTAGTGATCGCCGCGTACCGATTATTGTTTAAACTGTTTTCAATGCGTTTACTTTGTGTAAATATTATTTTTTCAATTTATGAGCCACGTACAGCTTGCTGAAGATGCTGTCCGTATGGCCAGAAGACGATGCCATAAGGCATGAAGCCTCCAAATTTCACAAAACCCGAGAGCGCCTCCGCCTGACTGATACACAGTTTGTCTCACTATTTGTTGTATTGCGTTGGCGCGCAGACAAATATCAATTGGAAATCCAATGAATCGAAATTGAAAATCCACAAGATACAAAACGAAATGTTCATCATTAAAATGATGCCTCATGCATTGTAGATCTTCCTCCACTCCTTCTCCTGTAGCTTACATTTGTGCTTGAAATTTGCCGAAACATTTTAATGTTATTAATTTATTTTCATTTAACGGCGGTTGCTGCAAAATTACACGTAATTGATATTCTGTGCGTTGCAGTAATGCATTAATTCCATTTTCGATTCGACGAGAATTTCATTCGTAATCCCAATATTTATATGCTCGTTATAATATTTTTGTCATTAAGCTTTGCCTATTTCCTTAATAAATATCGAAATATGCATAAAATAATGTAATTGAATGCAATGGTGTTATTAAGTCCATAAAAGGATAATAGCAATAAAGAGCTTTAACACAAAGTACAAAATTGATCCTTGTTGTCCTTTGACACTTTAAAAACAACTATGTAATCGACGTGTTTTCAGACAAAATAAAAATTACACTCCTAGTTTTGTGCAATATTCGTTACTAAATTTAGACGGGAAGCGGTATGAATGAACTAATGAAGTCTGTTACTGATGCTGCAGCTGAGACTGGTTCTGATTTTGATAATGATGGTGATGCTGGCGCGCAATCACTTCATTTTGGTACCATCATGTTATTCATGTCCCATCGAAATTTGGCAACCTCTGGCTCCGCCTGTAATCACATTTATCAGTTGGGAGAAGTTGCAACATTTGGCACGCAAGCACTCATTCACTCACTCAGGCCTGTGTGCCTCGTCAGTCGGTCGGTCAAGAAATATGTATGTCCATATAGCTATGATCTAATTGCGTTGCGTGGAAATTTGTTAAGTTTACTTTCAGTTTTCCAATTACCGTCACCATCGCTCACGCATCAACTCTGATTCACAATGTATTTGGCAAAGCACGATCGGCAAAAAATACGTGCGTTTCGAACCCGCGTTTATGTCCAGTTCCAGCCTCGTTATTAATTTGTATGATATAATCGCTTTGGGGAGGCGTGTTCCCTCAAATCGTGCTATGTGCAAAAAAAAAAAATAAATAAATAAATATGCCGTTTGCTCTGACTGGTTGTCCATATTTAATTTTTAAAGCTCTTATTAAGTCATGTAGCGTGTTTTGATAGCTACCAATAAGTCTAATGGATCTTTAGTCGACTTAAATTGCTCCTAACTCATGTGCAAAATTTATAGTCGTTATTCTGGGGTTTTCGATTGGGAATCATAAGTTTCATTTTAAAATTTTAGAAAGTGAACAGTTAAATATCCACTGAGAAGCAAAGAAAGGAATTTTACACAAATGTTACCTTCTCTTGCACACATAGGATATTTCGTAAAACATTAGTTTGATTTGTTTAAAAATATCATTTAAATTTTGTCTCTGTCAGGAGGCTGCCGACAGTGGTCCGCAAGGTACCGATGCTAGCTAAGACTCACGCTCTGAACTTCGGACATGGTACCTGTCTTCATAGTCTTTTCCCTGGCAAAGGACCGAGTCAATGTTTCGAGGTAACGGGCCGGACTAAGGTGTAATGCGACCCGTGCCGATAGTCAGCCTGGCTGGGGCCCACAAATAGCCCAGTCATCTACTCATCATATCGCATACCTGGCGACCTCCGATATTAATTAGCCTTACTTGCACATCGCGGATCTCTGTGCAGGCGGACTTCTCTTCACCGCAACTCGTGGGAATCAGCATGAATTCCAATAACAAAAACCAAAAGGAGTCCGGTACATGATCAAATCCGGTAGGGAGTAATCCCATACTTGTAGCTGAGGCAGTGGCTCGAAAGTCTGGCCAAAGCGAAAACAAGGCAAAAGTGGCTGAGAAACCTGTTTGCCTAGCCAGTGATGCGGGTGCAGTTGGCAAAAACCCTGACTCATCCGACTCCTTGGTAGTAAGGCAAAGCACTTGTGCAGCCAATCTTCTGACAGGAGCGGGTGAGAAAGGCGAATTGCCAACTACCAGCGCCGTGGCGAAAAGGTTCACTTATGCCGAGACGAGGAATGCGACAAGGATTTTAATGCGGCAGAACGGGAATGCGGCGGCCAACCCACCAGCCGAATGGCGGAACAAGGTGGAGTAGGCCAATTGCAAAATGGGCCAAGGTGCAGCCCGGAAAGTCCTTCGCCGAAATTGCCAGGGAGAGAATCAAGATCAGTGGTATTGGGTTGAAAGAGCCCTAGCTGTCTGCTGCCTCCGCATGCTGAGTAAGATGCCTGGGCCACCACCAGTATGCAGAGATACTGGTTGGGACCAGGGAAACACTAAAGTTATCGCATGTCAGACGCACACTGGGTAGAGCTGCCTTAGCAGAGGTCGGCGAGCTCTTCCCTGGGGCGAAGCTGGTCGCTGTCGACTGGAGCGAAGTTCCGAGCAGACCTCGTGCACGCATCTGGATCCCGATCTTACTGAAGGAACCGGACCAGGTGCTGAGTCTGTTGCAGCTATGTGAGGCCACAGAAGGGCCGAGTAACCATGCAGGGTTGATTATAAATAAAGAATCACTGGCCCCAATAGAAGCTGCCAAGAGTGAACTAAGCTTTGGCTTCGATTCAATCACCGTCAAGGTGTACAAATCGGATGCAACGGCCGTAGGGGATTCTGCTGTCGACAAGACAGTCGAGCAGGATCCCCTCCTGAGATCGGAGCAACCGACAATGAGGAGCCGGGTTACACTTCAGACGTGTCAACTCTCACTTGGGGCCTTGAGGCCATGTGTCACGAGATAGACGATCACGGAGGTGTCTACTCTGAGCAACTCAATATACAATTATCATTCAGTCTTTTTTTTTTTTAAATTACGAGTGTAGGAGAAATCCCTCCAGATCCCATACGGTATCACAACGGGCCAAAAATTGCCTATATGTGTCTATCCCTCGGGCTGACAGCCGTCCAAACCTCACCTACTACTTATTAAATTAAATATGATCCAAATTTCAGCAGAGCTGGCATATAAGCGATCGGTTGAAACTTGATTTGTTTTTTTGGCTAAGCTCTAATTATTATTATTATTACTATATTAACTATTATCAAGAATTAAGAAAATGTCAAACTATTGATTTCGATAAATAGTCTGAATGATTTCCAAAACGATTTTTTCCTAATATCATATTCGTAATTCATAGAATGATTATTTCAGATATTGAATTACTATTGCAAGTTATTAAAATTTAAGCTTGGTTACTATTCATTTGGAGTTTTCGACAATATAATAAATCCAAGTAAAAATATCCATTCAACCTCTAGTGCTAAATTTGATATTCAGTAAGACATGAAGACAGCGAGCTCAATTGAGTTAGGGAGAATATATATATGAAACATGGGGCAATTGTGCTTAGCAGAGAGTTGACCAGAGACCTCACTTTAGAGCGCCATTGACCATTTTTGTTTGGAAACGCTAATTGGATATTCACACTTTTACACATTTGGGGCGGCGTAAATGAGCTAAAGAAAAAGCGCCACTCCCAAAATAGGCAACTGGTAAGCGCCAACAGGTAAATACACATACGCACATACGCAAACCAGCTTAGATAGAGTTGTAGCAACAGGAGCGAGAGGAGTGCAGTTCAGTTTATGGCCAAGATGGGAAATGGTAACATAAGCGCTAAGCTGCGCTCCTTGGAGCTAACGAAGAGCGATACTCATGTGCAGCGAGTGTTCGAGATCCCAAAAATAGGCATACCGATGTGTGCGCATGCGCGGAATTTATGGTGACATTTGAGTGATTCGCGCAACGTGTCATGAGCTGCTCTCGAGGATCTGGATCTGCAGCAGCAGCAACTGCAGCAGCTGTAGCAGCAGCAGTTTGGTGTAAAAGCCAATTAAATTGGTAGAGAATTGGAACATTTTGTGGTGACTGTCTGACTTATGGCCCAGGAGCATGTAATTGCATTGAAGAAGGCCAGTTTGCCCGTTTCAACTCTGCCGATTATCCCAGCTGCTGTGTCCGGCAACAGGCTATTTACTGTACATAAGTGGCAGACACAAAATTAGCGTAATTTTCAAGCACCGCCGACGCAGCAGACAACAGACAACAACAACTGGACCAGGCGGACAAGTGTCAAAGTGAAAGAGTTGAATTCTCGCACAGGTTGCAATTCTTGAGAAATGCATAGCATTCACAGACGGTTGGTTGGTCGACTGTTGGTCTTTAGGTTGGTCACACACTTTCTGATCTTTGCATGACGATAAGAAGGCTCGACCCCTTTTGCGCATATGGTACACAACGATTATTCCATATTTACTTATTGTGTGTACATACTTATTGCTGAGTCCCAGGACTCAAGCCTCTGACTAAGGCCAGCCCCGACTAAGACCCATGACCAAGCTGAAGCTCAAGCTCAGACGCAGACCGAGGCATATTATTTGCGCGATTAAATTGATCGCGGCTGCCTTATTGGCCTGGTTGGGCCTGGTCTCCTTCAGGCTTTTAATGTCAGGGACTGTGATTCCTACTGTGTCTGTGACTGTGTCTGTGTTCTTGGCTGCAGTTCGAGGCTTCTGCGGCAGTCAACTTCACGCTTCGCTCAAGCATCACCAAATAAATTTCATTGTGCGTCCCTGAACAGTGGAACAGATTCCTCTTAAGGGAGACTGACTACTCAATTTGCACTACTTTCGTGAATCAAATCGACCGATCGAGAGATTTTTAACAAAGTTTACATAAGATGAATAAATCATTTTTTCATTATATATTTTCCCAAAATCTCTTCTGTTCAAATAAGAATACAATTTTCGTTATTAGAATGATTAGTTCTGTAAAAAGTAATGTAGTTTTTCATTTTTCTATGATTTTGTCTCACTGTGCATGGATCGGGGTTTCTGTGTGATCCATGGCGATGCGCTGCTCAAGCTGTAGCTGAAATCTCCTTGGGTTGGGGTGCATTCCAAGTACTTTACCTTATACCTTTAGCTTGAACATTTACCTCTGCGTTTGCCATTGCCAATGCTATTGCCTTTACCTTTGCCTTTAGCTTTGCTTTTACCCTAAGGTTTAGCTTTGTTTTACCTTGGCATTTAAGGTTTGAGCGCTGAGTGCGCTGCATGCCGCAGTGCATGCTTCATCTGTTGCATGTAGTTACCGCTTTCATGGCTAAGTGGTTGGCTGGACATGGTCATCTCATTTCTTTTGTGTGTGTGTTTGGGTGCACAGCTTCTTCTCCGACAACATCATCCTCGTCCAGCTCCTTTTGTCTGTTCCTTTTGCTGTTGCCTGTCACGTACAAGCAATTCGCATGTTTCAAAAATGCTTTGGACACGGCCCTCTGTTTGTCTCGGTGCGGTGCTGGTGGTTTTTAGGTGGCTTGCAGCAGCAGCATCGAGCAGTCTTGGTTTTGGTTTTGATAGTCGCCGTCAACTTGCACTTGGTTCTCGGTTGGGCCCGCCGTGTTTCTGGCTGCTGGTGGCGATATGTCGGGGATTGGGTGAAGCACATACTTGAGCGCATACTTAAAATTAAATGTTAATTCTTTTATTTATTTCCTTTGTCAGATTAAACGGTTGAAAGGTTACACATCGAACAGTATCCTCCCGGACACTCCAAGGCAGCTGCATGCTGTAATGGCTGCTGTTTAAATCAGTCACGATCACATGTTGTGCGACGAAGCTGCTATGAAATAATTCACTTAATGGCTGTGTCATTCTGCACAATATATAATAAAATTCGCTTGAACTTGTTCAGATGAAGAATGAATACAAATACATATTTACTTTGTAATCTCCTTTGCAATACTTTAGTACCTTAATTAACTTTCCCTATTCGGATCTGACCTCTGTTTGGCAATCTCAGCAGTGGTTTCATTTGCTAACTTTAATGCCGCTTGCTCACATATCATAATGCAACAATCTCTGTGCTGTGCCCAGTCTGCTCTGATATACCTGCCAGATTGTGTAGCTTCTCGGGCGACTCCCTTGGGGCATAAAAACACACCCAGCCAGCCCAGCAGAGTTGTGTCCAGTACTAGTTCTCACGCTGCGTCTAGTCACCTTTTGGTGACCGGTGGAAACCAGTACACATCAATCTGCTAGTGTCAACACTCCGGCTGGCAGCATCCACCAACCACCATCGGCCAATCGCCATTCGACAGTTGACGCTGTCTACGAGTAGTAGACAACAACGGCACCGGTTACCACCAACTGTTACTCCTGTTGACGTGCGATGCCCTAAAAGGATGTTGCACTCCTATTGACTTGTTAATGTGATCACTTTAACTGACCCAAATATAGTCAAACGTTTCAATTTGTGCTACGCTTTTGGGCAATTGATAGCCATGCATCCAGCCAGCACCAGAAGTCAACCCACAGTCAGTATAACTCCATCTCCACAGTTTGTCAGCCTCGGTTCCAGTCTCAGTCCCAGTAACAAGCACAGGCAGAGCGCCAATCGAAGTTCATCGTCACCAGCGGACAAAACGCGTAACGCGGTACAGAGCGCCTTAGGCCTTAGGTCTGTTTGTAGTAGTCTTCAGTTTTTGCCAGTTGAGTTGTAGGTAGGCTGGATGGCTGCTTGGTTGCTTGACTGCCTCTTGTCTTAGATCGTCTGACGCCAGTTGACAGATTACCCGGAGGCCAAAAGTCTTTGTACAGCGTAGTTGGATTTGTGTTTTGGCTTTACTGGTGTTGATGAGTCAGTGATATGACCGTTGTTGGGTAATTGAATAGACCTCACTAGTACCTAGTTTGGAGCAGTGTTGAATAAAGGGAACTAATGTCAGTAAATAGAGTCTCTAAAATAAAATTGTATTTTCACTTTTCGAATAAATTTTGATAAAATAACAACTAGCTTTTGCGTGATTCGACTTTATTTTTTACTGAATTGTAGGATCTAAAAAATTACAAAATTATCTTATTTAAGAGTGTTGTTTTTGTATTTTAAATGTAATTATTTTTAATCCATCCTTTCATAATATTGTTCAATAATATATATAACTTTCAATGACCACTCCATACAAGCCACTTACACTGAATAAATAAATATAAAAGTTTGAAAGTGAATAATAAACTTTAATTTATAATTTAACTTTGTTAACAAATTAAAATATGGTTTATTATTATTATATTATACGATTTTATGAATATGCTATTGTTTTTATTTTCTTTTACCATTGCGATTGAAATATAGATTGGTTAAGTTGGGTTTTCCTTATTATTTTATATTTAGAAATTAAAAATACAAATTTTTTAAAATTGTGTATGTTTCGTGCTTTAATTTTAAGCAACACATGTATGCCATTTTTAAGATTGAAAGATTCACAGATATAACCAAATAAAATTGTATCAATTGTATACAACAATTAGAGTTCACAATTTATTGGTTGGTTAAAGTTTAAAAAATAGAAATCTTCCTAGCTAAGTAAAAACTACTTCCGTGAAGAAAGTTCGATAAAATAATCGAACTCAAAGAAAAAGTTAAGTTTAATTTATTCCCTTGGTTTCTTAATCGGAGCTACTGATGAAGATATTTGTGCGTTCTTCTTCTTCATTAACCTGCTACAGCAGAGCATACCTCAAACCCCAAAAACCAGCCAACTGGGCAAAATGTATGAGAAGTTATGAGCCAACGTGAGGCGCAGCATGGGTCTTGGACCCTGTTAAATGGCAGCTCGGATGTAATTTTCGACCAGCCAGCCAACAAGGCAGGCAGGCAGGCAAGCAGGCAGGCAGTCAGTCGCCTGCCCACTTCTAAGATTATGAAAAGTGCCCTCTCGCTGTTGCGTATGCTTGCATCTTCAAAGGCTCAAATGCAGCCAGTTCCCAATCAGGCTGCGACGATCTGCGAAGCAGTCAGTGCCAGCATCCCAAAGACACCAACAAAGCAACCATAACCCAAGTGCAACGCTCAGCATGTGCAGTTGTTTCCCAAAAGTCGAGTCTCAGCCAGTACGTTTGTTGAAGATTTTTAAGGGCTACAGTTTTGTAGTGTGTGTGTGTGTGTGTGCACAGTCTCTTTTTGGCTCAAATGCTGCTTACACTGTCTTTGGTATGCGGTGTGTGCTTGTGCGCTATAGGTGGTCATTATCACGACTTTAGGTCCTATGGGTCTTAAATAAGCTGCATACTATGATGCAGATGGCTCGATTGATGGAACGCTGCAATCATAAAGCCTTTTTCCCGATAACTATGTGCAACCTTACGTTTACACTAGGATTGGTTTCAAATATTTAGTAATATGTCCATCAAATCAAAATGTTTATCTTAATAAAAGACCACTTCCTTTAATCTAACCTAAATGATTTATCATATCAGCTGAAAGTCGATAGTGCTCTTACCCATATTGATATACAAATTATTGATAGTAAAATTAATTGTATATAAATATTATTAGATAACTTATTTATTTTATACAACATACAATACAAATATTAATTTATTAATTTTAGTAAATCTCTAAACAATATTACTGCTCATCTTTTGGTAGTGTAAACAACACACATACGTACGAATACACATAATTTTCGTTGTTTTTGTTGCTGGTAAAAATTTCAGCAGCAGCAGCAGAAGCAAAAGCAGCAACTGCAGCCGCGACCAACCACATATTCAACTGCTGTTCTACTTAATTTGCCGCTGCGTGCGTTGCCGATTTGGCTGAGGCTGAGGATGCAGCGCCAAGCCACCGCCAACGCTGGATGGGGGGCAGAGGCAGTGAGAGGAGAGATACCTTCCCCCCTCAGTCCAGTCTCACCTGAAGCATTGGGCATCATCTGCTGACCAGCGCCTGCCGTGGAAACGCAACAACAATTACCGCATTACCGACGCGTTGTTGACTGACTGACTCAGTAGGAGACGAAGGACGACGCGAGGGAGTCGTGACGGTGGTGGCGGTGCTCGAGTGACTTCTGCGCCACTTTTGTGGGGCTGCGACTCGGTTTTACTTATTTGATTTGTTTATGCAGATTAAATGCAAACGATCTTGATAATGACATTAACCGACAGAAGAAGAAGACGACAACATCAGGGACACGAAATAAGAGACTTGGACTTGGACTTGAACTGTGACTGAGGACGAGACTGAGACCTAGACTGCGACTGGAAATGAGACTGGCTGGCACAGTGTTGTCTGGATTGTTAACTTGACAGCTTTTGAAGGCAGCTTCGTGAGCTTTGTACCGCAATTCTCATGAAGTCAGAGGGACGGGGTTAAGAAACACAAGTCACAATTTGGTCCAGTGCCTGACCCATCGGTTACTTTTGGTCAATGTGCTTAAAACGAATGCCCTAAAACTAAAAACGCGTCTGAGCTTTGTCTGCCTGTGGTTTTATCTTTTGCTCTTTCACCCCCTCCCTTCTCCTCCCCTGCACTTCCCAACCCAGTTTGGACATCTTGTAGCCTAATTAGCTGAAAAACGTATTGCGCTGCCAGATTCAACTGGAGCACATCTCCAGTCTGCTTGGTGGAGCGCCTGTCGGCCCCAAAAAAGACAAACGTCGTTGCTCATTAATCTTACACCTTACCAACTGATAGTGATACAGATATGCTTGCAAAATTCAGTATCGTAAATTGCAAACTCTTTAATTCCATATGCAAAATGTTCACAAGCATTATAGCGCATTTAACATAAGCCATTTATACACTTGGCTTTATTGTTCAACAGCCTTGTGACTGAGTGTTCAAAATCGGCATAAATTTGGTCAGCGCAAAAAAAGCATAAGCAAGTTTAAATTGCTGATTTCATAATTTTGTTGGCCAAAATGTTGGCAAAAAACACAACAAAAACTGAATGCCTACAATATTTTTCTGTTTGACGCATGCGCAAACTGCTTCCGTGGCGTGTGTGATTTTTGTTTGTTTTTTTTTTCGCTTTTTTTTTGCGTAATTTCTATTGGTGAGATTCATCGATTCAATACCCGATCTGAGTCGAGTGCTGCATTATCATTTAGCGACGTTTTTGCGACTTTTCTTTTACATTTCCGGTGCAGAGTCAAAATTAATAAACAGCTTCATGGTTATCGTGCTCACTATCATCAACGAACGGAGCTGAAAAAGTCAGCGACCGCATCGAGAGTCTTTATATCGAGAAGGAGTCCGCAATCCGCAGTCCGCTGTCCGCTGTCCGCTGTCCGCTGTCCGCTGTCCGCCGTCCGACTTCACGGTTCGCATCGATCTGCAAGAAGCCTCGTCATAATTATCGTCGGCTTACATTTTTTTGTGGTTTCAACTTTGCTTTCTGTTTGTTTTTGTTTCTGTCGCCGCATTGAGATGAAAGGAATTATTTTTATAAGGACTTTTGCAAACTTAACTCAATTATGTGTGCGAGGCGTCTGTTTTTTCTTTCCTTAATTCGTTTTTAATCTACTTTAAAACAATTATTATTATACGCTTATATAAAGTGGATTTTATTTAAGAATATATTTGTTTTCGAGTTGAATATGAATACAGTCGTCAAGTCGTCTTTCATTTGCAATGAATTGATCAAGTTTATTACATCTATCTTAAATACATTAAATTGCTTAAAATTAGACGAGCAACATCATATACATACTCACTGCAATATTCAATGAGAGGCACATGCTTCCTTTCTTATGAAATAGAATATATCATTATACAAATTTTTTGTTTCACAATAGTATTAGTTACACGTTAAATAAAAATAAATCATTTTTTTTTAAGATTTATAGAAAACTTTTATTTAATTTATAATAGCCAATGAAAATAATATTTTGCAACTAATTGTTTAAGAAAAACATTTTATTTGATATTATTAAATTAAAATCAATATAGGAAAGACTCAGCTTAATAACAAATATAAGAGTAGAATTGATTTGTAGTTTGCATCGAAGACGAAACACATTTTCTCAATGGTGGAAAAATATATTGGCTTCATTTAATATTCCAATATCCAAAAAATACACTTGGAATATTAAATGAAGCGTAGCTTTAAGTTCCTGGTGTATAAGTATTTCAATATTTATACCCGCACCATAAGCGCACAACGTTTTAAAGACAAAACTCAAAAGTGAAAGCTTTGAGACAAAGTTATTTGAAATCAACTTAATGCCTGCATTTCATCTTCATCTCAGACACAAACAAACTGCAAACCGACAACTTGCAGTTATTGAAATTCAATGTAAATCTATGGTGATATGTCATACAGGCGTAGAAAATGCGCCGAAGACAAGCCAAAGCCGAGCTCGACATCCAGTTCGAAGCTCAGTCACAGGCTCCATTGCAATCTGCGACTTGCAGCCGGAGTCAGGTGCTCTGTGGCCACGTTTCCCACCAAAGAGCCAAGCAAATTTCAAAACGAAAGGCAATCGCGCACGTCATCGATATTTTGTAAATGCATTAAATATATGTATTTAATTCGAGTTGGTCTAAACCAAATCGAGCCACCAACAAGCCTGCAACAGGTTACTGCCGTGTACGAAGCCTGTCGCAGTTGCATTGCAAAACTTGTCAAACGCAAGCGCAATCGATACGAATATCAATCAAATCCATAGAAATGAAAAACCAGAAAAACAAATAATGAAAATCAAACTTCTACTCAAAGCCGTTGACAACCGTAAGCAGCGGCGGACAAATAAACGATTCGCAATCGATAAAGTGAACATTTATGCATATGATATTCAACAGATCGCGGAGACTTTAACGACATTTGAAAATCCGGAAGCGATAAATATTTGGTGTGTATACTACCCTATTTTTTAGTTTTACAATTTTTCTTGTACTTTATTGGGTATTGTGACTTGGCAGTGGAATGAATGGCAGCTTTTGTAGCAGTTCTGCTAGCAGCTATGAGGAACACAAGAACAAATCTAATGTGTCTGCTCTCGATCTATTTTTGCTAAAACTACAGATACACCATTGATTTTTTTCGCTCATGCTACTCCTGTTCCTTTTGCAAATGACAGAGCATAGTAGAACAAAGTCAATTCAGCTGGCTCAGCTATTCTTCTGTTGAACTAGCGGAACGTTGCAGTTGCAATAACAGAGCAATATCTCTAATAAAAACTCTGGCTGAAAATAGTTGATTTAGAAATAATAGGTAACAAAATGTGTTTCTTATACGATTTTCGCCAATATTATATATAATTGTTAACTAAAAAATATTATACCAAACTGATTTTTCGTTATCCTATTTATATACGATATTCTTTACATATTTTAAATTTACTTCATTTTTTAAATTTAATTCAACATCAAATTACTTCCCATGGCTAAGTCAAATTTAAGTTCATTTGAGAAATTTCTCTAGTAATGGTTAATTATCATATTAATGTGTTATATATTTATTACAATTATTACTATTTACTTCTTACAACGAAAAACAGAAGGAAAAACTCAAAATATTGACTTTAGTTGAGTAGTATACGATAGAGTATTTGGTCTGCGGTGCCTGACACGTAACACAATTTTTCTTGTTTTGTTTTTATTTGCTTGGTCGTTGAAAATTGTGACTCAGGTGTGCGTTAAGGTGTCGTCCACAGTTTCAGATGCAGTTCTTACGACTCTTTGGTGTTGTATAATTTCAGTTGCAGATTATGTGGTTATTTTGGATTTTATTTATATAAATATTGTAAATTTCTTTATCTTTGGTGGAAATCATTTAGGTTTAGTATTTGGGTCACCATTGACCCTTTGTGGTTTTCACGTTATTGGGCTTGGATTACTGTTTTGTTATTGGAGAGTCTTGGTGATCTTGCTGATGCTTCAGCCAAATTAATTATGTCATTTTATGTATTTAATTATTTTAGGTGAGTTCAAAAAGGCACCGCCGCCAATGAGAATCTTGTGCTAATTATGTTGTGACTCAGTCAGGGATTAAATGTAAAGTAGTAGTCACATGGAAACTGATTGGTTATTGTTTCTGCCTATGCCAAGAAAAATAAACAAAGCGCTGAGTAAGCAGTATACATAATATCATATATGCGCATGGAGATAACTGTGCGAAAACGACAAAATCTTATATTATGTAAATTATATTAAAAACAGCCAGGCTTTTGAACATAAGTGATATATATTTAAATTTACTGATATCAATTACATATACAGCAACAAATAAAGCAGTTCAGTTGCATTCAAAATTCTAAGTATATATTAAGTTATAATTAATTGGCATGAATGATATCAAAGTCGTCACTTGCTTACATGCTATCTGTCTGTCTGCCCGTATATCCGACTGTATGAACGTAACTTTTTTCAACACCCTTAGAGATAGGTTACTTGGAACATGTACTGGTTTGTGCCCGCGTCACAGCAAAGGTAAAAATTGGAGTGACACGTCCACTTTGGGGCTGGGAAATCGATAAAATCGATATTCGTAATCCACATATCTCCCATGAGTTTAAGGCTACGGTCTCCAAATTTGGTTCGTAGGATTTTGGCGATGTCCTTCAAAGATCGGTGTACCTTCAAAGTTCGGTGATCCGCCGCCCAGGCTCTCCCGCTCATAAATATGTGAAAAGGGATCACCATATAAATTTTCAGACCATGCCTACACCCGCCGCCCCCAGGAACTTCAGCCTAGAAATCTGAAATGCGCATATCTTTAAATATTTTTAAAAAAGAGTCACCAAATTTTGAAGTATGTTATTTGTAACTCTCCTAAGAGATTGATTAAAAAAATTAGATAGTCACGCTCTCGCCGCCCTCCTAAACCGATACACCTATAGATAGTGTAAGTCGATTAGACCATATTTGGTATACAATTTGAAAGCTAGAGTCACCAAATTTGAAAGGTATATTGCTAGTAGCACCCTTAAAAATCCGGAGAAAAATGTTGGACCACGCCAACTCCCGCTCCCAAAAACGATCTACTTGGGCAGTATTTCTTGGCTACACCCACCCTGTTCTTTGCTAGCTGTTATCATCTGGTAATACGTATGGTATCAAAGTATTTCGCAGTCGGTTACGTCCGACTGCAACGTTCTCTCTTGTTCTTATTAAAATATTTTTTTTTATATTTATTACTAAAATATGAAGGTGAATGAAATGATAAAAAGTATAATTTAAGAAAACAACTTATGAAACTAGATTGTCTTTTAAAATAGTGCATACAGTAAAGAGAACACATATTTCATTTGAAGACAAGTAATTTCAACATTAAAATTATTTTGTAATGCCTGTTCTTGAATATATATTTACTATATATATATGTATATCAATAACGCCGTTTGAAACACTCAATTTTCAAAACACCTATATATATATATATAATTGTGTACATGTACATGTGCACATAGATGCATACTATGTTCAGTAAACTGCAGCTAAACAAATTTGACTTGATTACAATTTGATTGAAGAGGCACAATCCATTAGTTGAATTGTTGTCCCGCCCAGCATTTTGGCAAATGCGTCGCTAATTGCTAGTTCTGCGAAACTATTTGCAAAAACTTTCAGTTTCGCCGTTGGATTGAGGAGTTTTGTTTGAAGTAGACAAATCGTAAATAACGACTTGTGGCACAAAATGAACTTACAAACTTTCACCTTTGGCAAATATTTAATCATCATTTGGCAATACTTATACACATTGTTTTTGAGAGAGCATTAAACAAAATGACAGAAAATTTCGTATTTTGAGTATAAGACGAGCTGCGACGAGCTGCTCAAACGATCAACGGGAGACAGCAACCTGTTGTTGCCGGGGGCACTAATTACACCTGGGGTACTCGGAACAAATTTTTAAGCACATATTTACATAGCGGGGACCAGCCTCCAAAATGGCAATGGGCCGCACATAGTTGCCAGACAATTTGTAAGGCATAAAAAACAAAGAAACAACCAACTAAATACAAAACACTTCATGCACGATAAACAAAGACTGCAGCTCTACTAGGTCTAAAGATGTTGTCGTCAGAGGCTGGCAAGCAGGCAGTCTGCTTGACTGTCAGGCAGTCAGAGCTATCAACGTGGTCTCATCAACAATAACAATATCGACGCTTTAGCCGGAGCTTCATTAGCAAGACGAGACGTTCAAGTCGAGTGAAACCCTTTAAAGAGTGAAACCGCGACTGCGAATGCAGTTGACCTCCGCGGTCTGACCCCAGATTATAACGCCCGCCCAGCTCCCCGAACTGTGTATGTATGGCAACATAAGTAAGTACAACATGCAGTCGTCAGATAAGAGCCCGAGCCCCCAATCTGCCGCTCATCAAGCCAGGCCCAGAGACCCCAGATTCGAGATCTAGTCCCAGTTAGCAGGTGGGGCTGGCGGGGCCGTTAGTTGAATTAGCCCGGCTAGCTACTTACCTTAGCCTTCCTTGCCTTGACTATCTGGATGATGCATCTGTGAGTTACACATTTTGTTGATTTAATTTTCATGTTGCAAACGCTGGCAACGCTTCTATCAAGCAGCTGACCAACCCAAGACCAAAGCTTTCCGCTTCCCTGCTGTTGCAGTTGCCAACAACAACCACATTTTTAGTCAATGTTGCGGCAAAGTGCATAATTGGTTTATTATTTTTATTTTATTTGCTCTACCGCTTCCTGCGATATCGCGCGCATCGCTGCACAGCGAAACCCTCCCATACAGACCCCCAGATCCCCTCGGCCTCCTCTTTAGAGTCCACCACATCTGTGGGCGCTTTTTGCCCTACCCTATTTCGCTATGCTGCTCGTGGCACTTGATTTTCATTGAAATCGTCGTCGTCGACGTCGTCATCATCTTCAGCCTGGTTGCTTGGTTTTTGTCATCTGTGGAGTGTGTCTCGACTCTCCGCTCCACTCAGCGCTTTGTAGTGCTTATTTTTTGCCAGCAAGGCGTGATTTACATTTTTTTTTGCTGGCCTTTTTTTCTTTTCGTTTTTTGATAAAATATTTGTGTCTACTTTTGGCTTGTGCACCGACTAAGTTTTCCTATTTATCGTGCCTAGGTGTGCCATCAATTGTCTTTGAGTTTTTCCGGCTGGTTTCTATGTGTCTTGTCGTTGCTCATAATGAGCATTCGCTGTATCTCTGTCCCGGATAAACAAGAAATAGCTGGCAAAGAAAGCCAATGCAATGCAACTAACCCAGTTGCAAGTTCTCAAGATTGGACCTAGTCCAGTAGACACCCAGCTAACCTTGAAATAGTCTGCAATGCATTCTGATCGATGACTTTCGTTCAAAGCAAGAGGTGTTGCAACATAAGCTTAATAATTACATAATGTATGATTTTTACTAACTAAAAATGATATAAAATCAAAATCTTTGGTTGTCATCTAATCAAGGAGGCGAAGGCAGAATCTTCCGTATGAAATATTTATTTTTATTTCCTTGTGACACCATTAGTTCTTAAGCATTTCTTTTTGAATTTGTTTTCGATTAAGATATAATACAATTTTATTTTCCAAATATTAAAATATTATATATTATTTTGTGTTAATGGCTTTTGTGAAGCATAAATTTAAGCCCCTTCAGATATTTATGTTTGGATAATTGTTAATATTGTTAAAATTTTATACCCTACTTGCTGATCGAATTTAAAGTGTTCACTTTCATCCTAAAAGAAAACTTCAGATTTTACCGTTATAGCTGATACAGATTTGGGTAAACGACAGCCATGAACATGTATACATATTTATTGTATGCATGTGAACATAGTTATATTGATTTAAATTTATTTGAGAGGGTAACTTTCACACTTCGCTGTAGCCATCTAATGATACTGATATTATTTCAATACACCTCTAAATTAAAAAAAATAAATTAAAGTTATTTAGTGGTATAAGTATCAGAAATTGACCATAATCAACGATCAGCAAACATTTTTTATTACCTATTAATAATTATCGTTGCTCATTTGTAGCTATGGTTGCTATAGTTTACAGCACCGTTGTTACACTATAACAACCTTGAATATTCAAATGTTTCACGTCAATTGACCTAAGAGCTAAAACTAAACCTCTAATTATTACCCATACCCACGGCGACCACCCAAGCTTACAGCTCGATCCAATTTAAACGTGAGCCAATTAAATACCGGAAGCCTGCAAAATTATTGCATTAGAAGCTAAGCCTTTAATTATACAGCCATCATGAATGAAAGTGAGTTCTGTTCTTATGACAAATACCCGAAGAAGCTACTGAAGTAAGAGCGAAATGGAGACGGGGATTGAGTTAAGGATAGGCTTAGGGACATAAATCACACGACGAGCAGACGCCAAGCAGGCGCAGAGAGTTTACTTTGAATTCGAAAATCAAAATCAAACTCCTATTAATCAACAATATGGCCCATGGCTGACTGAGCTGCGGTTTCAACAAAATTAACACCCAGCTAATGCCGAATGCCGACAAAAGATGACGAAAACAAAACGATCAACTGGCAACAAAATGCCGCTGCCAATCTTCAGTTTGGAGCTGCTTTACGCCTCCGATTCCGACTGATTCTGATTCCGACACCAGGCCCTCATCTGTGTGTCTTGTTAATTGCTTCTAATAAGCAGTTTGGCGTTGTTCTCACAAAACGCCAACGCCGTCGCCATCACCAGCGCTATTGCCAGACGACTGACCGTTTGAATACCCCATGATTAAACTCGTCCTCATCATCGTCATCGTCGTCAGCGTCGTCATCGTGATCGTCGTCGTGTGTTGTGTGCTCATTTGAATCTGTGCGAGCTGCCGTCTGTTAATCTCAAGATCAACACATTGTGCAGTTAGCCACCATAGCGGCTTCATAAAACAAATATCGCTTCGTGTACGCTAACTAGTCGACTTGGTCATCGCCTTCGCCATCATCATCATCAGCATCCACATTTCAGTCAGCGTCTGACTTTTCAGTTTATTTTGCTTGCTCAATTATGTTGGGTAGCAAAAATTATTTTTATTGATTTCTAGCGTTCATCGCTGGAAATTTAAAAAAATGTAATCATGCAATAAATTGGCCAATTGTTTTCCGTTCAACCAAGTGGCAGCCAGCTTGGTCAGCTGGCCCAAACAATGTCTATTGGAGCTGGTCAAAACGCCCAGCCGACAATGAGTCTAACTTGGTGTTGCTTCTTGTTTGCACATACTTGATTTATTGTTGTGAGCACTGAATGTCCATAAGCTTGTAATTGATAGTTGGAACTTGTAATTAATATCGGCTCTATGTGCTTATTTTTGGCTATCTGAGCTGCATTTGAGAATATATGCTGCTTGTATGGCAGCATTTTAATATACATATTGATATCACTTTTGAATTCTTGTAGTCTGCAGAACTTGCATTCAATTTAAATTTTCCAATTATTTTCTGTTCGTTAGGTCCAAACTTGTTACTATAATTTCATAATTTGGTTGACCATTTTTATGTTTCATACATGTTAATATATACATATTTGTGTCTCAACTCTTCATCTTATGGAATTCATGTCGTAATAACATATTATAGCTGGGGCATATAAATAAAATAAATACATTAAGATGTTTTACTAAATTGAGCTATAAATCAAGCACTTGCAGCTTTTCAAGCATTCGTCGGAATAAGATAGATTTAAATGCCTACATTTAAAAAATATTTCCCATAAGTTCGCTAGAAATTCCGCACAGATTTAGCTCTTGCCTGCAGAGTCTCGTTGTCTCTCTCCCATTTAATGCGCTTATGAGTAAGCCGAAATCTAACCTACTTCGAGGGAGCATAGACGGCCCCACACTTAGCCAAACCCGTTGGCGTTGCCATCTCGGGCAGCAGTCGGTTGACGACAACTGATTGTCAGCGGTGCAAGCACTTGGAATTGGCTGCACTTGTTGCATGTTCCTCGAGCTGATGCCCACAAAGTGTAGTCGCTCTAGACTATTTATACATATAGTTTATTGAGCCGGCACCGACTAAAACCTAAATGCTGCAAATGTCAACAAGTTACTCGATGACGATGATATTGATGCCGCCTATTTTATTTCGTTTTTGTTGCACTCGTACTCGTATAAAAAATCGATTGGCAACAATTTTTGTGTTACGACTGTTTGCGATTTGCGCTGAAGTCACAGCCAGCCGGAGTGGGCCAGCCAACACGTCTAAAGATTATTTTTAAGGTGCGCACTTTTGAGGTTGGTCCTCCTGATTTTCCGAATGCAACGCCTGTTAGTTTACCGTTTTCGTTTGGTGCCACTGCTGTTGCAGCCGCATTTACTGTTGCTGTACGATGAGAGATGAGGTTGCATGCAACAGACGGGCAGCGTCCACGTCAATGTTTTCAAATGCTTTGAATCATGACTGCCAACAATCGAATATCAATGGTGTCTATTGCATAGTGATTGACAGGCGATTTTAATCATTTATTTAATTTATTTAATTATTATTTTATTATTATTTATTTAATAATTATTCAAATAATTTTCGGGTGATAAAAGTCTACACAAATTTTAAAAATTATAAAAATGCTCAATTTCCTTTTTGACATATAATAATATTGTTTCTGATTTTAGCATTCTGACCTTCCTACAATATATGCTACTTGCACTGATATGTGTAAAAACAATTTAAAAGTATTTTTTTTTATTAAATAAAAAATAATTTAAAAAATTAAAAACTTCATAGTTTTGGAGGAAAAAATTAATAACTATTTTTTAATTATGCACCTTCACATTTAGCTCCTCATTATTTGCAAAATTAATGATATCGTTTCAAATTAAACAGTCTGATTTCCATGTAAGTTAAGCTCTTTCGAATTTTTATGTTTAAGAATAATTTTATTGACAAAATCTACATATATTAGTATATTCCAGTAACAAATTTACAGTTTACAGTTATGGAAAAATATCATTTCCTATTTGAAATTGATAAACCTTCATATTTAAGCCTTTCGGAAGGATATAAATTACAAATATCATTCAGATAATCGAAGCCTGGTTCCACTGTGCCTCGGTTGCGGCGCGTTCTTTTGACAATTTTCAACGCCTTCGTTGGATCGGCATCACCACTGGCTGCATGAGATGGCAACTGTTGCTGTGGTTGTTGGTGGTGTTGGCGGTTGCTGCTGACGCTGATGCTGCTCTTTGATGGCTGAAAGGCTTTTCGGTTTGGGTTTGGGTTTGGGTGTTTATGGCATGGGTTTGTTTTGCCAGCGGCGCGTATCTGCTGCTGCTGCTGTTATTGTGGCTGATGATTTTATTATTTTTCCAATGCACTTCCTATTGGGTAATATTCGATTTGCATTCCAGTTGATGCGCATCACGCTGCTGCGCTGCAATGAATTGCATTTTAATTAGATTCATGATTTCAGGTGTGGTTCCAGAACGAACCCCATTGCATGGCGATCATATTAGTATACTAACCTTCGCCAGTGCTGACCTTTTCAGCCAAAGTATGCGATGGAAGATTTCAACTAGACTTAACATTCCAATTTAGAGAGTTTGGCGGCCTAACAATTGTTTATTTGTCTGTGCTAGCCACTTAAAAATGTTACTTGTGTCAACACGATATCAGACTAAAACAAAATGCCTTCGGGCTGTTCATTAACACCTTTCTGGGCCCAGTTGAAGCTTCACAGACAGAAAACGAAACGAAATTCCATGTGAGGTTTCATTAATTGTGGTTGCCAATGCCCATGCCAAGTGGTAATGAGATGAACAAGTCCCCAACGAACAATACTTGTTACAGGTTCTTTACCCAGTCAACCAGCCAGCCTCACAAACAAAGACATCAGTTTCCCCCGTTTCCCCGAGGCAGTCAAGTTGTCTCTTTTTATACGGCTGTTTGATTGTAGGCGGTGTCCAATGGCTCAGGCCGGTTTCTAATTTCAATAATTGTTAATTGTTTTGGTGAGTGCTTTTGGTTGTTGCTGCCCAATTGATTTTGATTTGTTTCGTTAGCAACTTTACTTATTTTCAATATTTTAGTGAGACAAATTAACGGCTATTTACGTCTCATCAATCGAATGACGAATGAAGGCTTTTAAAATTATTAAAGAACATGAGAGTCTAATCATATTTATTGTATTGTTATGAGTAATCTTTAAGTAGCGTTTTTTTTCAAATCTATTTATTTTTAGCTAGTACAGTTTTTAGCTTTCACAAACTACATAAAGTACATAATACTTACAAATAAGCTAAGATCTGTGCAAATACAAAAGCACTTGCACACATTTTTCGCTACTAGGCTTCTGGATAAATACCATACAGGCTTTATATAACTTTAAATTCGAAGCCCAACTCCAAGAAGACAAAAATTCACTTACTTTGTAGTAAGAAAACATTTATACTCGGCAATTATACTAAATGCTACCTCCGATATAGAAAGCATTTAAATTTTTAGTGGAAGACCGTGGATTTGATGATGCTTATGCACACTTTGTGGATGCCTTCGGTTGTTTTAATTATCTTAGTATTTTTCGAATACAGATTTTAAGTGACATAAACCAAATAACTACTAATTAAAACAACACTCTTAGAAAGAATAAAATATACGCTAAAAAAAATAATAAAAATTATTAATAGCCTTTTGCGTTTATGATTTTCCCATTGAATGTGTTCGAAATTTAAAGCCCAAAGCATTACATTAAAAAGTTTTCAAAATCATCAGCAGCTAATGTATCATAATCATGGGGCATATGCTTTGGCCCTGCACATATTCAATTCAATTAAATGCGAAACAAACTTGGCTTTAACTCTTCTACTGTCGGCTTTGCTAAAATGTTGTGCAACTATTGATTGTTGTGGGCCATCGTTAACCTGCTCTACTTGGGCCAACAGTCACTTGAACCCAACATGCCCAGCTTGACACCAATTACCAGCCAGCCAGTCAGTCAGCCACCCACTCGTCTCGATGAGTAGCCCCAAGTCCATAATGTCTCAATCTCAATAAAGTTGGCTGTTTAGCGCCATCGAATTCGTGTCATGGCACAAATTTCCAAGTCAAACCAAACGGAAGTGTCGGCGCACAACAAAGTGGCCCCAGCCCATGCACTCGATAAGGACTTGCAGCCACCCCTGCACCTTGGCAGGTACACCTTATAGAATGTAGAATGTATATAGTAAATGGGAGACCCCCAGGTCTGCATCAGGCAAGACTGTTGTATCCTTGTAAATCAGCACGCCAAAACTTTTGCCGTTGCCTTTGTTTTGTCACGTCATTGTTGCAAGCGACAGGCAACAGAGGGAACACCCTCAACCCCGCAACCTCCACACAATAAACAATGATGCAGTGTTACGACTGCGACTTTTTCGCCAGTTTCCTGGCTCACCTTCAAAATGTGGGTTCCGATTGCATTTGGAAATGGTGCCAGCTAAAAAGTTATTTGTTTATTGATTGCCGTTATTTCGTTTTCGTTTTCGTATAATATAAATTAAAAATATTTTTGGCTTGCCAGTTTTATGAAGGACTTGCTGATATGGTTAGTTACCGCAGCTTGATCGAATTTATTTCTCAGCCTGCCACTTGCATTGAGGTTCGAAGGTGGTATGAGTAAGTTGAGTGAAGTATCTTAACAAAATTTGTTTTAACTTTGCCCAAGTAAAGTAATGTCTTTCATTTGATTTTGTTGTTATTTTTTGCTTTGACAATTCGCAACAATTAGATACTCTAATGTACAGTCTGTAAACAACATCATAAAGACAGACACTGCTGACGTAATTGCACTTTTGAGTCATCACAATACATCAGGTTTTACAGCTTCCGACAGTGCGGTCATTGTGTTTATATTTATGAATGTATCTGTGTGTGTTTTGAGTATCTTCTATCTTCAGTTTTGCATCTCGGTTTTTGCATTGCGCGCTGTGGAAAATTTTCAGCTTAATTTTTATGACTGAAGTAAAATTGTTGCTTGTGGTTTCTGTCCTCGGTCTTCTGCAGCTGATTGTTATTATTATTATTCTTGGTTTTATATACATCTCTTATGGCCTGAGGAAACAAAACAGAAAGCCAAAGGGAAGACTGCTTTATCATGCGAAAAAGGGAAAAGGGCTATAAAATGTAGCGGCGAAATGTCAAGTGCAGCAACATAAATACATTATTGGCATTCACTTGCGGAGCAGAGAGAGGTACCCTTCGAGGTGGGACGAAATTCTCATTGTAGCGTCATCATGCTTAAGTTGCCTGCGGGTGAACTTGCAACACTCGATAATGCATTGCTGTTATTTTTAATTACGTACATAAAATATGCGCCGGCGGCGTTGTCCCACAGAAGTATCTGATAGATACATCCATACATACATAAGTGAGTAAGTACTTTTCGTCGCAGCTACGTTTATTAATTGCGCTCGCTTTTCAACTTGACATACTCGTTAGTATTTGCATGTGACGTCATTAGCCGCGCAGTTGACATTTACGGCTAACGGGGGTCACTTCGCTATTCATTATGTTTTGCGTTGTACTTATGTATGCATCGAGCATGCTTCTGAACTTTGCGTGCTTTATGCACTCGCCCATTGTCTGCTCAAGTATTGATTGGGGAATGGATGTGGGTGCAGGGAATCCACAGACTATTTTTTCTGTGCATGACTCGGGATGTTTGACGCCAAATGTCAAGGAGCTATGGGTATAGCTTTGATCTGCTTTGGCAGGCCAGGCTATTAATTCGCCGACAAGTGCTTTCGGCAAGACAAATTTACATTTACACTTCATGTGTTTGTTTGTAAGTTATACGACTTTTCTGATAGTCATATAACTTATGTACTTCATCTCAATTTGTCCATACAAAGTAAGAGCTTAAAATAATTATTCAATATCGAATATACTCTCCTAAAATATTACTTTTATATTAATTTTAAATTACAATAAATATTAATCAAGCAGATTGAACTCATATTTATTGTAATTTAGATACTACAAAAATCTTTTTTGTTTGTTTACAACCATAGTTTGGTAAAGTAAATGGAAATTAAATTGTTTGGGTATAGATAATGTATATATGTATGTATGTAGTAAAACTTTTGCCTAAAATCGTATATTTCTCTGTAATTTTTACAATTATTAGAAAAACTACAATTTGCCAATTCCCAAAATGAAATATTTAATATTGGCTTAAAATTCTCGACCCCCTTAGTGAAGAAGGTGTTATACAAAATAGTTTAAGATTTGGATAAAAAATATAGAAATCAAAAAGTATTATTGACAAACATTGTCTATCCTGGTCTGTTGCAAACTCGCATCTAAATGTGCATTTGAGAATGGAAAAATACTTGAAGTCATTCTCATTAGCAGTCAAAACTAAAAATTGTAATTGCTGCGACTGGTGGGAGTGGTTTTGTTTTCAGGTAACATTAAATGTAATTTTTCTATTTTATTGCCAAAACAATCAAGTCCACAAATGTGCAAATGAGGGAGTCGGAGCAGTAGCAATCATAAATGAGCCAATGACTGGACTGAGGCTCAGAAATTTCATTGCGCTGCTGAGCAGACCAAATCCCAAAATAAAAATCAAGAGACTAAAAGACCAATACCAAGTTGGATATGCGGTTCTGGCCAGTGCATTGGCGGCAGCTCATAAGCCACAGAGTTAAACGGCATGAAATAAAGAAACGAGTTAACCAACAACGTCAACCCTGTCGAGATGCTAAAGATTCTGTGGAAATGTTTATTAAAGTCGAGGATTTTATGATTATGCCGCACACAGCCAAGAACCTGACTGAACGCGTTGTTAGCTGTTGCTGTTGCTGCTGCTGATGCTGTTGCTGCCACAGGCAGTGGCGATGGTCGTGGTGGCTACCGCCACCGTCGCAGCGACTGCAACTGCAACTGCGTAGGCAATTAATTTAGACAACGGCCACATCGATGAAATGCCATTCATATTGCCTGCCTGCCAAGCCTGACTGCCTACCAGCTAGCCAGGCAGCCTGCCAAGTCTGACTACCAAGCTTGCCTGCCTGCCTTTCAGAGAAATGCAGACGGGGAGTCACAGTCTGACTGGCTATTCAAATTTGAGTTTGGTAATTTGCGTTCCAGCTCATTTGGTAATTATGTGAAAATGCATTTTGGTCGCCTCACCTTCGCCTTCCCGTGCACTAACCCTCTTCTTCTCACTCGCCTGAAAGCCGCCGTCAATGCATGTCAACTTTTTCATTTACAGTGGCGAAGTCTTTGCGGAATGGCCGACTGGCAATTGGTTCCTTTTTCTATTGCTGCTGTTTGCTTTTTGGCTTTTTGGGTGGTTGTCGTTATTGACCATGCAAGCCGGCTTGCATGTGAGCCACTCTTTGTTGTCATATTGGTAAAAATGTTCAGTTGCACTTTGGAGACCGCTGTTACTCTAACTGCTTAGCATATCTTTCATCCATATTGGTAATTCACGGATGACCATATGCTGAAGTGGGACGCATTTGATTCCTTCTATAAAAGTGATTAAAAAAAACTGTTAATACCAGTTACCTTCTTTACATACATATATACTGGATTTATGCCTTATCTCACACTGGCACCATTAGCTTTAAGACGCCTGCGAAATCTAAATATTCGTTGAAATTGTACATGCATATAAATGTGCAAAGTGCATTTTTTTTTTGTCAAAGATGAGTGTAAGTCGAAATCTATATATTTAAACTGCTAAAGCTGGAAAAATTCACAGATCCTCTAATAAGTCGGCAAGTTGTATTCTCACTAATTCTTGCTCCTCTTCTTATGCGATCTCGAAAAATCTGCTAAAATGATGGAAAGCGTAAAGAAAAGTGTTTTATGAATATTTAATGTTTTTCATCAGTTGACCCAGATTGTCATATTTTTAAAATTCATCTTTTTGAGCCATTGCCCATCTGAATTGTTGTATTCGCCTGTCTTATTGAAAAAGTGGCCAGCGATTATGTGGGAAAAGTTCAAAATCAGCCCGACAATATCGGAAAATTGGTCATGGTGGAAAGTTTACTTTATTTTTAAATAAGACAGCTGTGTGAAAACTTAGGATACAATTAAAGACTAGAGATATTTTACTCTAATATAAAGACATTTTATATTGTTTAATTTTCTCGTGTTCACATGCAATTTCGAAATATCCTTATACATATTTGTATTCGTAGCTTTCGAGCTACTAAGAAAAAAACAAATGATTTTGTTAATGAACATATAATGCAAGACCATATAAGCTTATTAAAGAAATTATCACAAAGCACATGTGTTTAGTTCAAAGTTTATTTTGTGATCACTGAATGAGATTTGGTGACTTGGCGACTGAGTACCAGACACACATCCTGTCCCGCTGAGTTCATGTACGATATGAAGCGGAACACGGGTTGTCACACTTGGCGACAAGCGCAAACATTAATTAACCAAAATGCATTTGGCAACATGACGGGCAACAGCTTAAAGCACTCAGGGGTAAGTTGGAAAGAAGAAAAGTTATGAACTATATATAAAAGCAGTGCTCCCGCAAAGTGCAAGAAACATTTTCACCAATTTCTGCATATATGCAACAAGTCACCGGCAACGGCGGCAACTGCAACTACAACCGCAAATGCAATAGCAACAAATCAAATAAGGAAAAATGTCGCCAAGCTTTTCAATTCAACTGTCAATCAGTTTGAGATAGCGGTGGTCTGGAGAGCCAGCGGCAACAATAATGACATTTATGCAAAATAGCCGTCGAAGCAGCCGCATACTCAGCAAGTTTTGAACTGAGAGATGGACGAACGGACGGAGGGACGGATGGATGAACAGAGTTGCTGCTCTTGTTGCGAGCCGGGGTGAGCCAGGTTGCCTTTCCTGGTCACCTTTGCCATAATAATTGCACTTGCATTGCATGCAAATCAAATTGTCATCACACTGCCATCCTCCAACTGGCTGGATGTGTGCACCATGGTCCACCGGCCTGCTTTATTGGTCCCAAAGGAGTCGAGTCCAATCCGACATTGACGATAGTCAGCCAGTCATGCAGTCATGCAGTCAGGGCAACCGGCTGAATGATCGATGACAGAGTTTGTGTTTGATTGAAAGCAATTGGTGGCACCGTCACTTGGTCTTGCCTTTCTGATGGGCGCGGATGGCGGCGGCTTCGATTCGGTCTTAGCCCCAATCCACCTTCCTCAGTCTTCATCTCATATAAAATGTTGTTCTCCTCTTTTTTGTTTTTATTTTGTTTTTTATAGCTAGTGCATTGTTTGCTATTGTGTCTTTTCGGTAGCTCAGTGTGCGAAAATTATTGCCACACGCGGCTTGGGCTCATAAGGAGAATTTATTGCCCGGCAGATTTTACGTTGGCGAAACGCTTATCTTTCTTCTCGTGGCGCGCCTAAAGTCAAATTTTGATGCACTACAGCAATAATTGTTATTTGTTTATTACGTAAGCAACTCATAATTGTCTCGGTAAATTTATGGTATTTTGAATAGCATGACGATTGTTCCATTTTAAGGAAGTTTGTCTAAAAATATGCAATCTATTATCCCAGAGACCATATTAACAACTCAGCTATTTCTGACTGCCGGTACAAGAATATATGTAATAACATCTGAAAATATGAGATAAAAAGCGCTTTGGACATTAATTATGTGGGTCTAAGGGAGTGACTTGAAGACTGTCAGAGACAATGATATGTGTAATTTTGAGAGGCTGAGAAGGAAATAACAGGTGTTTTGATCTTCACAACAGTAAACAAAATTATTTTTTGTTAAAAAATTTGGTTCTACGAAAGATAGTTTCGATCATAATTGAAATACAATGTAAAATGCTAAGTGTATAAAATATTTAGATTAATTTTAAAATTTATTAATTTCAATTTATTTTTATGTTATTAAAATTACAATTTTAAAATTGTTTTTTACTTGTCTGTTTATTTTTTAAACATATTTAGTTTGTCTTTACAATGTTGTTGAATTTTGCGTTGATATAAATAATTTCATTAATCTTAACTATTTAAATTAAAAACAGGTAAGATGGATCAAAATCATGCGATTTTCTTTTTAGCAAATGACGCACCTTCAGTTTAGTTTACTATATAAATATTATAAAAATAATTCCAGATAATAAGTGCATCTGCACCATGTCGCTTCTCTCTTAAACGTAGCCAATTATCTGAGTCCTTTCCATAATCAACCTGTCGCAAATACACCATATCCATTTACAGATCTTTCTCGAGGTGCAATGGCAAATCCGGGTAACAAATTAATTTGTCATATTAACAATTGCCACATAAAGTCACACGCTCGTCATACCCACCAGGAGTTAATCATGATGATCATCATCCTCATGCTGCTGATGATGACAAAACACACGGGCCCCACGGCAACCAGTAACTAAAATAACCAAGTTGACTAACCGCCGCAACTGAGCCTTCGCCTCCAGCACGGGCACTAGCATCGACTCTGGCTCAGTCTCAGACTCTTGATTTACTTACACTGAACAATACGCAAACTTAGAGAAGCTTGTGTTGTTATTGGTGGTGCTTTAGGTGTGTTAGCGGACTATTGCATTTCGTACATTTTTAATTGAAAAAACATGTTTTACGAGCATCGCTAACCACTATGATGACTCCAACAACAGCTAAAGAAAAAAAGAAAAAATTGCAGAAATAACTCTGGGGCGCAGCCGCTGCTGCAGATGAAGCTGTTTTTTAGCATCGTCAACTTCTTAGGTGCTGACTAACGAGTCGACTTTGTCAGTTAGCCTTGCATCCGAAAAATCTTTAATGACTGGGGCAAAGAAATGCCTTTGCAATGAATGCAACTGGAATTAATCTCTCACTCAGAATAAAACATTTTCTAAAATGGCATTAAGTCGAAAATAGGATTAACTCTATTTTTACATTGATCATTTACTCAATTTGGTAAATAAATACTAACATTAAAACTCAAATTTCTTCAATCAACCAAATTTTTTAAATATGATTTTGGATCATATTCAAAAAAGCTTGTGCATAAGTGCAGCGCTTATACCTGTTTGCGGGAAAAAGTCGTCAGATCATTGTGCTATAGTGACAGAGAAAAGTTTTTATTCTAATTCGGTCATCTTCTCTGTGATTGATTTTATTTCGAAAATAAAACTTGATATAAAAATTTAAAACCAATATAGAACATTTTAAAGGTTTTCTTTTATTAGATGCCTGGCTGTATGAATTGAATCCACAAGTGAAATAATTATGACCTTTTTTATGGAATTTTAGTGACACATTTAAAATAACAGTAAATAAAATTAGTTAAGCTTTTTTATACTCTGATAGCGAAGGTAGGTAAGTATATTTGTTTTGATCAATGTCAGTCTGTTCGTTTATAATGGCAACTTTTTTCGACACTCTTAAAGTTAGAAACTGGAAATTGAGGTGATAGCCGGTTTAACTATATATATATTTAATAACCGCCTAAATAGATCGATGAAAAAATTATATTTCCGTTCAATTCAGATAGCTAAAAATCAAAAAATCCTATATCTTTTACAATTTACCAAAATTGAAAGGTAGTTTAAAATAAACCTACTCCAAAAGTAAGCAAATTTCCTGTTAAATATTTTCAACAATTTTAGATCTAGATCAAGTGTAGACGGCAGATTGTAATAATCCCGTCCGAAGTTTTTTTTTTAAATATATTGTATAAACTTATATTTCGATTAGTTTTTAGAAATAGAGTGACTAAATTTAAAAACTAAATCTAGGTAAAATCTAAGATTTCATCAATGTTTTCTTTGTCGTACAGTTGCAGCATTTTTATTAATATATCATCAACTTTATTTGATTTCAACTTTTCATTTTTATGTGTGCAATTTATATCATATTCGTACTGTTGGGAATAATCTACAGATGTCTGCAGTGTAGTGCAATCTTGGGACCGATTTCGATACATGTTTAATTGAGAATCACAGAATACATTACTGTTACCAAATTACCCGTTAATTTAACTTCTAATATCAAACCAATTGTAAAGGTTAATCACAACTGTTCTTTACAAGCGCATTTAAGCAAGCACTTTCCGTTAATGGTCAAGTTTTAATTACTAGATAATTAGCTACGGAGGTGAATAAACTGCAACTAGAAAGCGATTACTTAATGCCATGTAAGAGTCAAAGTCAAGGTAGTAGTAAATTTAACTTTAGCAGAAGATGCGTCAAGTGCTAAAAGTAAATGTAATAAATAAGCAAAATACAAATTAAATAAATGTGCAGCACATAAATGCAACTCACCAGTGATTTCTGCTAATCTCAGGCAGTTGGAGAGCCAGACTTAAAGACAGCACACGCACATTGAGCGCAGGCTGAAAGCGGGTCTCACAGTTGGACTATGACTGCGACTGGATCTGGGACTGGGACTCGGACTGGGAGTGAGACTGGGATTGTGACACTTGGCGCATCTTTAAGCGAACAACCGCAAACGGCAGATGGACGATTAGGCTGAAAGTCAAGTTTCAAGTTGATAGCCAGAAGACGATGCTGCAGGAGCCCGAAGACAGAAAGATAGAAAGTTTTGCCAGTGACCCGGCTACGGAGGCAATGAAAAATGCACGCAGCAACTTAGCGCAACGCGAAGCAGCCAAAAGGCCGACTGACCGACCGAAAGAGAGAAATGCAAAATAATAGCCATAACTAAATGCCAAATTTCAGCCAAATGCTATGAGTAATAAAAATTAAAAAGCCAAGAGTACCAAGAGTGGAAAGCCACTTCTCTTCTCTGTTTTTCTCACTCTCTCGCTCTCTATCTATTTATCTATATATCTTTCTCTTTCAGCTTGTGTGTGTTTGTGTTTGTATAACTAACGGATAAGCGATGCGAAATTGACGCTGACAAGCATAGTTGGCCAGGTTGTCCAAGTGGGCAACGTTGCGTATACTTAATCTGCGCATTCGCATCGTCCGCTGTGTGTGCGTGCAACTGTTGTCATGCTGTGACTATCATTAATTTTTCATATTCATAATCATCATCTAGTCAACGTGCTTTAACGCACTGCCAGTTAACAGACACCTTTTGCTTTAGTGTCAAAATGCATTTTTCTTTCACATTTTTCACGCGATTTATGTACCTTTTTGTGCCACAGTCTCTGCCACAAGCACAGCCGTAGCCAGTGGCTGTGCCCACTTCCTCTCCATTTCCATCCAGTTGTTTCTTGTCCATGTGAGGCGACTGTTATCGCTCCATTCTCGTCTCGTTTTTGGTGTCGTTTGCTTGGCACTTGGCTAAGATCTCTTACATGCAATGAATTCTGGCGCCCAAGTAGCAAACAAATTTTCGAAAGGCTCTTTTTTTGGCTCGTAGTGTTGATATTTTGATGAATATCCATGAAAGTGTGTGATTAACACATGTGCTCATCTGCGTATCTGTGTGTATATTTATGTGTGTGCTTGTTTATGTTTTTCCAAATAATCAAGTGTGTGTTGATCGCCTAGAATTATGCGAGGGCTACTCAATCTCTAAAAGAGCAAGCTATCAAGTGCGATTATAAACATTAAAACGCTGCAGAATATACACGAACATATTTGTGTGTTGACTGTGTCTATGGACTATGAATTGTGTCTATGTCGCCGACCATTACTTCAGAATATTGGTTTCACTGTCTATATACATCATATGTATGATTAAAGTTATCAAGCATAACTGAAAATTTAGAATTAAGTAATGTATGTACATGTTAATTACGTTAAAATATTTTAGATTAAAAAAAAACACAGTGAAAATTTTCAGGTAATTTAATATGGCTCTTGCGAGGCCTATAAAGCGTTAAGACGTAACTGCCAATATTAGCAGAGGACAGGCCCAAGTCGGCGCCCTGTGGCGGATGCCACATCAGATTATGCGAATGATGTTGTGGTTATCTTCAGCAAATTAAAAATACTATCATCCTGGCCAACAAAGTTCAGACTAGGCGTAAATTCCACTAAAACAAATCTTGTTCTGTGACAAGCAATACAAAATTTAAGGTCTTGTAAATATGATGTTTCCAGGAAACACCAACTGCTTTTTTCAAATTATGAACTTTTTCTCTTACATTCGACGATAAAAATATGTTGAAAATCAATTTGAGGAGGTTTTTATTGCTTTTGACTGTCAAACCAATTTGTAAAACTAAATATATAGTATAGTAATTCGTGCGTAGGTAATCAAAGATGCAGCCGCGCTTATAGCTTTTGAATTATTTTTTGGACGATACTGGCACGCAAGAGGCCTTTCTATAACTATCTATTAAATGTATTATTCTATACAAAATGTATATTTTTCAACTAAAATTTATTTCTTACAGAATTTTTTAGAAAGTTAAGTTGCAACTGTTTACACCACCGATTGACACGCATTGGACATAGATTTGAAAAAATGTAAACAGGTTCTTAAAGATAAAATCAAACCAGGTCACAAACCAACAGATGAGGACATTATTGCATTGGCTATATTGAGAACATTGCATAATTATTCATGGAGTATGCTAATTGCGGGTATTTCTTCAACAACTTGCATGGTGAGGAGCAGTGAAGTTTCAGAATTATAAACTCCCTCGACTGGATGTAGCAGGCTGCAAAGATATTTTAATTTTACTTTATTATCCAAAAAATTAACCATTTTTGATTTTAACTTTCGCTTAAAGAGCGTTGAATCCTAATTGCTGAGGACTCCAATTACAAGTCTATATTAAAATGTGAAAAAATGAGATGGAATACAATATATTTCATTTAAAAAACATTAATTGTAACCCACCAGGAAAGTGTTGAACAAAGTACCCTCGGAGTTATTTACAAATCTAATTGGAGTAACAAAGAGATCGCAGTACAGCAATGCACATGGAACACATTTAAAGGGAGCATTGAAAATATAGTCAGACAACTTTCTCGCGTTAGCCATGAGAATATTGTGGAGCTACACGGAATTACATAGAGCCTTTCACAACTACTGGCATAGAGAAAAGAAGCTTGAGTAAACAGTGAGGCGTGGACTCAGTTGGATGATCCAGTGTGCCAAGGTTTGGTCTAGTACTTTCGCATTATTATACATAATTTTTTTTTAATAGGTATTGAATGACATTCACACTTTACTTAATTGCTTACCATGAAACCAGAACCTATTTATCATGGCTGCTGAACGCCATAAAACCTACTACCTCCAAACAAAAGTTACGGAATTTGACAAATATGTGATTTTGGCATTGCTCACGAACTGCCTATGGTTTTTAGCGAAATGCTTACAGAGCATTATGTACGGGCAGGAAAGTACCCAATAAAACCAATCCTTTCAAGATGGAATACTAGGTATGTTTGCATCCTTGTCTTTATTCTACTCGAGGTGATGACACGCCAGATATTTGATAATTTATTGCTTGACCCGTCAATCGTTGTATATCTGCAAATTGGGCTAAGGAAACGAGTCGGCTCTGATCTCACAAATATACTTATGTAAGCATCATTTGAATTTCAAGAATTGAATTCTTAAGATTATTGAAGCAATTTGTATTACTTATTGATTGCGGAACTTCGGAATCTAGAATAGTTTGTCAAGTCAAAATACCAATGAGAAACAGAAAGTTTCCAATGTAACAAGAGATTTGATTCGAAATCATAAAACAATTTAGTGAATTTAAACAATTATTAGATTTGACCCAGCGATAATTTTTATTGTAATTATTCATAGGACTTCATTCGCAGAGAATATGCATTTTAAGGATAGGTATTGAATCAAAATAAATCAACTTGGAGATAATGTAGTTTCAACCTTTCAGAGAATTGGAAGTGGTAGCTTCGGAGTTATTCACAGAGCTCCTTGACCTAATAGAAATATTGCGCTAAAGCAATTTATTATTAATTTTACCAAAGGGACCAGTTGACCTCAAAAATATTGTGAAACTATATGGTACCTCCTATAATTTGGTGTTTCTTTATTTACTCATGGAACTGGTATTGAATGGATCGCTGCATGACTATTTGCATGGAGTGGAACAATGTACTTACACAATGTCACAACGAATGAACTGGATCTTATTTAGTTCCAATGACTTACTTGCATGATAAAAAAAATCACACAAAATTCATCGCGATTTGAGACCTATAAATTTACTATTAATACAAAAACTTAAAAAATATGAAGATACGAGGTTTTAGCACAGTCAAAGAATTGGTGATGACAAATACGTAAGATGCTGGCGCACCTTCTCATGTGGCTCCTGAAGTTTATATTAATTAGCAATTTTGCATATTGTCAAAATGTAAGTAGGTTGTTTCATTACTCGCAGATCCGTTCAGGATGAAAATACAGAATAATTCGATATTTACAGCTTTGTCAACGTAGTGCAGAAAGCATTTCGATCACTTTTTGAAAATTCTATTTATGAATTACTATATTAAAAAGGACCACCAAAAGAGATGATCCTAGCGGGATGGAGTTATATCATTTGTATGCAGGCGTTGTGATATTGTTAAATCGGATTTTGAATAGTCGTTGTGTCATAAGGGCTTTGACGAGCTTGTGAAGCCTGGGACAAACACCCCAAAGTTCTTGTCTATATAATGGATATGGCTGCTAACACGATCAAATCTATGGGAGGGCTTTTTGGGTTTTGTGGTTGAGATCATGGTAGCTGTTTCCACATGTGTGAATATGAGCCGGATTGAAGCATATTGTTCTATATTTCAAGTAATAATCAATAAGCTATGAGATACGATCGCATTTGGAGATTTTACCCTTTGTACACTGTAAAGCGTATCCAAAGCATAACTGAGATAGAAGGACTTTACTACTGAAACAGAATACATAATTAAATGCATGCATTGCTATGCACAGCTCAAATGTTTTTTAAAATTATCGCATATAACTAGTTATACATGTATTTTCAATTTGTTAAATAAGTCAAACATAAAACAGTGCCCTGGCCAAGCCTGAGGTAAGAGCAAAAATGTCTCTAATGTGCTTCCCATTGTAAGTTGATCAGTAACAAACTCTTTGAAATTTATACCCTGTGCGCATTGTTTACTTGGGTATATTAGATTATAAAAAAAGGATATATATATATATATATTACATTCATGTTAAAGAATATTTAATTTCATAATTCAGGTTATTTGTTAGTCGACACAATTCGATTGTTGTACATCATTCGTTGTGTATAAATTCACATTGATAGGTAAGCATTAAGACCAACAGCTTGGACTACGAAAAAGTGCTAAAAGTGTGGCAATAAAAATCACGGCATCGCGCTGAGTCGAACAGAATCGTTAAATTGTGTAGAAAATAGTGTGAAAATCGACAAAAGTGTGTACAAATATAAACATTCATACATACATATGTATATACATACATAAATACATATGTACACACAAGATAGGTAAACACATACATGTAGGATGTGTAAGGTATAGGAGTGCATGTATATGGGGTTAATATGTAAACTAAATGAAACTTTAAATGGCACTGTTTAAATTTTGGACGGCTTAATGCTTCAACGCTTGTACAACACACAACCAAAGACAGTTTAATTACGGCGTGAAGTTGCACTTACTCCGTCGTTTTGTATTTAGCCGACTAACATTAGTAAAGCTTTTGCCTTCTCTTTCGTACCCCTTAGCGCGATTTGTTACCCCAGTTTGATGAGGTTTTAACGCAAGCGTGAATCATAAAATCGCTGATTGATGCTGCCAGAGTCAGTTGTTTCCGTCGTATTCCTATATTTATATCTATATGAAGCATGACAACTCTGGTTTTAGCGCTACCAAAGAAAGTGATCTGTATACATGAGATTTACAATATATGTGAAGTGAATATATCAAATTTGCCTGCAAGCAGTATCAACAAGTAATTGTTTATACTAGTGTGCTTAAAAAAAAATAACTCCGAAATTTAAACAATCTACCTAAAATTAAAATCGCCCAAAAAACTATAAAAATTGTCTGGTTTTGGAAATTGCTAAATATAGTAAAAATAATTTTTATAAACAAATTTTTTTTTATTTTCCAGAAATATATTTCCTAATAATAGAAAATATTTCTAAAAGTAGAATTCAAATCGTTATTTATAAAAAATGCAATGAAATTTTGTTGTCTGCCTCAAAAACCGAGTAGCTCAGTGAGAGCTCCGAAAAACCATTAATTTCTTTAAGTTAACTTCTATGAAGTTATAAACTACCCAAAGTGATTTTATATATATGTAAATATGTATCGTGTAATTAAGAAAATGATAACAAATGGCTATGCATACGCCCGCGCCCATAATCCCCAATGCCGATATTTCGGAAAAGCGCCTACACCCGCTGCCCCCAGGAACTTCGGCCCTAAATATCTGAAATGCGCACATCTTTCACAATTTGTAAGCTAGAGTCACCAAATTTTATAAGTATGTTACTGGTAACTCTCCCAAGATATAGACAAAGAATTGGATGGCCACGCCCACTCCCTAAACCGATACACCTGTTAGTGTAAATCGATAAGACCACATATTTCACACAATTTGAAAGCTAGAGTCATCAAATCTGTAAGGTGTATTGCTACTAACACCCTTCAAAAATCCCGAAAAACAATTTTAGACCACTTGGTATCAAAGTATTTCGCAGTTGGTTACAACCGACTGCAACGTTCAATCTTGTTATAATTGTATTTTCGACAGATATAAAATCTGTATAAAATCTCCATATATATATGCGAAAAGTACATTCGCTGTATGAAAACGAATATTTATTTAGTAGCATGTGATTAATTATATTGTTTTTAATCGTTGCCATGCATCCGTAAAATTTTACGATTTCAGCTTTTGGCAAGCAATTCCTCAAATCAATAGCTAAGCCCATCATTACCGCGCAAGACATTTCATTAGTTTGCAATGACTAATTATATTGTATTACGACGGAGTGCCAACATTTTATAGCTCCATCGTTCAGGGAGTTTAAATGACTCCAATCACATGAAAATTGCAGACGATGCAAAGAAGAGACTTTAGAGCGAAGACCCCATGAGGCTGAAAGGCCCCTCATAAGTCAAAGACGACGTCGTGGTCAAATAATTAACTGCCAAGCAGTCAAATAAATTAATTGCAGACAAGCACCACAAGAATGCAGCATGTATGAAAATTGCTTCATAATATAACCGAAAAATAAGCATCAAAAAGAAATCTAGTAAACACATCTAGGTTAGATCTTGAGTCGTATTTTCTATTCTCACTTTTCACGGACGATCTAAGACGATACTTTAAACTGGAGAGCATCAGCAAGACTCATCTTTATAGTATTATATCCATAATGTGAAAATAATAATATTGCATAAAATACATACAGAAATCGAAAGCAAAATTTATTTTTGTTTTACTACCAAATACTCTGATACCAATAAGTCAGGTGCCATAAAACATGATGGGTGGTCAAGAAATATCGATCTTTGATGGAAGTTCCTAGTAATCTCTCCAATAAGTTTGGTTTTAAAACTGCGTTAGATATATAGGCTTTTGAGAATTTTGGGGGCGGGAGTGGGCGTGGCCAAAGAAAATACAGGAGTTTTCTAGTAATCTACTTTACAAGTTTATTAGCTTTAGCTCTAAAATTCTGGATTATATAACCTATTGAGAATTTCAATATTAGAGAAGGGTTTAGGTTTTTGAGACACCACTTTGGTGACTCTAGCTTACAAATTATTGGCAGGAGTGGGCGTGGGAACATCTTTTTTTTAATGATACTTAAAGGCTCAAAAACTGCGGATGATATAGCCATTTCCGATTTTCTTGGGCCTGGAGGCTGCGGAAGTAGGTGGCATATGCCGATATTTGAAGGACATCGCCAACAACCTACGAAACAAATTTGGTGACTGTAGCCTTAAAATTATGGGAGATCTGCGGCTTTATCGACTTGCGATTATTGATTTTATCGATTTGCTAACATTCTAGTGGATGCAACACTCAAATTTTTACACTTTGGCGCGGGCACAAGCCAGTATATGTTCCAAGGTTCAAGGCTGTATCCCACTAATCGACTAAAGTAACACTCATACAGACGGACAGGCAGCATGAAGAACATTGCACAAACCCAACATCTCTGGATATAGTATCCCTTATCAGCGTATAAGCAGCAGTTGGTAGTAGATGAGTTAACTAAGCAACATCAAGTATCAGGGTATGTGTGTGGTTCATGCCTTCGCTAATTGGCGTAGCTTTGTAATAGAAAAACTGACGCGAAATGATTTTTAAATAATCATTTCGAGGGTGTTTTACTATTGGCTCAGTTGAAAAAAAAATTGAGCACTCGTCCATCTCTACAGACAAGTGATCGCTGCCTTAAGCCGAAATCAATTTGGCAGTTTTGAATGCATGTTAAATTAATAACCAGGCAATTAAAATCGCGCAACGCCACAATGCCATTTAATAAAGTTAGCATTTGTATAATGTCTTGTCAAAACTTTATCGGCATTTTTCCTTAATGCTTAGCGTTTCTTGTTTGCTTGCTGTTGTGGCGCTTGAGATTGTGATCTCCGGTATGCCGCCTCGAATGTCTTTAACTGACCGCCAGCGGCGATTGTATTGGGCATGTTGTTCCCGCTGCCGGCTTGTATTGTTGTTGTTGTTTTTGTTATTGGCGTTAACGGGGGATGGGGGGAGTGCTGACAATTAAAAGACATGAAGCGATTGCCGTTCGACGGCCATTTTCAACATTAATTTGGCTTGATTGCTGACAGTTAACTGTGCGATTAAGATCTGATAAGCCCGACAGTCGCATAGTTTTCACCTTTTGCCTCATTGCGAATTGATTAACTTATGCAAATGCACAAATGTTGCCACAGATCTCGCTTTCGCACACCCCCAACAGCGTTGTTCAATCCGCGGCGAAGAGTCGGTCGCAACTGTGACAAAAGGCGTTGCCAAGCACGCTCTGTGGCAGTTGAACTCCCTTCAAACCGTCATAAAAAAGAAACAAAAATATTTATACCTCTCCTCAAAATTTACTTATTTATAAGAGCCGAAGCTTTGATTTTTTCCTCTCCTTTTTTCTGTATTTCTAATTTCCAGCAAGCGGCGCTTTTTTGGCTTTGCGGCCAATATACTTCAGCGACTTTGCATTGCATGGCAAAAAGATTCTCATGTTTTCCTTTTTTGGCCCGGTCCAAAGCGACTTCGATGTCGTCGTTGTCGGCGGTGTCTGTGGATTTTCAATTTCTAATGTAGTGCACGTTACGCCCTGAAGGGATTTTTATTTTATACTTTTCGACTTTACGGTTTTATTTATTTATGCCAGAGTCACAGCACTCTAAGCACTGTATGCAAGAAATGCAAGAAATCTCGCCACATATTTTAATATTGTGCTTGAGCTCAAGCTAATTAAACAAGTATTAAAAAAAGAATTTAAAAAAAAGTATATATAATTTAAGAGAAATTAATCTTGAGCAAAGGCTGAATTTTTGGAAAATTCAAAAACCAATTGGGGAAAATAGTGGAAGGCCGATTTTTTTAAAGATTTGATTTTAAAAATCCATCCATCAGACCAATTATTCATAAGCATTGGTTGGAAAAACATGCATAAATCACTGCTCTTCTTCTTCTTAGTAAATTAACTATGTCATAGACAGCCCTTCAAATAATAATAATACATAAAACATTAAATTGCTCCACTGTGATGCATGGTTTTAGACACCATTTGATGACAAACTTCAAAGCGTTTGCATGCAATATTTGTTGTTGTGTGTTTTATGATTGCTAGTTGTGGTTGTTGGTTGTTGTTGTGGTGTTTGCCAGTGGTGATGGTGGTCTTGCACACTTTAGTCATCACCATGTCAGCGGCGCAGACAGCGATGCAAACAATCAAAATGATATGCAAATATATGTAAGAGTACCGCTACGAAAAAGGCGTGGGTTAATTGTAACTTTATCAAACGAAGACCAAAAGGAACAATGAAAATTCGCAATCGAAAGGAAAAAATCAAATTTATTACAAATTTAAGCATAGAAACCAACACGACGGCGACGACTGCGACTCTTGGACTTCAGCTTCAGCTCCAACGTCGACGACTGCGATGCGGCAAGTTATAGATTTCGTCATAGTTTCGGTAAGGCGAGATATGAAAATCTGGAAATAAACCTGTCAACCGACACCAACGCGCACAGCACTGTGAACTACGAACTTGCCGACTGCAGACCGCCCAGTCAACGGTGGGTGGGCGGTGCCAAAACTAAGCCACCAAAACGGTTAAATACATAAAACACATTAACACAGCACTGGGAACGGAAATGGTCGTATGCATATTAAGTTTTCCCATAGCAACCGAGTCTATTCGCCCTGCAGTCGAGTCGCGATTCGGACTAAATGCAAACAACGCCATACGGGAACAGTAACATTAACAGTAAAGCTAACCATAACCTTAGCCCAACCATAGCATCCATGTCAGACACACAACTCCTGCTTGTAAAGCAGACGAAAGCCACGACCCACATATTCGGCATCGGTGCGAAAGGGCAGCACAATGGGACCGGCGGCAATGTCCCTCACAGTGGCATGCATGGTGAAATCCTCGTTCTCGATGCCATCGTTTAGCCGCTCCCCGCACAGCCGCACCGAATTGATTGCTATGAAGTCGTCCGGGCAATTGAAAATGCCAGCGCCAGCCTGGCCATCACTCACCAGATCATTTTCCGCTGTGAACAGTTCGACAATTAAAATCTTAGATTCAACTCAACAACAAATGTGTCACCCTCATCCTTGTTGATAAGTTGAAAGTCGGGCTGATCACCGTCACTTTGCTCGATGTTGTAGCTAATGCTGCACACATTCTTGGAACGTGCCAAGCATACTGCGTAATTCATATTGTTCTACAAAAGCCAGACATATAAATACCATATATGCTTGTCGGGAACTACTAACCAGATAAGTGGCCTCCCGACTTTCGATAATACTGCCATCCACATCGTAGTTGAAGGATTTGATTATGCCCTCAACATCGCTGTAATATTGCAGGCAATTCACAGGGGCGAGATCATCTTCCACTTGACTGATCTTGATGTTAAACGATCGCTGGCCACTGGAGACCTTGACAAACACCGAAAGGTATATCTTGCTCTCACTGGAGTCACCAACATGCACGTAAACTAAGATAACAAATTAAAGCATCAATATAAAATCAGCTGATGGGTGATTGATGTACTTACTATGTTGGCCTGTGTTAATGCCACAGAGCATAGGTATTTTGAAATTGGCATTGTATCCAGATATGATGAACTGATCATCAAGGCAATCGCCATTTGAGGGGCGACTAAGCTGAGAAATTAATATCGTTTGCATATGTAAAATTAAAAGTTGCAAATTAGAGTAACAAACCTGAAAAATGAAGCCGAAAAAATTATTAGAGAATATTCTTCCTGCCAAGTTTGGTAACTGTAGCTATTAAATTGGGGGGATATTGAATTCTGGGAATGTTGGAATACGATCTTAGTAATCTACCAAATTATTTGTCCTGTTTTTTTTTAAGGATGCTACTGGCAATACACCTTTCAGATTTAGTGACTCTAGCTTTCAAATTGTGTTAGATATATGGTCATATCGATTTGGCGTGGCCATCCACTTATTTATCTATATCTTAGGAGAGTTACCAGTAACATACTTGTAAAATTTGGTGACTCTAGCTTACAAATTCTGAAAGATATACGTATTTCAGATTTGTAGGGTCGATGTTCCTGAATGCGGCGGGTGTACGCGTGGGATGAAAAAATTTATAAGCCGATCTTTGGAGGTTACCTTGGTCACAAATTCTTTAAAATTGTGGGAGATATGTGGACTTATCGATTTACACTTTGCAAAATATCGGCATTGGCGATTATGGTCGCAGGTGTAGGCGTGGCCATACAAATTTATTATCGGTACTATCCCTACCTAATTTGACGTTCAATTTTCCAGCATTCTAGTAGACGCAGCACTCCCATGTTTACACTTTGTCTGACGCGGGCTCAGGCCAGCATGTGTTCGAAGTTTCAATCTTCTATCTCTAAGCGTGTCGAAAAATGTGAAGACGGACAGATACCATGACATTGCACAAAACCAATATATAATGATACCTTCGGTATAAAACAATTATTATTTTTTCTTAAAACCTGTTTTAATACTACTTTAAGATCCGATCAAATTTGTATGGCCGCGCCCGTACCTGCGCTCATAATCGCCAAAAGCCGATATTTCAGAAAGTGTGAATCAATAAAACTGCATATCTCCCACAATTTTAAGGATAGAGTTACTAAACTTAGAAAGTAACTTACTTGTAACCTCCTTCATAGATCTGCATAGTCATTATTTGGTCTTAATTTGTAACCAATACACTGGTTTATGTAAATAAATAAAGCTATATATCTCACACAATTTGAAAGCTTGAGTCGCCAAATTTAGAAGGTATCTCCTTAGTTACACACTAAGAAAATTCGGGACCACGCGCACTCTCGAAAGTATTATTTTTAAACTTAACTAATTGTGATCTTAAATGTTTTTTATAAAGGTCTTTATTTATAATTATTTTCCTTATATAACTCTATTAATTTAGGATTGTGAGAACACTTTCCAGGTAGGAAGGTCGTAAATATGAGGGGATAGAATGAGAGATTTAATTTAATATTATTATTTTTTTTAACTATTTAGAATCGAAGTTCAATATCACGTTAGTTTAGTTTAGATTAGTTTTTCGATAATTGTCTTCCCAACTTAACAAATAAAATACAAATTTAATCAGTCAGATTAGAATCACTTAAGTTATAGTCATATTGTCATATTGAACTTATTGCTATCATCAGGCACATGATTTTTCTGTGAAAGGGACGTATGATAATCGAATCGCGTGCTAATATATCTGATACTTATATTAATATGGCCATATGCTTATGTACATACCTCGAACATTTGAAAATCGAGGCGCAGCTGCTGCACACCTTTTTTCACATTCACGATCAGTACGCAGATCATCATTTCGCGGACTGGCTGCGGATAGTTGGGACTCTCGAAGTATACGGTCTCCTGGCTGGTAACATCACCGCAGCCGTTAACAACTGAAAGCGAAAGCCGTTAAGCATGAGCACTTGATAAACCACAATGAAGCACATGATCACTTGATCACTTGATCATTTGAGCACTTGATCACTCTTTATTGATGGTGCACATGAGCACACATGTAACGCGTACTCACAGATACAACAGGCACCAACACCCTCGGCACAGCTTTCGGTGGGTATGCCACCCAAACTCTTGCACTCGAACTCATGATAGCAGACACCCTCCATGGTGCGAATGTCGCCCATGGAGACGCTGCACTTGGTGTTGGGGAAGTTGATCACCTCGAAGAGACTGAGGAAACCTTTACCCTTGGATTTGGGTGCAGTCGGTTGCTTTAGTATGAGATTTGCTTCGATCGCAGAGCCATGGATGAGCTGATTCAGCTTTTGTGTCAATTTACCAGAGAATGTCTGTGGCCGCATAATGGAGGTGCGTGTGCTGGAAGGAATTGGCATCATTGGCGGCACCATCGAGGGTCTTTGCGTTGGCCGTGAACTCGGCATCATTTCGGTGCTACTCTGCGTGGGCATCATATCCGTAGCGGGTGGTGTTTCAGGCACATCTGTCGACTCTTCCATGATAGTCGGACGCATTGGAATGGTCGGCTCGGGCTCATCAGGTTCCGTAGGCTCAGGGTCTATAGGTGCCGGCTCTGGATCTGGTGGCGCCCCCTCTTCTAGCTGCTGTGCAAATTTCTGAGGTCGCATATTCGGCTGATAGCGCAGCGTGTAATGAAAGCCGACTCCTTCGATGGCCATGCCACCCAAACGTTGTGGGGTTCTTATGGCTTCACTGCTGTCATGTCTACTCTTCCTCTCGCCCAGTGTCACAAAGTCTCTTTGATCATCTTCAGTGGCGACCGCTCCCACATAATAGAGCATCAAAACGAGAGAGCTTATCAACGCATCGCGTTTTGACAACATTATTAACGGAACTTCGCTCAACGACTGCCTGCAGATTGCAACGAGCTGCAATCGCTGCCGGGGCTTCATCTGCCACAATCTCGGCATGCAACTGCTGCATGTTTTCTTTGGCTTTATTAGAGCATTAATTGTAGTCCCCACCAACGATGTTGTCGGTTGTCATCGTTGTCATCGCAGTCGGCTTTTCAGCTTTTCCCATCTTGGCTGCTGGGCAACCTTCACTTTTCCAGTATTTTCTTGCTTTCCTCGATGATCAAGCAACAAAGTCACGCCAATGTAGTCGCACAAGTGCAGCTCGTTGAGTGTTGCATTTGCAATTGTTGCAGCTGTTTTTTGTTGTTGCTTTTTCGCAGCAACAATTGAGCTGTGGCGCTATGTAACGAAATGTGAAATATTTTTGCAAAGTACTTCGAAGCCTTGGGGAGGTCTTGGCAAAATAATGAAATGACTTGAGAAGATGAGTTGACAAAAATGCCGCTAAGATATGGCGCATTTGAAAAAGATAAGCAAATCCAAATTCTAAAAAATATTAATGTAATAACAATCTCCATGGAAGACAACAAACAATTATTAACATAATCTACTTCCTTAAAATTGTGTGTCTCAGCAGCAGCCTGAACATTAATATTAAGCATATTATAAAATACTGTCCAACTCTCTCACATCATAGATCCTCCTCGTTCTCCAACTCCAAATAAATGCACATCCTTTTAGACTAGATTTCTTAAGAAAAAAAACAACTTAACAAATAAAATAAAAAAAATCTTGTAAAGCGTAAACTCTATGAGTCTAAGGTCTTATGTGCTATTTGTCTTTAATCTATATTTTTAGATAGATAGCTAGCTTTAGATAGATAAAATAGGAATAAAATAAATATAAAATCTACACACTTTAAATATACATATTACATATTTTTCTTGGCTATTGAAACCAATTTTTATCAAATGAGTTAATTAGTTTTTTATTAATGAAAACAAGGAAAATTGCTGTAAAGATATATTTGTATACTACATTAATATATTTTAATTAGTTGATTAGAATTCAGCTTCATACACAAATCTATTGTATGTTAATTGCATTCACAGACTTTGCACTTTGTAGAAGTAGTTATGAGTATTTGTTATATCACCATTGATCACGAAGTGAAAAATCAACGACTCATAATCATAATATTTAAAACTAAACGCCCGCATTGCCGCTTCAAAATATCTGTCATGTTAGATTTGCGTTTTAGCTTTGTTTTTCAAGTGCGCAATTATTTATAATTTTTGCCAAGCTGTTTAGATGGTGCCAGCAACGTGTCTCGCTACAACAGTAATAGACGACAACAGCTGCAACTAGTATTTTTTATTGTTGTTGTCAGTAGTGCATAATAATACCAATTGAAGTTGCCTCTGCCAGCAATTAACAATTTTAGCCTTGTTGTGCATGATGTGCTTCTCTCAAATCTCAGATGATGATCATGATGTTGATGCTGTTGATGAGTAAAAATAATGCACTTGCAATCGTTCATGAGCATAAAATGCTGCTAAATGATTGTGATTTTGATATTGGTTTATGTGTATGTTATTTTTCGTTTCTTTACTTTGTACAGTTGGTGAGTCAAGTGCTCTTCGATCGGTTTTGCAATTAAAATGACTTCGATCTTATGAAACGCAAGCTCCATCATCGCAATCATTGACATTGATATTACCTGATGTTACCGATTTGCATACTCGATTGCCGGCAACACTCTCATTAGGCACTATTAATTATGAAAGTATTAATTGATTTTGAATAGTCCAACGTCTCTTCGAAACTTATGTGTCAATGCTGCAATGTCAATTGAATCGGTTAACGACTCGACTCGTTAGTATTTAATTTATTTGAAAGTAATTGTGTTTAACACAACTGACATCGATGAGATTGCTGGTATTTGCCTCGACGGTCTCTTTATGACTCGGAGTTATTCAAGTGCTAGCGAGCACTCAAATAAGTATTTACTCAGCAGTCGACATCAGGAAAACGGGTTAGCACTTATGTGTGCACTTATGGGGATTAAAGCTATGCATTAGAAAGTTATTGCGCAAAGTATCAGTGTGAAATGCTATCAGCAGGCGAGTAATTGGCATGTAGATGAGAATGTCATTAAGAACAATGGTTAAGAGTAAGTAAAAGAGTATTACAAAAAATAGATGTCTTGAATTCCAAATATTTATTAACAAGCAAATAGTTAATAGGTTATTAAGATTAATTTCAGAAAATACTACTTGTTGACTACAGTCAGAACGAAAACGAAATTCACATAAATATGACTGTAATTATATTGACTGCATAAAGTCTCTTCTATTCTCACAAATGATGATGGCAATATTTGCACAACACTCAAACATTTGCATTCAACTCCATCTGCATCCACCAACTCTTGTCAAACTTAAGCGAAACAGCTGCTGCCTTGAAATCGGTTGTTTGTACCCTATATAAAAGCCACGTACAGACAATTCACATCCATTAATTGAATCAAATCGAACGTTACGCATGCGTCACGCCAAAAGACAAAGGAAGCCGCCAATTCTCGTATTCAAGTTACTGGGAGAGGCTCACACATGTGCTCCTCTGCCATAGTTCATTATGACCATGTTTCAGTGATGAGAGCAGACCAGACCAGACCAGGCCGTGACAGATCAGACCAGGCCTGGCCAGGGTGTCCACTTCAGACAACGGATTGTGTACACATTGTTGTTATTGCTATTATGTTATGTATTTGTATGGGCCAAATGGAAATCGCAGTTGGAGCGCAAAAAATCCAAAAGTGCACTCAGCAAAAAATAATATACCGTTGAATTTAAAAAATGTACATGTGTACTTTTGAATATCTATGTATGACTAATGCTTTTGTCAAACTACGAATGTCTGAATCAGAACTTAGATTTTTCATAAATTCTTGTTTCTTAAATCTTGTTCGAAAAAATATAAATTAGGTATTTATTCAAGTGTCGATAAGAAGCTATTATTATAAAGCAATTATTTTCAATACAAAAAAAAAACTTTCTAAAATTAACTTAGATATTTATTATTGAACTTAAGATAAAATTGTATCAATGCAGCAAACATTTGTAATTTTTTCTGAATTGTATGTAGAAAATATCAAAATTATTAAAAACAACATTTTTGGACGTAATAAAAAATAAATCAGATATTTATTGAACTTGTGATAATGTTCAAGTACACTAGCAAATTTTTGTCTGCGTGTAAGTCTAAGAGTGGGAGTCAGGAGTAGACTAGCTGGGTGCTGGTGGTGGAGGTGATCTGCGAACTGGGTGCTGGCTGCTTGGTGCTCGGCACTTGGCAACCGGCAAATCAAACCGTGGCAAAACCCACTTAATTGACATTTAGTGGACACTCGAATGCGAATACGAATGAAAATTCAAATGCAGGATGACTAGTCGCAGTGGCAGTTGTAGTTGCAAAGCGAGTGCCAAAGAAAGAGAAGCTGCGTTAAACGGCAGGCGATGCACATCAGTGCTATAAGTAGTGTTCCTTTTGGATGGCTGTCCATTTGTTGAATGGTTTCGCCTTCTAATGCGGCTTTAGCCACAGCCACGCCAATGATGACGACGTAGATAATGAGCATATTGCCGCTGCTGTTGCTGATGTTGTTCTTGTTGGAGCCATGATTTCTGAAGATGCGGCAGGAAAAGAAGCAGCAGCAGACATCATTACAATATAATTGATGGGTTATACGCCATTAACGGTAAATCGAAAGCTTTCTTTCGCATTTTGGCTTTTTGGCCAATTCGCTTGCCTGCTTTGTGTTCGGAAATTATTATTGTTCCGTATGAAAGCTCACAAGTTCTGCGTATGCTTATGCATATGCACATGAATAGGTATGGCGTATAATGAAACCAAATCGGTTGCAAATTTTTGTGCATTTGACATAGAAAATTACTTTGCATTTGCGGCTTGTGGCTTAGGTGATGCCTTTAGTGGAAGCTAAACATTGGTTGCCCATTAGCAATCGTACCGCATTCAATATATATTAATTCACTATATATTCACTATAATTTTTAGCGTAAGACTAAAATTATGAATTAATTTACTTTGCTCACAGTTTTAATGACAATCTCGAACAATGAGCCAATCTCAAACAGCCCTTAAAAAAATTATAATATGCTTTTCAATGTCATATTTGTTGAAACAAAGTCTGCCGTCACTGAAAGTGACGTTTAAATCGAACCATTTCAGCAAAAAAAAATGTATAAAGTGCAAAACCACTTTTGTGGTTATGGTTTTTTAGATCTTGTGTTTTTTCGTCCATGTGGTCTTCGTTATAATGCCGCCTAAACCGCAGCTGTGTCGGTTTTTTATATCTTTACCATTTTGCATGCACTAAAAACGAGAGATCGATTTGAAGCTTGCCATAAATGGTGCGTTAATTAAATGTTTTATTATTATAATGAAATGGGTAAAAGTGTGTGGAAATGTGGGCCGGCGGATGCACTACGGAAATACAAATTAATAATATTACATAAAAAATCAACTAAATTTTCAATTCAGACAAATTAAAAATGATTTGTTAATAATAAATTAATAAAAATATATAATATTTATTATTTTCCGGCTTGAATAACTTGAATAAAAATATATACAGTATATTTTAGGTAAAGGTAAAATTTTCATAACATATTTCCTTAAAGAATAAAAGAATTATTTTATAGTATTTTTAAGTTGTTATTTTACGAAGACTAAAGATAATAATGTCATCCATACTACTTTGCTTATGTCACATTAAGCAGTTGCATTCTCCTCCATTTTCAATTATTATTAATATTTATAAATGATGCAAAAAATTTTATGTCAGCCTCATTAAAAATTATAATCTGAATTAAATGGAACCATCTTTTATTTATTTAGGTATGTAACTTTAAAATAAATCGATTGCACATATAAATATTCATTTAAAAAGGCATCCGCTGTAAAAATCTAAAGCAGATTCAGAAAATAATACATCAATTCGTCAGCATATTACGCATATTATATATTAAAATAAATGAATTACATAAATATTTGTACATTTTTCATGGTAGCGCTCAGTAAAATGCGTCTCAGCCTATTAATACTTGTTTGGCAAATTCGGTGCCATGCTAAATTACCTGAAAAGGATACGAGGCGGAAACTGGAACGTATTGGTTTCATTGTTGCTGCCACCGCTGCGGCCATTGACTTTGGTTTTTTTGGCAACATGTTGCGCCAACACTTGTTGGCGGACCGAGGGAAGCCAGCTCTTTTGTTTTGTGCTCGACTTCTGTGCGTGGCCTGCGGTTTTTTTGTGGATTGCCCATAGTGTTCCTCGCACAGCAGCTCATTGATCAAGATCCATAATGAGCGATATCTGCAGTTGGGATTTTACTGCTGCTTGGTTGGTGGAAGCACAGCGAGCTGTGCTTTTGTTTTGTCCTGAGATTAAGCGCGTTTTTTAGCGATGCTTTAGTTACGTATCTCTCAGATACAGAGGAAAAATCCGCGTATCGTATGTAGCGGCATTTTTTGTTTGTCTCTATGGCGCTGCAAAATTAAACTGTTAACTTGCCATGTTTAACTGCCATTGTTTGGCCTGTCCAGACATTGTTTGGCTCAGTCTAAGCTCGTGGGTTACATATGCACCAATGTCTTGTATTTGCGGTACGAGTATGTGTATCTACATATCTGTATCTGGTATCTATATCTGTATCGCTATCTAATCGCTTTCTAATGGCCTCAGCTCGCCTGGCGATCTATGTTAGCTGTCAGCGGCGCTTGTTTGCTTAATATATTTCTGGCTACCTTTTTTTAGCCACCAACCCATTTTAAACATTTTAATAAATAAGAAAAACTTTTTGCTGCAATTTTCCCCTCGGCTGCTGGCCTTTAAACTTTAATACATGGAAAATTGCATGTTGGTCGGTCACAGCAACCTTCAAAATGAAGTTGTCTCGGTTAGCTATTTATTTTTAATTACTTGCAGCTCAGTTAGCAACTGTGTTGTTTTTTTTTTTTGCAGTGGCCGTAATTAATTACCAATCAAAGTGTGATGAACTTTAAGCGGTTATTGATAGTATATACATGCCTATATTTGAAATTTAAGCAGACAATTTATGCATAAATCAAGAGTTAGCCGAAGACTTTGATAATTGTGAAAAATTTTTAAGATTAGTAACCCAAATTCACACTACAAAATTCATTTTACTCCCTTGAGTAGTTAAAGGATTCAATGCTTGAATTCTTTAATAATCATAAAAATTATTTCAGTATAATGATTAAGTGAATATAGTTTGATTTTGTTCCGGTTTCACTAATTAAAACGACAATAATAATGCAGCTTACACGTTTTAATATTCAAATTTGCTTCAGAAGCCTTTTCACAATCTAATTTCTAATTTTAAGTTCTTCAATAAAGCTACAAGTTCAGCAGCAAATAAAAAAATTTCGTTAGAATTGCGATTTTTGAAAAATGTATTTATGTCTGCGAGTGCCTTGTGAGTGTCTACCAGTGAAGTCTAATGGCCTCAACACACAGCAACAACAACTGCAACATCAATATAACAACAACAGCTTACAAGATGGTCAAATGTGCGAGATAAGTGTTGGTAAAACCATCACTATCACTTGGGTCTAGTGGCACTATGTACACCAGTCACATCCATCGCAAAAATTCACAGGTAAATCATAAAACAACGGCAATATAAATCCAATGACCAGTTAGAAAAGGAAATTTACCCGCTCCAAAGTAAAATAAATTTATTTTAGAGTATCTTAATTTTTCATTTTATTTATTTAATATTGACTTAATAGTGGTCAACAGTTTTAGAAAGATTTAGGAAAATTATAAATATTTGTTTAATATTAAAAGACAAAATGTTAAAAAAACAGTCGAAAAAAATTGCAACGTGTTTAAAAAATATTTAAGATGTTTTTTATTATATTTAAAAAATTATTCATATTAATAAAATGTGGAAAAAATACAATACTATTAAAAAGGATTAATAAGATATCAATATTTAATTATTTTTATTTATTGCTTGGTGATTTCTTTTTTTTTTTAAATTAAAATATGTTTCTATCTAGCTCCAGGAGTTTATAAATAATAAAAAAAATGCTTGACCTTGCCAACAAAAAATATGAATATTTGTATATTATTTATCGATTTAAGATATTTTGAAATTTTAAGTTATTATTATTATTTTTTTTTTTTAAGAAATAAAAAGATAAAAATAGATTAGAATTTATTTATTGTTTTACGAGATTCAAATTATTTCTAAATTTAAATTTGTACATTTCGTCGCTACCTATATTTTAAAATTGGAAATTAAAAATGTATGGAATAAATTTAGAAACTAAAATTTTAATATAACTTAATTTATTAGTTAGAAATTCAAGTTTAGAATGTGCAAGTGATTTTGTAAATTCATAATTATTACATTATTACTACGAAAATCACTTTATTTAAGAGTATTCCAAATGATAAGCACCTGATAAATGAACAACTCCTAATAAGGTTAGCAAAATTATTGTAATGCACCAACGACTCTACAAAGCTATTGACCGCGACCGCGACAGTAACGCTCGACACAGTCAGCGACAGAGACGGAGAGAGAGATATATATAGGTAGAGGCCAGGCAATTGGCCAAACTGTCAGACATGGTGCGTTGTGTGCCAAAAGAGCAACCGCAGACAACAGACAATTGGCAAACAGCAAGCGGCAGACATCGGACATGGACAGCCGACAACCGACAAGCAAGAGGCTCAAGTCAAGTGAATGGCCAATGACCACCAAATTGGCAGTAAAGCATACAAAAATAACTTCAAATGGTCAAAAGGTTAACAAAATCAAGCAGTGTTCGCGAAAAGCACACGCTGAACACAGTGAGAAATACAACGGTGGACAGAGGGGTACGCGAGGGCAAATGTGCAGCGAGAGGTTCCTCGAAAACGCAACATGCTGCCAACATTCCGTCAGTACGTTCGACTGTTACTGCTGATGCTGCTGCGACGCTAGCAACATAATCCCCCTGACGATGAATTTTTGCACACATACACAACTAAAAAATGATTAATGAGTTGCCTCATTACTTTACGAAAATCAATGTCGCATATATTCTGTGGGCCACGATATAACTTTGAAGCTGCCCCTTGTCATGTTGTCGTTGGGCCTGTAGCTGCCGTCAGACGTCAGCGCTTCGCTATCGACTCGTCGCATAATAAATCGATCATATTTTTCAAGCAGACTCAAGTATCAAAAAAATGAGAAAAAGAAAAAGTCAGCGCTGATTCTGATCAGCAGCGGCAATCTGCTCCTGTCGCACACGACGCAACGCCAAAGATTCTTTCAGACATACCCAAATATGTTCCCAGCAACCTTGGAACACCGTGCACTGTCCCCAACTCTGACTCTGACTTTGAGTCTGACACTGACTCTGACTCTAAATCTGAACCGGAGTATGATCTCGCGCACTTGCAGTCGCGTCTCGTGCTTGTGGCTTTTTAATTGCGGTCGCGCGCCTGCTTCGAGCCCCCACTGCTGAGGACTGAGTTGGGGCTCTGGAGATGTGGATGTGGATCTGCTGTGGTGCTGACTGATTTTATTTATTAAACTGTTGACATTCTGTTCTGTGGCGCTGTGTTTCTTTTGATTCCCTCTCCCGATATCGATATCAACAGCTTCGTTGGCGCCTGCAACGGTTAAATTTATTGTGGCAAGTTGTAATTGATTAACTTGATGGCAAGCTGCGACTTGTTGTCAACGGTTCTGCTCTTAAGCATTAGTGTAACAAGCAATGAACGGGTAACAAGTAAAGTAAATGTAAACATGCAAGAAAAACATATATATTTATCTGAGTTACAGAGATCCAAGTTAATATACTTAGATGCAAATGGATTGACTACGTCGAATCATTAGCGAAGAACGATGTTCCGGGTTCGAGTCCCACTAATAGTTAACGTAGCCAATAATGTTTTCAATTTGATTTAATAATGCTGAGCTGTAACTATAAATTAGATACAAGCCACCTAATTATGCACTTTAATATTCCAGTGAATATACCTGGCGGCTATTACACTTATTAATATTCTTGTCATAAAATAAATATTCTCTCTGCTAAATTATATCTTAAAAATTTAATAACAACTGCAAATGGAGTAAAGCCGTATATGTATACAATCATTTATATATCTTTAATTTATTTAGAGCTAACTTATAGTCTAACACTGTATTTACAGACCAATAGCAGCTATATAATAATTTAATTTAGCTCCCTCGTTGATAAAAGTAATCGTCTTATGCTTATTATTATCAATAAATAAATAATTAGATTTATTCAATAAATTAGGCAATTGCCCAACTGAATTATTTTAGAATAAATATATTAAATTAAATAATAATAAATTTAAAAAATTACAATTGGCTATAACGTTTCCAAAGTCTGCTTATGAGTTCAATGAAATTTACCAATGCCCATGATATCTCAAATGTGCCCCCTGTTTAGATATTGAGTCACATGTCGTAAGCGTTACAGTGAAAGTGTGAAATAATAAAAATAGCATTATCAATGCGCCTTAAGCATACAAATACAGATATCGTTATACATGAAATATTTATTTTAATAGAGCTAGGGATTCTTGTTCTTGCTGCTGAGGGGCCAATAAACCAAAGCGATTGAACTCTTTATCGGAAGGGGTCTCATGTAAACAGAGTCGCACTAATCAAATACTATAATTCTAGAGGCGGATTTGAAGTATTGCCAAATTGAACTATCTTCTAATGAATTTATGACTTTTATCAAAGTCCGCTTGGTTGGAAGTTTGCTTTTCCCACATGAGGAAAGCCACATAGAATGAGTATTTTATTATAACTATTACAATTAGACAAAACGGACCAACGAAATATTAAAGTCAACAACATTTAATGGTTATGTTTCGAAGTTGTTGTCGTTGCCTGTGTCGGCGACACAAACAAGTTGAATGGCATTGCAAAAGCGCAACAAGAAATGCGACGAGTGAGTGAGGCAGAGAGAGAGTGAGATAAAGAGAAGAGAGAGAGAGAGAGAGAGAGAGAGAGAGATATGCAGGTTGGAAAGGTTTCTCCTGCTACTTTAACGGCAACAGCAGCCGAGTGCCAGCAGCAGTTTGATTGTTATTGCCAATGAATGAATGCACTTGCTGCCTTTTGTCTGTGTGGATTGTCTGCTGTGCCTTTGCCAGATGAGGCAGCATCTCCAACTCCAGCTGTAACAAGCAACTTCGTCTCCATACCAGCGCCAGCGGGCATGCAACACATTTTGCGGTCTGCTGCAGCTTCTGTTGCCATTGTTTTGACTTGCTTCATTGCTGCCCTTTTGTTGATGCGTAGGCCCAGGGGGTGTTGATATTACTGTTGTATTCCTGGCTGCTATTGCCGCTGCCTGTTATAGGACATTTGGTATTTATGAATGTGTTGGCAATGAATTTGCCGCCATGTCACAAACAACGTTTGGCATCATATTGCGCCCCCTCCCCCTCACACAAGCTCAAGTCCTTCATGGCAGTTATATCCTCGCAAATGCAACTTCAACTCATTGTCACTGACATTTTCACACTTTGCTTGGAGTGGGAGAAAAACTCGTTAGCTAACTAGCAGATGCTTCCTGGCGAAGTTTATTTGTGTATTTCCATTTTTCTCCTTTATACTAATGATTTATTGATATATGCACGCTGTGCTTCTTACAAACAGTTGAGTTCAACTCCAACATTTAATTAAATACGAGTTTTCAATTTCACAATTTTATCTAAATTTGATTTTGTGAAATGCAACCATGTATACAATGAAATACTTATATAAAATTAATGCTTTAATCTCGAATACAGGTCGAACTAAAAAATAATTTTGGCTCCGATTTTGGTACGTAAAGTATAACAATTCCGGTAAACATTATTCTATTTATCTATGGTAATCGGTTACGTATTGATACCGTATTGATTTTTACGGTACGCCATTGGTATGGTACCGATACGTAATGGTAGAATGTAAAAGTTTTGAGGTTACTGACTATGGAATTTCCTGATACCAGTTGAAAAAATTATTGATCGAAAGACATTCGCAAATCAATTTTGTTTTACAGTTAAAAATTCGCTAGATCATATTAATTTTTGAATTTGATCAATAGAATTTTAAACCATCCCAGAATTGTGATCAAAAATTTTCAATTAATTTGAAACAACTCTATCAAGATTTATTAAGTTAGACTTAAATTACAACATTTTAGAGCCCCTCTTCAGGGTAATAAATATCAACTACTATTTCGCTATTAAGTGCTAATAAAGATTCATTGAACTCTCAGCATTAAAGAACATAAAACGTTGACAAAATACCTGCTCCACATACCTTAAGATGACAATCAGTTAAAATACAAAAACTCCCGTTACAAATAAAAGCAGAACAAAAATTAAGAAGTGTTGTTGGCGATGGGCCATTGTTCAGCTGGTGCTGGTATACAATAAAAGTACATAAATAAATGCGCACACAATACTTGTAGTACAACCGTAATAACAACCTATACAAAGCAGTGTCGACAGCAGGAATCGCCACTTCTTCAATTGATTTTGACAGAGGCAGCTCGGAACGAAACCAAACAGCTTTGTTGGTGGCCACTGGCCACTGAACACCGAATGTATGTATAGGAACGAGGAGAGGGCAGTGAACAATTGGAACAATGGGCTAACAGAATAACGAGGGGTATTGTAAGGTACGTATTGAATATTGAACTGATATTGGCTCCTATCGGCATTGGTATTGGTATAGCGAGAAAAAAAACAAATAAGAAATTAATATCGTATCAATTGAAACCAGATTCGATGTCGTTGGTAACACATGGTGGCCGGGTCTAAAATCTACGACCAATTGGCAGACATATAAATTTTCAAATGCCAACAGCAGGATTTTATGGTTATGGAACGATTTTCAGTAGGCTTTGGATTGAAAGTTAAAGCAGTTTGTGTAATCTGTTTAGGTACACTCATTTTTATTTCGTAAGTCAACGAGCTGAATACAAATAAGAAAATTTGAAAAATTCAAGTGGTTGCACAATGTCAAACCTTCAAGATGTACCTCTTACCGAGCCAGAAAACATTATACCAACCACTAATGATAGAACAACTGACAATGACACAAGCGGCCCGAAAAGCAATTCGCTGAAACGCTTCTTTAAGCTTGGCAAGAAAGCCAACCCTACCCAAAATTTTGCCGAGGATGGAAACGAACTGGATGACGAGGTCAACAAAGACACCGCTAAGCCGGGCACCATTAATCGCTTACTGACACGATTGAAGAGCACTTCAAAAACAGGTGACAACAATGGTATCTAATATTGACTCTAGCAACTCTGCATAATGTCAACTTTACAGAGTCCATCGAGCCCTCAACCAGCACCAACCCAGACATGGAAGAGACTTCTGGCAAGCCCGCGCCAAACGCAAAACCAACATTGAAGTCATCGATATCAACCTATTGGAAGCATCTTTTCCATCGCCAAAAGGCGATCAACAGAGAGGGCTCCCATGATCATCAAGACTTCCCAGAAACGGAACAGGAGGCAATCGAGCTGAACCAAGTACAGCAAACTGAACCGGTTATCGCTGAAATAGGTTTACCAGAAACACCAGTTACATCACGTGAGACCATAAAAATGATAGAGACAGAAAAGTCATTAGAAGAGGAGGTTCAAATGCTCGCAATTTCTGATGAGATAGTGGACAAACAGGAAGCCTAAAATTTATTGTTACCCAATTTGTAAGGGACTGCTAGCCGTCTGCCCCAAACACGCACATACCATGTACACATGTATAGGTATAACTAGTTCGTCTGCAGTTCAGCTTCAAATTATAATAATTCAATTTAGCATTTAAAAAAAACTGAATTGATACTAATGTTTATTTATATTTGCGACTATCCGTCATATTTTCAGCATGTAAACCGATTCCAATTTGTCTGACAGTCAGTTCACACAGTTCAGTTAAATATGTTGTTAAAGTGACTCCCGGTTTTGATTTCTCCCCTTTTTTTCGGAGCAGGTTAAAAGGTACCGCGTAATCCAGACAAAAGTCCTTACCAACCCTTGGGCAGTTTCACATACATGTTTTTCACTTTCCAAGGAAGCCCTAAAATGAGACACCCTTCAGTCTCAACTAAAAATTTCCAAGTGCGTACTTAATTGCGAAATATCATTAAATAAAGTATAAAAAATAAACAGTAATTTTTTAAATCAGACTGCTGCGTAGAATTTATTTTTTAGCCGAAATTAATAAATAATAATAAAATTAGTATAAAGTTGGAAATAATTTGTATATCTGATCTCAATTGGTATTGTTTCATCCTCTAAAATTCGCACCGAATATGGTAGATTCCACAAACTTCGACTTATTTTTTTCCTAGCATTTTTTTTTGTAATTTAATTAAATATTACAAAATATATGAAGTGATATCTAAAATTCTTAATATAAACGAAAAAATGTACATATATAGCATAGTCCATCTGCTCACATGCAAATTTAATTATTCCCTTAAAAAACTCAGAAAAAGTAAAATATAACCTCTGGAGACAAGCATTTTTCAGAATAATATGCGATGGAGACGGGATCAACGTCAATGACATAGTATATTTTGGAACGACAAAATCAAAATTAAAAACATGACTATCTGGACACAAATCTGATATGAAATGACGACACGAAAATACCTTATTCAAAATATATCGGAGAATAAATAAAATACAATAGAGAACGTTGCAGTCGGCTGTAACCGACTGCGAAATGCGTTGATACCTTACGTACCACCAGCTGATAACAGCTAGCAAAGAACAGGATGGGTGTAACCAAGAAATACTGCACAAGAGTGCCTTCAAAATTACGGTATATTTGGTTAGTAATGTTTCCTTGAAGTTTGGTAACAGCAGCTCTTAAATTACGGGAGATAAGAGAAAAAATTATAAGAGAAGTTTCCTAGTAATCCTCCTTCCAAGCTTGGTAAATTTAGCTTTTAAATTACTGGAGATATAGGCTTTTAAAATTTTTGGGGGGCGGAAGTGGGCGTGGCCAAAAAATGTTTGGAGTACGATCTTAGTGACCCGGAAGGAGTGTAATATATCTTTCAAATTTGGTGACTCTAGCTTTCAAATTGTGTATGGAATATGGTCTAATCGATTTACACAACAGGTGTATCGGTTTAGGGAGGCGGAGTGGGCGTGGCCCTCCAATTCTTTTCCGATCTCTTAGGGGAGTTACCAGGAACACACGTTTAAAACTTGGTGACTCTAATTTACAAATTATGGAAGATACGCGCATTTCAAATTCGAAGTTCCTGGGGGCGGCGTGTGTGAGTGTGGTCTGAAAATGTATATACCGTTTCTTGGAGGAGGTTACCAGCAAGTTATCTTCCAAGTTTGGCCCCTTTATCTTCAAAATTGTGAGAGATAGGCGGACTTATCGAAGTACACTTTCCGAAATATCGGCTTTAGTGATTATGAGCGCAGGTATGTGCGTGGCCATACAAATTTATTATTGGCTTTTAAAAATGTTTAGGGGGCGAGGGTGGAGGCGGCGGAGGTAGGCGTGGCATATGACGATCTTTGAAGGATATCGCCAACAACCTACCAACCAAATTTTGTGACTGTATCTTCACCGATTTGCGAATATCGATCTTATCGTATTCCTAGCCCGCTGATGGACGTGGCAATCCGGCACTATGGAAAAGCTCGACTTGTTTGATATAATTGATGACTTTTAAATATTTTAAATTCTTATATTCCTAAAATTCAATGTCAACAGCAGACTAACGGTATATTTCCAACAGTCTACACAAATACTTGAAAAGTCTCCAAAAGGCAACTTGTTGCATTTGCTGAGAACAGATGGAAAATATTTACAAACATTGCGCAGCAACTGCGCAAACTCTAGTCGAAGTCAACTGATACGGAATGCGGTAAATATTTACATGCGAGACGACCAAAACAAACACTTGTTGTTCTCGTCCGACTGTTGAATTGATAAAGCAGAAACCTCGGGTACGGCAAAAATGCGAAGTAAACATTGGAAATGCGCATGTCCCAGTTGCAGCTGGTTTTTTGGCCCGATTTCGGGGTGAGTGGTAATCATCAGTAGGAAAAGTGGGTCAGCACATACCACACACAATTTTCCAGCTGTAAATTATTTTGCATTTCAATAAGAAAATGTATTGAAATCAATATAAAAATACATTATAAATCATAGTTCTTCTAAACAAGTGAATAAAATTTAAAAGTCGCATAGCATAAGCGCCAAAAGTGCCATCCAATTGAGACTCCTGCAACTGGGTCTGGCATCAGTTACGAAAAATTCTTTCACAGATACACACCCCATATTCAGAGAACACATACAGAACTCAGTTTAGTTATAGAGATTTTTCTTTGTGGTCAAGGTGCGCAGTGCAACCCGTAAAAAATTGCAAATTTATTGAAAAAACTAACAAATTTCGAGGTAAGCTTATCAAAAACACAAATTCTCATATCCTGACTCTGCCAAGCATATGAAGTTTTTACTTTTTCAATGAAATTTCGGATGATTTGCAACATTTGGCAGCATCAGCTTTGTGCTGACACATATTACGCAATGAACAAGGATAATATAATTAAATATAAATTTTTCAATACCTTATTGTTAATTACAGAATGCGAAGTCGCTGGGCAGCAGTTTCGGCAATGCAAAGGACTTGTCTGATATAATGACTGGTAGCTTTAGGGTGCAACTCATCAACATGGGCACTCGCGCTGCCGCCTGTAAGTATGCCCCAAATAATCTCAAGTGGCAAGTTTGGTTTTATTTTCGCTATGTGTAATTTTGCAGTTCAGGCAAAACTGAGAGCCCTTCATGAATACCATGTACGCCTATTGCACAACGTCTTACCTGCGCCCTCTGGCGTCGATATTGCTAACAATATCAAATACTTTTCTCAAACTCTATTAAGTAAGTGTTAGCTTAGTCGATTGACGAGATTGATTAATATATATGTGAATATTTTGTTAAAGCTGTCCTTAAAGATGTGCGCACTTCTCCACACGAACTTATACGCGATCCACTCGAAGATCCCACACGCATGTCTGCCTACCCAAATCTTGAATATGGCAATCTCTATAATGCTTTAACTATGCTCATTGATGTGGCACCTTGCATTCAGTATGGACAAATCGGTGAGAGTTATTTGTAGTTATATTAGAAAATTTTTTAATAAATCATGTATTATTACAGTTTTCGGCAAGGCTTTACTACAGTGTCTAAGCTGCATATTACCCTTTCTCGATAAGGACCTTATTGATAACCTACCCTATCTAGTTAGCTCTACTATATCTGTACTACCGCCAGCTTTGCATCAGGATATTGTCAATGCACTGTGCTATTATATCTTACCATTTACTATCAGTACGTTAAGCTTTCAGTCATATACAGCTTTTAGTCTAACCTGATTTTAAAATGTATCCCAGCACGTCGCAGCGCCGATGAGCAAGAGTGCCAAGCCTGTCAATCTGTCTCCTCTGTCATCATAATGGTTTTGCAGTATTCCAAAAATCCAGGTAAGCAGTAATTAAGTATTTTGCACATAAACTGTTTTCGTGATGACTGTTTAGCAATTAATAAAGCTTAAATCATAGTTATATGTACTTAAGCACAAAGTACTTCGGATAAACCGCCGCAACGAATTCAAGCTGAAGGCCATTTAAAATTTTTTTGTTTTTTTTTATTCCACTGGCGTTTTTCATTCACGGTTATTAAGAGGAAGGTCTAAATTTCGTAACTGGGACCAAATTGTAGTTATTTTTTTTATCAATTTTAATGTTAACAACGTGGCGTTTGTGTAAAGTTCCCTGCCCATTCTTTAAATTCATCCACTCTTTCAGCACACCATTGTCAACTACTCGAGTGTCTGATGACTCTCAAGCATAATGTGGTCAAGGATATACTGTGTGTGGTCGCTTATGGCACTGCTGTCTCTCGATCCTCCGCTGCCAAGCTGCTCTTCTACTACTGGCCAGCCTTCGATGCCAATCTATTTGATCGCAAGGTTCTACTCTCCAAATTAACCAGTGAGTACACAAATAGTGAATATATGATAGAAATAAATATATTCGGGTTTATTCTATGGAACAGATGACCTAGTTCCATTCACCTGTCAGCGTGAACATTGCCCCAATGCCGGAAACGCTGAGGCGGCCAAGGTGTGCTATGATCATAGCATCAGTATCACCTATGCCCAGGACTGCCCCCCGCCATTGTATCTGTGCATCGAGTGCGCCAACGAGATACATCGAGAGCATGCGAATCTGGAGTTTGGCGACATTCTGCATCCCATGCAACAGGTGTCGATGGTGTGTGAGAACAAAAACTGTCGCTCCAACGAGAAGTCCGCCTTCTCTATATGCTTCTCAACCGAATGCGCCAGCTTCAACGGCAATCATCCCATACGCTACTGTGCCCAATGCCACAGCAATCGTCATAATTCTCGACGTGGCGGTGATCATGTTGTTCATCGCAGCCTGCAGCCTGCTTGGCAAATGGACCCAGAGATGCAAATGCACATGGTCGAGTCAGTGGTTAGTTTGCTGCGCGAGGCCAAGCCCCTGAACTTTGAGCCTGGCAAGGAGTCCTCCTCATCGGAGGCAAAGAAGAACGGCCTGTCCATCACGCCCGACAACATTTCCCTCGAGGAGCGCCAGATGCTGGGTCGCTATGGCATTTGGCTGCTGGTGGGTCGTTGCACACCCACACCCGATACACCCGTCGAAGTCCTGGGTCGCATTTTAAGCATGCTCTTTCATTGGTTCCATGTCACAGCCTATTCATACGATGGTAACGACAAACACCAACTAATTAATTTTGACATAATATTTGATAATTTTGTGGTACTTCCCACCAGCTGCCGGTCAGATTGAGAGCACCATAGAGAAGCTGAAGGTGGATCACGTGTGCAACTGGCTAAAAGAGATTTGTCGCATACACTACAATGTGTTCATCTCCTGTCTGCTTCCCCATCCGCCAGAGTACGCTCGTGTCGGTGGCCACTGGGAGACGCTAGCCTCCCGCACCAGCCATTTAAAAGAGGGTCTTCAGCGATTGATTTGCCTAGTGCCGTACGAAGTGATCACTTCGGAGATCTGGGACTATGTGATGCCGCACTGGATGGAGGCCATCACCAACGATGTAGCCGAAAAGGAACTCAACGAACTGAAAATTGTACTGAGCAAGATACTCGATCCGGAAATGTCTCCACTCGGCTTCGATGCAAAGACCATGTACAATTTTGTGGCCATCCGGTTCGAGAAAACGACGGCCAAGGTCCAACAGCAGGCTCTTCACTGGCTCCAAATACTCACCAAGCTGGAAATACTTATCCCACTCGTCCAACTCTTTGCCATGTTCGGCGATGGAGTGCGCATCATGAAGTATGGCATACAACACGAGCTAATGCGCGAAAAAGAGAAGGAGCCCCAGGCCCAGCAGCAGCAGCAGGCCAAGACGCCGAAGACGCCATGCAAGGAGAGCAAAGCCGAAATGGCCAATCCACCCAGACGTAGTTCCATTTGTACGTATGTTGCTAAATGTTGCTAATAGCATTTGCATATCTTTATAGAAAAGACAGCATCTGTCTCTTTGTCTGTTGAAAACCAGTCTCTCAGATGTAGCTATATTGATGAAAGTTAAGATATACAGCTGATATTATACCTTTCAGTTATAATTATAGCGATTCTTAGTAATAAAACAAAAGATTGGTCACCTCCCTAGAATTTAAAATTGAAACACATAACTGAGGTTAGAGCTTTTATTATAATTAAAGCAATCCTTAATAAAAGGCGTCCCTAGATTTGAAAATTGAGTCACATAACTGACTTGAGAACTTTTACTTATAAATAGAATGATCCCTAGCAATTAATCTCATCCTAGACCAATTAATTTTTCAAATGTGTGTGTTTTTTTAAATTTTTATATTATGAATATTACTGAAATTACCTTGTTTATGGTGATCGCTTATACAATGTAAGTTCTTATATGAGAAGGTATCGAAGACATCTTGAGCTACTCATCAATTATGCTTCTTATATTTTAGTAACAATTTATGAAGGCCTGTTGTCAATCTAAGAAGACTCGAAAGTTTTTTGTTTAAGCCCTTCTTCTTTACTGTTTTTTAATGAAATTGTATGCTTTTAGCACCTGTTGTGGAGGATGACTCTGGCAATACTTCGGCCATATCGGACGATGAGGCGCCCACCAATCGTCATACGGAGTTCTCAACGGATGCCGAACACAACCTCACCTGTTGCATACTCATGCTGGACATACTGCTGAAGCAGATGGAGCTGCAAGATGTGGAGCAGCACATGGGCATACACACCAGCGTGTGTGAAAACGTCTCACGTTTGATCAAATGCATGGTGACTGCAGCCCGGGTGGGTCTAAGTAGTCACGTATGTGCGTTAAAGGTAGATTAAAGGTTAACACTCGGTCAATACTTAAAATATTAACTAGATATGTTTACAGGTGGCAGAGTGTGCTTACTGTGAGGCATCCACTATGTGGCATCAGCTGTCGACCAAGTTGGTTGAATTTATGGCACCGCTAAATCCCGTTAGGCCACCCGATGTAGGTACCCCAAGAATGATAGCACACTTAATAATCAACACTCAATACCTTAGGTGCCCATTGAGGACATAATTGAAGAGGAGAAGTCATCCCGCAAATCGCCACCGGAATCTGACAAGGAGAAATCCAGGGAACGCGATGTTTCGCTCTCCATGGCTCCACTGCCCATTCCACTGGGTCCGCTCGGAGGGTTTGCAGGTAAGCCAGGGTGTGCCCGAACGCAGTTTAGTTAATTCGAGACATTTTTCGGAGAGACGTACTTGTCTCTAAAGTTGTATAACCAATACAAAACCCAACCCCATATAAATACTATTAACTAGCCACTGTTAAAGTAATGCAGTCAAAGTCACCCAAAATGTAGCTAAAATGTAGTCTGTACATCATTACCTGCACTATATGCAGGCTGATATGAATGGTATGACGTCTTTGAAAGCGTCTTTGTTAACAAGTTTCTTAGTCCAAAACCCACGTTCAAAGCGCATTTAAGGCCCTTGTTTCTAGTAACCTGCACTTGTTATGCTCTGTAAAAAATACCATAAGCCCAGACCCGATTTAAATGACATACATACGTATTGTACTTAACAATAAATAAACAAGGTCAAGACTAATTCCAAACTTGCTACTCTTGTCGAACGTAACAAATTAAAAAAAAAAGATCGTTGTTGAAAATGTAAAACGCTTAAATTCCATATATATATAATTTTTTGTACTATAAAACATTTTCCATTCTTCTCATTTGGCTTTATTTTATATGTCTATCTTGCTATCTTTCTCTACATAAATATGTATATCTTTCTCTCTCTCTATCTCTAACATATTCTACGCGACCACTGTATAATATTTACTAACGCTCGCTCGCTGTCTCGCTCGCACACGCACTTTCTCGCGCGTACCAACTGTCTGTCTATCTCTGTCACACACTGTCGCTCTGTCGTAACAATCGGTCTATATGATGAACTATTAACTTGCTCTCTTAAACAATAAACAAACGTCAATTATTCATCAAATACTAAAAACTAAAAATTTACATTTTATCAATCATTATCAGATATCTTTAAGCTAGATCAATTCTTTTCAGACGATGGAAAAATTATTATAATGGCAGGTGATGCACCAACAAGCAAATTTTTCATTTCTTAAGAAAAAAAAAACGAAACACAAATCAAAAACAAACCAAAAATTAAAATAATCAAATATTTGCATTACATTATTAACATTGTTAATCAGTTGAAACATTTCGTTACAATTCAAATAAATTTAAATACTTTATACACACGTCCCACACGAAAACAAGAGAAGACTTTACCCACAACATAACACCATATCACCTCAGAACAGACAGTAAGCCACTCCACCTACCCAAAAAAAAAAGCATTTCTACAAACTATCTCTCTTTAGCTTCCTAGCACATACTTTAGCATACAAGCTTTTATATAGATGACCTTCTAAGTAGTGTTTACATTTAAGAGCCGCATTGCTGAATTTACATTTTCTTTCGGTTCGGTACAAACACCTCACACAAATGCGACTTTCACTACACTACTACTAAATACAAAGTCTACACCGATACCAAATACTAATCGCACACCTGCGTTGCCATGAGTGCCTTGAACTAATTTTGATGAGCTATAATTCTTTAGGAATTTTAGTAGAATGTGTGTCTGTGTCTGACCAGTTTAAAAAGTGATCAATTGAAGTCAACATTTTTTTATAATTTTTTGATTAAATAAAAACATTGAATTGATTGAAGTATTTTTGATATGTCACAAATTCAACTGGACATACCTCGACATTGGCCCTAATTGGAAAATGAAAATTTGGAAAATTCAAAATCTGCATGTATTCTTTATCAGTGAATTTTCAAAATATATTGTGTGTTCCATGATAAATGAAAAAAAAATTTGGATTTATTCTTATGTGTATGTACTTGGATGCATGCCCGAATTAGTGAATGCAATGAGTTATCTTGACCATTTAAATGATTTCGATTTCATTTCTAGCAGAGTTGCGCAACTGACGACCATTTTCGGATCCAAGCGATTACTAATCTTAAATATATTTATATGTTCTCATTATCAAGGTCCTGTGCCTGTTGCCGTGCCCCAACCCGAGCCGCACTCTGTGGGCGGCGTACTCGTCCATATGCCCCACGTTTGTTCCGTATGTATTTGAAAATATATCGCATAAGTATTATCAAAACTGTTATACTATTACGTTCCTTGGTTAACAGCCTTTTATAGCCAATAACATTTTACTTGAAAGTTTTCATATACAAAAAGTAACACACTACAATAAAGAAATTTACCAATTAAACAGCAAATATTATGCGTTTAAGTAGGTATTTAATAACAACACCCTATATACTATGAATATTTATAATTAATTTATTTCAGCAACAATTCAATTCCAATTAAAACTGAAGATTTCGTTTACTTACGCAAACATTATTATATTTTCTTTGACAATCGAATTAAGAATCGAATCCTTTCTTTTCGAAATGCAAAACCGTTCAAAAATTATACAAAACGTTTAATTTCTTCATATATTTTTTATAGAATAACGAAAATGGGCATTCAGTTGATAGTAATGAATTGAGAAAAGTTCACGCCACAGACGAGGTACTTTGTGCATTCATTAACAAAATCCAAATTAAAATCAAAAATCAAACAAGCAATACTTTAAATATTAGTTTTATTATTTGTCTGATTTAAACCCCTCCATACAATTCGATATTTGTATAATTCGATTTTTAATATATTCTTTTGATGTCCAGAAAAATATACTCTCCATGTTAAATGTATATAAAATTGTACAGAGTGTTTCTCCCTATTACTTTGATTACAAAAATTCTTCCCACATTATTCAGTTATTTTATTTACACATATGTCAATATAAAAAAAAAACCAAAAAAACATTTAGTGTGATGTTTAGAAAATTTTCTACAAATAAAACGTCAATCTTATTTTCTATAAGCCACTCAAATATAAGAAAAAAATCTTAGCAGCTTTTGAAAAGTTTCTTAGTATTTTATTTTTAACTGCACTAGGCTTCAAATAATTACTTGATTATTTACAGTGCTTTAAAAATACAGTGTTAAATTTTTTGTAGACAATTAATAGGACATAGTTTAAATTTTGAATATATTTACTATTAATAAAAAACTGTTTTTTTTTTAATTCAATCGGATAGGATTTGTTTTTTTTTTCACTTAGAGAAAGAAAGGCACTTAGAAAAAGAACCACACCAATGCAGTTCTTATTGTTTATAGAACACTTTTTAAGATCACAAATAGAATTTTTGCTGCCATACATATTTATACGCTAAATTATATATATATATATATATAGACAATTAAGTGTTTTAGATTTTTCTATTAGGCTACGAAACAAATTTGCGTCGGCGACTGCATAGCTTTAAGTAATGCATAGATTAATCAATTCTATTTTTCAAGTATCTTTTCACTCCCGTGTCTCAAAGTATCTTGTATGTGTGTGAAAATAAATTATAAAATACAGCAAACGGAAAAATTGTAATCGATAATTTGTTAATAAATGTACATTTTATTTATATAATTCTCAATTTTCCATCAATTTTAACATGTAAATATTACGTTAATTTTAACAATCTTTTCATACGTACTTTAAAAAACTTTTTAATTTGATTAATGGCCATTGTTGAAGAGCATGCTCAGTGTACCAGCACCGTCACATTTTCTTAATACCTACACCAAGCAGTTAACAAATGTACAAAATACCCTTAATGCACAAATACTTGAACCTTAACGACTTACTGCAATTTTACATGTTCTTGTGTAATCATTTATGTAAACTATAAACTATTTTTAACCAAACCGAAAAAAAAAAACATTAAATGTAAGTTTAAGCGATCAACGTTGAATTTCTCTATGTACATGTGTACTTTATGTGATGAATGTAATCTAACGTACAGCCACTTAATCTAAAATACAGTGTAAATATGTATAGTACTTACTGCAAAGCTGTATCCAATATTAGAAAGATGCTTCACCTCAATTTTGAATACTTTGCTATCTAAATGCAGATCATGACGGCCACCGTAGAAACAGTTTCAGAGCAACTGGATCTGGCCTCTATCCTACCCACGGACAGGGCCATAGCACGCTCCATAACACTATCAGATGCGGATGTGGGCAGTGCTAATGTCAGCGTGACCAAAGCATCCGTTATGGGTGAGAATGGTGCCAATAGCAGCACAGCTGCTGGCGGCGAGAATGGCAGCGGATCTGACGACGAGGAAGAGGAAGAGGATAGCGATGATTTCTGGCACACTTCGGTAGGCAAGTTCAAGTTTACCCTAGATCAGCTGCCCCAGCCGCTGCAGTATATACACCAGTTGCTCACGGTACGTATAAGTAATCTAAATACATGTCTATATTAACAGATGTATATGTATATATGCATACAACCATTTGCGGACTGATTAGTAGTAGTAATAGTTTCCTTTAGAGTTGAACTAGCTGAACACTAGTTCTGTACTTTTTCTTATGGTTGAAAAGAGAAACTTTGTCATTATCATCCGAGTGGCTTCGGTCACGGACATAATTCATGCCGCTCTAGTTCACTGGCTGGAAGCATTTTACTCAATAGTTAACCTTCCTAAAGAAAATTCTCCTCCTGTCACACCACACTTTTAATCACCTCCAATAAATTAAGCCTGTAAGTTCACTCAAAAACACCTTCAAGGAACAGACCAACGCTTTATGATTGTACTATACATGACCACTAATTAATTATTATCAAACATTCACATGAAAATCGAAAATATTAACATTTGACGTTTTTTTAATTATTTGATTCTAATATACAAAATATGGGTACGATTATTAAAAAAAATAATATCCTCTATGAAAAGCTGAATACGCCTTTGCCCTTTGTAGAATTTTAGGGTTAAAGGCCTCAAAGGTTCTATTCACGATAGATTTTCTCCATTTCAATCCTTATCCCGATATCGAACTTTAAGTGTTTTCAGTGAAGTCAGGTTTTCAGTCAGGCTTACTTAATTATAAAAGGTGGTCTCAGGAGTTATTTTGAGGTACCAGCCTGAGGAACACCTGAGTTCGATAGAGTTAGTCTGACAATTGAATGGAGGCAGGTTTGCTTTGATGTGTGAACGGAATGACAGATACTTTGTATTGTTTTGCCTGTCTAAAAGCATTCTGAGAGTATTTCCAATCCTAAATAATAGCTTAGTCAATTTAATCTTTATGACCAAAATGACTCTTAGTCACATTTTGAACAGAATTAAAATAAAATATTTAAAGTCAAGCAAAATACACCCTGGTTGTTCGGTTAATACAACAGACTCTGCAAATTTTTTTGACAACTTAAGTCGAGAACACCTTAATATAGAGGGTGTAAATCAAAGTATTCTGGTATACTATTAACCAAATTTTTCTGCAGGAAATACCCACAATTAAAAAACCCGAGATACTCTATTATGTACTGCAATGCCTCAAGACAATGGCGCTGCACGGCGATGCTTTAGCCAAAGCAGCTCGGGAACAACGAGGCTTCTTCATATGGTGCCAGGAGAATTTGTTGATCAAAAAGTTGGTGAATGACGCACACTTTTGCATGAATAAATCGATTAATTTGTTCAATCTTTATATACACAGTCTTTGGGAGCTGTGCAATGCGGAGCACTCACACATCTGTCAGGTGTGTGTGCCACTGCTGCTGCACTGCATCACATTACCACTGGGCTCCGATGTGTTCTGGCGAGTGGTGCAGGAGGCCTTCCACGACGTCGATTGGCGTGTTCGGTTCACGGCAGTTGAACGAGTAACCGTGATTACACGTTTTATGGATTCGACACCGCTGCGCTCTGAGGTGGGTCTGCAAACGGCATTGGCCACCGCCTTCTGTCATCTGATCGCCAGCATGGATGACATCAATGTGTATGTGGCGCAGCGGGCAACTCTCTATATCGGAACCATACATGATACGGCAATACGGTCACTGCTCTTTTGCTTGGAGTCGCAATTCGATCTTTTTATTGTCGATCGACCGGTAGTGCTTCAATCGGTCTATCAGCTACACAACTCCCTATCGGATCGCAAGATGCTCGGGTGGGAGTTCTTTTTAAATCGCTTCGATACACTCTTCGTGGAAGCGCAAATCAATCTGGAAAAGTGCGGAGACATTTCCTATCTCCGAGACCTGCGCAACTCCGACAATGGTAGCGAGGCGCTCTCGGCCAAAATACTAAAGGCCAGAGAGGCACTCAGCCAATCAGACACTACTGGCAGCATGGCCAAAACCCTCAGCGCCTCCTTTGGTACCAAGTGGCCCTACAAGAGAACCATGTCCGCTCCAGCCAGCATGGCGCCCCGTCAGGACTCTAAGTTCGGTAAGATCTACCAATTAAATCCCTCAAGAGTATTTATTTACAATTTCAATTTGCAGTGCCCGAGAAGGAGAAAATCTATAATCGTCAGGTGTCGGCACCCATACTCAAGCGGAAGACTTCGCGTTTTGGATTGGGTCAGTTCCTTGGCACTAGTAGTAGTGCCAACCAAAATTCAGCCAACCATAGTGTCGCCACCAGTAGTAATACATTGCATACAAAATCGAAAGTAACAACAGCCTGTCCCATACACCAACAAGTTCCCCATCAATCCACCCAACATCAGCAACACGTACACCCACACACACACGCACACCCATCACACCAATACCAATACCAACACCATCCACACACTCACCAACATTATGCTGGTAGTAGTGCACAAGTAGCGACGTTTGCCTCGGCTCATAGTCAAAGTCACCAGTATTTAGTGCATTGTGTACCGCCTAGTCACCATAGTCCAATGCCAACGCTGCAGGAAGCCGAGACAATGCTTCGCTTCCAGGCTGCACAGCAGCCGTTTCAGCACTCACCAACGGCAACAGCGTCGCACCAAACGATCGCCGAGCAGTTCCGTGCCCCAGCACCAGCAACAACAACAGCAGCAATAACAACAACAACAACAACAACAATCTCGGCTACGACCAGCGCCACTGCGGGTCCCACCTTTGCCACCTCGTTTCACTCCCATTTCCAAAAGCATCCCTCGGCGCCAAATTTGCTGCCGTCTCAGCCCGCTGTGGTCGCACCCAGTCCCAGTCCCTCGGCACTGGCCTTTCCCATGTATTGCACATGTGATGTCGCACCGCATTCCGGTGTCAACATTGCTGGCACCACGGGCAGCACCATGGCCAATCCAGGTAGGTTGTAGAGCATGTGTGTCCACTTATCATGAAATCAACAAATCAAATTTGCTGTCTGTGTTGTCCCTCCCTTTTTATCCGCCAAGCTATGTGAGCTATGTGTTCTATGTAGATTGTATAGTTCACAAAATTTATGAAATTATATCTGACTATATTTTATTTCAATAGGAAAATTTTCTGTAATTTTATTGATTCCAAATACAAATCGATAAAACTGGTATCGTTTAGTAAATAATGAAAATTTCTCAATATTTTCAGACACTTTGTGAATAATACATTGATTAACGTTGGCTTGCCAACGTTTTTAATGTTGCTTTTACCTTTTTTATGTGAGCATCTATTCAGATCTTTTCAGTCATGAAACATTTTGAAAGGGGCATCATTACCATTTATAGTTTTTTATGTTGTTTGTATATTGTATACAACTTTAATAAATTTTACATATTTAGTTTCTGGTATCTATTAAAATTTTGAATTTAAACCAAATTTTTATTTTAATTTCAATTTCAGAAGCGATAGAAAAAAGCGCAGTAATAATTATTTGCATAGCAACTAAAAGAAAAAAACCTCACTAACATACAAATTTTCTAAGCGTTGCATTATTGAACTTCTTTAACATATACATATTCCAAGTTGTATCCCGGACTTCAGTTAGACTTGTTTTGAATTTTGTATTAAATATCTATTGTCCTGTCTTATTTAGTGTATACAAATTTGTTATGATCTCAGCAAGACATAATATCACAATTTTAAAAAGTAATCGATTCAATCATTTCATATAAATTTTATTAAACAAATATCATTCTTAAAAGTTGAAGTTTCAGTTTCAATTTTATTTATTTATTTTATTTATATTTTGTTTGTTTATTATATCTATTTTTATTTTATTTATATTTTTATTTTATTTAAATCTATTATATATAATTTTCTTAATTTTAATATTATTTTTTTGTATGTAATTTCTTAATCATTTAATTTTAAAATGCTTACATTTCAATGCACTAAGGGCTTTTAGCTTTAAGTTTATGTTAACATTATGTTAACATTTTGTCACTTAGAAAAATTACGTTTGTTTATTTAAAAATAAACTTTCTATTTTGAATGTGTAAATGTGTGTAAATGTTGGACGTTAAATTTATTCTTAGCATATCAGTATTTATAGAAATGTGTATGTAACTTTGGCTTCCACACAAAACAAAATCATCTTACGTGTACCCTTCCGAACTGGTATGTATGCTCTCAAGAACTATTGTAAACTTAATGTACAACAACTCAACAAACAATTTTCAAACTGTGTCCTTTTCAACAAAACTCTTGTGTATATATTGAAACGTTCATATACACTATGTTATATATAAAAACTTCAATCTATTTGTGCAATTGGCATGTGGCTGTCCAACAAAAAATATTACGAAATCGATGTTCATTCCCTAACTGTATAATTGGAAAAATACGTTTTATCTGATTTGAAACATTATTAAATTCCCTTTAGATGGACATATCCACTCACTGGGTGGTCTAAACGACGACAATCTTATCGGCCTGCTCAGCCGCATTACGGAGCTGGAGGAATCGGACCGGGAGACAATTCATTTGCTTGTCTTCATGCTGATGCAGTTCATGTCCCGCACAGATCAGGCTTTTCCATCCGAAGATAAGCCCGTCACCCGGACACAAAATATTGTATTAAAGCATCTGTTCTTACTATTGGGTCACAATCAAATCGACAAGACATTCCACACCACACCCGATTCATTGCGGTGTGTTACGACATCGAACTATTAATATTAAAAAAAGGAATATTTTTTTAAATTTAAATTTTTAATTATATTTTTAATTTGTTTTTTACTGTTCGTTTTTTTTTTGTCTATTGATATTAGTCGACACTAAATAAAAAAAAATATAAATGAAATAATAAAACTTTTTATCTCTTGACAGCATTTCAGCCGTTTTCAATGCATTTTTAGCAAATTTACCACAAGTCTTGGACCAGAATCATCTGATTGGAGGTCTCATATTGCCGTCTGTCATGCAGATCATTCTGTATGCACCCAATCCCACAAACACTTCGGGTGAATCCTATCAGAATATTGTCTTTAATTACTCATTGTGGAATCTGGAGCAGTATCCGCGTCGCAATTGGCTCTTCACGCTGCTCGTCGTCCTCTATAAGTACTCCTATACACAGCCACCGCTCAGTGGATATATCATCTCGGCCATTCGTATGATCATGAACAGCCTCCGTGGTCATTTCCATCAGTGCCGACGCATTCCTACCACCACCATACTGGATATACATGGCGGCGCTGGCGGCGTAGCCCGTTCGCGTGATGTTAGCCAGCCCTCGCTGGGCACAGATCCCGATGACAAGGAGGCCAGTCCGCCGGCCAGTCCCATGTTTCCATCCGAGGGCACCAGCGCTGCCTCCAAGAGTAAAGGCCAAAATGTCGCATTCACACCCAAGCTGCAACACGCCTTTCGCAAGTACAACGACTCCAGTTTGGATGCAGATGAAACCGAATCCGAACTGGTGGCCATACCCGAGAGTGATCTCTCAGACAGCACACTACACGGCAGCAGCGCACCGGTAAGATTATCTTTATAATATTTTAATAAATATCATAATCGGAAATAACTATTTTCACTTATTATAAAAAGGACGAAAATACTTCGCTTAAGGGACAGTTTTTTAAATGAATTTTAGATGGTTTGCTCAAAAACAATACTCGTATATGTTTTATCCTAAAAATACATTTTTGGGTTTTTTTTTGTCTTCAGGGTTCTTTTGATGACACTATACATTTTGAAGACGTACTGCCAACAAAAATAGAATCGCTGCGGAATCGCCTTCCCATGGAGTATTCTGAAGAGGTAAATGCCATTCAAAAGCTTCTGAAATATACGTTTATACCCTGAACAAAAAGGCATGATGGTTTTGAGAAAATGTATGTAACAGGCAAGAATAATCACAGACAGATAATACCTTAATACTTTAGCCAATTTCAGTAAATATTGATTTCGGATAGCAATTAATGCCACAATTTTAAAGTCAGAGACTTCTAATTAATTTAAAATATACATTGACATATTTTATAATATTTGCCCAATAATTGCCCTCATAAAGCTCGGATATGAAAGTTATAGAAGGTGCATGGATTTTCTGTACTGTTAATTGTTTATTCAATTATCTTAATTTTAGCCTGCCTTAAGAAATGAGAGCACTTGCTGCTTAACTTTGAGTGTGCAAAAGGGGAAATTTGGCAATCTAAATAGAATATAAATAATAGTTGGGTTCAGAGTGTACCGTAGTCGACAACAGCATTCTTATAATTTACTTATCAATTTCAATTAAATGCAGAAATCTACAAAATCGCACAAGTCGATGATAACCACCAAAACGGGTGACACATACTCCACAAAAATTAAACACACCAGTGAATCCGTTAGCACCACCGTGGTGACCACCCACACCCGTCACAGTCTGCAGGAAGGAGTGCGTATGATTGTGACTCCGCTGGTGGGCTCGGAAACAACGGAGACAGCCATTGTCAGTCCGCCCGTGGATGTGCATCGTGCAGTGACCGTGCGCAACAAGTCGCTGGAGAATGCAGCTGCGTCCACATCGAAAATGTTCGCGGCAATTGCCACCAATCATCTGAAAGCGCTGGGCGCTCTGCAGGACGTGCCGACAGGCAGCAGTAAGCACGGCTCCAGCAGTGGCAGCGGCAGTCGCTCCATAAACTGCAGCAGTATCGCTCCAGCGTTCAGCGCACCGGCAACGGTTGGAGTTGTGAAGCCAATTGGACGCCATAAGACTATTGTGGAATGCAGTGCCGGGACGTCCAGCTCTTCGGCGGATGAGGCGCGTCAGAAGAAGTCGCACACCAAGTCGCTGAAACGCACGGACAAGTCATATGGCTCCCCTGATTCACCGCTGTCCAAGATGAGCGTTATGCCAAATCCGTGCGATGAATTTGACGCCAGTCTCTTGCCACCTCCGAAGAACATTACAGCGCTGGAGATTCCAACGCCGGAGCGGCTGCTGCCTATTGGCACACAGGACACCGTAGCCGCACTGGTGGAGCGTGTACGCGACGGCCTCAATTTGCCGGATATCAGTCACCTGAAGCAGGACAGCTTGGATGTGTCCGAGAGCACCAAAGGCGATGTAACGCCCAGCAGTCGCAACAACTCGCCTCGACGCCTCATCAAGCAGGTGGCTCTCGAATCGCCGCCCAATCCAAATGCACCCGCAACCGCTCCTGTAACAATGACTACAACAACAGCAATACAAGCTCAACCACAGTCGCAGATACAGTCGCAGCCTCCACAAGACCTGCACACATCCATTTTAAAGAATGTCACCCAGGATCTAAAGCAGCTGCCCAGTGAGCGCCAGCAGAATGTGGCGGGTCCCTCGACCACATCCAATAGCATTAAGCGTCCGAGACAAAAGCTGGCGCCATTTAACGTTGACTCCAATGCCATACCAGACATACGGTCGCGTTTCGCCGGTTCCTGGCCGCCGCCACCATTCCAGCCAGCCGAGGAGCATGACGAAAATGGGGAAGATTCGCCCGATATCGTAAATGGGCACACAACGCACACTGCACACGCCCATGCACCACGTGGGGTGAGTACGAAATCTGAACACTCTGACACACGCATATGCTCCTACATAACTTTCAATATGGGTTGAGTAATGATCAATCCACAGATCAAACAAATAAGCTATGAACTATAAGCTATAAGAAGATTTGCGATGTAGAATTTTATTATTTAGAACTTAATTCACTTTTATCCCCATTACAAATTTGTAAAAAGGGTATAATAGAGATAAGTATGTTACAGGTTGAAGAAATCCAGCTCCATAAGGTGTATTTCTTCTCGACCAGGGCTAACAAAAGTCTAGTCGATTTGCGTCGTCCGTCTGTCTGCCTTATGAATATAAGCTCCCGTGCATACCAAATATATTTCATTTTGTCGATAACTGTAAAGATATAGCCTTGCAATTCTTAGACAATATACCAAGACATATTATTGATATAATTTCATTAAGATCGGATAAGAAGCGTTAAATCATTTCTGCTCAATGTTTAAATTTTTTTTTTTATATTATATATCTTAATTTATTTTATGTAATTTAACTTGTAACTTAAATTTTAATTTTAAATTACATTAAATTAGATTTTTAAAATCGTGGACTGCTTTTAGTTCACATTTTTCTTATTATTAGGGCTCAAACACAGCGAGAGTAAGATCTATTGTCAAAAGAAATCTTCAAGAAAAGCTGCCTAGACTAGATCATTTTTATAATAATATTTTAATTTTAAAAAATTTCGTTAGAAATTTTAACGCTTTTATTTAATGAGACTTGATTTTAGAGAAGTGTAAACTTTAAAATTCTATATATTAGATATATTCGGGTTATTTATAACAAAGTTACTATTTAAATATAAATTAAATCAATAATAGCACAATAACACTAATGATTTAAAATAATATGGATGTCTTTTCATTTCCATAGAGTTCCCGACGAGTCGGTGACTACACCATTGTGGAACGCTGTTCGGATTGTGGTGCTGCCATCGAGGAGTATACGGATGAAGAGATTGGCATATTCATCGTTATCCTGGGCACGTTTATTCACCGCGAACCGGCCATTGCTGCACCCTTTCTGCCCGAGGTGCTCACCATGACTTCGCGGTGAGTGGAATACGGATGTGAAGCAAAACCTTTAGCATTGGTAATTATCTTTATACTGTTTGCAGAATCTGTCTGAGCAGCACTCATGCGTGGCAAGGTGAAAATGCTCTGCCCTTGGCTAGTAGCGCCCAGGCCGTGGCCCTGCAATTCATACGTTGTGTGCTGCACCAGCTGGCGCCCAATGGCATCTTTCTGCAGGTTTTCCAAACCCAAATGAAGAGTAAGTTGGCCATAAATCATCGATACAAAATAAGAAATATATTGATAACATCTCTCTCTCTCTCTCTCTCACTCTCTCTCTCTCTCTCTCTCTCTCTCTCTCTCTATTTTGCCCACAGTTAAAGTTCGTCATAATCATTTCCGGAGCATTGCTAAGGCCCTGCAAGATTTCCAGGATCTGAATGCAACAAGTCCCATTTATATGGTCTGCGAATCGCTTACCTCAAAGAAGGCGCTGCCCATTGAACAGCTGCCCATCATCTTCCGGAATATGGCCGAATATCTGCAGTGTATGCCCACGGAGGCTGGTGTCGGTCTTGCCGTCTGGTCCCAAGCTATGCAGGCGATGGAGTCCCTGTTACGCCAGGTCATTGTCATTATGCCCAGTTTGAGTAATGCCGAGTATATGCTGGATTTGATAGCGGCCACACTGCGTCTAAATTGTGTGCCCAAAACGCTGCTCGATCCATACTCAAAGATTATGGCGTACTGTGTGCAACACACGAATCTGGAATACCAGACACTTTACGATTTGTGCACGCTTAATACACGCTCTTTCAGCAAGGACCGCGACAAGAATTTACTTTGTCGCCAGATGATCTTTGAGTTTGTACAAGCGCTCAAGTTTAAGTCGAATATACCCGATCACAATCTACTAATGATCATTGGATTCGTGCTCCTCGATGCGGGAGGCACCCTGCCCCCCGGTGCATTACCTGGTCTGCCAGATGCAGCGCCCGTTTTGACCACAAATGCGGCCGACTGTTTGAGGCAGTATATTAACGATGTCATCGATTTTCTGGCCGATTTCCACACGCTCAGCAAGATCAAGGTGAGTTCGTGGTACACTTCTATAATAATCGCTGATTAAAAAGACCGACGCCATCCTTTGCAGAATTTTAAGAATGGTCAACCAAGCACTGGCCTAGGCGAGGACACCTTGGGTGGCGTTCTCAAGGGCGCTGTAGCCCAATATCTGGCACTGGAGATGTCGCGGGGCAACAATCGCGATAACAAGGCAGTCTCGCGCTATCTTCCCTGGCTGAACAATGCTCCCTCCTCACTCCAGCAGGGGTAAATAAAAATATCTTCATGCTGAAAATATTTCCCTTAAATTAAAATTTGTTTTGCATGTAAATGTGTAATTCTTATTTCAGACTTGTGCATTTTTTTTTAATTTCTTTTCAACTTAATTGATAATTGAGGTGGAAGTAGTTATAAATATTATATTTACATTTTCAGTGGTGTGACACTTTTTTTCACAACCCAACTGATTGATTGTCTTAAAACTTAATGCTATGATTTATGAATCTTATTAATTAATATCTGTTATAAAATATCTGGACAACTTTTCGAGCCTATCCTCTATCATTTTAAAAATTGCTCTTCTGCTACGAATGACTCCAACGCAGATTTAAAAATCTGTTTCCTTCCCTTATTTGGAGCGATTTGAAATTTATTAGCTAGAAAGCGAACATCAACCAAAACAGGGGCCACATCAAAATTATTAGACCTAACGAGATATAGTTTATTCTCTTTATAAGAGGATATAAAATTCTGATATGGGTATCTACTATATCAAGGCTATTAGTAGCATGGTCCCTAAAGAGGACTTTTTTGTCTAAAATAACCCCAAAATATTTCAATTACTTTCATGATTTTTTCGTAATGAAATAGATTGCTTGGAACCCAAGCTGTGTTGATTTTGATTTTTCATTGGAAGCAATTTAACAAGGTTTTTTTTTATATATATTTAGTAAACAAACCGGAAATTGCCTTGAGACAAAATAATCCATTGACTTCTTTAACAGTCCAAAGGAGTTCACGGAATGTGTGGGCCACATGCGCCTGCTGTCCTGGCTGCTGCTCGGATCCCTTACCCACATGGCGCTGATGCAGCGACGCCAAGAGACGCAGTCTCTGCCACCACCACCAGGAGCGAATGCTGCACCTGCGCAAGGACAACCGCAGGTGGCCACGGTGCATTATCAGCATACGGGAGTCACATACTCGCAGCCTGTGCCGCAGGAGGCATCCTGCCACATTGCCGATCACATACAAGTGATCTTTGCGGGCTTTGCCGAGCAGTCGAAGACCTCGGTGCTGCACATGTCATCGCTGTTCCATGCGTTCACATTGTGCCAACTGTGGACCGTCTACTTGGAGCAGATGGCACACAACACGAGCAGCAATGCCGAAGGTAGCACGCTCGGGGTGCTTTTTGAGTTTTGGACGAAGGTAACACCATGCATACTCCAGCTGGTGTCGCATGGCAGGCCGGCAAACAAGGAGCTGCATGCGCAGCCGAGCGTTGACTTTCAAGCGCAGAGTGTCAACTCGAAGCTGTCGGAGATGGTTAACTTGCACTTCCTCAGCTTGCTGGAAGCCCTCAAGGAGACAAACTCAACGGTGCTGGGCAAATTGTTGCCCATGTGGAGCACGGTGCTCTCCTCACAAACACAGCTGTCGGATACGTTGCACGTACGACTGCAGAATGTTCGTGATTACGCGCCGGATTTTGAGGAGCAGCAGACCCACAAATCGGAGGCGCTGCTCAAGTGGCTGCAACGTTTGCAATTTAAAATGGGCCAAATTGAGTTGCAAGCCTCAACGGCAACACAGTTTTACTCGATCTAAGTCCGGTTTATCCAATATTTCTATTAGTAATTACCTCTAAATAAAGTTTGGTTAACATTATTGTTAGCACAATGAGGAAAAAAGTTTTTAAGTTAATGGTATATGGTGATTATAAATATATTAATCTTTACGCAGAAATTAAATAATGAAACTGCTAAAATCATAAACAATTACTGAGACTATACAAATGAAGCATTATTTTTAATTTAAATTTGTGTAGTTTAATTGCTGATTGGCTTCAAAATTGAATAAATATCACTCATAAACTGAATAGTTAATTCCAGTGGTGATTTTCTGGGCTATCGTCGGATCAATGACTTCACTATCTTCGCTGGCACTTCTCTTGCCCTCAATTAGATATTCCACCTGTGGATTGCGATACTTTTGAAATGAAGCCTTGCTCTTCAGTACGAAGTCCTCAGGCAGGCGCATGCCCGTTTGCCGGGCTAATCGCTGCTCCGCCCGCTTAATGCGTAACTCCTGGAAAACCAGTAGATGTTTGTTTAGATATAGGCAAATAACTGATCATATACCAGCGCTTACCTTCACTCGCTGCATGTAGTCGAGCTGCAGGCTAGTAGATTCAGCCAGTGGTACCAGCTGAATCTGCTTATGTTGTATGAGTGGCGGCGTTGCGGCTGTATTTTCCCAATGCTTGCCCTTTTTACGTGTACGCTCCTTGGCAGGATCGTGCACATTGGACACTGTTGTTCGGAATGGTTTGAATTTTTCACGCTCTGTAGGCGTTGCTTGCAGTTCGGTTTTCTCAATGAGATACAATGCATGCTGTTCCAGCGTCGTTGCCGGAGGCTTGCCAACCAATGTGACAACATCAATTTCGATTATTTCAGCTGCGACCGTATTGCTGCCATCCGCCTGTCCACTGCAGCTACTCGATGCGCTCTGATCGGTCCTAAACGAATCCAATGAATCGAGCCTAAATGACTCAATCTCGGCCAGATCTTCGTGTGTGATAAGAGTAGCGGGCGGCGGTAAGATTTTAACCTGACTCTGATGTAATGACCCCTGGGCGATAACGCGTAACGGATCCATTTCCTGCTCATCGTCGCTGTCCAACAGATCAGACGCGTTTGAGTCGGGATCAGAAGTGCGACCATGCCACTCCAGATTGTTTAGCGTTATTTTGCCCTTGGACACAATGTTCAGCTCGCCAAGAAGCTTGGCGGCTGCCTCCACTTCGTCTCGACTTTGAATCTCGGCCAGCAATTTCTCATACGACTCCCGTATGCGCCTTCCCTTGTCTGGTAGCATTTGTAATCGATTTCTGTGTTGAGACAGAGCAACAAGAATAATAGCGCATTGCTTGCAGATAAACAAAGATTGGAGACTTACTTGGACGCCAAAAGATGGCTTTGCCTCTCTCTAATTTCGAGCAGTTCATGGTAGCTCAGTGTTTTAAGATCTTTGCTTTTTTTTTGTTTAGCTTGTGACGTGCCAGGAATTTTATTCACAGGTGGAGCGTTCATGTCGATCGTATTATATTTCAACTTCACAATATTTAGTTAAGAAATCAATCTTAACCAGTTGCTATTCTCTTTTATCCGTTGCTTATCAACACTTACTGCTGTGTGCACAGCTGTTCGCGCTGAAATATTTTAACATTTGCACAAATTTATTAACATTGCACCACACTGCCTCCTGTCATCGCTTCCTCAATCTATCGATAAGTGTCGATTGGCGGATAATTTCCATTTTCAAAACCATCCTGCGATCGTCTTAAAAACAGTGTTGCCAATTCTTATTTAACATGTCTGGCAGGACTTTATTCAATAATTCATAACAGAACAGCACATTGATCGAAATGTAAAGTTTTAGATCAAAGCATACATATATATTTAAGTAAAATCGATACAAGAACATGCCGAACGAGTTAATTATAACCAAAGGTGCCTACAAAATTCCTAAAAAATTTCGACGAGTGCAGCAGCGCCATGAAGAACACGATCACAGTTGGAATGATCGAGTGCGTGGACCAAATCCAAAGAATTCGCTGTTGCGATTGCTTAAATTGATCGGATTTTATTTGGCGCTATACGTGTGCATTTCCATCGTTTTGATTTGTAATTTTGCAATAGTTTTCAATCTTCGGGTGCCCGAAAATCAGCCGCATGAACCGAAGTGCACAAGTCTCTCATCGGTGCCGGGTAATTTTGTGGGTAGCAGGAAAATGATACGATATACGCCAGATCAGAAGCTGGGCATTACGCCGTATGTCCAACAAATCTACAAATTTGTTGAAAAATATGGCAACGATGGCATCCGCCACTTGAGAGCATGTAATTTAGATAATAACTGGGGTTACAATACTGGCCTGCCGTGCGTTCTGCTAAAACTGAATTTTGCCCACAACTTTACTCCGATAACATATAGCGATACATTCTCACTGCCAAAGGAGGTGCCCAACGATCTATACGATTATATACTACAGTTGTCGCTGGAGCAGCGAACCTATCGCATTTGGGCTGGCTGTAGCTTTATGGATAATATAACTGATGCGAGAATTGAATATATACCGAATCGTTATTATGATACCGATGGCTTATTTGAAAAGGAATATGTATATTTACAATATATATCGGAAAATATGACTGCAAAACAATCGTATGAGAATCCAGCATATCGTCGCGTTGTTGGCGTCCAATTTCGAAATCTTCCGATGAATCGAGATATAACCGTTAAGTGCGTCGCATGGGCGAAAAATATTCCTATGGGTGTCGGTTCGATATACCTTGTATTCCATTTAAAAGGACTTGAAGTTTTTCCGAATCCCGATCCAGATGATGACTATTAAGAAAATATATATATATGAATACAAATACTTTTGTTTTAAATTTCAAGCATGTTAAATTTGAAAGCTTGGGAGGCATTTTAGTATTAGTTAGTATTTAATAAACGTATACGTATTATATAGAAAAACGAATATCGGATATTTTGAAAATATAAAATGCCGCAAGATTTTGTGGTTGCCGCTGGGGAGTACAATGTGCGGAAGCAATTTCGAAATGAGGGCCAGACAAGAAAAGCAAAGGACATGCCATGGTCGAAAAAAATATTGGACTTGGATCGCAATCAGTTCTTCGGACGTACACTCTGGGGCTGGACTAGAATTGTTTTATTTTATCTATTTTTATATTGCATCATTACAGTAATTATGTGCCTTTGGGTAACGGTTTTCTATTTCAGCACCTACGATCCAATAACACCAGTTTGCCGCAAAAAGCAACCCGGCGTTTCTGTTGTGCCTGCTTGTGTAAATAGAATTATTTCCTTTCATGCGAACCTTCAGAAAGATGTTTATCCCCTTGCTGATCAGATAGATGAATTCCTATTCAAATTGGATCCAGATGCTGAAGCTCAATTCGCCGACTGCAACAGAGACAAAGTCTGGGGCTACGAAACCCGAATACCGTGCGTTTTCATCAAGATAAATAAAGTGATTGGATACAAGCCGGAAACCTATGAGGACGTCGATGAATTGCCGTCTGATTCACCAGGCAGTTTGACAACGATACTAGAGAATTATTCGGGCAGCGGTCGTATTTGGATGACATGCGATGTCACTAATGGCAAATCGACCGAAATCAAATATTTTCCTGGACCATACTTTGACACAACGAAAGGTTTGGATGGCGTCAGTCGTGTTATTGCCATGCAGCTCCGTGACTTACCTCAAAAGCAGGATGTTAGTTTAATTTGCACGACTTGGGCCAAAAATATTGAGATCGATACGAAGTATAACGGCGTGGGTAATGTGAAATTCTCAATACACATGAAATAAATGAGGATGCGGATGCACATGCAAAAAAAAAAAGAGTCGTCAAACACAATTTTGAATTGAAAAAATATACAAAATTTAAAATATACATGTATCCAAAAAGAATACATACATACAATATCCAAAAAGAATACAAATATTTCGCGGCTAAATTTTGTAAATTATTGATAATGTCATTGGGAGGAATTGTAAATTTATATATTTCGTATATAAAAGAGCTGTTAATTGGGTTTCAGGTAAATAATAAATAAATAACTATTTAAATTTAACTTATTAAAAATTGTCCAACTATTTTAATCGATCAGCGTACTAATGGAACGCAGTGCAATAATCGATAACATTGATAATTTCGACTAATCAGCTTACCGAGCCACGAAAATCAAAATAAAATTCTCGCACTTATGAAATTTAGTTTCGATCAATAATTACTAAAAAAAATATTGGAATTGGACATTTTAAAAATTGAGCAACTATTTAAACAATCAGCGTACCAATCGTGCGATTGCAATTATCGATACCATTGACACATTGTTACCGCAGCAATCGCTGTTAATAACAGTTTTAGAGTGCCCACAGTTGCAAGTGTGGATTTTGGGGTTGGGGAAATAGAAGAGAAAATTGTATATTTAATCATTTGACGAAATGGCTGGTGAGGATTTGATTGTCAAGTTTCAGCAGCTCGGCATGAGCGAGCAAAAGGCCAAGGAGACGCTGAAGAATGCCAATGTGACACGCAATCTTCAGCTGGCACTAGCCGAGCTCAATCAGCAGCCGCTAGCCGATGGAGTTGGTGTGCTGATCTACCACATGGCCACCAAACTGAAGCCACAAATTGGGGAACAGTTGCCGCTGCTGGTGCGCTACATAGCGCAACGCAAGCTGGACAACACACAGCGTGTGGATGCCGCCTTGGAGTATGTATTGCGGTGCGGCCAGAAGAAGGGTGCCGGTGTCGATGTGGCCGAATTGGAACGGGAATGCGGCGTTGGCGTTGTGGTGAGCCCCGAAGAGATTGAGCGCGTTGTGCAGCAGAAAATTAGGGGCAGCTACAAGCAGACACTGCTGGAGCAGCGTTATCATTTCAATGCGTTCAAAATCATGCAGGAAGTACGGGCGGAACTCAAATGGGCAGATGCCAAATCCTTGAAATCGGCGATCGATGTGGAAATCTTTGATCTGCTCGGTCCCAAGACAGAAGACGATTTGAAGCCACTGCCTAAGCAGGCGGACAAGCAGCCCAAGGTCAAGCCGGAAGTGAAACCATCCACCTCGACCGGGTCAACTGCCAGTGGGGAAAATGGTGCAAATACCATCGCTGAGTTGATGAAGACAAAGGTTCATTTTCATGCGCCCGGTGAGAATTTCAAGACCGATGGCTATGTAGTCACCGAGCACACGGAGCGCCTGCTGCGCGAGCATTTGCAACGGACGGGCGGACGTGTCCAGACCCGTTTTCCCCCCGAGCCAAATGGCATCCTGCACATTGGCCATGCGAAGGCGATCAACATCAATTTTGGTTATGCGGCGGCAAAGAAGGGTGTATGCTATCTGCGCTACGACGATACCAATCCCGAGAAGGAGGAGGAGAAGTTCTTTGTGGGCATACTTGACATGGTCGAATGGCTCGGCTATAAGCCGTTAAAGGTCACACACTCCTCGGACAACTTCCAGCAGCTGTACGAATGGGCCGTGCTTCTCATACGCAAGAATCTGGCCTATGTGTGCCACCAGAAGGCCGATGAACTGAAGGGTTTTAATCCGCCACCAAGTCAATGGCGCGAGCGACCCATCGAGGAGTCCCTGCAGCTGTTCGAGGACATGAAACGAGGCAAAATCGATGAGGGACTGGCAACGCTGCGCTTAAAACTGACACTGGAGGAGGGCAAACAAGATCCGGTTGCGTATCGGATTAAGTTCATTCCGCATCATCGAACGGGCGCCTCGTGGTGCATTTATCCCACGTACGATTACACGCACTGTCTGTGCGACTCTATTGAGGACATTACGCACTCGCTGTGTACCAAGGAGTTCCAGTCGCGTCGCTCCTCCTACTACTGGCTCTGCAACGCCCTGGGCATCTACTGTCCGGTGCAGTGGGAATATGGACGCCTCAATATGAACTATGCGCTCGTCTCTAAACGCAAGATTGCCAAGCTAATCAGCGAACGCATCGTTCACGACTGGGATGATCCTCGGCTATTTACGCTAACTGCGCTGCGTCGTCGCGGCTATCCGGCGGAGGCAATCAATAATTTCTGCGCCCAAATGGGCGTGACCGGTGCACAAATATCCGTTGATCCGGCCATGTTGGAGGCGGCTGTGCGGGATGTACTCAATGTAATCGCACCACGTCGACTGATTGTGCTGCAGCCGCTCCGGGTGACCATTAGCAATTTTCCACATGCGGCGCCTGTGGAACTGGATGTGCCTAACTTTCCACAGAATCCAGCGCTGGGTATGCACAAGATAACTCTAGCTCGTGTCATCTACATTGAGCGCGCTGACTTCAATCTGCAGCCAGAGAAGGGATATCGGCGTCTGTCTAGTGAGCAATCGGTTGGCCTGCGTCATGCCGGCCTGGTCATTAGCGTGCTGCAAGTTGTACGGGATCCAGCCACAGATGAGGTCCTCGAACTCATCTGCAGCTGCGAGTCAGCTGAGCAGGCTGAGAAGCCAAAGGCATTTGTCCAATGGGTATCACAGCCCATTGAGCTGGAGGTGCGTCTCTATGAGCAGCTGTTCAAGCACAAGAATCCCGAAGATGCCAACGAAGTGCCCGGTGGATTCCTCACCGACATCGCTGAGAACTCCATGTCGATTGTTCAGGCGTACGCGGACGAGTCGCTGAACCGCGTCAAGGTCTACGATAAGTTCCAGTTCGAGCGCATAGGTTTCTTCTCGGTGGATCCGGACACAACTGACAAGCGAATTGTCTTTAATCGCACCGTGGGACTCAAAGAGGATTCGGGAAAAAAAATAGATAAAACAATTTGAAGGTTTTTTTTTTAATTTTAATATGCCCACAATAAATAGGATTTATAAAATTCAGTATTCATTTCTTGCTCTCAACCATGATGATGTGGTAGCCAAATTTCGTTTTAATTGGTGGATCCGTGTAAATAGGATTATTCAAATTGGATATGGGCAGAGCGAAGGCGGCGTCCTGGAAGGGACCGACCATGGCGCCACGTATTTGCCAGCCCAAATCGCCGCCCTGACGTGCCTTGTCCTCGCTGTAAGCGGTCGCCACCTCGGGAAACTTTTGGCCCGCCTTCAACTTATCCATGGCCTCCATAATCTTGCCCTGCTTCTCGCAGAGAATGTGTCGAACCTTGACAGCATTGCCGCCCTTCTTCTCTTTGCCGGCACCTGTGTAAAATTCAAATGCTCGATTACAAACAGTTTACATTCAGTAGCAGCCACCTTTGTCATCTGTTGCTATTTTTTTTCCACCCTTTGTGCCATCTTTTGTGCCCTTTGTGTCCTTTTTAGGTGGCATGTTTTTAATTATTATCAGCAACTACTAACAAAACGTAAACTATGTGACCGTACTGACAAAGACATGTGCTGCCACTTGTCAAGTGAGAATGCTTAGTATTTTGTCACACTTGCTCACTCAATGTATTGTACGAGCTATCGAGATATCGATATAAACATCTCTAGCTATGCTCTCTCACTCCTTTTCACTTTAGCGAGGCAAAATTTGTCACATTTCGTTGGCAAAATTGTAAGTTTTGCCATTTAATTTCGAGTGCAAATAATCTTGAAATATTTTTTAATAACTCTCAATCCGTAGTGTAGTGAGTGATTCATCGTTTAATCATCGATCGTAACGTCAAAAGCATAGCGCAACACAGCAGACAGCAACACTAGACCAGTATCGAAGCAAAATGCCCAAGAATAAGGGAAAAGGTGGTAAAAATCGTCGTCGTGGAAAGAACGAAAATGAGTTCGAGAAGCGTGAACTGATCTTCAAAGAAGATCAACAGGAGTACGCACAGGTGACCAAAATGCTGGGCAACGGTCGCTTGGAGGCAATGTGCTTTGATGGCGTCAAACGTCTGTGTCACATTCGGGGGAAACTTCGTAAGAAGGTGAGTACTGCGTGCGTATGAGTGAGTTCGTGCCTGCGTGTGCGTGTATGTACTCTCTTTTTGCTGTAAGAGTGTATTGCGTGCGTTAAATGTATGCAGTCATGTATGTATATATGTGTGTATGTGTGTACACACTTGCAATTTACGCGTATTTGTTGTGTTTTTGCAACGCGTGCAAGTCAGTTTTGCAGTGCTATTTCAAAGATTGTCGACCTCGTCAAAATTTTCGTTATATTTTCTATAAGCCGACGCTACTTTGTGCACATTAATTAAATAATATTTGACTTGTTTACTATTTAAATATTTTGCTTGTGTGCAATGGCCTTCAATAAAATCCAAACAAAGGCGAATTGCGTTCAAATTTGCATCACACACACAGATGTTATTGTGATATATGTATGTGTATGCGTGTGCATCGAATAGGCATTGCACGTATTCATTTAAAAGCAAGAGAAAAAATGTATGTGGGAAATACTCTCTCAGATATACATATGTATATCTGTATATATACAAATAAATATATAGAAATACAATTGTGTACATTTAACATATTCCCTTATTGCCACAACAACTGTTCATATAGGAGCTATATAGTTGAAAAATAGTCGGATATTTTTTTCTACACATATTATTTTATTATTATGTATATATATATATAAATATGGAATGAGGATATATGTATATAGAATGAAGCTAATACTTTACTCAAAAATTTAATCAGGCCACTACACGGTTTCTTGAATGGATCGTAGGCTGTGAATTGCCTTCACTTAGAAGGTCTCATTGCTGATTTTTATATCCTTTTTATTATAAAAAAGTTATGAGAATTGGGGCACTTATACACTAACTTGTGGTGCTCATAAGCTTTCTGGCAAACAAAGACTCAATCAATGTTGTCAATGCATGAAGAATACTCTCTAAAGCACTTCGAAAACCACTGAAAAAATATTTAATTGGTTTAATAAACTATTGTTAATAGTGTTCTTATTTCAAATAATAAATAGTTTCATATTTTAATTTTATTCCATGTTCGAAATTAACTTGTAAGAGGGTAACCTTTCACCATTCTTAACTCCATTATTTTTTTTTTTTTAATTTAATATGGAATTTTATTTTTTATTGATTATCAGTTCTTTAGCAAACAAATTTATCTTCTTTTCATCACTCCAGAAAATGTGCAAATTTTCTGGTTTGCGCCAGTTCTTATGAACCAAGCCGGAGTATTTCATGAACTTCAGATTTGCTGTTCTAAGCAAAGCCCAGACTTGTATTAAAATTAATATATTCAAATCTTAACAAAATCAATTGAAAAATTAACATTTTTAAATTTCATGCTCCTTGAACTTCTCGGCTCAGCTCAATTTAAAAAAATGTACCAAAAATGATTTTTGTACACTTTATTGCTATTTTTCAGGATTATTGTTAAATTTATGAATAACTTAAAGGCTTAATATCCCATTATCGTATTTATTTGCTGCCTATACTAGCTTGGGTATGAAATAATTAAGTTCTCCGAAAGTATTACTAAAAATTCCTTATGGTAAAACGCAATAAAAAACTGCTTTTGATTTCGCTAAGCAATTGCATGCTGTAATGCAATCGCTCCCAATATGAAGAATGTACTCGCCTTAAAATATATCAAAATATTGAACTTATCAAAAAATAATAAAACAGCTAATTAAAATTTTCTTTAAAGTGCACTAAATTCCTTTTATGCAATTTCTTAATACTTTACCTGATAAACGGATTGACTCATAACTAATTACCAAATAATCACCGCTTTGACTTCTACGTATTTAACTGCGTAGATTGTATTTCCAATATTAGAACAAGTTTCCAATCTGGAACAGCAGACAACATCATCAACAATTGTTTGACGTAAGGAAATGCATAACTGAACCAACAATAAAATGTTGGCTATAATTAGACGATAACAAGTAACAGAATTGCAAATATTTAGTAAGCAGATCGCAAAAGAAGTAAAGTTTTTCCTTTTGTGGACTTGAGACTTGAGAAACGTATTTAAATGGAAATCATTAAATAAATTTATATTCTCAAAAGAACGTTTCAATTGATCACGTGCTGAAAAGTTGACGACAACAGTCTATATGATTATAATCATATAGTAGTCGAAGTGCAATCCACTGATAAGATTTCAACAAGAAATATGTGAGTTTTGAAAGTACGTCGCAATGGTCATAAATATATATTTTATTTGTTTAACGTAAAAGTAAAGAAATTATAAAGTGATTAATATCCTTATCAGAGGGTCATTAGTGTTGTCTCGTAATGACTTATCAATTTTGGCATTTTCAGACAGTCGCCAATAAAAATTGTCAGTCGTAATTTCATCATATTTACTATGTATACATATCATAATTATTATTTATTTATTATATATAATATATTTATGTTTTCATAAGCATCATATTTCATGGGGCTACAGACAGTTAGTAACTAATAACTATGTAACAATCTTGTGACATTTATATCTAATCTTTTAAGTAGTTTTCTTTAGTGTCTAAAGGTATACTTTATTGTAGTGCGTTATTTTTGATTAGCACTTATGTGAGGAATGTGGATGATTCTAAGCATTGGAAAGCGTGTTATTTGCTAGCATTATGATTTGGTAAAAATATATTTAAGTAAATAATTGTACTGAATGGTACAAATGTACAGACACTGAACTTATGAAATTTTTTAAAAATTGTATAATGAAGTTGTGCAAAATTTTGTTAGAAGACGACGGAAGCATTTCCAACTACATAAAGTATATACTTGATCAGCGTTAAAACCGAGTCGATTTAGCCATCTGAATCAACCAACCCAATTAGGGAAAATTAGTTATATTTTTATTATACTATAGGCAGATAAAGTTTATTTAATTTTATCGATAGGTGCTCCCGTTATACAAATTGAGATCCGAGAGCAATTAAAGACTCAAATGTAAAGATATAGCCTTGCCTTGAATATTATTGTTCAACCGTAGAACTTTAATTAGGATAGGATAAGAATCAATTGAACAATCTAATATCAGCAATGCTTTATCAGCTGGATTCAGGGAGTCTACCTGAAATTAAAATGGGATTTTTTATATTTTGATTTTGATTTGATATATAACTTGGAAACAAAATTCGAAAAAAAAAATTTATTATACTTTGCATTTACAAAAAAAAAACAATATTATATTTATCCTATAACTTTTTACAATTGAGTGCCACTTCCTTAAGGAAAATGATATCGGACACTTTTTTTATTAAGCTACGCCATTAATCATATTTCAATGGAATCTAATATTGGGTGAACAAGGGTGAACAAACGCTGAACTTCAAATAAATAACAAATTACATGGCAATTGAAATATTTATGAACAATAAACTGTAATGAAAACCCCAAATATCTTCAATCAAAAAAAAGCCCAGCAGCAGTTCAACAGCTAATCTGTAGAATAATCTTCTGATTTTCCCTTCAATTCGGATGCGAATCCAATATTTTTGCTAATCTTGTGACAGTTGAATGACTCAGCAACAGCAACAGTGCCCCCTATAATTGTATAAACCTTATCTGCAGACAACTCAAAACGTAGAGCTCCAAATAATTTCACAATTACCACATTTCTGTTGGTTGAATTGAAATACTCTCAAGCATTATATGAAAGAAATAATTCGTTTTTTATTAGGAACAATTTTGGCGACTTAAGTTTAGTTGGCTTACTTTACGGGGGCAGTATATAATTATCACTAAATAAATATTGAGATTAGTTTAAAGATTTGTTTTTTTTTTCTTTGGTTTGAGTCTTTTTTTTTGTCTCGATATTTTGTGAGGCTTGATAGTTTTTTTTTTGTTTTTTTTTTCGATTTATTACATTCGAGCTGCGTTCACGAAAATCTCTCTCCGTGGTGTTAATCCTCCTGGCTACATAAATTGTGTGGCCGTGCTGATAATTTGATTGATCCAGTCGGTAAACGCGGAGACGCGCACAAACACGGAGGGCGCATTCTTCTGGCCACAGGGCAATCGGCCCCAGGAGACTATGCCAATGATGACGTTGCTCTGCTCCAAATGCGGTTCACAGCATTCCTGCATAAGTGGACCGCCTGAATCAGCGGTGCAGATGCTCACGCCACCGGTTAATGGGCCTGTGCACAGATTCGTCTCGTGCAATTCCAAGCCGGAACGGGCAAGAATCTCCTCGCATAGCGTCATATCCAAAATGGGCATATTGGCCAGTTGCAGCTTGTGCGGATAGTCGGGCACCGCTGTCATTGAAACGTTGCCCCAGCCGTATAGCGTGCCATAGCCCTCCGGATGAGCATCTTGCTCCGGCATCGTTGCCGGCTGCACATACTCATCGAAGGCAAGCGGTTTCTTTGTATAGATCAACGCAATATCGTAGGGATTCACGCCGCCCAAATACAGCTCGTGGCGCACATAGTAATCGATGTGACGCACCTGCACATTTCCTGCCTCGCCGCGTCGATTGTGTATATCGTGGCTACCGGCCACAATCACCGAATTCTCCACCAATTGCGGTGAGCTGAGACAATGGGCTGCAGTCAAAATCCAATGCTCGTTGATCACTGTGCCGGCACAGTAGTGCACCAGGCCCTGATCCGGTGTCATCATCTGTATGCTGACAATGAACGGTGCCGAATGAGGTGTCGCCTCCCGTTTGGCCAGAAACTTCTTCGTCCAGTGTGTCTGCTGCGGTGCATCCAGTGTGCTGATGCGGTTCTCCAGCAGACCGTAAGTCGCCAGACTCATGGCCATGTTGTGTGCGGCAGGTCCAGTGCATTTGCGCACTGGCAGCTGCATGTGCGGGGCCGAGCTGAGCACAACCATAATGCTGGCAATTGTGGTCAGTAGAACTGAATAAATATATCTATAGGATAATATCATAATGATTTCTTCGCTCTGATTGCTGCACGCCCCGCACGTAATTAAATTAGTACTGATCGTAATTTTGATGCGTTGGTTAACGCGAGCTCTCGAAATGAGTTTTAGGTTTATGCTTGTGGATTGTATATTGATTTTGGCTTGTAAGTTCTTGTTTACTTTTAGCTTTTTGCCTTCGCTTTGGCTTTGGCGTGTCGATAACACTTCACTTGTATTCCCTTTGTATTTGGCATGGGATTCACTTTTCTTTCGGCTGTGGTTTGCGGTTTTCTTTTGTTCTTCACTGCTTGTTGCCGTTTTTAAATTTGCAGTTGCCTATCGCAAACTGGCCGTATATATAGCCAAGCTCTTATCACAGCCAGCGAGAGTCATTGATAAGGCTTTGTGAGAGAGAGTATGGAGTGTGGCTGCCTCAAATTTGTATCGCAATTACGCGTAATTTAATAAATAAAGAGAGTGACTAGTAACGGATTTTCTATGCCGTCTGATAATCGGCGTGTGCTTTGAGGACGGCTCCCTACGAACTGATAAATACAGATGTGATTATATGCCTTGTAAATCTTATTAAGTTTACTATGTGTATATTATGTAAACCGGTTGTTATCATTTACATTTACATGTGGAATATAGTGAAATGTACATTGAACATTACTTTAAACAAATGTTGATTGTTTATTTTTCCAAAAGCATGCCGCACTCATGTGATTCAGTCTGATAAGCGCTTCTTCGAATACCGCATTATGATTCAGTGTAAGAGTGTTTTTTTTTTATAGCCGTTATCTCAGATATAATCAAACAGATTGGTTTCTTAAACACAGAAAAGTTCATGAAAATGACAGTATTATATTATATTTTTTAAATACTACATTTTTAAATCAAAATTAAAAAAAAAAAGATTGCATCAAAGTTATTCGCTATAGCCTTACATTTGTAGCTAGTTGTGTAGCTAGTTCGTCATTGATAAGACCCACAAATTGTTGTATCGTATGTGGGCAATGCCCATATATGTACCATATATATTATTTATAGCAGATTGTTCATATTGAGGAAATGATACTTGCTGCTACAAATACCGATTTGATGACAGAGTGAGGCCGCCCCTCACCTGGTCTTCGGAGCCACGTCGTTGTAGCAACGCAATTAGCGATTCGTTAACGGATCGGTATTTGGTCGTCGTGGGGACTTCCCAGACCCCGCATGTTCAGGCATGTCGATCGGAATGCTTATCTTTCGCTCACTTCACAAGTTTCAAGCCCTTGGGTAACATGCTGATTTTAAAGTGATTTAGTCACGATTCTATTATCTATCGTACCTGACGCCTGTCGCACGGAGGCGGCACTATGGATTTATTGCATGATATATGATGGAACATACAAATGAGCGCATATGTATTTGTATAATGAGGCAGGATTTTAGCCAATGCCACACGCCATCACTCATACACTCTCAAATTACCCCGTTTTCTCCACTTGGGCCCTATGATTAATGCTCCAAAGTTCAGTTTTGTTTATTTATGGCGATAACGTAACGTTGAAATCATTTTGTGCTTAATTAAATGTTAAATCAAATTCGCTATCAAACCTATTTTGTACTCTTTCAATATCACTGTTATCATGTCTCATTTTATGCATGTGTCATATTTATGCATTAATTTGGTACTTATTGCACTTAGGGGCATTAGCCCCATCGCTGACCAGTAGTAAAAATACTACGCCAGGAAGTCAAGTTAAGTCGCGCAGGAAGTGAATTTATGAATGGGAATCACGCAGCAAGTGCGAGTTGTTGCAGGGCAGTTGACAACAGGTTGACTAATTGCCCCCATATTTATCGTAGGTTATCCAAGTATTTCGAAAAATTAGACTTCCGTTGGGGTCAATGATTTCTTAGAAAAATCTACCGGCTTAAATCTCAGTTGTCTAAATATTTTTTTATGAATATAGTTATTTGTTAAATAAATATATACATTAGGAAGCCGGAATCTGCGATACCGAGGAAACTACATTTTACTACAAACTTAACTTAGTTCATTGTTTGGTGAACTCGTTTTTCAATTTAAATATGTCTTTCGCTGGTGTTTGGGGAGACAGAGAGGGCGTGGCCATCCAATTTCCGATCAATCTCTTAGGGGGGTTACCAGTGAATTACTTTAAAAATTTTGTGACTACCTTACAAATAGTGGAAGATAAGCGCATTTCAAATTTCTAGGGCCGAAGTTCCTTTATGCCGATCTTTGAAGGATATTACGAGCAAGTTACCTTCCAAGTTTGGGCACTCAATCCTTAAAATTGTGGGCGATATGCGAATATATCGACTTACACTTTTTTTTACAGTTACAATTACAATTTACAATTTTTTTTATCCGTTCTTAAAGACGTTTACCAGTAGTGCACCTACCAAATTTTACAGCTCTAACTCAAAAGCTACGGGGCGGTCGGGGTGGGCGTGGCATATACCGATCTTTGAATGACATCGTCAATAACCTACCAAGTAAACTTCGTGACCTTAGGTATCAAAGTATAAAAAAACATTGTAAAGATTGGACAAGCCCAGAAAATAGGTAAACGTTAGAGCTTTAGAAGATACAGAGGTATGAAGAGGACACTAATGGTAGGGGAAGGAGAGAGCGAGTCAGAAAAAAAGAAGAGATTGTATACTGTATTAACTTCATTTATTTATTTATTTAATGTCAACTTAAGGCAATCTACGTAAAACTTACAAAAAGTAAATAAAATTTTCATTAAATTAAATGTACGATAAATTTAAAATGATATCTATAAATAAAAAATAAGAAATAATTATCTTGTGGAGTTAAAAAAATAACTTAAATTAAGTACTGTCAATGATTTCTCAGAGATATATTAAAATTGCTTTCGTACTTATTTTCAAATTATTTATTTATTGAATATGGATTAAAAACAATCCACAAAATTTAAAAAATAAAACTTTAAACTTAAAATTAATGCTACAAATTTCAATTTTAAAACAAGTGAGTGAGCTCGACTTCGATTTACCCTGAACCCAGTTGTTAAATATTTTTAGTTTTATTGGAAAATTTCCATTTAAAAGTTTTGCTCCAAAATGTGAGCAGGTCTGCCAGCGCGCTCTGCCGACAAACACGTGAAAATTCATACATACATATATGTGTACACGCAATCCTAACGGGGAAGCGGGGCGCTGCAGCATACACACAAAAACATATTGACGCTCGCGACGATTATCATGACATCTCTTTTTTACGCATGTGGACGCGAATTTATGCATACAGAAAATGCTCGCGGCTTCTGATGGAAGTGAGATCAATATGAGAATATATTTTCGACTGGGTCTTCCTTATCCGATCTTGATGAAATTTGGACAGTTGATCAATAATATGCATATGCAAATTATGTTTTGATGAGAAAATTCTGCCCTTAAAATTTTAGCATTTATTGCTATTATACCCTGTTCTACGCATTTTTAATGGGTTCTGGATATAAAAATAACTTCAATTAAGCACTGTCAAAGATTTCCCAGAAATATTAAAATTCAAAAAAATAACGAGAAATGAATAAGCAGAAACATTGAAAACGGAGAATTGGATCCCAGATAAGACAAAGCGAAGGAATTGCTTACGATCAAACTTAATTTGATCCCTGATAATTTTCCTAATCGGTTGACCAAAGGCATACGCATAAAATGTTAACAAGCTAAAAGTTCCATATATACGTATATATATACATATATATATATATATATATATATATATATATATATATGCTTAAACAGAGAGCAGAAAATGTTATGAATATGAAAGCGAAACTTATCATTAATTTTTAAGTTTCAGCTTTCCATATAAAAACCAATTTACTATTAACACAATTATTACTAAATAATTTGTAATTAATTCTGGACTTGTTGTACATAAATAAGAAAACATATTTATTGAATAGAATATTTAAACACCGTTTAAAAGTTTTCTTATCATGTTAAGTAGTACAAAAACAAGTAAGTAATATCAAATCGATGCAAACTATCAATACTTTTTCCGCCTGTTTATGTTTAACCATTTTACCAGATAATAAAGCGAACATTGCAACAAATGGTGAAATACCCATAAGTGTGGCGCCAATTTATTTAAAGATCTGTTATCTATTACATAAAAAAAGACGTAATGAATGATACAAAGTGCACAATTGCTTTACTTGTTGGCAGTGTGCTCTTGAGTCACGATTTATGTACACACCATATGCATAGATTGTGTATTGTGTTGTACTCTTTACAAATGAAATTGAAAACTGTAGGAATTCCAAGTATAGTTAATAAATTTCTAACGCACTGGTGTGCGTTTTGTTTACTGTTACAGGTATGGATCAATCAGGGGGACATTATATTGGTCGGCTTGCGTGATTATCAGGATTCAAAGGCCGATGTCATCTTGAAGTACACACCGGATGAGGCTCGAAATCTGAAGACATATGGCGAATTTCCGGAATCGGTGCGCATTAACGAGACAGTCACATTCGTTGAGGATGGCTTCGATGAGGATATTGAGTTCGGCGATGAGATTAGTTCTGAGGACGACGCTGATTCCGTTGACAATATCTGATTAACAAGAAATAAACCAACAGCAGCAACCGAAACAGCAGCCGCAGAGTCAAATCAAGAATAGGGAATTTAACAAATTTGTAAAAAGCCGACAGCCCCCAAACTCCACATAGACCTACACACGCCCACAGCCACACCCACAAATACCGAAACCGAATTATAAAAACGACCCGAGCTGAACGGAAGTTACAGAAATCCAGTAATTCAATCAACAAATACATTTTTAAAAATTCGAGTGTTACTTTCAATAAATTTCTAACTTTTATTTCGAATGCCAAAAATTAAAATTGTTCGCTTTTCAACCGCAATTTTCAATTCTGAAATTATGTAAAACAACTAGGAGAACTTTTATATATATATATAAAGAAAAAACAAAAAAGAATAAGAAAACAATGGAGATAAGTGCAGCAATGCTAAATACAAACATATTATTATTTCAATTAAAAACAACAAAACGATATTAAGTACTTTTTTAACAAACTAAAAACGAAAATGGAGCAAATCATGAAACAGCAACATTACTTATCGATACATAGGTGTTTTAAGAACAAAGGTTATAAGCAAATAAAAAACCAACAACAAAACAAGATTAGGGAATCGTTTTGAATTTGTAGCTAGTAGCGAGTAAGCAAAATCAAATGTAATCTCTTTAAGCAATCGAATGCTCAGGTTTTTCACCAATTACTTCTTCTGTTTGCCCTGCCAATTCCAGACTGTATTCCTTTGTGCTTTATTTAAATGTATGCATATATAGACATACTTATATTATGCATGCTAACTGTTATTGATTTCGTATGATTATTATTGTAGTGACTATCCAACTATATGCCTAACGATCTTTGTTCTATTTTGCTGTCCATGCATTCAGATTACTAATTGTTTTGGTTTTTCGCCCTTACTACGATAATGCAGAATAATAAAACATTAACTAGAACGTATGAGAAATATTGATTATTGTAATTAAGAAGGTAACAAATTCAATAAATAGTTAATTTAACCGAATGCAAAACAGCAAATAAAACACCAGCGAGTTTCATTTACTGTCGTTATTCACCACCGCCTGGGCGGTGTCGTTTTTTATTAAATGAACACAAATTCATACTAATATAATACACATTCGTTCGTATTCAGCGTTATTACAACTCCTCGTGATGAGAAGGGAACTTCTTGAGTATGGCATGATATAGATTGTAGAAGGCGTACACTGAAACCGTCACAATCACTAGCAAAGCACCACCAAACGCAATGCTCAGAAAATTTCCATCGATGATGTTTGCAGACCGATGGCGTTTGGTTGAGAAAATCTCTTCGGTTGATGCTGGGTTATTCTGTTGCTGTGCTGTTCGCTCGGCCATTAAACGCTTCATGGTGCTTAAGCGTTCTCGCAGCACTTCCACTGATTCGGTGTCCAATTCCGAAGGACCTGCAACAATAAATCTTTAATTTTTGCAATTAATGTGTTTAAGTTTGAGAACTGACCTATTCCTTGTGTGGCCATAGTCAGTATATAGTTTATAGCTATTTTGGTGATTCGGTTAGACGTGAAATGTTTTTATTTAGGTATTAATGAAGGGTGTCTCAGAAAACCAGGAACAGGCGCATGTGCGTAACGGACAATCATCGATTCAATGCGCTAGTGCTGGAAAACACATTTTGCTTGGCCCGCATGCGATACTTATCGATTACAGTAGTGGTATATTCTGCGAAATTTAGCCACACTTCTCAATGTCATTTGTAAACACGTGCAACACGCGCGTCTTTACCTGTTGTTTTTGTTAAATTTAAATCATATAATGGGTCTAACGAAACAATATTTGGCATATCGTGCCATTGACAGCTTCAATATAATCGCCTCGGGTCGTGCCAATTTGAATTTCGCCGTACTCGAGCAGAGTGAGGGCCGTTTCGTTGCCGCCCCCGCAGCTGAGAATGTTATCATTTGGGACTTGCGGTAAGCATGCGATTTGTACAATATTTATAAAAAAAATATCAACTTCAAATATGTACTTACAGCATGGGCGAGCGGAAGCTGACGCTACGCCGCGAAAAACAGGAGGTGACAGCACTGCGTGTCTCACCCGATCATCTGCACATCGCCGTCGGCTATGCGGACGGCGTTGTTCAAATATTTGATCTAAGCTCGCGAACATATTACGATGCCATCTGCTCGCTGGCTCTGCACAAGAATGCAGTCAGCGTACTGCGCTACGATGCGCATGGCATGCGCCTTGTGAGTGGTGGTCTGGACACAGAGTTGGTTGTTGTCGATGTCGTGGAGCAGGCTGGGCGACAGCGTCTCAGTGGACACAATGCTGCCGTAACGGATGCACATTTCCTGCAACGTCTAGTCGAGCAGGAGGTTGTGGTCAGTTGTTCGAAGGATACGCAAATCAAGTTTTGGAATCTGGAGACACAATTCTGTTTTAAAACCATTGTGGACAATCGTACCGAAATCTGGGCCTTGGCCTTTGTCAACGATCTGATGATTGCCGGCGCTGGTGAGAGTGGCATGAATGTGTATCGCTTGCGAAACCGCGAGGATGCATCAGCGCATGTAACACTCGAGGCAGCCGTCCAGGGCTTGGCCATCGACGATGAGGATACAATTAGCCCGCTAAGCGTCAGCAATTGCGGCACAATCCAACGTGCCGGCAAAGGACGCACTGTCAATTTGGTGGCCGATCCCAACGAACGGGTGCTAAGTTGTCATGGCACCAATGATCTGATTGAGAACTTTTACATATGCACTAGCGAGGAGGCCAAACATCGTTTGGCCAAGCGCCTGAAGAAGGCGCGCAAAAAGGCGCTGGATGCGCAGACGGCGTCCGAGGAGAACGATGAACAGCTGTCCAAGGAGCTGTCACTCAGCGATGAGATCAAGCGACTGGAGAGCATTAAAACGAAACAAAAGATCAAATCCATCGATGTGCTGCTCGGCGAGAACAAAGAGCTGCGCCTGCTCGTCAGTCTTGCCAACAACAGCATGACTCTTTACTCACTGGAGGCATCGCTTAAATCTCGAAAGAGTAGCTCATCGCAGACGGATGGCAGTATCAAACTGCTGCGCTCCCTGGCGCGCCTCGGTCACCAGTCCGAGTTGCGTTCAGTGTGCTTCAGCAATGATTCGCTGGCAATTGGCTCTGGCGCTGGAGATTCCTTCAAGTTCTGGGATCGGGATGCAATGCAATGTTTGAGAACAGTGCCCACCCAATATATACTCTGCTCACGTTTTGTGCCCGGCGATCGCTATGTGCTGTTGGGCATGAAGAGCGGCAAGCTGCTCATTGTGGATGTGAGCGCAGCGGATATTGTTGAGCAAATCCCTGCGCACGAGAGCGAACTGTGGAGCATTGCTCTGCTGCCGGATCAGAAGGGTTGTGTCACGGGCAGTAGTGATACAACGCTGAAAATCTGGACCTTTGAGCTGATCGATAGTGGCGAGGGAGCTGGCCAGACTAAAGTACTCTCACTGCTGCACAAGAACACGCTCAAGCTGGAGGAGACGGTGCTGTGTGTGGCCATTAGCCCGAACATGAAATACCTCGCTGTGGGTCTGCTCGATGCCACTGTGAAGATATTTTTCCTGGACACGTTCAAGTTCTATCTTTCGCTGTACGGACACAAATTGCCCGTGCTCTGCATGGATATCTCTTATGACTCGACGCTGATAGCAACGGGATCCGCTGATCGCAATATTAAGATTTGGGGTCTCAATTTTGGTGATTGTCATCGTTCGATCTTTGCACATGATGATTCGGTGATGTCGCTGCAATTTATACCCAAGACGCATATGTTTTTCAGTTGTGGAAAGGATGGCAAGCTCAAGCAATGGGATGGCGACTCCTTCGAGAAGATCATCACGCTACCGGGGCATATTGGCGAGGCGCACTGTCTCTCTGTCTCGCCGAATGGCCGGTATCTGGTCAGCTGCGGGTCGGATCGCACACTGCGCATGTACGAGCGCACCGAAGAGACCATTGTGCTGCATGACGTCCAGGAAGAGGAGCGCGAGCAGTTGGAAAACGAGAAATTAGCCACCGGCGAAGATAATAGTGTGCCCCTGCTACCCGGTCTTAAGTTGCCCTCTCGAAAAACTGCTGGCGCCGAACAGGCAGCCGAATCCATCATGGAATGCCTCGAAATCTCGAAGCAATTTGAACTGGAGTCGGATGAGAAGCCGGAGCTACATCCGCTGATGCTGGCATTGCAGGTGAAGAACCCGATTGATTTTCTGGTCACGACACTTGTGCGCATACGCACCTCCGATATGGAGGAGTCCCTGCTCCTGCTGCCCTTTTCGATTGTGTGCGAGCTGCTCGAGCATCTGCCTGCCCTAATCACCCAAAGACCCGACGAAGTAGAGCTGCTATGCCGCGTGACCGTGTTCCTCTTCAAGGTGCACATGAAACCCATTGCGGCGGCTAAATCTATGAAGCCACTGCTACTCAAGCTGTTGGGCCTGCTCAAGCACGATGTCCAACAGCTGCGCGACCTAATGGGTTGCAATCTGCACGCGCTGTCTCTGCTCCAGACGGAGGTCGAACAGCGCCAAGGTGTCCAGCTGTTCCGGGACGCGACGCTAGCGAGACGCAAGAGTGAGAAGAAGTGTCGAGCGGCTGCCAAGCGGCGCATTCAAATTCAAATGGCGTAAAAATAAATAAATATAAAATTTCAATATATACAGGACATTTAATTTGAAAATCAATAAAAAATAGATTTCATTAAAACACTTAGCGACACACATGCAATTTTTGACTTATATTTTTGGACGGGGTGTATGTCTTGGTGTGTGGTGTGCGTGGGTAAGTGTAAAGATTGACTTCCTGGTTTATATAAACGGACTTGAAGATTTTGGATATAACATACAAACATAAAACATCCAAGGGGGACAGAGCGACGAGGCTAGCAAAACATATTTCCAGTTCAACAAATGCCAGCCTTTGGATAGCAGCCAGTATCTGTAATGCCAGGACCACAAGGAGCTGTAAACAAAAAGTAGAAAATAAATATATATGTATTTTTATTATAATTAAGTCCCATATGCTACACACCACCGCATCGCTGAAAGGCACCCGGCGGCCCATAGCTCAACTTTTGTATGGTGCACTTTTCGATGGGTCCACTGGGCCGGCAATAGGATGTGTAGCGTGTCCATGGCAACGGCTCCTTCGGCTGCACACAGTTGGGCAAAAAGCTCAGTTTGTATGTGGTACAGTTATCCATCGGTCCATCGTTGCGACAGAAGCCTTGACGCGGCCTAATCGCCTCCGGCCGTGGAAAACAGGTCACATCCACCGGCATATACGACAACTTGTTAACAGTGCATCGCTCCATGGCACCGCTAGGCCGGCAGAAGGCGGTTAATGGCATTATCGGGGCACGACGCACATGCGGCTTTGGCACAAAGTCGTGCTTCTGTGTCGTCATCGCATACAAGGGTCCATCGAACCGCAGTCCATTCTCCATGGGGCGGATAGGCGGTATGCGCTCAGTGCAATTGGGCTGATATGAGAGCTGTGGGCAGAAACACCAGTCATAGAATGGAAATCGTTACTGAAATAGTAATTCTCTATATAAAAAACGATTCAGGGATATATGCAATAATTATTCCCGATTAAATAGAATCAAAGGCTTCGGTTAGTACTAGTTAACAAGACATAATTGCTTAGTATTTATTGCCAAGTTATAATTTTGTAAAATAAAATAAAATTAATAACGATATTTTATACAGTTGAAGTTGATCCGTTTTAAATTTAAGCACAACGAGGACAGATTTTCTGCTATTTTAATCTGCACAATGCAAGTAAAATCCTCACTCTAATAATTAATTTGAGGCTTCTTATAAAAACTGAATAGATATGTGTAATATCTAGATGCAGTGAATTAATATATATGATGAGTTTAATGATAACGTCTCTATGTATAATTGTGTTTCTTTCCAATGGACGGCTTACTGTTATTTTTGTGCTATGAGGATGCTACTCCCCAGCAATGGACATTTTAAATTTTAAAGTACATTTAAATACGTTTAAATTTTAGAATTTTAATACATAAAATAAATTTCAAATCATGTTCACGACTTCAGAAATATCTGAACACGTTTTAGGCACATTCTTGCCTTAAGAAATTTCAAAACAACGAGAGATAATTTTCTGAAAAAAACCTATGTTCCCTCGACAAAGGCTTTTTTATAACATTTGTATTGAACTTGAGTACGAAATTCTTTGCCAAAATATAGAGAATTTGGCTTATATAAAATCTTTGATAAATGGAACTGCATTTCCTTGTTTTGTGTATTACAATAATTTTAAAAGCTTTAACATTATAATTTTAAAAATGTATATAAATACATAAATACATATACCCTGAACCCAGCTGTTAAATATGTTATAGTTTTATTGGCGAGTTTCCCTTCAAAAAGTAAAAAGTAAGAAAGAGCGCAAGTTCACTCTTTTCTGATGGCACGCACAGGGATACAGAGTAAACAAAATGAAAGCAGCGCATATTTTTATTCACAAGCCCGAACTGACACTAACTGGCTGTCGACATACATATGTATATACATACATATATTCATACATATATACATACATACATACATACATACATACATACATACATACATACATACATATATACATACATATATACATACATACATACATATATACATACATACATACATATATACATACATACATATATACATACATACATACATACATACATACATACATACATACATATATACATACATACATACATATATACATATATACATACATACATACATATATACATACATACATATTTTTAGACGTACACATAATCGTAGGTATCGGAGCTCCGCAGAATATGCACAAAAACAAATTGACGCTCATGTCGATTATCATGCCATTTTCCATTTGAAGATGGACATGGCTACTTCAACTCGGCGGTTGACCCTAATCAAGAATATATATTCTTTATGGGGTCGCAGATTCATTCTTCATTCCGCGGATAACACATAGATGCGTTAAATCGACAAAAAAAAGTGCACCAGTTTTTTTCTGTGGCTGCGAACGCAGGCCATTATTTCACTTGACTCCGCTGCGACAACGTCGCGGGTAAATGAAAATCGCAGCCCTTTAAGAGCATGCTTGCATGGGTAAGCACCTTTTCTAATGGGTCTAATGGGTTATGAATGTGTGCGAAAGAAGCAGCTATTTGTATTTCTACCGGATCGCGGAGACCCTTGAACGTGTTCGAAAATTTGCACTCGATTTTCAATTTTGTAGTTTTTGGGCCTGATGTGTAATCTTTCGTAGAGGGGTGGCCAATTTAGTGCAAACCTAAAACAGGGTATCATTGTCTCAACATACAAAATTCTTTGTTTCTCGATGGTCACACATATACGCGCACATACAAAGATAGATTTTAACGGGATGAGGCCACAGCGCGCCGACGGCTGTTCGAACAAAAAATGTCGCATGCCGAGACAGTGATAACCCTTTTAAGATTTCCCCTCGATAATGTCATTAAGAAACATTCTTACAAAAATATAATAAGCTAATAATAATAAAAATAATATAATATTAATAATAATAAAATTTACAATTACGTAAACTATAATACAAATAATTATTAATAGTACTCTGGCATGATCATTAATAAAAATAAAAACATAATTTGAATTTTACTCACCTTTTGGACTGTGCACCTCTCCAGTGGTCCGGTGGCCCTGCGGAACGTGTCCCTTGGCAAGATGGGCAACGGCTTGGTGCGCGATGCATCGACGGGCCTGTAGCTCAGTTTGTAGACCGTATTGGCGCATCCCGAATCATTGCCCAGGAAGCGCAGGGTGTTCATTGGCAGCATTGGGGCTGTGCGTCCTGTGTTGCAATTGGGCATGTAGCTCAGATTATAAGTGGAGCAGATGTTCTGATAGTTGGGTGGCACACAGCGAATCTTGTCCGCCCAGGGAGTTGGCTCCTTCGGTGGCAGACACACCGGCATATACGATAGCTTCTGTATGGTGCAGCGTTCCATTGGGCCGACGGGCTTGCAGTAGTGCGAAGGCTGTGGCAATAGCTTCGGCGGCGGATTCTGGCAGACATCCACCGGCATGTAGCTCAACTTTTGGATCGTGCAGCGCTCCATGGGCGCTGTCGAGGAGCAGATGGCGACACACGGCAAGCATGGTGCACGCTTCACATTGCCCTTGGGCACATAGTCATGCTTCTGCGAGCTCATCGCATAAATTGGCCCCTCAAAACGCAATCCACTCTCCATTGGCAGAATGGGCATGGTGCGCGAGGCCGGACACGGCGGCATATAGGATAGCTTCTGTACGGTGCACTTCTCCATCGGCGCCGTAGTTGCGGCTATGTGATTACATGGCTTCACTGGCTGGGCACGCAGATTGTCACCACAGTTACCGTAGTATGAGCGGCGATAAATGGTGTCCGTGTCTAGAGGTGCAGTGGAGCGCATAAAATGTGTTTGCGGAATAATGGGAAGTGTGCGTGCCGGCTGCTGATAGCAACAGCCGGAATAGTCGCCACGATCGCATGGCTGACACAACGCATTTGGTGGACATGATGGAAAATCAACGGGTGCCTGGCACGGATCACCCGATGGATCACCCATAGTTAACTGATTACCACAAATGAATTGTAGCTTCTTTATTTATACTCGCTGTGATATTTACTTTCTTTCTTATTTAAAATTTTTCTTTTTAACCATTTACTCACCTGCTTGCGACTTCTAATAACTTTTTGTGTTAAAGTCACAAAAAAAAGAAAAAACAAAAAATAGAATTCGCAGTTGTTAAATGAAATAATTTTGTTTGTTTCGAGGACAGAAAAATTGTGACTGTATTTTTAACACGTCCAAAAAAAAATTAAATAAAATTTTGCTTTGACATTCAACGACGAAGTTTGATCAGGCCGTAATGAAGAAAGCAAGTATAACAAATCACTGAGTTCTAGAAGTCGCCGCCACAGCCTACCAAACACACTGTCTACTAAAACAGTTTGAGATTCAGATTCAATTCCAGATAAACTGGTTGAAGAACAAGAACAAGTTCAAATTCATAATTAATATATATAGTGCATTTGTGATGAGGAGAAACAAATTGTTATTATATTATATACATACATATATGTATACGCTCCGCGAGATTCGATTAAAGGCATTCGTTTATGGTACTAAGAACTGTACCAAGCCTCAAGGAACTTTGCTTACACATTTTATAACGGTGCTTCTCTTTCTTACACTATTATGATGCATTGGAATGCAAGATCCGTTATTTTTTTCCAAGATTTTAGTTTTCATGGCTAGTTTGGGTGAGAAATTCGAATAAAGGCAGTCACTGCTAAACCTTTGGAGTAGGTAGTGCGTTGTATGGATTTTCTTTGAATGGGATAATAAAGTATACATATGTATGTATGTATTTAATATTTTATTGGTAAGAAGTAAGAGTGCTGTGGTAGAGTGAGCTTGACTACAATATACCCTGAACCCAGCTGTTAAATATATTATGGTTTTATTGGCAAATTTCCCTTTAAAAAGTTTTGCACCCAAATGTGAGAAGGTCTGCGCAAGTTCACTCTTTTTTTTGTGTCAGACACAGGGACACAGAGTGAAAAAAATTAAAGCAGCGCATATTTTTATTCACAAGCCCGAATTGCTACTAACTGGCTGGCGACAAACTCAAGTGCAATCAAGTTATCAAATTTAGCGGAGTGTATATTAGCAGAATTTGTGTATTTTTTATATATTTATTGTTCTATTTACAAAATTGTTATGTGGTCTTCCATTTATTGAAATAGTTGGTTAATCGAAATAACTTTTAATTTATTAACTTTACGAAGAACTTTGAATTAACCAACTGTTTTCATTTAATTACCTTTTTTGTTGCAAGAAATATTTCAAGAATAACAAAACTTTATAAAAAAAAAAACAAATTAATCTATTAGATTTTTTATACTCGTTTTCTAATGGCATATACATGTATATTAAACGTTTTTATTTTTAACACATTGGTTTTTCTTCATTATCCGTAACACATTCTTAATCAGTCGAGTCTATATAGCCATATCCGGTAACTCTTCCATCCTATTTTTATTTATTTATATAAGCAGAACTCTATGGGATATATCTGTATTTTTGCGCCAGTCACTAAGTTGCTCGTAGCCAGTCCGATCGGAAAACCCTATCACATGGCTTTGGAAACAATCAGTCTCGTATAAAACTCCAGACCGACAAAGGTTTCTTTCTCTTGCAGATCAGAGTCTACCTCTTCTGGTTTACAAGCGTATTTAATCGTACAAGACAAATGTCACTTCTGTTTTACAAACTTCTAATTATATAATCTTCTAATTATATTATCTAATTAAAAGGGATTGCACACGTTCCAAAAAAAAACTTACTTCAACATATCGATATCATTATCGATCGATATCGATAATGCGATCATCAGCTTGGAGGAGATGGGTTCAGACCGTATCGAATTCAATTTACCTTTGTCGGCTACACTTTTGAGTAAATCTTGATATTAATTGAAAAATGTGTAATATTCATGTGCAAACATTAATATTTTATTTTTCTCTTGGTCGAAATCGCACACGATTAATGCCATAATTTAAAGTGGGAATCAGTGAATACGGCGAGCCTGTGGTCTTCAATGCTGGATAGAGGCCGACCAATACCCATGGATTACCCATTCGCACTGTCGAATCGGCTAACAATTGCAATGATGCACTCTCCCCGCGTCGCTGTTGGGTGTCCATATCTCTGAGCCAATTGACAGTGTCGAACAATTGACAGTGTCGTTACAGCTAACCTGCTTTGGTATTGCCGGGTGTGACTCGGTCGACCGGTGCCCTGAGTATCCTTTGTATGGGTGCTCGATCGAATTGTGGGGGTCTCTTGCAACAGTAAAGATGAGCTACTTGTGCAGCCGACGAAATTTGCGGTCGTGTGTGATACTGGTTCGTTGGATTCATGGCTTCATACCTGACTTCCTCCATGCTCCAGCCTTTTGGAAGCAGATAGCACTTTTCTATCATTGTTTAATGGAGGTTATTTGCCATAGAATTTTGTAGCATTCTCATTTATTTCAGTTCATCGTAGCTTGACATTTATTTTAGTCTAGTTTAGTTGTTGCCTGATATCTCGTTAGTCCCTACTACAGCTTAAGTGGTAATTCATTTTTAAATAGCACACATATGTATTTTAATCAATTGGAAATGGTACATGTGTCTAGCTAAATGACTAACTTACTAAAAAAAATATTTGTGTTTTCTGTGTATTATGTTTGTTTTTTTTTTTAAACTATTATAAAAGGATCAAAAGATCATCACGCGACTCATTTGCAAGTGCATCAAACATAATCAAATACTTTGAATCAGAATTATATTAACAATTATTAAATGGAAAAAGAATTTTGGGTCTTAAATTAGATGTGGGTTCAATATACTACGCTGTAAAATGGGTTTCTCTTTTTAAATAACTCCTATAGCTCGAGACTTAACACACGTATATCATATATAATTAGTTTTTGTGTTTTGTGTGTGTGTGTGTGTGTGTGTGTGGGGGGGGGGGGGGGGGTTACCAAGAGGAAATATTTAATAATATAATATTTTAATATTATAATAATAATATAATATTTGCTGATGCTACTCCCTTTCCTTATCGACATATAATCCTTGTATATATATAATTAAAATATAGTTTCTGATTCCTGCTTCTTATTGATAAACATGTATATTTTCAAGTAATCTCATCATCATCCATCCCTCCTCACATCGACGGCAGATCGAAGGGTATATGCTTTAAGAAATTAGCCGGAAACTGACCCTGCCGTCCGTCAACCTCGCCGAATAGCCAATCCTCATTGATGCGATAAAGCACGTTGACCAGCTGGTTTTCCTGTTGAATAATATTATTTTAATTTATGTCCATTACATGAACATTTGATCTTATCTTACCCTTAAGGGCAGATCTCCCTGAACCTCGCCGGGGAAATTATAAAGGCAGCGCGCAGTGTTCAACCGTTGTTGTTGTTGGTTTGGTTGCTGTTGCCCCTGAGTTGCACAGCCGCTTAATGGCACCTTGGTTTCCACATAATTAACCGGGAAGAGGCCCTCACAGCCGGATCGTGTACGTCCGCGATACCATTCCAGAGTGGGCTGTTCCAGCAGATAGATTTTTTCGTTCTCCTAAAGAAATAATAACTATTAAGGTTTCAACTCCCAAAGAGTAATGTGTGTTAAACTCACTCTGAAATTTAGATCATCCTCCTCGACGCCATCAAAATCGTAGAGTGCAATGGCATATGGCAGATGCTGCTCCTCGACATAACCAGAGCTGCCGTTGCCCAACGCCAGAGCATCCACCTTGCCCGAGATCACGTCCAGCAGTGAGATGTGCCCAGTAGCAGCTGCTACTGCAGAAAGCGGCGGAGGAGCACCACGCGGCATTGGCGGCGAAGGTGGACAGTGCGGTTGAGTGCTGCCGGCATACCCAAATCGTGGCGGCTGGCCAATGAATGGTGGCGGCTTTGGTGCTTTAGGCTTCTGTGATATCTTCGGCTTGATGATGGTGGGCATCGTCAGCGATTGGGCGGGCGGCAACAGACTCCGGCCGTTGCACAGGGGATTATCTGAGCTACGCGTCGCTTGGTGTTGCACTAGATGTTGTGGCTGTAACTGGCGCACCGGTGCAGCACCAAAACTATCAACGACGCCGTTGCTATAGATGCCGCTGCTGCTGTTGTCCACTGCCTCCCAAGGATCAGCGACGAGGGGACTCTGTGTCGCTTGACGCGAGCGTGCATTATAATCATCCTCGAAGCCGCTCTCCGGCTGCGAAACGCTGCCATTATTGGGTGAACTGAAATTGCTATCGGAGCTGAAGCTATCCACGCTGACGCAATCGCTGTTCGACTTCTGGGTGAAGGTCGGCGACGAAGGCGCCGAATCGAAGCTGATCAGCTGAGCGTCCATCTCACGCTGATTGTTGAGGCTGCTGCTCGATGACTTCGTCGCCGTCGTCGTTGCTGTCATCGTCGTCGTTGTACTCGCTGTATTCCATGCTGCATTCCAGTCGTATGTGTTTGAGTTTGTTGTGTAGCTGTTGCTGTTGCTGCTGGAAGCGGTTGCAGTTCCAGCTGTTCCAATGCCGCTGCTCAGGCCGTAGACACGATTTTGTGCTGCGGCCTTGGAAGCAGCAGCCGTTGAAGTTGCCGTTGTTGTTTTTTTGCGATGGAATATGTTGCTAATGATGCCACCGCCCACACCACCACCTCCACCACCCCCGGCATTGCCTGTGCTTAGGCTAACCAGCTTGCGCCCATTCACTTGCACTTTGGGCGGTGGCGGTCGCGGCGGCGGCATTTTCTTGAAGTTGTTGTTGCCAGCAGCAGCAAAAGAGGGAATGCCACTGTCGAAAGGTGTATCATTCCAGTTGGTGGCTGGCGTATAGCGTGCCTGGGGAAATTTACGGGTTATGCCGCTCCCAACTTCCACATCAAAGAAACCATTGTTGTTGTTGCTGCTGTTGCTGGCCGATCGCTTATGGAGAATTTGTTGCTGTTGTGGTTGCTGCATGTGACCCTTCGGTGGCGGTGGCAACTTAATACTCAGCTTCTGTAGCCCACCATTGATTGATTGCTGCTGCTGCAGCTGTTGCTGTTGCAGTTGCAGACGCAACTGCTCCAGACTCGCATTCGCTCCGGCCGCAGCGCTTTGTCCACGTGATCCCGGCGGTGCTGGTGCGGGTCTCGACGGTATGGTCATGCTGCCTGCAATTACAAAATTGGCAAAAAAAAAAAATAATGAGTGAAACCATCTTCAAATAAACAAAAAAGAAAAGAAAAGATAAACGTGTGAGAATTTGGCTCTGGCCGTAGCTAGAATCGGTCCACCTCCAAAAACCCAGGCCGACATAATCAATCGACTAACAGTACTAAGCAGAGACCAGTCTATATGAATGTTTTAAAAATGTATAGCTTCAAGACGAATTTCAAAATACAAATTCCATTTTTTGTTTGTATGCTGAAACCGTTAGAAGTGATTAAAACGGTAGAAAAAGATGTGCCAAAGTATATCCGCATCGAAGCATCTCCAATCGCATAAAGTATATATATATATATTCCTGATCAGCATCAAGTGTCAAATCGTCTTAGCCATGTCCGTCCGAACAATCCGATTTCAGAGACTATAAGAACTAGATAAGTTAGGCGAATATCGATAAAAATCGATTTTCCTTAGCACTAAAACTCACAATCCTTTCATTTTATATATCCCTTGACATATAATGTATATGTATATATATAATTTGCGAGTTTCATTAAGATTTTTTTGCGAAAACGTATTTTCATATTAAGCAAACTAGCAAAGTTTAGGATTATTTTAAGCAGATAGAAAAAGACTCACTATTCCATAAAGTATATATACATATATATTTATCAGTGATCACTTCAATAGCTAGTAGCTTCAATTAAAATTTCAATATTATAGAATCTATACATATATATATTTATAATTATTAAAATAAATATTAGTCATATTTATTTAAAACGTACACTTATTTTTAGCTTTTCAAAAAATATTAATATTTTTATACATATTTTCCCCACTAGTGTGTAATGTTGCTTAATTAATGATATTCACTATTTATTATGGAATTAATTAGAGTTATCTTTAAATTATAAGCACTGCGGTTGTTATTGAATATGTTATTAACAAAAATTTATTAAAACAGTTTAATATTTCTTTACAAACCTTAGTAGAAAGTGAAACAGTTGAAAATCACTTGAAAAGTCTGTTTAAAATCAAAACTCAGTTTAAATGTTGCTCAATAATTCAAATCGAGTTGTGTAACTAATAAATATTTCAATTAAGTACTGTTCTAGGTCACGATGCGTAGATTGGTTGATCTACACTAAATTTAGTAGACAATTGAATGCAAATAAATAGACATCATCAATGAAAGCACATATCGCAAAAAATGAAAGCACAAAAAAAGGAAAACAATAAATGCGAATCGCAAACAATTAGAAAAACAAATACAAATTGATCAATCCACAACTCTGAGTGATAATTTTCTGTAATACAAAACAATCAGTTAAACATTTGTCTGGGTTTTACGTCATCGAACTGCGAATTGAGTGGAGGAACCCCTCGCAGACGCCCACCAAAGATTTCACATTAAATAAAATAAATAGCATTCATCTAAATTCAAGAGACACAAATGGGAAAAACGGGGTGGCACCTACTGGAATGACATTCTGAGTAATCACGACCGTATTTTAGTGACCGGTACTTCCTGGAACGGCTTTAAGCATCGAATATACAATATATATTTAAGTGATTGTAGCAAACATCAACAAAATATAATTCATATTTAAGCGCCACGATAAGCGAGACTCACCCAAATCACTCTTATCACATTTCTGTGTGTGTATGAGTGGGTGGTATATAAAAAGCAAAACATTTTACGCAGCACATAACTTGGCTATCTGTTTTGTTTAATTCATTCTGGATTGACACGCAGGTATGCGGTATAGCTACGGAAGAAAAAATATTCCTTCAAATAATCAAGTTAATTGAAAATGCAACCATAAAGACCGTGTAGTGTAAAGAGTTTCTAGATTTTGTGTCTATTCAAAAAACTATTTGCCAAAAAATTTACTTCATTGGTATTGAGTCGGTAAAATAAAGAAAAAAAGTGTATTTTTATTATTTTCTTGTTAGTTCTGAGTTTTTTTTTTGTATTTTTTTTTTATATTTTTTGTTTTTGTACTGTTTTATTATTAATTAAAGTCGACTAATATCAGCCCAGATTATTATAATAAATAAAACTGTATTGAGTTAAGTATTAATATTAATAAAATAATAATATTTATGCTTATTAAATTTAAATGTATTTAATTGCATCTAACATATTGATAGTTTGGCGGGGGTTGACAATAACAGCCTTCTAATTGTTGATTAATTATTATATATTATATATCAGCTCAAAAATATTGAAATCTGGCAGGACATACAATGATGACAATCAAGCTGTCTTCAAAGCACTTCCGATAAGAATGCTTTTTTTAACAGGCACTGCATGCGTTTCGTCTGCCATATGATGATTGTTGACCTACAACTGACAGCAACGTCGTCATCGTCAACGTCAACAACAGTGAATTCCCCAACACATTGACAAATCGTCCGCCCCGTTGCAAATATTGCTATACGTATATATATATAAATATATGTACTAGTTGTGGCACTTATTTAGAATGTATAGCAAAGGTATTTGATTGTGACACATTTGCTGTCGTTGTTTGCTTTTGCTTCGTGCCTGCTGTAATGCATCTGCCACGATTTTCTATGCCACACTTTGCATATGAACCTGCCGTTGCTGACTCCAAGCTGATTTGTGTCTGGCAAGTGGACACTTGACATATACCACAGCATTGCTGCAATGCGTTTAACAACTCAATTCAGAGTGGCAATATGGCATCGAAAAATAGAAAACTACTCAAAATCTATTATTGTTCATTGATGAATCAGTTTTCTGCATTATCAGTTTTCGCCGAATTGTGAGATCTAAGCTAGGATCTAATGTGAAATCTAATATAATTACAGCAATACCTTGGTTAAAAGTATTTCGCGACTTTAAGAAGCCGCCAAAGAAGAGAGGAAGGCTCCCCTAAATATTTTGAATCATATTTGTCGATTGGCCGACAACTGAAAAAATAACAAATAATTTTTAAGAAGTGAAAATTTCCCCACTTAATATTTGAACCATATGCGGCAGTTTTTTCATTAGTTTTATAGGCAACTGAGATGATAGGAATCATTTTTGGGCACAATTAATTATCTAGTTATTATTATTATTTTTTTTTTATTAATTATAATTATAACAAAAATGATTCAATCCACTTTAAGACAAGTTATAGAAGAAAGCACTTCAAAACTGGTTGACTGTGCGAATAAATATTGGACTAAATCTATGTACATGTACACATACACCAGTTTTGTCACGTTCAATTTGCATAAGCTATATGCATACAATAAACTAGATACATTTCTTTCCAAAACTTTCATTTTAAAAATTTTCATGCAAAAATCATGTAAAACTTGGACAGATGATGTATACACAAAAGCGAATACCGTTTCCATTATCACAACACACAATAAACTTATATATGCTTGAAAATGTTTTTTTTTTCGAGTGCACACATTTTATAGCAACCATTTTTTTTTTTTTTTTTTTTAAATAAAGCGTATCAAAAGAGAGAAATCATCAATATTTTAGAGGCACAAATCGCAAACACGTTTCACGCCAGAAAACAACTAACAGAACCAATCTAATTAAAGTCACCTTCTGAAGGGTAGAGTCTAAAAATGTGCTTATGTGTGGATGGTATGAGGGTGGGTGGTGGGTGATTGCGCCCAGTTCACATAAGCTGCACTTGGTTCAGATGCATTTGGGTTTTTGGCATTTCCTGCTAATTAAATCAATGTTCTTGTGTTGTTCGGAACGATTTCCACATGTGGCCTTTGTTAGCATTTAACCTATACGATTGCTCTCCGCCCCCGTTCCACCCTCACGCCATGTATGTAATGTATGTAAATTCTCTCATTTGTTTTCGCTTTAAATTTTCAAACTGGCTGCCCAACAATAATGAAAGCTTTTACGTCAATTACACAAAAGCACAAATTGTTGTTGAGAAAATTTAGAGAATGCTACTAAAGGAACTGTTTGTAGTTTAAGAGTGTTATTTACACATAATTATAATATAGTATGTGCTATCTATGTACGTGATATCTTTCTGGTTAAATCATTCATTTGTAGATATCATAGAATTATTAAATCTACTAAAGATATTTATTTATTTATTTAAGACTATGATTTGCATTCAAAGTTCTTTAATTTTATTATTTTACTTTTCGCCTGGAAAATACACTTCCGATCAGGCAATTTAATGTAACCAAAATAGCTTAACTTTTTGCCCCACACAGTCACGGGAGCTTTAAGAATTCAAACTCAATTAAACATTTTATTTTAATAACTTTCAACTATCTTCTGACATCATCACGTTGTACGTTGTATAAGAAAAGCAACCTCAAATTGTTACTTTGGTAAATATTTTTTTGTAAGGTCAAGTAAAAAATTTAAGAACAATTTTAAAGTTTATTATCGATAAAGTACAGCAAAAAACTGAAGTCACAAATATATTTGTAAATACAGTTTCCTTACGGGATTATTAGAAGGAATATGAAAGATTGTTAAGTGACATTAATCTAATTTCGATTGCCTTATTAATGCTATTAATAATTTATGTATAACTTTAACTTTAAAACATTTTCTTCCATTAAATGGACATAGCTCAAATATATGTAGTTAATTAAGAATGTTTCAGTTTAATATAACTAAATTTCCCATATATGATATCTCGTTATGATGTCATCACAATCAATTTTGTTAGACATGTTCAGGTGTCATTGACTTTTTTATTTGGTTTTCAGTAAAAACAAATTGATAAAAAAAAAACCTTAAATTTATGTGTCTGACCGATTTTTTGCTCATTTAACTAAAAATTATCCAAGTACACAGTTTATGTTAATTCAATGGTTGTTAAAGTTATATTCTTCATACATTGACTACACTAGTAATAGGCAAACTAACTAGCGTAGAATTGTCGCCCGTGTTCACCCAAGTTCATAATTCACACACCTATGTATAAAGCCTATGTAAATATATATGTATCTATGTATGTAGAGGTAGTGTTGAAAAGCTTAATGAATTGCTAATGTCGGAATTGGGCGTGTTATGTATAATGCTGATTGTCCGGGTTTTAGATGAGTGTTGCACATTAAATTGCCAAATCCGCAAAATCCATCTAAAAATCACTCAAAGCTATATACTCACTATTGCCTCTAAGTTTAGTTAGTTCGAGTATGTCTTATATAAAAATTTAATCATGTATAAGTGAGGACAGTATAATAAGACAATTTGTTTAAATAAGTTCAGATAATACTTTAAAAATTAATTAATACCTATATGGAGTCGCGCAGGCAATACGCAGCTCATGCAATGATTCGCTACACATGGAACTATTGTGCATCTTCCTTATAAATGAGTTATTGTTCAATATCTAGTTCAAGCCCAATAAAATTGAAAAATGCAATGAAAGAATCTGAGTCTGCTTATTGCCGGAAATTCCCAGAATGTATTCTGGAGTCTAGTCATTTTCCAGGCAGTGTATACGCGCGGCAAATTCCACATTTTTAAGCCTGTACATCCAGCAATGTCCTACCAAGCAGACTGTTATTATCAGAAGAAAGTTTTTTCCTCTCACATTCAGTTCGTTCCAATAGCTGACTAACTGGCTGTCACTGTGAGAATCATTCCAGTGTCTCTCAGTCTCACTCGCACACAAACATAAATAGGCTCATTGGCATGTTTAAGTATGTACACACATACATATGTCTTGTACATACATACATGTCTATCAATCAGAGACGGAGGCGTCAACTTTTACAGTTACTCATGAGCTTGACCACGCGCTTTGCAAGCTCTTATGAACAATAAGAAAAGCAGAACAGCATTTGAACAAAAGAAAGTGATTTTCTAGTCAGATACGAGGCACATACATGTGTGTGTGCCATCTCCGCAAGCGATAGCAAAGTGAGAGCGAGTCAGATCAACATGCTCACAATGATAAAGTTCATGAATATTATCACTAACACATGCATGCATTATACACATACTCTTAAGTGAATAGATGTAATTGTTTTGTTAAATATACTGCATTTGTAAAATTCATTTTATTTTATTGTATTCGCTTGCTTTTCTTTGCATTTGGCAGTGTGTTGCTACACACAATTTGACAATTCGTTAATTCATCAATTGGCAAAAACTAATTGAATATATATATACATATATGTGTATTTATCTATGCCTGTATGTATGCATAAAAAATCGACAACAACACAAGAAATGATTACGACGTTAAGATTTTAATTTTATTTATGTAAATCAAATAGGCAGGCAAATTTAAAAGTATGTGCATATAATTAAGTTATGCAAATTTTATAAAATGGTTGAAAGAAATTTAAATTTAAGAAAATAAACTTGTATTTTTTTGCCCTTAAGTATCAATCTCTTAAAATTTAAATAATTCTACTTATGAAAGGAAGCGATTTAATCTTTAAACCATAAGTAAAGATTAAAGAATGTGATTATCGAAATGTATAACACAAAATTTAGTCATTACGCTTAAATTATTTTTATTTATATTAAATTGCCAGCAAATCGCTGCTTAGTTCGTGGCATATAAGACGGGTTGTAGGCTTCAGTATATTTATATGTTCTCATACATACATAATTGCCTATATACATATGTCTGCATTCATAATTGCGTTAATTAAACGCAATTCGCCTTTGAGGTTAGTGTCTCTTAATTACACTAATAAGGAGCAGCTCAGTAGAGCGAACGTGAATCATATAAAACTTTTGATATCTTTACAGCTAAATAAACCGTTGAATATCAAAACTCTCTGTGTGGACACAACTTGAAATAATAATACCTTTGCAAATTTTGTGGTTTGCGCAAATGTTCAAATATTTGCACAATACACGTAAAAAATAGTTAAAATTTAAACGTGCACAAGCGCGTCACTCGTTTCTCTCTTTCTTTCTTTTCAATCCCTATTTCTGGCTTTTGCCTTATGCGGTTAGTTTAACACAAGCTTAAATCCCACACTAATACATACGAATAAACATATATGACACATACATGTGAATGCTGTGTGTGATCGTTATGCGAAGGCGTGCGAAGCAAATGGAATAATCAATATGACTTACTCGTCACAAGCAATAAAAAGTGAGAAAGATCAAATACAAAACATAAAACATAAGGAAAAATAGATATTCATACAATATGTTAATATGAGATATTATAATTTGAACCTCAATACAATCTAGAAAAGGTGATAAAATTTAAACATAATTAGTTTATATGTCGGCATATACATAATTGATATTTATTTAAATGCAATTTAGTTTCTTTGCATTGCAAGTGTAAAAAGTTCGTTGCTCCGAGCACGAAAAAGAATTAATCGCTCACCTGCTTCCACAAAATGTTATTATTTTCTTTCGTTTTGAATAAAAAAAAACCTTGCGTACAATTTATAACGGAAAAGAGATAATCGACGTCAAAACAATGTCTGCTTAAAATGCACGCAGTGCAGTAAATAATTGTAAATATTTGCATATACATATAAGAGCGGACGTTCATCAGTTGTACTCAGCATTGCACACAATTTCGAGATCTAGGTCAAAGTTGAACAATTAATGCTTAAATCACGCATAGATCTGTGAACTTTTACGCATAGTGACTGCAAATTTTCAATGTTCTTAATTTAATTTTTGCATCATTGCTATGAGCTGTTTAATTTATTCCAATTTCATGGATATTGATACTCCTGTGCAAAAAGTACTCAAGCCCAAAGCTTTGCTGTGCAGAGTTTCTATTTTATTTTTTTATTTTTGGTGGTGCCCTGTTTTTTTTTTTTAATTCAACTGATATCTATTTACACTTTGTCGCTTCCTGTTTTGAGCATAGACGTTGCTATCTATATAGCATTTGCATTGTTAATAATTACATAGAGAAACTTATCAATGGCTGGAAAACATGTATCGCTTCAAACTGAGAACGGCCTCAAGGCGACAAGCAACGAGTAAGCTTAATGAATTGGAAAGTGAGCACCAGATGACCGGCGAAAACGGACAGGGACAGATAAACAACATCTGTTGAGCCTGAAAGTGAGCAGAATTAAACCGAAATGAGAAAATAATGAAAACAAGCATTGACAAATTGAAAAAAAAAAATTATTTAATAAATAAACATGCAAAGTGTGTATCACAATTCTTATCTTATATATCTATTAACTTACTAAGCCACAAAACAAATAGAGGCGCAACGCATTATGCAATTGTACCCATTATTGTACAATATTTTAACTCGCATACACACACATATATTTAATTAAATATTATTTTCTTGGTGTGTGTAATGTATGTATATATTCAAGCGTAGCCGACCTTGATGGCATTTTTATCAAGCGAAGAAGATGAGAAAAGCGCGCCTAACAAGTGGGAAAATGTTTTGCTTTTGTGGCTAATGGCAATTGTTAATTATTGTGAAGATGAGTTTTTTTTTGTTAGCAATTAAAAGCGTCGCTGATAACGCTAGCAGGTAACTAACCTTTAGCCGATATTTTTATTTTTATTTTTTGCCTTTAAGCGCAACGGCTTTTTTTGAGATGTGGTTGTTGATTTTGATTTGATGGCTGATGCGCTCCAAAAGCGTTGCGGGTTAACAAGCAACAAGCGTCAAAGACTAGGCCCAAGACCAGGCCAGGCCAAAATGACTAATACTCGCCGCACTCAAACACAGAATCGTTAAGATTTTTTTTTTTTGCCGCGCTTGTTTCACTAAAACTAGCCAGAAGGTGATTGTGTGTGTGTGTGCGTCTGTCACAACAACAACAGCGACAACAATAAAACACGAAAAACACAGCTGCAATAATTGCAGCTGCTACACACTCGATGGCGGCACTTTCTGATCGATATTCCGCGATTTACACAAGCACTAAGAATTATCAATGTATATTACAATACAATAATTGTTAAATACTTTTGTACAATAAATTTCGTTTTATTTTTTTACAGCAAAACTGCGCCGCGACTTGGTGTCATTACTATTCGTTTTCGCTCGTTTCAACAATCTGCTGCTACAGAGTTGTGCCTGCTTTTTAGAGATGTGCCAACTGTCGAACTCAAAATATCGATAAGCAAAAAGCATGCTTTCGATAGAATCAAATGCTTGCTTAAAAATACATTTAAATTTCCACAATATTCCGTTGAAATTTTGATTTTATATTTTTAGATCAAAACATCCCATTATGCTATGGTGAAAAAACACGTTGACTTGTTATTATAACACGCAATTTCAAAATTTCGTGTGGCTGGTCACACTGTCTCCGATTCGATCATCTGTTTCTTGGCAGCCATAAACAAAAACAACACGATTACCACAAAATCCAAATAAAAGCAATCAAAACGGTGAAAAAGTTAATATTAGTTAATTTATTAAGGCTGGGCCTGTTGCTACGTTTATATAGTATGGCCTGGCGTTCAGTGGGCACTAGCAATGCGGATCTCATACGTCAGCTGCGAGGTAAGCGCATCCAACAAGTATTTAAAAGCTTCAGTGTATTTTTATTCCGTTTATTTGTGTTTGTATTAAATAGATTACGGCGTAATTGCAACGGAGGCGGTGGCAGATGCAATGACGGCTACAGATCGCAAGCACTACTCACCTCGTAACCCGTATATGGATGCACCGCAACCAATCGGCGGCAGCGTCACTATCAGCGCTCCTCATATGGTAATTATGCATTCCACAAAATATTTAAGTTTTTACTTAATATTAACTCATCTCTTGTGGACTTTCACAGCACGCCTTCGCCTTGGAATATCTACGCGATCAGCTAAAGCCCGGCGCCCATGTGCTCGATGTTGGCTCCGGCTCAGGCTATTTAACCGCCTGCTTCTATCGGTATATAAAAGCCAAGGGAGAGAATGAGAGTACTCGCATCGTTGGCATTGAACATCAGGCCTCGCTGGTGCAACTGAGCAAATCCAATCTGAATGCGGATGATAGCAGCATGCTCAACTCGGGCCAAATGTTGATTGTTGAGTGCGATGGTCGGCTGGGACATGCTGCACTCGCTCCATATGATGCCATACACGTAGGCGCCGCTGCACCCGAGACGCCCAACGAATTATTGAATCAACTGGCTCGAGGAGGACGCCTCATTGTGCCCGTTGGCCCTGAGGGTGGTACACAGTATATGCAGCAGGTGGTTGGCTCACAATCAAAAGCGAATATTCATATTAATATTATTAATTAATCGCAGTACGATAAGGATGCCACTGGAATGGTGCACATGACCCGTCTCATGGGCGTCATGTATGTGCCCCTTACCGATTTACGTTCTTGACTGCACAAGTTGGGATTTGGGCTTGTTGCCATGCTGCTGCTTGGTTTTGTGCTATTTCAATTATGGACATACTATCGCTAGAACTATTTCCTCCTTATCGCAGTAGTGGCTTGCCCTCAATATCAAATATTTCTTGTAATGCTTCCCTTATTAAATTAACTTATGGAACCGAATTAATAAATGCAGGCGTAAATGTTAATTAAATTAAATTGAAACATTTGCATAGATTTTGGTAACAGGATATCAACTAATCTCTTTACCCAGTATTGATATAATTAACTTAAATATTTAAAATATAAATTAAGCTATAACATTTTTTCAAATCTTTGCCTCGAACACGGCTTATCGTCGACAATTATCGATTGAACTGTCGACAATTTCGATATATGCGACCATCTGCGATATTTTTTATAATTTTGCTCCCAAAAAGTTATCGGAGCGTCATCCGAAGAACAACAGGTAGCAATAGGATATGAGCATGTCAAATGTAGGAAAGATTCGCCTAAAAAAGTTGGCCGACTTACAGTGGCCAGATAATGCTGAAACAGAAGCAATTGCAATATCCATTCAAATCGATGATAGAACGCCAGAGAAACAGACAAAGGCGCGAAAAGTGCGCGCAGCGACAACCACAAGGAAAAAGAACAATGATGAAATTAAGAAGGAAAAAGTTGCTGTTAATAGCACTGATGTAAAGCGCACAGGAAAAAAAGAGCTACTACCAGGACAATTGCGCATAGACACCTTCTTTAAGAGTAGCTCGAAAGGCTACAAAGTGGAACCAGCCCCACTTCGGTCACCAGCAAAGCCAAAGTCTCACCGGACACAACGTAAGGGATGCAAGCGTCTGTTTATCGAGAAATCAACCACAACAAAAGCAATGATCCAGACGACAACAACTCCTTCAGACACTGAGCATAAGAAGATGGCCACACACAAGCGAACCCAGCCGCAGCGAGGTGCAAGGGCGAAATGCGCAACTCTTCCCAGTGACATCATTGATCTCTGTACCGATGATGAATCGGAATTTGAAAGAAAAGAAGAATCCTGCGAGCTTCAGCCCACAATACTTGGTGTGCTGGAGTCTCGGCAGCCGGAAGCGTTACCCATGGTCACTGTACCCCATCACAATCTGTCGATGAAAATGGGAACCGATGCGCTCGCCAAGGAAAATATACTGAAAGGCAGGAAGCGCAAGCGTTGTCCGTCTTATAAGATAGTCGAGGATACGACATTCGTTGTGGATGGCTTCCAGTTTGGCAACATTCCGAATGCGACCCATTACTTTCTCAGTCACTATCACGCAGATCACTATGTGGGCCTAACTCGCAAATTTGCCCACCCACTCTACATGAGCCCCATTACAGCAAGGCTGGTAGAGAAGTTTATACCCATAGACAGCCAGTTTGTCCACGAAATCGATGTGGATAAGTCTGTTGTAGTCAAGGACATCGAAGTCACCGCCATAGATGCCAACCAGTAAGTAGTATAACGCATCAATCTAACTAATCTAAATGGTTCATTGCTTAATTTAATTATTTAACTATACTACAGCTGTCCGGGTGCCATAATGTTGCTCTTTAAATTTAGTACGGGCAAATGCATACTGCATACGGGCGATTTTCGGGCAAGCTTTGAAATGGAGTCGCTGCCCATCTTTTGGAATGAGCCGAATATTGATCTACTTTACCTGGACACCACATACTTGGCGAAAAATTATGATTTTTGTCATCAGTCCGATAGCATTTATAGCGCTTGCTCTTTGGTGCAGCAATTCCACGAGAAGAACGCCAGCAAGCGGATATTGCATGTGTGTGGCTCCTATTTGATTGGAAAGGAGAAGGTGTGGCTGGCTCTGGCCGAGGAGTTTGGCCTGCGCGTCTGGACGGAACCGCATCGCAGAAAGGCCATTGACTGCCTCAATTGGCCGGAATTGCAGCTGGTGCTGAGTGATGATCCGTTTGAAGCGAATTTGCATGTCATAGGCATGGGAAAGATTGGTTATCCGGTAAACAAATTTCGTAGTTACGATGAATAAATCTCATTTAAATTTTAATATTCCTTCCCGCAGCAACTTGACCAGTACTTTAAGCAATTTGAAGGCCAATTTGATATGTTGCTGGGCATTCGTCCCAGTGGCTGGGAGAAGAACTCAAAGCCGTCTTATGGCAAACGGATCAGTGTGATCGGAGTGGAATACTCTGAACATTCCAGCTACAAGGAGCTCGAGCGTTTCGTACGTTTCCTCAAACCAACGAATGTGATCAGCACAGTTCCTGTGCAACCACGTGATCTCTGTGTGACCGCCACGGTGCCGACAAAGTGGTATAAATATAATGGCCATGGTGGCATGATCAGCACGAGCTATCAGCCGTCGATTTCAACGTTTCTGGAGAAGACAAAGTGCAAGATTCCGACAAGCTTTACTATGGCATTAAGTCCAATAAAGGACGACAACATATCATCGTCTCCTGGCGGAGAGAAAGCACACGAGGCAAAGGTTGCACTTGTTTCAGGGCAATCCGTCAGCAGACTTACATCTGATGCCTCAGATGATTTGCTCTCTTTCATATAGTTTTTTTGTGACGCTAATAGGATTATACATATTGTTATTATTATTGTGTAAATAGTGAGTTTATTGCAATCAATCGTTTCTCATTCCAAATAGAAAAAATATATTATTGGATTCATTTAAGCAGACATTAAATTAAGAAATATATAATTATGCTTTGAGCAAATTTAAAGCAATGTTTCCATTTTAATATACTTTACGCTTTTAAAAACTATTTGCATGTACAGCACAAATCGAGTTTACTTTATTTTTTTTCCGCTCAATTAATAAACAGGGCTGTTTGAAAATCTTATCTCAAATCATTGATATTGTACATTAATGTTGTAAATTGTTCAAATACAATTTAAGTTGTGTGTCTTTATACATGCTCTGTTTTTTTTTAAGCCTTGCAGAGGGTATTGCTCAAATTTGCAACGTTTGAAGGAGATTTAGCCGTCCCGTTAAACAGCATATATTCTTGATCATAATCCCTAGCGAAGTCAATATACCGTCGGTCTATTTCTGTGCAAACAAGTCCACTTGCTTTAAGGAAATTTGAATGAAACTTGGAAATATACATATGTATATGTAAATATGTACCGACTATTTGTCGAGGCCATGGGACTTTCTATTTACAAAGATATCTTAACTAAAACCACAAATATTCGTGTTATTATGCTTCTCACATTTAGACAAGACAAAACATTAACACCAGGCTCATATATCAGATAACTCTCATAGGAACAACCGTTCGGTTTTATTTTATATTGAAAGGTAGACTTCGATAGGTTACCAACCTGGAAAGTAGATTATTAGGAAAACTGATAAGAAAATTTCTTGGTCACGACCAGCCCCCAAATATCCCGAATGATTTTATTGATAGAGTTACCAAAATTGGAAGACATATTTCTAGCAACCTCTTTCCAAAATTGTTGAAAAATCCTTCCCATATCCCAGTTAATGATTATTCAATGGTCGAGGTACAACCAATGAACGATTATGTCATATTCATTCCACAAACGATATGCTATTTTATAGAATAGAAGGCAATATATTTGGTTATATATGATATTTGTATGCATATTCAATTTAATATATATTTATATAGATTTTTTTATTCCAATTCTATTATATATTTTATTTAATATTTTCCACTGACATAGTAACACTTGCTTATATCGCTTATGCTTAATGTAGATTTCTCAGGGATTAATGAATTTTAAATGTGTGTTAACTAATAAATATTTGTTTATGATATTCACAATGCAGGGCTAAATTTCAAACAATTTTAATCGGTCCCTGGCCTAGGCAATACGAATGAGGCTTTGATTTGAAGCTGTTTTTAAACAATTCTCACTGATATGTTTAGGTATAAATAAGTGATTAATGTAAACAATGACTAATGAAAGCGCTCGATCAGCAAATTTTTGGAATGAACACTGTATCGATTTATGCTAATTAATTTTCATCTATTTAAACAATTGACAATAGAAACAGTTGGCGAAATACATTTTCTATATATATTATAAAACCTGTATATATGGTATAAAACCTGCATAATTATTAGCATGCGTGTGCATGACGTATGCAAATCAATAGCAATTGATTTTACCCATATTTCGCCAAAAACTAACAAATTTAACAAAATCCAAATTATAGGGAACTACAACTAAGAACTTTTCGAGGATATAATAGATAACAACAAAGCGCATATTTAGACAATGACTTGGGACCAGACCAATACACTTGGTGGGTAATACATCAGTTTTGAATGGCGCAGCCAGTTAACTGAAAAAATAATAGTTTTCAATATATATATACTATGGGGGGGGGGACTGCTGAAAACCTACCACCAGGAGAAGAATGGACTCTTGTTCTGGAAGCGCTGGGTGAAGGAGAAAAAGCGACTGCCACTGGAGCTAGATGGATATAGGGAGAGAGAGCAACAGATGCATTAAATATTAAGGGGCAAGATGTTGGCTAACGAATCATTTGCTTACCGCTCAACAACAACGGCTGGCATTTGAACCAACTGTACCGGCGATTTGCCATCTCGCAGCGCTTGCGTAAGGTTCAGTATCTGGCCGCGCATTACGGACATCTGTCGCTCGAAGAGCCGCTTATCGAAGCCGCGGTCTTGCTGGAATAGATACAGCAGTTCCGTACAGATCTCCTCCACAAAGTTCATATCGGACAGCTGAGGGAGCACCTGATCCTTGATGTCATCGCTGAACGGCACCTTGGCCTGAGGCAGCCAGGCCCAGTGATAAGGATATGCTCGCCACGAATCGGGATGCTTAAACGGAAATGCCAAACCATTGTCAATAGCGGCAATTCGAATCTGTGGTGACTCCACCAAATTCCATGTGGGATCTGTCTGCTGCTGCCTGAGACTAGTACCAGCTGTCGGCTCATCATCGCTACTTGCATAGCCATTGACAGTACTGAAGTTCGGATCACTAATACCCATCGAAGTGGGCGCAGGTTGGCCACCGCCAGTGCCGCGCTTCAGCTCATTGCCCAGCGATAGTGGTTGGGATTCATTGAGGTCTATGATTGACTGGCCCGACACCACTTTAGCGGCATGTGCCATGCTCTTGCCACCAGTGCCGCCCACCTCGCTTCCTAGTTTCGGCGCCACGAACTTTATCAACCAGTTGTCATTGCCACGATCCGTGTTGCGGATAATGTAGTCCAGCACAACTAAACGCTCGAACTGCAGCTGAAAAGATTTGGTCAGCGCCGGTGACAAATGCTCGTTCTCAAAACGACGCAACCAAAAGTCGGCATCCTTGTACCCCTCCACAAATAGTTGAAACGAGCCAGTCTGCAAATCGAAATATAACGTGACTCACTTATTTTCATAACAGCTATTATTCGTTGTCTCACCTTAAGTGGCAAACTCATGCGATTGAAGTGAGCCGACGGATAATGCTCCTTGATGCGTTTTTTGAGCTTGGCCTTCTGGCGGTCGATGCGCGCATAGTTAAAACTCTCGGCCACCAATCTAACCACACGTGTCTTGGGCACCACATTTAAATTTAGCTTGCGATCAACCAAACTGGCCCCAGCCTCCGATAGATAGCTATCAATTTGATCAGTTTTAATTATGAAATATATGGAAGTCAGTGGAATTACCCTTGATTAGGTATCAGACAGGCGCGTCCGAAGCAACAGGGGCAACACAGCTTGTGCATCCATTTGGTCCATTTGGGATTCAGTCTGCCATAGGGCTCCTCATCTTTGGGCTTAAATACGGCCAGGCAACGGTGCTATCAAATGCAATATATAAGCGTTTAAAATGTTGGAAAGATTGTGAGATAACTTTTATTATTTATTGTAATTATTTGTTTTGTATCAGAGCCAAACCAAAAATCTTGCAAAAAACTCGATGGCAAAACTTCCCCGTTTGTTAGAATCGTTAATCTGTGCGCTATTTATGACGAACTAATCATAAAGCTTAAACTAGACAGCTTGGATTATGCGAAGCGCAAATTGTAATTGTTATTAAAATAATTAACTTACATTTGTGGCATCTTTGACGAAATAGGAACCACTGCTGCCCTGATAGATGCGCTCGGGCAGAATACCCTGTCCGATGGCATATTCGGCCTGCGCCACAATCTCCGAAAAGAAGGGATCATCTGTAATAAAAATTACAATTTGATTACCCTTTTTGTATTTCAAGGTACTTTTTTCTTTGAGTTACTAATCAAATTTGTGCGTAAAAAGAAAACAGGCATGCCTTCAACAGCGCCTAAAATCAGACTGTTTTTAAAGAGCTGCAATTTAAAAAGACACTTCTTTTGTATTAAATAATTAATAAACTACTAAACTATGCTGTTGACGAGCTTCCGACCTGGCGTGAGAAGTATATATTTATATTTAAAACGCTATTATATGTACATAGTACAAATTAAATGTGTCAGACTGGAGCTCATATTGATTAGCAGTTATTTTCTACACGAGTGAATCCGTGAAATCAATATAAAAGAAAGCCTTAATTAATGGGTACATTAGGGGTAGCACGTATAAAGTCGAAATTGTCGTTGAAATCACCGTGCTCCTTGTAAATGGTGAAAACGTGTTGAATAATTTGCTCGCGGCTGTAGCTCAATGAACGTGACATTGTAATAAAATGTGTCAGAGTCGTTGGTTCGCTTTAATTTGGTTGCCACATTTGTTGCAATTTGCATATCTAATGCGACCTACATTTTGAAACTTACACATGTTCTTCAGGGGGCAATTGGCGCATTGGCATTTGGGCAGGGCAATTTTTAAATCGGACTCATCGGAGTCGCCCTTCACCGAGGGGGCGTAGTAGCGGACGCAGGTCTTCTCCTCATCTGACTGCGAGGACATATAGTCCTTCTCGGCGGCATCGCATTTTTCTTTACAGCAGTGACACACGTACGGCTCATAGAAAGAGTGAATTGAGTTGCTTTCACTAATGGGAGTGACAACATCGACATCGACATTGGCATCGACATCATCAACCGGTGTTTTTGTCTTTTCGTCTATGATGGATTCTATTGGATCTGACGATGATTGCTGTGTCGTCATCGCTATGCATTTTTTTTGGATGCTTCGCTCTTAATATTCTCTATGTCCAGTTGGCGCCAGTTGTTGCGACAACCACGACCATTTTTCCAACACTTGGATATTTGATTTGAATCGGGAATCGTCACAAAAAAATGAAATCCTGAAGTTATATTTAAACATTGAACAACAAACAATTTACGAACTAATCGAAAAGCAAGTACATTTATTGTGAAGGGTATCTCAACGGCGATCATCTTAGTTGTTCGCTTTTGACCTTAATGCATTATGTACTTTTTTTTATCACATTAAGTATGTTTATAAATAAAAATGCACATTCATGAAAAAGATTTGATAAGTTTAGCCATTTCTACTTTGTATACGCTTGCAGTGGGTATTACTAAACTCTTGTAAAGTGTAGGAGGCGTGGATCGAATTAATATGTCTTGCAATTACCACAGAATTTGTGAGTTCTTAGATTAGTTCTCGCGTGAAACACCTTTTTGTTTTCTATACCAAGACAACATTATTAATATCGGACCACTATTTAATATAGTTTCCTTTGGTAACTAATGCTTGACTTTTAGTTAAGCTTTAAAGCTTGGAGCATATCCTTCACTGCAGTCAATGCTTATATCGGTCGGATCGCAGCACTATATACATATATATATAAACTTCATCATGTCTACTAAAGCCGTTTATTCCTGTTCAGTTAGTATGATTCTTAGATTAATATGTAGCTGACATTTGCAACCATTTGCTTTAAGGTTAACTGCACCTTGTTTTACATTTTTCCTTACTATTCAATAAGATTTTTGTAAAGACTATGGCACATTCATACCATGCAGAGGAACAGATTCGCATACATGATGGTTGCAAGTTGTATTCATACACAACTTATTTAAATTTGCGCACTTAGCTCATATTTCTGCCGTTTTACAAATTGCGCAGTATGTGTGCCCACAAAATAATATACATTATCAAACGTCTTTGTGTACGCTTGCCAATAACAAGTGAAAACGTTCGCGATGAATATTATGTATACAAATCGATCCAATAAGGAGTTAAATTACATTTACAATAAGTAAGTTGAGTTAGACAGTTGTTGAACAACAAAACCGACTTACTCAGGCCAGAATTGCCTGACCCTGAGTGGAACAAGATTAGTGGGGGATGAATTAATAAATTTGTAAATTTTCTATGGTCCTAAATTGGATAACATATATCGGCTGATTAGAAAGGAGCTTTCTCTTAATAGCAAGCGCAACGCAGAAGCGCACCAATAAATAAGGTTTTCAAATATAATTTTTAAAGGGTATCACAAAGTCGTGCATACGTATGTAAAGTACACTCCATATCTACAACTCATTTCGTTTCACACATTTTTATTCAGCATCAAATGCCGAGCTAACCAAGACCCGAGCTAGTTTAAGTAGTATATTATAATGTTCGAATAAGTAAAAATGTGAAAATGTATATATAAAACTCTTTGCGTAGCTGGATTATAATAATATACTATATACAAAATTAAATTTAAATGAGTTAAATACCAGTACAGTTAATTTATCTATGGGAATATTTGTACTTTTGTGGCATTCGGATTGAGTTCAATGTTGAATCGACATAATAACTATGCGACTCATTTTATCTCTGACTACATTTATACAGCAAATGCATTTGCATGGCTGCATTTTGTTGTATTTGTTGATGATAAGAAAGAGAAGTGGAAACGCCAATGGGCAAGATCAAATGTCTTTTAGAGCAAACAACAGAAATAAAGTCAAGTCTACACACACACAACAGACACATACAACTGTGCTGGAAGCCCCACAAGACTTGTAAGACTTCGCAAGCAAGTAACAATCACAACTCACCGCCAAATGTGTTTGACATAAGGTCAACGTGATCGTGTCCGCGTCCTAGGCCACCAAGGAGATCGCTGATGCGACTAGTATGACTGCTGCCGCCGCCACCAAGGAGCGGTTGCGACTCTCGATTGTCGCTGCCCGCGTCCGTGGACATGCCCTCGAAATCGATTTCGGGCACCAGACAAATATCGTTGGCCTCTTCGAGGTGTGTGGCTATCGTTGATTTCAGCGGCGATACGGTCGTCGTCGTTGTCGTTGGACGTCGCGTTGGTGTGGCAAGGCGACTAATAACAAGCGCTGGTTGTGGTGTCGTTGCACTCGATCTGCTCTCACTGCTTACTTCTGAATGATTGCCATTGACATTAGCATTGCTGCCGTTGCGCAGGTTGTTGTGCAGTAAAACTTCTTCTTCGTTGTCGTCGCTATCGTCATCGGCATCGACATCGTGGTCATGGTCGTGAAGCAGCAGCAATTGCTTCTTTTGCTGTTGCTTCTTGACAGCAGCAAATACATTCACGTTTTCAACATCATCACCGCCAGCACCATCGGCGTGTGCCACATCAGCAGCAACGATAGACGCGCTGCCAGAATTATCAACAACAGCAGCAGCAGCATCACCATCATTATCATCATCATCGTCGTCCACTGATAATAGAATTTGTTCCCGATCTCTCTTTGCTTTGCGCTTTGGTCTCCGCTTGCCGCCTGCAGCTGCTTTGCTGCCATGTACTCCAAGCGTATTTATCTGTGCAAATACAAAAAAAAAGTTTAATTTGGTTTATTTTGATAGGGTTTCACACCAACGCACCTCGACTTGCGTTGTCAACTGACTAATTCCGCTTGCCTCGTAGCCATTTAGGAGTGCCGCCGTCAGCTGATTGCTGTTGTCGCTCCTCGCTGTTGTTGTTGTTGCTGCTGCTGGCTGTTTTACAAAATCACCAATTAAATCAACATCATCTTCCAGTTGCAGCAGGGGCTCTCCATTGGCCGGAGCATTATTCATGTCTGGGTATTTTTTTTTTCTGCTTGGGCCACGAACGGAATGTTGCAATACGAGAAAGTCGCGCGTTGTTGTTATTGCTTGCATGCAACAAAGGCTAGCGCTGTGTTCGCAGCCTGTATTGAGTTTTTTGAGCGAACGTGAACAGAAAAAACACTGTTATCTGCCACTCTTATTCATAATTTGCATGTTCTACAATTTAATTGGCAAATGTTGATTATTCTCCGCATTTGCTTCGCACCAATTATTGATTGCTCACTCTAAAGTTTATATATATTAATATACATACGCATATACATGTATATATGCGCGTTTATATATATTTACCAATTCCTTGGACAGATACGAAAATGATGAGCAACGAGAGTGTCCACTTAGAAAATTGGCAAAACAGCTGGCGCGACTGTCCACTTGCACATTACTATTATCATGTTCTAAATAAATTGTATTATCGATGATTTGATATACATATCGATTAAACATATCGCATTAAGCAGCACAACAAGAATCACAAAAACTCCAGTAAATTACATTTATTTGATTCTCTTAACAATTCTCAACTTTATTCTTATTTATACACATGCAATATGCTCGAATACATTCAAAGGTTTATTGTAGCGCAACAGATCTTCGCAGTTTGTCGATGCCACTTAATACTGCACTAAGCTCCCGTTGCACGTTCGTACTTTCTGCAACAATTTCAATGCATTTCTTGAACTTGTCCATGGCATTCCGTAAGCTCAACGGCGGCAAAACGCTAAACCAATGCAAAGGTTCCATGTAGCCGTTCTCCTTGTCCACCGCATGTCGCTCCACAGAGATCTCTGCCGATTTCTTCTCTGCGACACTTACAACCCGACAGAGGGCGTTAAATTCTGCGCTGTTTTCCGTTGGTATTTGTGCCGTGGATATCGCTTGGCCCCCTTGCAGGAATTTGGTGCGGGCGAGGAGAATGGCGCCACTGGAATTGGTACGCTCGATGTCGATGCGAGATTGGGTGTGCGCCTCAATAAGATGAAACATGTCCAAGTACAGGGAGTCAAGCAACTGACCAGCAGCAATTCTATCTGTTTCAGTTGACATTTTTCACTTTTATATCGCTGTTATTCAACTAATTTCGCTCTTTTTATGAAAAAAAAAAACAGTAACAATCATATGATCGAAAACAAGCCTGCACACATGCAACTCTTAAATGGTTGGCAACGCGCACGTCTGATAATGTACCTGGACAATTTTAAGTATGTTAAGCAGAGTTGCAAATATTCGAAAGTAGGGATGAAAAGATTGTTCGCTAACAGTTCATATAAATGTGCATAAATATACATATATATTAAGTAAATTGACTTGTTACTATTTTAGATTACATTTAATGATAGTGGGAGATAGTATGTAATGTATAAACGTTGTAAAATGGTATACATGGCAAAAAATTAAATAACCAAATAAAATCGTCTCCAAAAATGTCTAGTAAATTCATAGCAACTATAACTTGCTGCCGAACTGCACGGCGCATCACTACTGTTAACTTATGTTTACAGAGGCTAGTCTGTTATACTCTGTTGCTGAAATTTTCTAAATTTCTAAATGTTTATACAAAAAATAATATATATATTATATTAAGATGGAATAAGTGATATAATTATTTAATGCTGATCAAATAATTTTGTTATGTGTACTTGTTAAACTAACTTGCTAGGGTATTTGAATTTCGGTGCTGGATGCTGCCAGAAATGTGGATTAGAGAAAGTTTATAAAAACCCGGTGTAATTAGCATGTAGCAGTTAGTTTAAAAAAAACAATACAAAGAGTGCCAGTTAAGTTAAACTAATCGAAAACTAACATTGTAGTGCTGAATCCAATTGAAAAGCAGAAACAAGGCTGTTGATGTTGATGTTCATTTAGTTGTAACGGTGCAAACAGCTCCAAAGTTGAAGTGTTATTTGAAGAGAATTTGGTAATAATGCTAAATAGCCATATTGACGATTTGGATTTGCGTTCTAAAAAGTGCGGAAATCGACGGAACAACAACAACAACCACAACAACAGCAATAAACAAACAAACGACAATGATGACGATGACGACACTTCATCAACATGTTCGGATGAGGCACAGGTGCTGGAAATTATTGAAATTTGCTGTTGAGTTTCGCTTTGGTTTACAAATGTGTAAATATATGTATATCCGATATGTATATATGCGTAGTTTGGGGACTTAAGTTTCCCTTGTGCCTGTTTATCTTATCGCAGCAATTGTTTTACAGACAAACGTGCCTATAGCTTCCCAGTTCAGCATTATGAATTGATTTTCCCTGTAGCCAAGTTTGATTGTACGATTTACTAAACAGATAAAAATAAAGTAGATAAGCGCATAATGTCTTGACTAACTATTATCGCTTATTAATTATTTAGAAGACAAGGAAACGTAACACAAAATACCAAAGGCAACCACAATCAGTTAAGAACTTTCACTCACTGAGCGAAATGTCAACGCCAGTCAAGTCAAAGACGACAACGCATAGCAGTAGTCTTGGGGAAAATTTGGACAGCGGCAAGGAGAACGAGAAGTACAACGCTGCTATGTGGCGCAATGAGTTGCAGCAAAGCGAGCAACTTGTGGCTGATGTGAAGCCGGATCAGAACCATAGGAATAGCAAGTACAGTGATATAATCGATATTGGTATACGTATTGCAGTTGTGTTGGGATTCATGTGAGTGTTGAACAATGCCATTAGAAATCAATCATGCTGACTACTCAATTTTTAGTAAACTAGAGACGATGTCGCCATTCAAGCGGGAAATACACCCCGAAGAGCTTTGGTTGTATAAGAATCCACGCCGACCGGACATCGTTAGAGGAGATGAGTTGTTATTGTCCGTAATTGGCGTGCCTTTCTTTCTGACAATCATATTCTATGTGATGACCAAGGATCGGCGGGATTTTCGCGCCGCCAGCTGGGCGTGGACAATGGCGGTGTGTATGAATAGCATACCAACGAGCTTGTTAAAGATCACTGTTGGACGACCACGCCCGGATTTCTTTTATCGCTGCTTTCCCGACGGCATCATGGTGCTAAATGAAACCGCCAGTGCCTTGGGCAGCGTGTTCCTCGAATTTAATTGCACGGGCAAACTGAGTGATATCAACGAGGGACGCAAGAGCTTCCCAAGCGGCCACTCTTCATGTATGCAGACCACAAATGCTCGTTGATCTATATCTAATCTCTTATGTAATCTATTTTTCCAGTTGCCTTCGCCAGCTTTGGGTTTGTCAGTTTCTATGTGGGCGCTAAACTGCACGCATTCGATACCCGTGGACGGGGCCACACTTGGCGGCTGTGCATTGCTGCCATGCCGCTTATTGTGGCCGCTTTGGTGGCAATCAGTCGCACCTGTGACTATCATCATCATTGGCAGGATGTGGCTGTAGGTGCGCTAATCGGCCTCATCAGCGGATACTTTAGCTACAGGCAATATTATCCCTCAATATTCTCGCCAGATGCTGGAAAGCCGCTCGTTCGCTGGTGGAAATACAGTCGTCTAGAGGCGGAATCTATGAACGAAGCTGGAGATGATTTGATTAGACCGCTACTGGGCAAACAGCCGTCTAGCAAATGGCACTAGAATTAACTGTAGAAGAAGCTATCATCCACGAAAGTCGGCAATTGGGAATGTCGCTTCCATAACAAATTTAGCGATTTGCGACAAAACACCATTGTATTCCTAAAGGTAAATCATACCAATTATTGTGGGCTTTAATGCGCAGCTGTTCTGCATATATACATATAGTATTGTTACCATAGGGTAGTAGGTGGACAATGTCACCATGGTATTCTAGTTCAATTTGTTAAAGTTATCTTACTTAGTAGTCGAGAAATCCAGATAATGTGGCACAATAGCCAGCTAACTAATCAGTCAATAATTCAATTAAACGATGTGTGTGGGAACAAAGATGCTAACTCTAAGTGTACATCAAATATCAATTCAATAACAGACGTTTGAATAAATACAAAGTTGATTCTAGTTTATGAATGCCTTCATTTTCTTAAAAAGAAAACACAATTCAATACTTTTAAAATGTAATTAAAATGCTTTTAAAATAAAAAGAAAAATGAAAATCACTATTATAATCGCTGGGCAATAGGTTGAATTTGAGCTTGCAATTGTCGAACGACTAATTTAAGTTGTAAGTTGTTTTATAGTAATCGTAAATAAATATAATCAGAGTTTTTTCTTTTGCTAAAATGTGAATTTGAACGTATCGTTTTAATATAGATGCTTATTCATTTTCGCAGACATAATTTTAAACACAAAATTTGCTACATCGAAATACGATCAAAACTAGCCTAAAACTCTCGAGTCACGCTTTTTTTTTAGCTTTATCTTCAACTCATCGAGTTGAAGGCCTGCAGCAGCACCTGCTTCTCGCGCTCCTTTTTTTTTACTACATCGAGGCTGCGCTGCCGCCAGGTGCTCTTACGCAGCTTGATGGGCCGACTGCCCACATAACGTCCATCCATTTCCTTCATGGCCCGTATGAAGTCGGCCGGTTCGCGAAAGCTAACAAAACCGAATCCTTTGCTTTTGCCGGTGCGTTTGTCGCGTATGACGCGTGCCCGTTGAAACGAGGGGAACTTGTTGAAGGTGCGCGTGAGTACCTCATCGTTGACATCATTGCCAAGATCACCGCAAAAGATGCGAAAATCATCATCCGGCCAGTCTGCCAGCGAAGCATCCTCCCAGACAGTACCGCCCGCAATTCGCACCGTCTTCCGGTCCTTTTTCTTGCGCTCCGTTGTTTGAAATGATTGCAGCGCCGATGATGCACGGGCCGCTTTGATTGCCTCCTCAGCAATTGGATTGGGTCCTGATTTTTCCGCTTTGAGTTTCTTGAGCTTTTGCGTTACATCAAATTGTATGGAATTGATGTTGATATCGATTGCCGGCGCCGTTGCCACGGTGGGAACATGAACCGATGTACGGCACTGATACAGCTTTGGGGCACTGCTCAGCACTACTGGCGTCGCTGACATCGATTTCGCCGTGGATGGGTTGCTGCCCGTCGGCACAAATGTGGACATAAATGTGGGCTGCGGTGGTATCGGTGGCGGTGGCACCGTCATCCGTGGCTGATGCTGCTGCAACTTTTGTTGCACATTGGTATACGTATTTGCCGCAATGATCGGACGCACTTGATTCGGCACAAAAAGGTTTCGCAATGGCGGCTTGGAGATCTCCGCCTCAAATCGAGAGAGCTCGTCTTCGATATTGCGACGTTTTGTGCCCATTTCAAAAGCGTAACGTTATTTTCGTTTGCTTTACAAAATTTTCGTTAATGAAAACGCTTCAGAAAACAGATGTTTTTAGGCGACCATTAGAGATGTCATCCGTAGTTTCGATAGTTTTGCATACATATTTAGATTTATACTAATATCGATATTTGTCAAATATTGTTGCGGCGGGGAGCGGGATATCGATAGCTGGAGCTGCTAACAGTCAAACAGGTGGTAACGCACGAGTTTGAAATTTAAGATAGTAGAGGGAGAGGCCATTTAGAAAGAGAGAGTGAGCTCGCGCGCTCAAGAAATGGAAATGATAGAAAATTATCCGAGCGGGGAAAAAGAAGGAAAAAGGCCAATGATCGGATTTTTTGAAGGGCAGTTGAATGTCAGCGGCAAGAGAAAGGGATACGAAGGAGAGCGAAGAGCTGTGGGGAGTTTTTTTTTTGTGTTAGTAAAAGTGGACTAAATAGAAGAATATCGAAACTTAATTTAAATAAAACCCGGAATAACAATAAAAGCCAAATTCTGCTAAGTCAACAGGAAAGAAAAGACGACTCCAAATCACCAAAATAAAACGCACCGGCACCAATAAGGGCAAATATTAAGGAAAAACCTAAACTACGAACATACAAACGTATAATAAAACCAACCGGCAGCAATAAGTTCAAATATTAACGAAAAAACGCCAAAATACTCACCCGCAAAGCAGCACCGGCGACAGCTAATAAACAAAACCGCCGACGAAGACACCAAAAAGTTAAATATTATTAAACGTAACCCAACCAAAGTAAATCACCACCGGAAAAAGCTACCCGATAATCAGAAGTCCGCCGTCCGGAACCATACCACCAACAACGACAAGGAAGAGCGGGACGAGAGGAGGGAAGGATAGCAACGATGCAACAGAATAGTGAGTGTCCGTACCAACAACATTACGGTGGGGGAAATTTATATCTATCAGCAGTGCGCAGGCCTAACGCCCATCTCAGTGGTGCGCAGCCGTCGACAGCGATGCGCAACTTTTTTTTGGCCAAATTTGCAGATTATAGTTTATGTATTCATATATTTTTTGTTTGTTGTAAATTATTTATTTATTATATTTTTTTTTTGTACTTATAAATTTTGTTAGATTAAGGTCCACCAACCCTGGTCTAAAGAACTTGTGGGATGGTTCGGATGGGGCTGAGCTGAGGCCACTAGGCGGGTCGCGAGTTGCGGATAGCGAATGGCCTCCCCCGGGGAGGTTAGCTGTGAATAATACAACATTCCTCGTAAATAAGCAGTCCCGGACAAACAGCGGGTGCGACATTGTCAATCGCACTGACAAGGCGCTTGTGTTGCCGCCTTTAAAGTATAGCCTCACACAACCCCTTATCTCCCCTCACAATTACTTACCCCATCCTATCCCCCACATCTCACTCCGGGCCGGACTAAGGCGTTATCCGAACCGTGCCGAGAGTCAGCTTGGTTGGGGGCCCGGGAAAAAAAACTAGCCCAGTCTCAACCGGTGTGCTCAGGCAAATGGCGACCGCCTGTTCTAATTTAGCCTTACCCAGGTAATGCGGATCTCTGCCCGGGCGGACACTCATTTCTCCGCAGCTCGTGGGAATTAATGAAGAATTCCAAAAACACAAAAATACCGCAGGATCTCCCTGCGGAGCATGTCGCAAGACACCTAGAGGGTCGTGTCCTAGACGGGGAAAGACCCTCTCATGTGGTAGACCAACCTCCACACCGTGCTGCTCCAGCACCAAACAGGAGAGTGCCGCATGCACAACAAACTCCGGCTTTGAGGCATGGGAGAGTGATGGTCGGACCACCCCGACCACCACGCCCAGCAACGAGCTGGCGGAGGAGTTGCTGAATGCAGCAGCAGCTGACGTCGAAAGGACGTGCAGCGGTGACAGGGGCAACTCCGGATGGCGACAGTCACCGGCACAGGGCTGGCTCAGGTAAACATCCACCGTGCTAAGGCCGCTTCGGCGGTCTTGAGGATCTTCAATAAAGCAAAGAGAGACGGAATATGGGAGCAGTACCGTGAAAGCCTGACCTCCTACAATAAGGAGATAAGGAAGGCCAAACGGAAGTATTACAGAAACTTCTGCGAAAGCATAGTTAGCACAAACGAAGCCGCCAGGCTCCATAGTGCACTGGCGAAACGAGCGCCTCCTTTACTCCTTTACGAGCAGTGATTTGCAGAAACTAGTATTACTCTTTGAGACGCACTACCCACGAAGTACACCCCTGCAGGAAGAGGCTATCGAAAGGGAAAGTAGATACAGGCCGTCATCTGACGACTGGGCATGCGCGAAGTCGACAGTCACAAGGGAGACACTTAGTTGGGCAATTGGAATATTCCAGCCCTATAAGTCCCCTGGAATGGCCAGCCTTTCTTCAAACGGGACAGGAAATACTCCTCTCCCGTATTAGGAAAGCATTAGTAAGTAGCCTAACCCTCGGATACATACCGGGCGCATCGAGAAGAGCTAGGGTAGTCTTCATCCCCAAGGCAGGAAAGAAAGACATTACCAGCCCAAAGTCCTTCAGATCCATCAGCTTAACATAGTTTTTACTGAAAACGTTGGAAAAGCTGGTGGACTACAAAATCAGAAGCACTTTGCTTAAACAAAGGCCGCTGCACCCAACAGCAGCATGCATACAGAGTAGGCAGGTCCACGGACACAGCACAGGCAAGCCACGGCATCATTACATGATAGCACTGTAACAGTCCTAATCACCAAAGGCTGTCCCCAAGGAGGGGTGTTGTCTCCGCTACTCTGGAGTCTGTTAGTAGACGAACTACTAAACAGACTTGCTAACAGTGGTATTCAATGTCAAGGATATGCCGATGACATTGTTATCATAGCGCGAGGCAAATTTGAAGAATCACTCTGTGACATAGTCCAGTCAAGGCTAAGGATAATGTATGACTGGTGTATGGAGGTTGGACTCCACCTAAACCCTACGAAAACAGTCATCGTCCCCTTTACCAGACGACATAAGTTACAGAGGATGAGACAAATATGGTTCTCAGGAACCCTATTAGAAACAAGTAGGGAAGTCAAATACCTGGGAGTCACATTTGACAGCAGGCTTAACTTTGGCACCCATGTGCGAAACATGATATTAAAGTGCTCCAGGGCGCTTTATACATGTCGTAATATTGCCGGTAAATCATGGAGTACATCACCAAAGATATTAAGATGGCTATACCTGATGGTAGTAAGACCCATGATGGAGGTAGAGACCGGTTCGTGGGAACTATCTAGAAGCGAGTTAGAGAGTTAGAAGCAAGCCATATACCGCTTTCACCGTACCCGGAAGACCATTGTATCAGTTCCGAGTAATGCCATTCGGGCTATGCAATGCAGCCCAAAGACTTGATCGGCTGATGGACAAAGTTATACCCGCTGAGTTAAGATCCAAAATTTTTATCTACCTGGATGATCTATTGATAATAGCTTCAGATTTTCCATAGGATTGCATAAATCAACATTTTGTTTCAAAGCATTGAAGTATCTGGGATTCATTATAGGTGGCGGTATGCTATGCATGGATCCCGAGAGGGCAATATCTATTAAAAGAATCCCAATACTACGGTCGCGAAGTTCGCTCCTTCGTAGGTACCGCCGGCAGGTATGGGCGTTTTATACGGGACTTCGCTAGTATCGCTGCACCCTTGACGGTAGCGTTGAAAAAGGTAAATTTCTTCTAGCTACAGAAGCTATACAGACAGTAGAGAATTTGAAGACCGCATTGACCAACGCGCCGGTATTGGTCCACGCCAGTGCCGAAGATCAAGAAGACCTGATAGCTTTCTTCTCCGCCAAATTAATTAAACATCAGAGGAACTATTCCGTCACAGAGAAGGAATTTGTGGCTGCGATAATATCTATTAGGAAAGAATCAAGACCAATTACCTGATATGAAGATAGAGGGAGACTTGCTATTCAAGCCTAAGGAGTTTGTTCGTCCGGAGGATAATTTGACAGCCGGACTGATTGAAAGGGCCCATGTAGACGAAACAGCAGAGCATAGTGTGATCTTTAAGACGTTGGAAAACTTGCGGCGTCATTTCTAGGCATGGCTGTTCAGGTGAAAGATTGGGTGAAGCAACATAGGATATGCAAGGAAAGTAAAGCCCCAAACTTTCGTATGCAAATAGGAATTGGAAATGAGGTAGTAATGGAAAGACCCTTCCAAAAACTCTATATAAACTTTCTGGGGAAATATCCAAGATCTAAGCAAGGACTCTCGTGGCTCTTCGTAGTCGTAGACCATTTTTCGAAATTCACTTTTTTAAAAGCCATGCGTGAGGCTACAGCGTCCAACGTGATGAACTTTCTGAATAGAGAGGTTTTTTTTTTTATAAGAAAGCCTGCACTCTGATAACGGTCGTCAATTTGTGTCACGCACCTTTCAGAATATGATTGAATCCTTCGGGATTTCGCATATGCGAACGGCAGTGTATTCGGCACAAAGTAATGCTGCAGAACTGGTTAACCGAACAGTTTTGACATCCATAAGAGCATACCTTGAGAAGGATCACCGCGACTGGTCTTTGTACCTTCTCGAGATAAAGGTAGCTATACGCAACGCGGTACACACGGCTATAGGAAATACGCTATTCGTTGCAGTTATCGGACATTATGTGTTCCGTAACGGGGCGAGCTACAAACGAGTTACAAAATTAAAACAACACCGGCAACAACAATAATATTTAAAGCAAAATCGCCGACGACTATTTCAACCAAATTTAAATAAAACAACATCGGTAACCACAATAACATTTAATTTGAATTAAAACACCCGGCAATGAGTTACAAAATTTAAGACTTTAAGAATTTAACATCACCGGCAGCAAAAATAATATTAAAAAATTCAGACGAAGACCTCAACAAAAATTAAATAAAAGGCTACAACAAAATTAAAACACCATGGACAAAAAGTTACAATTATTAGACGTCCACAACCAAGAACCACAGCCACCAACAACGACGAGGAAGAGCAGCACGAGAGGATGGAAGGACCGAAACGGTACAACAAATAAAAGTGAGTGCGTTCCAATCAAATCACAGCGGGGGAAATTTGTTGCCATCAGCAGTGCGCAGCCTAACCCCAGCTCTCTCAGCTGATCAGTTTTGCATCAGTGACGCGCAGTCGTTGATTGTGATGCTCAACTATTTAAGCCAAAATTGTATATTATAGTTTATTTATTTATATTTCGATTGTTGTAAATTATTTTTTTTTCGTACTTATAATTTTTGTTAAATTAGTGTTCAACATTTATTATTTTATCTTAATTTCTAATTTTGATATACATTTATTTCGAATAGGTGAATTCCTTATCTCCGTTTAAACTCTTCTACGTGAAGAACGTTAAATATATATTTTTGTACAGAAATTTTTGACAGAAATTGTTGTGAGTAGATACCCTCACAACTATCCCGGGGACCTCCGTAGGGTAGATTAGAGTACCCCAAATGATTTAAAGCTCACCTTTATTTTTGATTAACTGAATTCGCATATATATTTTTTTTATAAAAGTTATGTGAAAGGCTTAAAGTCAAACGAAAAAGTGCGCAAAATAAAAAAATTTAAAGTCGTAGAAAATTGAATAAAGTTTTATTTAAATTAAATTAATTCGAATAATTATATATTTAAATAAGAATGAATATGAAATGTTAGCCTTAAGATACCGTTATTAAATATGCATAAGGCGATGTCAAATGACAGCTTAAGTTTTGTGAATGGAGGGGAGGGGACCAAAAATGATTTTAGGATAAAATGTGATCTCTGACATAAAAGGGGTGGGACATTAAATAAATGATTTCGACCCACAGGAAGGGCGCGAGCGCTACGGCAATAACAGCGAGGCTACCGTGGAACGTATAAATTATCGTTTTATTTGGTTGTGTTTTGAATAATTATTGCCACTGTCCGTTAAATCAGCTGTTTAGTAGTGATGTGTAGATTTGTGTAGTGTTGTGCTATTGTACGGTCGGCGGGCATGGGTAGACTCACCCCCCATGGAGTACTGGCTGGCCGGAGCTGCCCCCATAAGACAAGCCGAACGAAATCGTCAACAGTAAAACCTACAAACGTTCTGTATGTACCATAATCACAATGCAACTTTATTTATGGTGAGCAGAGCAGTAAAGGGATGTTGGGTAAAGGGTAAAACTCTGATTATTGCACATCATAGAAGCAATTTATTTCAGTATGAAATAACCAAAACAATAAATGCAGTGTTCAGTGGAAATTGCAAAGAGGCAGCAGCAGAGGCTGCAGCAGAGGCAGCAGCAGAGGCAGCAAGAAATGCAGAAGCAGAGGCTGAAGCAGAGGCAGCAGCAGAGGTAGCAGCAAAGGCAGCGGCAGAGGCATCGGCGAAGATAACGGTAACACCGATACCAACAAATCGTGTGACAAAAGTAAAGCGAATGGTGGCAAGGATCACCAAACCAACAAAAAAGATATCAGCAAGAAAAGTAACCGCCTTGAAAGAACCATGAGCAAGAATGGCGAAGTCCAGACAACAAGTGGCACAAGCTGAATCTTCTGAGCTGTGATGATGCCATAACACCAGAAACTGTGGAAGAAGCTTTGGAAAGTCCACAGGCGATTGAATAGCATAAGGCCATTCGGAGCACTGAAAGTGAATGGAACTTAGGAAGCCGAATTACCATCCAATCATAAGGCGATTGGATACAGATGTGTCTGACAAAATGGCATCATAGCACGATACAAGGCTAGGCCAATTAATTGTCAATAATGTGAATTGAGGGGAGCTTTGAAAATATGTGAAAGATCAATACAACATTCCGATTACTACTGTTAATAACAGGGATATCGATACTGCCGCTGAATAAAACTTCTTTGTCTTACCGCCAAACCAAGTGCATCTCTTTTGCCGCTTAAAAATTAGTTCTTCGACGGCACATCAACGTCGAGGATAGGCTCATGAACGGTATAGCTGAGTTTGAGTTAGTAGAATTGCTAATTCGAAATGTTAATTTTCATCATGAATTACTTCACTTGAACATCCGTAATAGATCACAGCTCAGGAGAGAAATCCGCCGACATTAACAATTTTACGACAAAAAATCTTAGAAGCCAAGAACACTACGTTCATATGTCACTGAATTGTCGACGAAAGTAAAAAACTATCCGACGAAAATTCAGAACAGGACGGAATTTTGCAGATTCAACGCCGCTCCATTCAAACACTTTCAATTTGTTGGAATTGTGGCAAAGCAGGGCGCAACTTCGATGATTGTGTAGGGCCACGTAAAAAGATACCTACAAGCCCCAATGTGCTAAATGTAACCCTCCGGGAAACTGATAGAGGGATATACACAACAAGAGCAAATCCCACCATTAGACAAGCCCATAGAAACAAAAAGTAATTTTTCGCTTATTCCACTACACAAGCGAATAGAAAAATATGAAGTTATTCGTAAGAAAATATTTGATAAAATAGACAACTTCAAGTTTATAGCGAAGCCTAAACGTTTGACAACACGCTTAAGAGAGTTTTGGAAGTCGTTAATGATAATCGCCAATTATTTAATTCTGCTATTTTTCTAAGCTCGGAATATAGACTATTAACAAATTTGACAATTGAAGACAAGGAGTATATCGGATTATTAGATTCGGGAGCCACGATAAGTTGTATTGGGGGAAGCGCTGCACAAAAATTAGTGAAATCCAAGAAGTGAGCGGGAACAATTCGAACAGCGAACGGATCCGTTATTAAGGTAAAAGCTAAGCTTAAAACGAATATAAGCTATCGAGATTACGCTGCAGACTTCGAATTATTTGTCATACCTGAAATTTATCAAGATGTGTATCTTGGTATAGACTTCTGGGAGAAATTTGGACTGTTAAATAAGATCACTCTCCCTGCAGAAATATCTGAGTTAGATGTTTGCTCTTCGAATCCAACCGAAGTCCAAAAATTTCATTTCCTATCGGCAGAAGAAAAAAAAAACGAATGGCCAAAGTAATAAGTATGTTTCCATCATGCAGAACTGAGGGATTAGGCTTTACTAATTTAGTCACTTACGCAATAGACGTTGGATCCGCTATTCCAGTTAAAGAACGGCATTAGCCTGTATCACCAGCCATTGAGAAAATAATGTTGATCGAAATGGACAATATGCTCGCTCTGGACATCATAGAAGAGTGGACAATTACCTGGAGTAGTAATTGTGTGTTAGCCAAGAAAGGAGAAAAATACTGACTGTGTTTTGATTCGAGAGAAATTAATAATGTGATTAGACGTGACGCACCTCCCTAGCCGCACATTGATGGCATTCTGAGCCGTTATATATGAAACACGCATATTGGCAAATTCCTTCAGAAGTGTTGAAAATATGTAAAAGATCAATACAACATTCCGATGACTAATGTTAATAACAGAAAATATCGATATTGCGCTCGATACCCTTACTTAAGAATACATTGAATAAAAGTTCTTCATAGTCTAACCGCAAACCTACTGCATAACTTTTTGCCGCTTTAAAAACCCAACAAGAAGAGCAATCACGTCAATACACGGTATTCACAATTCCAAACAGACCAATATACCAATATAAAATGATGCCGTTCGGTGTTTGTAATGTTGCCCAAACTTTATGTCGCTTAATGGATCAAGTTATCCCAGCTCATCTACATACTCGTGTATGTTATGTTAGTCTTGTCCGATGATATCGATTCTCATTTAATACTATTGCTAGAAATAGCTTTAAGTTTACGAAAAGCTAATCTTACTATTAAAATTAGTAAATGGAACTTTTGTATGACAGATATTACATACCTTGGATTTATTATTGGGAATGGTCAAATAAGAACAAACCCTGACAAAATAAAAGCTGTTTCAGAGTTCCCAGGATTATCCGCTTGGTACCGACGATTCGTGGAACACTACGCTTCTGTCAGTTTTATCTTAACAAAGTTGTTTAGATTGGAATGAGAAGGCTCAACAGTCTTTTGATCTGTATAACGAACTCACCAATATCAATAACCCCCGATTTCTCAAAACCGTTTATTTTGCTCTGCGATGCTAGAATGTATGGTTGTGTATAAGCTCAAAAGCGATACAACTTTTTTACCAATTGTCTGAAAAATTAAATAAAATATAAATATATATAAAGAGATATAAGTAATAACGCCTAACGTAATTATTCGGTTACTGAATTGGAATGTTTTGCTTTTATCAAAGGCATTAAAAAGTTTCGTTTCTACGTTGAGGGACACGGTTATTACAGACCAGGCAGCATTACAATGGCTGACGCGTAAGAAAGATTTAACTGGAGCAAGATGGTCAATAAAATTAAGAAGTTTCATTTTCACAATCGTGCATAGAAAAGGATGCCAGAATGTTGTGGCATATCGGCAGAATTACCCAACAAATGAAGAAGTTCTTGGTATTGGGCCAATAGATTTAGACTCAGAACATTTTAAATCAGCAGAGTATTTGAGTCTAGTTGAAAACATTAATTTAAATCGTTCCAAGTTACCAGACTTAAAAGTAATTGATAATTATGTTTATAAAATAACCGAGTTCGCCATTGAGGATAAAGCAGAAGAAGACTTAAGTTGGAAACTCTGAGTTCCATCAGGACTAATTACCGATGTTTTATATCAAGCTCATGACGCACCAAACTCAGCGCATTGTGGGATTAGTAGGACGGTTGAAAAACTAAAAAGATACTTATTCTGCCCACTACTAAAAGTCAAAATATACTTCTGAAACCTCCAATGGGAAAGCCATTCACCTCTGATAGACCATTTCAGAAGTTATACATTGATCCGTTTGGACCTTATCCTCGTACAAAAACCGGTAATATTGGGCAATGAGTAATTGTGGACCACTTTACTAAGTTTCATTTCTTGTGTCCGCTGAAGAAATTCACGGTACCGAAAATTCCTGATTATCTTGAAGGATCACTCTTTTACACTTTTGGAGTACTATAAGTTATCCTGACAGATAGGTTATATCGGCTGCCAGGCCGATGGGCTGACACACATAGGCCATATTTGGCCCGTTGTGATACCGAATTTGATCAAGGGATTTTCTCCTGCAGTCGTGCCTCCAAAGTATTCTAACAAGTCAAACATTTGCCCAGCCAGATGCGCTCGCTATCTTGGCCGGTCTCATATGTCGGAGCTCCGATAAACCAGTTAGAAAGTAGCTTCCCAGGATTTCCAGCCTTTTTCTGGCAAGTGCTGGGCAGATGCAGAAGAAGTGTTCCAGAGATTCCACCTCTTCCTCTTCTTTGAAGCTTCTGCAAAAGTCATTGTATGGCACCTGGAGTCTGTTGGCATGAATGCCGATCAGCCAGTGCACCGTTAGAGTCCGGATCACTGCAGAACAGTTAGTCCGACTTACACTGCACAGCTCTTTGCTGCGCTTAGAGTTATTAATTGGCCATTTCTGGTGTGCTATGCGGGCACAGGTCACAGCGCCTGTTTTCCTTCTAAGTCGTTCGAGGGTCTTTAGCAGACTGATGGATCTGAAATCTTTGGCGCTGGTGTGCGATGGCTTCCCAGCTTTGGGTATGAAAGTTATTTTAGACCGGAGCCATGTCGGTGGGATGCGACCAGTCTTCAGAATCTTCCCAAAGATTTCATGCCGCCAGTTTATGGCTGTATTGCCCACCTTCTGTATTTGGACTGGGCTTTATGCTATCTTTGTGTATAAGAGACTTTTAAGATGCGCTCTCTATACAGTTGGTTTTTGCGCACCTCGGGGACTGCTCGGAACAGCCAGGGAAGTGTGTTTTAAGGAGGATATCCAGTGACTCTTCACTGGAGACCGACCAAGAGTTGTCATCCTTTTTCAGATAACCTAGTCTGGGTGTAGTTTGATAAAACTTTTCTAAGCCTTGCAGCTCCATTAGTTGAATTAATATCTGTCCAATCTCTCCAAGATTTCCTTTTTTCCCGTCTGGTGGCTTTTTTGTATTCAGCCAGACTTGATTTGTATTTCACTTCCCTGCATTGGCGTCGCAGCCTATAACTAGGCCGATCCTGTGCTTCTCCTCCTGGACGAGGGATCTTGTTATCTTCTCTGATGGCGGGTCAGCGCTATCGTAGGTCATATAAGCAGACAGTAGCCGTATCGGAGCTGATTGGAGCTCCAGGCTTACCGCTGTGTTGTCGGCATTGCTAAAATTATGAAGCAGTGGATGTAGGTGCGTTTTTTACCTTCATTTCCGGCTACTAAAAGCTTATAATCTTTATTATCTAGTCCGCAAACCTTTCCTCCAATCACTCAAGATTCTTGGACTAGTATTAAGTCGTCGCCGCCTCCAGTTAGGCGAAGCATCAGATGTTGCTTTACTGTGGTGTAGGTTTATCTGTCGTAGTCTCAAGGACATTCGGAGACTCCACCTTCACCACCGTGTTGTTGCTATCGTAACTTCGCCCCAGGGTAGACCTCGCCAATCTCTGCTACGGCAGTTTTTACCGAGCGAGAGCTTCCTGGTAGGTGATGACCTTAGTGTTACCCTGGTACCACCTTGCTCAACATTTTTAGGCAGTACACAGCGAGGGCTCCTTCCACCCACTTCCACTGATTTGTCGGGATTCTGCCGTCCTAATTGCCCTTGTCAAGGATCCTTATTGCCCTTGGATACGATTCTCTGCTTGGCAATTTCAGCAAAGGACCTGCCCTGCTGCACCTTGGACCACTTTGCATCGAGTGCATGGGCTCCTTCCACCCACTTCCACTGATTTGTCGGGATTCTGCCGTCCTAATTGCCCTTGTCAAGGATCCTTATTGCCCTTGGATAGGATTCTTCTTGGCAATTTCAGCAAAGGACCTTCCCCGCTGCACCTTGGATAGCTTTGCAACGGGTCCATGGGCTTCTTGCGAGCGTTGCCGTTTCGCCTGGCTCTGCTCTTTATTAGTTGGTGCCTCGCAAAAGTTTGGCAGCACCTTCCTTTCCCACACCACCATATTCTGCCATTCGGCTGGTGGGTTAGCCACTGTGTTTGCGTTCTGCCGCTTCAGAATGCTTGCGGCATTTCTTCTATCGGCGTATGTGAACCTTTTAGCTGCAGCGCTGGTAGTTGGTAAATCGCTCTTTGCACTCGCTCCGGCTGGCAGATTGGCTGCACAAGTGCTTTGCCTTCCTACCACGCAGTCGGATGGATCGGGGTTCTTACCAGCTGCACCCTCACCACTGGCTTGACATACTGGCTTTGCCGCCACTTTTATCGTGTTGCCGCTTTGGCCAGGCTTTCGAGCCACTGCCTCCGGTACATTTTTACAAAATTTAAATTTGGTAAGCGATGATACCAGATTAGACTATACAGATAAATTACAACTTATATGACAAAAAGCTAAAAAAAATGTAAACAAGACTCACGAAGCAAACGAGCGAATTTACAAACTGCGTTGCCGCGTAATTCAATTTAAAGTCAGAGATTGAGTGTATGCCCGAAACTTCGCTCAGAGTAATGCCATCAAAAAGTTTAATTCTAAATTAGCACCTGTGTTCATCCCAGATATTATTTCTACGAGTAAGTCTCGTTTCATTATCTGCGGCGGTGGGGGTGTAGTAGTCGTTCAATAATAATATATTTTTTGGTACAATTCTTGGTCCACTCTAAATTAGTTGTTGGTGATTAGGCGGCCGCTCAAGCGAAGAGATATGCAGATAACCGACTAGAATAGAACCACTCAAAACGCAGCACGAAATTGCTCACTCAAGAAGCGCACAGCAAGAAGCTTTTCAATAGGCGCACGGTTCAAGCGAAGTCTTGTTGCGGTCAAACTGTCAAGGTTATTGAAGGAAAGAAGTCGTGTACTTAGCAAATCGACAGTGAATAAAACATAAAACATAAAACACGTGATTGTAACTCCAAAGGTTACAGTGTATTTTATATACATATATATTATTGTGAGAGTGCGGTAGAGAATAAAAGGTATGTTAGATCAATTGGTGAAAGAAAAATATTCGATCGAACTAATTCCAACCGTTATAGGCAATTTCCTTGGGAAAGAGTATAGACCAGACCAGCCACTATTTCGAGCCAGCTACACGCGGTTAATAATTTACACCAAGGGAATGATATAACTCCACAAGGTCGCAATTAATTGGCATAATTCCCTTGAGTCGAAATCGGAAGCGTCGCTAGTCAGCGGGACAAAGTGCGGAACAGTGTTTAACCCAAGAGGGCAACTTCATCCCACGGATCCCGATTCAGCGCATATTCGCTATTGTCCAGGAGACAATGAACAGTTTGAAATCAAACAATTCCGAGTTTATTATCGGCTAGTGCCAGATGACCTTAAAAGTTAATCCATAAAAACGTGAATCATCAGTCAGCCGTGTTGCGCACGCGCCTGCTTACAAACACACGTCATTTTAAGCTAAAGTGCTTATCTGCTTTTGTGTTTCGTATAAGCGTGGATAAACAGATCATAAAACTTAAGCAGATCATAAAATTTGAACAGATCATAAAGTTTGAGCCGATCATAAATCTTCTGATAAATTCAGCATATTCGACAAGCTCAACTCGTAATTGGCGAAATACTCTAAATTACTTTGAGTGTCTCGCGTAATCACTAATAGTAAGAAATGTGATCGTTGAAGTTTTTTTATATTAATATATTCATTGTTGTATAAATTTATAAATAGGTAATTGTAAGAAGAAGTAGTTGATGCATTAATAATTTAACTATACACTGGCTGATATTAAATCAAACGGATAGTTAAATAATTTTTCAAACAGCTACATCTCTGCGTCGACGAACATTGGGCGCAACGATCGCATCGACTTAAAAAAAAAAAAACATTCAACGTAGAGTGAGTAATGACCTAGCTATAATGTAGGTATACAAACAATTAGATATGTAAGATATGAAACCATATACATATATAAAAAAACAAAAAGAAAAAGGACTGATCCACAGCCAAACACGCCATATAACGTCCATTATCTAAAAACTTATTTCATTATATGTATATAAGCCTTAAAAATAAGTAATGCATTCCAAAGTTGAATTTGAGCGTGACACCATATAGAAATGCTGAGAAAATAACGAAGTTTACATTGAATAATGATAACAATTAATTAAGATAAAAAGAAGAAGAATATTCTTTATGTTATGTGATAACAGAATGTCTAATTATGAATTAACAAACAAAAAAAAAGGGAAAATGTACTTAGAGATTATTGTTCAATTATATAATAGAAAATAGAATTAAGAGTAATGTTCATAATTTTCTTAGCGAAAAAAAAACAGAGGAATTTTATTTTTATTTAGTTTTTCATTTATTTTTTGTGTTGTACTCAAACAATCGATTTTTGCGTCGCATCCCTTCAATCAGTGTGATTTGTGCGTATGCCGCCACCACTCTGCTAGAGTGAGTGTGCTTGGTGGCCGCATATTCAAACAATATGAGCGACATCTCCCATACCGCCATTGACGGCGATGCGCCAGATACTGCTGTTCCTTGGTGCTCGCCTTCTGTTGCCTTGCAGACCAGCGAACTCTGGTATAATCTGCGGTCTCGCCTGTCGAGCGGTAACAGCAACAATAACAACAACGCCAACAACGCAGATACTAACAATTCCCAGAGCTGCAACAATTACATCATCAAGAACACCGTCAACAACAAAAACAATGTCCACAAAAACATTAAAAACATCAACAATGCCAACAATAACACTCACATAAACACCAAAAATATCACCAATATAACGCCAATGAGCTGGAGTTATTTATTCAACGCCATCAAATAGATGTAATATTGGTCTGCGAGACTCACTACTGCTCCAGATCACACTACAGGCTTCCAGGCTACGATATACACCTTGCCAATCATCATTCGGATCGCATGCGTGGCGGAGCAGCAGTGATCATAAAATCTTCACTGCGACATCATGCGCTGAACTCATTAAGCTGGCTATGCGCGCAATGTGCTGTCGTTAAAGTCTCTAGTGATCAAGGCGAAGTAGTCCTAGCGGCTGTCTATTGTCCACCACGTTTTGTGTGGGAAATAGAAGACTATAAATGTCTCTTCAATGAGCTTGGCCCAAAGTTCCTGATTGCTGGAGACAGGAATGCTCAACACCATCTCTGGGGTGCAGCGTTGGACACTCGCCGTGGGATCGCGCTTGCGGATTGCGTGAGAGACTCCAACCTCCAAGTGCTTGCCACAGGAGGTGCAACGCACTATTCGTACGGCAACCATAGGCCATAGGCCAACAGCAATTGACTTTGCTGTGTACGCTGGGATCCGGTCTGACTGTCTTGGTATATCCGAGCGAATTGAGCAAAACTCCGATCACATCCCCTTGATCGTTGAGTACAGTGTGGCTGCAGCTCTGAATGCTCCCAAGACACGCCTTCTGCCACGCAATGCAAACATCACCCGATTCCGGCAGAGGTTAGAGCAGCTTGTAAATTTGAACATGGAGCTGAGTTCACCGGCTGATATTGACGACGCAGTGGAGTTATTCCTGCGTAATATTAACGTGGCAGCGGAATACTCCATGCTTGGCCAACTACCTTGTTCGCCTCCCAGTCCAGCCCAGCCTCTTTTAAAACCAGAGATTTTGGATCTGGTAAGACACAAGAGAGCACTGCGTCGTCAATATATGCGCTCACGCAATCCTTTGGATCTAAGGGACTTTAGGCGGGCTGCCTACGAGCTGCGAAAGCTGCTGTTTGTCACTAAGAGCAAATATTTCCAAGATATGCTCCGCAATGCCGATCCCAATAAGAATCATGTATTCAATTTGTGGAAGGCAACGCGTTGTGTCAAGCGGCAGCCACTCAGGCGGATACCCATTAAGCGACCGGACAACACTTGGCAAGCCGGATAATCTTGTCTCGTCATATCGACCGATAAGCTTGCTGTCCACTTTCTCCAAAATATTTGAAAAAATATGGGGGGAATATATATATACATATATATGTATATATATGTATGTATTTATATGTATATATAATTGCTATTTACTATAATTAGGTAGTTTATATGAAAATTATGCGTTCAGTGCATGGTCGCCTTGCGCTTTAAAAAACAAACAAAAATAGTGAAGTGAAGATATATATTTGATTAGCAGTATGGCTGCTGTTGTAAGAGACTAGAAAATAGTTGCTCAAGTTTAAAGAGTAGCTTTGCAAAGTTTATGTACTCAAATTATGCAGGCATGGTTCTCTATCTAAGTGCGATTCATAATAAAAGAAAGAGAGTAACTTACATACATCATCCCACGTTGGAAGTACTTCCTGGTGTTGGTATGTGTGTGTTGCTGTATTAAGTTATCAAGTGAGAGAGAGTGCAAATATCCCAAGCCTCATGCGAAAGCTCACTGAGGGTAATTATAATGGGAGAGAGCAATTATCTTGCGAAAGCTCGCTGTAAGTATAAGCCTTACGCTGAAACAAATTTTTGTGTGTTTTTCATGCATGCACTTCTAAATAAAGGGTACTCATTAGTTATTTAATTTTTTTTTCTTAGTTACACAGAACCATCACAATTTCCTTTTTTTCAACTTGCATTGTTGGGTAACTTTAATTTTAGGATTAATTAATAAACAAAAATTATTTTTAAATTACATTTGATTTAACTTTTACTCATTTACTTTGCCGAGTTCACATGCGTATGAGCTTTTTCTATCGTCTTATATTTACTAGCAATATGAAGTTTAGGTAATGTAATACACTAAAAATATTTTACTTTACATCGATATTAATTTTTCATTATTCACATTTGTATATAAAGAAAAAAGGAAATTGCTCTGATTCCTTACTACTTGTATAATTGTTAAAGTTGACTCCATGTTGTAGTTGTATAAAGCTGATAAGCTTGGAACGAAACAGAAGATCCGCAACTAACTAAAGCAATTTGGGCAATTAGCCTAGCACCGACATCTCCACCACATGGGCGTGGCAAAGGTGATATATTTATAAAGTTGTCAATTTGTTGCTCCAATTAATCAATATGAATTTCATAAATTACAAATGCAACCTAGAGCACATTGCTAGTACCATGAAAATTAAACACTAAGTACAGTAGCCATCCAACTCCATTACGTTCCACATTAAGTTAAATGGTGTGTTGTGCAGCAGCTTGCTGCAGCGAAATTTCTAATAAGAATTTTCTAGTTGGACACGGTTTTTCGCAACAAAAATAATTAAGTATTTCAACTTATAGTAGTTGTAGGTTTTTCTCCTTTATACACTAATTGTTTTATTACACTGTATAGCAAGTAACCAATATAAATTTATTTATTTTTGGACGTTTGCAACGCGCACAACTTGTTCGCTCAAGGGCTATGAGATGGAAAGAATATGTCCGTGGTCCAAAGACAGACACGTTTTGCCAAAAATTCGCTTTACCCTAATATTTCAACAATTTTGAGTTTCCTTTATTATTCCTTTTTTTTTAAGCTCTACCCTATTGCTTATACATAGATGGCGCTAGATGTGAAACGCAACAAATTATTGCATCTTTATGGAGAAAAAAATGTATAAGATCGACAAGCGAACCATTACACACTTCCTGTCATAGAATTTAGCATATAACCTGGTATTTTGGCGAGCGGATGTGAGTGTAGTCTACAAGGAGGGGTGCACGCGCTGGCTCCGGCTGTGTGATCGGTGGGAGGTCGGGGTTCCTTAAGGTTCCTTGCGCTACGTGCTCGCTGTATATAATATTAATTAAAAAAATATCGCGGGCGGGTATCGTTCGACCAAATTAGGCGACACTCCAGGGTTTTCGTCGTTGGAGCTGGGCCGGTGTTATTGCCACAGCAGATGCCCACCCTACCTAGATCATCAGGCACCTAAACATAATAACGTTGGATGATCCCCTTCATTCACTGTTCAGTGTGCGTTGTATGACTCCCAAAAAGAAAAAAAAATTACTTATTCATTTTTAACAATATTCTAATGCATATATTCATTTATTTCCATTTTAGTTTTCATGTTGTAACAAGTAATATTTTTATGTTATAAATTATTTGAAAATTATAACTTTACATTAAATAAAAAAATTAAAGTGGAATCAAAAAAAAATCTCGGCACATACGGAGTATAAGGGCAGGACCGGATTATTAAAGTATTTAATTTGGTAACTTGTCTCTTTTATTTCATTTATTATTCCTCTAATGATATATTTTTAAACTACTTAAATTTTATGATTAACTATTTATTACTATTATTTTTATTTTCTCTTATTGGGAATATATATTTATTATATTATTTATATTTTGTTAATTTATATTTACTTTCCTTATATATTTATAGATTTATTTGTTTGATTTTTTTTTTGTATCCGAATGCTTCATTTCTATATCGGAGCTTTTTCATTCATCTTTATTTTTTTTTTGCAGCGACTTCGACATTAAAGTTGGAGCATGCTTTCGGGCTGTGATTTAGTTTGGTTTAACACCTCAAAAGCCCACTCAAAAATTCTGCCGCTCAGAGCAAGGGCGATCCTCCCCAACTTGAGTGAGTTTTGCACATTTACTTTTACACGGTTTTTTTTTTTGCATTTTATCACCCTTTAATGTCGAAGCATTGTCGCTGATTACCAACAATAAAATTTAGGGGAAAGGTAATTTTTGGGATCAGATGCACTTACTTGGGGTATCCTCCACGTCCAAAAGATCTTTTGTAGCGGGGCATCTGAGCGGCTGGGGAGGTCAATTGATTAACTAAATTTACAGGAACAATTTTACTGTTGGCGAGTGTTGAACATTTTTTTTCTTTTTTGTTTCTCCACTTATTATTATTATTATTTTTTTTTTTTCGTTCGTTTAACATAATCTGCCTGCACCAAATACACTATGATTGATTTCACTTGCTGGTGACTTAGGTAATTGTAATACTTAAGGAATTTAATATTTTTTTTTTTTTTAATTAATGATTATTAAATTTTGTCTTGGTTTCATGTTACGAATAATAAAAAAAATTGATAAGGCTAGGTCCGTTATGGGCGCATAAGCTGCATCGCCCGATGACTCGATGCTGCCAACGTAGGGACAGCCTCAATCCACTCCAGCGGCGACTGTACCGTGGACCCGCATTGGCAATGCGATTGGCACTGGCTGATCAGCCGATCAGTTCCGTGGCAAAAAAAAACACACGTTCTCCTTCCTTTCTTTTTCTTAGCAGTCCAATGGATCGCGTATCGTTATCGCATTGATATATATTTAGCGACCATATATTTATTTAATTCAGAGTTTTTTTTTCTCTTTTTTTTCAATGGCAAGTCAGGGTAAATGGTTTCATTGGCGGTTATTGCCGATTAACAATATGGGAGCATACTTTTCCCCACTAAATAGTTTTTTTTTTTCATTTGTTATTTGTTTGACGCACGTACACACCGGGATTTTTTTTTCCTTGGCCGGTGGCAATTATATTATTAATACAGGCGAAAAAAAATTTTTTTTTCGGGTTATGGACGAATTCCATCGTGCCCACGTGTAATTCTTCTACCACCGCGAAACCAAGAGAAAAAAACCAAAGTCGAGGGGACGCGCACGACTGTCCCCTTTGGCAGACAAAAACTCCAGCTCCTATCCAAAAAAAATGTTTAGTCAACTAACAAAAAAAAGCTTGGCATTTTACTCTAACCCCAAGAGGGCGTCGCAAAAGCTCGGCTTAAAAAAAACCAAGGCATACTAGTAGGCATGACATCTTATGAACTTGGCAAGCGCACTACAAGAATCCCCAATTCCTTACTAGTACTCTATGCACCGTAAGCAAATGCATCTGAGCGCGGTAATCGCGCAATCATTGCGGTCATTAAATCGTATTTAAATTCAAGCCAAGCCATCTGGGATAAGAATTTCAGTCGAATATGCTGTGCCTTAAGTGTTCATGCAGCTGTAAATAGCAGCCCATATCGTGATGCGTTTGGTCAACAAATTATCACTAATGGTACCACGTACCAGAACTTGCGGAATTTGCAAATGTTGGAAGATCAGTCCGTCACTTTTAATAGAGAAGACTCATTTGACATTATACGCGAAGCTGCTTAAAAAGGATGAATGGAAGTATATAGAAGAAATTTTCAATTGAGTAACTTCGCTAAAATAGCACGAGCTATTTCGTAAAACGCTTAAATATATATCTTTTTAATTGGAGCAACAAATTGCCAAAGCTATATATGTATATCGCCTTTGCCATGCCCAATTTTACGGCGGAGGTGTCTGTCCTAAGCTAATTGCTCAAATTGCCTTATTTAATAGGCATACGAGAGTTCCTCTTAAAACTCTCACTTGCCGCACGTCTTAACATAAAACCATACATACCAACATATTTGGGTCGTTCCATCGCGGCATCGAGTGCATCTCATTAGTATGCTTACACCGAACCTAACCTGATACACATGGTTAACTTTCGCGGATCTTCGTCTTCGTTCCAAAATTATCAACTTTAAATAACATACATTTTTTGAATTCAACTTTAACTCGCCACACTATACTTACACAATTGTCGTCACGTTGCAATCTCAGACAGAGGAGTATCCAATCGATCAGATGACTCATGTGGTAATTTTCGTCGATTTGACGCTTCTATGTATTGTCTGCTTATTTCCAGTACGCAAATACGCAAAAATCGGAGATCTGAAAATGTACATAGAATATAATAAAATGCTGCCGCATGGCAAGGAAATTCTATTAAAAAACTAATTAAAATATTGAAGCTAGCAGAAACTATATATTTTTTTCTAAACATGAAATCACAGCGACCATTGAAAACTGTTTTTAGTAAATCTAAGAAAATAATTAAATCTTATCAAACCATTTCTAAAATTTCTCAGCAGGCGACTGTGTTGAATATCTTACATAGTCATATCTATGTTTCATAGAGTAGCTGTTCATGCACAAATAGCAAGCGGAAAAGTTTTTGTGCGATAAATATAAATATTAATAATGTCAAGGCGGGTCAATATTTTTGGGTGCTGTGCATTTTGCGATCGTGAGGTCGGCAGTGATGGGCGCCCCATCAATAATGTTAATGTCCACTCGGATGAACGTGAGTTGAACCTGCCAAGAATATCAGATTTTAGTGTGTTGAGTGCTACTTGTTCGGAGGATTCAACGAATCGACTACAGGAGGATGATATGGAAGTTTCGGATTATGATTTGCTGAATCCCATTTTGGAAATTGTCGAGAATCAGTTTGAGCTCGGCACAAATTCTGAAGTAAGTTGCCAATTGCTTTGATATGTCGGTTATAGTTATTATCGTTGTTTTGTACAATTTTGAAGGCGGTATTGGAGGATGATGCTAAGCTCGTTATGACTGTGCTAAGGGAAGAACGGATTCGATATGAAAACTATTTGGCCGAGAACGCTGCGCATTTGAAGGCGCCGATCTAGCGACAGAGGCATTAGCCAATATTGGTCCACTGGCAACAATACTCAAACATTTTCTCAAATTTAACTTAATCGTATTCAAAATTGAGCCACATGCATGGTTCTTAAAGTTATGTTTTTTCAAGCTGGACTTTCCCTTAAATCTTTAGACATGTAAACAGTGGGAATCTTAACGATATTTACTTTCGATTTCTTAACAAATTTTCCAAATCAATTTTTAATAACACAATGTTTGGCTCAAATTATGTTTTAGTTTTTGAAGAAACCAAAATTTGAAGTTGAATCAAAAGCCTCTTCAAAATCAATGGTTACGTTATAGATTTCGATGTCCAAGTAGACGTCCAACATCTGCAAAGAGAAATTTCAAGGACCCTGATTCGTGAGTAAAATGTTCGATTTACAAAGCCTCGCTAATAGTAAGTTTTTTTTTACCATTTTCAGCATGTCATTTGTCACTACGGCTTAGTATCGACCTGATTCATTAACTGATAAGTCTTAAGCTCAGAACAATAAAATAGTAAATAGATTTATAAGTTGGCCATTTCATGTAAATCGGTACATAGCCGCTGATGGCAGCGGCAGTAAAGAACTTTAATTTATTATGAGTTGTTATCATGTTTGACTTTGGAGCCCTGCGTGACTTAATATAAATAGCTTATTGTTAGTCTTAATTACATATGCACATTATGTTAGGTGTAGTTTGAGCCGCAGCAGCCGTTATCAGCGCTCTCATTGTACAGCGCTCTCTTTGTGAAGCGCCTGCTATCACTCGATAAAGGGCGTTCGCTGATCGCTAATCAGTTGTTTCGCATAGCTGTAGCTTATCGATCGGTTATAGTTATTCTCGTTGTGAGAAGGTTTAGCGGTGGCTTCAAACCTTCAATTTCGGTAATCGGCCATTAGTTGGTCTTGTTGTGAAAAGGTTAAGCATTTGGCTTCAAACATTAATAAACAAATTGTCAATAGAAAAGACTAAGCGTTTGGCTTCTAGTCGAAGTATATTCGAATAAACTTTATAACGTGAAAATAACTTCGTGTTATTAATTGGAATATAAAGCTTTCAAAAAGCTGGCAGCCCAAACATTGGTGACGCCGACGTGATCGTGTATCGTAGTGTTTTATAAACAACAACCTAAACAAACAAAACATTAGTGTACTAATTTGCAAAAAAATCTAATTTGAACAGCCAAAGGTGCATAAAATAGACACTACAACAAGTGCAATAGAAATCCGCTACTCAATCGTCGCTGCTTTGCTTGAACTTTTTTTCGTGTACATAAGCACCGTTTCTTTCTCGGTGCAGTTGTTGTTTTCGGTACTTTTGTGCATTTGACTGCAATGCGTTAAGCTTAAATGTGAACACAAGCACAGTCGCGTCCGCAGATAGTGTGTCTGCGCAAATATCGTTTTATAAACGGAAGGTTGACGATATTTAGTAGTTGCTAAGAAGTTTTGACATTTCATGTTCGGAATCTGAGATAATTTCCTATGAAGGAAAAATTAGACTTAGTGAATAAAATTGAAAAATCGTTTACACTTGAGCATGAGAAACTGGAGTGGCTTGACTATAACGAAATGTGTAGTGAGTTTTACCAAAGCTTCCAATGGCTGGTTATGACATTGGAGGTCCGATTGAAAGGGCATCTTGAAAGGTGTGAATTGAGGTCCATATCGTCCACACTCCGACACATGGAGTTGGTAGCTGATCGGTTGACAGTTGATGATAAGAAGCGCATATTATCGAGGCCGACAAGGAAGATGCTGATGCTGGAATTGGAGCTGGATATGGTGAACTGGCACGCAAATCCGAGCCAGAAAGGCCAAAGCTATTGAGCTGAAGAGCATGTCGCGTCTGGTGAAGACCCCCGAGAAGAGTGTTCAAGTTGCAACAAATTCGGCCAATGGTGACCAGGCCATTGGCAAGCTAGTCAGCGATTTCATGAACGCGATGGCGTAATCGCCGTCAAGGCACCCGCCTTCGGTGACAGTCGCACATCCACATTGATTGATATGGGTATCGTCCCGGTAGGCATTGTGTTCGATAATGATCTGGTCAAGCTAGAGTTGAAGGCTGAACGACTCCAGGAACACACCGAGGGGGATTTGAAGTGCGAGCAGCATTCCGTGTAGATTTGTACTCGTCTGTTCTCAATACGTGGAAGTTATCGCTTGCGTTGAAGGACCTGCCCTTTGTCGCACGGAATCCGATAAGGAAGGCACAGATGATGCCCACCTCTGCAATGATCTGCTGATGAGCAAGGGGGCGCTGGAGAAGAGCACCAATCAGTTCAGGGCCGCATGCGTTGGACAGGATCGGTTCTGGCGACGCTACTGGAAGCTGCTCAAGGCGGCTGGCATCTTCATTGAGGCCCTGGAATCGGCACAGAATGACATCTGCCGCCATCAAGCACTGGAGTCCATGGACGATGAGAAGCATGAGAAATTAAACAATGAGCAGAAGATGGACGACAAGGATGTTCCAGATGAAGAGCCACAGTCAACGAATCCAACAGCAGGCGCAGAAGGATCAGCAGCCGCCGCAGTGCCAATGAAAGTGGATGATGCCGAGTTGGTGGAAGCCACCAAGCAGGAGCCAGTGTAACCATCCCTCCAAGTTTTCGACAGGCGCTTCAAGCGAGGTCATGTTGCGGTCAAACCGTCAAGGTTATTGAAGGAAAGAAGTCGTGTACTTAGCAAATCGACAGTGAATAAAACATAAAACATAAAACACGTGATTGTAACTCCAAAGGTTGCAGTGTATTTTATATACATATACTATTGTGAAAGTGCGGTAGAGAATAAAAGGTATTTTAGCGCAATTGGTGAAAGAAAAATATTCGATCGAACCAATTCCAACCGTTATAGGCAATTTCCTTGGAAAATAGTATAGACCAGACCTGCCAGCGAGGGAATGATATAACCCAACAAGGTCGCAATTAGTTGGCCTGATTCCATTGAGTCGACATCGGAAGCGTCGCTAGTCAGCGGGATAAAGTGCGGAACAGTGTTGAATCCAGGAGGGCAACTTCATCCCACGGATCCCGATTCAGCGCATATTCGCTATTGTCCAGGAGACAATGAACAGTTTGAAATCAAATAATTCCGAGTTTATTATCAGCTAGTGCCAGATGACCTTAAAAGTTAATCCATAAAAACGTGAATCATCAGTCAGCCGTGTTGCGCACGCGCCTGCTTACAAACACACGTCATTTTAAGCTAAAGTGCTTATCTGCTTTTGTGTTTCGTATAAGCGTGGATAAACAGATCATAAAACTTAAGCAGATCATAAAATTTGAACAGATCATAAAGTTTGAGCCGATCATAAATCTTCTGATAAATTCAGCATATTCGACAAGCTCAACTCGTAATTGGCGAAATACTCTAAATTACTTTGAGTGTCTCGCGTAATCACTAATAGTAAGAAATGTGATCGTTGAAGTTTTTTTATATTAATATGTTCATTGTTGTATAAATTTATAAATAGGTAATTGTAAGAAGAAGTAGTTGATGCATTAATAATTTAACTATACACTGGCTGATATTAAATCAAACGGATAGTTAAATAATTTTTCAAACAGCTTCATCTCTGCGTCGACGAACATTGGGCGCAACGATCGCATCGACTTAAAAAAAAAAAACATTCAACGTACAGTGAGTAATGACCTAGCTATAATGTAGGTATACAAACAATTAGATATGTACGACCTACTTAGTAAATAAGGGAAACCATATACATATATAAAAAACAAAAAGAAAAAGGACTGATCCACAGCCAAACACGCCATGTAACGTCCATTATCTAAAAACTTATTTCATTATATGTATATAAGCCTTAAAAATAAGTAATGCATTCTAAAGTTGAATTTGAGCGTGACACCATATAGAAATGCTGAGAAAATAACGAAGTTTAAATTGAATAATGATAATAATTAATTAAGATAAAAAGAAGAAGAAGAATATTTATGTTATATGATAAAAGAATGTCTAATTATGAATTAACAAACAAACAAAAAAAAAGAAGAGAAAATTTACTTATAGATTATTGTTCAATTATATAATAGAAAATAGAATTAAGAGTAATGTTCACAACCTACCGAATTAAGTTAAGGAAGAATACATGAATTTGAAAGCAATTTAAAATGAGATGCTGAGGAGTAGTATTCGTCTGTCGAGTATCCATGCTAAGTTTTTACAGAATGTTGGTAGGATTTTAAGAGTCCGTGCAAGGGATAATGTAACAAGATTGATATCATTATCATGGTAGGGTGGGTAGAGAAGAGAACGACTACCATCTAACAGGACTAGTGTCTCAGTAGGGTTATTGGACGTGTCGGCGTCTCCAATAATTGAAATTTGAATTTCAGCAACCCAAGTTGTAACTTGTTTTGTAAACGCCCACTAATTAAATGTGGCAGAGTACATCCGTATTGCTTGAGTAAGAAAGAACCCCGACAATCCGGCGAGCTAGGACGAACATAGCCAGAGTGCGCATCTCGAGCTCAACAATACACCGGTCGCTTAAATTGACAGTTCCATCAGCCAATCATTAGTAAAGACCACATAAGTTATCGTAAAGAAAATATCTTATGCAAAAAGAAATAATACCTTGTATACTACCCATTTTTGTCGCTCAACATGAGGGGCCCGAGCAGCTTACTAGTAGATTCTAGACAACATTGATAGAGTAATACTTTATAGTTGGATATCTTTAGAAAATTATTAAAAATTTTGCTTGGTTCCCCAGCTCATCCACTGATCCAACCAAATAACTAACTTCAATTTTTGTTTCCCAATTTTCACAAGTCATGACATACCGATTCACGACTTGAATCTGTTTTAGGATTTCGCAACTACAATTCTCTAGTTGGATTGGTTGACCAAAATAGACACATAGTACTGAGCTACGTATTTATAGTGACTGCGTGATAAAATATCTTTGATTACACGTGTAGAGGATTTGTTATGGATATTTCGATTTTAATTCTGTATAATGGCATTGATCGACCAGCATAAACCAACAATTACAAATAGAGTATTTTGAATTATTTAAAATTACGATATATCTGCGCTGTTGCTGTTATAGTCTCATAACTCAAGTACAAAATCAAATCGGCAATAGACATAATTTAGTACAATAGATAAACTGACTGAGACCTAGTTTAAAAATGTTGTACAAATTTTAGCATGTGAGAAAGATAGACAACATTATAATAATCAAAAATAGCTATCGTAATTATTACGATTTAATAGTTTTTTTGTTCTTTAATATCAATGAGTTTATTTTTTTGTTCTTTAATATCAATTAGATTATTATATTATTTAATATCTTCTAAATCAATCAGGCTGTAAGACGTAGCCAAGAAGATATTACAGTTGCTTTACGAACAGCTGACCCTTTTTGTGATATTTTTGTGGAACTTATAGCAAACACTCCATGCAAACACAAATTTCATAAACATTGCATTTTAGAGCACATTAGGAAGGTTCCAAACTGTCCGACATGTTCGGCAGACTGCACTGCTATGGCGTTAACATTTTCCAATAATACCTTATTCGCTGAATTGCAGCAAGAGAGATCGTTACAACCCAGCGCAAGTGGATCTCAAGATCCTAATGACTTTCATAAGAAGCCGACAAGGAGACAGCAGTATTCGAATAAGAATCGAGGAGCGACTCCAAGACGAGGTATATCAACTAGATCTACACAAAGAACAGCTTCAGACCGTAATTTATCTGTTCCCGGTAACGCCAGTAATCTTTCCTTGAATACTCAAGTCGAGATAGCTAATTATGTACAGTCCGCCGATACTCTCCAACAAGCACAATTGTTATTATTATTGGGGGAAAGCTGCACCGCGACCTATTTGATCTATTATGCCCCCTTCTGAGCCTATAGCTCTTCCATCAGCCGCAGCTCACTTACGAACGCGAGGATCTTTGTTGGGTTGAGGTCTACTATGTCTTTGCAATTCAAAACATGCGCCCCTAAGATGCTGCTTCTTCTTCTAATTAAGGCGACACATTCTGCTAGGATGTGCATCGAGGATTCTTCCTCACTTTCATAAAACCTACAGAGATCGCTACTATATATACCCAATTTTGTCAGGTGACTCCTTAGTCTACAGTGTCCTGTCAATAGACCGGTAAGTATCCTAAGGCTGTTCTTTCCCATGGTTATAATCTGTTTAAAACGTACAAGATTATAACTGCTTACTGCCTCTGACCAGCTCTGATGCCGTCTCTGTCTCTCCTCGTTTCTAAATTCCAGTCGTATAGTGTGTTTTCCTATGCCACAATACGGTTCTGGTCCTGTTAGGGGCCTTCCTGCCCCCATTCCTGCTTGCTCGTCAGCCGCCTCGTTTCCCGCTATATCCCTGTGGCCCGGGACCCATCGTAGGGTGAGCCTGTTGTGAGTCCCGAGTAGGTCTAGCTTTGAACGAACTTCATGGACTACCTGTGATGTTATCTTAGTCCCCATTATAGCTTTCAAAGCTGCTTGACTGGATTGGATATATCCGTATTCCGATAGTTACGCTTTATGTTGAAGTCCGCACATCTCCCTATCGCACACACCTCAGCCTCATGGTAAAATACCCGAGGACCCACCGCTCCAAGGCCGGTGCCCTGATTCGTGAGTGATCCATCGGTGTACCATTTTATGGTGTGCGGTTTCATGGGATGGACTTCGTCCAGAGTTGTCCATTCCCCTTTACTACTCATACGAACTGGGAAATTTCGCTCGAATATGTATTCGGCTACCATTTCGTCCCTAAGTTGCATCAACAGGGGTAGTTTGTTTGAGAGGAGTTGGGCATCTTTATGGCTTAGGATATGGTTGCCCCCAACTCCTTCTGCTGATATCCTTAGAAGTGTGGCTTTCTGCTTGAGCCTTATGACATCGTGGAGTGGTGTGAGCTCCATTAAGGCTTCAAGGGCCATTGTTGGGCAGGTGCGCATAGCTCCTATCATACATACGCAGGCCATTCTTTGCAACTTTTGTAGTAGTTTCTTCACGGTGATCATCCGCGCCCTGTCGGTCTCTTATCTTAATATCTTAGGTGGTGTACCCCATGATTTACCTGCAATACTACGACATGGATAAAGCGCCCTGGAGCACTTTAATATCGTGTTTTGCACATGGGTGCCAAAGTTACGCCTGCTGTCAAATGTGACTCCCAGGTATTTGACCTTCCTACTTGTTTCTAGTAGGATCTCTGAGAGCCATATTTGTCTCATCCTCTGTAACTTATGTCGTCTGGTAAAGGGGACGATGACTGTTTTCGTAGGGTTTAGGTGGACTCCAACCTCCATACACCAGTCATACGTTATCCTTAGCCCAGACTGGACTATGTCACAGAGTGATTCTTCAAATTTACCTCGCGCTATGATAACAATGTCATCGGCATATCCTTGACATTGAATACCACTGTTAGCAAGTCTATTTAGTAGTTCGTCTACTAACAGACTCCAGAGTAGCGGAGACAACACCCCTCCTTGGGGACAGCCTTTGGTGGTTAGGACTGTTACAGTGCTATCATGTAATGATGCCGTGGCTAGCCTGGACCGTAGCAGTGCAAGTATCCATCTGCTGGTAGTATGGTCCAGGCCTCTTCTCTCACGGGTAGCATTGATTGCATAGTGAGATGTGTTATCAAAGGCACCTTCTATATCTAAGAAGGCGCACAGTGCTACTTCCTTATTATCAACTGCCGCACTGAAAATACGTTGCAGCTGATAAAGTGCTGTGTCCGTGGACCTGCCTACTCTGTATGCATGCTGCGTTGGGTGCAGCGGCCTTTGCTTAAGTAAAGTGCTTCTGATTTTGTAGTCCACCAGCTTTTCCAACGTTTTCAGTAAGAACGATGTTAAGCTGATGGGGCTGAAAGACTTTGGGCTGGTAATGTCTTTCTTCCCTGCCTTGGGAATGAAGCCTACCCTAGCTCTCCTCCATGCGCCCGGTATGTATCCGAGGGCTAGGCTGCTTACTAATGCTTTCCTGATACGAGAGAGAAGAGAGAAGAATTTGTTGTTCTGTTTGAAGGAAGGCTGGCGATATGCCGTCCGTTCCAGGGGACTTATAGGGCTGGAATGTACCAATTGCCCAATTAAGTCTCTCCCTTGTGACCGTCGACTTGGCGCATGCCCAGTCGTCAGTTGACGGCCTATATCTGCTTTCCCTTTCGATAGTCTCTCCAGCGGTGTACTTCCTGGGAAGTGCGTCTCGAAAAGTAGTTATAATTTCTGCAAATTACTGCTCGTAAAGGAGTTATCCCTACGCTTCAGTGCTAAGTTCGCATCAGGCGTTCGTTTCGCCAGTGTTCTATGGAGCCTGGCGCCTTCGCTTGTGCTGACTATGTTTTCGCAGAAGTTTCTGTAATTCTTCCGTTTGGCCTTCCTTATCTCCTTATTATAGGAGGTCAGGCTTTCACGGTACTGCTCCCATATTTCGTCTCTCTTTGCTTTATTGAGGAGGCGACGTGTGGTCACGCGCAGCCTTTCTAGGCTGTCGTTCCACCATGGGGCATCTTGTTCCATGTGCTTTTTGCCTACCGGGCAGTTATCCTCAAATGCCTTAGTTATGCATTTATTGAGGTCCCCAATAGCCCTGTCCAGCTCTAGCGGCCTTCTGGGTATACCAGATAGCCCGTTGGCTAGGGAAAGACCTAGGGTCGACTTGTACCCTTCCCAGTTGGTTTTCCTGAAGTTGCAACTTGGTGTGCTACTATCCGTATTTAATTTTAGATTAAATAGGATAGTCCTGTGATCAGACATGGATTTCGCTGGGGAAACATGCCAGTCCCTAAGGTGAGGTTTTAGGGACCGACTGATCAGGGTGATGTCTAGCACCTCTTCCCTGATCCTGGTGACAAATGTCGGTGCAGATCCGACATTACCTAGTTCTCGATTATTTTTAAAAATAAAATCAGTTAGGCACTCACCCCTTAGATTGATGTCACTGCTGCTCCATATAGTATGGTGCGCATTGGCATCGCATCCGATGAGCACCGGCATCTTCTCTTTCCTGCAGTACTCCACCAGCTTCTCAATCTCTGGTGGTGGGCAGGGTGCATCCCCTGCGAAGTATGCGGATACGATAACCATAGAGACCGCGCTGCCCTTGGTGTATACCAGTATGGGAACGCAGTCCCTAGTCAGGAATTCTGAAAGGATAGTAAAGTTAATACTTTTCCTTACCATGATACAGGCTCTGGGTGCTGGATCTCTCCGATCCCAGATTACCTTTGAGTCGGCTGTGAACAGGCCCTTGATGCCGTTGTTCACCCACGGTTCCTCTACCAGGGCCAGCCCAAGGTGTTTGTTGGTAAACATCCTTGCTAAGACCGCCGAGGCTGCCTTAGCTCGGTGGATGTTTACCTGAATCAGCCCTGTATTCGGGAGAGGCTCCAGCTGACACGGTGAATGGGGCCCGGAGCCATCCCCGTCACCGCTGCTCGCCATAGCAGCTGCATCCTGCAGCTCTTCCTCCAGCTCCTGCGAGGACATGGGGATGTCGTCGTCCCCCAGCAACTCCTCCTGGCAGAGCGTCACATCTGCCAGTTCTTCGTCGTCAGCGAGGTCCTCCGACGGGTCGGTGGGCTGCGCAGTCGGACTGCCCTGCTCCGGGGCAGGAGTGTCCGATGTGGTGATGTTGCCCACTGAGACATCCTCCTTACCCGTTGGAGCAAGTTGGGGCTTTTCTCCAGTCTTCTTCGTCTTCAGTCCACTTACGGGGATGGTCCCGTAACGGAAGAAGATCTTGTGCCTCTTCAATACAATTATGCTCCTGGATAGCTCATCTATCCCGATCACCAGGAGGGCTCCTCCTCCCTCGTTCCTCCTGGAGATCACCTTCCAGGTGTCGGTCTCGATCCTGTTCTGGTTCCTCAGCAGAACCATCAGGGATTCGGTAGACCGATCTGTACTCCTGGGACAGTACAGCGTGATGCAGTGGGGCGACCGTATGTCGTCCCCCACCTTGCACTCAAGGGGCACGCCCTTCCACGATTGTATCCTCGACGTTGTGGTCCTCAGCCAATCGGCTGAGGCCTCATCGAAACATTCAATTACCAGGAATCCAACCCGAAAGTGAATGCCCGCTAATGAGATCACTACATCTCGACCAGACGCAATGATTTCGTCGATGATTGCCTCTTCCAACACAGATCAATCTCCGTGACTGAGCATGACCCGTGGGAAATCCACGGGCAACACGGCCACCTTTACCTTCTTTGCCATGTCTGCAGGCGAGGTTCGGTGGGTGTCGGCGAGCTGGGCTTCGTGGCCGCTGCACGCGATGTGCTTGGGCTCAGGTCCAAATTTCCTGCCCCATTGTTCTTCAGCACCTTTGCCGCTGCCGAGCCACGGGCAGCGCTCACAACCTCCTGGCACATCCTCTTGGGGGTGACCACCGGTGGTGTGAGATTGCTGTTTGGCCTTTTTCAGGGCTTCATCAGGGGTGAGTCCCTGCTGGAGATACCGAAGGTACCACTTGACCCTTGAACCGCAGAGATTTCTCCGGTTCGGGTCATCCAGCCCACCGGGTTGACCCCTTCGGTGCTGGGAGCGGTGGTCTGGGTGTACCAGCCATCGGTCTCCCATGCCTCACAGCCTCGTGCCTGTGGCACTCTCCTATTTGTTGCTGGAGCAGCACGGTGTGGAGGATGGTCTACCACACGAGAGGGTCGTTCCCCATCAGGGGCATGACCCTCCAACTGTCTTGCGACAAGCTCCGCAGGGAGATCCTGCGGTATTCTAGTACTTTGTGATTTCTTCATGGAATCCCACGAGCTGCGGAGAAGTATGTGTCCGCCCGGGCAGAGATCCGCGATACCCGGGTAAGGCTAAATTAGAACAGATGGTCGCCATTTCCTGAGCTCACCGTTAGAGACTGGGCTAGTTTTTGATCCGGGCCCCCAGCCAAGCTAGGCCTTAGTCCGGCCCGGAGTGCGATGAGGGAATATGATGGGGTAGGTGGGGAGATAGGGGGATGTGTGAGGCTATACTTTAGACGGCGGTGACACAAGCGCCTTGTCGGTACGATCAACGTTATCGCACCCGCTGTTTGTCCGGGACTGCTTATTTACGAGGAATCTCGTATTATCCGCAGCTAACCTCCCCGAGGGGAGGCCGGTTGCTATCCGCAACCCGCGACCCGCCTGGTGGCCTCAGCTCAGCCCCATCCGAACCATCCCACAAGTTATTAGACCAGGAAGCACAATTGTTAGAAAACATTACTTCAATTTTAACTAAAACGATTGAAACATCTATCGAAAGACAGTTAACCTTGCTTCACTTCGGAAAGTCCGAGCGAACAACAGTCCGAAGTTTAAATAATACAGTAGAAACTCATAACGTAGGTAACGAACAACCAGTTGTTACCTAACCTTGCAGGAAATAGTGGACCGCGTAGCAGCTCTAGCTCAAATTGCAAAATTGGCGCGTTAAATTCGGTGGTTCGAAAAATGGTATCAGAACTGAAGAGTTTATTTATCGTATCCAGTCACTTACCAGACAGAATCCTAATAATGATCTCAAATTTCTCTGCAATCATCTCTATCTATTGTTAAGTGGTAAGGCGAATGATTGGTACTGGAAATTTCACCGTACATACTCAGATTTTACTTAGGATCATTTTTGTGGAGAGATTCGAAAATATAGAGACTGATTATGACATATGGGAGAAAATAAGAAACCGCCGTCAAGGCGAAACTGAGACTTTCGATGACTACCAAAGTACCACAGAAGTCTCACCGATAGACTTATGAACGGTATAGCTGAGTATGAGTTAGTAGAATTGCTAATTCGAAATGCTAAGCCAAGTGATCATCATGAATTACTCCACCTGAACATCCGTAATAGATCACAGTTTAGGAGGGAAATCCGACGACATGAACAATTTTATAAGGACATTAAATCGGTAAAACCAAGAACTCTACGTTCATACGTCACTGAATTATCAGATCAAGACGATAGTCAGAGACAACCTGAGGACAGCTCAGAACAGAACGGAATTTCACAAATTCAACATCGCTTCGTACAAACCATTCCAATTTGCTGGAATTGTGACAAAACAGACATAAATTCGATGATTGCGTAGGGCCACGTAAAATCTTTTACTACGGATGCGGTGCGAAAGATACATACAAGCCCCAATGCGGCAAATGTAATTCTTCGGGAAACCGATAGAGTGATGTGTCATCCAACAACAAACAGACACATCCTTAAGAGCTACTGATTTATCAAATTCGATAATAACTGGTACCCGTAATATAGATGACAAAAACTCATTACATCAAGAGCATAGCTCACCAGTAGATAAATCCATAGAACCAACTCATTTTTCACTTATTCCTTTACACAAAAGATTAGAAAATTATAAACTTAAACAAATATCTAATGAGATAGATAATTTTAAAGTTATAGTGAAGCCGAAACGCTCGACAAAACGCCTAAGAGAGTTTCGGAAAGTCGTTAAGCACAACCGGAAAAAATTTATTTCTGCTATTTTTCTCAACTCGGAAAATAGATTATTAACAAATGTGACAATCGAAGACCAGGAGTATATCGCATTATTAGATTCGGGAGCCACGATAAGTTGTATTGGGGGCAACGCTGCAAAAGAATTAGTGACGCACAGCAAAACCAAGAAGTGTGCTGGAACAATTCGAACAGTGAACGGAACCATTAGTAAGGTAGTAGCTATGCTCAAAACAAATATAAGCTATCGAGACTGTGCTGACCTTGAATTATTTATCATATCACAACTTAAACAAGATGTTTACCTTGGTGTAGACTTCTGGGAGAAATTCGGACTTTTAAATAAGATCACCCTATCGGCAGAAGTATCAGAATTAGATGTTGGGGCTTTAAACAACACGGAAGACCAAAAATTTCATGCCCTATCTCTAGAAGAAAGAAAACGTCTGGACAAGGTATTAAATATGTTCCCATCATTCAGTACTGAGGGATTAGGTCGAACTCGTTTAACATCTTATTCAATAGACGTTGGATCAGCTACTCCAGTTAAACAACGACATTGGCCTGTATTGCCAGCTATTGAGAAAATAATGTTTGCGGAAGTAGACAATATGCTTTCACTTGACGTCATTGAGGAGTCGACAAGTCCCTGGAGCAGTAATTGTGTGTTAGTAAAGAAAGGAGACAAATACAGATTGTGTCTTGATTCTAGAGAAATTAATAAAGTGACTAATCGTGATGCATATCCCTTGCCGCACCTTGATGGCATTCTGAGCCGTTTACCACCCGCTCGATTTATCACCGGATATGAAACACACCTATTGGCAAATTCCGTTAGACGACCAATCTCGTCAATACACGGCATTTACAATCCCAAACAGACCGTTATACCAATATAAAATGTTCGGTCCGTTCGGTCTTTGTAATGCTGCCCAAACATTATGTCGCTTAATAGATCGAGTTATCCCGGCTCATCTACGAACTCATGTATTCGTTTATTTAGATGATTTATTAGATTTGTCAGATGATTTTGATTCTCATTTAATTTTATTGCAAGAAATAGCATTAAGTTTACGAAAAGCTAATCTTACCATTAACATCAGTAAATCGAATTTTTGCATGACAAAAATTACAAACCTTGGGTTTATCATCGGGGAGGGTCAAATAAGAACAAATCCAGACAAAATAAAAGCTATTTCAGACTTTCCAGTGCCTACCACAGTAAAAGAATTACGCCGATTTTTGGGATTATCTGGCTGGTACCGTCGATTTGTGGAAAACTACGCTTCTGTCACCTTTGCATTAACAGAGTTGTTAACCAAGGAAAATGGTTTAGAGTGGAATGAGAAAGCTTAACAGTATTTTTAAACTTTAAAATATTATTTAACGAATTCCCCAATATTAATAACCCTCGATTTCTCAAAACCATTTATTTTGCTTTGTGGCGCAAGCATGAATGGTATCAGTTGCGTATTAGCTCAAGAGAGAGACAACACGGAATTACCAATTGCCTACATGTCTGAAAAATTAAATAAGGCCCAATGTAACTATTCAGTTACTGAATTAGAATGTTTTGCTGTTATCAAGGGTATTAAAAAGTTTCGTTCCTACATTGAGGGACAGGAATTCGTGGTTATTACAGACCATGCAGCATTACAATGTCTGGTGCGTCAAAAATATTTACCTGGGAGGTTAGCGAGATGGTCAATGAAATTATGAAGTTTCACTTTCACAATCGTGCATAGAGAAGGATCCTAGAATGTTGTGGCAGATACCTTATCTCGTCAGAATGACCCAGGAAATGAAGAAGTTCTTGGCATTGGACCAATATAAGATTTAGACAGAACATTTTACATCACCAGAGTATTTGAGTTTAATTGGAAACATTAATTTAAATCGTTCCAAGTTACCAGATTTTAAAGTAATTGATAATTATGTTTATAAAAGAGCCGAGTTCGCAATTGAGGATAAAGCACAAGAAGACTTAAGTTGGAAACTCTGGGTTCCATCAGGACTAATTACCGATGTTTTATATCAAGCTCATGACGCACCAAACACAGCGCATTGTGGGATGAGTAAGACGGTTGAAAAACTAAAAAGATACTTATTCTGGCCATGTATGGTCAGTCAAATAAGAACATATATATCGGATTGTGAAATATGCCGCACTACTAAAAGTCCAAATATAGTTCTGAAACCTCCAATGGGAAAGCCATTCACTTTGACCATTTCAGAAGTTATACATCGATCTGTTTGGACCCTATCCTCGTACAAAAACCGGTAATATTGGGCTATGAGTAATTGTAGACCACTTTACTAAGTTTCATTTCCTGTGTCCGCTGAAGAAATTCACGGTACCGAAAATTGCTGATTATCTTGATTATCTCTTTTACACTTTTGAAGTACTATAAGTTATCCTGACAGATAGGTTATATCGGCTGCCAACCCGATGGGCTGATATCGAATTTGATCAAGGGATTTTTTCCTGAAGTCGTGCCTTCAAAGTATTCTGACAAGTCGAACATTTGCCCAGCCAGATGCGTTCGCTATCTTGGCCGGGCTCATATGTCGGAGCTCCGATAAACCAGTTAGGGAGTAGCTTCCCAGGATTTCCAGCCTTTTTCTGGCAAGTGCTGGGCAGATGCAGAAGAAGTGTTCCAGAGATTCCACCTCTTCCTCTTCTTTGAAGCTTCTGCAAAAGTCATTGTATGGCACCTGGAGTCTGTTGGCATGAATGCCGACCAGCCAGTGCACCGTTAGAGCCCGGATCACTGCAGAACAGTTGATCCGACATAGACTGCACAGCTCTTTGCTGCGCTTAGAGTTGATAATTGGGCATGTCTGGTGTGCTATGCGCGCACAGGTGACATTTTGCCATTTTTTACATAACCTGCGCCTGTTTTCCTCCTTGATGTTGAGCTTACAAGAGAAGGGACTTTGTTAATTCTTGTTAAAAGAACAAGTTCCGTTTTATTTGGGTTTACCGCAAATCCACTCTCTTGTGCCCAGCATGACAGTGTTTTTAGTTTACTAGTCATGAGGTTACAGAGAGTTTGTGGGTATTTTCCCCTGAAAAGTACCGTTACGTCATCTGCGTAAGCAACCGTGTGGCAGCCGCCACTCTCCATGTCCCGCAGCAATTTGTTAATTGCTATGTTCCATAGTAGGGGTAACAGGACGCCTCCTTGTGGCGTACCTCTGCTTACGAACCTGGAGAGAGTTGACTACCCTAGTGTGCAAGTAAGCAACTGACTTATCAATCCCACTAGACCGGTGTCAATCCCCAGGCTCAGCAGAGCTCCAGTTATGGCTGGCGAAGTGCCGTTGTCAAAGGCGCCCTCAATATCGACCACCGAGTGAAGGGCAGTATCTGTGGATCTGCCCTTCCTGTAGGCATGTTAAGACTCCGACATAAGCCTGGGGTCAATGGATGCTGTGAGATGGAGACTTATAAGCCGTTCGAGCGTCTTTAGCATGACAGATGACAGACTGATGGGTCTGAAATCTTTGGCGCTGGTGTGCGATGGCTTCCCAGCTTTGGGTGTGAAGGTTATTTTAAACTGGAGCCTTGCCGGTGGGATGCGACCAGTCTTCAGAATCTTCGCAAAGATTTCATGCAGCCAGTTTATGGCTGTATTGCCCACCTTCTGTAGTTGGATTGGGCTTATTTGATCTGGGCGTGGGGATTTGAACGGCTTGAAGCTGTTTACTGCCCTCTTTATGTTACCTTTGTGTATAAGAGACTTTAAAGATGTGTCCTCTATATAATTGGTTTCTGCGCACCGCGGTGACTCCTCGGAGCAGCCAGGGAAGTGCGTTTTAAGGAGGATGTTCAATGACTCTTCACTGGAGACCGACCATGTGTTGTCATTTTTTTTCAGATAACCTAGTCTGGGTGTGGTTTTTGATAAAACTTTCCTAAACCTTGCAGCTTCATTAGTTGAATCAATATCTGTGCAGAGATCTCTCCAAGATTTCCTTTTTTCCCGTCTGGTGGCTTTTTTGTATTCAGCCAGACCTGATTTGTATTTCACTTCCCTGCATTGACGTCGCAGCCTATAGCTGGGCCGATCCTGTGCTTCTCGCACTCCTGGACGAGGGATCTTTTTATCTCGTCTGGTGGCGGGCCAGCGCTATCGTAGGTCATATAGGCAGATAGTAGCCGTATCGGAGCTGACTTGAGCTCCAGGCTTACCGCTGTGTTGTCGGTATTGCTAAAATGATGAAGCAGAGGATGTAGGTGCGTTTTTAACCTTCATTTCCAGCTACTAAAAGCTTATAATCTTTATTACCTAGTCCGCAAACCTTTCCTCCGATCACCTAAGGTTCTTGGACTAGTATAAAGTCGTCGTCGCCTCCAGCCAGGCGAAGCATCAGAGCAACGGATGCTGCTTTAGTGTGGTGAAAGCTTATCTGTCGTAGTCTCAAGGACAATCGGAGACTCCACCCTCACCTCACAGTTTTGTTGCTATTGTAGCTTCGCCCCAGGGCAGACCTCGCCAATCTCTGCTACGGCAGCTTTATAAAGCTCTACCGAGCGAGCATCCTGGCAGGTGATGACCTTAGTGTTACCCTGGTACCACCCGGCATCTTTACATACCCAGTGGCCCAGGCACCTTGCCCAACATTTTCAGGCAGTAGACAGCGAAGGCTCCTCCCACCCACTTTCTCGGGATTCTGCCGTCCTAATTGCCCTTGTCGAGGATCCTTATTGCCCTTGGATACGATTCTCTGCTTGGCAATTTCAGCAAAGGACCTGCCCTGCTGCACCTTGGACCACTTTGCAACGACTGCATGGGCTTTTTGCAAGCCTTTCCGTTTCACCTGGCTCTGCTCTTTATTGGGTGGTGCCTCGCAAAAGTTTGGCAGCACCATCCTGGCCCATACCACCTTATTCGGCCATTCGGCTGGTGGGTTAGCCACTGTATTTCTTCTATCGGCGTATGTGAACCTTTAAGCCTCAGCTGGTAGTTGGTAAATTGCTCTTTGCACCCGCTCCGGCTGGCAGGTTGACTGCACAAGTGCTTTGCCTTCCTACCACGGAGTCGGAGGGATCGGGGTTCTTACCAGCTGCACCCTCACCACTGGCTTGACAAACAGGCTTTTCCGCCACTTTTGTCATGTTTCCACTTTGGCCAGGCTTACTGCCTCCACTACATGTTTGTGATTGCTCCTTGCCAGTTTTGTTAGACTCTTTTTGAATTGGAATGCGTTGTGATTCACAAGAGTTACGGAGAAAGAATGTCAACTGCACAGAGATCCGCTATGTGCAGGTAAGGCTGATTAATATCGGAGGTCACCAGGTATCCGATATGCTCCGTAGCAGACTGCGCTATTTGAGGGCCCCCAGCCTGGCTGACTATCGGCACAAGTCGAATTACACCTTAGTCCGGCGCATTACCTCGAAACCATGACTCGATCCTTTCTTAGGGACAATACTATGGAGATAGTTCATGTCCGAGGTTCGGGGCACGATTCTAAGCTAGCATCGGTACCTTGCGGACCACTGTAATGCTATTAACAGTCAGAACCCTCGTGGAGGGTTCAGTTGAGGAATTTTCCAACCATTCTGATAGATAATGGATCACAATTTAAATCTAATATTTTTCAACCATTCCTTACTAGCTTTGGTATTATCCAAAAGTGCACAGCCATATATTCGCCACAAGCTAATACTAGTGAGAGATTGAACCGATCAGTCATAGCCGCAATTCATGCTTATATTGGCAAAGAACATACTAACTGGGACTCAAATTTAAATGCCATTAGTGGAGCTTTAATACCCACGCTACATAGAAGTGCTGGATACTCTCCTTATTTCCTGTCATTCGGTCAGAATATGATTTTAAATGGGAAAGATTATGATCAACTAAGAAATTTAAATTTGGTAAGCGATGATATCAGATTAGACTATACAGATAAATTACAACTTCTATGACAATAAGCTAAAGAAAATGTAAAGAAGATTCACGAAGCAAACGTGCGAAAATACAAACTGCGTTGCCGCGAAATTCAATTTAGGTCAGAGATTGAGTGTATGCCCGAAACTTCGCTCAGAGTAATGCCATCAAAAAGTTTAATTCTAAATTAGCACCTGTGTTCATCCCAGATATTATTTCTACGAGTAAGTCTCGTTTCATTATCTGCGGCGGTGGGGGTGTAGTAATCGTTCAATAATAATATATTTTTTGGTACAATTCTTGGTCCACTCTAAATTAGTTGTTGGTGATTAGGCGGCCGCTCAAGCGAGGAGATATGCAGATAACCGACTAGAATAGAACCACTCAAAACGCAGCACGAAATTGCTCACTCAAGAAGCGCACAGCAAGAAGCTTTTCAATAGGCGCACGGTTCAAGCGAAGTCTTGTTGCGGTCAAACTGTCAAGGTTATTGAAAGAAAGAAGACGTGTACTTTGCAAATCGACAGTGGGGGAAAAAAAAACATAAAATAAAACACGTGATTGTAACTTCAAAGGTTACAGTGTATTTTATATATATATATATATTATTGTGAATGTGCGGTAGAGAATAAATGGTATGTTAGAGCAATTGGTGAAAGAAAAATATTCGATCGAACCAATTCCAACCGTTATAGGTAATTTCCTAGGGAAAGATTATAGACCAGACCTGCCACTATTTCGAGCCAGCTACACGCGGGTAATAATTAACACCGAGAGAATGATATAACCCGACAAGGTCGCAATTAGTTGGCCTTATTCCATTGAGTCGAAATCGGAAGCGTCGCTAGTCAGCGGGACAAAGTGCGGAACAGTGTTTAACCCAAGAGGGCAACTTCATCCCACGAATCCCGATTCAGCGCATATTCGCTATTGTCCAGGAGACAATGAACAGTTTGAAATCAAATAATTCCGAGTTTATTATCAGCTTGTGCCAGATGACCTTAAAAGTTAATCCATAAAAACGTGAATCATCTGTGAGAAGCCATAGAAACATGCACTTGTGAGCTTGCATGTATGTGTATGTTTATGATTACAAACATATATATACATGTATGTGCACGAATGGGCATGCGAAATGCCCGTGAGCATGTTATATGCGCCCTCGCAACAACTGTCCATTCAGGCCGAAATCCGGCCCTGCTGATCTTTCGCCCTCTCCCTTTCTAACGCAGGTGTTCAGCCATTTGCACGTGTCTGACACACATGTCCATCAGTGCAGTGGAAAATTACCAGAAGATCACGCCACCAAAAGATCACGCCACCGAGGTACAGTCCCGGCAAAAAGTGGCCAGCCACGGTCTATAAAAGGAACGCTGCAGCACAAGGCAGGGGCTGTGAAAATAAACACGCGAGGCTGTGAAGATAAACACGAGAAGCTGTGCAATTAAACAAGAGAGGTTGCACGCATACACACGCGAGACGGTGCGAACATATACGCGAGTGAAAGTCAAATTATACCAGTGAAGGTACAAGGACATGGAGTGTCAAGGGACACCGCAAAACACAAGAATCACAGGACATCGAGGTCCTGAAATTAGGTGCGAAACGTATATCCTTGCCACGCTTGAATTGTTGCAACAGGCGATATCCGCAAGGAACCAAGCGAAGCAGACGAGGCTTGGTCTGTGATTAGCCAGAGGGTGAGACACGCGAATCCTAACTCACAAGAGTACTATGGACGATCCTTGAGGAACACGGAAACCACAAGTCCTGGTGAGCATCAGGAGTGCTGTACGAAATCTCTGGCGTGCAGACTGAGATCCTGGGCTTGTGTAGCTGGCGGGCGGAGTGCCTGGGGCAGATTCTGACACACAGGAGATCGAATCAAACCTGATCAAGGACACCGATGTGTGGCGAGACGCTGCGGAGCAAGTAACAATTAAGCGATCAGAAAACCAACAGTGGAAAGTGTAATTTCTAGCAATAGAAGTTAAATACAATAAAGCAAGTTTTAATATATTGACGCTGTGTTATCAATTATTGCAAACGCAATATAAATTTGTTGCTCAAACCCTCAGCTCGACTGAGTTTTAGCTTAGCTAAAATACAACCTAGCAAATAGGTTCGTTACAACTGGCGCCCAACTTTGGTGGTTGCAATAAAATAAAAATGGATCGAGCGTGGGTGTACAATTTAAAAAAAGACGAAGTGCTGAAATATGGAGCTGAATTCGAAGTGGAGTTATCCGGAACTTTGGATGCTGTGCGCAGACAATTTGGAGAGTGGGTAGGTACTCACGAAAGCAGATTGCCATATAGCAGACGATTGGAAGAACTGGCGGCGATTCATGGCAGACAATCGCCGGCCAGAGAAACAGAAAATGTTGCAGTCGAATGGTCAGCAGATACATATGGATTGAACCTGAATTTAATTCCCAGGGCCATGCCCGAATTACTTCAGGGAATGGCTCTTAAGTGGTATGTTGCCAACAACCAGCACTGGACGAGATGGGTAGCATTCGTCCAAAGTTTTCAGGAGTATTTTCTTCCAAGAGACTACTTCGAAAACATGAAGGACGAAGTTACCCGAAGACGATAGGCGATGAACGAACCGTTTAAAGTGTACATGGTAGAAATGCAGACACTTATGCGGCCACTGCAGTACTCAGCGGAAAGAGAGCTTAACAAAATATACAACAACAGCCTCCCGGATCTACGAGCCTACGCCAGGCCATATCAATTCAATAATTTGGCAGAATTTATGCATTTGGCCGAAGCGTTCGAGAAGCTCGAAGCGGACATGGAGAAGCTGAGACGACAGAGAGCAACCGAGGCCCATGGAAGCAACACGACACCGCATGGAGCCACCACAAACGCGTCAGGAAGCTCCACAATTCAGCCACAGAGAATCCGCGCAGAGATATAATCGACCACGATTTATGGCAATAACGGACACCCAGAACACACACAATCCGGCGTACCAGGAGCGGTCAGAATTCGACACGAGACCCAGACCTGCCCCGAGGACGAGACGAGACAACATACAAACCCTTATAAGCAACTCAGCAAGGGCATGCAGATTTTGCGGCCAGGAGGGACACTTCGCAATACAGTGTACGAATCCTATGCTGGAATATTGCTGGCTATGTGGACGTATCGGAGTTCGTACGTCAGTATGTTGTACGTCGGGAAACGGACACCGGCGTCCGCCACCGAGGGGCGAGCGGGAGCCGAACAGATCAGCCCCAAGACGCTAATCGGAAGCCTGCAGGACGAGGGAGCGCAGCTGACAGCGGTCGTGGAGATCGGCAACTATCGGTATAAGGCTACAATTGACACAGGGGCCACGAGTAGCTTCGCTAGCGAGAAGCTAGCTCATGGACTGATCAACGTAGGCCGACGAAGTGCAACCGCACGTCGAGTCCGGATGGCAGAAGGCCGAAACAGCGGAGTCCGAGAACAAGTCGAGGTGAACATCAGACTAGGGCTGAAGAACATGGATATTGCCCTACTAATACTCCCAGGAGTCATCGACGACTTAGTCCTTGGATGGGACTTTTTGTCTGGCATGGGTACAGTTTTGGAGTGCACAGCGTTGCGAGTATGCATTCCAAAATGCAAGACAATCCATCAAGAAGATAGGTTGTCGGTAGCCAAAACAGTCGAAACACCAATACATCCGGATGCAGAGATTGATAAATTTTTGCGAAGAAAATTGGCGGCATTTGGGGATATAGAAGGAACATCGCTTATAACTGAGCACCGCATTAAACAGCGGTACTTCCCAAAAAACCCCAAAATGCAAGCCGAAATCAACAAACAGGTGGACGACTTGTTGGCCAAAGGGTGCATCGAGCCCTCAAGAAGCCCACACAGCGCATCAATCGTGATGGTGAAAAAGAAAACAGGAAAATGGCGTCTCTGTGTGGACTTTCGGCAACTAAACGGCAAATCTATAAAAGATGTATATCCGTTGCCGCGAGTCCACCAAATTCTGAGAAAAGCAAAATTTATAACGAGCCTGAAAGATGGATACTGGCAGATCCCGATGGAGAAGGTGAGTCGAGCGATGACGGCATTCACAGTTTCAGGGAAGGACTGTTCCACTGGAAAGTAATGCCATTCGGACTCCATTCGGCGCCAGCCACGTTCCAGAGGGCCCTCGATCGCGTGATTGGACCCGAAATGATGCCGCATGCGATTGCATATTTGGACGACATTATTGTAATCGGGAAAACACGCGAAGAACACATGGACAACTTGAGAGAAGTGTTCCGACGGTTGAGAGCAGCGAATCTGAGGATCAACCTGGACAAGTGCGACTTCTTCAAAAAGGAACTTAAATACCTTGGCCATCACGGATCCGGAGAAAGTAGCTGCTATCGCTGAGTTGAAGCCCCCTGAAAATGTCAAGGAACTACGACAGTACCTGGGAGTGGCATCATGGTACAGGCGATTCGTACCAGATTTTGCCACCACAGTACACCCACTACACACACTATTGAAGGTACAAAATGGGAATGGACCGGAGAGCACCAAGAAGCTTTCGAAAAGGTCAAAGCTAAGATGACACAATCCCCTGTGCTAGCTTGCCCAGATTTCTCAAGGCCATTTTGCTTGCAGACGGATGCAAGCAGATCTTTAAATGGTGCGGAGCGTAACTACTCTGCGACCAAAAAAGAGTGCCTTGCGATAATCTGCGGCATAAGGAAGTATTTGGAAGGATACCACTTCACTGTCATCACGGATCATATGGCACTGAAGTGGCTAAACTCCATCGAAAGCCCATCAGGCAGGATCGGGAGATGCGCACTGGAACTGCAACAGTTTGACTTTGACGTCAAATACAGAAAGGGAAACCTTAATGTTGTTGCACCCGACAACACCTGAACGATACGTGCTTCAGAGTCTCGACTAAGGACGACGCGATGAACCAGGCAAACAAGAGCTGTAACTGGATCCAAAAGATGCGGTCTGACATAGCGAAAAGCTCCCAGACTATACTGAAGAATCCGGCAATCTCTATAGGCACATCCCACATAGAGCTGGAACCGAGGATGTGCTTGCCTGGAAACTATGTGTGCCCACCAGAAAGAGAAGGTAAGTACTAAGCAAAAATCACAACACCGCCACCGCAGGTCATACGGGTAGCAGAATAACAATAGCCCGAATAGCAGTACGCTACTATTGGCCAGCCTTACACAGAGACGTACGCGCATATGTCCAACAATGCGAAATATGTCAGCGGTATAAGCCAAGTCAAATGGGCGCGGCAGGACAAATGCTGACTAAGATACAGGAGGAACCCTGGACCACATTTTGTGCTGACTTCGTGGGACCACTACCGAGATCGACAAGTCGGGCATTTAAAAAATTCCTCGAGGAGATGGGGGTCAAACATCAATTCACAGCGGCCTACACTCCACACGAAAACCCCACTGAACGCTCGAATCGCACAATTTACCAAGGACAACCAAAGACATTGGGATGAGACTCTACCCGAGCTGACACTGGCAGTTAACATCAGCGTCTCAAGCTCCACCGGGTACAGCGTGGCGTTCGTAAGACAAGGCCGACAGCTTAGGCTTCCAAAGGCGCTGCTCGACGAGGTGACAGTCGGAATAGGCCAAGCAGCTCAAATACCGTCCGACAATGCGAAGAAACTTAGGAAGTATTCGAAATTGTCCGGCGGAGTTTAGAAAAGGCAGCACAGGACCAAGCAAGGCACTACAACCTGCGTCGTAGACCTTGGAAACCCAATATCGGAGACAGGGTGTGGGTGAAATTACACCACCTGTCGAATGCAGCAGAAGGATTCGATATTTATAAATATATAAACAAATATAAACCCAAAGGGAAAGGGTATAAAAATAATTCAATATAAACCCAAAAGGAAAGGTTATAAAAATAATCCAATGTAAACCCAAAGGAAAAGGTACAAATAATTCAATATAAACGGAAAGGAAAGGGTATAAAAATAATCCAAGATAAACCCAAAAGGAAGGGGTATAAAAAATAATTCAATATAAACCCAAAAGGTGTAGTGTACCAGGGTATTATTTCTTTTTGTATATGCTATTTTCTTTAGGATAACTTGTGTGGTCTTTACTAATGATTGGCTGATGGAACTGCCAATTTAAACGACCGGTGTATTGTTGCGTTCGAGATGCGCACTCTCACTATGCTCGTACTAGCTCGCCGGATGTGCGGGACTCTTTCTCACTCAAGCAATACGGATTCTCTACCCACCCTACCATGATAATGATATAAATTTTGTTACATTATCCCTTGGACGGCCTTTCAAAATCCTACCACATTTTGTAAAAACTTAGCATGGGTACTCGACAGACGAATACTACTCCTCAGCACCTCATTTTAAATTGCTTTCAAATTCATATATTCTTCCTTAACTTAATTTGGTATGTGATGAACATCACTCTTAATTCTATTTTCTATTATATAATTGATAAATTTAAATTTTTTTTTTGTTGTTTGTTAATTCATAATTAGACATTCTTTCATCATAACATACAGATTCTTCTTTTTTTTAAATTAATTATTATCATTATTCAATTTTAACCTCATTATTTCTCAATATTTCTATATGGCTTCACGCTCAAATGCAACTTCAGAATGCATTACTTATATTTAAGGCTTTTGTTTTTGATATATGTATATTGTTTCCCTTATTTACTAAGTAGGTCGTACATATCTAATTGTTTATGTACCTACATTATAGTTAGTTCGTTAATCACCATACGTTTATTTATTTATTTTCTTTTATGTAGCAATTTATTTAAACATTAATCAACCTATTGAAAGGCTATAAAACATTGAATTGTAAAGGTATGAAAGAAAAAATGGCAGTGAATTAAAATCTATAACATAAACATAGAAATGTTTTTGGCAGATAATAAATAACATTAAATATTACATTTGTAGCACATTAATTTATCGCCCAACAGTCCATAGGTCGCTGGTGTGGATGCGCTGCAACCGCCTGCGCGTTGTATTTTACCCAAGTGTGCAGGCCAAAGGGTTGACGTGGTTGTGCAACCGGTCATTATACCGACTCGTATGCCTGTTGATTTGTTGTCTTACTGTCAGGAGAGCGAAGTCGTTGTGAAGCGTCCTTTTACTCACGTAAGGGGGAGCACCAGAGATGTCTCTGTGCACCTTGTTCTGCAAAACTTGAATTTGATTAATCCAAGATTTTGCAGCTGTGCCCCAGAATGGAATACAATATGTCCATGTAGGCACGATGATGCTCCTATAGACCAACAGCTTGTTGCTCAAGCTGATTTTGCTTGATGGCTTCAGCAACCAGTTGAGTTTAGTTGTTTTGGATCTACACGCTGCTGCAGTGAACTGGATGTGTTTGCGCCAGGTAAGTTTCCTGTCCAAAAACATACCCAGGTAGCGAACATGGTTCTCCTGAGGTATGACCGTGTTGTTAAGTCGGACAGTTGGACAATTACCATTCCTGAGCGCAAACGTGCAGTGCTGAGACTTGCTGCCATTGACGCAGATGTTCCACCGGTTTGCCCAATTACTAAAATCATCCAAGAACCTCTGCGTAACCGCAGCTGTTCCCCAAGCAGTGGTAGAGTTAGCAAGGAACACAGTGTCATCCGCGTATGTGGCAAGCAGCGTGTTTCTGGTTACTGGTATCGGCAAGTCCGCGGTGTACAATGTATACAAGGCAGGTCCAAGGACACTACCCTGCGGTACACCAGCTCCAATGCAGCGGATGTTTGATCGCTCGCCCCTAACTTCTACCATAAAAGTACAGCCAAGCAGGTAAGACCTGAGCAGTAGATACTGCGCCGATGGTAGCAGGGACTTAAGCTTAAAAAGCAGGCCATCATGCCATGCGCGATCAAATGCTTGCTGGATATCCAGGAAGACGGCAGAGCTGAACTGCTTATTTTCCAAGGCCTCGAGGACGTGCTGTACTACTCGATGAACCTGCTCTGGTGTACCATGGTGATGCCTGAAGCCAAACTGATGATCAGGAATGGCCCTCTGGAAGTCACTTACTGCCAACAATCTTCCAAGAAATATTTTTTCAAATATTTTGGTGAAAGTGGACAGCAAGCTTATCGGCCGATATGACGAGACAAGGTTATCCGGCTTGCCAGGTTTCGGAACCATCGCAATCACAGCGCACTTCCACGGAGTGGGGAAGTGGTGGATGCGAACCATGGAGTTAAAAAGTAGCACCAAGAACATCACTCCCTTCTCTGGGAGGGCCTTAGCAACTTTGCCGTCAAAGCCATCATAGCCAGGGGCCTTAGTGGACTTAAGCCTGCGAATCTGTAAGCGGACCTCAGTAGGGGCGATAGTTGTGATCGGTTGTAGAGGATCTAGATCTGCATTTAAAAATGCCTCAGTGTCCTGTATCTGGCTGGGCGAAGCAAGTGCAAAGGGCGTGAAACGACTTTGCAGCTCGTCCGCAAACGCCGATGCAATATCTGCATCCGATCGACACCAATTGTTGTCCGGTCGCATAATGGGGTTCCGCCTGAGTGGCTGCCGCTTGACACAACGCGTTGCCTTCCACAAATTGAATCCATGATTTTTATTGGGATCGGCATTGCGGAGCATATCTTGGAAATATTTGCTCTTAGTGACAAACAGCAGCTTTCGCAGCTTGTACGCAGCCCGCCTAAAGTCCCTTAGATCCAAAGGATTGCGTGAGCGCATATATTGACGACGCAGTGCTCTCTTGTGTCTTACCAGATCCAAAATCTCTGGTTTTAAAAGAGGCTGGCCTGGACTGGGAGGCGAGCAAGGTAGTTGGCCGAGCATGGAGTATTCCGCTGCCACGTTAATATTACGCAGGAATAACTCCGCTGCGTCGTCAATATCAGCCGGTGAACTCAGCTCCATGTTCAAATTTACAAGCTGCTCCAACCTCTGCCGGAATCGGGTGATGTTTGCCTTGCGTGGCAGAAGGCGTGGCTTGAGAGCATTCAGAGCTGCAGCCACTCTGTACTCAACGATCAAGGGGATGTGATCGGAGTTTAGCTCAATTCGCTCGGATATACCAAGACAGTCAGACCGGATCCCAGCGTACACAGCAAAGTCAATTGCTGTTGGCCTATGGCCTATGGTTGCCGTACGAATAGTGCGTTGCACCTCCTGTGGCAAGTACTTGGAGGTTGGAGTCTCTCACGCAATCCGCAAGCGCGATCCCACGGCGAGTGTCCAACGCTGCACCCCAGAGATGGTGTTGAGCATTCCTGTCTCCAGCAATCAGGAACTTTGGGCCAAGCTCATTGAAGAGACATTTATAGTCTTCTATTTCCCACACAAAACGTGGTGGACAATAGACAGCCGCTAGAACTACTTCGCCTTGATCACTAGAGACTTTAACGACAGCACATTGCGCGCATAGCCAACTTAATGATGTCAGCGCATGATATTGCAGTGAAGATTTTATGATCACTGCTGCTCCGCCACGCATGCGATCCGAATGATGATTGGCAAGGTGTATATCGTAGCCTGGAAGCCTGTAGTGTGATCTGGAGCAGTAGTGAGTCTCGCAGACCAACATTACATTTATTTGATGGCGTTGAATAAATAACTCCAGCTCATTGGCGTTATTCGCAAGGCCATTGGCGTTCCACACGCCAATGCGCAACCCTATTTGACTCATCTATTTGCAAGTGCATCGTGCAACAGGCTCATCATGGCCGTAAGTGTCTCACTCAGCTTGTCGAATTTCGACATCAGACTGTCAAAAAGGAGCTGGGAGTGCTCATGGTACAGATAAGGCTGCTGCACTAACTGAAATTGTTGCTGCGGGGGCTGCTGATGATGCTGGCGCTGTGGCTGCTGGTGTTGGTTATGCTGACGTGGTTGTTGCCGTTCTTGTTGTGTGATCTGTTGCTGATGGCGTTGCTGCTGCTGGCGAAGCAGCTGCTGGTGTTGCTGTGAGTGTTTATGTTGTTTCTGTATGCGCTCGCGAAGCCTGAGCATCTGCCGAGTTTTGTGTCGTTGAGTCTTCTTTTTGTGCTGTTGTTTCAGAACCTGCGGTGTAACTTGCTGAACCGATGAGAGTTGTTGTTGCTGCTGTTGCGGTTGCTGACGGGGCTGCAATTGAAGTTGTTGTTCAGGATGAACCTGCTGCTGACGGTGACACTGTTGCTGTTGCTGCAGGGTCTGAGGAGCCATTTGAAGTCTGGCAGCATCAGCATAAGAAAAATTTTCCCTGCGAATGGGTGCCGGGCTTCTTGGGCGCGACTTTTGAGGATCTTGGGCCGTCCTTCGTAACTGAGCCACAAGCTTCCGTTCTTTGGCAACGCGCTGATAAGCAAGGCATCCCTTCCAGATTGCTGGATGGTTACCACCGCAGTTAGCACATGTCGGGTCAGCGTCAAAAGGTTTTTCGCATACCCGACTTGCATGTGCTGAACCACACTTCACACAGCAATGCTGCTTTTGGCAGTATTTCATTGTGTGGCCGAACTCCTGGCAACAGTGGCACTGGGGAATGTCCGTGTGGCGGTCAGGGCATTCTACTGAAATGCGCACTTGAGAGATGGAGCGTAGGTTGAATATTTCTTTGTTATTTGTAGCCGGCTCCAACTCCAAATAACAAAGATTCAGCTCCTTTTTGGTAGCACGACTAAAGATGGTTTGGACACCACGCACTGCGTGCCCAAGTCTGCCCAGCTCATCTCTGATGAGATCCATTTACTGCAGGGATGGATGCAGTCCCCTGATCACCACGCGGAAGCCTCTGTCCTCTTTCAATTGGTATGAATGGAACGGGATTCGCTTATCTGTGAACAATCTCTGTATTGCCCTGTAGGCGTCAACACCACTTGGCATTACCCTTACTGTGCCACCACCACTGCATATGAGCATAAAGCTGTCGGGCGGCGTGACATCATTTAGCGCTTGCAAGAGCTCAGAAACGATGGTAATACCCTCAGCAATAAGAGGGGGAGGTTTAGAAGGTCTTGTTGGCCGAACTTCAACAGTGTCAGTATTTGGTGCGTTCGATAGGGAACAATCGCGTATCTCAGCGGCAGTGCTTAGATTGGGGTCCTCATCGAGAGTAACTTCGTTACTAGTAGATGCACTCGGCGGAACCATCTCTTCCATGTCGACCAACTCGACATCTGCGTCAGAATCTGACAGCAGATCCTCGAGCGCTTGTGGTGCTGCAGGAGCTCCAGCAGAAGTAGGCGGCACTGCATCCAAGTCAATTTCATCTTCAACTATCGTAATTTTCCTTTTTTTGTTGGCGTTGCTGCAGTTGAAATTGTTGACGTTAATATTGGTATTTATGTGAGTGTTGTTGTTGGCATTGTTGATGTTTTTAATGTCTTTGTGGACATTGTTTTTGTTGTTGACGGTGTTCTTGATGATGTAATTGTTGCAGCTCTGGGAATGGTTAGTATCTGCGTTGTTGGCGTTGTTGTTATTGTTGCTGTTACCGCTCGACAGGCGAGACCGCAGATTATACCGGAGTTCGCTGGTCTGCAAGGCAACAGTAGGCGAGCACCAAGGAACAGCAGTATCTGGCGCATCGCCGTCAATGGCGGTATGGGAGACGTCGCTCATATTGTTTGAATATGCGGCCACCAAGCACAGTCACACTCTAGGAGAGCGGTGGGCGGCATCCGCACAAATCACACTGATTTGAAGGGATGCGACGCAAAAATCGATTGTTTGAGTACAACACAAAAAAAAAAATAAATAAAAAAAATTCTTCTCTTTTTTTTTCGCTAAGAAAATTATGGTGTGACCGTCCGCTGCGAAGGCTAAAATCTCACCCATACGTATTCTTGAAATAAATTCGAGAAATTTAAGTTTTAAGTTTCTGTTTCCAAATTCAAACGGTTGTATCTTCGCCAATAATCGTCAAAAGTTAGAATTTCTTTCAACATTATGAAGCCCTTTTTATAAATATTGATTCTGCATTAAAAGTTGAAAATATGTCAGTTTGACGCATTTTCGAGAAAATGACGTTTTAAGTTTTTGTTTCCAAATTCAAATGGTTGTATCTTCGCCAATAATCGTCAAAAGTTAGAATTTCTTTCAACATTATGAAGCCCTTTTTATAAATATTGATTCTGCATCAAAAGTTGAAAATATGTCATTTTGACGCATTTTCGAGAAAATGACGTTTTAAGTTTTTGTTTCCAAATTCAAATGGCTGTATCTTCGCCAATAATCGTCAAAAGTTAGAATTTCTTTCAACATTATGAAGCCCTTTTTATAAATATTGATTCTGCATTAAAAGTTGAAAATATGTCAGTTTGACGCATTTTCGAGAAAATGACGTTTTAAGTTTTTGTTTCCAAATTCAAATGGCTGTATCTTCGCCAATAATCGTCAAAAGTTAGAATTTCTTTCAACATTATGAAGCCCTTTTTATAAATATTGATTCTGCATTAAAAGTTGAAAATATGTCAGTTTGACGCATTTTCGAGAAAATGACGTTTTAAGTTTTTGTTTCCAAATTCAAATGGCTGTATCTTCGCCAATAATCGTCAAAAGTTAGAATTTCTTTCAACATTATGAAGCCCTTTTTATAAATATTGATTCTGCATTAAAAGTTGAAAATATGTCAGTTTGACGCATTTTCGAGAAAATGACGTTTTAAGTTTTTGTTTCCAAATTCAAATGGCTGTATCTTCGCCAATAATCGTCAAAAGTTAGAATTTCTTTCAACATTATGAAGCCCTTTTTATAAATATTGATTCTGCATTAAAAGTTGAAAATATGTCAGTTTGACGCATTTTCGAGAAAATGACGTTTTAAGTTTTTGTTTCCAAATTCAAATGGCTGTATCTTCGCCAATAATCGTCAAAAGTTAGAATTTCTTTCAACATTATGAAGCCCTTTTTATAAATATTGATTCTGCATTAAAAGTTGAAAATATGTCAGTTTGACGCATTTTCGAGAAAATGACGTTTTAAGTTTTTGTTTCCAAATTCAAATGGCTGTATCTTCGCCAATAATCGTCAAAAGTTAGAATTTCTTTCAACATTATGAAGCCCTTTTTATAAATATTGATTCTGCATTAAAAGTTGAAAATATGTCAGTTTGACGCATTTTCGAGAAAATGACGTTTTAAGTTTTTGTTTCCAAATTCAAATGGCTGTATCTTCGCCAATAATCGTCAAAAGTTAGAATTTCTTTCAACATTATGAAGCCCTTTTTATAAATATTGATTCTGCATTAAAAGTTGAAAATATGTCAGTTTGACGCATTTTCGAGAAAATGACGTTTTAAGTTTTTGTTTCCAAATTCAAATGGTTGTATCTTCGCCAATAATCGTCAAAAGTTAGAATTTCTTTCAACATTATGAAGCCCTTTTTATAAATATTGATTCTGCATCAAAAGTTGAAAATATGTCATTTTGACGCATTTTCGAGAAAATGACGTTTTAAGTTTTTGTTTCCAAATTCAAATGGCTGTATCTTCGCCAATAATCGTCAAAAGTTAGAATTTCTTTCAACATTATGAAGCCCTTTTTATAAATATTGATTCTGCATTAAAAGTTGAAAATATGTCAGTTTGACGCATTTTCGAGAAAATGACGTTTTAAGTTTTTGTTTCCAAATTCAAATGGCTGTATCTTCGCCAATAATCGTCAAAAGTTAGAATTTCTTTCAACATTATGAAGCCCTTTTTATAAATATTGATTCTGCATTAAAAGTTGAAAATATGTCAGTTTGACGCATTTTCGAGAAAATGACGTTTTAAGTTTTTGTTTCCAAATTCAAATGGCTGTATCTTCGCCAATAATCGTCAAAAGTTAGAATTTCTTTCAACATTATGAAGCCCTTTTTATAAATATTGATTCTGCATTAAAAGTTGAAAATATGTCAGTTTGACGCATTTTCGAGAAAATGACGTTTTAAGTTTTTGTTTCCAAATTCAAATGGCTGTATCTTCGCCAATAATCGTCAAAAGTTAGAATTTCTTTCAACATTATGAAGCCCTTTTTATAAATATTGATTCTGCATTAAAAGTTGAAAATATGTCAGTTTGACGCATTTTCGAGAAAATGACGTTTTAAGTTTTTGTTTCCAAATTCAAATGGTTGTATCTTCGCCAATAATCGTCAAAAGTTAGAATTTCTTTCAACATTATGAAGCCCTTTTTATAAATATTGATTCTGCATCAAAAGTTGAAAATATGTCATTTTGACGCATTTTCGAGAAAATGACGTTTTAAGTTTTTGTTTCCAAATTCAAATGGCTGTATCTTCGCCAATAATCGTCAAAAGTTAGAATTTCTTTCAACATTATGAAGCCCTTTTTATAAATATTGATTCTGCATTAAAAGTTGAAAATATGTCAGTTTGACGCATTTTCGAGAAAATGACGTTTTAAGTTTTTGTTTCCAAATTCAAATGGCTGTATCTTCGCCAATAATCGTCAAAAGTTAGAATTTCTTTCAACATTATGAAGCCCTTTTTATAAATATTGATTCTGCATTAAAAGTTGAAAATATGTCAGTTTGACGCATTTTCGAGAAAATGACGTTTTAAGTTTTTGTTTCCAAATTCAAATGGCTGTATCTTCGCCAATAATCGTCAAAAGTTAGAATTTCTTTCAACATTATGAAGCCCTTTTTATAAATATTGATTCTGCATTAAAAGTTGAAAATATGTCAGTTTGACGCATTTTCGAGAAAATGACGTTTTAAGTTTTTGTTTCCAAATTCAAATGGCTGTATCTTCGCCAATAATCGTCAAAAGTTAGAATTTCTTTCAACATTATGAAGCCCTTTTTATAAATATTGATTCTGCATTAAAAGTTGAAAATATGTCAGTTTGACGCATTTTCGAGAAAATGACGTTTTAAGTTTTTGTTTCCAAATTCAAATGGCTGTATCTTCGCCAATAATCGTCAAAAGTTAGAATTTCTTTCAACATTATGAAGCCCTTTTTATAAATATTGATTCTGCATTAAAAGTTGAAAATATGTCAGTTTGACGCATTTTCGAGAAAATGACGTTTTAAGTTTTTGTTTCCAAATTCAAATGGCTGTATCTTCGCCAATAATCGTCAAAAGTTAGAATTTCTTTCAACATTATGAAGCCCTTTTTATAAATATTGATTCTGCATTAAAAGTTGAAAATATGTCATTTTGACGCATTTTCGAGAAAATGACGTTTTAAGTTTTTGTTTCCAAATTCAAATGGCTGTATCTTCGCCAATAATCGTCAAAAGTTAGAATTTCTTTCAACATTATGAAGCCCTTTTTATAAATATTGATTCTGCATTAAAAGTTGAAAATATGTCAGTTTGACGCATTTTCGAGAAAATGACGTTTTAAGTTTTTGTTTCCAAATTCAAATGGCTGTATCTTCGCCAATAATCGTCAAAAGTTAGAATTTCTTTCAACATTATGAAGCCCTTTTTATAAATATTGATTCTGCATTAAAAGTTGAAAATATGTCAGTTTGACGCATTTTCGAGAAAATGACGTTTTAAGTTTTTGTTTCCAAATTCAAATGGCTGTATCTTCGCCAATAATCGTCAAAAGTTAGAATTTCTTTCAACATTATGAAGCCCTTTTTATAAATATTGATTCTGCATTAAAAGTTGAAAATATGTCAGTTTGACGCATTTTCGAGAAAATGACGTTTTAAGTTTTTGTTTCCAAATTCAAATGGCTGTATCTTCGCCAATAATCGTCAAAAGTTAGAATTTCTTTCAACATTATGAAGCCCTTTTTATAAATATTGATTCTGCATTAAAAGTTGAAAATATGTCAGTTTGACGCATTTTCGAGAAAATGACGTTTTAAGTTTTTGTTTCCAAATTCAAATGGCTGTATCTTCGCCAATAATCGTCAAAAGTTAGAATTTCTTTCAACATTATGAAGCCCTTTTTATAAATATTGATTCTGCATTAAAAGTTGAAAATATGTCAGTTTGACGCATTTTCGAGAAAATGACGTTTTAAGTTTTTGTTTCCAAATTCAAATGGCTGTATCTTCGCCAATAATCGTCAAAAGTTAGAATTTCTTTCAACATTATGAAGCCCTTTTTATAAATATTGATTCTGCATTAAAAGTTGAAAATATGTCAGTTTGACGCATTTTCGAGAAAATGACGTTTTAAGTTTTTGTTTCCAAATTCAAATGGCTGTATCTTCGCCAATAATCGTCAAAAGTTAGAATTTCTTTCAACATTATGAAGCCCTTTTTATAAATATTGATTCTGCATTAAAAGTTGAAAATATGTCAGTTTGACGCATTTTCGAGAAAATGACGTTTTAAGTTTTTGTTTCCAAATTCAAATGGCTGTATCTTCGCCAATAATCGTCAAAAGTTAGAATTTCTTTCAACATTATGAAGCCCTTTTTATAAATATTGATTCTGCATTAAAAGTTGAAAATATGTCAGTTTGACGCATTTTCGAGAAAATGACGTTTTAAGTTTTTGTTTCCAAATTCAAATGGCTGTATCTTCGCCAATAATCGTCAAAAGTTAGAATTTCTTTCAACATTATGAAGCCCTTTTTATAAATATTGATTCTGCATTAAAAGTTGAAAATATGTCAGTTTGACGCATTTTCGAGAAAATGACGTTTTAAGTTTTTGTTTCCAAATTCAAATGGCTGTATCTTCGCCAATAATCGTCAAAAGTTAGAATTTCTTTCAACATTATGAAGCCCTTTTTATAAATATTGATTCTGCATTAAAAGTTGAAAATATGTCAGTTTGACGCATTTTCGAGAAAATGACGTTTTAAGTTTTTGTTTCCAAATTCAAATGGCTGTATCTTCGCCAATAATCGTCAAAAGTTAGAATTTCTTTCAACATTATGAAGCCCTTTTTATAAATATTGATTCTGCATTAAAAGTTGAAAATATGTCAGTTTGACGCATTTTCGAGAAAATGACGTTTTAAGTTTTTGTTTCCAAATTCAAATGGCTGTATCTTCGCCAATAATCGTCAAAAGTTAGAATTTCTTTCAACATTATGAAGCCCTTTTTATAAATATTGATTCTGCATTAAAAGTTGAAAATATGTCAGTTTGACGCATTTTCGAGAAAATGACGTTTTAAGTTTTTGTTTCCAAATTCAAATGGCTGTATCTTCGCCAATAATCGTCAAAAGTTAGAATTTCTTTCAACATTATGAAGCCCTTTTTATAAATATTGATTCTGCATTAAAAGTTGAAAATATGTCAGTTTGACGCATTTTCGAGAAAATGACGTTTTAAGTTTTTGTTTCCAAATTCAAATGGCTGTATCTTCGCCAATAATCGTCAAAAGTTAGAATTTCTTTCAACATTATGAAGCCCTTTTTATAAATATTGATTCTGCATTAAAAGTTGAAAATATGTCAGTTTGACGCATTTTCGAGAAAATGACGTTTTAAGTTTTTGTTTCCAAATTCAAATGGCTGTATCTTCGCCAATAATCGTCAAAAGTTAGAATTTCTTTCAACATTATGAAGCCCTTTTTATAAATATTGATTCTGCATTAAAAGTTGAAAATATGTCAGTTTGACGCATTTTCGAGAAAATGACGTTTTAAGTTTTTGTTTCCAAATTCAAATGGCTGTATCTTCGCCAATAATCGTCAAAAGTTAGAATTTCTTTCAACATTATGAAGCCCTTTTTATAAATATTGATTCTGCATTAAAAGTTGAAAATATGTCAGTTTGACGCATTTTCGAGAAAATGACGTTTTAAGTTTTTGTTTCCAAATTCAAATGGCTGTATCTTCGCCAATAATCGTCAAAAGTTAGAATTTCTTTCAACATTATGAAGCCCTTTTTATAAATATTGATTCTGCATTAAAAGTTGAAAATATGTCAGTTTGACGCATTTTCGAGAAAATGACGTTTTAAGTTTTTGTTTCCAAATTCAAATGGCTGTATCTTCGCCAATAATCGTCAAAAGTTAGAATTTCTTTCAACATTATGAAGCCCTTTTTATAAATATTGATTCTGCATTAAAAGTTGAAAATATGTCAGTTTGACGCATTTTCGAGAAAATGACGTTTTAAGTTTTTGTTTCCAAATTCAAATGGCTGTATCTTCGCCAATAATCGTCAAAAGTTAGAATTTCTTTCAACATTATGAAGCCCTTTTTATAAATATTGATTCTGCATTAAAAGTTGAAAATATGTCAGTTTGACGCATTTTCGAGAAAATGACGTTTTAAGTTTTTGTTTCCAAATTCAAATGGCTGTATCTTCGCCAATAATCGTCAAAAGTTAGAATTTCTTTCAACATTATGAAGCCCTTTTTATAAATATTGATTCTGCATTAAAAGTTGAAAATATGTCAGTTTGACGCATTTTCGAGAAAATGACGTTTTAAGTTTTTGTTTCCAAATTCAAATGGCTGTATCTTCGCCAATAATCGTCAAAAGTTAGAATTTCTTTCAACATTATGAAGCCCTTTTTATAAATATTGATTCTGCATTAAAAGTTGAAAATATGTCAGTTTGACGCATTTTCGAGAAAATGACGTTTTAAGTTTTTGTTTCCAAATTCAAATGGCTGTATCTTCGCCAATAATCGTCAAAAGTTAGAATTTCTTTCAACATTATGAAGCCCTTTTTATAAATATTGATTCTGCATTAAAAGTTGAAAATATGTCAGTTTGACGCATTTTCGAGAAAATGACGTTTTAAGTTTTTGTTTCCAAATTCAAATGGCTGTATCTTCGCCAATAATCGTCAAAAGTTAGAATTTCTTTCAACATTATGAAGCCCTTTTTATAAATATTGATTCTGCATTAAAAGTTGAAAATATGTCAGTTTGACGCATTTTCGAGAAAATGACGTTTTAAGTTTTTGTTTCCAAATTCAAATGGCTGTATCTTCGCCAATAATCGTCAAAAGTTAGAATTTCTTTCAACATTATGAAGCCCTTTTTATAAATATTGATTCTGCATTAAAAGTTGAAAATATGTCAGTTTGACGCATTTTCGAGAAAATGACGTTTTAAGTTTTTGTTTCCAAATTCAAATGGCTGTATCTTCGCCAATAATCGTCAAAAGTTAGAATTTCTTTCAACATTATGAAGCCCTTTTTATAAATATTGATTCTGCATTAAAAGTTGAAAATATGTCAGTTTGACGCATTTTCGAGAAAATGACGTTTTAAGTTTTTGTTTCCAAATTCAAATGGCTGTATCTTCGCCAATAATCGTCAAAAGTTAGAATTTCTTTCAACATTATGAAGCCCTTTTTATAAATATTGATTCTGCATTAAAAGTTGAAAATATGTCAGTTTGACGCATTTTCGAGAAAATGACGTTTTAAGTTTTTGTTTCCAAATTCAAATGGCTGTATCTTCGCCAATAATCGTCAAAAGTTAGAATTTCTTTCAACATTATGAAGCCCTTTTTATAAATATTGATTCTGCATTAAAAGTTGAAAATATGTCAGTTTGACGCATTTTCGAGAAAATGACGTTTTAAGTTTTTGTTTCCAAATTCAAATGGCTGTATCTTCGCCAATAATCGTCAAAAGTTAGAATTTCTTTCAACATTATGAAGCCCTTTTTATAAATATTGATTCTGCATTAAAAGTTGAAAATATGTCAGTTTGACGCATTTTCGAGAAAATGACGTTTTAAGTTTTTGTTTCCAAATTCAAATGGCTGTATCTTCGCCAATAATCGTCAAAAGTTAGAATTTCTTTCAACATTATGAAGCCCTTTTTATAAATATTGATTCTGCATTAAAAGTTGAAAATATGTCAGTTTGACGCATTTTCGAGAAAATGACGTTTTAAGTTTTTGTTTCCAAATTCAAATGGCTGTATCTTCGCCAATAATCGTCAAAAGTTAGAATTTCTTTCAACATTATGAAGCCCTTTTTATAAATATTGATTCTGCATTAAAAGTTGAAAATATGTCAGTTTGACGCATTTTCGAGAAAATGACGTTTTAAGTTTTTGTTTCCAAATTCAAATGGCTGTATCTTCGCCAATAATCGTCAAAAGTTTGATTTTCTTTCAACATTATGAACCGATATCTATACATATTTTCAACTTTTGAGGCAGAATCAATATATATAGATATGGGTTCATAATGTTGAAAGAAAATCAAACTTTTGACAATTATTGGCGAAGATATAACCGTTTGAATTTGGAAACAGAAACTTAAAACGTCAATTTCTCGAAT